>CM024519.1:54704117-56131617 GCA_014182375.1 Eucalyptus virginea
AGAGAAAATTAACAAAGAAATCACAACCTATTGTTTAAATGTCAACTCAATTATATAAATTTTAATTTTGTTAATTCAAATTTATTGCAATCCTCGCCAACCTTGCTTGTGGCTGATGACTTCCATTGATCATTGGCAAGCCTTGGCAATCAATAAAGGGTAATTAGGAAAAAGGAAAAGAAAAACTTAAGATTTTTTTTTTTAAATTGCAAAAATCATTTATGTCATTACTTGCTATGCCATTTAAGATGATCAAGCATTAACTAGACCACCACGTTAACTATTTTCAATCAAAATTGACCGGAAGAACTATTCTAACAAATTGTCCAAATATTTATGACTAAATGAGCATAATTAAAATGTTAATAATTGAATTAACATCTGTATAATAGGTTTAAGACTTTTTCACTTAAGAATCCAAAAAAATAAAATGAGATAAATTCTTCTAGCGACGAAATAATGTTTGGTTTCTAAAACGCAAGAAATGAATATGTGCTCGCTTGGCATTTTAGTCTTACGGTCTTTATATATAATAAGCAAAAGTAGTTAGTCTTAGTCACTATCTTTATAAAGATATAGAAATTCAAATCTTTTCAACTGATTGGGGGCATGTATGGCCTGATTCATGGACACCATTTGACACCTTTCTTTCTTTCTTTCTTCATGTTCCATGTAATAACCTAACTTTTTTTTTCATGCCCAATAATGAATTCTTTTGAACTTAGACAGGAAACACAAAAAGGACTTCCTTCGACACTTCTCATAACAACGTGGAAAACTTTGAAAAGTTGGTATCAATCAATCTCTTCCCCTAATGATGGCCTAATTAGTCAATATTAAGCACGTCTTCTCTCTCAGTGTGCGATTACCAAGCCAATCAAATCAAACAATTACAAGAAAAAATAAACAATTTAAGAAATGAGGAAATTGACCCTTTCAAGAGGATAGATAACCTGGCATTGGACGTTTGACAAAGAAGATGATGCTGCTCATCTTATTTTTGAAACTAACGAGCTAAAAAGACAAATGGATTTCCCAGAATTTCCAAAGGAAATCAAATGAAAAGGGAAAAAGAGAAAGTCCACCTACCAACTTTCAAAATAAATAAATAAATAAATAAAATAAGAAGAGAAAACTCACTAAAAAAATTCTGCATCTACCTTCCTCAATCTTTATCTTATTAACATATATAGAATAGAGGCCCAAGCCTGCACATTTGGGGATCATGCAGAGACTCCAGCGCTTTTGCAACAGTTTCTGAAATAATTTATATGCATACGATATGGTTAGCATATGCTGAAATTTATTGGACAGCCGATGGAAAACTTCAGCTAACTAAGCTAGATCACCAATTTCTATGTATGACCTCGATCTAGGCGAGTATTTCACATGGTTGACGGACTCGATCTGGGCAAGTGGTCAACCTGCTCAAGACAAGCTAGAAGATGATGTTGGACAATGCAAAAGGGAATGCAAGCCACTGTTCGTCTTGCAAATGTTTCTTTCTCCCTGGGGAAGTCGAGTAAACAAGAGAGAACTAAGAACAACCTTCGCAGTGGGATCGTTTTTTATCGCATCTGCTAATGAAGTGGACAATGGAGGGAGAGAAAGGCATAAGAAAGTAACTCTGCATTTCTTTTTTTCTAAGAATGAAGTTAGTCCTTACATGAAACTCAGACTATGCTACTTGTTCACAACATGCCACACCCACATCAAGATCATTCTTTAATCTGGTAGTCACGCGCAAGAGCCAAAATTGAACACGTTTTCATATCACCCTCATTTGATGCAAACATGAACAAACCGAGCGAGCGAGCCTAATTTCCAAGCACTAGGGGAACAAGACATTCGAGTTCGTTCCTGGAGGTGAGGATACTCTGCATAGGGCAATACCTATATCAGCTCAAATACGTTTGAAAAATGATCAATTTGGTCTACTTCTTTCCAAATCTCAAGCACTTGTTATGTTTGACTTCCGTCATGCTGGAATTAGAAGTGAGCTGATGCTTTGTCGGTCTCATGGGCGAAATTTTCTCCATCGCGCTTATGTACTTGCGCAGGTGCTTAATGTACTCGGGATAGGTCTCTGCAATGACCGCCCTGACCCATAAAGGGTCGTATTTTTCTTTGGAAAGTTCCACAAGCGTTTTCCATGGGACTAATCGACGATATCATCATTTGTTCCCTGCAAATAATAAACTAACAGAAAGTAAATAGATAGTTGCAGGAAGAACATGCTGATGAGGATATGGAACGAATCAGACCAAGGGGATTCAATGCCCTGTTAAATGTACAGATTCATTTAAGATATAAAGAGCTATGAATGAGTGCAAGAAAAGTCTGTCCACATCCTATTGGTCATATCATGACGTGGTTGCCACAAAGAGATCCTGATACAGCTGACAAATGGGCAAATAAATCTCCATGTAAAGTTTTAAACTTCAATCTTGACAGATAAAAACAAACCGAAAAGTTTGTTTCTTTTTACAATCAAAATTGGGAAATCTACACTTGTTCTTTTACTCTCATAAGGTTTCCGCTCATTCTTTCCCAATAAATTCTACAGAAAAAAAGTAATTAGAACTGTCTTTACATCTCAATAAAAACAAAGTTTGTCATTCTTTAGTGAAACCAGAAAGAATGAACATAAATATGTTTAGTAACTTGCTAATTGCATAATTTCATAGTAAAGGGAAGACCAAATTGAAGGCAAGGTTGACGCAGATCATGGTGAAATGCACTTAACAATAGCATCGATCAAAAATGTACCAACAATAAAAAACAGCAATTAATATAAGTGAACATGATCCCACATTGAACAATCTCAAAATGTATAACTGGTCCAGCAATTGACATGAGTTGTATTTAATGCATACAATTACACTCTTTTTTTGGTCGGTTAATAATACACTCTTTTTGGAAAGAAGAATAATGTCAACCCCAATCACGTCTCCAAAGGATAGTGCTGCTTCAAAAAAATCTTTGCCAACCATATCGCCCTATAATTCTATTAGGATACGAACGATCAAATAAAATAGGCAAATTATCTGAAAACAGACAAAAGTTCAAATCATCTTGCCACCGCTCCTCTCTTTAACTTTCCTAGTGTCACTCATTTAAAAGAAGTTTTATTGCACATATTTCAAAGCCCCAATTACCTATCTCTTCATCAAATGAATCAAAGAATAAACAAGCCCAGAAGTTACTTTTACTCATATAATAGCAGCTTGAATTAAGAATTTGTGATGACCATATTACATCAGCAATATGTCACCGGACCGTACAATGTAAATATCTGCTTCCAAATTCCAGCTTGCAAACTTAGACTAGATAGCTATCAGACAAAAACTTAAAAGCCAAAAGCAGATAGGGAGGTAGAAATTTCAAGATGGCATGATCATGAAGGTTTCATGGTTATTGCACAACAGGGGTGACAGGCAAAAAGTACATGTTGCAAAGCCTTTTTTGTTCCTAAACCCAATAAATAAAAGGACAACAGATAAAAAACCGGGAGAATCAACCGATGCATCATTGAGAAATTTATCTGGCTAACTAAGTTTATTGGAGTAATGAGAAAGAAAAACTTACATGTATGACTAGAACTGACAGTTGACATGCCGTATTTTGTCAATATTCTGAAAAAGAGGATGTGGACAAAACTCTCTTAATTCGGAGCCTGAGAAAAGATGCACCTTCTAAGCAGATACAATATCAGATCGATCAAACTTTACCTTAAATATGTCAAACCAAAAAGTCATCTTGACAGGATAAAGGACACGTATGCCTGAAAGTATGGCACTATGAAGAACAACGCCTCGCAATTTCTGCAATCGAGCAGCTGCAGTGTAGGCCCACTTCCCACAGATTGGCCATATAGGATGAGATCCTCCTGGCATTCACCTTCAGGCAAATTGTAAACAGCCTCTATGTCGTGGTAAGTGTTGAATTCCGATGGCTATCATGTTAGCATAAACAACCACCATTAGGACAGTCATTTAGTGCAATGAAAAGTCTGTATTTACAATCCACCATATCTAAACTAAATTATCGTAGTCATTTATGTTCCAGCAAGATGGTTTGCAGGAAAAAGAAAAATCTTGGTTTTATTATGGGACATTTTCATATTAAGGAATAGTAATGGTACATTGTGAATAGGTCAGTTCCAACACAATCCACTTCATTGACTGGGCTGTGAGGGACTTGCAAGAAAAAAAGTTTCTATTTGGAAGAATGACACCACATTATCAGAGTGAACCATTTTGAATACATAACATGTTTTCCCGAGTCACTAACATGAAAAAGCTCATGTCAATGACTCCTTTCGGAAGAGAAAGAAAGCAACATGGCTACAGTTTGACACACAGAGGAATCCTTACCTTTCCAGAGGAGGCGCCATAACCTGAATAATCGTAACTGCAAATAACAGAATTTACCAGTAAATAATCAAGGAAAGTTTTTGTTATCGGGGCAAATAACTCCATCATCTGCATCTGCATATGTATCATGTAACATAAATGACGCAAGCTGAAAAAACAAATGGCAGGTACGCTTTTCACACAGAGATTCTCAGAGTCATCACCACTACCAGCACAAGGATTCCCGAATGCACAATTATCAGTTTATCACCAGCATATTCATTCCTTCGATAATTGAGCTTTAGCATACCATGAAAAGTTTTCGAGGACAGATGGCAACCAAAATTGACGGAACAGAAGGTAAAACCTGATTTGGGAAACCAAAGAAAGCATTCTTCGCAAATCCTACCTTCTGTCACCATTTTGCCACGA
Source organism: Eucalyptus virginea (assembly GCA_014182375.1). Taxonomy (NCBI): domain Eukaryota; kingdom Viridiplantae; phylum Streptophyta; class Magnoliopsida; order Myrtales; family Myrtaceae; genus Eucalyptus; species Eucalyptus virginea. The sequence continues at coordinate 54,708,905 of CM024519.1, forward strand.
AACTCTTCATCATTTCCGCTGCAAATCGTTCGTGATTGAAATTTTAACCACTACCAATCATGCTCAACGTTTGGGAAAAACATTTCTCATGATTGATGACCATGCCACCATTAGCTAATAAAACGATCATATATTCTCAAGAGCTAAACTTTTACCAACCGTTGGATTAAGGACAGATCAACCACAGGGAAACAAAACAAGGAGGAGGAAAACAACACAACGCTCTCATGAAATCATTGATATCTACCAAAGCGAGGAAACATATCCAACGAAAGATCACAAGAATCAAAGCAACCACCCATCAAACAGCCCCAGAAAACAAGAACCAACATCTCCCACAATAAATTTGAATAAAAAAACAAAAACAAAAGACGAAATTTAAAGAAAAAATACCTCATAATATTAACACGGAGGTGAGCTCTGAGCTCAATGAAGAGCTCCTGCATCTGACCCAAATCAGCCGCATTGCCATGGGAATAGAGGAGGGTGAATCTGGCAAAAGGGTGTTTCCAGAACGTGGCGACGATCTTGTTGCCGCCCTTCGTGTCGAGCAGGTGGACGTCCATGTTCTTGTCGGCCGTGACCCCGGAGAACAGCAGCTTCCCACCTTCGTCTCTGAGCACATCGTACGTCGGCGGGTCTGGCGGGAAAACGCGAACTTCGCGGCCACATTGGAAGTCACATTTCCCATCAACAACACCAAGGAGACAAGACGAAATTCCAAAGAAAATTGCAAACTTCCAAATCAAATCATTGAAGAAAAAACAAGAAAAGAACGAAAAAAAAAGAAAAGAAACTTTGAGTCGTTTGGAGAGGGACAATGTCCTGGAAAATGTTCTTAGGCTCTGTTTGGAGAAATTCCGCGAGATTCAGACGAGCGGGTTTTCGGTTTAGTAATTTTTGGGTGTGTGATATTCGGACATTTTGAGGAGGTTGTTTCTTTTCACGGGTGGTTTTTCTTTCTTTCTTTCTTGAAGAATTCTTGTTGGGCTTTTTTAAAAAAAAAAATTTTGCCTGGGGAGGATGGAAAGTGAATACAGATGGCGATTCAGTGAAGAGGTTGGGGTTGGCAATGAAACGAGTCGATCCGATCAAGGCGGGTTGAGCTGGAATTTTGGTTAGTGCTGTGTTTGGGGGACTAACTTCTTTCGCAGTAACAGAGAGAGAAAGAGAGAGAGGGAGTCTCAGCAGAGACAGGAACAGAAAACAGAGACTTTTTATCAGGTTTTAAGCACATGGAAACATGGGTTCAGAGAGCTGTTTTGGCTGATCTCAACAGTTGTTTTTTTTTTTTTTTATCTTTTGTTTCTCTGCCACTCTTCTTTTTCTCCTGATTTAAGGGACAGCATCATAAAAGATTTTCATTATTGTAAATCCTTCTCCCTTCTCAGAAACTGAGAAAGCCCCCCCAAAAAAAAAAAAAAAAGATTTTGAAGTCTATCCCTTCATTAGTCCATATGAAGCAGCTGATGATATGAGTACTTGAGATGAGATGGTGGGTGTTTGAGCTCACATCCAGATGAGGAATGTGAAAGAGAGGAGATTGAATTTTGCATAATCTAAGAAGAAAGTGATTGCTTTCATGATTTCTACTGATTAAACTCGTTGGAGAAGGAAATGGTAATCATAACAAATGGCGCAAAAGCATGGCCCAATTCCACATGACCCATCTAATTAAAGCTTGAACCCCATCCAAACTGTTGCCGAAACTCAAAGAGACGGCAGCAATATCAAAATCAGGCAAAAAATTAAAATAAGGTGCTGCTGTTTGTAATTATGCAGAGCAGATTATTGGTAATTAAAGATGGAAAAAAAGAAGGAACCTTCGAGGCAGTGGGATGGACGGCTGAGATGTGGTCAAAGGCTGCTGGGATCTATTGGCGTCAGGCGGCAATTGTCAGAAGTCAGACATTCCTCCCTTGTCATGCTTTTTTTTTTCCCTGCCTTTTTCTTTTTCATTTATTAGTCATTATTTTTTTCACACGAAACGAATGACCAATTGAAGTGTTGGAGATCGAATCCAATTTAACTTCTGTCTCCTCCATTCGACTTTTACAGTGACCACCCCACAATTACCAAAGTTGGCACCCCGATGTTGAATTCCACGGTTCTTCCAATCTTCTCTTCTTACCCATGATGTAGAATTGCACGCGTAGATTCGTCAACCCATTGGATTGTCACGTTGAGGAAACCCTGCCTAATAATTAAGAGGAAATGCTTGTTTTATTGATTTTCCTTGGTTTGAGTGATGTGTGATCGCCTTCGGTTCATTGAGAGACGCGTGTTTGATGGGGGCAAAGGCCTGATATGTGACCTCAACTAATACAAATTTGAAATCGTATCTAAAGGTTTAAAAAAATGATGCGAGTTCACATCATGAGTATTTTGCTATGGTGAAAGATTACATATACAAAGGGCAAAAGAATGGGTACAAGGCATGCCACGAAAGTTCTGAGAAATGGGTCAATCGAGGCTGCCGGCTGAGAATAATGGAATCTTGAATTGATGGAGCAAATGAATAAGATGATGCAGGATAATTAATGTACAATAGGGGACCTCGAGCTTCTATTATTTGAGCCCCTAGCGCTATCCTTGTCTTCATCAATTAATGGCAGTCTTTACTTGAAACTCTACATTAAGCGGATCAATCACATTGCCAAAGATTGAATACCTCATTATTCACAGAGCAGCCCCAACTCACTGAAAGCAACAGAGAGAGAGAGAGAGAGAGAGAGAGAGAGAGAGATATGAAGTGCCTGGTCGGAAAGAAGATAAGAGCCTTGAAGAAAAGAATAAAAGAGAGAGAGAGAGAGAGAGAGATTTGGGTTGCAATTGGGGCTTGGCAATCAATGATGCGCTTCTTTTCTTGAGTTATCTAGTAAGAGTGGAACTTTAGTCTAAAAGAAAAAGATTGGGTCAAAAAGCCCATAAAAGAGCGCTTGGAAGTTGGTGCACTAATAATGAAAGCAAGAGTCTTTAAAGGAGGAACAAAGACAGAATGCTGCCTCCCTCTTTTGTTTGCATGTTCGCTAAAGATGGAAGTGCCACAGATTCACAGCAACTATCCCCTTCCCAAAAAACAAAGGAAATTAAAAAAAAAAAAAAAAGAGCAATTCATCAATTATGGAGTGGTGCCATCTAGTTTTCTGCTATATAGTAATCGTGGAAGTCTAGAAAATCATGATCACTTTCATGTGACTAAATTCACCTTTTCATGGGGGCAAACTTATTATATGTCCAGACATGAGTCAGGGGAGGCAAAAGCTTAAGTCTCTATATGCAAAGATTTAGTATGATGACTACCATGACAAGAGCAATGGATTAGTCAACTTAAAAAACTTTCATCGATCTCATATGGTTACAAGGCGCTCAAGGGACATAGTTTCTGGATCATACATTTCCTGTTCAACTGCACCAAAGCAGCTAATAAGGGCCATTGTATATTAGATTAAAGAACAGAAGCTTTAACAGGGGAAGGCTGTTTATTTTATCTAATCACAGCTGGGCATATACTTCCAGCCAAGAGGGCAGCGAAGAAATAAGAAGTCTCTTTTAACATGACAAACATTATGCAACACTTAAAAGTACGTGCTCCTCTTGTAGCTTGGTTGTTTCGCCGACAACGGATACCCAACATTCTGCAATCTTGGTCACTCTTCCATCTGAGATGTCAACAGTAGTGTAAGCTCGCATGGAACCCGCATCGGAACGTGGTGCCTCGTCGCTATTGAGACTTGTGTTTCCAGTCAGCTCACTAGTCAAACTTCTGACCCGAGGGATGATGGCCCCGTTAAGATATATAATGCCATCATCGTCCACCACTATCATTTTCCTAAGACCGTTACCGTATGCAAGCTCTTTATGCATGTGGCCAAATATGACCAGTGGTAGACAGAACTTGGCATTCTCTTTTAACTCGGATATGGCTTTAGTTAAGTCTGCATCATTAAAAAAAAAAAAAAACCAATAAGCATTGCAATAAAATGTGAAATTCATACGTGCCTGCCAAAAATGACTTTGTGAAGGCATTCTACAGCATGTCACTCTAAGCTACCCATCAAAGCAAGTAAGGAACAAAGCAAGACAGCAATGGCGGCTCAACACACTGAATATAATCTGCTGAGATGAAGGCATTAGGATATATTTCATATGGAAAGGAGTTTATATTTATTTTGGAACAAGAGGATAGTCGCTGCTAACCTGGATCACCATGGTCGCCACCACCAAACACCCAATCCTTTCCACATATATCGTCAATATTAGATCCAAGACCTGCACCAAAATTTGGTGCCTGATCAATGAAAATGCCCACAATATACTTAACTTTTAAGGATTTGGCATATTAATAGACCTGTAGGTCCATTATGGGCAAGTAATATAACCAAATGATCCTCTGGAGCACCCATGGCAGCTTTATAGATTCTCTGAGCACTTTGATCCATGTCTTCAACTCCAAATCTGGAAAAATACTCAAAGCTGCCACGTTACAACTTGCCGCATAGGAATTACAAGTATCAGTCAAACATTAGTAAAATTGGAATAATGTTTGCATATCCTCAATAGAAGCAAGAAATACTGCCTTTTTTTTCCCCTTTATTACTAAAAGTATGCAGAGCTGATACGGACATGCTAAATGGGACTGATGCTAAAATCTAATTAAAAACAATTCTGGTCATGGATATGGTATAAAAAACAGGAAATACAGCACCGACCCTGAAGATAGGAGCTTTTTCCGAAACAACTTCTCACCGCCACAAGAAAATGGCCGTCCACCGACAACACTCAACTTTAATTGAGAGTAATCCAATCGCTGATAGGCCACATGCTCCGCCCCAAGACTGATCATCAAAAAAGCATTAGAAATCACCAATATAAAGATGCCCTCATATGTAGGTTGAAGTGCAGATTATGTAAGCACTAAAATGAATCCACAGAAATCCATAAACCTTCCCTGAATGTTTATATTGGCTCTATGGACCCTGCCTAACTCTATCATACTTAATGGTTTCTGTTCACTCAGACAAGAATCATTTGACTTTGTTCCTTTCCCCTCTTCTGGTCCTTTCCTAGCCCTCTGTACACAGGACTTCTAAATTTGCTGACAAGCGAATGCCGCAACATTCACCTATTAAGTACAGACTTGTCACCACTGAAAGTACTTTACAAATAGCAAGGACAAGCATTCCATCATAGGAAACTGACAAGGAATCCACATAATTAGAATACACGAACAGCTTGTTGTCCTTGTTTTAGGATGGTGTATGACAAGGATCATAACCATGGGGTGCAAAACTGAATATCTCGATACTTTGAAATAATTTAGAGGAAGAAAAACTCACCATTCTAGCTGCAGCTGAACGCTATCCTTTTTCCTACATAGCAAGACAATGCATTAATCTGATTTTACAGAAGTAAATTGCAGATATTCATGTAACACAGGCAGAAACAAGTGCTAACAACATCTATCAAATTTTTACACTTCCATTCATACAAAAACATGGAGGAAAGATATCTGGAGAAGGGGCACTGGTTATGTGGCACAAGGAATTCATGGCTTAGATATCGTACAATTTTCCATAGTCCTAAGTCATATTTCAGGTTTTACAGGATCACCATCCTAGAAAGTGAGAAACATCTTGTTTCTCTGAAGTAGCAACACGTGCAAATTTTCATAACAAAAACATGCAAATTTGGACACACAACAAATGGTAAGTTTTAATCTTACTTTCCAGAAAATTGCTGAGTGAACCAGGAATCATGATTTCCCAAAATTATTGCTTTTACAAATTCAAGCTTCGCAACGCTTCTAACCAGCTCAACATTCTCATCACCAAAATCAACTGATCAGATAGCATAATCAGCAATTTAAAAGTAATTAACAGAATGTAAGAACTTAAGACTGATTAAGAATGAAGACAAAATCACCCAACTCAAGCATCAAACACATGGCATGAAAGGAGATCTAATAATGATAGGCATTTAAGTATTAGCTTGACACATGAAAAACGAAGAGAAGATGGAAAAAAGTTTCCATGTTCGACCATGATGCCTCTTTAAGTAAATGTCTCAATCTCAAGTGGTACAAGTGATGATTATTAGATCCTTCTTCATATCTTCACAAATTCTCCCCACTCTTCATTTGTCAATCAGTTATATCCTATCCTTTTGGGCCAAGCGACTAAAAAGCAAATTATCTTCAGTCCAGTCCAAGGTTTTGTACACCTAGAACACAACTATGGAATGAAATCAGTCTAATTCTATCTATCCATGTAAAATACAAGAGATGTGCTCTTATTTGTCTTACCCACATGTGGGACCTATAGTCCAAATAACAGGAAGGAAGAATGGAACTAGAAGACAACAGGTAGATTAGGAACGAAGGAAAAGGCCGCCACCTGTGAAGAGCACGAGATCCGGCTACAAATCCAAAAGCATAAACAGGTATTAGATGGTAAAGGAGACTCTGGCTAAGATTTCAATGCGACTAAGTTGTAGAAACCAATAGTAGAAAAGGTAACACTTAACTAGGAGTAAAAATAAATAGCTACCAAAGAAATCATGATAAATATAAGTTTTATGACACACTCAAAAGTCATGTAGATTCATACACTCTGCCTGTTGCTTTGGGCATTAGTATTAAGAAGCAGACTGCTTACGTTTGTAGCATTGCGCCCTGATGTTACAATACTAAAAATCCAAAGGGAAGCACACACAAGATCCGTTTCATGATTTTTGAATTTGGTTTTCTGATGAGAAACACCTTAGACATACCAATCAAGCCAGACTCAAGCTTCATCATGCCGTGGTGTATATGAGATGCTGTCAGAACGCACCGCTATATTCCAACAGAATCCACAACCAGGGGTTAAATTCATCAGGGACCAAAGCCCATCCAATCTAAAGCCTATAAAGCTCTTGCATCCTCTTTAAGAATTCTCTCTTTTAGGATTAGCATTTATTAAATATAGACAGATTAGCATGGAAAACTTATTAATTCACCAAAACGATTCCATTTTATGTGCTAGGCCAATGAGCAGTCCCTGACCAGCAAAAGGGAAAATGCACTGAGTTCTTTTTTTGCCTCTGTCCCACTAAATTCCATGACCCTCTGCGCATTTTTCTCTGTTGAACCAGTGCTCTTCTCAATTGCAGAAAGACGAACCCAAACGCAACCAAAAGAAAGAGAAAAAAAAGTCAACTTTCCTATTCTAATGGATAGACAGAAGCAGTATTTACCAACAAGAACAAATCTTTGGGGAAAACTGGATGAGGAATTTAGCGGCAGGAGCATTTACGAAGAGTACCTTCAAGAAACGGAGCGCCTTGGTGTCTTCTTCGAGATCCCATTGATCATGCTTCGGAGAAAAACAAAACAAAACCCAAAACAACAATCGATAACAGGATTCGAAACATACAATCGCGACGCTAAGTGAACGAGAAAGACGAGGCCTTTCCGATCATCCGAGCGTACAACCGAGGGGAAGAAAGAGGGAAGAAGAAGAAGAAGAAGACTCACGACGTCCCCGACGACCGCGATTCGAACCGAGGGAGCCGCCATCCGAGGGCGAGCGGCGGCGCGGGCGGAGCTGCTCCTGCAGGCGGTGGTGGGTAGAGGAGGGGCAGTGAAGCGGCAGGTGAACGGTTTCGGCGCGTGCTGCAGCGCGCCCACCATCGACCGACGGCCTTCCTTCCTTCCTTCTTGCTCGTTTCGGCTGGCGACATCTGGCTCGCCGGACGATCCGAATTAAAGAAGGCTCTTGTCGTGACGCGACGCTCGTCACTGAGTCGTCACTCGTCAGGCTCTCTGGTGTCGGCCCGTCATGGGAAACGTGCGTGTATCGTTCGATCTCGGTTGGGCCCATGGCGGAACACCTAGATCGATAAAAATAAGGACATGATAAATTTTGTCTTATCTGGTGTTATATTGCTGTTTACAACCAAATTGGGCCGAACAAGAGAGAGATTTAACTCTGCGACATCAAAAGAAGAAGAAGAAGAAGAGGAGGAGGGATGTGAGCGCCATAGACGGAATGACTCGAGAAAAATCGTGTTTAATTGCTTCGATTAGCATGTCGAACTACCTCAATGATGAGTACACTACAGTTCCGTAAACACACCGAATTGCCTCGGCATGAACGTAACGAGCGTTAGCAAACGTGGCGCATGATATGATAGAGCTAATGCAACTATCGAACATAACATCATGTCTGAAGTGAGGATGATATGGTACGTTAATTTGTATTAATGAAAGTACGTTTGCACCCAGTAACTTGTGCATTATGTTAATTTAAATGTTTCGGTTCGTATCTAAACGGTTTAAGTAAGTCAACATGTGTAAGATATGATTTTGTCGTGTCCTAAACATGTATAGACGTGTCAATTCATGTCTAAACAGCAAAAGCAGATCAACAGTGTAAGACACAATTTTTCTCGCGTCATCCCATTCATGGCACTAATTAGTTTTGCCAAACGGGAACCTATTTAATTATTAGCAAGTGTCAAGAATTATTGGCTCTCAAATGACATTTCTGTTCCAAACAAATTTTCATCATGCGATCCGAGATATTCACAAATTCTTTATTGGTAAACCAGAAGATAGACCTATAAAATGGGAGATAAATCTATTTATTGATCCATATTTGATGGGCAGAGTTATTTTATGAGTTGGTTATATTGAGTAAATTGATCATAAAGGGACTTGGAATGGTCCCAAAAAATGTGGATGTTAAATGGATCCATAGCTTACTTAAACCTAACCTACCTCTATGACTTTCTCTTCATTCTCTCGTCTTCACTTGATTTTGCGCTCGCTAACTCTAATAACTCTATAAAAATAGAGTTATTTAACCTATTTTAGGCAACAAATAATGAAATATATATGAGAAAATATTTGGATTTCCTTCTGATTATTCAAATTTTTTTTTGTTTATGCAGAATAATAAGATATGAAGAAGATAAGGAAAAAAAAAGGGCAAAAATCAAGAATTCAAATAAAAAGCAGTGAAAGATAGATATCAAATTAATGAATCCCCGATTTTGTTCCCTAATGTTATCTGCAAGCGTTGGGAGATAGATATCAAATCAAAGATCCTCTAATTTACTCCCTAATTTTAAGCGCAATTGCTTAGAGATAAGAATCTTGGATATATCATATAAATAGGAGAACATTAAGAGCCTGAGATAGCAGCTACGTTTTTGTTAGATCATTTTTCGTTATTCTGAGAGTTCTTCCACATATTTTGAAAAGAAAACAAAAGTGGTGATAGAATTTTTTATTTATTTATTCAAGATGCTGGGTTTGATTTATATTTTTATTTCTTATTCTACTATTTTCTAATTTTCTTTTGTTAGGGCTACGATGTAGCCTAACCATAATGATGTGAATTTCATGATTTTTATGTTTTGCAATTGATTTCATTAATGTGAGTTATATATTATTGTGCATGAATATTCATAGTTTTTAATGCACTTATGCTTATTTTAATTCATATAGAGATATAATGGATTAATAAAGTGAGTACATTTTCTATACCTAGGATAGTAAATAGATTAGGAAATTCTACTATTATATGTTTGATATTGTTCTTGTACCCACAACAATCTGAAATTCATATCTAATGGTGATGAAATTAGATGCTCTAACATATTTATCCGATTGATTTACTGTATTTAGTCTCCAAATTTTGTTTTTAATTTGTTCTCAATTATATCTTGATCTGTTAGATAAATTTTAGAATTAATCTATTTTAGTATTAATTAGTTCATTAATCATCAATCTCCATGGACGATATTCTTCTTTTTATCATTATATTACTTATTCGACACGTTCACTTGCATTTAGAATTTTACGAACAAGCTCTCTCCATGCTCTTAGCTCAACTGGGTTTGAGTTTTTCACAATTTGATTAAATATAAATGTGTTTTAGCAATACATGTCAAGTCAGATATAAGTTTCTAAATTTATATTGCATGAAAATTGGTCAAATCAAGTTAAATGGATTAATTCGAGTTTGATTATTTTTGATCCAACCTATCCGTTTGATAATTGTTTTTTGAGGTGGAGTAAGCTTGCCTTCATTTCTACAACAATCGCTTCAAGCTCGAGCCCAGTGGAGACCTCCTATGATGAATGCGGGTGTTCTCCTAATCTCTATCATAATACCCAGTCGTCGCAAAAGTCTCATGAATTGTTCCATAGTTTCTTTCACACTATCCATTTAGGGGTCAAAACAGGTCCAGACTTCCTTTCGATTCGGCCTAGGACAAACTCATCTTGACAAGGTTCATCAATGAGGAGTTGTCCTTTTAAAAGGATTGAAAATGCTGTTTCCCTTTTATATTACGGAAAAATCAAAACATTTGCTATCGTTTCAATGAAACTGATTCAAATGATACTCATCTTCCCACCCATTGCGTAGAGAAAAAGAGAGTCAAATCACTGAACTTGCTAGAAGTCTTCCGTCTTGCAATTGCAATTTCCAAGAGAGAACTCGAATGAACTATTCCTTTGTTAAAGGTGGAAAGCTGAAGAAAGAGATGACACATGAAAATAGGGGTATGCAATTGGACTGGGTATATTTGGAAACTAGACCGACCCACTTAGAAAACAGGGTCAGGAATTGGTTCCTGTTGAAATCAGTTCTCGAACCAGTTCCAAAACCATATTTTTTCTTTTGATTTTTGTTCTTACTCTCGTAGTTGCACATCATTTTTTCCTCTTGGTGCTCCTCCTTTGTCGTTCCTCTTCCTTGCTCACTTCCCTCCCTCACTGGCTCACCATCACACTATCCATCGCTAGCTCACCATCACACCATCCATCGTTGGCTTCCCCTCGCACTATTTGACAGTTGACATCCATCACCGCCAAATTCCCATGATCCAATTCATATTGTTGCAGAACCAATGTGGCAAGACCTGCCTCGCCAAGTACCATGTGCCCCTTGAGGACTTCGAGAAGCACAAGCTCAAGTACGAGGTAGGCCCCCCTCGCTTGATTTTCTGCTTGTTCCTCGTTTCTCAAGGCCGAATTGGTATTTTGCTTGGCTATGATCTTTGTCTTCTCTTGTGTGCGTGGTTTGATGGATTTCTAGGTTCATCGGTTGGTGGTCAACAGAAATTCCAAGTTCACCAATTTTGTTGAGGTTAGGAATTTTCGATCTTTTTTTATCTCGAATTTGTTAGGCTCTTTTGTGCAAATGCGCCGTTAACACTCGTTACACATATTGTTTCCATTGATTATTTGTCAATTGGTGAATCTTCGCTCGGCTACTCCAAAATTTGGTGTTGACCTCAATCTCACCCCGAAATGTTCTCACATATTAAGGTATAATTTAAAGCCATATAGGATATCGAGCGGTTGCAAAATATGTTCCAATGGAAACATGGCTGACCCTAAAATGGACTGGAAAAATGGGATGATTCAGGTTAGGGGTAAGCATCAATCTTGGACCGGCCACCCTGCAGATCCTGGTCCGGTTCCCAGGGAGATTGGGTCGGTCCTTGATCCTAGAATTCCTGGACCAGTACTGTGCGGGTCGGTCCTCGATCTTGAGAGTTCTGGGTCGGTCCAACTCGGACCCAATTTGACTATATATATATTATTTATAAATTTTTTTTATATTGAGAAAACCTTAAAATAAACGGCGTCAACAACATTAAACAAATCCCCACTTTCTCAGGGGGGATTAGGGTGGGGACGATTTCATTTCACGAGTGGGTTTCGACCTCACGCCCGCAAGAAGGCAATGGCAAAAGTCTGAGAGTGAGTGTTAGAGTAGGATTAGAGTAGGACCGACCAAAAAAAAAAAAACAACATTAAACAACTCTTTAGTAAGGAGTTCAAGTAATTTTACATTATTCTTAAATAACTTAGGTTTTTAATGTCTTTTACAGCGTCAATAGTCATAATTTACAAAGGAGAAAAATATTTTTGTGAGGAGTCCTCACGGTGTCCAAAAAAGCACCTTATGGCATACTCCTCTAATATTCGTTCTCTTTTGTCTTATTTGTCATCTTAGTCTTCAATTTGCTAAAATTGAAAAAAAAAACAACTTCTCTGCTCGCCACTCGATACTTGCCTCGCTCGCTTTGGGTCACTTGTGCCGCTCGCCGCTCGATGCTCGCTTGGCTTGTTGCTCCCCGCTTGACATTCGATGCTCATTCTATTATACGCTCATTTTGTTTAACGCTTACTCCATTTGACTCTCACTGCTTGCCTTTCTTAGTTGACCTTGCTCATCATCGAATCCATTGGGTTGATACGGTCCTTGGTTACCCTTTCAAGGAGTACAAAAAATGAAATAAAAAATTATTGGTTAGTCCTCGGTTGACCTTGAAACTGGACTGAACCTATTGGTCAGTCCGGTCTTCAATCGCTTTTTTAAGGAGTACAAAAAATGAAATAAAAAATTGTCAGTTGATCCCGGGTTGACCCTAAAATCGGACCAAACCCATTGAGTTGGTTTGGTCCTTAGCCCCAAGCTCAATAGGGTCGGTCATCGGTCTCAAATATTGGGGACTAGCATTGTGCGGATTGGTCCTAGGAGTAGAAGGTGGACTGACCCAACTCAGGCCATGCTTACCCCTAATTCAAGTATAAGGTCTAGTGAAAATAGGTTCGAGTACAAGGTCCAAAAAAGGGGAACCGGTTATAATAGGGTCGAGTACAGGGTCCGGATCTTGACCCTACACACCCTAGACCCGATCACCCCTACATGACAAGACACCAACTGCCTTGGGGAGAAGCTGTCTTCAGTCTTCTTTCATCCTCCTTTCTTCAGTCTTCTTGGTTACTGTTGACATTGGTTAACGTAGTTATTTGTGTTAAAATTTTTAAATAATATACCATACCTTCATTTAACAATTTAAATTTTTAAAAAAATCAACTATAATCCTATCAAATTCTTGCACTTTATTTGAACTTGTGGTTTTGTCTTGACCCCGTGTGTATTGTACTGTTTCCTAATATGTGTGATTATCAATTTTGTGTATCAAATCAACTCATCCCCATATATTCTATTTACTCGATGCACAAAGCCTAACTCTGGCAAGAGAGATATTAATACTTACTTGATAGGACTCTGAGATATTAATACTTACCTGATAGGACTATGAGTACATGCCACAAGAGTATTAGTCGGACAAAGGCTTTGCTAGCATAATAATTTTTGAATTATTGTGAGAATAATAATTAATTGTGAGTTACAAATTTTAGAAGGAGTTTATCTTACAATAATTTAAAATTATTCGTTATTGATTTTTTGTGATTTTAAACAAACGGTTATCCTCATAATAGTTCAAAACCGTCGTCCAATCATTTCTCGTTGGACAATAACCATACTTTGATCATGACCACTATGTTTTTATTTGTTAGAGAAAGGATTGGTCATCACACGATAGTCACACCGATCGCATGCGATTCGTGCCCCTTGACTTGTTCATTAACAAATAAATGCAGGCTTGATGTGTTTGTTTATTACTGGGCATCTCAACATTGTCTTATCTGCAGAACATTGAAAAGAGGTATTTAGACGTTTATAATCATATACTTGATTCTTGTCTAATTTGTATAATCCTAGCATAGATTTTGTTTTTTTTTTGTTTTTTTGAGAATTTTAGCTCCACTCCTAAGTTGCATATGAAAAAAGCAAAGAAAATGTGCTCTATCTTTACACTGTTGGGCATCAAATACTGTATTGCAATGACGATGGTGGGTGGGTTCTTACATGTGGACGGCCACAGCACCATGCTCATTACAATTTAAGAAATTACTTTTTAATTTTAATTTTTTTGCTTCTACTGACAACAATGATCCTTCAATTGATAAATAATCGTCTCACTAGATGATATTATTAGATTACAAGCAGGCATGGAATTGAACCAATGAAAAGATAAACTCGGATTGGATAATTTTTTTTAAAAGAATAACTTAACAAAACAAGAGGAACAAGCAGATCATGTTATCTTGCAATGATGGAGTGACGCATGTGCACCGCTCAAGGACCACCCAAACAACTAATCGTCATGACTTCTGTCCACTGCGTGATCGTCGTTGCCTCCGGCCACCACCGAGTGTGTTCAATGACCAAACGCGATCACCAAATCCTTCAATCTCCCTTCAACGACAGTCACTCCAGGTCATATCAAATTATCTTTTCCCAATTTTTTTTTTTTTTTGGTTTTTCCCTTGCTAATCTGCGTGTGTTCGGGTCTCGGTTTCCTCATAATCTTCCCATATCTCGAGCCAATCCCTCGAAATTTAGCGATTTTCTTAAATAATTCATCGTTAGGTTGCGTTAGATCTGTCAGGCATTTTGGTTTATTTTCTAGTGAATTGATTCATATTGAGGAAATAGCACATTTGCGGCTGTTTTGCCGATTAGGATCTAGATGAAGCGCAGTGCTATTTTTAGGTTATGTTGTGATTGACTTGGTAGGATATCATTTTAGTGACTGCACGCTTTGGATTGGAGTTGATGGATGGAGCTAGGGGTGATGCTGCCCTGGCCGCGGTGCCTATAGATCAATGGGGGCTCGATGTTCAGAGGATTTATCAGCATTATCTGGATGACGATGACGGACTCGGGACACCATGAGGAGTGTCCGAAGTGGAGGGGAGGCCAGAGCAAGTGAACGCAATGAAGCATTTTTAAAGATTTTCAATCTTATCTTAAGTTGTACCAAACATATGATAAGATTTTCTACAATTCGATGGATATTAAGAGGATTTGTAATCCCACCTCATCTTAATCAGCTCAACGAGAAGGGCGACCTATTGTATGCCTAGTCAATTTCGGCGTCGACCAAGAAACTTATATGAGCTCCTTACGAAACAACATGGGAAACCTACATAATAACGTCAACAGACTTGCAAGACAATGATAGATATGCTCGACGTTAGAGGGATTGTTTGGATCTACTCGTGGCCGGGCTGATTTTTCCAGGCATTAAAATTGGCTCCCGCTTCCATAGTCAGTGAAATCACCATCACCATCAGATTTCCGGGCACGAAGCACGGTTGACTGACGAGAAATCAACCAAGACAGCCTGTTCCACATGCATCATAGTCGACAGAGTCAACCACCGTCCTCGGGACCCAATTCATCATGATTATTGAATTGTATGAATCTCACATGAGACTTACGTGATCTAATGACCGGGATAGAGTGAGTTCACATGTACCAAGTGCATCAATGCTTGCTCCATAAAAAGAGCCTTTGAAAGATGAAGTCATTAGATGAGTTTGCCCGATTATGTAACGTAATTGATCGATTTGAATCACCAGATCTAAAGAACACCAAAAAGTAGCCCAAGCAAGCATTTCACAAACCTAGTGCATATATTAATTAAAATTGAATTGGGATTATAAAATTTGAAGGATCCACATGGGATCCATCATTTTCAATAGTTGAAACTCAATTTAGAATGTGAACAATCACTCTTATAATGATTCGAATAACTGAGAACTATCATGAAAGAGAGTGCAGAAAAGAAATTCCCCTTGTTAATTGTCTGGGCCAGAGCCTATGAAAGAGCCTTATTCACATGAAATTTCTCAGTCACGTTTATAATCCTCGTACCATTAAACTTGAGCCACGACATGCGTATGCGGTCCGATAAATCCTGTATAAAGCCAGCTCAAAAATGTACAACCTTCTCCGTGTAACCTATCAAAAATGGCTTCCATCGATAATCGTGTCCTTCTCTTTCTCTTCATCTCCTCTCTCTCTTTCCTCCAAATCAACTCATGCATGGCCCAAAACGTCAAAGGAGGCTATTGGTACTCAGACAGCAGCATCACAGCCTCTGACATCGACGCGGCCCTGTTCACTCATCTCTTCTGCGCTTTTGCTGCCTCGATCCATCGACAAACCAGGTAGTTATATAGTCGTTGTACGCTCAGTCTTCCAGGGCCTTCACTAGTGATGTCTAGCAGAAAAACCCATCGGTCGTAACCCTCCTGTCCATTGGCGGCAGGTGTGGCAGCTCGATCGCAGACAACTTTGCATCCATGGCGAGCCAGTCGTATTAGATGCAAAACGTGCAATCCCATGATCTCCATAACCAGAATAAGAACAAAGATAATCGAGTAGAAAGATTAATGTATTTATTTTGAAATCTATCATTCTTAATACAGAAGCGGAAAACCGATGATCCACGCACAAGTCATTTTCCTCTAGTACCTTTTGTATCATTGGCTTAATGAGATGACCCCTCATTAAGGCTAGGTAAATGTTTCTTTTGTGAGGATACTTGTGAGAATTATGATTACAAAAGAGATCAGACCCTCTCATTATGGGCCAGGCTCAACTCGGCCTATATTAGTCAGTTTCATATTAGACTAATTAAAAAATATTCTATCTCACCTTTGACCAATCCCATAAAACGGTAAATTACAATATCAATTAATGTAGTCCATATTAAGAAAACTCTTACAAGTCGAGCTCCCGCAAGTCCTTCATCAATTCCTCCATTACCCTATGTTGCGACCAAATTTTCGGGTGTGAACCAGCTAGGGTTTGACTAATGGATTGTTAAGCCTAGACTTAATCGGGCTCTTCCAAGCCCATACCAATTTGCGACTTAGTTAAAATTTCTTAATAGATATATTTTATTTATGAGTCACCACTAATCAGTTTTTTTGTGGGTTAATTAGAAACCCAAGTAAAGTAACGGGAGTTTACTTTACTCCTACGAACCAGAGACTATGAGTACGGGGACCTGGTTACACTAGATTTCTCTAATGCCCTTTCGGTACCATTCTGTTATTTTCAAAAATGTTTTTGTAGGCAGCTTAAATTGATTTTAAATCTATTTCCCTAACATGTAAGGTAATCATATGGGTGTGCAAACCATCAATTTAACACCCAGATAAACAATAAATAAATTGCAAAAACTTACCTTAAAGCAATCAAAGCATCTGCAATGTTAAATTAGAATCCACATCAACGACCCTAGATATGATTTCTAATTAACATGCAATTTCTTTTTTGTTTTCACTTGATTAATGAAAATCACGCAATATGCAATGCAATATTAACTAAATGACCTAATTCTAATGACATGCAATTTCTAATTGAACGGACCTAGCAACAATCACTAAATGGCATGCATTTCATGAATCTAATTCTAAATGACATGCAATAACATTTTTATTTTATTTTATTTTTAAAAAATGCAATCTATCCTAGAGATTGAAACTAATTCATTCAAAGACATTTTTTTTTTGTATTTTTTATGAAATTTCGAAATTAGAAAAATGTGAAAATTATCTAGCTAAATTAAGATTCTATCCAACTTCCCTAATTAAAACAAGGGTTAATAACTTGAAAAACCCCAAACTGGTAAACTTGTGACAAATTTACCCTAAACTATTTTTTTGATCATGAAAAACCCCAAACCTGGTACACCTGTGACAATTTTACCCCGACCGATCATAAAAAAAAACCCTAAACTGGTATATTTATGACAAATTTACCCCAAACTAATTTATTCGACCGCAAAAAACTCCAAACTGATAAATTTGTGACAAATATACCATTCGCTAAATTGGATTAATACCACAAAAAAAAATCATAAAAATCGTAAACTCTGACAAATGGATCGTAAAATCCCAAATTGGTATACTAGTCAATTGTCACGTGTCATTTAACTTAATAATTTGACAATAAAATTTAACGAAAACTAACAGAGGGTAAATTTGTCACAAGTGTACCAGTTTGGGGTAAATTTGTCAAAGGTATACTAGTTTGGAGTTTTTGATGGTAAAAAAAAAAATAGTTCGGGGTAAATTTGTCACAAGTGTACAAGTTTGGGATTTTTCAGGGTATTAGATGTTATCTTAACTTACCAATCTCTAACTTAAGATGCAGTCTATCTAAATCAATCTAAACTTAAAATGAAATATGCAATTTTACCCTAATGTGCGATGACGTACAAAGGATGCCCTAATCTTACATGGCATATGCATGATGATTTTTGTTTTTGTTTTTGTTTTTTTTTATGTTTTAATTAATTTCGAAATTAAAAAAATGTCAAATAATTAAACATGCAATTCAAATTAATGAAATGAAAATATAACATCCTAAATTGATGTTTTTGGTATTTTTTATTTCAAAAATAAAATGCTTAGTCTAAATATGCAAATTACCCTAAAGCATGCGATAATCTAATTTAAACACATTCCAAGATAAATAAAGCAATCAGGACAAAATAGATCATCCAAAATCATCAAAAATATCACACATCATTCAGATAAAAGAGCAATATTTCGCTGATAAAATCGATAAATTGATCTTAAGCCTTAAATATCAAAATATCAATTTATTCCCGCTTGATTAATTATTTCATCTAAAGCCTTATAAATGAAATAAAAAAACCCAGGCGCGGTTGCGAATCAGGTAATATGTTTTTTTTTTTTGGACAAAAAGAAATAATATAAGATGGAAACAAAGTATTACAACCTGTAGCTACGGCATCTGATACAAGAAGATCCGAAAGGGGAAGGGGGGAAAGTCAACCCAATTAGGTAAAAGATAGCCCTTGCTATGGGCCCTAGCGGCCTAGTCAGCTGCAAAATTTGCATGTCTTTTGCAAAACCTAATACAGAGATGAGGAAAGCGGCAAAAGAGAGCGGTGGCTTCTGCTATCAAAGTGCGAATCTCCCATGGCGGATCGAGTTTGTTGTTGATGGAATCAACCAAGAGAAGACAATCTAAATCAATTTGAAGATGCATTTCATTGTTAGCTTGCTGCAATAGGTGTTGAAGGGCCGCGATCAGAGCTTGAGTTTCAGTTTGCAAGGCAGAAGACGTAGGTACCGTTCTGGTAAAACCTTCTCGCATTTTCCCTGTGTGATCCCGGCATATGAATGCCATAGATCCTTCTATATTGTTTGTATTATAAGCCCCGTCAATATTTTTCTTCAATGCGCCTGGATCAGGGGCTTGCCAAAAATTACTTTGATCAAACGAGTTGTAGCGTGGTCCATTCGAGAGATGGAGAAGATTTTGAGCTGTTCTGACTAGAGCAAGAGCAGCTTCAACAACAAGGGTCGGATTTGGACGTTGTCTACTAAAAACGAACCTATTTCGAGGTTTCTAGATCTGCCAGAAGACTGCAGCGATAGTTTCTAGATCAGGTGAGTTTTTCCTCTGAATGATACAATCTGTTATCCATTCTTCCATGCTGTGTATATTTGTTGCGTTAATGTGAATGCAAATATTATGGTGTGTCCATATTCCATGAGTCCATGGGCAGAGGAGAAAGAGATGTTTGATCGTCTCGGGTAGGTTTTGATGGCATAGTATACAAGTTGGATCAATATTGATATGTCGACGAAATAGATTATCTTTAGTTGGCATTGCATTGTGACAGATAGCCCTTAGAAAAATTCTTACTTTTGGCACGAGCTTGATTTGCCATATTTTTTTCCAAAGGAGTGAAGGAGCTTGATAGGAAGATGAGGCTTGACAATTTGTTTAATTGGTTGCGCTCATTGCTGTTTTCCTGATTGACATATATCCACTTTTGACTGTGTATATTCCCTGTGTTGTGGCTGTCCATACTAGACGATCTAAGGCAAAATTAGCACTAACTGGGATTCTTTGTATCTCCCGAACTAGAGAGGCATTGTAGAATTGATTAAGCATAGGCACATTCCAATTGTTTGAGCTATTGTCCAATAGATCAGCTACAAACATAGGTTCCTCTCCCGCTGCCGGACCAATTAATCGCCCTCTTGGTAACCATCGGTCTTCGCGTATCTTGATCTGAGTTCCATCACCAACCGACCATTGGATGTTGGGTAGGATTGCCTCTCTTCTTGACAATAGACTTTGCCACCCCCAAAAAGGGCGGGCTCCTCTATCCGCCTTAAGAAAGTCTTTGGAAGGGAAATACAAAGCCTTAAACAATTTGCTCCAAAGGGAATGAGGCTGTTGTAGTAAACGCCATACTTGTTTCCCCAGCATAGCCTTATTGAAATCTGCTAGATCTCGAAGCCCAAACCTCCCATTGCCTTTGTACATTTTAGAACCTCCCAGGCCTTAATGAACCCCTAACTTGCGACAATCACTCGCCACCAGAATCTAGCAACTTTATGTTCTATAGCTTTACAAATGGATATAGGGATTTTAAAGACGGACATGGAATACTGAGGTATAGCCTGCACAATCGTCTTAATTAGGATTTCCTTGCCACCCTTGGAAATAAGATTCTCCTTCCAACCTTCTAGCTTTTTATTCACTCTAGCCATCATCCGGCAAACATATCCATTTTGGATCTCCCCGGTCGAGAAGGAATACCTTGGTATTTTCCTGTTTTATCAAGTATAGGAACTCGGAGTTCTCTAGCCAGATTTTCTTTAAGACATGTAGGGCAATCCTTGCTGAAAAAGATACCTAACTTATTCCTATTTATTTCCTGTCCCGTGGCTAGGCAGTATTGATTCAATATGTTAGCCAGGTTATGATATTCCCTAATCGTGCCATCTAAAAAGAAAATGGCATCATCAGCGAAGTAGGGCAATCCTTGCTGAAAGTGGGAGAGAGTAGGGCACGACCTGTTTAGTTTGATACCCCGCAAATTCCCAATACCGATTTCTTGCTGGATGAGAGTTGATAGGAGATTTGCTAGCAGGATAAACAAATAAGGGGACAAAGGATCACCTTGACGAGGACCTCGCGTCGGGTGGAAGTATGGTAGCTGCTCGCCATTGAATTTGATGCTGATAGATACTGTTGAGATACATTGTGAAACCCACTAAACCCAGATAGGATGGAACCCTAGCTTGAGTAAATAGGCCGTTAGAAAATCCCATTTCACTCAATCGTATGCCTTCTGCATATCCATTTTTAATATCGCTGGAAAATTCCTTCGTCATTTTCGAATCCGAACCTAATGGAGAATCTCTTGAACCATGAGGATGTTGTCCTGGATTTGATGTCCAGCAGCAAAGGCGGTTTGTTTCGTAGAGATTAGGTCTGGCAATAAGGGCTTTAGCTGATTTGCAAGGATTTTGGAGATGATTTTATAGGCGAAATTGCATAGGCTAATAGGGCGAAAATGGTTCAGACTTTTTGGGAGTGGTATCTTTGGTATCAGGATTATAGTAGTTTTGTTAAGGTCTAGTGGCATCACACCGAATTGAAAAAACTTCTAAATTGAAAGGAATATCTCATCTTGAAGTGTGTCCCAGTTAGATTGATAAAACAAACCATTCAATCCATCTGGTCCCGGGGCTTTTGTACTCCCCAATTGAAATGCTACACTGCGTACCTCCTCTTTAGTGACCTCCGCAGTGAGAATGGAATTCATATCAGCAGTAACTATGGTTGAGCATTGTCCTAGAATGGGGTTATAATCACAGTAGCCCACCGTTTTGTAGAGATCATAGTAGAAATGCTGCGTCATTTCCTTCAAAGTATCCTCATCTCGCACCCATTTGTGATTATTGTCCATGAGCATTCTTATTATGTTCCTCTGCCTTCTCTGGATGGTAGTTGCATGGAAGAATCTTGTGTTTTTGTTGCCACGTTTTAGCCAGTTAATCCTTGATCTCATAGCCCAATATTGCTCCTCTTGCTGCCAAAGTTTCTCAAGTTCTATTTTGATTTTGGTTGCTATTGTTTTGTCAAAGCTGAAATTAGTTTGGTTTGTGATCTGTTGTAGCTGAAGTTGTAAGTTGATATTCTGTTTTTGACTTTGGAAAACTTTTCCCGACTCCATCTAGCAAGTGCAGCCCCAATAAACTTTAATTTCTGTGGCAGGTTAGAATTGGAGTTGGTTGCAAAATGCCATGCTTCGGCAATGATTATCCCACGGTCTGGTTCTTGTAGCCAGAACGCTTCAAAGATAAATGGCCTCCGTCTTCTCGTCAGAAATGCTTCGGTATTTAAAAGTAAAGGGCTGTGGTCCGATCCTACTGCTGGTAACGCAAATACCTCGGCTTCCTTCCCGGAAGGTGAGTATCCAATCAAGGTTGCAAAGGATCCTACCCAGTCTTTCTTTAACAATTTCATCACCCACTTGGTTATTTGTCCAGGTGAATGCACAGCCCTTACTCTCCATGTCTAATAAGGAGCAATCATGTAGAACCTCTCGAAAAGAATTCATACGTTGAAAATCTGCTGAACGCTTGCCTACCTTTTCCCAATGATAGGTAATTTCATTAAAATCACCTGCACAAATCCAAGGTGAATTGTTAGAGTTCGCAATTCGTTTGAGGTTATGCCAAAGGTTTTGGCGAAGCCGAAACACAGCTGGTGCATGGACACAAGTCACACGAATAGGTATGTCCCCCCCTAGTTCTATACACATTAGACCTATGAGGTCCTGATTTGATTGGACCATTTTGAGAGAAATATTTGCTTGCCAGAAGATGGCCAGACCTCCTGCGGAGCTAACTTAAGCTGCCGCTGAAGTTTAGTAAGCACCTCAGGTCTATTTTTGGTTTCCATTAAAAACACCAGGTCAGGTCTTTCTTTGGCCGCTAGGGCCTTAAAGGATTGAACTGTCAGGGAAGACCCCAAACCCTGACAGTTCCAACTAACGAGCTTCATTTTCCTATGGGTGGCTTTTGAGGGCAAGCCACCTCAGCCCCTTTGTTGTTCTCTGCAGCAATGAGAATCGGAGTGTCCATTAATTGGGTTTCATCGAAATCCTCGACAATATAAGCTCTAGATTTGTATGGATTATATTGCCTCAACTTCTTGGAGCTTCCCGCCCTAGTAGGTACTCTTGATTGCTTCGTTTTTTTGTGATATTGGACAATAGTGTGCTGATCCTGTATACCTTTTAATTTTGCAAATGCAGGAATTAGATCCTTCTTTAAAGAACCCAAAATAGGTTGTGGCAATTGCTGTTCACCCTGCAGAGATTGTTCTTCCATACAATCTGACTGAGGTATTGTTGATAGATGCCTACCCCCCCTCTCTTTGCTGTATATCATAACGAATAAGGTCTTGCATACCCTGCTGTTTAGATAAAACAAGGGCCATTTCACCTGTAGAAGATGGCCCTATTGTCTGTCCTTCATTACTAATTGGCCTAGTGGGATTGTCCATCGGAGGGAGCGTTGGGGCCTTACCAAACAATGAGGGAGGTGTCTCAGGTATCACATCCTCTATTTGTGCAGCTTTTTCTTGATCACCATAAAAAGTAAACTAGTAAGGACTATGTTGTTTGACTTCTACATGCAACCATTGTCCAAAAGCCATTTTTTCCTTTCCTTCAAATTTTGCTTGAGTGAAGGGAATTTCCTCACAGTGCGTGGCATAGTGTCCCAGCCTACCACATGAATAGCAGAAATGTGGGAGACGCTGTAGCACCCCGAACCCTTCGAAAGTCGCCACAAGCACTAGTATTACATCTTATTATCCTTCTTACTTACACTTAGAAGAAGCGTCGTTATTCACAGGCATTTTTTTTTTTTAAAAAAGCGGTCCCAGCGCGATTCATTAGCGGAAGCAAAATAAAACATCACCATCTCTTCCCCTACCAACCATGATACATATACACACCACTAATCATCATGATTTTTATAGACAAGCCACGACACTTTATTTACATATATTTTCAAGATGGGACTTCTTTTGGGTCGATACATCAAAAGGAAAAGCTAGGACTTAGCCATGTCCAGCCTAAAACCTCAAAAAGAACCCTCGACCCTCTACATCACACGTGCACAACCCCCATCATAAGTGTTGGCTAACTATCCAGAAAAAAAAACAACAGCCCCTACTCGTCACGCACGGACCTCACACCCAGTTCGGTGCGTCAGGCGGTGGCGGTGGCAGCATCCCTCTCATCACCCCATCGCGGCGAACGTGGACGGAGACAAACTCCTAGACGACCGGGCCCCCAGCCAGGCCTATGTCGTACATGACAAAACAGCGCACACGTATGTAGGTGAGTCCAGGCACAGAAGGACAGCTGAACTCCTCACACTCTACCTCGACGTCGGACGGTAACCCGTAAAATGCACCCCGCGCGACGGCAGGAAGCGGCATACTGCTAATCTGAAATGTTGGTCCCCAAAGGGGTGAGTACAACCACTCAGCAGGTAAAAAAATCCAATAACCACTCAATGCATCATACAAGTCATACATGCATTGCAAGCGTTACTTACCTTGAAGTCATGCGCATACTATCATGCATCATCATCACAATCATAACACATACATGTGTATCATCATCATGTCATACATGTCATCATTATCATGACATCTTCACATCACACATGTCATCTTGCCATATCATATATCATCACCATCTTCATGCATATCATGCCATGGGTGATCCTCATTGTATTACATCACATATCATCATCATCGTCATCATCATATCATGCATATCATGCCATGGGTGATCATCATTATATCATATCACGTATCATCATCATCATCATCATATCATGCATATCATGCCATGGGTGATCCTCATTATATCACATCACATATCATCATCATCATCATCATCATCATATCATGCATATCATGCCATGGGTGATCCTCATTATATCACATCACATATCATCATCATCATCATCATCATCATATCATGCATATCATGCCATGGGTGATCCTCATTATATCACATCACATATCATCATCATCATCATCATATCATGCATATCATGCCATGGTTTAATTTCCATTTTTATC
Source organism: Eucalyptus virginea (assembly GCA_014182375.1). Lineage (NCBI taxonomy): Eukaryota > Viridiplantae > Streptophyta > Magnoliopsida > Myrtales > Myrtaceae > Eucalyptus > Eucalyptus virginea. The sequence continues at coordinate 54,733,567 of CM024519.1, forward strand.
TTTCAATTTGATCACCACATCACCCATTCCTCAAATCATCAACTCTATCATTTCCTCGGGCAAAGACCTCCGAGGCTTCCGGCATTCAGCCATCCCGGGCCACGGGCATCCGGCCCCCACATTCGGGCATCTCGCATCCCAACTGGCATCACGAGGCATTCCCTTTGGGCAGAAACCTCCGATAGGGCTTCCGACATTTACACTCCCTGGCCGGGCATCCCGCACCCCAAATCCTGGCATCGCGAGGCATTCCCTTCGGGCAGAAACCTCCGACAGGGCTTCCGGCACCCCCACATTCCGGGCATCCCGAATCTCCTGTGGCCATCCGGCAATGCATCTCTATACATTCCGGGCATCATCCTCCACCACAACCACTTCCTCATTTACCATCATTCCATGTTTACCGATTTCAATCTTAATTTAGCATGGCATATGACATGACATCAAACAAGTCATTCTTGGCATGAAATTCACACATGCATCTCAATTTAATGTCATGCATACACCAAGACCTCATCATACATGTAACAATGTATAATTATTTATTAATAAATTTAATGGAATTTATGGCCAATAAAATAATCCATTTATTATTATTATTATTATTATTATTATTATTATTATTATTATTATTATTATCATTTATTTATTTATTTAAATTTCAACTCTTGTCATTTTCATAAATATTAAATTTAATATCTATAAATTCCCAAAATTATAAAAATTAAAACAATTATTAAACAAGCCAATAGAATGACAATTATATGCAAAGTTCATGGCCAAATAGAATTTTACACAATCTCACAATTTTCACAAAACATCATATGATTTTCGGATGAAACCAGAATGCACGTTTTCCGAAGAAATTCGATTAAAATATCCATACGGCCTCCAAAAATTACGAAATTTTACCGAGTTATAGCCAAGACATTTTCGTACAACTTTCATGAAGACTTCCAAGCTAGATTCTTTTTAGATTATTTTATACAGTCTCACGAAGCTTCTGGATCCATTACCGCATCGTCCAGTGTATGCTTCTCCGAAATACTAATATTTCACCTACATATTCTCTTTCGTTTCCTCTGAAATTTGGATATGTTATACATCAAGATGTCCTATACAAGTTTCATGGAGAGATCTAAGTCAAATAACCAGAGTATAGTCGTCATTTAGGTCCATAAAGTCTCGGGTGTCCCGAAATACATCTCCAGAATTACCGTCTTCAAGATCTAGTCGATTTACTAAGATATACTTGTTATTTTCACTTAAAATTTGAATATGTTGTAGTTTAAGATGTCCCCTACAACTTTAATGAAGAAATAGAAGAGATATTCTTAGCACAAACCAACATACAACCACAAATCCAACAAGAGGTCAGTAAAATCTTTCCAGATCTGGGGTCTCCGTAGGATGAGACTTTAACCCCTCAAATATCCATCATTTTCCACGAAATTTTAGTATGTTGTAGTTCAAGATGTTAGCTACAACTTTCATGAAGAAATAGAAGCCAAAATCGGACTCTAAACATGCATGCAAGCTCACACAACATTCTGACTCACACTGTTCGAGCAAAAACAGCCATACCATTCAAGAATAAACCATCCATGCTTCGGTTTTTCTCACCTAAACACCCAAAAATTCAACATGCAAGCAACATACACACATGCAAGAGCAGCTAGAGGACTCCCACTTGCCTCTAGACCGGACGGTCGAAGGCTCAAGGCGGCGAGCACGGCGGCACACGGCGGACGGACGGCGGCTCCTCTTCGGTTCCTCCCTCTCTCGAAACCTCTCTCTCTCTCTCTCACCCTCTCTCTCTCTCTCTCTCTCTCTCACCCTCTCTCTCGGCCGAATGAACCGGCCACTCTCCTCTCTCTCTTCCCTTTTATTCCCCCTAATTCTCATCATTAGCAATCATCACATGCCACTTAAATGGACCAATGCATGGAGGCTCTTCTTGCCACTTGGCAAGGCCCATGCATGGGCCGGCCACCTTCTTCTTGGGCCTCAATGGGCCGGCGACAGCCCTTCCGTGGGCCTCCATTTGGGCCGACCAACTTGGCCCATCAAGGCTTTGGCCAATGGGCCTAAGGCCCAACCCAAAAATTCACTTCCCCCTTTTTTTTTTTTTTTTTTTTTTTGAATTTCTTCTATAAATTTTTAAGCTTTAATTTTCAATCATGGCCAAAGTCTTGTGACATTTTGTTTATTGAAATTTAATTTATAAAGTACATAACCAAGCATAAATTACTATCATTAATCTATCAAATTTAAATTCTCACAAACACATTCACACATCATCTAATCTTAAAAAGACTAATGGCTAAAGCATAAGCCATGGGAAATTTTATTACCTAATTAGAGACTTTAACACACCTTATGGCTTGACTTCGAATTTTGGGATGCCATAGACGCTCATATCGGAAATCTAACCATATGTTCCTTCCGTCAATACGAATTAAATGCCCTGTTTTTAAAGGCTGACTTAGATTTATTTCCACCTGAGCTTTACCTGCCTTGAAGTTGGAACCTTCTCTAGTGTCTACTTTAACCGTGAGTACTTTCCCAACATGTCTTACTGCTTTACTCAGCATCTGTTCCGAGCACCATTCTAGTGGTAACCCGAAAATTTGTATCCAAAAGGCACATGAGGAGAAATCATAATAATGCAAAGGTGTATTAGGAAGCCATGGCTTTAAGATGACCAGGTGATTCGCAAAACACCATTGACCTCCCTTTAAGACTCTCTGTTTCTCCTCTTTCGATGTAAATTTTGCTACATAAAGGCCAGTATCTTGTTGTGTGAGTTCTACCTTGTCTGTGCGCCATGTTCGTGTAAGAGTATTTTGTAATGCTCGGAAGTTTACCGAAAGGTTTGATAGAATTTTACCAACTAAGATTAGCTTACATTCATCAATCTTCTCTAGCGGCAGCGGGTCATCCCAAACTTCAATTTCATGAGCAGCGCAAAGCCGACCCAGCCTTTTACAGAGAGCGTGGGTCTTCCTCCAAATCATTCTCCTCCATAAAATCTAGATGCCGAACAAGATTGCAAAAGGGCGAGAAGGCAGATGATGCAGATTGCGATGAAAGGCGATGAAAAAATGGGGTGGGTCGATGGCGATGAAACAGAGGAAGCGAGGGTTTGAGTTGAGGTGTGAAATCGAGCGAGACGAAAGGGAATCCGGTTACTACGAGTCCCCAAACAGGAGTGCGAAGATCCCAGAAGTCAGTCACAGCGTGAGGAAGAAGTTTCGATGGATTGAGGGTTGTTTAGGGCAAACTACCTTGACGGTAGAGGGTAAGCTCAGCATGTCGAGAGAGTTCTAGGGAAGCATTGCAATATCATCATATTGATGGGTATGAATGTTCCAATCATATATTAAGGGCTAATTATACTAAAAAAAAAAAAACAAGAACAAGTAAAATAAAATAAAACTAAAAACAAATAAAATAAATTAAAAAAACTACCTAATGTGTTTTTTTTCTTTCTTCAAAATTGGGCTTGGCAACTGTGGGGGCTGCTCCGGTGAGGAGTCACCGACGAGGGTCTCCGGCGAGGGGGCGTCGCAGGGGAAACAGCGGCGTCGGGGCAGAAGCGGAGCGGACGTCGAGCGCTAGTGCAGTCGCTGATGAGGGGAATTCCGGCGCGGTGGCGAGCAGCGTCGGGTGGAGCTCGCGGACGACGACGGCAGGGCGTAGCAGGTGAGCGAGGGCGTCGGGGCGTCGAGCTAGTGGAGCGGCACGGCAGCAACGGCGGCTTCGCGAGCGGAGCAGAGGTGTGGAGTGACGGTGCGAGATCTCGCAGGTTGCAGGTGGGTCGTCCGTCGCGAGTCAGGCGTCGTGAGAGCAGCTAGGGTTGCCGTGGTGCGGTCGCTCGGAGGGGGGCCGGTGCTCGGACAACGGGCGGAGTCGGCGGGACGTCGGCAGCGGTAGAGACGGAGGGGCCGTCGGGCACTGCAGGTCACGGGCGGAGGACTCGGGCGGCTGCGGCGAGGAGCTCCGGCGCCTGGATCTCGGCTCGGCAGCGGCGGCGACTTCACGGGCGGAGGCGAGCAGGGGCGCCGGAATTGTCGCAGCTTCAACAGGCGTTGGACAGAGGCATCATGGGCGGATCTCGAGCGGCGGAGACCGGCAAAGGGGTTCAACAAAGGCGAGATCTGCGCTGAGCAGTCGCGGTTGAGTGGCAGAGCAGGGCAGGAGCGGCTCCGGCGTCGGGATCGTTGCGGCTTCAGCAGCCGCGTCCGGAGGCGGTGGCAGGGCGGCGGCAACCGGCGCAGCGAAGGCCGGCAGGTGGAACGGCGAGGGGAGACTCGGAGAAGATGATGAACAGGAGCCTTTTTCTTTTTCTTTTCTTTTCTCTTTTTTTCTCTCTCTCTCTTCTCTGCCGAACGTCCTTTCCTCTCTGTTTTTTTTTTTTTTTTTCAGTCTCCTCTCCTTTTCTCACGAATTCTTTCGCAAATTTTTCTCTCGAATTTTCTGAATTCCCCCTGGTTACGAAAAATGAACCTCTCTTTTATAATAATTCTGAACGGCCGCTTTGTATGGCATTTTCTGAATTTTTATCTCCAGTTACATTAAATCAAAACTATAAATCGAGCGTGATTTCGCAAGAATCGCCTGATTTTCTTCGGATTTCTTCTATTTTGTCAAAAATTTTGTCCCTTATTCACTTAATTTTTAAATTATTTTTGCATTCAACAAAATCCGAAGATCCATTAAAATTCTAATTTTTCGTGTATAATCAATCAAATCAATTTCCCCATTTTTTTTTTTTCATTTTTTCATTTTATTTGTTCCAATGCAATTTTTATTTTCCTAGATTTGCAAAAAAAATTAGGTGTCAACACCCTAGCTCGGTACAATGGCTTTCATGGCCTCGATCTTGATTGGGAATACTCGGACGGTGATGAGAAGATGATTAACTTGGGGTTGCTCCTCCAAGAGTGGCAGACCGCGGTGGCTGCTGAGGTGGCCAGCTCAGGCAATGACGCTTTGCTTTTGTTGGCAGCAGTCTATTACTTGTCGCGCTACTCACCACAGGCATATTATTCGGTGGCCGCCATGGCGGCAAAGCTTGGATTGGATCAATGCAATGGCCTGTGATTTCTTTGGACCCGGTTGGTCCTTCGCCAAAGGATCACTTGCTGCTTTCTACAGTCCAGGTAGGGGTGGCAACTTTGATTTTTTGGGATATATAAACTTTGACTATTCTACTGTACAATGAAGTTTTCTTAATTTTTTGTATCATGATCTGAAATTCTGTTACCTCAATGTCAAAAGAATTATAACATCATTTCCCATTCAAAGCATAAAGCATAAAGTTTTTTTCCACGAGTAATTAACATGAATATTTTTGTGCTCGTTAAACTCGTATTTGAAATTGTCGGCCCTTTTAATGTGGGGAACGGCTTAAGTGGAGACGGCGGGTGAGCGCGTGGATTCATGCTAGTATATGCCGGCGGAGCATGTCGTGCTTGGCATCCCACTCTTCGGCCGCGCATTCGCTCTTGAGGATGCCGACAACTATGGCTACTTCGCGCGCTTCACTAGGCCAGCGATATCCTCTGACGGGACGATCATGTACAATCAAATCACCACGTACATATCCCAAAACAGCGTGATCCTGGTGTACAACTCCTCTGTCGTGTCTGTCTATTGCCATTCTAGGACGACATGGATCAACTATGATGATACACAAACCATCTCTACCAAGGTTGTGTACACCAAGGCATGAAGACTTAAAAGGTACTTTGCATGACATGTTGTTGGTGATGACAAGTGGGTTCTCTCTCCAGTAGGTGAATTTATGAGATTCCTATTACATAGGATCAATCATGGGAAAACTGTCCAAAAATTTCCAAACCTATTGTAGTTTGCCAATTCGGTTCTAAACAGGTTCAATTTTACTAATTGAGTTCTAAACATTTTTTACGTTTTATCAATTGAGTCCATTTGATCAATTTTGATCGGAAATCGCTAACATGAATACTCACCCTCCTACATGACATAATCTGTGCCGATATAAACAATTTTTAATAATATTTTAATATTGTATCGATTTAATCCTTTTTTTCCTTTGTTTCTCTTTTCTTCTCTTCTCCTTCTTTTTTTTTTTTTCCTAATTTTCTCTTCACTTTTTATTTTCTTTTTCCCTCCATTGGCAATCGTTGAGCCTTTGTCGGCGATCAATGGGCCAGCCATCGGTGAGGCTCGACGATGGGCAACGGAGGGAAAAAGGGAAATGGAAAAAGAAAAAAAGTAGAGATAATGTAAAAGATAAAAAGATAAAAAAATCTAAAAAGTATTAAAATATTATTAAAAACTATACATGTCAATGTCGATCGTGACACGTAGGACGAGCGACCTTCATGTCAATAATTTTTAGACAAAATTGGCCAAATAAACTCAATTGGCAAAACATGAAAATGTTTAAGACTCACTTGGGAAAATTGAAAAGTTTAGAATTGAGTTGACAAAAACCACCTTCCTTGTACAATCATATGATGACGTATCATTTGACCGCTCTTACGTTTCCATTGGTTACAAACCCAAACAAACCTCAATCATACATTGGAAGTTTTCTAGTATACCTTATATTTCCCAAATTTAGCCTTAACTCTAGCTACATATAGTATTGTAAACCGAACCATCATCTTTCAAATGCCATCTAACTAAGTCCCTAACCCTCTAAAAGAAAAAAAAAAAATCCCTATGTGTTTAGATCAAATTTAAACTACATGCTCATCTTATATATATAATTCAAGTCCGACACCATTTTATTCAATTTTATATTTATTAGATCATTTTGCATGAAGAGACGGTCAAAATTTTTCCAGATTACCGGATCAAATTTATCACAGTCTAATTCTAAATTCCTTCAATTTAGCTTAAGTAATACTGACATTGACCCGTGACATGCGATACAACACGACATGATATATTGACATGTCGTTTCCAAAAAAATAGAGAATTTCGACACGTTGAAACATATTGTATATTAAATGTATATTTTTATATATAAATGATAAATTATTATTTTTATGATATTCACCAATAAATAAATAATAAAAAAGAGCATACAATGAATTTATACTAAAAACATTAATCCATCATTGATTAATATCATTCATTGTTTTAATTTGACAAATTCAACTCTGTTCCAATAATCCATAAAACTTGAAAGAAAGAAAAACAAGAGATCCACATTCTAGACTTACGTGTTAGAAGGGAAGATAATAAAACAAATTTGAGTGGTGAATTGTGTGTCATAGGAAGTGAGAGTCAGAAGAGAAGAGGAGACTAAGGTGTTGTTTGGTAAAGTTCTGGGGAACACCTGTTTTTGTTTTTTTGTTCCCCAAAACAGAAAAAGAGAACGGAAACGCGTTTGGTAATTTTTTTTTTTTTTGTTCCCATGAATAAATTTAGAACAGAAATAAGAAAAAAAAAAAATTCGTTTTTTGTTCCCAGAAATAACTCAAGAAACAAGTTTTCTTTTCTTTTCTTTTTCTCTTCCTTTCTTCTTCCCTAACCGGTCATCGCTTGGCAATCGGCCAAACAAGGCCCAGCGACTTTGTCGGCCATCGGCGAGGCTCGATCTCGCCCAGATGTGGTGAGGCTGAGCCTCGCTTGGCCGAGGCTAGGCCTCGCAATGGCTAGGTGAAGCTCGGCCTTGCTAGATTGGGGCGAGGTTGAGCCTCGCCGCCACGCGCGAGGCCGAGCCTCGCCCTACCACCGCAAGGCCTAAAGTTGCCCGGCCTCATGGTGGCCAGGTGAGGCTTAGCCTTGCCAAATCTGGGTGAGGTCGAGCCCCCTCGCTCGGCCACAACGAGGCTCAGGGGGACCTCGCCGGTGGCCAGCGAGGCTCCCCTAAGGCTGGCGACCTCATCTAGGCGGTCGCTGACCATGGCCAAGCCAATGACCAACTAAGAGGAAGGAGACGAAAAAGAAAAAAAGTGTAATAAAATTATTAATATATTAAAAGAAATTTTAAATCACAAAATTTTTTGGGATTATACCAAACATGTTTTTGTTCCCAGAATAGGAATTTTTTATAATTACCAAACACCTTAAAATTCTCGAAACTGTTCTCGAGAACGAGAAATAGAAAAAAATGTTCTAAAAAAAAACTGTTTTCGGAAATAGAAACGTTACCAAACATGCTCTAAGTTTTTTCTTCTTTCCCCATTTATTATTTTTATTATTTTATATATTTACAATTTGATATCTCATTTATGAAATTTTTTAAAAATTGACCCCGTACATATCAGAATCACGTGTCGAAATTCTGAATTCCCATGTCAAAATTTTGGACTCATGTATCGGAGAGTGTTGGGAGAATTGACCGGGTGTCGAATTTTTTGACACTTGTTGTGTAACATCCTGAATTTTTAGATTTTGTTTTCAATTGAATAAATCGGGCTATTCTCTCGAGCCGATCACTCATGAAATAACTAGGCTATTTGGGGAAGTCATTAAGAGATTTTAACGCAATAGACTTGAGAATTTGACTATGAATCGATTGCTCGACCATGCTAGTCTACAAGGATCATTACAACACAGTCGAAAATCTATCAGAGACCAGAGATAGGTCAATTCGACTGAGAGAGGTGATCGAGTGTGGGTGATTCCACCAGATTGCAAATTCTCGTCAATTGGCATTAGATCGATTTTTACGTCGTTTTGGTACCTCGTGCCCGTATTTGAAATTTCGAGATTTTCACGACGACCGAAAGCCGCCAATAGGTCAAAGATGTATGTTGTGACTCGAGATAAATCGATCATGGGTTAATTGCACCATAAATTCCTGAAATCTACTTGGTAGGTTAGGTTACGCTAAAATCGTGTTAGATCGAAATTAATCACGAATTTGAATCTGATTTCAGAAATTGAAAGTTTTATCATGTCACAATTTATTTTAGGATCGTTGACTCATCCTTCGAAGAATTTTTGGGGAGTTCGAGATTTTTACGGAAAATGGATTCGGACGTTTTGGAAAATAACAGAAATTCAGATTGGCCAAATTGAGGAGATTTTCGACTTGCAAATCGAGCTACTTGGCGAAAGGAAATCGTAGAAATTATGTGGGCTTTTTCCTTGGCAAAATCGAACGTCGAATTGGAGAGAATTGCGAAGAAATTGAAGTCCAAACTTGTTAAATTCGGAACCATGGGAGGACAGCATTTTTTTGGCTTCAAATTAAGTTAATTGGTGGATTTATTTGGCTAGAAAGATATAAGAGACCAAGGGATAAGATTGAATGCTTTCGGGGACTAAGCATTTAATTTTGGACAAGGTTTATTGACTTTTCTCTCTCTCCCCCAAGGCTTCCATCGCACGCCCCCTCCGTCTTCTTCCTTACTCGATCAACTCCATCTCCTTTAGCTTTTGTTTTTGCTTTCATTTTCTCTTCCGTCGATCAGCCAACCCACGCCTGCTCCTCCACCATTTCTTGTCCCACCGGTCAACTATTCTCCCCAACAAAACCCACAGTTGACCGAAGCCCCACGCCCTCAGCCCACGAATTCTCCTCCACTCACTCTCTCTCTCTCTCTCTCAGCCGCATCAGCCCCATTCAACCGAAGCTGACTTCTCTCAATCGAAGCTCCAGGCGTTGATTTCGCTGCCCCCGCGTCCCTCAAGCGAAGACCCCACGCGTCCACCGAAGCCAGCGTCCATCTCCCTCCATCTTGCAGCTTCTCCGTGTCCCCGAGCCCACCGAAGCATCAGCCGCCGAAAGCCAGCCCGTCGAGCCCGAGCAGCCCGCGCCTCTCCGCACGTTCAGCCCGCAATTTCCACCCAACTTCGTGGCCATTTTCAGCTCGGCCCGGTCCCCGTTTGGCATGGCCATTTTGAAGTTTATCGGCCGCCATCGCGCCGCCGTCGCCGTGGACTCACCGGCTCGCAAATCTGGTGAGTTTACCGACTAAACTCGCTTATGGAGTTAATTATGCTTATGGGTGTTTAGATTATGCTAAGTATGTTTAGGTGGTTAGATTAATTTAATTAAATGTTGATTAGATTATGTGCATGATTAGATTAGTGGATGAATTAATGAGTCTAATTATGTAATTAGATTAGTGTAATCTTAATTAGACTTTTAATTAATTATTGCATTTAATTATTTATTTATTTAAATTAAAAATTATTTAATTATATTATATTATATTTAAATTAAAAATAATTCTCGGAATTTATTTAATTATTAATTAATTAATATTTTTCAAAAATTATACGGGAAAGTCGTTTATTAGAATTTCACATTGATCGTAACAGTGTGGTTAGTTTGTTCAATTGATTCTTATGTTTGTGAAATTGAGTGATGATTATGATATATATGTATTTTAATTAGAAATACCGGATGTCGGGTGTTGACATCGAAAGTGGTCTTTTAGTACCAAATCAGTTTATGTGAGCAATATGGATCTATAACAGCTTTGGGGAGCATTAACACCAATATAGATCTTTAGCAGCTTTGGTGAGCACTTTAGATATCAGCTTCGATGAGTATTATAGTTATCTTGCAACTTCAGTGAGCAAACGTCATTTAGCAGCTTCGGTGATCAATAATTGATCTAGCAGCTTCGGTGAGCAAATTTAGACATCATCTTCGGTGAGCTAGACCATCTATTTCAGCTTAGGAGAGCAATGTTCGAATCGATAAAGTTATGGATGGTATCGGTGTTGTGGAATCGAATGAGTCGACTAATTGATGGTTGAATTGAATTGAATTGAATTGAATTGAATTGTTTGGTTGAGTATTTGATTATGCTGACGTGCAAGAAGGATCTGAGGCAAAGGTAAGATCTATAACTCGTGTTTGTGCTTAGGTAGCCCTTGGGGCGTATTACCTTCCTAGTTGGAGTTTAGGAGGTGAACTTGCTGAGATATTGTCTCACTGGTTATTGTATAACCATATTCAGGTTCTTAGATGGCGATCGTGAAGGACCTGAAGCCCTGAAGTCTGGGGAGGTGGAGATCGAAGGATCGGCGGACGTGTCTGATTAGTTAGTCTTAGGACAGTTCCCCTTTTTGTTGAGATGGTCTTTTGTAAATAGACCATATAAAAGGCTTGTTTTTTTTATGTGAATGGTTTCCTGCTTTTCTATCCCAAGCTGTTGATGTTAGGGATTAGTAATTCGCTTCCACATGTGCATTAAAATAAAAATGGTCGGCGACTTGTCCTGAGAATTCGCAAATTTTATCGACCAGAGAGGAATGGGCACGCACTTGGGGTTCAGGACATGACATGTTGATCGAGTGTTGGAGAGTGTTAAAGAGTATTGAACACGTGTCCGAGTGTCTGACACGACACGAAGACTTCCAAAGAGTATCAATGCTTTCTAGGTTGCAGCTTCAAATTCGTTGTGACCTAAAAGATGTTAGAGGAGACATTATTTACTTATGTTAATCGAAGTTTGGTACAATAATGTGATGGATTTATAGCAACCCATCTCACAGTAAAACGAATTCTTATTGGACGAGCTAAATCATGATCCAATAATGTAATGGATAGAAAGGGGAATAATGGATTTCCATAATTAATAGAAAAAAAAAGGATTTGAAAGAATTGAGTTAGAACGATGTTGGGATGCGAACGAGGGGAAAAGCAACGAAAAGAACGCATATATAGAAATAAGATGTTTAAAAAATGTTATTGGGAGGAGGAATTTGTTTATAGAATGTACAAAAAGTTGAAGAGATCAAAAGGGGTTTAAAATATACATGAGAAACTTTAATAATCCATTCTTTCAATTCTGACGAGATTGTGACTTTAGAATTAGTTCTTTCCCTCTTCATCCCTCCTATCGAGTTATATGTTTGACATCGAGAAGCCCGACCCGTCTGTCCAAATTGGCCCCCTATTGAAAATTGACGATGTAAATTTTCTTGTTAGGCATGAGATTGAATAACAAGATAGATCCAATTGCTGGTTGGATGGGGTGAGACAACGCCGGTCTATTTAGTCAAATCATATTTATTGCCAAAAGGGAAAAAGATACAAAAAATTTCTAAACTATACCCATTATAATATATTTATTCGATAAAAAAATCCCAAGTCATACTCACTGTTATATATCTATCAAAAAAAAAAATTATGACATAAAAAATTTTAAATTTATATTTATATGAGACATTTATCCTTCACCGATGTTTCATTAGATGATTTTCAATAAAAAAAAAACGTGATTTTCATTTCACTTAAATTGCATGGATGGCATGTTGATGTTGTTTTTGTTTTTAACATCCAATATAGATAGATTTTTAGTAATTTTCATAAATATAATTTTAACGAAGGACAAATGTTATGTGTGTGTGTGTGTGTGTGTGTGTGTGTGTGAATTTGAGATTTTTAATAATAAAAAATTTGAAATAAATTTTTTTTTTTTTTTGGTAAAGCAAATTTGAAATAAATTTATCATAATATAGTTCAAAAATTTTGGTAACCTGTCAAAAGGAAAAGTCCACAGCCACGACCAGGACGTAAGGCAACAGTACACTGGGGAGCGTAGCGATCGCGTCCTATCATAATTGAGTCGTCTCTCGATGACACGAGTCGTCTCTCGATGACCCCACTGAAGGCCCCAGCAAAGCGGCCTATTGCATGCCTCGTCAGTTCTGGCGTCCACCAAGAAACTGGAACGAGCTCCTCACGAAAGAACGCGGAAACCTACAGAATAACATCAATAGACTAAAACGATAGATATGGTCGGGCATGAGAGGGATTGTTTGGATCTATTCTTAGACGGGCTAATTTTTCCAGGCATTAACATTGACTCCCACTTCCACAGTCAATGAAATCATCATCCCGAGCACTACCACGGTTGACTGATGAGAAATCAACCAAGATAGCCCGTTCCACACGCATCATAATTGATGGAGTCGACTGCCATCCTCCGGACCCACTTCATCACAATCATTAAATTATATGAATTTTACATAAAATTCACATGATTTAATGATTGGGATAGAGTAGATCCACAGATATTATATCAGGCGCATATGATGCTTGTTCCACAAAAAGAGCCTTCGAAAGAGTCTACCTGACTATGGTTCCTCCAATCATGATGTAGTTTTGATTGTTTTTTGAAACCCTAAATACTCGAGTTGATCAATAAAACCCGATAATATATATATTTTCTTGCTTTTTCTTTTCTTTTCCGGTAAGGGAAGTTGGACATTGGAAGTGGTCACTTGAACAACTCGTTCATATTCGATACTCAATAAAAATCGGGCATAAACAATTTCATGCATTTCATGCATCTCTCCTTTACGATACGTCGAGCATTGTATGAATTTAATGTATTTGCGCGTCACCTTTTAGATGGGGTTTTGAAGAAGTCCAGCGCGTTTGTTGTTCGGCACCAAAGCCACCGCCTTTGAATTAGCGACGTGTCTCTCTAGAAGAGAATCCATGAGATTTAAATAAAAACGACCTTTTTAAAGTCCATATTAAGAAATTAAAGTTTATTGCTTTGTCGCTAATTATTTTACTGACTATATTTTGTTATTTGCAGTGGTTATGTAAAATACAAAATGAACATCATCGGGCTTTCTGTAAAAGAGAGCATATGTTTTTAGCCAGAGTTTCGTTTGCGGCACTCATAATGAGACCAATTTACTTAGTGTTGGGATCATAATATTATTGATTTAATGACACAAACGGTCTATGTATTTTAGCATAATGTATAATGTTGTCTTTGAACTTTAAATTCGTTCAATGTAATCCCTAAGCTTAAACCCAATATGTAATGTTGTCCATAAAATTTTAATTTATTTAATATGATTTATGAACTTTTGGCACATGTTCAATTTAGTCATTAGAATGTATGAAAATTAGAATTGCCCATCATACTTCGTTTCATCTCCATGAGAGTGCGATTGCAATGGTCAGCTACACTATTCTGTTAAGGACTACTAGGCATTGTATATTAAGCGATAATACCACAGTCCTGCAGATATTTTGCAAACGGTCTCATCTATTGTCCAGTTGCCCATAATATTCACTACCATAATCAGATCTAACAATCTTAATAATTTTTCCGAATTGTTTCTCAACTTCAGTGCGAAACACTTTGAACATTTCAAGAGCATTAGTCATAACAATAGTGGAAGAAATCATTAATGAACTTGATGAAGTACTTATTTTCACACATAGTAGTTGAGTATGGCCCACTAATATCAGTATGAATTATCTCTAATAGATTTTGACTACGAGTAGCTCATTTCTTCTTGGTTTTAGTTAATTTTCCCCTCACACAATCAATACAAGTCTCAGTATCATCTAAGTCAAGAGGAGGAAGAATATCAGTCTTAATGAGTTGCTTTATCCTTTCTTTGGAAATATGCCCTAATCGCTTATGCTATAGCAATGAAGATGTTTTTTTCGATTAAGGATCTCTTAGCGACATTATTCTCGATAATGAGAGAATAATATGGTCTATCGGAAGATCTTCCTCTCTATAACCTATTTTAGTATATCAGCTTTCAATGTGATTAAAGTAACTGATAGGTATAATTTACCATTTTATAAACTAGAGATGGATCTAGCAAACCCTAATTTAATAGCGTGTTAACTGGTCCATTTCTATTACAAGTTTCAGTTAAACACAATTACCTACACCTTACTGCTCAACTAGGTTTGCTATTAATATCTGTCAATACCTAATTTAATAAGATCACTTTACGGTTTAACAAATATTAGAATATCCATTAATCCGATTATTTAAAATAAAAAATTAATTAATTAATGTAAGCTTATATTATAAAATTTTCAACAAGTCCACCACAGGACCACTTGCTTCTCTCTATGATCCAGGCAGGGGTGGCAACATTGACTTTTTATGGGGAGTTATACACTTTGACTATTCTGTGGTACAATGGTGTTTTTATTTTTATTTTATTTTTTCTCTTGTATCATGACTTTGAAATTTTGTTACCTTATTGTCAAGAGAATCACAGCATCGTCTCTCATTCAAAGCATATAGCGTCATTCCATGAATAATTGACATGAACTGTTGTTCATTTAAAATCCTTCATTTGTGCTCATAAAACTCGCAATTTTCTTGATGTATGTTGCATCTGAAATCGTCAGTCCTTTTAATTTTAGGGAAGGGCTTA
Organism: Eucalyptus virginea; assembly: GCA_014182375.1. Taxonomy (NCBI): domain Eukaryota; kingdom Viridiplantae; phylum Streptophyta; class Magnoliopsida; order Myrtales; family Myrtaceae; genus Eucalyptus; species Eucalyptus virginea. Next base: position 54,748,687 of record CM024519.1, read on the forward strand.
AGTGCAGACATTGGGGTGAGAGCGTGGATTCAGGCCAACATGCTGGCGGAGAAGATCGTGCTCGGCTTCCCTTCTACAGGCGCGCATTCGCCCTCGCAAATGCCAACGATCATGGCTACTTCGCGCCCTTCATTGGGCCGGTGATATCCTCTGACAGGTTGATAGTGTACAATCAAATCCCGACGTACATATCCCAAAACAACGCTACGACGGTGTACAACTCCATGTTTTTTTTTTTTGGTAAACTAGGGAACCCTGTAAGCCGACAGCTGGTGAGCAAATCCTGGGGAGCGACTGCAGGACCTACCACCACAGTACTCCCGGTAAGAATCCCTAACAATGCCTCTGAGATTCGAACTCCTCCCCTTCATGAGGGGGAGAGAGCCCAAGCCAGCTGCGCCGCTGCGGGCGGTGGTTGTACAACTCCATGTTTTTGTCTGTCTATTGCTATTTTGGGATGACATGAATTGGGGGAAAAGTGCCAAAAAAGTCATAAATCTTTTGTTTTTGTGCCGATTTAGTTATAAACCTTTTTTTGGTGCTGATTTAGTCCTAAATATTTTTATGTTGTGTCAATTCAGTCATTTCCGATCAATTTTGGCCAAATTTTACTGACTGGATGCCAACCGGCTGACGTGGCCTAATCGGCGTTGACGTGAACAACTTTTAATAATATTTTAATATTTTTTTACTTTTTAATTTTTTTAATTTTTTAATTTTTCTTTTTTTCTTCCAGCCTGGTCACCGAGGTCCGGTGATTGGCTAGAGGCAATGGCCGTGAGGGCGAGGTTGACCTTGCCGGCCACCTCGCGGACGAGGTTGACCTTGCCGGCCACCTCGCGGACGAGGGTCGAGCCTCGCGCCGGGCGACGAGGCTCGCCCTTGCTAAATCCGGCGAGGTTAAGCCTTGTCGGCCATGGGTGAGGCTTACCCTTGTCGCCCAAAGGCGAGGCTTGACCCTTGCTCGTGGCCACCCGTCGCCTCGGCCAATCGTCGGACCTCGATGACCGACCGGAGGAAAAAGACAAAAATCAAAAATCAAAATCAAAAACAAAAATCAAAAAAATTAAAATATTATTAAAAAGTTGTCAATGTTAGCGTCGATCGGGCGTGTCACTGGCCGGTGTCCAACAAAATCCGGCCAAAATTGACCGGAAATGACTGAATTGATACAATGTAAAAATGTTTAGGACTGAATCGGCACCAAAGAAAGGTTTAGGACTAAATCGGCACAAAGATAAAATGTTTAAGACTTTTTTGGCACTTTTCCCCATGGATTAGCTACGATGATTTACAAACCATCTCTACCAAAGTCGCGTACACCAAGGAAAGAGGATTTAAAGGTTACTTTGCATGGCATGTTGTTGATGATGACAAATGGGTTCTCTCTCAAGCAGGTGAATTTGTGAGATTTGTGTTACACAACATCAATCATGGGAAAATTGTTTAAAAAATTTCAAACTTATTATACTTTGCCATTCAATCATAAACCGTTCAAATTTACCAATTGAGTCTTAAACATTTTTCATATTCTATTAATTGAGTCTATCTCGATCAATTTTGGCCGAAAGTCACCGATATGGACATTGACTGACCTACGTGATATGGTCCATGCAAACGTGGACAATTTTTAATAATATGTTAATATTTTATCAAATTTTGTACTTTTTGTACTTTTTTCCTTTTATTTCTCTATTCTTCTCCTTCTTTTCTTTACTTTTCTTTTTTTTTTTTTTTTTTTCTCCACAGGCAATTATCGAGACGCTGCCGACCACAGCTATCAATGGGGCTCAACGGTGGTCGACGGAGGGTAAAAGGAAAAGAGAAAAAAAAAGCAAAGAAAAGGGAGAAGATAAAAAAAAATATAAATATTATTAAAATATTATTAAAAATTATCCACATTAGCGTCGGCCATGAGATGACCAATTCATGTTAGTAATTTCTAACCAAAATTCGCTAAATGAACTTAATTGGTAATGAAAAAATTAGGACTCATGGAAAAATTATCTGAAATATCCTAAAACTTATTGAATTTTCTTGTATAATTTGATTTCCCAAATTTAGCCCTAACCCTAGGTACATATGGTATAGTAAACCGAACCGTCATCTTTCAAGCGTCATCTAATCAAGTCCCTAGTCCTAAAAAAATAAAAAAGAAATTTCTGTGTGTTTAGATCAAAGTTCCACTACATGTTCATCTCAAATGGAAGGAATATATATATATAAATATATAATTTTGCACGAAGAGACAGTTTTTTTTTTTTTTTTTTTTTTTCATATTCGACGCTGTGTTGTTGTTCAATTTTATATCGATTAGATCATTTTGCACGAAGAGACGGTTTGCATTGGGGAAGCAAAAAAGTCTATCACGTCGACAAAAGGTCAAACTGATATTTCTTTTCCAAGACGTCAAACTTTTGATTCTACGTCGTCGTATCTATCCTTGGCTGTTTCCTCCCTTCATGCTCAAACGAAAGAAAAAAGTCAAAATTTTTCCAGATTAGTGGATCAAATTTATCAAAGTCTAATTCTAATTCCTTCAATTTTCAACCTGTTGTTGTAGCTTCAAATTCATGGTGACTTAAGGATACATTTGGTAATCATTACATTCTCGAGAATAATTTCTACTCAGAAATATATATATATATATATATATATATATATATATATAATTTTATTCTTGAGAACAATTTTTGAGCATTTGAAAACGTTTGATAATTGTCTAAAATTTTTATTTCTGGAATAAAAATGCATTTGGTAAAACCCTTAAAACTTTTAGCTCAAACCATTTTTTTTTTTTTTTTGGTTGCTTTGGAGGAAATGCTTTGGCCGACGGCCGCCACGTAAACCCCAAGTGTTGCTAGCGAGGAAACCACCACCCCAACGCCACGCTTAAGTGACCACACAGCTGCCAGCCTCCTCCTCGTCAGGCTTCGAACCTTGGCCTCTTCGGTGGAGGACAAAGGATCTACCATCCACGCCGCAACGGCCGGTGGTATTTTCTTTTAATCTTTTAATAATTCTATTAAATTTTTTTCTTTTATGTTTCCATTTTCATCTCCTCCTTCCTCTAGTCACCAGCCGAACGAGAGTCGGCGACCTCATCGGAGCGTTGTTAGCCCCTGGTGACTTGAGCCTCATTGTGAGTTGGGCAAGGCTTGACCTTTCTAGGCCACCTCTAGGTTGGCCTTGCTAGATCTGGGTGAGGTTGATCTCACCTAGCCATGGCAAAGCTCCGGCCAACGAGCATTGCCGTGGCTCAAAAAAGAAGAAGAAGAAGAAGAGAAGTAAAGAGAAGAGAAAAGAAGAAAAAATATGCTTGATTTTGGAATTGTTATCGGGAATAGAGAAGTAACTTTTTTCTACTTCTTCATTCTATTCCAAATGTATTCTAAGGAACAGGATTTTTTTTTTTCTTGGGAACAAAAAATTTATAAACGTATTTCCGTTTCAAATATATTCCCAGAAATAAAAAAAAAATAAAATCAGCTACTATTTAACCTGTTAACAAACAGTTCCCTAGATTACGTTAGAGGAGACATTAGTTACTTATATTAATCGAAGTTTGGTCCAATAATGTGATGGATTTATAGCATCCCATCTCACGGTAAAATGTATTCTTGCCGGACGAACTAAAGCAAGATCCGATATCCACTGTAGAATCTCTCTCAGACATAATTATGGATTTGACAGTCAGCACATAAACGCGCCAAGAATGGAAAGGAAAATGATGGATTTCAATAACCAATAAAGAAAGGATTTGAAAGCAACCGAAAGAACGCATATATAGAAATAAGATATTAAAAAATGTTATTAGTGAAGAAGAAGGAGGAGGAATTTGTTTATATAATGTACAAAAATTTGAAGAGATCAAAGGGGGTGTAAAATAAACATGAGAAACTTTAATAATCCCTTTTGATCCATTCTCTCAATTTTGACGAGATTGTGACTTTAGAATCATTTCTTTCCCTCTTAATCCCTTTAATCGAACTATGTGTTTGACATCGAGAAGCTTGACCTATCTGTCCAAATCGGCCCCCTATTGAAAATTGAGCATGTAAATCTACTTGTTAGGTATGAGATTGAATAACAAGATAGGCCCGATCATCGGTTGGATGTGGTGAGACAAGACCAATCTATTTGGTGAATCATATTTATTGAAAGACACAAAAAATTCTAAATTGTATCCGTTATGATATATTTACTCAATTTTTTTTGTGATATAAAAAAATCCGAAACTATATTCACTGTGACACATTTACCTAAAAAATTTATTACATAAAAAACCCTAAATTTATATTTATGTGACGACACATTTAACCTTCATTAATGTTTTGTTAGGTGATTTTCAATAAAAACAATGTGGTTTTTTATTTTACTTAAATTATGTGGGTACCATGTTGATAATGTTTGCTTTTTGGCATCAATATAGGCACATTTTTAATAGTTTTCATAGACATAATTTTGACGGAGGATAAATGTGTTACACATATACAAATTTGAGATTTTTGGCGTTTGAAAAAAATTGAAATAAATTTATCATGATATAGTAAAATACTTGGTAACTTGTCAAAATGAAAAGTCCACTATCACGACTAGGACGTAAATGGTGTCTTTGGTAACCATTTTATTTTTCAAGAACAATTTCTAATAAGAAATGATTTTTCTTTTTTGTTTCATAGATAAGTTTTTAAGTATTTGAAAATGTTTGGTAATTGTAAAAAATTTCTAGTTTTGAAATAGAAATGCATTTAATAGGACCCTTAAAATTTATAACCCAAGCCATTTTTTTAATTTTTAAATAATAATATTATAATTTTTTAATCTTTTTTCTTTTTTTCCTCTTCTCTTCTTCTACTACCTTTAGTTGTCGGCCATGGCCAACGATCGGCCAAATGAGGGTCGTGACTTCATCGAGTGTCACCAGCCCCCAATGAGGCCGAGCCACTAAGAGGCTTGGGCCGATGTGCCTCACTGTGGTTGGGAGATGCCGAGCCTCACTTAACCACTGGCGAGGCAAGGTTCGACATGCCTTGTTGCGGTCGGGCAAGGCCAACCTCGCGCTAATTGGGTGAGGTCAAGCCTGAGTGAGGCTTGGTAGTTATCAGTGAGGCTCGGCCACCACCGTCAACGATGGCGGCAACGACGACGGCGACGACAACGATGGTCGCAACTGGTGGGCAGCGGTGGTCAATGACCGATTGGGAGGAAGAAGAAGAGAGAAGGAAAAGAGAAAATAGAAAAAAAAAAAAAAAAGAGGAAAAGAAAAATGAGTTAGCTTGATTTTGGAGTTGTTATAGAGAATAAAGTAATGACTTTTTCTATTACTTGATTTTATCATAAATTTATTTTCGAAAACAAATTTATTTCCGTAAATAAAAAAATTATCAAATAGATTCTATTTTTTTATTTTTGAAAAAAAAATAATAAAATTAGGTATTATTTTGTCGGTCGTAGACCCAAAGAAACAGTAGACTAGTCAGCGTAGCAATTTCATCCTGTCAAAAATGAGTCGTCTCTCGATGCGCCGCCTTGCAGGACCCCGGTGAAAGCGAATCTCTTTCACCAGCTGAGAAAATGCAAAGCGATCTAAGCGTATGTCCCGTCAGTTCCCGTGCCCAGCAAGAGAGTCAAACGAGCTCCTCACGAAACAACGCGAAAACATACAAAATAGCAGAGGGGTTGTTTGGATCTATTCATGGATGGGCTGATTTTTCCAGGCATTGACATTAACTCCCACGTCTACAGTAAATAACAATCACCATCACCACCGGATTTTCGGGCACGGAGCACAGCTGTCTAATGAGAAATCAACTAAGATAGCCCGTTCCACACGCATCATAAATAATGGAGTTGACTGCTATCCTTGGGACCACTTCATCACGATAATTGAATTGTATGAATATCACACGGGTACACGGGTCTCACATAATGATCAAGATAGAGTGGATTCAAGCGCATGCGCTGCTTGCTTCATAAAAAGAGCTTTCAAATGATGAAGTTACCATGCGAATCTGCCCAATTGTGAGTCCTCCGATCATGATGTAGTTTTGATTTGCAAATCCTTTTTTTTTCTCGCTTTCGAAAACCCTAAGTACTCGAGTCAATCAAGAAAACCCAATAATCTTTTTTTTTTTTTTTTTTTTTTCGTGAGTAACATTGGACACTGGAAGTAGTCATTCGAACAACTTGATCATATTCAATACTCAATAAAATTTGGGCAATAACAAACAGTAATAAGATCAATTTACTCACTGGGATCACATAATTATTGAGTAAAAGACACAAATAGTATCTAAATTTTAGTGTAATGTGCAATGTTGTCTTTAAATTTTATTTCGTTCAATGTGATCCTTAAGCTTAAACCCAATATGTAATGTTGTCCATAAAATTTTAGTTTATTTAATATGCTCTATGAACTTTTGGCACATGTTTAGGTTAGTCATCGAAATGTATGAAAATATTCAAAATGTAGTTTAGGGATCAAATTGAATATGTATTAAAAGTTTACGATTACATTGAATAAATTAAAAATTTATGGATTATATTGCACATTGAACGAAAATTCAGGCACCATTTATGTTATTATCCCAAAGATTATCCATTTGTAGAGTCTAACGTAGTATAAAAGTAAAAGGCCTTGAAAAGTATTCATTCGTGGTATTTTAGGATATAGAAGTGAAAGAAATTAAGACAAACATACATCATGCCATCACATTACCTTAATTATTATGTCAATCATGTCGCATCTAGTTTTGTAAACCACTCCATCATTTTCAATAGTTCAAACTCAATTTAGAATGTGAACAATCACGCATGTAATAATTCAAACAACCGAGAACTATTACGAAAGGGAGTGCAGAAAAGAAATCCCCCTTCTTAATTGACTGGGCCAGAGCACAGGAAAGACCCTTATTTCGCACGGAATTTCTTAGTCATGGTCATCATTCTTGTGCCACGAAACTTGAGTCAGGGATAAGTCCTGTATAAAGCCAGCTCAAAAATGGACAACCCCCTCCCATTAACTCATCAAAATGGCTTCCAACTATAATCGTGTCCTTCTCTCTCCCTTCATCTCCTTTCTCTCTCTCCTCCAAATCAACTCATGCATGGCCCGAAACGTCAAAGGGGGCTATTGGTTCCCGGACAGCGGCATCACTGCCTCCGACATCGATTCGACCCTCTTCACTCATCTCTTCTGCGCGTTTGCTGACCTCAATGCATTGACAAACCAGGTAGTCATATCGTCGCCGAACGCCCAGTCGTTCGCGACCTTCACTGGGGACGTCCAGCAGAAGAACCCATCGGTCGTAACCCTCCTATCCATTGGCGGTGGCAACTCGAACGCGACTGACTTTGCGGCCATGGTGAGCCAGTCTAGCTCCCGGAAGTCTTTCATTGATTCCTCCATAGCCCTAGCTCGGTCCAACGGCTTCCATGGCCTCGATCTTAATTGGGTATCCCCAGATACCGACGAGGGCATGGCCAACTTGGGGTTGGTCCTCCAGGAGTGGCGGGCTGCGGTAGCTGCTGAGGCTGCCAGCTCGCGTGACGACGCTTTGCTTTTGTCGGCGGCAGTCTATTACTCGCCACACTACTGGACTGACACAGATTATCCTGTGGCTGCCATGGCGGCGAGCTTGGATTGGATCAATGCGATGGCCTATGATTTCTATCAACCTAACCGGTCCACCGCCACAGGACCACTTGCTGCTCTCTACAATCCAGGTGGGGGCGGCAACTTCGACTTTTTTGGGATATATGAACTTTGACTATTCTTAGTTACAATGAAGTTTTCTTAATTTTTTGTATCATGACTCTGAAACTCTGTTACCTCAACGTCAAGAGAGTTACAACATCATTTCCCATTCAAGCATAAAATGTTATTCCGCGAAAATTGACATGAATTTTGTTCTTTATTTAAAATCCTCTGTTTGTCCTAGTTAAACTCGTAGTTTTCATGATATATGCTGTATTTGAAATCATCGCTCCTTTTAATTTAGGGAACGACTTAAGTGGAGACGATGGGGTGAGCCAGTGGATTCAGGCCGGCATGCCGGCGAAGCAGATTGTGCTTGGCATCCCATTCTACGGCATCGCATTCGCTCTTATGGATGCCAACGACCACGGCTACTTCGCCCCCACCATTGGGCCAGCAACAAATTTCCCCGAGGGGGCGATCCAGTACAATCAAATCACGAAGTACATATCCCAAAACAACGCCACCGCGGTGTACAACTCCACGATCGTGTCTGCCTATTGCTATTCTGGGACGACATGGATGAGCTATGATGATCCACAAACTATCTCTACCAAGGCGGCGTACGCCAAGCGAGAAGGACTTAAAGGTTACTATGCATGGCATGTTGCTGGTGATGACGATTGGGTTCTCTCTCAAGCAGGTGAATTTATGATATTTGTGTTACACAACATCAATCATAGAGGAAATTGTCCAAAAATTCTTAAACTTATTACACTTTTGTCATTTCAATCTTAAACCTTTTTAAGTTTTGTTAATTGAGTCAATTTACCCAATTTTGGTTGGAAATCGCTAATGTTGACACTAATTATTCTACGTGGCATGGTCCGTGTTAACGTGGATAATTTTTAATAATATTTTAATTTTCTTTGTTTTTTACTAATTTTTTCCTTCTTTTTTTTTCTCTATTCTTCTCATCTCCTTCTTTTTTTTTTTTTTTTTTCTCCTTTTGTCTTCTCCAGTGGAGGGAAAAAGGAAAAGAGAAAAGGAAAAAAAAAAGAAAAGGAAAGGGAAAATAGAAAAAAGAAAGTAAAGAAAAGAGAAGAAAAGAAAATAAAGAAAAAACAAATAAAAAATCATAAAATATTAAAGTATTATTAAAAATTGTCCACTTCAATACTAATTGTGACACGCAAGACGTTCAACATCCACCAAAATTAGTTGAATAAATTTAATTGATAAAATGTGACAAAGTTTATGACTTAATTGGTAAAATTGACAATTTAAAAGTTCAGGACCAAGTTGGTAATAATTTAATATGTTTAAGACATTCTGGATAATTTTCCCTCAATCATGCATTGAAAGTTTTCTAGTATACATTCTATTTCCCATGTTTAGCCCTAACCCTTTCTGCATACGGCATAGTCAACCAAACCGTCATCATTCAAAGGACATCTGATCAAAAGTCCCTGTGTGTTTTTCGACAACCCCCCTCCTTTCTCCTGGGTGTTTAGATCAAATTTACACTAATGTTTATCTAAAATGGAACGAAATTCTTTTTGGGGATATTGCAATTCACAATAGTCAATATCACAGTGGACTTAGTAATTTGAGGAACAATATTTTCTTTGTTTTTTCAATGAACTGCAAGAGCGTAAAGCAAGGGAAAATCTAGCTAAGCTCTCCATGTCCAAGAGAGAATAAGTGGATTGACTTTTTAAATAACATATATATACATGTATATTTCAGTCAAGTCCGACGCTGTTTTATTCAATTTTATATTGGTTAGATCATTTTGCACGAAGGGACGGTTTGCATTGGTGAAGCAAAAAGGTCTATTGCGTCAAAAAAAAAAATGGTAAAACTTATATTTGTTTTTCAAAGATTTGGTTCTACGCCGTCGTTATCCATCCTTGGCTGTTTCCTCTTTTCATGCTCTGAGTAAAGAGAAGAGTCAAAACTTTTCCAGATTAGTTGATCAAATAGCGACGGTCTAGTTCTAGTTAAAGAACTTAAAAACTTCTTATTTGCGTCTAGTCAAAATTATATATATTCAACGAAATTAACTTAGAAACTCATCAGCTACACACAACCTATAACCAAAAGTCCCCACTATCCAAAAGTCCTCCTCCTGCTAACAATAACACTCACGACTTATTTGGGTCTAGCTAAAGAACTTAAAAAACAAGTAGATGAAAAGGAATGAGCTATTAAGGCTCAATGAGCAATACGTCCATTCTAAGTGATCAAACAATCACTATGTATTGTTATAAAATGATATCATAACTCATCTCAAATTCAATATATGATAAATGTAAAATATCGAAAACATATAATAACTTTCCAACAGAACTTTATACATTCAAGATTAGTTGACAAAACCTACTCAACAATAACAAACAACTATCAATGGTCTAATCCAATGACTAATCTCATCAAATCGCATGTCGATGGTCTATTCCATCAGCTAATCTAATGCTCATCATCAAACTACGATAATGTTTAACACCGCAATAAAGGCAACCAAGTTTACCTCTCTTGGCTAGGTCTACCACCTATATCAACTAGTGGTTCGGCCCAGAGAACATCCTGAAACATTATTGTATGAGAACTGTGTCCTTTCCTATTTGATCAAGAAACATGCTCTCGATAACTCATACTATTTCAGAACTGTGTCCTTTCCTGGATAGGTTAGGATGAGGGGGTAAATGATAACCATTATGTTCCAGAAATAGGTTTTGGAAAAGAAATATATTTTTCTATTTTTATTTCTAGAAGAGTTTCTAAGAGAAAATAACCGTTTGATAACGACACAATTTTTTTCTTTTCGGACGGCGATGGATCGCGACCGGCGGTGGCGGCGGTGGGCAGCCGACGGTGGTGGTCGACGGCGACAGATGAAGGACCGATTGACGAATGATGAGAAGAATTTTTATTTCTCATTTCTATTCCAGAAATAGAGATCTACTTCTAATTTCTGTTCCAAACCTATTTCTGGAACAAGAATCTATTTCAGAAATAGAAAAATGGAATAGATTTATCAAACAGATTTCTATTCTAGAAACAAGTTTGGAATAGAAAAATTGTTTCTGGAACAGAAATTACAGTTTGTCATGCACCCCGAGTAACCAATAGGAATTTATGATGAATGTTTTAAAAATTAATGTATTGAAAATGTAGAACTAAATGGTCATGGACTTAATTGCCTTCTCAGCTCAAAAGGCCAGTGAAGATCAGCAACACAGGCGATGGCTCTGGCCAGTTATTTCGATTGCTGTGGTTGTTCTCGTTATATTTGGCCTGATTTGCTACTTACAGAGGCGAACATTGAAATCAAAAGGTACATTTTCTGAACTTCACTGGGGATTACTATAATTCTGTGGTGATCAGGAACATTGACTTAGGAAGGATTAAAGTTCTAGATATAATTTCTTGAATTTTGGTTCTCAGCTATTTCGGGTGTCATAAAAGGATTTAGTAGCCGATTAAAGACCACGGTGGGTAAAGGTGAAAGTCTTGAGAGTGGTACTCCTAATCTACAAACATTTGGTTATGTCACCCTCAAAGCAGCAACTGATGACTTCTCAAGTGAAAATAAGCTTGGACAGGGTGGATTTGGACCTGTTTACAAGGTAAAATATATAGGGCCATACTTAAGCTAATGATTATTATTTTCTGTTTCATTGCAAATCCTATGAAGTATGAACCATGATTGAATGCTAGATTCGGTCCTTTTGCTCTATAACATGTGTTTGTTGTTGTTTATTGCAAGCAAGGAAAATAACTCACCCCCAAATTATTTTCTTACTTCTTATGATCAAGAATATGTGTTCCTTCTTGTTTATAGTCTGACTTATAATTGAGCAGGTGAAGGTAATGGGAACTTTTCGACCCAAAAAGAAAACAAAAATGGTAATGGGAACTTGCTACCCTTACTATGAGAGAGCAAATCTTTTCATATGTTAAAACATAGGTATGCCAGCTTTCTCTGTAGCAGCTGCCAGCTGGTTGGTTTATGCTCGCAATTTCAATCATTTAGTTGGAATGAGCCGGTGAGTATATCACATTGAAGTTATATGTCCCCTCTAAAAGCAGAAAGAATCCGCATCACAACGCAACACAATAAGCTTGAAATACTTAGAGATGCAGCGTGGGTCTTCTTAATCATGTATGTGAGCTTGTAAGTTCATCGTAAAAGGTTGGACATGGATGCATTCTGCTCAACTTTTGTTTTTCATTAATGTTCCTAGGGGTAATGTGACTTATGTCATAGACAAAACACAGTCTTCCAGCATAAACAGTGAAAAGTTTTGTCGTGTCTACCATGTTCAAGTGGAAGTCGGTTCCCCGTACTGACCATCAGCATACCTTTTGCTCAGGGAAAGTTGCCCAAAGGACAGTACATTGCAGTGAAGAGACTTTCGAAAACTTCAAACCAAGGGTTCGAGGAGTTCAAGAACGAAGTTATGCTCACTGCCAGACTGCAACATGTCAACCTTGTTCGCCTTCTTGGATTTTGTACCGACAGGGAAGAAAAGATGTTGATCTATGAGTACATGCCAAATAAGAGCTTGGACTTATACCTATTTGGTTAGATATCTTTCATGCTTCTTGCAAAAGTCATTGAGCAAAATCCAGGTGTTTTTAAGTGACATCTAGTGTGATACTCCAAAACGCTTAAATAGGTCCCCAGTTCTGCTACAATGGCTTAGAGCAGGCAGACCCTTTTAAGCATTTGGAACACACGAAGGTATGCAATGCTCTAATTTTGCTTCTGATTCTGATAGTCATAAGGGTCTAATGATGCAGATCCAATAAGGAAATATTCATTGGATTGGGTGAAACGTGTTCACATCATAGAAGGCATCACACAGGGGCTTCTTTATCTCCAAGAATACTCGAATTTCACAATAATTCATCGAGACTTGAAAGCCAGCAATGTTCTGCTGGATGATGAAATGAACTCCAAGATATCAGATTTTGGTTTGGCGAGAATATTTAGGAAGGATGACATTGAGGCAAATACCAACCGAATTGTCGGGACTTAGTAAGCGAGCTAACTAGGCCCTCCTTTTACCTCACAGATATTCTCCTGCTAAAAGTCTGCTGCTTAAAACCAATTTTTGTTCTTGTATACAGTGGGTATGTTCCCCCAGAATACGTGAGGAAAGGCATATACTCGACGAAGTACGACATCTACAGCTTTGGGGTACTGCTGTTGCAAATCATCAGTGGTAAAAAGAACTCATGTTGCTACGGCCTAAATGAAAATCTGAATCTTCTCGAATATGTAAGTAGAAATTATTTGAGTCAAAATTTTCCAGGCTCAGCTTTTGGAACATGAATTTTGACTTTTAACCAACTACCATTCTTAATTTCAGGCATATGAGCTGTGGAAAGACGATAAATTCATGGATTTTATTGACCCTTCTTTGGATGACTCTTCATCATCTTGTAAGCTCATGAGATGCATGCAAGTGGCTCTTCTATGCGTGCAAGCGAAGCCTGGGGACAGACCCTCCATGTTGGAAGTCTCTTCAATGCTCAAGAATGAATCTTCAGCTGTGAACTCCCCCAAGAAGCCTGCATTTTCAACTAACGAGGATGAAGATGAAGATGAGGATGGCGAGGGCTTGATCAGGGAAGCAATTCATTCGGTCAATGATGCATCAATTTCTGAATTGTGTCCTCGCTGACTATGCATTGCAGGTGTACAATGCTGAGAATACTAATACCATGAGAGAATTTTTTGTTAACTTACTTGGTTGCCCTGTAGTTCGTTTGTCCCAGTGGCATTATTTTCCCAATTAATTTTAATAGTTTTAGACGTCTATATATTTTTATCATCTAGAGGCAGTTCAAGTATTCCTTCTTTTGTCTTGTAACCTTTTAAGGGAAAAGTAACCCAAAAAAAAGGTCCTAAAACTATTTCATTGGTTTTAATTTTGTCATAAATCTTTCAATTGGACAAATTTAGTGCTAAACTTTTCACATTGATACTAATAATATTTTTAATTTTTATATATATATTTTTTTCCTTTACTTTTTTTCCCGTTCATTTTGCTAGATGGTTTAAATTAGTTTGAAATCGCGACATAGACATTGATCATAATAAGTGCTGATGTAGACACTCTTTATGATCTTTTAATATATTTTGGAATGAGCTAGTAACTCACATGGTCTGTCACGTTCCATTAAGAGGTCTGATGATACCTAAATTTTGACTAAATATTTAGGATTAAAATTATATAGAAAATTAGGGATCAATTTGGTTCTAGCAAAAAGAATTTTCGCATCACCTAATTCTTAATATTATTTACATTTACTAAGTTTTACTTTTATTTTATTTCCCTTTATCTTACCTATTTACGGATAAGTAGAATATTAAAAATTAAAAAAAGAGCTTGGAAAGGGGGGCTCAGGGGCTGCGCTTTTGCCCCAGCCCTCATGGGTTTTCTCTTCCTCGCGCACATATGGATTGTAGAGCAAGCTAGAGGTGAGCATGGTCCGGGTTGGACTGATCCACCCCCTAACCCTAGGACCAATCCGCATAGTGCTGGTCCTCAATTTTTGAGACCGAAGATTGACCCTATTGAGCTTGGGACCGAGGACCGGACCGACCCAATGGGTTTGGTCCAATTTCAGGGTCAACCTGGGACCAATCGATAATTTTTTTATTTCATTTTTTGTACTCCTTGAAAAAGTGATTGAAGATCAGACTGACTCAATGGGTTCAGTTCAGTTTTAAGGTCAACCAGAGACTAACCAATAATTTTTTATTTTATTTTTTGTACTCCTTGAAAGGACAACTGTGGATCCGATTGACCCAATAGGTTCGATAACGAGCGAGGTTAGCTAAGAAAGGCAAGTGGTAAGGGTCGAGTGGGGTGAGGGTCGAGTGGGGTGAGTATTGAATAGAGTGAGCATCGAGTGTCGAGTGGGGAGCAACAAGCCAAGCGAGCATCAAGCGGCGAGCGGCACGAGTGACCCAAAGCGAGCGAGACAAGTGTTGAGTGGTGAGTAGAGAAGTTGTTTCTTTCGATTTTGACAAATTGAAGACTAAGAGGATAAACAAGACAGAAGAGAACGATGGCAAATTGAAGACTAAGATGATAAATAAGACATAAGAGAACGAGTAATAGAGGAGGATGCCGTAAGGAGTTATTTATGCCATTTTGGACGCCGTGAGAACTTCTTACAAAAACATTTTTCTCATTTGTAAATTATGACTATTAATGCTGTAAAAGACATTAAAAATCTAAATTAGTATAGAACAATGTAAAATTACTTGAACTTTTCACTAAATAGCTATTTAATGTTGTTGACGCCGTTTAATTTGAGATTTTTTTTTAAATTATAAATAATATATATATATAGTTAGGGTTGGTTTGGGTTGAACCGACCTTGAACTCCCAGGACCGAGGACCAACTCGCACAGTACTAGTTCAGGAATCCTAGGACCAAGGACTGCCCTAGTCTTCCTAGGAACTTGACCAGGATCGGCAGGATTGGGCCAGTCCAGGGTCGGTCAGGGTTGACCCTGCACCGATACTCACCCCTAGAGCAAGCGTCTTCAATGCCACCAAGCTGAGGAGTAGAGAGCAGAGTAGACCTGTTCTATGAGTGGATGGTGAGGGGACGCCGGCTCGGCCACACTAGGGCTAGTTGGCGCGCCAAGGACTGGCGGTCAAAGCCTCTGTCGATCGGCCTCCTCGGCCTATAAATAGGATATCTGTGAGCCCAGTTGAGGGCATATCAGAGGAGAGAGAAAAATTTGAGAGAGTAGGGGAGTTTCGAGAAAGTGAGATCTGCAAGAGAGAGATCTGAGAGAGTGAGCAGAAAATAGAGTTTGAGGGTTGGTGAGTGCTCTTCGGTTACATACGGTGGGTGGTGTTTCGCTTCTCTTCTTTCTTTATTTGTCCTGACTCGGGGTCGGTTGCCCAAGGATCTCGGCTCAAAGGTGCACGAGGCGGACGGACGTAGACCAATCCTCGAGCTTGTCTGCCCTCCTACGTTGCGAGCCGGTTAAGGACTCTTGGCCGACTGCCCTGTTTTTGGACGCATGCCTTGTTTCGGGCTCGCCGGATGGGGCTACCGTTGTCCGGTTCTCTGTTGCTATTAGGTCCCCGTTTATCCTTTGCTGTCCGTCTCGGTCCTTGCCCAATGTACCGGTTGAGCTTCTGTTCGTTCCTTGGCCAATGCACGCCATGTGCTCGATGGAATGCTAAAGCTAGATGCACGTTCGGGTCCTTTTTTATGGCCGAGGCTTGCTGCGTTTTGTTCATGCCTGCATTGAAGTCGAGTCTCGCTTATTCACTGTATGCGTATTTCGGCGTGAGTCTAAGTTTCGGGCGGGCTTATAACGGCCTCTTAAGCCACGTCCTCCGTGTGTTCGACGAAATGTTTGACCGGAAGGTGTGTTTTTGTTCTTAGTCCTTCGCCCACTTTTGGTGTTCGTGGTTTGTCAAATGCTTTTTGATAGATTCCCGTTGCTGTCCTTCGCTTTGTATGCTTTAGTTTGGTCATGTTTTTGTGCATCGTGTTTCCGCAAGTGACCAATCCTTGGCCAATAAGGATGAAAGGTGGTGATAGATGTGGCCACGCGGTAGCTGACACGTTCGTGGTTTGTCAAATGCTTTTTGATAGATTCCCGTTGCTGTCCTTCGCTTTGTATGCTTTAGTTTGGTCATGTTTTTGTGCATCGTGTTTCCGCAAGTGACCAATCCTTGGCCAATAAGGATGAAAGGTGGTGATAGATGTGGCCACGCGGTAGCTGACACGGCTTTGAAGAAGAAGAAGAAGAAGAAGAAGACTTATTCTTAGAAATTGTTCCCAGAAATATATATATATATTTTTTTGGTGTTCCATATCAATTTCCCGGGAAGAGAAAAATTAGTTAATGTTATCAAATGAATTTTTATTCTTTTCTCTTCCAAAGAGCGAAAGAATAGAAGAATAGAGGAACAAAACGATTCCATACACTACCTAATTTAGCAAGGGCTTTAGGCCTAATTCGGTTGGGTTTAGGAAATTCGGGCTCAATTCTGGTTATAGTGAGGCTATTTTACATTCTTGGGCTGATCAGAGGAGAATTTTAGCGTTGGGCCTAATTTTAAAAAGATATTTAAAAGATATAAAAATAAAAAAAAAATTATATTTTCCGAAAATCAGATAAAACTTAAAAATAGTTTTTGAGTTAGCTTTCTTCAAAAATACATAAAAAAAAAATCCCTAAAAGGAAAATCAGTTGATTAATTGGTGTAATAAAGTTCCGATTCTATTTTTTTTTTTTTAATTATGCAAAAGTAAAATATTTCTTTTAGTATTTTACAAGGATTTCATATTAATTAGGCCATGTTTGGTAACCATTCAAACATGGTCAAATTCCCGATTCTTTGTTTCCGTAATCGCGTTTGGTAAAATTTTTGTTCCAGGGAACAGATTTGGAGTGGAATCAAGAATAATAAAACAAAAATGATTCTTGTTCCAGAACAAATTTGAGAATCAAAACCAACAACTCTTCCTCTTCCCTTCGGCCATCTAGTGATCGCCGTCCACCATTGCCCACCATCGTCCGCCGCCGCCGGCCGCCGTCCGCCGTCCGCCGTCGGCTGCCGTCCATCGGTCGCCGTCCGCTATTCGCCGGTTGCCGGTCCGGTGAGCTCGCCGAAGGGTCGCCAAGCCGTGGTGAGGTCCGGAGAGCTCGCGAGGCAAGCCCCCATTTGCGAGGCTCGGCCTCCCCGGATCGGGCGAGGTCGAGCTCGCCGGGCCGGGCAAGCCTCGTGATGCCCAGCCTCGCCGAGGGTCGGCGATGCTCCGGTGAGGTCGCCGGCCCTCATTTGGCAAGAAGAAGAATAGGAGAAAAAGGAAAAAAAGAAAAGAAAAAAAGGAAAAAGAAAATAAAAAAGGAAAAAAAAGTAAAAAAATTATTTAAAAATTAAAATAAATTGATTTGGAACAGAATTAATGAGTACGGTACCAAACGCAATTTTATTCTAGAATCATAAATTTTGGATAGTTACCAAACGGCTTAAAATGCTTAGAATCAGTTCCCGGGAACATAATAAAAAATAATCATTTCTAATCAGAATCTACTCCCGGGAATAGAATCGTTACCAAACGTGCCCTTAGTGGCGACTTTCAAATGAAAATCACTTGCAAATTAAAAATTTGGACAATAAGTTACAAATTGGTGGGCTTGGAAAAGCCCAGACTAAGCCTAAACTTAGCGCTAGCCATTAAGCCATTAGCCTCCATCCTCGCAGTAGGGTTCTCTGAGGAGGTTGCGATAGAGGCCTTCATAGGATAAAGTCAACATACGATTTGCCTAATTATGTAAACATTAGATAATGGATTAGACGATTTGAGCCATCGGATCTAAGAGAATACCACATTTAGCCCAAGCAAATATTTTATGTGGGTAGTGCATACACTTGTTAAAATTGAAGCAGGATCGTAAGATTTGGAGAACCCACGTGGGATCCATCTTTTTCAATAGTCCAAACTAAATTTAGGATATAAACTTAAACTTGTAAAAAAATTTCTCTTCATAGCGCATGTGTGTCTATATATATATAAAGGTTCAAACTATTTTAGATCTATCATGAAATAGAGTGCGGGATAGAATTTTCCTTTTTAAATTGACTGGTCATTCGAGCACGAGAAAAGGCCTTGTTTGCATGAAACTTAGTCACGATCATTATCCACATTTCCCTAGACCTAATGTTCCAGACTAGAGTTAGGTAAGATTAGAACTCTAAACTTAAGTCACAACATGCGCATGTGATCCAATAATATCCTATATAAAACCGACTAAAAAAATGTACAATCTCATCCTCAAAATTTGTGAAAAGTTGCTCATTGTCCAAGTCCTCTAGTCATAGTGACCACTCTGCGCCCTCATTAGATTGAGTTGTTATAAGCCCACAAGTTTTTGTATGGCTTGTTCTCGGACCATACACCTACTAGAGGGGGGGTCCCGCTTTAATATTATAATTGTAACACCTTGAATTTAACTCACTTGAGTCAACCAAAATAACATAATCTTTATTTTATTTAAGTCATGCGAGTGCCATGTTATTATTGTTTGCTTTTTGGTGTCTGTATAGGCAGATTTTTAATGATTTTATTGACAAAATATTGACGAAAGGTAAATTCATTACATAAGTACAAAGTTGAGATTTATTTAAAGTAAATATGTCAAGATACAATTTAAGATTTTCGTGGGCTTTACATTTCAAGATGAAAATGCACAACCACTCTTGAAATAGTTTGTTATAATAAAAGAGGTGTCTCGTAGGTAAGAAAATACATGATTCTTGGTTAAGAGAAGAGGTAACGCTTGATGAAAGAAGATTAGACTCTTAGTTATAAAAAGAGATGAATTTTTGTCTTAAAATGAAATTATTGGTAGTTATGAACGAAAGTTATTCTTGAAAGAAAGAGTGGTGATAATTGGGGATGAGGTACCTATTATCAAGAAACGTGTTGATTGGTTATTTGTGAATAGAGACAAATTCACATATTATTTATAATAACCATAATTGTTCATAAATGCTTCTTATTTAGAGCTCTCTCTCTTCTTCTCTTTTTATATGCATAACTTTAACACATTTAAAGTGAAATTTCAAAAGAGAGTTGAGTAATTGCTGAACTCATTTCTTGTGGTTTTGGTATATATCCTAGAGTTATATTTGTTCTAAATCTAACAGTAATAATAATGGGAGCAAATAATATCTTAAGGACAGTGATCGTTATTATGCATTAAAGTATCAAGGATCTACTACTACTTCTCTATCTTCATTAGCAATCCAAATTCCTCCAACAATGTTCAGGTATTATTATTTTCATAGAGATGGAGATAGCAGAAGTATCAAGTGCTAGTAATCTTGACAAATAAGTATCAATAAAAGTTTTGTTTTTGTTTATATATTTGAGTCATCTTCCTTGTTGTGTATCAGATCATCTCATGTTGACTATAGTACTTTGACATTTATGAATAAAAGTGATGTGATAATCTTGACAAGGAAAAGATAATGAAAAGAAGTGCCAATGAAGAATTCTCAAAATTTTGTCAGATCATCTATATTAAATATTTTTATCTTACATAAATACTAGTGACATTTGGAATGCCTTGGAGATCAAATTACAGCGTTGACAAATAAGGTACGAATAGAATTACTGCTTTGAAATATTTTGGATTTGTCATGATCAATGGAAAATCTGTCTTTAAGTAATTAGATGAACTTTAAATATATATCGTCATACTCAAAGACCCTATGATTGAAGTTTATGAGCCTCCTCAAATTATTGCAATTATTTCAAAATTGCCTTAAACTTGGAACGATTATTGAAATGAACTTCTTCACACGATTGAGAACCTGATTGTGGATAATGTGATAAACACATTCAAATTGAGGAAAATTCTTAGGGTCATGAGGATAGTTGTGTGAAAGAAATTGTAAATAAGGGGCATTCTATTGAGAACAATAACATGAGTAGAGACAAAGAAAGCATTGAAACAATGTCATGAGAAAATATGATTTGGTGGTATCATCATTTGCATTTAAGTATAATGTTGACACCTATTTTTTTATTTTTAAAAACGCTTAAGGGTCAAGTCAGGCCGGATCCGGCTTTGGTCCGGCCCGCCCCTCTTTCTTTTTTCTTTCCCCCATGCTAGGCCTAGCCCATCCTCCTTTTCTCCCTTGTGCGGCCCACCCTAGCCGGTCTTCTTCCTGGCCATCCTCGCGCACGGGGGACCTACAGAAAGCAAAATCAGCAACTGTGCAGCCCAGGCGGTGGCGAGCGGGGAGGAGGGATGGCGGTGTGTTCGCGCCTCGGTCCTCGGACGTGCGTAGGGAAGGGGTGCGTCTCCTGTCCCACATCGCTTAGGGGGGAGTCCTGGGCTAGCTTATAAGGCTTTGGTCTCTCTAACTGTACATATGTGTTTTGAGGGAAAAGACTGTTACTGGGATGGCGGTACGTCTACGCCAGTGCGGGTGACCCATAGGAAACAAAACCGTGATGACTTAGTGTCCAAAGCGGACAATATGTGTATAGTGGAGACCCGGGGCATTACAGGTGGTATCAAAGCCGACTCCTGACCGTGTGTGGGGCAACAGCGAGGGCACTGTGCTTTCAAGGGGGGAGAGTGTGACGGCCCAGGCAGCGGTGAACGGGGAGGAGGGACGGTGGTGCGTTCGCGCCTTGATCCCTGGACGTGCGCGGGGAAGGGGTGCGTCTCCTATCTCACATTGCTTAGGGGGGGGGGAGTCCTGAGCTAGCTTATAAGGCTTGGGCCTCTCTAACTATACATACACGTTTTGAGGGAAAAGACCGTTACTGGGATGGTGGTATGTCCGCGCCAGTGCGGGTGACCCATAGGAAATAAAACCGTGAGGACTTAGTGTCCAAAACGGACAATATGTGTACAGTGAAGACCCGAGGCATTACAGGTTAGTGTGATGGCCTAGGCGGTGGTGAGCGAGGAGGAGGGACGGCGGTGCGTTCGCACCTCGGTCCCCGGATGTGCGCAGGGAAGGGGTGTGTCTCCTGTCCCACATCACTTAGGGGGGAGTCTTGGGCTAGCTTATAAGGCTTGGGTTTCTCTAACTGTATATATGCGTTTTCTTGGGATAGTAGCGCTGCCCTGAGAGAAACAAAATCGTAAGGACTTAGTGTCTAAAGCGAACAATATGTATACAATGGAGACCTAGGGTGTTACAAGTGATATTAGAGCCAACTCCCGACCGCTTATGGGGCCACAGCGAGGATGTTGTGTTCATAAGGGGTTGAGAGTGTGACGGCCCAGGCGACGGTGAGCGGGGAGGAGGACGGCGGTGTGTCCGCGCCTCGGTCCCTGGACATGCACAGAAAGGGTGCGTCTCTATCCCACATTGCTTAAGGGGGAAGTCCTGGGCTAGCTTATAAGGCTTAGGTCTCTTTAACTGGACATATGCATTTTCTTGGGGTAGTATAGGCTGCCATGAGAGAAACAAAACCGTGAGGACTTAGTGTCCAAGCGGACAATATGTGAACAGTGGAGACCCAGGGTGTTACAACAACAGCAGGGGATAGAAAAGAGCAGAGGAGAAAAGACAGTAGAGAGCAGGGGTAGAGGGGAGCAGAGGGGAAAAGACAATAGAGAGCGGGGGCAGAGAGAGAAGGGGGAACTGAGAAGGGACCGAGAAGGAGAGAAATGGGGGGAGCACCTTAGGGGAACGGAGAGAGAGAGAGAGAGAGAGAGAGAGAGAGAGAGGGGAAGGTGAGTTTTCTTGGCCAAGCCTTGGCTAGGACCCACGTCGCCACCCTTGCTGCAATGCTCTCACCGGCCGTGATGCCTCATCAACGAGTTGCTACCATCTTGAGCTACTACCGACGCCATGATCTGTCGTGCTCGGGTTGTGCCAAGCTTCTTGATGTCCTGCCCTTCGTCCCGACGCGCTTCTTGCTGATCCTTGCTGAGCCTCCGTCTTTGCCTGGCTCGAGCTACATGCTGCTGCTCCCTCCCCGCAACTGCACTAGTGACGACAAGCCGTGCTGAGCACCCCTAGGCACAAGCCCCACTGTCTCGAGCTCGTTGACTCGACACCAACCTGCTTTTGTTCCTATTGCTAGAGCCCGATGCCGACAACCCACTGCCGCCGTCGCCGCCGCGTCTCCGAGCTGCTAGTGAGCCGCCTACCGCTGCCATTACTGCCGGAACTCAAGTTGGTATTTTGTCGAGCATTTGGTGTGTATTTTTAGAACTGAGCCGGCCAGAGCTCATCTCGACTAGTTCAGACAAGCTCTGACCACTATCCATCCTCCTCTTGCATTCCCTGGTGTTCTAGCTTGCTTCGGTAACCCTCTAGACTCACGCTCGAACCTCGGCCAAGCTCGAAGCCTCCGTTTCCCACGTCATTCGCCACTTGTTTGATGAAATGCCCAACTGGAATCCCTCCTGTTTTCGTTGTTTAGTGCCTTGGTCGCATCCATCTCTCCCCCACTCCTTTCTACGTGTTTTTTGGGATGAGTCCTTGGAGCCGCATCGCTAGAGCCGAGGAAGAAAGGGAGTCACAAGTCTTGCATCGTTGTCGTAGTTTACTTGGAACGAACCTTGCCGCTGTTGTTGAGACCCTCGGCCTTAGGGGTCAAGAGTTGCTTCCCCCCCTGTCTTTGCTGAAGTAGAGCTGCCACGCCTTCGTTGGAGGGCTGCCTGAGCTGCGTCGCCGCCGTCGCTTCTTTGGTCGCGGACTAGGGAAGCGGGCTGAGCCAGGTTGGATCACAAATTCGGCTGCTCAACCTCTATGCTCCGCGGGCCAATAGCCTAGAGTTAGTCTAGGCATGTGGCCCCGCGGGCATCTTTTTTCTTGCAGAGGGGTTGGGCCCTTCGATTGGGCCCAACCCTCATTTGAACGCAAGCCCGACCAAGGCTGGTCGGGCTTGGCCCTTTCGGGAGGGTCGACCGACCCGCCTCAAATCGATTGATTCGGGCAAAGTCGACCAACGCGCCCCAAATCGAATTAGATCCGGCGGGTCCTGACTGACTTGCCTCGATTGGGTCAGACTTGGGTCGGGTCGACCGGACTCAACTTAGTTCCCCCAAAAATATTATTACTTTTATTATTTTTTAATTTTTTAAAATTAATTAAAAATTTTCGAAAATCTAAAAATGTAGGGTTTGATTAGGAATTACCATGTTTTGCCTTCTTAGTGTAATTAGGCCTTTATTTGCTCGTATATTGATTATATCGCATGTTCAATTTGTATATATTATTATGTTTAATTGCACATGGTCAAATTCGCTGCAATTATGATCTTGGTGGCTATAATTATTATTTTAATGATTGCGCACTCCATATGATCACCAATTATTTCAAATCTTATGCCACCCTCAGAATTGAGCCGGAAGTGCATATCAGAATCAAGACGCTTCAGTGGACAAACCTAGAGATTCAAAAGATCCTACAAGAGAACACCGATAAGAGAAAGGCTGACGTTTAGGTTTCTGAGGATGAAACAGTAGGGTTCTGAGGACGATTGTGTGCACCTGACGATGCAGCGCTCAAGGAAGAGATCTTGTCAGAAGCTCATCGTAGCAGTTACAACATTCATCCTGGCAGTACGAAGATGTATCAGAATTTGCGTCAACACCACTAGTGGTCCGGTATGAAGGTGGACATTGCCAAGCATGTCGCCAAGTGTCTGACATGTCAGCAAGTGAAGGCACAGCATTGTAAGCCGAGAAGATTTTTACAACCTCTCGAGATCCCCGAGTGAAAATGGGAGCACATCACGATGGACTTTGTGATAGGCTTACCAAGGAATCAAAGGGGTAATGATTCTATTTGGGTAGTGGTTGACAGACTAACGAAGTCGACTCATTTCATCCCAGTGTGAAAGGACCTTGATTTGGACAGGCATGCAGATTTGTATGTGCGTCAGATAGTTCGACTGCATGGAGTGCCAGTGACGATTACATCAGACCGAGACTCGAGATTCACAGCTGCTTTTTAGAAGAGTTTACAGGCTGCCTTAGGAACGAAGTTGCAATATAGTACGACATATCATCCTCAGACGGATGGCTAGTTTGAGAGGACAATTCAAACCCTCGAAGACATGCTGCGAGCTTGCGTGTTGGATTTCAAGGGAAACTAGGAGGAACAGCTTCATCATGTCGAGTTTGCCTATAACAATAGCTACCAGCAGAGCATTCAAGTGGCTCCTTTCGAAGCGTTGTATGGCAGAGCATGCAGAACGCCAGTTTGTTGGGATGAGGTCGGAGAATGAAAGATCATAGGCCTATAGTTGGTTCAGCAGTCAGTGGACGTAGTTATAGTCATCAGAGATAGACTAAAGACCGCTCAGAGTCGGCAGAAAAGCTACGTAGATAAACGTCGGAGATCTTTGGAATTTCAAGTTGGTGATCATGTTTTTTTGAAGGTATCACCAATGAGGGGTACTTCGCGCTTTGGCAAGGGAAAACTGAGTCCGAGGTACGTAGGTCCCTTTGAGATTCTAGAGAGAATCGAGATCCTAGTGTATTGTCTTGCATTGCCACCGAGGTTGGCGTAAGTGCATGACGTCTTTCACGTGTTGATGTCAAGGAAGTATGAGTTTGACCCGACCCACGTGCTTAATTTTGAGGAATTAGACGTGGACGACAAAGTGTCGTATGTGAAAAGCTCGGTTTAGATTATGGATCGGAAAGAACAGATTATGCGTACCAAGACGATCCTGTTGGTTAAAGTGGTCTAGCAACACTACGGCACAGAAAGAGCAACTTGGGAAAGTGAGGATCCGATGAGACAACTGTACCCCTACCTTTTTGTTTAAAGAATTGTAAGGGTTTAAATTTCGAGGATGAAACTTTTATAAGAGGGGAAGAGTTGTGACATCCTGAAATTTCAGTTCTGTTTTCAATTGAATGAATCGGGCATTTCATCAACGCACTTATAGTTTTATTGTCTGAGCTGATTACTCACAAGATAACTAGTCTATCTGGGGAAGCCATTAAGGGATTTTAACGCAATAGACTTGAGAATTCGACTAGGAATCGACGACTTGACCTTATCTGCAGATATCATTACGACACAGTTAAAAATCGATCAGAGATCAGAGATAGGTCGGTTTGACTGAGATGGGTCATCAAAGTGTGGGTGATTCCACCATATTGCAAATTTCTCGTCGATCGGCACTATACCGATTTTTCTACCATTTTAGTACCCTGTGTCCGTATTTGAAATCTCGAGATTTTCACGACAACCAAGAGTCGCCAATGTGTCAAAGATGTACATTGTGACTCGAAATAAATCAATCACGAGTCAATTGCACCAAAAATTTCTAAATGCTACCCGGTAGGCTATGTTACGCTAAAATCACGCCATAGTGAAATTAACCGCGAATTTGAATCCGATTTCATAAAATGAAATTTATGTCATGTCATGATTTATTTTAGGACGGTCGACTCACCCTCTGACGATTTTTCTGCAAACCGAGATTTTTGGCGGAAATTCAATATAGGGTCATTTTTGTTCGGAAAATTCAGGGGACCATTTTTTATCGCGTATTTGGGATGCAAAATGGTTCTATTGGCAAGGAAAAATGTCAATTTGGTCAAGGACAACTTGGTAGAATTCATAGGGACCGGTTTAAGTCCATTTAAAGAGAAATTGATCCAATTTGGGGAATTTTGTGTCAAATTCGTACCCCATGGTCCCCCTCACCTTTTGGACCATTTGGGACTTGTTCTAGGTGGATTTCGGTGCACAAAATTGCTTGAGGATAGAGCTGAACATGTGGGACCTTGTCTTGGGGACAAAGAGATAGGATGAAGGCATGGAGGGACCCTCCAAGGCCTGCTATCCCATTTCTTCTCCAACTCAGTCTGCTTTCTCCATTTTTAGACCTTAGAGAGCTCCTAAGTTGCAGAGAAAACCAAGCAGCCTCCCTCCCCTGCCGTCGCATGCCTGCCTGCCACCGTTGCGCCTCATTGCACCGCCCGCGAGCCCAGCTTGGTGTCCCGCTCGTCCCGTGCAATCTCGCCGTCCCTCACATCCCCTGGACCACCATTGAGCCCACATCCAGCCGCCTGAGTCGTCCTTTCTACCGTCCAATTGCCGTCAAGCATCGCCACTGCCCGCACCGACCTCCGCCAGCCCGTCTCACCACTTCTAGCCCAAACCGTCGCCTAGCTCAGTCCCTCAGCCCAGCAAGCAGAAGCCAAAGCCAGCAAGGAACTGTGGGCTACGGGACCCATTTCGAACCACTTCTAGGCCTTGTCGGGTGCCGCTGCTTCAGAGTTTGTTGCCCGTCTCCGCGTTGCCATCGTCGTGGACTCATCGGATTTCAAAACCATTGAGTTTACTCACTAAACTCTGCTTAGGGAGTTAATTATGCTTGAGGGTTGATTAGTTTAGACTAAGTATGGTTTAGGTGGTTAGTTAGAACGGATTAGCAATTCAATTACTCGTTGTTGCATGTTAGGTGGTTAGACCGGCTTAATTGGCGTGGCGAAGAAGGAGAGGCGCGGGCTAGAGGGTTGGAGAAGGATTCCCGCGCTGTGGATGAGGTACGTGGACTAGCTGCACCAGCACCGGAGATAGGGCTTTTCCTTGGATGTGAGCCGAATCGGTTTCACGGACGAGTTCGTGGAGAAGATGGAGCCTCAGTTCCAAGCAGCGTTCAAGGTGATGGAGGAGCTAGAGAAGGGCGTGATCGCGAACCCAGCCTAGACGAGGGCCGCATGGTCAAGCACTACTGGTTGAGGAAGTCAGAACTCGCGCCGGCCTGATTCCTGAAGGTGCAAATTGAGAGCACACTCGACGTCGTCTACAATTTCGCTGCCGACATGGTCAGCAGTGAGGTCAGTTCTGGAATTCCAGTCGTTGTTGCTCTCCGTGTGGTAAGAGAGTCTGTAGTTCCCTGCGTCCTTTTTTTTTTTTTCTTTCTTGAGAATCGGTTTGCTGTCATAGATGCCCATGTCAGTTTTCTGGTAAATGCCAACATTGTCTTAGTAGCTCGAGGAAGCACAAGCCGGTGATAAATTGAATTGGTTTCTGGTCGAAGAGATGGAGAGCTTGTTTACGTATTATTTACTTGAAATGACCATGTATGGAGATTTTCGACTCTGAGACGCAGTAATTTCAAAATTTTCTTCAGGTTTTCCGATTAATGTCAGCATGAAATTCGGTTTTTGATCATTGGTTTTCTTTTAGTGTGCTTAGATGATTGCATCGGACACGGACGGATTGATTGACTTGATAATGTTTGACGCTTAATTTGCAGATTAAGCCCCCTCCTACTTCTCCCGTGGATCGCTTTACTCAAGTACTTTCAGTTGGAATAGGAGGTTCAGCTCTTGGGCCACAGTTTGTTGCAGAGGCATTGGCTCCCATTAATCCTCCATTGAAGTGTTCAAGATCGGAGTGTCCATCCTCCTCTCGCAATCTACCCTTCAAGTATTCAGCTTCATGGAATGTGCTGCTCTTTTAACGTTTTATACCTTAATTGATCTATCCATTTAAGTTGCCGGTCAATGCACATTGCACCGTTGATAGTGGAGGTGAGCACGGCCCTTTTTCATTCAGTTGGGCACCAAACCAAACAAACTGCATTAATACGGTTTACCAAACCAAACCACACTATGTTCTTTTTGGTAACTTTTACTCCATCCTATTTTTCAATGCAAGCTGAGCTGCTCACTTCCTTCGGTTTTATTGGCAAATTGTGCGGCAAGCCAGACTCTGTTTTTCTGCTTAGCGCATTCCTTCCCCCTCAACAAAAAAGAGTCCCTCTAAAATCTATGGCATGGACAAATATGTGCACTATTTGGTGGTCTAAATCAGCACCTAACCTAGCTTTTCACCGTATGTCATTTTTTATTGTCTTTATTAGGAAGCAGCCTTGCAGGAGTTGGTATTGCTCTATGCTAAAGAAGTGAACGAAACTGATGTTCAAGGTGAATCTGCGTTCAAATCATTGGATGTATAGATCTATGAGAGAATCCCTATTTGAGCTTTGCTGTTAAATTCTTTATATCTGACATTACCATGTTTTTCGTTTATTTAATTTTTCCACATGAATCGATGAGCTCTAAACTTCTAGAATTGAATTCACTGCATTTTTTTGCAATTACTTAGGATATCTTTCCACACAAAGTATCATTCCGTATCATGGACACGGCATGTAGAAGATCTACTCTCATCATGTCTATGCTCTCAGCATGTCCCGAATGAACTTATTTTATACTTCTCTTATTTATTTCTTCCTTCAATGAAGTAGTTTAGAGTTTAATAAAGAAAGTCATCTATCTAAATTACTTCCATTCACATCATCCACAGCTTCATGTTTAATTGCCAGAATCAAAAATTTGCTACATGTTTTATCGCATTTGAAGTAACTTCAATGGTTAATTGTAATAATAATAGAAAAACTTTCATGTTAATCACATTTAAAATAAAGCGAGGTACAGAGGATGTCCACTGGATAAGAAGACCTTAAATCCCAGTACTCATTTCAAATTGTTAAGTTGCTCAACATTTGACGCTCATAATAATCTTTTTGGATCAGGGAAAGGTGATGAGAGATGAGAATATGAGCCCCAAAATTATTATTTGATACTCCTGATAATTGCTTAGTCGTAGGTGGCTTATGGACACATAAAAGAGTTACATATTGCTCTACGACTTCAATACTGGCTTCTTGTTGACTACATATTATTGTTTGTCATCTAATATTCGTGAAATTAGTTGGAGAGCTTGGATTAGCGGTGCACAGCAAGTCCAGTTCAAGCCAAGAACCGGGTAGAGCCATCCCGATGAATTCGGTTCCAGGTCAATTCTCAAAAAGTTGGTCCACTTCTTGATAATGAAACCGTAGAGTCGGCCTTTTTTGGTTTGGCTCCGGTTCTTATACTAAAACCATCTATTGGACCTTGAAACCGACCAACCAAGGTGGTTCTAGGCTCGAACCAATCCAGAACCCATGTTTCCCCTTATTTAAAAAAAAAAAAAAAATGTAATAGCAAGTTGCAACCGAGAGGGATTGGAAGCCGTGACCTCAAGTATGAGGTGTATGCATAACACCACTAAGCTCACAAGAGTTTGCTTGACGACAGCTATAAAAGATGATCAATGATATTTTAGACCTGATTTTCACAAAAAAAACCTGGTTCTTGAGTACTGGAAACCGGCCTGAAACCGGCCAAGTGTAATTGACTCGGTTCTTGATTCCAGCCTCGGAAATGAATCGCCCAATTCCCAAAAAGAGCTTTTGTGGAAATCAGATCATACATATTGTATGTTATTTTCCATTGCTCATGTCCGGGCGATTGCGAGATCATTTGTGCGAGACCTCCATGGTTGGTACTAGGTTTTTGCCATGGAATTGACACATCCTAGAACAGGTTGCCTGTAGTTTTAGATGTCAAGTAGCAGTATTCTTTATACATCTGATTTTTCGATCTCAAATTTTCCTTCCAATGATTCAAGGAATTGATACTCCACCAACCATTGTTGTTTGATAGGGTGACAACAATCTATCCTTTTTCTCAGTTTTTTTTCCCCTGCCTATAGAAGTTTCACCGACAAGTCGTTGAGTTTCATGTTTTCTTTAAAGATACTAACTAGAGCAGAGTTAACAACTAATTATTAGCTTCTCGTGACGCGCAAGAGCTATAAGCTATTGAATATCAGACTTATCCTTTTTATTGCAAAGAAATTAGTTGATCTTGGTTGATGTGCTCATGTGGTTATCACAGAGTAGGTTCCATGGCCTTTCTATTGTTGTTGCACATAAATAATAATAATAATAATAATAATAATAATAATAATAATAAATCGAACACCCTGTTGGTTTCTTTTCTAGTTGAGCATTTTCTTTAGGGCAAGCTTCTAGATGTCTCAGGTTGAACTCTATTTTGGTGCATGTATTTTATAATTAGGATTATCCAGTTTAGTGGCTTTTTAAAGTCATTATTGCTAATGAGGCTTAGTGAGTTTGTTAGTCTTGCATGGAAAAGTTATTGCTTGTGATGTATAACAAAATCTTGGGTAACTGGATGTCTTCATTTATATGTCATTCTGATGGTACACTTGCATGAAGTTATGTCAAAATTAATCTTTTCGGTCGTTTGTGAGATAGCTAGTATAAGCACCTAGAGGGGGGTGAATAGGTGCAAAAAACAATTTCTCGTGATATGTGAGCAATATTAGACAACAGAAATGAAGCTCGCCTTTTTTGTTGTCAAAAATAATTATGATCAAAGTAAAAGAGAGTAGGGAAGAGAAAATGAACACAAGGTTTATAGTGGTTCGGCTTATTTCAAGCCTACGTCCACTCTTCTGCACTGACAACCCACCGGCTGGATTTCACTATGAACAAAAGAGTTGTTACAGTAATGTTCTCCCTTGATTCCACAGTGTAGATACTCTACCACACTTCCTCAAGGTTTCTCACGAATATAGACTCTCTTTTGCATACAAGATTTCGCTCAATAAATGAATTGACTAAGAACAAAGAGCTTCAGACTTTGGAATTCTTCTATCGCGCACACACTCGAACAATTGGAACGTCTTCCTTTTATACTCCTTTATGCCATCATACCCATTGGCACTTACCAAAGGAATTCCTCCAATCTACCCGTTGGACGGAATCAATTAGGAAGATCATTCGAGCTATTTAAGGAACATGACAATAGCCCATCAATCCTGTTCGCCCATACAATCAGGATCTCGGTTTCCATAAGTAGAACCTTCCAAGTATACTTTGCCAATCATCGGATCCTTAATCTCTGAATCAATCATGATCAAATAAAGGATTCCGTTATGTCATATCCAGCCAAGAGATCTTCGTCAGTCGATAAGGTCAAATCCTTAACGAAACATCCAGTCCTAGATAGACCTTCTTCGATAAACTAGAAACTGTCAATGAGAATAAACTTTGAGTCTTGAGTCTGGCAGTCCGGAGGTCTTCAGACTTTAAATAATAGAGTCTGCAAATCTTCAGACTAGACTGATGGAAACGTTTTGTCAACTTCAAAATACTCCAGGAAGATTTCTCCAACAATCTCCCCATTTTTGATGGTGACAAAACTTTCCTGCAGATTTGGATAACTTTGATCTGCAAAACATTACTCAAGCAAATATTGATATCTCATAAAGATAAATGGCTTAATGATAATACTAGAATTTGATAACACTAGAATCTGCAACCATATAAAATAGGTTAGTCTTTCATGTGAGTAAAGCCATTCATAAGATATCAATAGTACTTAATATAAGCAGTCAAATCCAAATCCCAAATTCAGTCCACATCCAGACACACAAGTCAAGTCAAGTCAAACATCAAAACAAACATCAAAACAAAAGTTCAACAAGTTTAAGTTCAAAGTTTCAAATCTCGCATCTCTCCCCCTTTTTGTCATCATAAAAAAGGTTGAGATGGAAAGAGAATGGAATCAAGATTGCTTGGGAACACGAACAAGCTGGAAATCTCCCATTGACTGGACAATGCCTTCCAGCTTTCTCAATTCTTCCTTCAGTTGAGCTACATCTTCACCCTTAGCATTTGCTTGAATCTAAAGAGCAAGGGCTTGGATCTGATCATTCAAAGAAACTGAAGAAGCTTGGCTTGCAGTTTGCAAATTTTGTACTTCGTATCCTAGAACATATATCTGACCCCGCAATTCTAAGAGAACATCGAGAATTCTGCGAAAATCTACTGAATTATCAGTCTGTGTACTGGCTTCTGCACGATCAGATGGAGTAAAGGCAGACGATGGCAAATCAGCATAGTTACGCAGATTTGGCGATGAAACACCATGTCCCTCCTCAAGAAATTGAGAGGCATAGATGTCCTCTGGATCTGCTGGAGAGCGACTGACTCCTTCACTGGACATTCCTCTTTTCTCACGATCTCCCCCTGTTTCCATGCCTTCAGGTGGAGAAGAGTGTTCCTCATGCTCTCCTTCCTCTTGATTTTCTCTTTCCTCTTCTTCTTCTTCTTCTAATCTTTCCTCCTCTGCATCTCTTTCTTCAGCTTTTCTTTCCTCTTTTTCTTTCTCCTCTACTTCCAAATTTTCTCATTCTCCAGTCCTCTGTTTTGAGTCTTTCTCTTGACGTTCCATTGATTCTGGAACAGAACGACTCAGGTTCTTCAATGCCATTGCAGAAATGGTGATGTCTTCCTCATCATCTTCATCCTCAACAATGAGAGCTCATTTTCTTGGATGAAGCAACCATGGGCTCCTTCCCTTTTCTTTTTGCTGCTGAAGAGATTTGATGAGTTTTGATAGGGGTTTTCTCCTTGAATTTCTCCAACGCCTTGTTGAGTTCCTTCAGACGCATTTTGGACACCATTTTCAGTCCCACCACCATTTGATCACAAGATCGAACACAGAGATTTCGTAGAGGCTGAACATTCAAATGTCTGAATAACTTTGTCACAAGAGCTGGATAAGGAAGTTGACCATTGTCCTTCACCACTGCTCTATACATGTGGAATATGATAGTGTGAGGAAGAGAAAACTTTTCCCAGCATTGATGGCATACATCAACTTTGCCTCGAGTTTGAAACATCGTTTTTGAAGTAGACTTTGGTCCGAGGCAATTAATCACAATCTTGTGAAGCGGAATGTTGAACGCACGCATCCTTGAGTAGGAAATCCTTCCCTCTCGTCCTTCTATCCTTAACAAGTTCCAATGTAGCATGAGCAATAGACACATTGATAGGTTGATATCTCCCTCTTTCAACCCCAATCACATCAGCCAACATATCTACATCTACCACATAATCCTGATCTCGGACACTAAAAGAGAATCTATTCGCATCCAGGAAACTGAGATTCGAATAAAAGTAAGCAAATGAGTTCAAGATAGGCTTCAGAGAGTCGAATGTAACTGTTCAAGTTGAAGAAGACTGAATTTTTCCCTCAAATTGACGTTCACAGAGTCAAGGAAATCAAAATCTACACTTTTAGGGTTTATCACCCCACGCTTCAGCAACTTAGTATAAAGATGCTTGTGTTCCTCTGAACGAAACAAGTCTGTCCTTTTGCTCCGAATTCTTGCTGCAACACCCATTCTCGGTTGAAATTGACTGTACAACTTGTCATCATCATTCCCATCTGGCTGATTCAGCCCTCCAACACGCGGATCACTTGGGATATTTGCAAGGGTTTCTTCTGCCAACCCCGTAGGGGCAATTCCCAAACGTTCCATATTTCGTAAGAAGATGTACTCATTACCATACCTTTTGTCCTTAAGAAACTCATTGATGTAGTTCAATGGAGTACCGCTCCTCTTTAAAGCACGGTAAAGCTTATAAATAAAATAGGGCTTTTGAATTCTTACAGGATCTGTGCCTTCGATGATTTCTTCCTCTTCTCGATGAGCAACATCCTGAGGACTAGATGGAGGAGATGGACGTTGCTAAAAATGTTGTGGGCTCTGCTGCTGACTAGGAGACTTTTCTTCCTCGGTGAGATCAAAGTGAGTAGGCCCCTCACGCATTTGCTGCGGTCCCCTGCTTGCGATCCTCGAAGACTTCCTTTGAGATGACATCTTTCACAGTCTTTGAAAGATTCCAAACTTGTTTTTCCCAAGAAAGATGACAACTTTTCGAAGATTAAACAAGAGAAGAAGACAGAAGTGGAAGATCGATGCTTTTTAGGGTTTTTGGAGTAAAACGAAGAGGAACCGTTTGTATATAGGACAGTCGAAGAGAAGCATATGAAGCATCACAAAAGTAAGTAAAAAGATGCCTTTTGAAATAACTGACTTTTTCAAAAATTAGATAACTGCCATTTAAAATTTACTTCATTTTCGAAAAAGAAAGATTGCGATAATCACGGAAATAGCAAAAATCAATTATGGACAGATAATCGTACCTTTTCGAGATTTAATCTGAGAGAGAAAATAAAATAACTTACAGTAAAAATCTCGATTGTCTGAGTCTGAGAGTCTCTAGATTTTTACTTCTTCAGACTTCAAGATGTTGAGTCTGGAACGAATAACTTCAAATTGATTTTTCTCCAAAGGCTTTGTAAATATATCCGCCAGTTGATTTTTTGAGTCAACAAACTGAATCGAAACATCTCCATTTTGAACATGATCTCTAATGAAGTGATGTCGAATCTCTATATGCTTTGCTCTTGAGTGAAGTATTGGATTCTTGGTAAGATTGATTGCACTAGTGTTGTCACAGTTAATCTCAGTGCATGAATCTTCAATTCCAAAGTCTCTTAGCTGTTGTTTTATCCACAGAATTTGTGAACAACAACTTCCAAGAGCTACATATTCGCTTCGCTGTAGAAAGAGCTACGTATTTTGCTTCCTTGAAAACCAAGACACCGTCCCCGCTTCCAAGTAGTTGACAGATACCCGAGGTGCTCTTTCTATCAACTCTGCAACCGGCTAGATCTGCGTCTAAGTATCCAAGAAGAGTAAAGTCTCCCTTTTTTGGATACCAAAGACCAAGGCTTGAAGTTGATGCAATGTATTTGATAATACGCTTTGCGGCACTTAGATGAGATTCTTTAGGGTCTGCTTGAAATCTAGCACAAATGCAAACACTAAACAAAATGTCAGGTCTAGAAGCAGTAAGATAAAGAAGTGAATCAATGATACTCATGTATAGCTTCTGGTCAACTTTCTTCCCTCCTTCATCTTTGTCTATCTTCAAGGAACTTGACATTGGTATGTCAGTCTTTTTGCAATTTTCCAGTCCAAACTTTTTGACAAGATCATTACATATTTTTCTTGATGAACAAAAGTTCCTTCCTTCAATTATTTCACTTGAAGCCCGAGAAAGAAGGTTAGTTCACCCATCATGCTCATTTCAAATTCATCCTGCATAGACTTAGAGAATTTCTTGCATAGACTTTCATTAGAGGATCCAAAAATAATATCATCTACATATATTTGGACAAGCAGAAAACTTTTGCTTTCTCTTTTAATAAATAGAGTAGTGTCTACTTTACCTTTAACAAAACCGTTTTGAATTAAAAACTTACTCAGCCTGTCGTACCAAGCTCGAGGTGCTTGCTTTAAACCATATAAGGCCTTTTTTTTCAGTCTGAATACTGAATCTGGTTTCCTTGGGTCTTCAAACCCAGGTGGTTGTTCCACATAGACTTCCTCATGGATAAATCCATTCAGGAAAGCACTTTTGACGTCCATTTGGAATAACCTGAAATTCTTATAACAAGCAAAAGCAAGTAATAGTCGAATTGCTTCTAACCTTGTTACTGGTGCGTAAGTCTCGTCATAGTCTATCCCTTCTTCTTGCGTATATCCCTTGGTCACGAGTCTTGCTTTGTTTCTTACGACCTTTCCTTTCTCGTTCATCTTGTTCCTGAAAACCCATTTAGCTCCAATAATAGATTTACCTTTCGGTTTAGGAGTTAATTCCCAAACATCATTAATACTGAATTGCCTAAGTTCTTCTTGCATAGCTTCAATCCAGCTTTCATCAGATAAAGCTTCTTCTATGCTTTTGGGTTCTATTTCAGAAATAAGAGCCACAGCACTAGACTCTTCACGCCTTTTGGATCTTGTGCGAATTCCTTCATTAATGTCGCCAATAATAAGATCTTTGGGATGACCGAACTTATGCTTCAGTTCTGGTTGATTTGTCGGAGTTGAAGATCACTTCCTTCATTTGAATCTTCAACAATCATTTGTTCTTTGGTCTTTAGAAGTCCGAGCCGCTTCCCGAAATTTAGACTTTGTAGAGTCTGGAGCATATTCAGATTCTTCAAGATGAGTCTGAATAGATTCATTTTGCATAGAATCTTGGAATTTGACATTCATTGATTCCTCCACAGATTGAGTCTT
Organism: Eucalyptus virginea; assembly: GCA_014182375.1. Lineage (NCBI taxonomy): Eukaryota > Viridiplantae > Streptophyta > Magnoliopsida > Myrtales > Myrtaceae > Eucalyptus > Eucalyptus virginea. The sequence continues at coordinate 54,784,705 of CM024519.1, forward strand.
CTTGTTGTAGACTCTGTACGCTTTGCTTGAGGTTGAATATCCAAGGAAGATGCCTTCGTATGATTTTTCTTCAAACTTGCCAACTCGATCATTTGCATTTTTCAATATAAAGCATTTACATCCAAACACATGAAAATATGAAACAATAGGCTTCTTTTCTTTGAACAACTCATAGGGGGTTTTTTCTAGAATAGGCCTTAGAAAAATTCTATTAATGATATAACATGCTGTAGAAACTGCTTCAGCCCAAAAACGTGAAGATATATTACTTTCAATTAAAAGAGTTCTAGCTATTTCTTGAAGTGATCTATTCTTCCTTTCCACAACTCCGTTTTGCTCTAGAGTATATGGAGAGGAGAACACATGCTGAAAACCAGATTCATCACAGAATTTTGTAAAATCTTGATTTTCAAATTCACCTCCATGGTATGTTCGTATACTTGCAATAACATACCCTTTTTCATTTTGGACCTTTTTAGCAAACTTTTCAAAGTAAGAAAAGGTTTCAGACTTACTTGCCAGGAAATATACCCAAGTAAATCGTGAGTAGTCATCCACAATTACTAGGCAATATTTCTTACCTCCAATACTATGAGTTCTGGTTAGTCCAAAGAGATCCATATGCAGAAGCTGCAGTACACGATTAGTGGAAACTTGATTTATTAGTTTAAAGGAATTTCTTACCTACTTTCCCAATATGCATGGTGTACATAGATCAGACTTTTGGTATGATAGATTGGGTAGACCACGAACAAGCTTCTTTGCTGAAATTTTGGCTATCTGCTTCATATTGACGTGCCCAAGCTTTCTGTGCCATAAGTTCGCTTCGTCTTGAATTGAGATTAGACATTGCGATTCATCTGGTTTGACATCCAAGAGGTAGATATTTCCATGCCTTTGACCCATGAATGACTGAGTAGAATCTTTACTAGTTCCTGAACATATTCCCTCTTGAAAGTTGATTTTGAAACCGGTATCACAGGCTGATTGATATGCGAGCAGATTGTAGTTGAGTCCTTCCACTAAGGAAACATTGCTTATTGTGAGGTTTCCAATCTTTACAGTTCCAAATCCCACAATTCTTCCTTTGTTGTTTCCTCCAAATGAGACTTTTCCACCATTTACTTGAACGAGCTTTATGAAGCAATTTGAATCTCCTGTCATATGTCTTGAGCATCCACTATCCAGATACCATTTTACCTTTTTCTTGATAGTGACCTGCATTTAAAAAAAAGACTCAAACTTTCTTTGGTACCCATATTTTCTTGGGTCCATTGGTGTTAGTATGATATGCAGTTTTTGCCCATACTTTCTTAACAGGTTTCCAAACCATAGAACATTCTTTTTCAAAATGATATGCACTATTGCACTTTGAACATCTGAGAGCATTGCGACCTACTAGTTTTACAAAGATCCTTTTAAAATGATTTTTGTAAGCGTCTCTTGTGGGTCTTTGCTTAATTCTTTCCTTCACTTTAGGAAAATCAATTAAAGGAATGGTTTCCACAGTCATTCCCAAACCAGATTTATTGAAATAAGGTCTTTGTACTGAAAGAATTTTCTCAAGTTTCTCAGATCCTATAGAAAATCTTTTGGAAACATTTGATATGTCATTTTTTAAAAATGCATTTTCTTTTGAAAGATTGTTTTCACTTTCTTTAAGAGAAGAAACATTCATGTCTAAACATTTCACCTTTTCTTTCAAAACATTTTCCTGTTGTTTCAGTGCAGAGTTTTCCTTTTTGAGTTCGGAAATCCTTTTAAGAGAAGTCTTAAGACTAAAACACAATTCATCAATGTATTTAGAAACTTTAATAGGGATTTTGAAGTTACTCACCTCAAATTCACTGTCGAATCTGAGTCTATCTCGGAGTTTGAATCGAATCCGATTGTGCCATCAAACATATATTGGCATAATCATCATCACTTTTTCACACTCGTATCACACCTGTGTTTCGCTTTAAGAACCTTTCGATACTTTTCAGCTTTTCCTTTCTTCTTCCTTAGAAGAGGACAGTTGGGTCTGATGTATCCCTTTTTCTTACATTCAAAGCAGACTACATCTTTGTTTGATTCATCATCCTCAACAGACTTAGTCTGTTACTTTTGAAAACTCTGTTTCTTTGGATTGAATCTTCTTCCTTTTCGTTCAGCTTTCTGAATCTTCTTATCATGAGAGCAAGCTCCTCATCATCCATATCGTCTTGAATCTGTAACATTAGAATCATCATTAGATTTTAATGCAATGGATTTCTTACCTTTAGGATCTTCGTCTTCATTGATTCGCTCCACTTCATAAGATCGAAGAGTCCCAACCAACTCATCGAGATAGTTGCATGATTCTTTGTGTCTCTCTTATTGAGGTCTTTATGTGATTCTAATCCTTGGAGAGTCCACGAGGTAGCTTGTTTACCTTCATGGGATCAGAAATTGGTTGACCTTGATTTTCAAGACCATTCACGATTTCTGTAAAACGACTAAACATGTCAGTTATAGATTCTCCCGATTTCATTTTGAAGACTTCGTATTGACCGAGGAGGATGTTGATTCTAGTCTCTTTCACTCGATCGGTTCCTTCATAGGTAATATGTAATCTATCCCAGACTTCTTTCGCTGTAACACAAGAAGATATTCTGTTATATTCAGTAAGTGACAAAGCACAATATAAAGAATAAATTGCTTTTGCATCAAGAGATTGTCTCTTGATTATCTCTTCCTGAGTCATTTCACTAGACTCAACAGCTTCTTTTCCTCTCTCTGAGGGAGGTGCAGCTTTAGGAATGATTCCTTTTTCTACAACATCCCATTCCAAAGGATCCTTTGATCTTAGGAACGCCTTCATCTTGTTTTTCCATATGTTGTAATCCTTTCCATCAAAGTAAGGCGGTCTGGTATTGCTTTACCCTTCTACCAGCCCTGGAGCTAACATACTAGCCATGGATCTTTAACTCTGAAGTAAAACACTTCAAACAAAGTGAGTACACAAGCTCTGATACCAATTGAGATAGCTAGTATAAGCACCTAGAGGGGGGTGAATAGGTGCAAAAAACAATTTCTCGTGATATGTGAGCAATATTAGACAACAGAAATGAAGCTCGCCTTTTTTGTTGTCACAAATAATTATGATCAAAGTAAAAGAGAGTAGGGAAGAGAAAATGAACACAAGGTTTATAGTGGTTCGGCTTATTTCAAGCCTACGTCCACTCTTCCGCACTGACAGCCCACCGGCTGGATTTCACTATGAACAAAAGAGTTGTTACAGCAATGTTCTCCCTTGATTCCACAGTGTAGATACTCTATCACACTTCCTCAAGGTTTCTCACGAATATAGACTCTCTTTTGCGTACAAGATTTCGCTCAATAAATGAATTGACTAAGAACAAAGAGCTTCAGACTTTGGAATTCTTCTATCGCGCACACACTCGAATAACTGGAACGTCTTCATTTTATACTCCTTTATGCCATCATACCCGTTGGCACTTACCAAAGGAATTCCTCCAATCTACCCGTTGGACGGAATCAATTAGGAAAATCATTCGAACTATTTAAGGAACATGACGATAGCCCATCAATCCTGTTCGTCCATACAATCAGGATCTCGGTTTCCATAAGTAGAACCTTCCAAGTATACTTTGCCAATCATCGGATCCTTAATCTCTGAATCAATCATGATCAAATAAAGGATTATGTTATGTCATATCCAGCCAAGAGATCTTCGTCAGTCGATAAGGTCAAATCCTTAACGAAACATCTAGTCCTGGATAGACCTTCTTTGATAAACTAGAAACTGTCAATGAGGATAGACTTTGAGTCTTGAGTCTGGCAGTCCGGAGGTCTTCAGACTTTAAATAGTAGAGTCTGCAAATCTTCAGACTAGACTGATGGAAATGTTTTGTCAGCTTCAAAATACTCCAGGAAGATTTCTCCAACAGTTTGCTTAAGTGAAATTTTGGCACTTTCAGTTTTGCAGATATTGCATTGATCACTATTTTTCCCATCATGAATACAGGGTGTTCCCATAACACGAGAACTCGTTGTTGGACAATACTGCGCGGATTGAGGGCTGGTTGGCTAGATTTCCAATGTTTGACCGAGTGGGTGGCAGACAATCTGACATGTCTGCAGTTGGTCTATTTCCAGCAGCCTTTCAAGTTCGTAAGCCTTACTTCTAATCTCATTGTGGTTATATTCTGATTTGACTCGAAGAGCATATTCATTAGCGAATCCAACTTCGGGGGATCGATATGAGAGGAATGCTTGTTGGTGCATCCTTGATGGATAAGGCTACCAAGATGAAAGTGGTAACATTGCTGTCAACTAATGTTATTTGGTGTTTCTTCGGAACGTTCTGTTGTTACCCAAGTCCAGTAAAGGAATTAGTTTTAGTATCAGTGGGGCAACTTATGGTGTAAAATCTTGCTCAGTGTGTAGTGCTCAGGATTCTGCATGTGCACTTTTATGATGTAAGAAGCTGAGTCGCCAGAATGAACTAAGTATGGTCGAGATATCAGTCTTGATTATAGATAGCTAATCAGGCATTAGAGGATGTCAGCTAACAAGTTGAATGGTTGTCTCTGATGGTATGCACTATGATGTATGCAAGAGTAACTTGTGAACTTATATGCAGCAGAATCGTACTTGTATCTAGTCATTATGCGCTGAGAAGATTTTGTAGTATATGTGCTAGAGGATGTCATACAGTATAATTCATTGTAAAATAGAATGTAGATGATCCATTTGATCCATTTAAGCTCACGACTGGCAATTGCTAGCAATTGCTATTGTTGTCGTTTAGTTGCTTCAAGGCATGTTCATTTCTAGTTGCTGATGCACGCTACAGTGAATCAAAGTACAATGCACTTTGATTTGTGCCTTCTCTTGTTGCCTGCTTGGAGTATCAAATTCCCTAGCAATTCGAATCCTTGTTCAGGATGCAGAGTAAATCTGCAATGCAAGTCGGGGAGATGATTCTATTTCCTTGTCCAAGATATCCATTATTTTGTAGGTTCTCTGAAAAAGAACCATAGACACGTTCATTTAGGGACTGATAGCATATCCACACTGTTTGCATTCTTAGATTGTGATTCCTTTGCCTGCTTGCAGTATTAAATGTGGCAGCAAATAAAATTCTCTTTAAGGATACAATCCAATGTAAGTCTGGGAATTAATTCTGTTTCCTTGTCCAAGACATTGCTAACTTGTATGTTGTGTCAGAAGAAGATCCACAGAAACATTGATGTAGGGACTATAGATTAACTTAGCATGTCCACATTGTTTGTGCTTCCTACATTGTAAATCCTTTGGCAAGTAACTTATCATTGTACTACTTTCGTCAAATAATCACAAACATAAATGTCAAGGTCTGTTTGGGTTGGCTGTGAGTTTCAGCTTGCCTTTCCGGTTTTAGCTGTGGGTTTGAGTTTTTGGCTTTACAAAAATGAAGTTAGCGGAAGACATAACTTCTAACTTGAAAATGACTATGGCTCATTTTGAGAATTTAATAATAGTGAATGCTGAACCTTAAACAATGATGTTTGGATTCTTGGATAATTTTACTTCTAAAATGAAGCATGTGATAACTTTTAGTGACCAAAAGCCATATACCTGATGCGCAGTCCCTATCATCCCTCCCCCCCATCCCCGGCGGGCGCAAAAAAAAAGAAAATAACAACACACACACACACAAAAACAAAAGAAGAAGTTACAACATAAGCGGTATCAGTAGTTTTCCGTAGCTGTCTAAGTGGCTTCTCTACTGATACTGATGAAAGGATGATTCTTGCCTTTTGTAGTCCTGTGCAACGAAAATAACTCGTTTCTTTTCTAGGTGAAGAACAACCCTGCTGCATTTCCAGATTCTTTCTCCTTTTCTTTGGTAGGAGGAGTAAATCCTTTATCAGAATGACTGTTCTGTAACTATAAGTAAGGAGAAAATATGGGCCTCCATCTTTCAAGATTCTTGCTCTTAATGCTTTTTATGATCACTTGTGTTTTGTAGATGGGAGAAATATTAAAGTGAGGAGGAAGCGGCTCTTGATTGGGGAAAGCGTGTCAAAAAAGCCGTTTCTTACAAAGAAGCATAGGCAGCACATCCAAGTGAAATGGCCAACGAGGTATTTTATCTAAATTGCCTTCTCTTATGTTGTTAGGGCTAGAAACTTTAGAATAAGAGTGCACCTGATGGTGTTAAATATTGACCAAGGAATTATGATGGTGATCTAATGGTTATTTCTTTGATATGCTGAAGAAACTCTCTGTTGTGCTGAAGAGCAACTTCATGGATCCACTTTTAACCATGCTCCTTTTATGAAAAGGGCAACTAAATAAATCCCTTTGTCATTGTTCTTTATTTATTCTGGGTCCTGGGAGTTGAAATTTGAATTATGAAGTTGCAAATGTAATTTGTTATTATTCCACTAATGAAGGAAAGTTCAATCGCAAACACTTGTAAGGAGGACTCATGCATTGAACATACGGCTTATTTTCCTCCTTAACTTTTGTGCATGCATGAGTTTGCTTTCAAATTCCTGTTGAAAGATATATTTTTTCTCTTCATCTTGTCCTAATGTCACTTTTAGCTTGAATTGCTAACATCCTTGAAGGTAGGATGATGGTCTGTATTTTGAGTTTTTCACTGAGTATATTAAGCTATTTGCTCCATTAGAAAATTTATGGGCAATAAAATCAAATTTGTTCCTGATCTCAATGGTGCTGAGGTTTTCATGCATTAACTTGCACTTATATAGCATCATAATTTCATTATTTGTTGGTTTACCTTTGAAACATAAAGCAGAGTGGTGACAAAGAGGAATGGGTGCTAGAGCAAGAGCCAAAACGGGAGTATACACCTGCTGGATGCGCTCTAAAGGAAAAATAGTAAGTGCCACAATTCTTTATGTTTTTCTTCTCAGTGTAAGTTTTTTGCTGCTAATTCAATTGATGAAAGGGATGCCAATGCTTATTCAGTTTATGAAAGAGAAGTTGTGACTGCTCCTCCGCCCCCACCAGATCCTGAGCTGCCTCCCACTGTATCTGCAATAGCTCAATCAATGAGACTATTATATGGGGAAGATAAGCCTACCATTCCTCCTTTTATGATACCAGGCCCTCTTCCTTCTCGACCTAAGGATGCAAGACTCATTCTTAAAAAGAGAAAGAAGTCAGAGCAAATGTGGCCCATCCAGGCAGAAGTCCAGGAGAGCAAGCAACTCCCTCCGCGGAATTTCTTAGGTGATGATGCTGCTTCAAGTTCTATCCCTCTGGTCCCTAAGCTTAATACATTTCCACCATCGGTGGCCACAATGCCAAGTCCTGCTCAGAAGGAGACTCCACTTAACACATCAACTTCAGCAATGCATCAACCTTCTTGGGAGAAAATGAATGCAAAACTGTCCCCATTATCTGAAGTACTTAAGTTGGTTGCATCGGCATTGGTTCGAGTCAACAGCATGCCCTTTTTCTGCCCGCGAAAAGCTTAGATCTCCCTGGAAGTGATGTATCCTTAATGAAACACAGTCTTGACCCTACAGGCAATTCTGAACCAAATCATGCTGGAGGCAATGAGCAATCACGTCCCGCCGATGGGCTTGTAGATCCCCAGAAGTTAGACCAGCTTGAAAGTGGGAATTCTTCTGGTAAGACTTGGTCGGTTCTTTCTTGGACTGATCAGCTTGATGCAGAGGAAGTCTTGTTTGAGGAGACTATTTCGGGTCATCCCGAGAGTGACACTGATCCGTAAATTCAAGGTAGGGGAGTGACAATCTATGGAAATCACAATTCTTTCATGGGACTGGAAGCGTTAGGGTGCTTTGCAGATGGTGGCATAAATTCTTTTCTTGTAGACTTTGAGTAGTGACAGTGAACAACGAAACCTCAAAGATAGGGACGATTAGCCAAATTAGGACACCCCTGTGTAAAGCTATTGTTATAGAAAATGAGATTATAGTGTTAGTCGATGTACATTCGTCTTACTCAAATGTTGCAGGTGCTAGATTAGCCTAAAGATGAGTTAATGCAGGCGTTTAACCAGAGTAAGGTTGCTGAGTGGCTCTGTCCAATACATCACCCTTAGATCAAGTCTAACTGGTGCATTTACCTTTCTTTTCTTCACTTGCCTTGTTCTATCTCCCCAAGCTTTTAGAAGGTTCTTTTGTATGAGACTAAAAGCTTGTATCATATATATTGTATCGTCAAAATATCACAAATTTTCTATGTCAATAAGGGTTCATTTTCAAGTTGTAGTGTAATGAATTTTTTGCATAATGAGCAGTATTAGCAACCATGAAAAGCCATGGTTAAAACTTTGCCAAGCTTTCAGGAGGACAAAGGGGAAATGCGCATATAGTTTACTTGATTTGTGCATCATTTCTTATAGATTCATATTAATCGAAATCGGGACTATGAGACTGCAGAGTGTAGAGTTTTATCTCTTCAGGCATAGAAACATACTTAGTGAAATTGAGTTTTACTATGATGACCAATCAAAGGAAGGAACGAGTATGGAGACTACTAATGAGATTTAACTAGCTGAATTGAGAGCTTAAAGGACCAAAGTGAACGGACTTATAACTTATTAAACCAACATCTCGTCAGAATTGAACAATGCTGCGTCTTCTCACCCACATTATCATGTGAAATTGAAGCGGTGTATTTTGTATGACATTGGTATTCTGTAGTCAAGGGCCAAAAAGAACTCAAACATAGCTTTTCGGTGACATCCTGATTTTCAGGCTCTGATTTCGATTGGTTAAATTGGGCATTTCATTGATGCGATTACAGTGTTTTTCTCTGAGTTGGCCACTCACGAGATAACTAGACTAGCTGGGTGAGCTATTAAGGACTTTAAGGCAAATAGACTTAAGAATTCCACCAGCAATCGACTTCTCGACCGTGCTAATCTTTAGAAATCATTACGGCACAGAATCGAATTAAGATCAAAGATAGGTCGGTTCGACTGAGATGTGTGGCCGATCGTTAGGTCGGTTCGACTAAGATGTGTGGCCGATCGTGGGTGACTCCACTAAACTGAAAAATTCTCATCGACCGACACTAATTTGATTTTACCGTCGTTTTGGTACCCTGTGTCCGTATTTGAATCCTTGAGATTTTCACGACAACCGAGAATTGCCAATGTGTCGAGTGGGTTCATTGTGGCTCGAAGAAAATCGACCATGGGTCATTTGTCCTAAAAAGTTCTGAAAACTACCCGGTAGCCTAGGTCACGCTAAAAACACGTCGAAGTGAAATTAACCACCAATTTGAGTCCGATTTCAGAAATTGAAGACTTTGTCATGTCACAATAAATTCTAGGAATGTCGATTCAGTCTTAGAAGATTTTTCTGACAATCGAGACTTTTTGGGAAAAAGTCAATTTATGGCCGTTTTCGTTCAGTTGAAGTCGGGGATTGTGAAATTGAGAAGCATGAGGGACTCTTGGATGAGGAAAATAATCAATTTGATAAGTGAGACATCAATTGATTTTATGAGAGTCATTTGAGAGAAATTCAAGAGGGAAATTGGATGCAGAAATGCAAGTGGGAACCAAGTACTCTAATCTGAAATTTCTTTTGGGAATCTATGAGCTTATTCAAAAGAAAATGAAATAAGAATTTTCTATTTGAGGAAATTCTTTTCTTTTGAATTTATTCCCATTTCTTTTTCCCCATTTGGTCAAACACCTTTTTCCCCACAAGCTCTCTCTCCTTTCTTTCTTTCTTTTTCTTTTTCTCTCTCTCTCTCTCTTTCCTCGCGTACGAAGCCCCCACCACCGGTTGCTTGGCTGTTTCTCACTTCCCTTCCCCACTTTTACCTTTTTATGACTTTTCAACCCTATCTCTCTCTTATCTCTATCTCTCTCTCGGTAACCTTACTCCCTCGACACTCTCTCTCCTCCTCTCCCTCTCGGCCGTTTGAACACAACAAGAGTAGAAACAGAGACAGCAGCTTGTCGTCGCAACCAGCGTCGCTTGAAGGAGCTGTAGCCACGCTGGAGCTGCAATTGCCGTCGCTGCTCCGCCCCGCCCACGCCTCACCACGTGTAGCTCCGCCCCCTACCCTCTCTCTTCCGACACCCTTCTCTCTCTCCTTCCCCTGGTTCATGCAACGCCCTAACCAGCAGAAGCAAAGGTAGCAACCACCGAGGGAAGAAGACCGGAGCAGCTCGCCGTCGCCGCCCGTGCACCACCACCCGCACGTCGTCACTCGCTGCCATCCGTCTCACTCGCGTTCTCGTCGCTCAGCCGCGCTGTCTAGCTCTTGTTTGGTCTCGGCTCAGCTTTGTGAACGGCTGAGGAAGTAGCCGAGCCGCCGTCCGGCCACCGTTTGGCCTCACCGGAGCCCCGCTCGCCCTCCGCTAGCCTTGCCTCGCCATCTCAGCCCCGAATCCAGCCTCAACCAACAGCGAACAGAAAGGAGAAAAATGGGTATGGCAGCAACTTCATGGCTCGTTTTGGCCGTCTTCCCGAGCCCGGATGCTCGGCCCGCCTTGAGGAAAGTCGATCCTCGCATCGATCCCGTCGTTTTGTGTGAGTTTTGCTCACTAATTCCTTCTTAGTTTGCTAATTATACTTAAAGGTTGATTAGTGCTAGTTAAGTGTAGTTATGTGATTAGATTAGAATGGATTAGTGATTATTAGTTAATTGCATTGCATATTAGTTAGATGGTTAGTGTACTTAGATAGAGAATTACCTATAGTATTTATTGGATGCTTCTTGGGATTTTTCCTGACCCTTATCGGGTGTTAATTAGGCAATTCGGGCCTAAATGGAATTTTTAGGAATTAAATATTAATTTTCGAAATTAATTATTTAATTATTTATTTTCCGGAAATTCAACTAGGATGGCCAGTGACCAGGATTTTATGCTGATGATCGTGGTGTAGTCCATTTATTTAATTGAGCTTTATGTTGTGCTAAATTGGAATTATTGTATTTATTTATTTATTTTTCGAAATTAATTATTTAATTAATTATTTTCCGGAAATTCAACCGGGATGGTCGGTGATCGGAATTTCTTGCTGATTGTCGTGGTGCAGTCTGTTTATTTAATTGAGTTTTGATTTGTATGGAACTGATTAAATTGTGAATTTTTAGGATATATTCCTATTGAGTTGATTTTAGATTATTTGATTGAGAAATAATTGGGTATCGGTTGTTAGTATCGATAGTAGACTGGTGAACTATAGAGAAAGGCATTGTTTCATAGTGGAATCATGGTAGAAAGTAAATCACCTGGAGAAGGGTAAGTTGGCTCGGTGATTAAGTATTGGCATCTAAAAGGACACGTGGGCTCGGTAATTTGATGCATTACTTCGGAGAATGCACATGGTCTCAATGGGTACATGTGGCATCTAAAAGGACACGTGGGCTCGGTAATTTGATGCATTACTTCGGAGAATGCACGTAGTCTCAATGAGTACATTTGGCATCTAAAAGGACACGTGGGCTCGGTAATTTGATGCATTACTTTGGAGAATACACGTGGTCTCAATGAGTACATTTGGCATCTTGAAGAGACACGTGGGCTCGGTGACTTGATGCATCGCCTTAGAGAATGCACGTGGGCTCGCTGATTCAATATGGCATCTTAAAGAGACACCTGGGCTCGGTGACCTGATGCATCACCTTGGAGAATGCACGTGGGCTCAATGAGTATGTATGTCGTCTTGAAGAATGCATGTAGGCTCGGTGACTAGATATTCCACCTTGGAAATTGTACTTGGGTTCGATGAGTAGGTAGGTCGTCTTAGAAAAGGCACGTGAGCTCGGAGACTTGGTACGTCATCTTGGAGAAAGCACGTGGGCTCGACGACTAGATATTCCATCGTGGGGAAAATATAGTATTGATTGAAATGACCGGTGAATGGTCCGATTGACATGTAATCGACTAAGTCAATTTGATCGATGTTTTGATCTTTTGTGATTGTTTGGGTGCCTATTGAACTGTACTAATTTGCAGGTTGGGACTGAGGCCAAGGTAAGTCCTCTGACTCGTGTTGTGCATAGGCAGTCCTAAGGTGTATTAGTTTACTAATCGGGTCTTACGGAGTAGAACTTACTGAGACGTAGTCTCATCCCGGTTGTGGGACAACATTTCAGGACCCTGATGAGGAACCTGAGGAGAAAGAACCCGAAGAAGAGTATCTGGAGGAGAACCCCGAGGATGATCTAGAGTAGGATCCTGTTGAGAACTGAGATTCCACTCCTATCTGATGACTTTTGCTGTAGAACATGTTTGAGTAGAAACCGACCTTTTTAACTTGGCTTGCATATGTATATGTATGAATGAGTTGTTATATATGTACATAAGAGTGTTGGTTTTTAGGTTCAAGTTTCTAGTCCTACTTGTATATCTCATTGCTTTATTGTTTGGGGATTTTTATAACTACTTCAGCATGTGCTATTAAAAAGGAAAGGGTCGGCGATACATAGTCCTGAGATATCGCATTTTAACATCGACCAAAGTTGAAGGATGGGCACGTGACCGAGAATCGGGGCGTGACAATTTCGTTGTTTGAATAACAAAGTTTTCAAGATATTTTCTAACAATACAAAGAATGAGAATTAAGAACTGTGACATCCAGATTTTCAGTCCTATTTCCTACTGAATAAATTGGGCATTTCATTGACACGCCTATAGGGTTGTTCTCAGAACTAATCATTCTCGAGATAACTAGATTATCTGGAAAAGTTATTAAGAAATTTTAAGGCAATAGACTTGAGAATTTGACTAGGAATCGGCTACTCGACCGTGTCCATCTTTAGAGGCCATTACAGCACAGTTAAAAATCGATATGAACTTAGAGATAGACTGGTTCGATAGAGATGAGTGACTAATCGTGGGTGACACCACTAAATTGAAAAATTCTCATCGACCGGCACTAGACTGATTTTCTTATTATTTTGGTACCCTGTGTCCGTAGTTGAATCCTCGAGATTTTCACGACAACCGACAGTCGCCAATGAGTCGAGTGGGTTCATAATGGCTCGAAGAAAATCGACCACGGGTCATTTGCACTTAAAAATTTCTGAAAATTATCCGATATTCTAGGTCACGCTAAAAATGCGTCAAGTGAAAATTAACCGCGAATTCAAGTCCGACTTCATAAATTAAAGTTTCTGTCATATCACAATAAATTCTAGGAGTGTCGACTCAGTCTCAGAAGATTTTTCTGACACCCGACACTTTTTGGGAAAAAGTCATCGCCGGGTCGTTTTTGGGCAGAAAAAGCCGGTAATCGTTTTTGATTGCAAAATTGAGATGCAATATGGATTCTTGAGTGAGGAAAAATGCTAAGATAATCAATGAGGCATCAATTGATTTTATATAGGCCATTTGAGGTTGAATTGAGGAGAAACAAGTGTCCAATTGAAGAGAGATGGTGCCAATTTCGTAGCTCCCCCATACCCCAGCAAGAATGGACCATTTGAGAGTTGTGGGGAAGTGTTTTGGTGGCCCTTTCACAGCCAAGGGATGCTGACTTCTTGGACAAGTTCTTGAGGGACAAAACATTGGAAAATCAAGGCACATGGGGCCCTTTGTCCCCTCTCTCTCTTATCTTCTCTTCTTTCCTTCTTCTTGGCCGGCCACACTCCTCCTCTCCCCTCCATTTGCGCGACCAGCAACTGAAGAGAAGACCAGGAGCTGCAGCCGCCACACCTGGACGCCGCAGCCACGCCCGAACCGCCATCCGCTCCACCGCGCGCCGCCCGTGCGCGAGCCGCCTGCCCTCTCCGCCTCCCTCACGCGTCCAGCAGCCCTGCCGTGAGTCTCCAGGGTTGTCCTGTGCAGCTTAAGCCGCTGTCGGAGCTTCCCTCGCCACCGGTTTGCCCCAGTTTGGCCTCCACAACTCATCCCAACCCTTTGCCGCCCCAAACCAACCTTTTTCCCTCTGTTTTGCAGCAAAAACAGCAACCAGCAAGTGGGTTTCCAGCAAGGTTCTAAGGCCATTTTGAGGTGTTTGTAGGCCCCGAACCCTAGGCCTGCTTTGGAGTTAAACGTCCCCCGCAACGTTCCCAACGTTTCGATCCAAGCGGATCGTTAAACGGGTGAGTTTAACTCACTAATCCCTACTTAGTTTGTTAATGATGCTTAAGGGTTGATTAGTGTTAATTAAGTAGGATTTTGTGGTTATATTATAATATATTAGTGATTATTAGTTAATTGCAATGCATGTTAGGTGGTTAGACATAGTCATTAGGGAGTAGAAATGCTCTAGTATTTATTGTATGTCTCTCGGGATTTTTCCCGACCCGTCTGGGCTCCAATTAGGCATTACGGGCCTAAATTGAATTTATTAGTATTTAATAATTAAATTTTATAATTAATAAATTAATTATTTTTCGGAAATAAGGCTGGAATAGCTGACGACCGAAATTTTATGCTGATTGTCGTGGTGTAGTCCGTTTATTTATTTGAGTTCTACGTGTGTTGAATTGAATTGATTGTGGAATTTTAGGAATTATTCCTAAATTGTATTGAATTTGAGTAATTGATTGGTAGATGGCCGGGTATGGATATATAGCGCCGATAATGCTTTGATGGGCTATATGTGGCATCCCAAAAAATTCAAGACAAGCTTTAAGGTGTGTTAAAGCCCATAATTAGGTAATGAAATTACCTATGGTTTATGCTTTAGCCATTAGTTTTCTCTTAAGGCTAAGTGATATATGCTTGTGTTCATGAGATTTTAAATTAGATAAATTAATAAGAATAATCTATGCTTGGCTATGCACTTTATAGACTAAGTTCCTATAAATAAAATGTTACAAGATTTTGGCTATGTGGAATTTAGTAATTAAATTCCTAAAATAAAGAATAAGAAAGGGGTAAAATTTGAATTTATTTAGGTTGGGCCTTAGGCCCAAGAGTGGACCTTTAATGGGCCAAGTTGGCTGGCCCATTGAAGCCCACGAATGGGCTGTCATCGGCCACAAGGGAGGCCGGCCCAATCCAAGCCCAAAATGTCCAAAGCCCATTGCATGTGTTATGCCAAGTGGCAAAAAGAGGAGTGCATGCATTGGCTATTGGGGGAGGCAAGCTAATCATTGCAAATGATGAGGATTTGGGGAAATAAAAGGAAGAGGAGAGAGAGAGGGTGGCCGGTTGGTGTCATTCGGCCAAGTGAGAAAGAGAGAGAGAGAGTGAGTTGCGAGAGAGAGAGGGAATCGCCGAGAGGGAGAAGGAGTTTGCCCGTCGCCGCCCGCACGCCGTCCGTCCGTCGCTGGTGTGCCGTCCCTTTTGCTGCTGTTCGTTCAGTCTTTGAGGCAAGTTTGGATTGATTTCCACTCTTGCATGTGTGTCTTGCATGTGTGGTTGAATTCTTGGATGTTTAGAGACTAGAAATCGAAGTACATGAGGTTTGTTCTTGGAGATGCTTGCTGTTTTCGCATGAACCGTCTGACCCAGAATCTTGTGAAGGCTTGCATGCATGTTTCTAGTTGGCTTTTGACTTCGATTCCTTCATGAAAGCTGTAGCTAACATCTTAAAATGCAACATACTAAAATTTGGGACAAAACGGTGGAGATTTAAGGGGTCAAACCCTCATCCTACGGAGACACTAGATCTGGAACTGTTTTGCTGACCTTTTGGTAGATTTGTGGGTTGCATGTCGATTTTTACTAAGAATCTCTCTTCTACTTCTTCATGAAACTTGTATAGAACATCCTGAAGATTAACATACTCAAATTTGAAGTAAAATGAGCAAGTGTAGCCTAGTAAATCGACTTACTCTTGAAGACGGTAAATCTGGAGACGCGGAACAGGACACCCGAGACTTCATGGACCCGTATGGTGACTATACTCTGGAAATTTGACTTAGATCCCTTAATGAAAGTTGTAGGGGACCTCTTGAAGTAAAACATATCCAAATTTCAGAGGAAACGAAGAAGAATAAGCGGGTGAAAACTCGGTATTTCGGAGAAACATACACTGGACGTTTCGGTGCTAGAACCAGAAGCTTCGGATGACTATAGAAAAACATCTAGAACGAATCTGGCATAGAAGTCTTCATGAAAAATCTACTTTATGTCTTAACTACGAACCGGTAAAATTTCATAATTTTCGGAGGTCGTTCGGGTATTTTAATCGAATTATTTCGAAAACTGCACATTCTGTTTTATCCGAATTTGCATGCTGAAATCGTGTGGATTATATCTTCTTGTGTGGAACTCGATTTGGGCATGTGTTTCTCATGAAATTACTATCTTATTGTCTTGTCTATCACGTGCCTTGATTTCATGATTTTTGAGAAGCATGTGGATATTTAATTTGAATATTTTCTAAAAATGGTACATGCTGGAATTTTGTAAAAGGCATGAAATATGGACCATTTTAAATTGCATGGATTCATGAATCGTATTGTTATGGATGATGGTGTCTTGCTGCATGTATGAGGATGATTTGAGGTGCATGTATGAATTCAATGATGAATATGATATTGATTGCCATCACATCACATGCCATGTTAAATTGAATTATAACTATGTGAATTGAGATAAATGAGGAAACCGTCGGAGGTGAGCCGACGATGCCCCGGGAGTGTCGGGATGCCTAGCTAGAAGGGTACGGCCGGTTGCCCGGTGGTCATGAATGGCCGGATACCGGAGGGTCCTCGGGAGTACCGAGTGGTATCGAGATGCCCGGAGAGTGGGGGAGCCGGAAGCTCGGCACGGTATTGTGTCAAGGGATACCTCGCGATGCCAGTTGGGTGCAAGATGCCTAGCTTGAAGGGTGCGGCCGGTTGCCCGGTGGCCTTAAATGGCTGGATGCCGGAGGGTCCTCGTGATGCCAGTTGGGGTACGAGATGCCCGGAGAGTGGGGGAGCCGGATGGTCTGATTGTATCTTGGATACATGTGGGATGCAAACATTGGTCCCGGGAAAGAGAAATGTGGCGGTTCAAAATGAAATTGAAATCGAATGATGCATGATGATATATGCATGACATGATGCATGATGATATATACATGACATGATGCATGATGATATATACATATGATATGATGATGATGTTACATGCATGGATGCATGGTAATGATGATGGTACATGTGATATGATGATGATGTTACATGCATGGATGCATGGTAATGATGATGGTACATTTGGAACGATGATGATGTTACATGCATGAATGCATGGTAAGGATGATGCCATATGTGACATGATGATGGTAAGTGTATGATATGATGGTGATGTCTATATGATGATGATGGTACATGAGGTACGATGACATGTGCATAATGCCAAGGTATGTTGTGCGTGGATGCTTGTATGACATGTGATGCTATGATTGTGTTGATTGCATGGCATGATGTATTGAGTGGCTTATTGATCCTTTACCTGCTGAGTGGTTGTACTCACCCCTTTGGGGACCAACATTTCAGATTAGTAGGATGCTGCTCCCTGCTGTCACGCGGGGCGTATTTTACGGCCTTCCTTCCGATGTAGAGGTTGAGTGCGAGGAGATCGACTGTCCCACCGTCCCTGGTCTCAAGTATATTCGAGTTTGCGCCTTAGTGATGTACGACGTGGGTCTGGCTGGGGGCCCCGTCATTCAGGAGTTCGTATCCGTCCATGTTCGTCGGAACGGAGTGATGCGTGCGATGTTGCCGCCGCCACCGCCTGATGCACCGGGATGGGTGTGAGGGCCCGTGCGTGACAAGTAGGAGCTGAAACTTTTTGGGATGATTAGCCGACACTAGTGATAGGGGATCTTGCACGTTAGTCGTAGTGGGTCAAGTGTTTCTTTTTGGGGTTTAGGCCAAGTGTGGCTTCATGTCCTGGCCTTTCTTTTAATGTACCGACCCAAGGAAACCCATCTTGAAAAATATGTAAATAAAGTGTCGTGGCTTTGTCTTTTATTATGATGCTTAGTGGTGTGCAATTGTATCATGGTTGATGGAGGGGGAGATGGCGATGTTATATTTTGCTTTTGCTAATGAGTCGCGCTATGACCGTTTTCAAAAAAAAAAAAATGTCTATGATTTACGACGCTTCTTCTAAGAGATGTAAATAGGTGTAACGTTTGGTACCTGTGGCGACCTAAGGGGGTTCGGGGTGCCACACTATAAGTGGAGAAAATCGTGATAACGAATTAAATATACTCTTGGCTAAGACCAATCGAGATTGATAAAGTTGAGAAAGGAATATATATGACGTGGCTCGATGACCGATTATGTCGCCTTGGTGTATAAGACACCTGAGAGAATGCACATGAATTGTTGAGCATGTATATATATATATCACCTAGAAATGGCACGTGGCTCGGTGGTTAGTACATCATCTTGGCAAATAAGTCGCCTGAGAGAATGCACGTGGCTCGGTGATTTGGTATATCGCCTTAGAGAATGCACGTGGCTCGGCGATTGGTACTCCACCTTGGCGAATATGGCGCCTTAGAGAATGCACGAGGTCGGTGATTAAGTAAGTCGCTTTGGTGTATAAGACACCTTAAAGAATGCACGTGGCTGGGTGACTAAGTATGTCGCCTTGGCAAGTGATAGCCTTAGAGAATGCACATGGCTCGATGACTAAGTATATTATACTGGGGGTTGTATAGTATGGATGGAAATGACCGAGTGATGGTCTGATTGACATGTAATCGACTCAATCGATTGATCAAGATATCGATCGGTGATGATGTGATTGGGTGCCTATTTGAGCTGTGCTAATCTGCAGGTGGAATCTGAGGCCAAGGTAAGTCATCTGCTCTGTGTGTGCATAGGTAGCCCATAGTGTATTGGTTTACTAATCGAGTCTTAGGAGGGTAGAACTCGCTGAGACGTTATCTCACTAGTTATTATATAACCATTTCAGGCCCGTAGATGGCAGCACATCCACCTCCTCGTCCTGCTATGCATTTTGGTATCTCCTAGGAGATGATAGAGATAGAATACCACTTCCACATACACCCTCACCCAGAAGAACTGGAGTACGTTTTAGTTAAGTCAATCGTCTGGGTTGACGTGGGCCAGAATGACCTGAGGCCCCTTGAGTACTGATCATGGTATCGTGAATATTTTGATGGGCGAAGAGAGGGTCCCATACTTGAGGGTGACGTGCCTGTGTATGTTATGGAAGAAGCATTTGGGGAGGGTACCGCAGACCATAAGGATGGGTCGATTGTGGATGCTAAGGACCCAAAGCTTGAGGACAAAGCTCATACTCCCATGTACTTAGTTGGTGATGCCAACTGGAGCGAAGAAGAAGGGGAGATCGTAGAGCAGGAGGGTGGACTGGAGGATGAGCCCATAGAAGAGATACCTGAAGATGAGCCGGTAGCTGAAGCCAAGGAGGAGCATGAAGAAGAAGATGAAGAGCTTGAAGAGAATGAGATTGATTCAGAAGAATCAGAGGAGGATCAGGATGATCCTGAGTACGACCCAGATGAGGATTGAGATCCCATCCCTTTTGTGAACCCTGTCTATGTGTAGATAAGTGTGAGACTAGAAAGTTTTGGATAGTATTGTAAAATATACTATGTGTTGTGCTGAGAATAAAAGTGTGGTTGTGAATTTCAAAATGAAAAATATGGCCTGCTTTTCTATCTCAATGTTTTATTGTCTGTGGATTTTATTATATGCTTCCGCTCGCGTATTATAAAGAAAGGGTCGGCGATGCTTCCTGGGACGTCGCTATTAATCGACCAGGTGAGGGATGGGCGTGTGTTCGAAGATCGGGGCGTGACAAGAACCATCATATTCTTTATAACAAGAATTAAAAATTCAAGATTGTTCTGATTTCCAAAAGTAACTGAAAGTTAACTAATGTCAATTTTGTTTGTATATCTACACACGCTCAAAAGGCAGCAGAAATTCTTTAGATCCTCTTCCTTGGCATACCGGCTTGGTATTTATCTTCGAAATGTGAGGATACAGATTCTTGGAGTTCCTAATCATCCCTCGGTGACTCCAGTAGCAAGTGATATATCTGCACAAACATCCAGTTATTTATATGCACGCGCTGTTTCAAATGCCATTTACATATGCACCAATATGTCTTTAGTTGTTTAAATTGAATAGGATTGGAGAAACTAAAACCTTGGGGAGACTTCTTCTCATCAGACAGCTGAGTGGTAATGTAAATAATAGCTGCTGCAATGGATATGGGGCTCCTCCTACAAAATTAGAGGATAAAAACAGAGGAGAATACGTTCAGCACTTGAAAAGGAATAACAGTAAAGCATTTGAACTAAAGCTGGTAAGTAATCTTTATACACAGTAGGTCTACATTGACGAACCTGCTCAAATCACGTCTTTCAACCTCAATAGAAGAAAGATGCAATGTTGTCAACCAAGTTTTACAGTTTTCGACTCTTCCTCCAGCTTTACCATTAAAATTCCAGCTGATGAGAGAATAACCACTGAAAAACATTCAGATTGTGCAGTTTGATATCACTGTCAATGCTTATACCAGCTTGTCTGTCATCAGCAAGTCCACCTGTCTCCTACATCTAAGTTGATTTCGCCAGGAAGTACTCTGTCGATGTCTGTCCTGCTTCTCTGGAACAAGTAAACTAACAGAATTAAGGATGTCTACAATACATACAGAAACATAAAATAATGAACTTGCATCATTACCTTTAACATGACAGCCCAAAACCCGATCAACCTGAAAAGCAGAAAAGTATCAAATGAATTAAAGATGGATTCTAAGATCGATCACCAGAATCAAACAACAAAGTTGGTCATAGGTAGATTTACCCGGTGAAATTCACTCTGGCAGCGTAAATGGCGCGACAAGCACCAGCATGTTAGGCATGAGAAAAATAAGGACTAGGGCAGAGAGAGGGAGTAGCATTTATACTGGGTACTATAACTATCTCATATTCATGTGGTCCAATTCTCCCTACACTTAATATGTACAGCTCAGTACATCCTCCCACAGGATGGCACACCCCTCAAGCGTATAGTATCTTCTCTTATACAGAATATGTGATGCAAGCCAAGGGCAGGCTTTCTCAAACAGTAGGGTCGGGAGAGTGACTCGCACACGGGAAAACAGGACGAACAGAAATTTCAGCACTGCACAAGCTCAGGAGAACAGTCGTATCTTTGTCGATACAGATCGGATCGACCTGATTCCAAAGCCAAATGAACAAAGACTTCTGGATCTACAATTTCTCTATTTTGGGTTTCTGAAATAAGCACTGTAGGATGGTCGAAATTGGGTTGGAAGTGGGTGAAAAATAACGAACAGAACAAGAAAATATAGAAACTTTGTTGGTTGCTCTTCTAGGCCTCCAAGGAAGTTGAGGGGGCACCGATTCTTCTAGATCGATGACTGCAACTCTTCAAGGATGCAGATTTTGAAAGCTCCGACTCTTCAAGGACAGAGTGAAAACTCTTCTAGGTTTTCAAGGGGGTATGAACTCTACAAGGTTCACGATACTTGCTTCAAAGCAAAGTTTTCATTCATCAAAAGTCATCTCTTTCTTCTACCAGAAATTGGATGGCTTATATCGTCAAAGAAATAAAAATAGAGCGTTGAAACTAGGAAAATAGAAAATAGTAAATAGCATAGAAACTAGAAACTAGTAAAAGCGTCTTCATGGCTCCAAGGTGTCTTTCAAACGTTCGGGATGAACTCAAGATATCGATACGGCTTCTCGGTTTCATCGAGCTTGAATGTGGGCCAATCTTCTTGGTCGAGAGAGTTGGTCTTCAATGCAAGCTGCATCAATATGCATCCCACTAGCTAACTCAAGTTATATGCCTCTCACTAGCTTAGTCACATAATTGAGACCTACTTCACAACCGAGCAGCACAGCATCTAGTTTCTCTGGACACAGAAAAGCCATGAAAACGGGAAGGTTGTGTATGGATTTAGCCAGCTTTCTTCTGAATCACACGTGCTATGACGTCCGAGACTCCGCCGGCCTTCTTTTTCTTGTTTTCTTCTCAAACGACAGTTCCATCTTTGATTGTTGCGTTTTTCAGTATGACTGTTATCCCTGACTTGATGTAGAATCCTTCTTCTGGTCTATTTGCTTCTTGAACACCCTGTAAATGAAAGGATCACATCCAGTCATAAATCCGGATGGAATTGAAGTATCAGGATTGCAAAAGGCAATACTTACATCGGTGTTGTGAATAACTACATTTTTCCCTATCCGGGCATTCTTGTCAATTATGCAGTTCCTTGAGTAAGGAAAAGCAAGGGAATTTGTCAGTGGAAGGATTGTGAACTATTCTATTAACAAGTCGTCAATTCAGAATTTCCGTAGACATGCCTATTCAAAGAATGAATAATTACCTGATTTTAGTATTTTGTCCGACCCCAATAGGAACCTTCCCTTGTGCCGAAAGAGATGTGATTTCAGCTTCAGTCTAATAGTAATCTGCACCCATCATCACGGTATCCTACAAATTCAAACGTGTCCCAAAAACCAGCACCCATTAAAGTATGTTGCCATTGCTACAGAAATTGGCACACGAACTAACCCCAATATTGTAAACTTTTAGCAAATTTGGAATGTCTATACTGATGACTTGCTTAGTACATTAGCTTGACAAAGGAAATTAGTGTCTATAAAAAACGACACGTAAAACGACCATCAAGTAATCAAAAGACTTGTATTAGAAGCATCCTAGCTTGTTCTAAGTCCACTATACCTTCAACTTGAGGAAATACAACCAATAGATGAAGATACAGCAATTCAAAAATATCACTGTCCACCACCTCAAAATGTTCTGATGGGATCTATTAACCTAAAAAGTTCAAAGCTGAAAATGTCAACATTCCAACCAAATCATCAAAGAATCTGAAAATTAATTTTCTCAAGCAATCACCATTATGATCTTCAAAAGGTCAAAGAATGTATACGAAAGCAGCACACCTTAAACTCAACACCATAGTCTAGACGCGAGCGCACACCAACAATGGAGTGTTCAATGCTACATTCTTGCAAGAAGCAACCGTGAGAGATTATTGCATCTACAATCTGCAGAAACAGTTCAAATAAGAGACAGTTTAGACCATAACAAAAACAGAGACTTATCGTGTTGACAAGCTTACCTTGCATTTATCAACTTTACTGGGGGTAAGAATCTTGGAGACGTGTAGAAAGGTTGATGCAGCCCGCATTGAAGACAAGCTCTCTCGACCAAGAAGATCGGCCCGCATTCAAGCTCGATGAAACCGAGAAGCCGTATGATATCTTGAGTCCATCCCAGAAGTTTGAAAGACACCTTGGGAGCCATGAAGACGCTTTTACTAGTGTCTAGTTTCTATGCTATTTCCTATTTTCCTAGTTTCAACGCTCTGTTTTTATTTCATTAACGATATAAGCCATCCAATTTCTTGTAGAAGACGAACGACTTTTGATAAATGAAAAACTTTGCTTTGAAGCAAGTATCGTGAACCTTGTAGAGTTCATACCCTTGAAAACCTAGAAGAGTTTTCACTCCGTCCTTGAAGAGTCGGAGCTTTCGAAATCTGCATCCTTGAAGAGTTGCAGTCATCAATCTAGAAGAATCGGTGCCCCCTCGACTTCCTTGGAGGCCTAGAAGAGCAACCAACGGAGTTTCTATCTTTTCCTGTTCTGTTCGTTATTTCCAACCCAAATTCGACCATCCTACAGTGCTTATTTCAGAAAACTCAAAACAAAGAAATTGTAGATCCAGAAGTCATTGTTCATTTGGCTTTGGAATCAGGTCGATCTGATCTGTATAGACAAAGATACGACTGTTCTCCTGAGCTTGCGCAGTGCTGAAATTTCTATTCGTCCTATTTTCCCGTGTGCGAGTCACTCTCCCGATCCTACTGTTTGAGAAAGCCTAACCTTGGCTTGCATCAAAAGGTGTTTGCGGATCATAAAATTCGAACTTTGGAGGCTGCATTACAGGAAATTAACCCACTATTAGAAAAGCCACTGTCTCCTCATAGGACAAACAGTATCGCTTTATGACAGCCAAAGCTTGAACTCAAAGCTTCTATGATTCTTTTTGAGAATGTGATTGAGATGAGGCCCCAGATTGACATAGAAATTGTAGCCAAAAAGATCTAAAGAGTAAGTATTTTTCCAGCCCTAAGGTTAAGCCAGCATATCAAGTGATTAACAACTATAGAAGGTGATGACTGAATTAGCAGATGACATTGACATCTCCAATTTTGAGTTATCGAGCAGAAGATGCAATACCACACACACACCTGCTCTGTTAGGGCCAAATTAGTGTCAAAGAATGACTTGATTGTTCCAATGTCCTCCTAGTAGTCATTAAACAGATATGCCTGACAAATCAATGCATCCAGATAAGTCAGCATTTCTGTTAAGGTAGCTTGCAAGTACAAGTTACATATAAACACACATCTCTAATGAAGAGGAGAGAGAGACAGAGAGAGACAGAGAGAAAGCCCGCAGCTTAGTCTATGTTAAAGAAAAGGTCCTGACCTGGACATTATGCTCTGCAATAGCTGACGGAATTATTTCAAAGCCAAAATCATTGCATGAGGGGTAGCTCCATCTCAGAAGCTTTAGTAACACGTCGGTTTTAAATACATAGACACCCATTGAGGCAATGTATGGCAAGTTCACTGCATCTTGCTTTGATAGCCCAAGAAGAGTACTGTCAACTTGCTGTGGGCAGAGGTTTGTGCAGGAGACGAGAATCCAAATAAGATTAGTAACTAGTTGATGCATTACATGATGTGCAGAGATGATGTCTGCTAAGGAAACAGCTAAAGCAGTCACGTCAAATGATAGGAAGTGTTTATTGCATTAATGATACCATTGCTTTCAGCTCATTGCCCTTCGGTTTTCCAGCAAATTGGATAATCCGTCCGCCCGTCAATCTTCATCAGTCCATAACCCAAAGCACGACTGCAGCAACAAAAACCAGAAAGGGTTAGTTGCAAAACTCATCAGTAGCTCTAAATTTAGTGCAACTGAAAACGGATGTAAGAAACAATATAATCACAAAAATTTGGTTCTTCCCAACCATAAGTGGAATGTCAAGGAGAACTGAGCTTTATATGCTCTTAAATCTTTTAAGGCAATATATTTAACCACAATAAGAACCTGTCATCCATTGGGACACATGAAACTGTGATATCGGCATTTGTATCAATATGCTTCTACAATCAAGCCACAACTGGTCAGTTTAAACTCACAAACATATTAGATGGAATTTACGATGAAGTCTTCAAAGTACCTGCACAAAATTCATGTAATTCATCCAGTTCAGGTGGTCACCAGACAAAATCAAGATATTCTCCACATTCTTGTTCTTGGCATCCTACGGAAATAATTTGAAACCAACATTCAACTTCAAGAGAAACTCCAAAAAACTTTGCACAAGCAATTGCCAAAACCCTAAGCACTCGCCTCGAAGACCCATATGAATTGCCTAACAGCATCAGCAGTCCCCTGGAACCACCTCTTTCCAGCTTCACCCGGAGTTTGAGTTGCCGCAAGGACCTATATGTGTTACCAAATTTTTTTCATATTAACTTTAGTCGTTTCTTGAGTTAAGTCATCAGGAATCCAAAATAATAAATCGGAAAAAAATTATACCTCCACAAATCCATCACCAAAACTAACGCCATTATCAAAGTTGTACGTCCAGGAAAGGCGATGATTAAGGGAAAAGGAATTAAAGTGCGTTAAGATGAATATTTTTCTAATACCACTGTTAATGCAATTGCTCATTGGGATATCAATCAACCGATAGCATCCTCCTATAGGAACCTGCAGATTTAAAAAACCACATAACTGATTATATAGTTGAGAGTGCTATGTGGGTAAACAATGGGCATATACAAATAATCACCGCCTGCCGGCTTGGCCCTTCTGCTAGTAAGTGGAAATAGTCATGTTCCAGCACCTCCTCCCATTATAATTGAAGCAACACTCTTCGGGTCTGCTCTTGGAGTTTCCAACATTGGAGCTTGAAGAGTCTGAAATCACAGTTCAAGGAAAGTAACAAGTAACCCACATTAGGGAACAGCATATTGGGATCAAAAGTAAATCTCAGATAAGAGGACAGAGAGGAGAGCATCTTCAACTGAGAACTTCCCCATTTTTAGACAACTAAATTATCTCAATCAAGTACGATAAGACAAATGACAGCAATTAACACATTGAACTCAAGGCAAGACCCCTCAAATAGCTATGAACTACCTTGAGAGGAAGATCAAGGCACTCAATATGAAAGGTCTGGGGAGCTATCACAACATAACAAGTTACCTCCAAGATCACAAATAACGCCTTCATAGTAATACTGCAAGACAAAATGTTACAAAAACCACCGGTCAGAGAACAATAGATGGTCCTCAAAAAGTCCTCAACATCGAAATGACACAAATCCTCAAGACATCTAATTGACACAAAAGAGGACAAAATTTTATCCTGTAGACAAAATTTTGCCTATGGTCACTGTTATAATTCAACAAGGGTTTAGTGTAAATATAAAGGAAAACTAGAAGGTGCCTCACGACCTAAGAAACAGCATAGTTACGAATAAACAGAAGTGGCATGTGATGCCAAAGCAATTAACAATATATTACCCCCATCAATTCCTTTCTTCTTCGATGAATACCAGTCCGGAGAAATTTCATATTTTAGCTTGTTCTTGGCAGAATTCGTAGTCTTTGGGACCTCCAAGGCTACTGAATTCTGTTCTTTATCATATTTCTGAGTGTCAGGACTGTTCTTAAGTACTCGGGGCAAAAGCCTCGAGCTACAGCTTGCCATGTAAGCTCGAGACTGAAAAATTTCTACGAACTCCAGAATTTAACAGCCGATTCATCTCGATCCAAGAGCAAATAATACATTCCTCAGGGATATCTATGAGCTCAAGACAAGGGATGAGCGAGAGAAGATGACGACGAGAGAGAGAGCGATCCACGGGAGAAGTAGGAGGGGGCTTAATCTGCAAATTAAGCGTCAAACATTATCAAGTCAATCAATCCGTCCGTGTCCGATGCAATCAACTAAGCACACTAAAAGAAAACCAACGATCAAAAACCGAATTTCATGTTGACATTAATTGGAAAACGTGAAGAAAATTTTGAAATTACTACGTCTTAGAGTCGGAAATCTCCATACATGGTAATTTCAAGTGAATAATACATAAACGAGCTCTCCATCTCTTCGACCAGAAACCAATTCAATTTATCACCGGCTCACGCTTCCTCGAGCTACTAAGACAATGCTGGCACTTACCAGAAAACTGACATGGGCATCTACGACAGCAAACCGATTCCCAAGAAAAAAAAAAGGACGCAGGGAACTACAGACTCTCTTACCACACGGAGAGCAACAACAACTGAAATTCCAGAACTGATCTCACCGCTGACCACGTCGGTAGCGAAATTGCAGATGGCGTCGAGCGTGCTCTCAATCTGCGCCTTCAGGAATCGGGCCGACGCGAGTTCCGACTTCCTCAACCAGTAGTGCCCGACCATGCGGCCCTTGTCTAGGCCGGGTTCGCGATCGCGCCCTTCTCCAGCTCCTCCATCGCCTTGAACGCGGCCTGGAACCGAGGCTCCATCTTCTCCACGAACTCGTCCGTGAACCCGATTCGGCTCACGTCCAAGGAAAAGCCCTAGCTCCGGTGCTAGTGCAGCCAGTCCATGTACCTCGTCCACAACACGGGAATCCTTCTCCAACCCTCTAGCCTATGCCTCTCTTTCTTCGCCACGCCATCAGCCTGCCCAGGTCCATCAAGATCTCCCTCGCGACCAATCGGGAAAGCAACAGGGACAACACCCGGTTGACGGCGGGGAGCCTGGCGCCACTCGGGAACGAGACCGAGGCCTCCTCCCTCCTGTCGGAGGTCGACGGCTTCGCGATAGAGGCCGGCGGCATCTTCAGCCTGAGGGAGGGGGAGGACGAGCAAATGCCTGAGACGGTGGATGCCATCGGCGGCAGCGACTTGGAGTCGGAGTTGATGACGAGTTCGTCGGAGGGAGGCAGTCGGACGGAGGCAACCGGCGAGGCTTTTTGGGGAGGCGGAGGCGGTGGGATGCACTGAGAAGGAAACAGAGGAAGTGCAGCTCATTCTCTCTCTGCTCTTCCACGAGGAGAGAGAACCCAGAAAATATTCAAGTGAGAAGAGAGAAATTTTTAAGCGGGAGTGTTGCGCATTTATTATCCATTCACCCGTCCTTTCTTCCGCCAGCTGAGCCGAGCCACCAACCGAGAGTTATTCGGGAGAGACTGAGAAGAGAGAGGAGAGAGAAAGAAGCGCTGGGTTGAGGAGCATAATAGAGAGCAGATGTGGCGGGCCCGGATGACAGGTGTCGAAGCGTGAATGGATCAGAGCACGGATGACGTGGCACTGTTAAGGTATGCAATATTTTCTCAAACTTTAGGCTATTTGTCATTTTTCCTTTCACTAAAGCAGCTTTTCTGCGAATTCCACCAACGTGTTCACTGAGGTAAGAAGATAAAATTTTCATGATTTTTAAAATTATTCTAAGATCTTAATTAGTAAATTCAAGCTTTCAATTCGATTCGATCTCTTGTATAATTATGTTATTCTCAAGCTATGAGTCATGTTGACCGTGAAATTTAAACAAAGACAATAAATTGATTCATAAGAAGTGTTCTATCTTAGCCTATAATACGATTTGCACAACCTATTGCTCTCTCTGTCTTAATTTTTTTTTTTTTGAAATTTCAATGTAAAATATGTTAATTTTGGTCATCATGACATGATATGTAACTCACCCCCACTCACTATTTCATCCACTGTTAAGATAGGTTGCAAGATTCATACATATCTATTTCACCCTTAGTGTCCTTGATGAAGAGGACTTCTTCGTCTAATTGGAATGCTGACCTGAATCAATTTGGCTGACAAAAAGAGGAAAAAAAAAAAACTGATATGGAGTCACTGAAATTACATACAGTCTGTATGTAATTAGCTCAATCAAAAAAAAATGTAATGGAAAATTCTGTTGCTTTTGGGTACAATTCTACTAGAAAATTGGAAGAAAAGAGATAACAAAAGTTGAAATGGCTCGTCTATTTAGTAATCATTGCAACCGTCAAAGGAATCTCATTCCTCGAAACTCTTCTTTTGAAAAAAGAAAAGAGATTTTCTGACATACACGACAATGATGATCAAGAGTTCAAATGCCACACTTCTTACCATTTGTAGTTTTCTCGTCATGATCGTAGTGTATCTTTTGTTATCTATGAGATGTGGCAATATATGTTCTAGTATCTAAATATAAAAAACCGCAATTTTTATTCAACAACTAAAACTTAGAGAGTTTAGTAAGCACAACAGGAGATTCCAAGTTCAGATTTTTTAGGTTCTTATTTACACTCTTTAATCTTAGGCCAAAATCTAGGCTATTTTCATAAAGGAAGAGTGTTAAAGTGTTTAAATATTAAAAATCATGCATTCATCTAATCATTTAAATTTTTTAAATAGTTGGGAGGGATTATTCATATGTTTGTTTCGCATGTAATGCGCATCATGTTTTTTTTTTTTTTTTTTTTTTTGGTCGATAAGGCATTCCTTTCATTATGAAGTAGGAAATGTAAAGTGCCATTTATAAGCAAGAGAATGTACATCATGAGATAAAGTTTTCAGAGAATTCAAGTTTTCGGGAGAGAATTATGAAGATTTGGGCACGTTAAACTTCTGCTTAGCGCAAAAGTTGGAAGCTTTTTGTTGCCTAAAAGACTTTTTTTAACAAATTACTCGTAGGAAACTGGCATTCTTCAAGTAACCCCGCATCAGATTTCAAACTGTTCCGAATTGACTTGACAAAAAATGAGATACCTCAAGAGGCAGTAGACCAAAAATGCAGGTTTTAAACGGGATTAGGCCTCCCCATAATATTTACAAAGATGATTTGGTCACTCAAAGTGATGCAACACTCCATTCAAAAGTAAACACACAACATCAGAAGATGCATACTGATCTCCCTAAGATTCCTATTGTCACGACCAAATTTTCGGGTGTGAACCACCTAGGGTTTGGCTAATGGATTGTTAAGCCTAGACTTAATGCGGGCTCTCCCAAGCCCATACCAATTCGCGACTTAGATTCAAGTTCTTAACATGCAATTGATTTTCAATTGGGAGTCGCCACTAATCTATTTTTGGTGGGTCGATTAGAAACCCAAGTAAAGTAATGGGAGATTTACTTTACTCCTACGAACCAGAGATTATGGGTACGGGGACTTGGTTACACTAGATTTCTCTAATGCCCTTTCGGTACCATTCTTTTAATTTCAAAAATGTCTTTGCAGGCAGTTTGGATTGATTTTAAGTCTATTTTCCTAACATGTAAGGTGATCATGCGGGTATACAAACCACCAATTTAACACCCAGATAAACAATAAATAAATTACAAAGCTTACCTCAAAGCAACGAAAGCATCTGCAATGTTAAATTAAAATCCACATCCACAACCCTAGATATAGTTTCTAATTAACACGCAATTTTTATTTTGTTTTCGTTTAATTAATGAAAATCATGCAATATGTAATGCAATGTTAATTGAATGACCTAATTCTAATGACATGTAATTTCTAATTAAATGGGCCTAGCAAAAATATTAAATGACATACATCTCAATGAATATAACCTTAATGACATGCATATGACATTTTTCTTTTTCCTAAAAGAATGCATTTTATCCTAAATAATAAAACTAATTTAACCTATGACATTTTTTGTATTTTTCATGAAATTCGAAATTTGGTGAAATGTGAAAATTACCTAATTAGATTAAGATCTTATTTAATTTATATTAGGAATTAGGTTGAGCCAAATCCTAATTTAAACTAAAACATTATCTTAACCTAAATAATCCTAAAATGCAATATATCTAAAAAAGTACCTAAACTTATAATAAATTAAAAAATCGTCTAAATTAAACTAAGTGCAATTTTTATCCTAATATGCAATGACGTGCAAAATGTATCCTAACTCTACATGATATATGCATGATGATTTTTTTTTGTGTTTTGTTTTCTTTCTTTCTTTTTCTAAATTTCGAAATTAATAATTGCCAAATAATTAAACATGCCAAGTTAAAAAATGAACTAGCAACCTAAATTAATTGATTTGATTTTTTTATTTTTGAAAATTCGAAATAAAATTCCTATTATGAGCATGCAAACCCTAAAACTACATTTTTTTTTTTTTTTTTAAAGAAAACTAATCTAAGTAACACCACAGCAAATCAAGCAATATTGATATCCAAATTGACGAACCATATCTCGCGCATGAGATCGAGTTGGCCAATTTCATATAAATCACGAATCGGATCTCGGGCAGGAGATCGGATTGGCAATTTTTTAAGTAATTGCGAGTCGGATTTCGGGCGCGAAAATCGGACTAACAATCACTAATTTCAAGGCAATTTCGTAACATGTAATCTCAATTTCACATAAAAGGATAATTAAACTACAAGAGAACAAATAAAATAAAGCAATAAAATAACAAAAATAACAAAATAAGGCAAATAAGTAAAAAAAGATAAAGAACTACCTAAAAAATTCTTTTTTTTTTTTTTTTTTTCTTTCCCTTCCCAAGCACGATTCGTGCTCGTGGGTCTCCAAGGATGCCGGAATCGGAGGTCCAGCGGGTCACCGAGGCGAAGGGTCACCGGAGGTGGCTCGGTGAGGGGTGGATCGCGAAGGTGGCTGCTGCAGGCGTCGGGGGGGCCTCGGGTAGCTGCGATGAGGAGCTTCGGCTTCTAGATCGGGCTGTTGGGCACAGCATCCGGCGAGAGAATCGGATCGGGGTGCGAGCGTTGTGGTGCGGAGCGAAGGCGGCGTCGATCCGGGTCTTCAACGAGGCTCGGCACCGGCGACGGGAAGCGTCGAGCCGGGTCCGGCCTTCGTCGTCGGGGACCTTGGATTTGCAGGCGGAGGGACTCCGCGGCTAGATCTCGACTCGGCTGCGGCTCTAGGTCACCGGTGGCTTGGGATCTGACGGCGGAGACAGATCTGCAGAAGAGGGTCGCAACGGCAGGGATTGGCGCGGCGTCCGGGGGGTTCCTGTTGCAGGTGTGGCATCCCAAAATTCATAATGACCTCTAGTTACATTAAAGTCTATGAATAGGTGATGGAAGTACCATCAAGTTATGGCCATTTAATCCATAATTTGCAATAAGATTCATGGCCAAGCTTTTAATGGATAATTATTTGATAGGAAAGAAAATCCTATCATTGGCCATGTGTTTTATAAATTGGAATTTATGGATTTGTGACTATAAGTTTAATGGTCTTATTATTTTTGCAAATTAGGCATTTATTTAAATGAGGATTAAAATGTATTATTAAAAATAAACTTGGGCCATTTAAGTTTGGACTTTAGGCCCAAGTGAGATAGGCCTAAAGTGGGCCAAGAGGCCCGGCCCATGAAGCCCATTGGGCTGTCAGCGCATGGAGGGGGAAGGAGGAGCCGCATGGCTTCCTCCAAGTGTCTTCAACAAAGGAGACACTTGTCTCCTTCTTAGGGACAAGTGTCCCCCATGCAAGAGAAGAATGCATGCAAATATATAAGCCACCAAGAAGAAAGAGAGAGAGAGAGAGTGGCTGGTTTTGAGAGAGTGAGAGAGAGGGAGAGAGTTGCCGAGAGAGAGTGAGATGTGAGAGAGAGGGAGGCCGAGGAGGAGGAGCTCGCCCGTCGCCGCCCGCACGCCGTCCGTCCGTCGCTGGTGTGCCGTTCGTGTGTCGCTGTCCGCTTGGTTCTAGAGGCAAGTTGGGATCCGCTTTCTACTCTTGCATGAATGTTTTGCATGTTTGGTCGAAATCTAGGGTGTTTGGAGGCAAGGAAGTGAAGCTATTGTGGTTTGTTTCTTGAGTTGCATGCTGTTTTCGTGAGATCCGCCTGACTCAGAATCTTGTGAGGGCTTGCATGCATGTTTTGAGTTCGATTTTGGCTTTTATCTCTTCATGAAAGTTGTAGCTAACATCTTAAACTACAACATACTAAAATTTGGTGTAAAATGATGGATATTTGAGGGGTCAAAATCTCATCTTACGGAGATGCTAGATCTGGAATATTTTCTCATGAACTGTTTGAGTCAGAACTTTGTGAGAGCTTGCATGCATGTTTAGAGTTCGATTTTGGCTGTGATCTCTTCATGAAAGTTGTATCTAACATCTTAAACTACAACATACTAAAATTTGGTTTAAAATTATGGATATTTTAGGGGTCAAACTCTCATCCTACGGAGATGCTGGATCTGGAATATTTTCGCATGAACTGTTTGAGTCAGAACTTAGTGAGAGCTTGCATGTATGTTTTGAGTTCGATTTTGGCTTTTATATCTTCATGAAAGTTGTATCTAACATCTTAAACTAAAACATACTCAAATTTTAAGTAAAATAAACAAGTACAACCTAGTGAATCGACTTACTCTTGAAGACGGTAAATCTGGAGACGGTACAGGACACCCGAGACTTCATGGAACCATATGATGACTATACTCTGGAAATCTGACTAAGATCTCTAAATGAAAGTTGTAGGGGATCCTTTTAAGTAAAACATATCCAAATTTCAGAGGAAACGAAGAAGAATAGGTAGGTGAAAACTAAGTATTTCGGAGAAGCATGCACTGGACGTTTCGGTGTTAGATCCAGAAGCTTCGTGTGACTATAGAAAATAATATAAAACGAATTTGGCTTGGAAGTCTTCATAAAAGATCTGCTTTAGTGTCTTGGCTATAACCTGGTAAAATTTCATAATTTTCAGAGGTCGTATGGATATTTTACTCAAATTATTTCGGAAACTGTGCGTTCTGTTTCTATCCGAATTTGCATGCTGTTTTGTGTGAATTGTACCTTCTTGTGTGGAACTCTATTGGACATGTGCTTTTCATGAAATTGCTACCTTATTGTCTTATTTATCACATGTCTCAATTTCATGATTTTTGAGAAGCATATGGATATTTAATTTAAATATTTTCTGAAAGTGGTATTTGCTGGAATTTTGTATGGATTGGATGATGATGTATTGATGCATGCATGACTATGAATTGAGATGCATGTATGAATTGAATGCTGCATATGATCTTGTTGGTCATTATATTGTGTGCCATGATGAGTTGAGAACTAAATTGGTGACCATGGATAATGATGGATGAGGAAAACCGTTTGTGGCGGATGATAATGCCCTGGGAGTATCAGGATGCCTGGGATGGGGGATGCCGGATGCCCGGGATGTATAGAGATACATAGCCGGATGGCCCTGGGAGTATTAGGATGCCCGGAATGGTTGGGTGCCGGAAGCCTCGGAGGTCTTTGCCCGAGGGGATGCCTCGTGATGCCGGTTGGGATGCGAGATGCCCGGAGAGTGGGGTTGCTGGATGCCCGGTGGCCTTGAATGGCTGAATGCCGGAGGTTATTCTCACGATGCCAGATTAGGGTGCGAGTGTAAAGTGTGGGATGGAATTGATGATCCCGAGTAAGGAAAATGTGGTGATCAAATTGAAAGTTAAAAGTGAAAATTGAATCATGCATATATGATATGATGTGATGATGATCACCTATGGCATGATGATATATGATATGATGCTTTGAGTGGTTATCGGATCTTTTACCTGCTGAGTGGCTGTACTCACCCCTTTTGGGGACCAACATTTCAGATTAGTAGATGGTTTGAGCGGTTGGATATGACCGCGAGGAGGAGGATAGCAAAGGAGGGAACTTTTGGACGCCGACACTAGTTGATGAA
Source organism: Eucalyptus virginea (assembly GCA_014182375.1). NCBI lineage: Eukaryota > Viridiplantae > Streptophyta > Magnoliopsida > Myrtales > Myrtaceae > Eucalyptus > Eucalyptus virginea. The sequence continues at coordinate 54,819,354 of CM024519.1, forward strand.
CCTTAAGCATACGATTGTGGGAGGAGAAGTCGGTCATCTTTTGAAGTATAGCCTAGTATAGAAAACTATGGCATTTTGATGTACCGATGAATGATGTCCTTATGGTTTAAGTGAATAAAAGTGTACGGCTTTTACCTATAAATGTTTAGTTGGTGTGCATCGTTTTCTGAATATAGGGAAGGGAGTTGTTGAATGTGCTTCCGTATATAAATTGCGCAAGGGACCAATCTAAAAGATGTAAACCCCCAGGTTGTATGGACCCGCTGCAATTGAAATGGTATCAGAGTGACATGTTATTAGGAAAGGTGAATGGTAAGCGAACTGTGGCGACCCTAATCGGATCGGGGGCTGTCAAGGGGTGCCACAGCAGGCGCAGGCAGAGATGAGGCGAAGGCGGCGGGTCGCGGGCTAGAGCAGGCGGCGGCGTGTCATCGAGGCTCCGGGGGCTCGGCGTCGGGGCGGCACAGGTCGTCGGGGCTCGCGGGTAGAGACTGGCAGCTCGAGCACTCGCGGACAGAGATCGGCGACGGAGACGGCGGGGTTCGACGGCAACAGGGGGCGGCGAAGGCCCCCTCGCGGGGAAGATGAACAAGTCGCACAAGGGGGCTTTTCTTTTTTTTTTCTCTTTTTGTTTTTTTTTTCTACTTTTCCTCTCTCCACTCACTTTTTCACCTTTTGCTCTTTTTTTTTTTTTACCGACAGAAAGGACCCCCCTTTTCCCCACCGTACGCGACTCTTTTATACACCAAAAAAATGTATCTTCATGGTATATTTCATTGCCAATTTTGCTCGTGTAAAATTCCATTGAATATATCATTTCACCCTGCGCAATATTTTTTGCATATTCGATCAAAAAAATTCCCTTTTTGCGCAAAAAATGCATCTCTCAGTGTATATTACCTAAATCTATAAAAAAATCTTAACCAAATATAAAATTTGCCTAAACTATATGCCATGTGGTTATGATTTTTTTATTTTTTTTATTTAGCAAAAAATTAACCCCAAAAATTTAGGTGTCAACAGCTGCCCCTCTTTGAAGGTGAGCTCACAGAGGTTGCCTTCAAAGACAAATTGAGACCTAAATTTTGGTCATGCTCATGCAATGAATGATTTTTTTGTTGGAACGTGAATTCCATTTTTAATGCAATTTATATGATGCATGGAAATACTAATGCAAATGATAGATGAACCTACCTGGAATAACTTACCTTCGAGGAGGATAGAGTAATTCGAGATAGTGGGTGTTACCTATCCAGGACCCGTACCATTCTACGGTCGCCTAGAATAGTAACATGACTTTTTGAAGATGCTGCTTTCCTAGGACCCGTACCATTCTACGGTCGCCCAGTATGGCAGAAAGGAGCTGCTTTCTCAGGACCCATACCATTCTACGGTCGCCCAATACGGCAGAAAGGTTTTGTAAGGAACTGCTTTCCCAGGACCTGTACCATTCTACGGTCGCCCAGTACGGCAAAAAGGTTTTGTCTAGGACCCGTACCATTCTACGGTCGCCTAAACGGGGATTCATTTTCCAGGACCCGTACCATTCTACGGTCGTCTCGACGAAGAAAATTATTTTTCTAGGACCCGTACCATTCTACGGTCGCCTGAATGAGGACATTGCTTTTCCAGGACCCGTACCATTCTACGGTCGCCTGTTAGAGCAATAAATGTTGTCTAGGACCTGTACCATTCTACGGTCGCTTAGACTGAGGTTTTGCTTTGCTAGGACCCGAATCATTCTTCGATCGCCCAGCTTTGCGACAGAAATCATTTGACCAGGACCTGAACCATTCTTCGATCGCCTTAATCAGATTGAATCTGGGGAGAAATCTTTGGGGGACAACTCAATTGAGTGTCGGTATGCTTAAAAGGGAATACATGTGCAATGAAAAATATTCAAGGTATGGATAGAGATATACTTACCTGGCGATATCTCTGAATCTTGGGGATATGTCTTATGGAATTTAGATATCCTGTGGAGGTCTTTCACCTCCTGGTAGAAATAAATTTTTGGAACATCAAAGATGCACCTTGAATGTTCGTGAAGGTTTCTCATCTCCTAATATCATGAGACATTCTGAAAGGAACCTAAATGTCAAGAGCTCTTGGGTTTTTGAAAAAGCATTACATGTTTACCAAAGAAATAAACAATTAAGGCTATTCTGGAATACACACTTCAAAATCCACTGAAGTTTTTATTAATTCAATCGGGCTCATGCATAATGACCTTTGCATCACCCAAATTTCCACTGGAGAGAATTATCATTCAAGACGATGACATGAATTTCCTAAGAATACCAAATGAGAGACCTTCAGTTAGAAAGGACTTTCACTCACTCTCATTTAGAGGCTATTTTATGAGAATCACTCCATCTCACTATCATCATACCAACAAGGGTCTAAGTATTCTCGCAAGTGGTACGACCTTACCAATCTGAGAGGTCTTTAATAAGGACCGTAATGTGGGCTTGGTCAATGGCTTAACAAAGGGACTCTTTGAGTCAAGGCTATTGAAAAAAACAGCTTCGCAATTATCTCCGGGTTTACAAGTCAAGAACCCTGCAAAATGAGAAAGAAATAATCTTGCTCGCACTCCTTCGAGTGATGCTTATGACATGTGAATCCATACGCTAATTCAAGTGCCCTAATTAGAAGAGACTTTACAAGGGACGTAATGTAGGCTAGGTTCATGGGTTGAGAAATGAAAGGATCATTAGGCTCAAAGATGTGTAAAGGGTGAGAGTTGGTGATCATCTTGGCATTGCCACCAGTTTTCTTTTTCATCATTGGGGATTGTCTTCATGAAATGCCCATTGATTGTAAAAACTCAACTTTTGAGTTCTTTGAGTATTGCTCCATCAGGATTCAATTCTTGCAATTGACAGTCACCTTATCTTGACTCTCTTTTTCATCTATGGGCATTGGCCTTGCTTTTACCAGGCACACCACTTTTTCATGCCCCTAGTTCTTATTCATTTTTTTTTCACTTTTTTTTTCATGGGCATTGGCCTTGCTTTTACCAGGCACACTACTTTTTCATGCCCCTTAGTTATATTTTGAATTCAATTCTTGCACACAATGCATGCGTCAAGCAATTGCACTTTGAATGACACTCGAACTTTTCAAGAGTCTTCATCTGCCTTTTGCCCTGCCCCAATGTGGGAGGATGATCACCAACTAGGTTTGAAGAAATGAAATTGCAGGCTCAAGTGGGCTATGCAAAGGATATAAGTGTTTAGGATAGTGAAAGGAATGCTCTTCGTCATCCTAGGGCACTTAAATTACCACATGAATTCAATGTAATAGCATGACTAAAAGATTGATGCAAGTAAGAGCAAATTTCAATTCATTTTCCTCACCTTATGATGCTGTCTTACCTCCAACTTGCCCCAATGTGGGGTGGTTCTTGACAGGGGTAATTTGAAAGAATTTTCACAAGTGTATGGAGCTCAAAGGGTTAAGCAATGGATCATATGTAGTGTTTGAGATAGAGAAATGAATTACCCCTCATCATTTCGATTATCATACCTTTCGCGAGAGAACTCTTTACCTTACGGGTATGGAACTTCCTACACTCATCTTACAAGTGTATAAGTAAGGGACTGTGTATAGGATAGGGCTTGCCTTTCATCATCCTGATACGTCTCATTCAGCGTTCTTAAACATTGATGTCACTCCATTGAGTCGTCTATCTTGACAAATCTCCACGTGAAATTGGTGAGCTAAATCAATATGAAATTTCTCTTTTCAAAAGAGTCCAGCAACTTTAAACATGAAAAACTTTTGTGACTTCAAAGCAAACAATTTATCGCACTCAAAACATGGTTTTAAGCACTCATTTAGGGGAATCGCTCCACAAAAGAATTGCCTTAGCAATGGATGTCCTTGGATCGTCTCTATCCATCAAAAGTGGAGATCCTCTTTTGCCCCTGCACAAGAGAACGTGCATGAATAGGATACTATGCAACATTAGAGTAAATTCAAATTGCACAACCATTTTGGCTTGGATCGAGATTTTGTCTCAGTCATGTCACTACTAGGATCTGTAGTACCCCAATTCTTCATCTGCAAGGAAAAGAACAAAAGTGTCAATTCCGAAATTAATTATATGCATGAACGCAATGTATCCATTTCATTCAAGACGGATGATCTTCTTTTGACTTGTTTCATAATTTTCTCATGGAAATGAGAAACTTCATTTGGCTTTTGAGAATGACATCTCACACAAATTGTAATGAGATGTGTCACACATCACACTTTGGAATCCAGATGATCTTCTTTTGTCTTGCCCTCGGTTTCTTATTGATGTGCAAGGAAATCGCTCGGGACAAGTAAGAGGATAAGTAGTGCTTAATATCTTCTTTACTCTTGGGAGATGTCATCAAGATCAGCTAGGAAATGATCCCTTGCCCCATGCCTAGTTTTCCTTTGGATGTATGTTCCCAAATCAATGGGCTCGCTATCACTGGAAATTGACGCGTTATTTTCAAATGCCTCTCTGTTATGCTCTGAGACATGAAGTAAATGAGTTAGAAAAACAAACAAGGGTAATCTAATGCATGCTTTTGGAAATGGCTTCAAAAATGATTTTTTTTTCTTTTTGAGGAATATTTTGGACGAGGAATCATGAAGAAGCCCAGTCCTCAGAATTTCTCCATGGATGATATTTTCTTTTCATTGTTGGATATCGTCACCGGGCTGGTTTGGCATACCCCATCATGTCCTCAAAACAAAACTTGTAATTTTATTGATATTCATCAATCAGATTACATTTATTGGAATGAAAAATGTTATATTCAAGTACTAAAGCAAAACAAGAGAAATTTTTACCAATCTCTAAAAAGCAATAAGAATTCCCACGCAGGGGAAGGTGCAACTGAACATGCCCCTAATTAAATAAGGAAAGCGAACTACTTAGGATCATGAATCATGTGTGCTTGAGTTCTTCACCCTCCTTGATCTTGTGATGCAAATCCTCTAGGTCAGAGATTATTCCTTCTAGATATATCACTAGTCTCTTCATAGTGGCATCAAATTCAGCCACCTCAGGAAAATAGGACGGTTCGAAAGTCCTCTTGGCTCTCTTCTTCGAGTCGTCTTCTTCGAGTCGTAGTTTCTCACTGAAGATAGAGTACCTATGTCATCACACCCCTTTTGCTTGATGAGACAAGCCACAGTAGTAGACAATTCATCGACTTGACTTTGGAGGTATGCAATTCGTTTGTTTATATTGACAATGATATGGTCCAGCACCTCATTTTGATCCGCCATTTTAGCTCTCGGCCGTGTACGGATGGGTGAGCGAGATCACTCCATAATCACCTAAAGGAAATAAACGGGAACGTATAAGCATGAGGTGTAAATGGAGAGTCAATCCATGACAATGATCTAATCGATTTTTTTTATTTAATTTTTTTCATTTTTATTTATTTATTCATGAAAAGTCTATGCAAGAAGGGAATTTCCTAAAAAAAAATGGATATCCTAGTAAAACCAAATTTTCTAGACATGACGTAAAAAGAAATTCTCCAAAGTTTTTTTTTTCTTCTTTTTTTTTTCAAATGCATCATTCCCTAGCAATTTTTCATTTTATTTCCAATTGACAAATGAATCAAATCAATGATTGACCTAGATTGTCATGGACCGACCCAATAATACGACAAAATAAATTGCATAGTATAGGGATAGAAGACTTACTTCACCAAAGAAAGACTTACTTCACCAAAGAAAATCAATAGCAATCACATAGGCATGTGCGTGAGATGTGAGGTTCGATTTCTAACTAGAAAGACTAAGGAAGGTGGAGTTAAAAGGGTGGGATGACTTAGTTGCAGCCTCGCATACTAAGTCAAGTCCTCATGACTCCGGCTCAGTCAAGAATGATACCCCAATGCGACGCAGCCTGGCGGGCAGAGGTAAACATTCTTAACACCAAGAAAAACTTTCGGGATTGAGTTGGGCAACCTCTACTACGCAGCCTCGCAATCGAAGTCGTATCCAACTCAATACCATCCTAAATATCCTAGTGCGGCCTAGGTCCGGCGGCAGGTTGTGTGTGCAAAAGTGTAGTGTAAGATGCAAGGCACGCACAACAGTTTATATCAAGCAACACTTCGTATATAAAAATAAACCATACATTCCTACACCTCCCTGCAAAGGTCAGCAAACACTTCCCCTTATACCTCCCATCCTGCAAGAACATTTAACACCTTAAATGTTAGGGGCATACTTGGAATCCTCGCTGCCAAACAAAACATTTTTCAAAAGAAAAGAAAAATTGGCCTAAGTCCACTAGGAGTTTTAACTCAAGTTCCTAGCGGAGTCGCCAAGCTGTCGCGACCAAATTTTCGGGTGTGAACCACCTAGGGTTTGGCTAATGGATTGTTAAGCCTAGACTTAACGCGGGCTCTCCCAAGCCCATACCAATTCGCGACTTAGATTCAAGTTCTTAACATGCAATTGATTTTCAATTAGGAGTCGCCACTAATCTATTTTTGGTGGGTCGATTAGAAACCCAAGTAAAGTAATGATAGATTTACTTTACTCCTACAAACCGAGATTATGGTGACGGGGACTTGGTTTACACTAGATTTCTCTAATGCCTTTCGGTACCATTCTTTTAATTTCAAAAATGTCTTTGCGGGCGGTTTGGATTGATTTTAAGTCTATTTTCCTAACATGTAAGGTGATCATGCGGGTACACAAACCACCAATTTAACACCCAGATAAATAATAAATAAATTACAAAAACTTACCTCAAAGCAACGAAAGCATCTGCAATGTTAAATTAAAATCCACATCCACAACCCTAGATATAGTTTCTAATTAACACGCAATTTTTATTTTGTATTCGCTTAATTAATGAAAATCATGCAATATGTAATGCAATGTTAATTGAATGACCTAATTCTAATGACATGTAATTTCTAATTAAATGGGCCTAGCAAAAATATTAAATGACATACATCTCAATGAATCTAACCCTAATGACATGCATATGACATTTTTCTTTTTCCTAAAAGAATGCATTTTATCCTAAATAATAAAACTAATTTAACCTATGACATTTTTTGTATTTTTCATGAAATTCGAAATTTGGTGAAATGTGAAAATTACCTAATTAGATTAAGATCTTATTTAATTTATATTAGGAATTAGATTGAGCCAAATCCTAATTTAAACTAAAACATTATCTTAACCTAAATAATCCTAAAATGCAATATATCTAAAAAAAGTACCTAAACTTATAATAAATTAAAAAATCGCCTAAATTAAACTAAGTGCAATTTTTATCCTAATATGCAATGACGTGCAAAATGTATACTAACTCTACATGATATATGCATGATGATTTTTTTTGTTTTTTTGTTTTCTTTCTTTTCTTTTAAATTTCGAAATTAATAATTGCCAAATAATTAAACATGCAATCCAAGTTAAAAAAGAACTAGTAACCTAAATTAATTGATTTGATTTTTTTATTTTTGAAAATTCGAAATAAAATTCCTATTATGAGCATGCAAACCCTAAAACTACATTTTTTTTTTTTTTCTTTTTTTAAGAAAACTAATCAAAAGAACACCACAAAGAAATCAAGAATATTGATATCCAAATGAACCATATCTCGCGTGAGATCGGGTTGGCCAATTTCATATAAATCACGAATCGGATCTTGGGCGGGGAGATCGGATTGGCGATTTTTAAGTAATTGCGAGTCGGATTTCGGGCGCGAAAATCGGGACTGACAATCACTAATTTCAAGCGCAATTTCGTAACATGTAATCTCAATTTCACATAAAAGGATAATTAAACTACAAGAGAACAAATAAAATAAAGCAATAAAATAACAAAAATAACAAAATAAGGCAAATAAGTAAAAAAGATAAAGAACTACCTAAAAAATTCTTTTTTTTTTTTTTTTTTTTCTTTCCCTTCCCAAGCACGATTCGTGCTCGTGGGTCTCAAAGGATGCCGGAATTGGAGGTCCGGCGGGTCACCGAGGCGAAGGGTCACTGGAGGTGGCTCGGTGAGGGGTGGATCGCGAAGGTTGCTACTGCAGGCGTCGGGGGGGCCTCGGGTAGCTGCGATGAGGAGCTCCGGCGTCTGGATCGTGCTGTTGGGCACGGCGTCCGGCGAGAGAATCGGATCGGGGCGCGAGCGTTGCGGTGCGGAGCGAGGGCGGCGTCAGATCTGGGTCTTCAACGAGGCTCGGCACCGGCGAAAGGGAAGCGTCGAGCTGGGTCCGGGCCTTCTGTCATCGGGGACCTCGGATTTGCAGGCGGAGGGACTCCGGCGGCTGGATCTCGGCTCGGCTGCGGCTCTAGGTCACCGGTGGCTTGGGATCTGACAGCGGAGACAGATCTGCAGAGGAGGGTCGCAACGGCAGGGATTGGCGCGACGTCCGGGGGGTTACTGTTGCAGGCGCAGGCAGAGATGAGCCAGAGGCGGCGGGTCGCAGGCCAGAGCAGGCGGCGGCGTGTTGTCGAGGCTCCGGGGGCTCGGCGTCGGGGCGGCACAGGTCGTCGGGGCTCGCGGGTAGAGACCGGCGGCTCGAGCGCTCGCGGACGGAGATCGGCGACGGCGACAGCGGGGTTCGACGGCAACAGGGCTGGCAAAGGCCCCCCCTACGGGGAAGATGAACAGTCGCGCAAGGGGGGCTTTTCTTTTTTTTTCTCTTTTTGTTTTTTTTTTCTACTTTTCCTCTCTCCACTCACTTTTCACCTTTTGCTCTTTTTTTTTTTTTTTTTTTTACCGACGGAAAGGACCCCCTTTTCCCCACCGTACGTGACTCTTTTATACACCAAAAAATGTATCTTCGTGGTATATTTCATTGCCAATTTTTTCGTGTAAAATTCCATTCAATATATCATTTCACCCCGCACAATATTTTTGCATATTCGATCAAAAAAATTCCCTTTTGTGCAAAAAATACATCTCTCAGTGTATATTACCTAAATCTATAAAAAATCTTTACCAAATATAAAATTTGCCTAAACTATATGCCATGTGGTTATGATTTTTTTATTTTTTTTATTTAGCAAAAAATTAACCCCAAAAATTTAGGTGTCAACACCTATCTTAATATAAGCTTTGCTATTGCATGGCCTTGGGTCATCTTGAAGTGATCGGTCAGCCCGAAATGCGCAAGCAGAAGCCAAACATGAGTGAGAAGCTCTCCTCCTCTCCTCAGCTGATCAGCGTGGCAATCCCCTCTACTTTGGCGTGCTGCGTACAACAATACCTCCACCCAAAGACGCCCGATCATTTCCCACTTCTCTGTTCTCTTCCCTTTATTTAGCACCGTCGCGAGCTGGCATCCGTCAAACAACACCGATTTGCTCCTGCCACCCTTAACCTTAGTTGGAGGAACCTCGGTGTTCACTTTTAGTAACATATCGTAAGCTGATTTAAGAGCTTTCCGGCTTCTGCGGACCGCCTCATTGCTGGAGGCACCGTCGCTGGCTTGCTCTTTAACGGGGTGCTCTTCGAAGAACTTTATGGCCTCGGCAAATGTGTCCCGGATCCTGATTTGCCCGATTCTGTTAGGCAACGTGGAAGGATACCTGACTAGGAGATAAAACATATACCGTGACAGGAGCTTGCTTAGTCTGTAATTGGTGAACTCCCTTACATTCTCCGAGTAGTAGCAAAGTTCGGTCGCAATGTGCCAAGTGAGGATAATTTGGTCGAACTCGGCCTCGGTACTCCAAATTTCATCTTTATGTTCATAACCATCGAGTACTGTGCCAATTTGGCCTGGATCCGTGGGCATTTCAAGCTTATCAGACTTCATCTTCATGCGATCATCATACTTCACCTTCACGCGTTCAAAGATCTTTTCTTCCAGCTCGAGCTGTACTTTTTCAAAGGCCGTGTAGTGATACTTATCCAGCTTCTCATTGATGTTTAAGCGCTTGAGAATTCCATGGCAGACCAAGGGATTTTCATTGATGCAGAACTCTAGCAAGCTGAACTGAGCAATGGAATTCGACCACCGAGGCTGTTTAGGCAACTGGACACAAGTCACAGCATGGTGAAGGGCACGGCTCTTGTTATGCACACTCAACCACACGTCTGTCCAGTCCGAGGACAGGAGTATCAAGATGGAGTAAATTTCGAAAATAATGATGACGGCCAGCAATGCATAAGTTATATAAAGGTCGACTGTTGAGCAGTTTGCGTATGTTGGATATTGCGGAAGCGTGTGTGTGTGCAAGTGTGTATGAACTATGGCAAGGGAATATGAAAAAACTTTATTATGATAGTTGGTATTACAAAAGGAGGGAGCATTTCTAGTTTTCAGCTTATCAGAACAACAACCGCTAACTCCTATTTATAGACGTGAATTCACCGCTTGCGTTCTTTAGCTTCAGCTTGTTGCGGCTTCTTCAGGATCTTCTCGTTGCTTCTCCCTTTTTCTCCCTTTTTCTATCTTCTGCAGCTCCCAGCCACTTTTGTTGACTTTTACTTTTCTTTTGCATGAAGCAAATTGCTGCTGCCGACTTCTAGCTTCTCCATTAGGTATACTTAATACATAAACAAGTGTAGTCTAGTGTTTTCACAAAATGGATCATATTTTAACACTCCTCCTTGATCCATTTTTGTGATACACCAAGCATGCCTCTCAATGTCTCAAATTTTGTTGATGGTAATGCTTTAGTGAATATGTCTGCAATTTGGTCTTCAGTTTTACAATACTTCAACTCGATCTCTCCTTTGCTTTGCACTTCACGAATGAAGTGATATTTTATATCAATATGCTTCGTTCTTCCATGAAAGACTGGATTTTTTGATATTGCTATTGCGGACTTGTTGTCACGAAATATTGGTGTTGATTCCATTTGTGGTTCTCCAATGTTTTCTAGAATTTTTCGAAGCCATATTGCATGACTGGTAGTTGTAGCTATTGCAACATATTCTGCTTCTGCAGTGGATTGTGCCACTGAGTCTTGTTTTTTAGATGTCCATGAAAATATTCCAGAACCTAATGTGAATGCATAACTAGTGGTGCTCCTCCTGTCATCAGATGATCCTACCCAATCACTATCAGTATAACCAATCAACTTAGCTATTGCACTAGGTCGATACCAAATACCATAATCAATGGTTCCTCGTAAGTATCTTAGAATTCTCTTGGCTACTCCAAAATGAATTTGGCTTGGACTCTGCATGAATCGAGATAGTAAACTTGTCGCGTACATAATATCTGGCCGTGTAGCAGTAAGATATAGTAGACTCCCAATTAGGCTTCTGTAGAGTGAAGCGTCTGCTTTTTCAGCTCCATCTTCTTTCAATAGTTTCTCATTCATCACAAGTGGTGTTGCCGCTGTTTTGCAATTATTCATCTTGAATTTTTCAAGGAGCTTTTCTGCATATTTCCTTTGTGAAATGAAAAATCCTTTATCTTGATTGACTTCAATACCAAGGAAATAGTTCATCAAGCCCAAGTCTGTCATCTCGAATGTCTTCATCATTTCTTCTTTAAATTCTCGAATCATTGTCTCATTGTTCCCTGTATATATGAGATCATCCACATATTGAGAAACAATAAGTGTGTCGGAATTACCTTGGGTCTTGATGTAGAGCGTTGGCTCACTCATGCTCCTCCTGAATCCTTGCTTGGTGAAGTATTCGTCAATCCTACTATACCATGCTCGTGGTGCTTGTTTTAACCCGTATAGGGCCTTCTTAAGCTTTAAGACCTTTTCTTCATTGTCTTTGATAGTAAAGCCTTCTGGTTGAGCTACATAAATTTCTTCTTGGAGGTATCCATTTAGAAATGCTGATTTTACATCAAGTTGATGAATTTTCCATTCTTTTTTAGCTGCTAAAGCAATGAGTGCTCGGATAGTATCAAGGCGAGCAACAGGAGCGAAAGTTTCAGTATAGTCAATACCTGGTTGTTGTAAGTATCCTTTCGCTACGAGTCTTGCCTTATGCTTCTGAATTGATCCATCCGCATTAAGCTTCGTCTTGTAGACCCATTTTACGCCTATGATTTCTTTGTCTTCGAGACGATCAACAAGCTCCCAAGTTTCATTTTTCTTGATCATTTTAATTTCTTCCTCCATGGCTTTAATCCAAACTTCTTCTTTGGAAGCATCTTCATAGTTTTCTGGTTCTAAGGACATAAAATTGCATGTTTCATAGACTTTCCTTAGAGACTTTACTCTTAGTATAGGAGACTCAGAAGTAGACTCCTCTTGTGCTGGGCTTGGAGAGGATGGTGGTGTTACTTCTTGAGTGGAGGAATTTGATGTTCCGCCTTCTTCTTGAGGTGTTGTTTCCTCACGTGCACGAGGTATGTCTGGTAAGTTGACATACTTCTTCTCAACCTTCTCTTCATCCCAATTCCAAGCAGCATTCTCGTCGAACTCGACATCTCGACTGATCATGTTTTTAGGTTGTATACCCGATAGCCTTTTGATTGATCGCTATAGCCGATGAATATTCCTTTTTCTGTCTTCTCATTGAGCTTGCTCCTTTTTTGATTAGGGATGTGAACGTAGCAAATACATCCAAACACTTTGAGATGCTTTGCTGAAGGCTTCCATCCACTCCATACTTCGACTGGTGTTTTATTTTGAACAGCTTTAGTTGGACACCTGTTTAACAGGTATACTGCAGTATAAACTGCTTCTGCCCAAAAAGTGTTGGGAAAGCCTTTCTCCTTTAGCATGGACCTCGCCATCTCCATGACGGTTCTATTCTTCCTTTCTGCTACTCCATTTTGCTCTGGAGCGTAGCCAACAGTCAGTTGATGATGGACTCCTTCATCTTCACAGAATTTATTGAACTCCCTTGAATTATATTCCGTGCCTCTGTCACTTCTTAAGACTTTGATTCTGCGGCCACTTTGATTCTCGACACGATTCTTGAATTTCTTGAAAATAGAGAAAACTTCTAATCTTTCTCGAAGAAAGTAGACCCATGTCATTCTAGTGTAGTCATCAATGAATATGATGAAATATTTATTTTGACTGGGTGTAAGTGTCCTCATCGGACCGCACACGTCCGTATGGACAAGTTCTAATGGCTTCTTAGCTCTCCATGTGCCTCCAAACGGGAAGGACTTCCTCTACTGCTTTCCAAGAAGACAGCCTTCACAAACGTCTGAAATTTCTGTAATGGCTGGAAAATCTCTCATCATATTTTTCTGATGGAGAATCTTTAGCCCATAAAAGTTGAGGTGGCCAAATCTCCAATGCCATAGCCATGAATCATCAAGTTGGGCTTTCATAGCTACATCTTTGACATATTTCCATCGAATAGGAAAATTCTTGTTCTCCATTTTCACAGAGGCAATAACATGATTCTTATACTTATCATAGATAGTGTAGGTATCTCCTTTAAAGTATAAAGAATACCCATTCTGAATCATTTGTCCCACACTGAGTAGATTTTGTGCAAGACTAGGAACCAAATATACTTCATGAATGTACTTTGGGCCTTTCTTAGTTTCGACAGCTATAGTCCCTTTTCCTTTCACATCAACCGATTCACCATTACCCAATCTTGTGTTTTTACCGAAGTATCAATATTTGTGAATATAGATTCATCTCCCGTCATGTGATTGCTACATCCACTATCAATAAACCATGGATCATTCTTCTCATCTTTTTCCATTTGGCCTGTATAGAATAAATTATCTAAATTTTCTTCTTCCTTTTCTTTTCCTTTTTCTTCTTCAACATAATTCGCTCTAGAATCTATTTTAGAGCGACAAAATTTTTCTATGTGGCCATATCTTTTACAAGAGCGGCATAGTGGTTTATTTTTAAACAAACAATCCTTTTCCAAATGATTATTTTTCTTGCAAATACCACAAACTGGATATTTTTCCTTCCATGTAGTTTCTCCTCCTCTTCTATTTTTCCATAAGCTTCTTCCATTATTTTTAGAATTATGAGACCGTATGTTTATTTTTGACTAAAAAGCACTTTCAACTGTATCTTCTTCCTGTACTTGCAATCTTTTTTCATATGCTTCTAAAGAGCCAATTAGCTCACTTACTGATAGGGTTTTTAAATCCTTCGATGATTCTATAGTAGTGACAATAGAGTTGCATTTTCTAGTGAGTGTCACCAATATTTTTTCAACAACCCTCTGATCAGTGATATCATCTCCATAAGATCTCATCTGATTTACTAATTGTTTCAATCTACCACAATATTCTTGAACAATCTCATAATTTTTCATCTTAGAATTCTCGAATTCCCTTCTCAAAGTCTGAAGTTGAATAGTTCGTACCTGTTCAGTGCCTTGAAATTCTTCTTGTAATGTCTCCCAAGCCTTCTTCGCATTCTTCACTCCAATTATTCTTGGGAATACTGTTTCCGAGAGTGCTTGCTAAATAAAGTATAGAGCCCTTGCATCCTTTTGTAGTAGATCCTTTGGAACACTTGCACCTTCTTGTGAAGCCTCATAACCACTTTCGACAATGTCCCATAAGTCTTGGGCCATCAAGAACGTGATTATTTTGATGCTCCAATAATCATAGTTATTCCCATCAAAGATAGGAATAGGAAATGAGGATGAGGTAGTATTGGCCATAATTTAGTTGTTGGAAATTTGGATAAATAATTTTGGGAACGGGTGGTTAGGACAAACGCCCTATACCAACCAAAGACGTGGCTCTGATATTACTGTTGGATATTGCGGAAGCATGTGTGTGTGCAAGTGTATATGAACTATGGTAAGGGAATATGAAAAAACTTTATTATGATAGTTGGTATTACAAAAGGAGGGAGCATTTCTAGTTTTCAGCTTATCAGAACAACAACCGCTAACTCCTATTTATAGGCGTGAATTCACCGCCTTTTCTACCGACTTTGAGTACAAGAAATAATATAAAATTTAGCTTGCGTTCTTTAGCTTCAGCTTGTTGCGGCTTCTTCAGGATCTTCTCGTTGCTTCTCCCTTTTTCTCCATTTTTCTATCTTCTGCAGCTCCCAGCCACTTTTGTTGACTTTTACTTTTCTTTTGCATGAAGCAAATTGCTGCTGCCGACTTCTAGTTTCTCCATTAAGTATATTTAATTCATAAACAAGTGTAGTCTAGTGTAGTCTAGATTTTTCACAAAATGGATCAAATTTTAACAGCGTACTTCTCAGCAAGAGAAAAGAATGCAAGCACAACGAGAGTGAGGGAGAGAGTAATAAACCGGCGTCGAAATCCCCAAACACTGTACAACAGCATGGCCTTCGTGTAGAGCAAATCATACATGAACCCAAGTTCGATCGCTATCAGTTCAAAAGCCTTTTCGCATGAGATATCCTTGAATATGGACCGACTCAATTCCCGGTCGTCATAACTTAGTATCAGATCGACGAAGAGACACTTAAATATTTGAAACAATCCATAGGCCTTAAGTGTAAGTTGGTCAGGAGTTCCACGTTTGGTGTCCTGGGCATCAACAATGTTAGATGGATCGTTGGTCGCATAAAGACCAGCCGGGACTTGAACTTCAATTACTTCATCAGCGGTGACATGGTAGCCCTCAGCCTGCTTTAGGCTATACCCCGCCATGAATCTGGGGTAGTTAGGGCTGGGATCAGGTGGAGTGAGCATAGATTCTCTGAGCTTATCCTTGCTCGCCAGCCACCGGACCCATGTCCTCTCACCATACTTGATTAGCCCAACCGAGATCATCACAAGTGACAAAACCGACAGAGAAGAGCTTGTCCAGGCCATGAACAGAACATAAGCTGTTGCTCCTGCTTGAACACCTAGGCCAAGAAGATGTCTGAGCCAAAGTGCATTGTCTTCCAAGGAATAAGCAGAGATGGTGTCAGGACCGCCCAGGAGAAGCAAAAGCAATGGTGCCCACAAAGGAACTAGCTTGCTGTTATCATCAAGATGGCCAGATGTTGCATTCACCTCTCCTAGCTTGCTCGAGAGGACACCGAGAGCGACGGTTGCTACATAGTCTGAAGTCAAATAGGCAAACCAAACAAGGACTCTGAGCCAAACCTTGGGGCTGGACTTCCTTCTGTTGCCCAGAAAGAGGAGGACTATTTGGACACCAAGTGTGAACAGAACCATGGCTCTCAGCTCCCACTCCTTCCAGATTTTTCTCAAATCTACGTCAAACAGATCCTTGAATTTTTTTCCCTTCCCTGTTATATCCATTAGTGCAAGCTCCCACCTGATGAAAATTACAAGCAAATGCGTAGAGGACGAGAAGTTTTGGATCATTCAACTGGCTTTAGGTCCTCCAAGTTCAAGTATTTGCCAAGCCGAGACACAAACATTTTTCATCTATCATCTTACTTGACCTTGAACAAAGGAAAAGAAAAAAAAAGGGAAAAAGTCAGTGACCTTACCTTCTCCACCTTCCTATGGATTCCCACCAACTGATGTAGCTTTACTTGGACTTGTGTTTATTTCCTGAAAAGACGAGACAGCAGTTGACGTTCGAAGCCTGAACTGGCAAACTCTGAACCAAGAAACAGATGCCATCGTAATTTACCTATGCGGGAAGGAAAATTGTTGGGAGGCAGAAGTCAAGGGTCTGAAGAGCAACAATAATGCAAGAGGTGAACAGATCTGTGCTGGTTAATGCCAGAAGGTCATTTTATTAAATGCTGAGAAGAGACCAATAAATTTCTCAAAAGGATGCTAAAGTGAAAGCAACACGACTATAATTTTGCTGAAGTCAAGATAGGTGGTGGAAGAATTAGAGGCTGACCCACGATTATAACTTTGCCGTACAAAAACCCTTCTGCTAGTGTTGGATTTTGTATTTCCCTAATTTGCATGTGGCAATACACTTATGATCAATAATATTTCTGTCCTACTACTTACAGTTATCATAGCAATTTTGAGCTTGAGAAAAAAGAGAAGCTCAGATCGTGATTGTAATATCGATCAGCAGCAACACAGAGAACCAGATGTATATTTTCCTTCCCCTTGTGGACTGCCCTCTGATTTTCCTTTTTGTTTCACACTTGAGTTTTGGTCATGGCTTGAATATTAAACATTGGTGATAACATTTCAAAATGGTCGAGGCCCTTACCCTTTGAGTCTTAAGCAAATTCCACACATCGTAGATCTCAAAAATCTATTTTGTACAGCCCAGAATCTCTCACAAACAGATGATCCCACCGCTACAAACGTGCTTGGAGAAAGATTCTGGAGGATAGAAGCATGTGTTCTGTATGTTCCGATGGATTCATCTTATGATGTGATAAACATTCGAAAAGTCAGTCCTCCGATTCGATTTATCATACCATTGGTGATGTATATATATACTTCACTACGACATGACGAACAAGTTCCCTTCAGTACTCTAGTTTGTACGATGCGGCGCCATATCTTAAGCAGGGTTTACAGTGGCGAGCCTGCATAGCCGATGCAACAAGAGGGGTGAGTTGTTATTGCCCGCAGCTGGAAGTGAGGAAATTGCTGAAGATTCAAATCGAATGACAGCCCATGACGGACCTGTTGCGGCATCAATGCTGCTACTGGGCCCGCAGCTAAACCAATCTGTAGCGCAACTCAGCTTTATGTCAGGGTCCACGAATGACTCCATCCAACACAGCAAACCCGGCAATCGGAGTAGCACCGGACTGCACCCTACAAGAGTGGGCATGGGCTCGAGCCTCCCAAAGAATGCAAATTTCTCGAGGCAGCCCGGGTGGCCGGGGGCTTTTGTCTCCATAATTATCAGATTGCGGTGGACCGGGGAACTGCTGTGATCCCATTCCGATTGGGTTATTTGGGTTTCTCCAAAAAGCCCAGAAATCTAACATAATCCAATCATTGTTCTGAATTTAATTTGATGCAAATTACACATGCAATCCGCCGAAAAATATATCAAGTAAGTGAAAAACCCAGAATTTGTAACTAGGGCAAGTCGAGCAGAAGGCAAGCTCATTAAACAAGCAGAAGCCGATAGGAAATCGAACAGAGGGGGAGGGAGAGTGAAATGAAGGAGGAGACAGATTTGAATACACGTGTCTGACGAAGACGTAATTGGCGACGACCACGGTGGCCACAATGCCACCGAGTATGGCGACGGCACCAGTGAGTGAGCAGGCTCCACTTGCGGTATGTCATCTTCCCCTGCTTCTCCTTCCACCTCCCTCTCTCTGCGATCAATCTGTTGGCAAAGCTTGGATTTTCCAGGAAAAGAAAAAAGAGGAAAATAAAACAAAATTGTTCTTTTAAAAAAAAAATATATATATATATTGTTCTTTTCACTATTAACATTTATTCTTTTTTTTTTAATGGGCAATTCAAAGAAATGGACACACATGGATAGGGGTGTGTATATCGGACCAATTGAATCGAGAACCATCGGATCAAATGAGCCAATTCTTGGTTGTTCCCGAGAGTGTTGGTCCGATTCCCAATTCCATAAAACAAACCAACTATATTTTTTTTAATTTTTTTAATTTCTTAAAAATAGCAACAAGTTTAGTATTTGGGGGGGAAAGATTTTCTTGGTCATTTTTTGGGGAAAAGATTTACCTTCAAAATGCTGAAATTTAAATGCGGAATTGCTAAGTGACTGGTTCCATTGGACCGAACCGGATCATCTCATCTAGTCCATGGCTTTAGAAATTGGGAATCGGTCCTTCTCGTTCAATTCCCAATTCTTGGGGGACCAAACCAAATCGGGAATTAATCATCCCTAAAATGGATAGATAAATGTTTGTTTATGCCGAAAAAAGGAAGGGTTAATTCCATTTAAATTCCAAACTATTATTCATAACAAATTTTTCAGCAACTAATTTTTATCTTGCAAAGAATTTCAAATTGGTATCCAAGAGGCGTTTCTCCCATATCTATTATTCGTAAGCAATTTGGGATTTGATGAGCTAGATTTAGATTAAGGTTATCAGTTTGAAATTTTCAGCGAGACAAAAATTATTTTGGATAAATGTGTCATGAGATACCAGTTTGATACTATTTATGAAGACGAAAATTAGTGTGTGATTAAATTGTTTTTGAGTTATCGGTCTAAAATTTTTTTGGTATTGATTCATAAAAGAATTCTAAACTTATATATCAACCTTAGGGAATAAAAGGCAGATATTATGGCTTCTCTATGATGCATGCGTGACTCTGCATGAGGACAGATCATTATGTGAACGTATTTTATAAAATATCATGAAAGATAATACGATTTTGAAAGTCACTATTAGACCTTACAAAATTTTTAAGGGATAATTTCACGATTTCATGATTTATTTATGCTTTAAAAAGTTATTAACAAACCAAAATGGAACCATTCACAACTCCTAAAAATTACCGGCATCTTTTGAAAACTACCCATCATATCTAATGATGGTGTTTAGCCAAAAGAATAAAAGAATATAAATTATGGTGTTCAGGCCCACATCATGTCACCACGGTATGCTGCTTATTCCAAGTTTTGACGAAGTGTGAAAATTTATCATTGAAAGACGCAGAAAAATGGCTTCACTTGCTAATATCTACTTGTATGACTTTTGATAGTGGCTCCATAAAGCGGCTCTCCTCTCTCTCTCTCTCTCTCTCCTCCACCCTCAAGAGCAGCAACATCAGCCACCTCTTGACATGGAAGCTGAAGCTAAGATCCAGGAAGAAGCCAAAGAGAAGGGTTCACAGAAGCCTAAGCAAACAGGGAAGGCGAGAGTAACAAGACCTCCGCACAATTACGTGGCCATTGTGAAAGATTCCGTCGTGCCCATTCAAATTTTCCCTCTCGACAAGCTCTGCGATCAGCTCTACGACGGAGTGGTTCTGCACAAGGAAAAGAGAGAGAGCTTCTCGAGAGTGAGTCTCTCTCTCTCTCTCTCTCTCTCTCTCTCTCTCTCTCGCACGATTTTCTTACCTTCATTGAAAAAAAAAAGAGAGAAAAAAACAGAGAGCTTTGTAAATAGATTTGATATGTGTTGAAACTGTACAAAAGAATATGAAGTTTCATGGTTGCAGAAGTACTGGGTCGACAAGAGTCTGAACAAGAATTGCTTCTTACTGTTCGCGAGGGAGTTCGAAGTAGCATGGGGCCACGAGTCTCGGTACTGGGAATGGAAGCCCGTCAAAGAGTCCGGGTAAGAGTCAATAATCGAAAAGAAAAAGAAAAGGAAAAAAATATTACCATTTCTCTTGAAAAGTTCTGCTTAAATAGAAGAAAAGGAAAACATTTCCTCTCCTCGTTATTATCAATTTTTATATATCTTAAAGCAAATTCACCTCTTGTGCGCGTTTAAGTCATAGGCTGCAATAACTTTGAGTTTGTTTTAGCTCCTCGTTGCTTTATTTGATTAATTTATGTTCATCTGGGGACAACCTCTGCAAAATACGAAGTACCCAAGCCCCAACTGAAAAGTATGGATTCTGAGTTCTGATAATTGGTCAAAGCACATGTATAAGAAAATTCGCAGGCGTGCGAAGTTAACTAGTCATGACAGATTGTTTGTCATATAAAAGCTATTATCATTTTCCCCCTTTTAATCGGCGATGGAGAGTTTTGAGAGGTACGCCAATCTTCTATCCTTTTAGCGAGCGTCAATTTGAGTTTGTTTTTAGCTCCTCGTTGCTTTATTTGATTAATTTATGTTCATCTGGGGACAACTTCTCTGCTAAAAAATACGTTCAATCCAAGTACCCAAGCCCCAACTGAAAAGTATGGATTCTCAGTTCTGATAATTGGTCAAAGCACATGTATAAGAAAATTCTTTATTAATTGTTATGAGATAGCAGGCGTTGCGAAAGTTTTAACTAGTCATGACAGATTGTTTGTCATATAAAAGCTATTATCATTTTCCCCCTTTTAATCCGGCGATGGAGAGTTTTGAGAGGTACGCCAATCTTCTATCCTTTTAGCATGAAGGAGTATAAAAGGAAGCGTCAATACATCCAGTCCGAAGTTCCTTGATATACGATCTCGACACATGTTTCCTTAATACTTAATAATTAAAGATAACATTTTAAGTATGACCGATCGAGGTACTCTTAGAAATAGAACCTATCTTCCATTTTGAGATGATCAAGGAGAGAAGCTTTTAACCCTTCCAGTTTAGAGAAATAAAGTGACTCTCTACATTGTTAAAAAGAAATGCGAAATTGAGATGGGTGATTGAGATGCAAATCATATGAACAGTTTTCAGCTATCAAGTACCTTTTCACGAGGTCCTCTCTTGCTCTTATACCATTCCAAATAGCCATTTGAGCATGTAATTGTTTCTAATATATTTATGTAATATTGAATAAGGAGATCTGTTGATAAACATACAGTCCCTTGCGTTATGCAGTCTGTAATTAGTATTTTAGTTTGTCTGTTTGGTGTTCATTTAAAAGATAATTATTGTGCTGCACTATATGCCGGTAGACAACCCTTTTGGTCATTCAGGCTGTTAGGAAGCGTCCTAAGACCAATATACCTCATTGTAGAGACAACAGAGTGGAGGAGGTCCAAGTGTAGACTCACCAACATTCATAGTTAAACTCACTTTTAGGTACCAATACAATCATCATTCCTATCACATCAATTATGCCATTAGAGATTCGATATCGCTAAAATCTTCATATGTGCATCTTAACAAAGGTGACTTCAACGGGAATAATGACCAGCGAAGTGTTGAACCCAAAACTCATTTCACTAGGGTTAAAATGAACTAAGACAAACCAAATTGATTGTCAAAGTAAATTTCTTGAATCGCTTTATATGGGTTTAAATGAACTTTACATACACGTAGTCTCATTCTACCCATCAATTCAAGTTTCTAGCTTGGACATTCTAATGTAGTATTAGAGACCCATATTGCATTCTTCAAGTCCCATTTAATATTTCACTTCATGCGTGGATCTCATTCCTTGCTATTGTATTCCACTTGCAAAACGATTGTCCCTTTGATCTGGCGTGCACTTCAGGTGCAAATACGATCTGCGGTACGATCTATTGAAGCAACTCATATGTAGCTATTTGTCTTTTCTTTCATTTGATCGTCTAATTTGATGGGGGGGAATGCACACATTAGCGATTCTTCTTCTGCAAAAGTCCTACCCCTAACATTGAACTTCAATTTTCACAGTAATGTGGATGTTGAGGTAGCTGAACTGAGAGGTGTCAGCTGGCTGGAAATCAGTGGGAAGTTCCGAACGATTATCCTCTCACCGAATACCCGCTACGAAGTCTCATTGGTGGCATTAATGACCGAGTCAAGTCAGGGTTGGGGCGCTACTGTGAACATCAACATTACTTTTCCGGATAAGTCGAGTCCGGGACGCTTGGAAAGTTTCCAGCATATTCCCCGAGGAAAGTGGACAAACATATTGATGGGCGAATTCACGACGTCGTCCGAAAATATTGGAGAAATCACATTTCGTATATACGAATGCAGCCCTAATTGGAAACAGGGGCTCGTCGTCAAGGGTGTCGCTTTTCAACCCAAGAACTGAAGTTCGTAGATGATAATTTGGCGTTTACAAGGGAAAAAAAAAACAGCCTTAATTAATGTATTGTTGTCACGACTCACGTATGTTTGTAGGTACCAATAAGTCTGCGTACATTCTTGTTGCTCATGTTGTAAGGCACGTTAGTTCTTGTTTTTTCTTTTAATTTATCTTTATCTCGAAATGATAGCTTGAAACCTTTATTTAACCCCCAAGGGTTGGCTGAGTGGCATATCATCCACTCATATTAATCTTGGGGCCATGCGTGACTCTTTATGAGTAGAGTTTTATTTGATGCACATGAATAGAGCATCGCAAGGTTTAGAGTCCCATGTTATAGAAAAAACCTTTAATTTATCTAAAAAGATGAATTTTGTCTCTTCCTACCAATCTTCCTTTCTGAGTTTTAAGAGGAGGCTCTCAAGACCAACGGAGTGAAAGGAAAATTGGTTCAGAAGGATACTGATTCTACCTTGATTTATTAATCATGTTCATATCTACATGTGCCATACGCTAACATACAGTTTATGTATATCCAAGTAAAGTAATTTAGTTGTAAGATTCGAATGCTCTTTTTATAAAAGAAAACCTTTGATTTAATTAAGATGTCAACTTTACTTTATCTTGCTTTAATTTGAAAAATACCAACGTTTCTTTAAACTCTGGTGATTATTTCAATAATATATCAACATGTATCCTTTTGACTTACTAACACCTTTGAAGTTATTAACTTTTATTCAAAATTGTCAACCTTAATTTGATCGATGTACCAACATTCATCACATTATCATACCAACTCACTTTAGTCATTTACCAATTATTTAAAAAAAAAAAAATCTTGCTAGGTTTTGAAAAGTACCTATAACTTGTTTATACTTTCCAGATGATCAGATGTTTTATTAATCTACCAATGTGTAGCCAACAATTAGTAACTTTTATTCGAAATTGCCAACTTTAATTTGACTGACAAACCATCATTTGTCACATCAAAAAGATTGTACATTAGTCAAATTAAGACTGCTAATTTCGAAAAAAAAAAAGACTTTAAAGGAGCTGATAAAACCAAAAAAAATAATTGGCGTAGATTATTAAAGTAATAAGTAATCTTGGAAGTGTTAAGAAATGCTGGTACTTGTGAAAACATAACAAGATAAAATGTTGGTAAGTGACTGACATGGGTGGTATATTAATGTGAAGAATGTTGGTATGTCAGCAAAACTAAGGTTGGTAATTTCAAATATTAGTTAGTAATTTCAAAGACATTGTTAACCATGAGAATAATGTTGGTAGATTGTTAAAATAATTGGTAATCTTGTAAGTATCACAAGTTGGTAAATGGTTAGGATGAGGCAGTATCTTAAATCAGCTTTTAATTAAGGAGATGCAAAAATTATGTTCGGGAAAGTTTTGGCTCATGGAGACTAAAATGCAAATCCTTCATTAAATATGAATAATTGATTTATTTCAAAGGGTCGCACCTTAGTTCTCTGATGGTTGCGACTTTCTATATTAAATTTAAATGGTTCTATTTTGCTCCAATAACTATACCATTCGAATTGAGTATCCCACAACTATTCTCTACGGCCTCAACATTTCTTTTCATAATTAAGGGTACCAGAATTTTCATCTCAAGTACTTTGCAGAAGTTATTGAAGTGCTTTCATCCTCTACCTTACTGGCAACATTTGTTCTCCTCAGAGCTAAAATGCAGAGCTCGAGTCCTCAAGTTCGCAGTACCATTTTCTTTCACAGAGAATGGAAATTCTTCACTAAAGAACCACCAAGCCAGATAGGTTGTCAATGTCCTGTAGCAAAATTGTGAAGGTTTTTGGATACAATTTTGGATACTAGAGATGTGATCTACCAGGCTCTAGAAGAATACACGTGTAATCAACCAGAGCCAATGGATTTTTCTCAAGACCCTTGGAACTTTGGACAGAAATTTGAAGAATCTTACCTAAGATAATATGTGTCATGAAAACGGTGACCAGATGACAACTCTAATCAGGATGGGCACCATGAACTGGACAAGAAGTGAAGGGGTCTTGCCATGTTGCCCATATATGTGATTTATTATTTTAATAAAATGCAAGAATCTACCTACTTTATTGTGCTAGTGTCACTTTATAACTATCCATCTTATATAAGAGAATTTACTGCAAAGATGTATTATTGAAAAATGGTCATGTGTATCGGCCATTCAAGACATTATGTACTTCCTGTAATGCCCTTTCCTTCAATTATAAAAGGCGGGGAAAAGTTTGGTAAAGTCATAATGAACTTTCCTTGAAAAAATCTTCATATTCTCTCCCGTCATATTCTAATAAAAAATTTTATTCTTTAAGCCTAATGTTACTTAAAGGAGGAATAAATCTTTATACGGTGGTACTTGGTGAGGCCTTTGAGTCTTAAAATGACCATTTTGATGAGGCATGAAAACTAAAAGGCAATCGTATTTTGATGGCAAGGGAACTGTCTTGAATTTTCTTCTTCTTCTTGCTCACTTTAGACACCATAATCCCCGGTTGTTGGCCATGTTATTTCTTGCTTTGCTTAAATTCATTATTATATTTTATTCGGAGAAATGGTGGATAGCAAATAGCATAAAACTTTGATGAAATTTCGCTTAATCATATTATCGTATGTATCTACTGGTACTAAGGCACACACTACAATGTTAAGTGATTACATTTGAAGAGAAAAGAAAGAACCAATCTGGAAGATATTCAATGGTTATTTATGGATGTAATTGGTAGCCATAAGATATTCGTGAATTTAATGGTCACTTAATCATTTGGTTATTAAGAGGTCTGATTTTTGAACTTTTTTCATGGAAGGGTAATTATGAAATGTATAAGAAATGATACAAACACCATATCCAATTACACTATAAATATGTTACCATACTTAATTCCCATACGTAGGTACTTTCTTAAGACGAGATTTATATAGAGTACAACAACGGACAAATATTTCATTTTTCTTTTTCTTTATTGCTCATAGAGAAAGGTTTGGTTGGATCAGCCATACCATAGTTTCAATTTTAAGTTGGAGCGATAAGACGTAACAAACATAGAAGTAATTAGAATTAAATTTTATAACCACATCATGAGGTAACTTTATTCTCACTATTCTTTACCTTATTAGAAAAATAAGCTCGTCACACTAATAGTAGCATCAAGTATTATGTCAACATTTACATAGTAATCCGTGTATAGCTATTAACCTAGACATACTTTGCAGTGGTAGTTAATAAAACTAAGAAGATCCATTGATTTTTTTTCCGTAAACCAGCCATACCTGATTTCAATCAAATAAAATAAGAAAAATTAACTGAAATTTCTATCACTCTTGCTCTTGATTTTAGAACTCTAAAGAAAAGCAACTTTCTTTCGTCCTTCAGAATAAAACAAAAATATATTCTGTGCCATTCCTTGTCTCCCCACCCGGCGCAACTGACGAACTCCAAAATGTGGGCCTAAGATATCCATATTCTCTCTCTCTCTCTCTCTCTCTCTCTTTACTAAAGAAGGCTTGACAAGACCGTTCGTGGATGCTGGACGTTGATGTTGACCTGACAAGAAAAGCAATGACTTGCGTAGCCAACCCATATCCCTTCGGTTCGAGCGCCGTGCGGGCTTCAATGGTTGGTTCATGAAATTCCGAAGTTCACTTTTGTAAGAAGCGGTATTCACGTTGTGTGCATCTGATTCGGCCAGGAAAATGCACAAGAAAGTTTTAAGAATCTTTAGACAAAGGCGGAAATATTTGGCAACTACTTTTAGGAGTCTATTTGAGAATTGCAAGCGGTCGCTTGCATGGCCAAACCATAACCCTACGATTCAAACGTTGTGCGAGTTTTAATAATTGGTCCATGGAATTCCGAAATTGACTTTTATTGGAAGTGGGATCCACGTGGTGCGCATTTGGTTCAACCTTGAAAATAGATAGGAAGGTTCTAAGAATTTTTGGACAAAGGCTGAAATATTTGGCAACTACTTTTTGGAGTCTATTTGAGAAATGCTAGCTGTTGCTTATGTGATCCGACCATATCCCTCCGATTTGAACGCTATGCAAGCTTCAATAGTTGGTCCATGGAACTCTGAAGTTCACTTTTATTAGAAGTGGGATTCACATTGTGCACATCTAGTTCGACCTTGAAAATGGATAGGAAGGTTCTAAAAATCTTTGGAGAAAGGCAGAAATTTTGCAACTACTTTTAGGAGTGTATTTGAGAATTGCTAGCATTTCTAAAGTCATCCAAGTCTTTTAGCCCTTGTCTTAAGCTTTTAGTATTCTCAAAAAATTATCTATAAAGTTTGATTTTTTTTCCACATTGCCTTCATTAAATTATCTAAATTCTAGTTTTACCCTTATGTTACACATCAATCTCTCTCCTTGCCTCTCTCCTCCACCATAGTGCTGCTCTACACTACCATCTTCGGTGAGCCAAACCTGATTGCCAATGACCAAATCTAACGTTATCGAGCTAGATCTGGCACCGATGTCCCTCGCCTAAGGTCATGTGACCTTAAGCGACTACCACCTTGCTAGATCAGGCTTATTGACATGGGGCTATCGGATTTAAATTTGTTGATGTAAAATATGTAATTAAGTTCCTAAGGTACTTTTCAATAACACTTTATCAAATACTATTCGCATTTAAAAAAAAAAAAACCTTTTGACCTAAAGTTATTGCATTTCTCCAGAAAAAAAATTTCAAATGTTGAACCAAACGCAATTGTTGTCATGTTGCAATTGTGACGTCGGGAGAAAGTACAGAGAATTTAGAGGTAATGCAAGTGAAAACTTAGACGGATAGATTACTCACCACTTGTAGGAATTTACATAAGGGATAAAAGCAAAATGAGAAATCCTTCTTGTTCTCAAACTAAAGACTCAAGTAAGTTATGAAATAATCAAGTCTTGCTTATATAATTGAGCATGGAACAACCCTTCCAGTATGAGTAATTTCCTAAATTCATTGGAAAGACATAACATAATAAAATCCTAAGAACTAGAACTTTGACTTTTGGAACCTTCATCACAGTTTAGACACATAAAGACCAAGGAACTAAGAAATGCAATAATGACATTTATGAGACATCGAAAATATGAGAAATATAGTTGGTTGTAGGTCTCCATGTTTTGACTATTTCCAAAGTTGCCGAATTAATGGCCTTCGAGGGATGCTCCGACATCAAATTGGGTCATTGGATTTTCCAAATTACTTTAAAATAATAAAGATCACAAATGCAAACTTTTTCTTTGCAATTGTCCACTCATGAAATAAATTGGTTTCAATGGGAAAAAAAAACACTTAGAGTGTCAAAACTTGGCATGAGAGAACTCTTGAGTGCCAAAAATTATGAAAGGTACACATAATAAGTGTTACTTTCTTTGAAAAACAGGACACTTAAATACCAAATTTGGTGATCTTGACCGGAAATCCTACATGGAAAACTTTTATTAATATGGCTTACTAGAGAGCTGAGTTAGTAAAGAAGAGGCAAAACAACGTTGTGTTGCCTCTTATTTGCAAGCCCTCACCTACAACTCTTCCCCCTCCCTTTTTTTATATTTTTTATATTTTAAAATTAGTTTTAAATTTAATTTAACTATATATATATAAATTCAAATCTGAGATAAAACGACGTCGTTTTGGCTTATATAGCCACATTAGCATGCAAAACGACATTGTTTTGCACTTGTCTCGCTGAAAAAATGCTATGTCAGTATTTTGATCGGATTTTCTCGCCATTAACTCTTAACTAATCCATTTTGCTCCAATTTAACACTTGAATGTACATTTTCAAATTTTTGGCACTCAAGTATCCCTCCGTACCAAGTTTTGGCACTCCACGTGTTTTCTTTCTAGTTTCAATCGATAGTGCTCATGCGCATGTGTGTCTTTAATGTATGAACTCCTAGACTATAAATACAAACTTGACATTGTATGTAGATCTTTATGTGGAAACTAATATATTGATTTGTCACTAGATACAATTTTTTTATTTAAAAAAGGTTGATCAATTGGTAAACGCTAATGATTTAATTTACTCGGCATACCACAGCCAATCTTAACTCAAAATGAAAGGAAGACACAAGCAAAAGTAGGATTTTACTCAACGTCAGTGGTATATATAGAAAAATAGTTAAATTTTTCTTCGTCAAATATAAAAAGGGGTAAATGTCACCAAAAACCCTAAATTATGTCAACTGTGACATATTTATCTCAAATTTTTTTATGACACCAAAAACTCCAAATTTGTATCTTTGTGACACATTTACCCTAAATTTGTATACTGTGAGACATTTAACCCAAAACTTTTTTTTATGACACCAAAAATCCCAAATTTGTATCCATATGAGACATTTGCCCATAGAAAACAGTTTACGGTAAATGTGTCACGCATGATAAGTTTGGGGTTTTCCGTGTCACATAAAGAGTTTAGGGTAAATGTGTCCAGTTTGAGGTTTATGGTATTATTAAAAAAAAAAAAAGTTTGAAGTAAATGTGTCACAGTTGGTAAAATTTGGAATTTTTTGTAGCTTTTTCCCAATATAAAGTTAAGAAATAGTACAACATGAGACTTTATACAGGCTGTGTCTATGCCTATTAAATATCAACCAATTTGGTGTGAAATTCCAGTGATTATCTTTTCAAAGTTATAACACTCAAGTGATCCAAAATAAAAATAAAAATTAAGGTGCTTAATTAGGCGTCATATGAAAATTATGGTATTTGTAATGTTCTTATCCCTATATTTCTCCATTTTGGCATGTGGTAATACGCTTATTATCAATACTATTTCTGTCCTATTACTTAGCATTATCATAGCAGTTTCGAGCTTGAAAAAAAAGAGGAACTCAGCTCGTGATTGCAATATCGATCAACAATAACATTAAAAATCTGATGTTTATTTTCCTTTCTTGTGTGGACTACCTTGCATTTTCCTTTTCCTTTTTTTTTTCATGGTTTGAATATTAAGCAGTGGTAAACATGTCAAAAAGTTGTCGTCATGCTAAGATTCAGTATCGTGATGGATGATTCTTTTGGATTAGTAACTCAAATTTTATTACAATAATAATCTCAAGTACAATGACACACTCTTAATTGAGTTCACCCTATACAAATCACTAACAAACTCGATTCTCAAGCCCACCCGGGCATACTTACTCACACGGCACTCGCACCACGTTCTCGCCACTGTCGCAATCTCCTTAGGTAGGAAGATTCTTCATAAGATAGGGCCAAATCTTGGAAGTGAACAGCTCTGGAAACTTAGCTCCTTCGCCTCATACTGCATGCTTTTTGCTGAGAGACGGACATTTATGACTGCACACCATATGTTTCATCTCGAACATTTGATTCCTTGATGATTCATTTACCCTGCACGTGAAGATTGTTGAGAGTTTTAGCATGATGATTTGGTAGAAAATGACCGTGAAAGGTACACCCTTTATGTAACTAAGTGGCTCTTTAATCTACATTTGGCTTGAGATGGGGATAAATGCATATCTCCAAGAACATAATTGTAGACAATGACTAAGAATTCATGACGTGGAGCATGACATAGATGCAAATTGAGAGTTAAAGGTAAGAAAGTTTTACCTGATGACGAGAGAATTTCCAATCATTTACTGTGACAAACACTTTATCCGAACTGCTCCTCCCGAGTTTCTCTACAAAACCCTGCAGCATATCGGTTAAAACAACTTCTTTCAGGCTTCGCAAATGCTCAAGTCCATCTAGACTATTCAATTGGATGCATCGCCTGATTTCTAGTTCTTGAAGGAGTGTCATAGCCCCCTCCTGCACGGTCCAGTGCTCAAGTTTGCCAAGCATCCAGAGTTTCAACATGCGTAGCTTAGGGAATCCGCCACTAACACACGTCATCTGAGGTCCCACATAGGAATTTGCAAATAGTCTAAGGAAGCTCAGATCGTGCAACTGGCCCAGCACTGGCATCGGATCTTCCTCCAGATTTAACATGGACAAAGTGAGTTTCCTGAGGCATGATGGGAGCACTCCAGAGAGCTGGTTGGCGGGGATGGGCAGCGAACCAAGCAAATACAAATTGCATAGGTTGCGATGCTGAGCCATGGATATCACCTCTAGATTTGATGGTTCACCGAACTTCTCTGTCGATCTCAGCTTCAAAGATTGAAGATTAGACAGCTGCTCGATCCACTTAGCTACTGCTTTCAAAGAGTTTCTGTGGCAGGTGAGCCCCAGTTTCTGGAGGTTCACTAATCGATCTAGTCTGTTGACCACGACCTTTTTGTCACCTACATAGAGCCCCCTCAATGAAAGGAGGTTAGTCAGAGACCCCTTTGATGCCTTACAGGAAAATGCATCAATGCGTACCCCGTTCATGTATAAATGCCGGAGGTTCTTCGCCTTCCAAATGGAACTTGGGATAGTGGTGACATTAGTGTGCTTCAAATCCAGAGTTTCCAAGCATGGCAGATTGCCGATGGCAGACGGGATTGAATCCAGTACAGTTGACCTTAAGCTCAAGAACCGTAGAAGCAGCAGATTACGCATCGACTTAGGAAGCATGGGCTTGTACACGCCTTCTAGGTCAAGAACCTTCAACAATCCAAAGCCTCCTTTGTTATTAATAACATTCTTCAGAAACATACCTATCTCTCTATCGGCCATGCCCCTTGATGCGGAGGTGAAAGATACATAAGAGCGGAGCCTGTGATCATGGAAAGAATCCAGGGAGTTTTTGATTCTTGAATACTCCACAAGGCGCCGAATTTTATAGTTTTCAGGGGGTCTGCACATCCTAAAGCTTGAGTTCTCTCGAACGCGAAAAAGACCTGAATCCACCGATCTTGGAAAGAAAAATTCATGTATCACTCCCGGCATTCGACACATTTTTGGGCATCCATCTAATTTCCACTTTGTGACCTCGATCAAGTTTCTATTAACCAGTGTTTGGAAGTAAAACTCTGCAAGATCTTCGGGTTCCCACTTCTTTCTTTCTTCGCCCAGCAATCCATCGAGGAAACCCTCGGAAATCCATAACCACAATAACCTCCGCACGGATACCTCAGATGCTATTGGAAAGATACCCATATAAAGAAAGCACGCCCTCAATTCAGGAGGTAGTTCTTGGTAGCTCAAGGCCAAGATGTCCAGCAAGGCCGATTCGTCTTTGCAAGAAGATGGGAATTTGTCTATTTTTCTGGACCATTTACTTGGTTCTGTGTTCGAAAGAATCCCCCCTAAAAGAAGAATTCCCAGAGGTGAAAGATGACAGAGCTTTGCCATGATCTCGTCCTTGTGCTCAGTTAGGCCACCTTCCTGTTCCTTCATTTGCTTCAACAGCAATTCCCATCTGTTCTCGTTAGTTAACCTGCAGATATGCATCGGGAGGTTCCATGGATCAGCCAATTTCGCCACTTTATCATCACGAGAAATGAGAATCACTCTGCTACCCTTTTTTGAGTCCCGAAATGGAATTGTCAACTTGTGCCAGGCCTCGGCATCCCAAACATTATCCAAAACAATCAAATACCTCCTATTAATCAGCTCCTTGAAAAGCATATCACTAAGAACATCATCATTCATGTGGTCCGCATCATTCAACCTGTTTATGCTAACCTGTTCTATTATGCTCATAACAACATTCCCGTACACAAGTTCTCTGGTCACGCAGACCCAGAACTAATGTGCACATTGCATACGCGTATCCGGCAGACAGATTAAAAAAAAAATTCCCAAGAAAGCACTAGAAATGCTACAAGAAAATACCGAATTTGTCTCCATCGCCGCATCGTCGGAAGCTTCGTTCTATCGCATTCGGTTCTTCCCATCAATCACGACTCCATCGAAATCATCGTCCTCGAATCATCGCCCACAATTTCCCGATCGCCGCTATGCACGCTCCACCAAAGCCGGCGTCCTCTTCACCCTCTCCATTAACCACAATCGACGGCGGCCTATCCCGCGGTTTTCTTGACCCGTGGCCTCTCGCCCCTAACTAGTAGTCATCCACACACGAAACAAAAAAAAAAATGAGAATCCCGAACACGCGCCATGGAAACCGAGGAAATCAGCCCGTGGGCGGAGCACCCGAGGTCGCACCGCCGCATCTTGCAGAGGCGGGGGAGAAGCCGGCGGTAAGGGGCCGGGAAGCGAAGGTCCACGGAAGCTCGAGTCCTCCGCACGGCCCGCCGCCTGACTCCGCCTTAAGCATGTGGACATCGTCGTCCTTCATCAGGATGTTCTCGATCTCGTCGAACCACGCGAGCCCCGAGTCTGAAGACAACGACGACGCGTTCGTCGAGGAGCAAGCGCCGATGACGTCGCCGGCCTCAGGGAGGTCGCCGAAGAAGCCGTCGAGGTTGATGTGAGACATCACGTCGTCCTCCATATGCAACTCAAAAGATCCACCATCCAACACTAGGGAAAAAACCAACAAAACAAAAAAAAGGGAAGAAGATGAAGGCGAACGATGGAGATCTCTACAAAAACATCTGATTTGCTCGCGGTGGTTCGCCGGTCGGAAAGAGGGAGGGCAGAGAGAGAGGGAGGTCGCGGTCCTCTCGCCAGTCCCGTGTAGTGGTTCGTCGATTGCTCGCGGTCCTCTCGCCGGTCCGTGCGATGGTTCGTCGGTCGGACAGAGGGAGGGCAGAGAGAGAGGGAAGGAGGTCGCGGTCCTCTCGCCGGTCGGAAAGAGGGAGGGAGCTAGGTCTCGCGGTCCTCTCGCCGGTCCGGTGCGGTGGTTCGTCGGTTGCCGGTCGGAAAGAGGGAGGGCACAGAGAAGCCTCTTCTTCTCCTTCCTCTCGCCCTCCCCCACGAAGTCTCGTAACCACACGGATTTCGGCTGCGGCTGCAACTGCTGCTGCTGCGCGGCGTAATTC
Source organism: Eucalyptus virginea (assembly GCA_014182375.1). Classification (NCBI taxonomy): domain Eukaryota; kingdom Viridiplantae; phylum Streptophyta; class Magnoliopsida; order Myrtales; family Myrtaceae; genus Eucalyptus; species Eucalyptus virginea. The sequence goes on from CM024519.1 coordinate 54,852,621, forward strand.
TCCTTGTCCCCGACGAGCGTGCCGCCCGCGGTGTCGTGAAACGCCTCGCCGTTCCTCAACGACAGCGGCGGAGGGTTCACCGCCCTCCTCGGCCTCGCATTCCCACGGCCGCCGCGCCTTTGGCCTCCTCCGCCTTCCCCGTCCCTCACTCACGCCGCCGCCGCCTCCTCCGCCGGCCGCGCGGCCAGCGCTCCCCCTCCGGAGGCGGGGGCCGCCGTGGGGTGGGGGTGGGATGCGCTGAGAAAAGGAAACAGAGAGGAGGTGCAGCTCGTTCTCTGCTCTTCACGAGGAGAGAGAAAGACGAAACCCAAAATATTCAAGTGAGGAGAGAGAAATTTTAAGCGGGAGTCGTCCTTTCTTCTGCCAGCCGAGCCGAGCCGAGCCACCAGCCCAGAGTTATTTCGGAGAGAGGAGAGAGACAGAAGCGCAGAAGATGGAGAGACGCGAGAGGAGAGAGACAGAGTTATTTTCTCCTCTGACGCCATCCCCTACGTGGAGCCACGTGTCGATCGCTGAATGGTCTTACCCTCCGCCTACGTGGAGGGTAAAACCCACCCAATATTTTCTCCGCAGACCCAAGCACCGCAATCGAAGTGCCTCTTCACATCCACACTGTTATAAACACGTCTCACCATCGTGGTCTTACCTGAGCCTCCTGGTCCGACAACGGAAACGACTCTCAAAGCTTCTTCTTCTTGTGGGCCCATTAACTGATAGACCATCTGGGCCATGTCTGATACCTGACCAACGATGTTTGAGTCCTTGTCCAAAAGATGAGCAACCGAATCCCAGCGACGAAACCGCCCTGTATTCACTAAACAGCGATCCTTTTCTTGGGTCTTGCCAAGAACTCTGCTTTCTTGATTGTTCTTCTCAGAAGAGTGAGAAGGCAAGGCCTTAAGATCGTTCAAGAACTTATTCAACCCTTTGCCCAAGTCCTTTTGGCTCCATAGAGGAGCCAAGTACTGGAACAAATGGTGTGTCTTCAGGAAGTCTTTGCGTCGCTGTTGCATTCTTTTCAGGAGGTACGTGTCGACGACGTCTTCGGCACTGTATATGAAGGGCAAGGCCATAGAGTTGGTGACGTCTGTGCCGTCGGAGGAGCTCAGCAGCTGTTGCAGAGCGACGATGGAGGAGTTGATCTTATGTTTGAGCCTTGGATAGATGATCGTTTCGTCATCTCGCAGATTTTGAAGCTTCTGCTTGAGCAGGAAAGCTGGAACTTCGGCAGCCATGGAGTCTCTCAGTGTTTTTGTGTGTGCGCGCGTGTGGGTGTGGGGGTTATGGGGCACGAGCAACGGGACAGATTATGTGTTTTTATTTCAATTGAATTAGTTTGGACTACAGATGTCCGTTTCTACTTTTCAAGGATCCAAGAAATTCGAGCTGTACGTACGGGGAAATGTTTTTTCATCGTGTATTAGGATACTTGGACTTTCAATGTACTAATCAGGATAATCATAATTTATTTATAATTTATTTATAGGAATTAGATAATTAGCCTACGTAGAGAAAATATTATTTCCAAAAGGCATATCGAATAAAAGCATGTTAGGGTGTGTTTGGTAACATTTCGTTTAAAAATTGTTCCAAAAAACAGAAATAGAAAAAAGTGTTTCTGTTAGGGGAATAATTTTTGAACAAAAACGTATTTGGTAAACTTGTTCCAGGAATAAAAAATTAACAGAAACACGTTTGGTAAATTTGTATAATTTTTTTATTTCTTTTATTTTTAAATATTTTTATTTTATTTTTTCTTTTTTTTATTTATTTTCTTATTTATTTTTCCTTTTTTTTTTTTTCTTCTTTTGGCCGGTCGCCGGCCTTGGCCATGGCCGCGACCGGCCGACAAGGGCCGGCGGCCTACCTAGCCACGGCGAGGCTCGCCGGCCTCCGATGAGGCCGAGCCTCGCCGTAGCTAGGCGAGGCTCGGCCTCGCCTTGGCCGGGTGAGCTCGATCTCGCCCAAATCCGGCGAGGCCGAGCTCGCCAGCCGGTCGGCGAGGCTCGGCCTCGCCTTGGCCGGGCGAGCTCGGCCTCGCCGGATCTAGGCGAGATCGAGCTCGCCAGCCAAGGCGCGAGGTCGGCTCGCCGGGGGCCGGCGACGCTCCGGCGAGGTCGCCGGCCCCGCCGACCCTCGACGGTTGGTCGCCGGCCCGCCGAGGCCGGCGACCGGCCAAAGAAAAAGAAAGAAAAAGAAGAAAAAAAGAGAAAAGAAAATGAAAAGTGTTTCTGAATTTTGTTCCAAAACAATAAACAACGTTTTTTTGTTTCTTGTTTTTGCATTGAGATGTGTTTCGGGAAAAAATAATAATTTTGGAACAAAAACGCAAACAAACGCTTTTCTGTTCCTAGGAACAAAAAAACAAAAAAAAAATGTTTAGAAACAGAAAAAAAGAACAAAAACAAACGCAGCCTTAGTTAGCTACTGAGGTAGTCATCGGCTTCTCAAGAAAGATAATATATTGAACATTATTCTACTAAAAGGATAAAAAGAATTTACACGAGATATTATTTTACCACCACACCTATAAACAGACAACGAAAGTCAAAATACACGAAATATTGTTTATTGAGTATTTTCTACTTGGAATGAGTTACTTAACTATATTTTTACAGTACCAATAAACAAAATCAAAGATTTTAGGCTAGTATCGAGCCTTAAAATCATTGCTCCCAACCGTTGATTGAAAAGCGTGATATTTTCTACATAGAACTACCGAGCCTGATAGAGCTTGGATTGCGCTAGTTGGGAAGTTGGTGTCAAACTAACTTTTTTGAGTGGAAATCTTCTTAAATTAGTTATTTTTTTTAAATTCTAATAAATAGGGGCTGCGACCAATATGAAAATTGCTTGCCTAGATTAGCCCACAAGTCTCATACAAGGAAACACTCAATCAAGTCTATTCCATAATTGTCATGTTTCGACACTAATCTCATTGGCCACATCGTCTAGTCAAGCCTTTTTTTTTTTTTTTTTTTTTTCTTTTCACAAAGAAGGCTTTCTCTCAATGCCAGCCGCATAGGCCGTATTGCTTAGTATCTATCTTCCCAAGCCAACCGTTTAGACTGCTTAATGCTAGGATGCTAGCCATATAGGCAACATTGCTCAATTACTATTTCGCAGCCAGCTACATTGACTGATTGTTGTCTCTCCTCCAATTATCGACCTTTTGTGCATCATTTCGAGAAGCTAACGCCATAATTAGATTCACCACTTTTAGACAAGGAAGATCTTGAAGATGCTGCCTGACACACCACCTCACCACTAGACTCGCCACTTTCAAATGAGGCAGATTTGGAAGACGCTACTTGACACATCGCCCCACCGCAAAATTACCAAGCCCGATGTTACGCGGCATTCTCAAAGAAACAAGTTTTCATGGCATTGTTCAATATTGATTCAAACTTCACTTGACCTATTTGAAGTCACCTTGAGTTTAGGCGGACATTAATGATATTATATCAGAAACAATTATGATATTACCGTTGATTATCTATATTTTTCAAGATTGTACATATATCTTCCTTGATTGTGCATGTATTAATTGATATATGCTACCTTAGATAGTCGTTTTATAAGTCCTATAAATAGGCTAATGTAAATTTCATTATGATACATGGATTTATATACAGAAATTTCACATTTCTCTTTCCAAACTATTCTCAACTTTTTGAATTATGCTATTGCTAAGAAATTAGTTTGACAAAGAGTCAAACAAGAACTGCTTCATGGTGCTTGCAAGAGATCTGGCGATTGTTTGGGGGTGAAAACAAGGGCAATTGCGAACGGATCGCATTTCAAGAGACAATGTATATCATCTTTTGAGACAACGTGCCATAAATAATGCCATCGATTATGTGTAAAGTTGGTAACAAGAATGCATTGAGAACAAGGAAACAAAGCAAACGCAAAGATCATAGAAAATAATCATTTTCTCCCTATTTTTGTTATTCATTCTTTAGTGAGGATCACAATCTTTCCAATGAAGACCGATGCCCCATGTCCTTCAAGCATCTCTTTCAAAATTAAACGCAGATCATCATTATTGATTGTTTCTATTGTATTTTGTATATATGTTTTTAAGTAAAAAAATTTCATTTGGTTGAGCTTTCTTTCATCAGGTAATCTGAAGTTTCAATTTTGCAATAGAGAGTTATTATTCAAGAAAAATCCATAAGCAAAGAGGGATTTTATTAGAAAAATGATATGGAAATACATTTTTACCTCTGTGCATTGCAGGTGCTAACGAAAAAATAATGAAGGGTTAACGGCTGTAAAAAAAAAAAATAAAGGAAATTTGAGGAGAAAATGTGTAACAGTTTAATTGGGCAAACTTGTACTATTCCAAAATTCCGGGGATTGTGTTATTCTCCTACAAAGAAAAGATGATAAGGACTTTCTATGAAGGCAGTGATAATCCGTGTACGACCTGTTCTAAAACCTGTACATGTGCATTCTTTCCTTAGACTTCCATTTATAGACTATGTGCATAGTTGGCGGTGAAAGAGTTCTTCCAAGGAGAGTAATGATCATCACCACTTCCTAAAGTTGAGCACCTTATAGTGGAAATCAACAGATGAGACTCGGGAACTCTATTCAGATTCCCTTCCATATTGGGGAATGAAACGTGAAAATGGACCACCCTTGAGACCGCCGGCATCTCTCGGTCCGTTAATCTTGCACTAGAAAAGGAAGAATATAAAAAGCAAAAGTATGCGGTTCTCTCTCCACGGAAGTCATGCTCGCAATCAGGTGTCCTGTCCTCCGCTAGCGTGCTGGGTTTGAATTGGGATGACGTGGACCCCTGCCCGGACAGCTGTCAACTTTTGAATAGTTTAAAGTAGGAATAACGTGATACGCCTAGTATCCATCGTTTGTGGCTAGGACTACTAGGGTATCTAATCCCATTCGCTCCTCTAGCTTTCGCCTCAAGGTACTTAATATTTTCTTGCTGTTTACAGAGTATTTTCTCTTTCACATACTCATGGAATAAATTGTCCATATGCTTCAGACTCTACTTTTGGCTCTGTTGGAGTCCATTGCGTTGCACATGCATTGCACATGCGTCGTTGTTAATATACCCAACATAAAATTGAAATCAACCTACTGAAAAAATAGAAAAACTTGGGGCGCAAACCCATCGTAATAACTCATCATCGCTCGATCCATCAGTAACTCGGCTCGTAATAGAAGAAGATATCAATAAACATGTATGTAATATAAGTTGGATGATGTGGCACAATAAAAGCTATTCAATCCAGCCCTACTTTTTAAATCAATAATCATTTTTAACTTCGCAAGGCGGGCAGTCTGTTGGGCCTGCTAGGTCCATTCGTGCCGAGGAGCGAAATAGATGGGCCTCGGAAAGCAATTCTCATTTCAGGCCCGGCCCACTTGCCTCCGCCCGCCCAGTCTGATTTAGTTTATAGAGAAAATAGATTACTTTTTAAGCATGGCCACCCTGAAGAAGGACACTTAGGTCGGGTACCACGCCTCTCACGCCTCTCCCGCCTCTCCCGCCCTGTTTATCAATGGATTAAGACGCATTGAATGTCACGAGAAAACGCAATCTCACTTTCAATTTGCAAGGAATTCAACTTGATCACGACGTGTTGACTGTTGAGGCCCATTTACTTTAGATCATAGAGTGAACATATGCTTGGAGCATATTTAAAGTCCAGCTGGGTGAACTGACTCCCGGTGAGCACATTTCCTCTCTCTCTCTCTCGAACTAACTTCCAAATTTTCGTCACCAACTCATCCCTCTCTTTCTCGGATAATCAGAAAACCACTCATAAATGAAGGAGCGTTCCTGGGGGAAATTTTGGAACTTCTGGGAGCTAAGAGCCATGGTGGAGCTCACACTGGCGGTCCAAATCTTACTCATCCTCTTCGGCCACAAGAGGAAGTCCAGCCACAATCTCATGCTCAGGATTGTCGTCTGGTCCGCGTACTTGACCTCGGACTCATTCACCACGGTAGCCCTCGGCGTCCTCTCCAACAAGCTCGCACAATTGAGGGAGAAAACTGGCGGTTACCTCGACAGCAATGACCAGTTGCTCGCATTCTGGTCCCCCCTGCTTCTGCTTCTCTTGGGTGGCCCTGACACAATCACTTCCTATTCTCTGGAGGACAATGCACTCTGGCTCAGGCATTGCCTCCGCCTAGCGGTTCAAACATCAGCCACGGCATATATCATTTTCATTGCATGGACAAATACTCGTCTCTCATATCTCTCGTTGGTGATGGCATTGGTCGGGTTCATCAAGTACGGGGAGAGAGTGTGTGCTCTTCGGATGGCGAGCCATGACAAGCTCAAGCGGTCGATGCTCCCCCCGCCTGATCCAAGCCCAAATTACCCCCGCTTCATGGAGGAGTACACTTTGAAGCAGGACGAGGGTTATTATGTTGTGGCGGACAAGGTGATTGAGGACCAAGTGCCAGAAGGTGTTTGTAGTAGTGGTGATGATCAATCCTCCGCGATCGATTCTCAGGACATTGGGAAAGCCTATGGCCTGCTTCAGATGTTCAAGTGCCTCTTTGTTGAGTTGATACTCAGCCATGATGAGAAGAATATTAGCAAGTCCATATTCAAGGTGATGGATTATGAGAAAGCTTTTAGGATCGTTGAAATCGAGCTCGGGTTCATCTACGATATGCTCCACACAAAGGCAATGGTGCTTTACACAAAGCAGGGACTCAGCCTCCGCATGTTCACATTCTCGTCCACTCTATTGGTGCTGGTGCTCTTCTCTTTGACTGAGAAGTCGCCCCGGCGGAAATTCGATCTTTTCATCACTTACTCGTTGCTGGCTGTCATTGTTTTCTTTGAGACCTATTCGATTTTGATGCTGGTTTCCTCAGATTGGAGCGACGTTTGGTTGTGCAAGCGCAACAAGAGCAGTGCATTGAGACGTGCTGTGAACTCCGTAAGATTGCCTAGACAACCTAGGTGGTCACATTCAATTGCCCAATTCAGCTTGCTCAGCTTTTGCACTAAAGAGAGGCCCTTGGTTTGCCACAACATGCTTGAGTTCTTGAAGATCAATAAAGATCTAGAAAAGTATCACTACACCCTCCATGAAGACATGTCCGGCAAGATTAGGAAATGGATCTTCGGTCATGTCGAGGAAGAACTTCGCAACGTGGAGGAGAAACACATGTCAGTTCCCATGGATATTCAGAAATCCCTTGCTCAGCTACTCGATGATTATCATATCCCTCAAGCTAAGTGGGGCACTGAGGGGGATCTTGACCAGGTTGTCTTAACTTGGCACATCGCCACCGAACTATTGTACTACTCGGATCAAGAGAGAGAATCCGTCGATAATAATATTTGGGTGAGCAAACTTCTCTCCAGGTACATGTTTTATCTTCTGGTCATCTACCCTTCCATGCTACCCAGTGGAATCGGAGAAATAAGGCTCCGCGACACTTTTGCGGAGGCCTTTAAGTTCTTCAAGGATCACCGAATACCCAATTCCGAATCAAATAGAGAACCCCATCAGTGGATTAAAAATCTAGTGATCAATAGAGGGAAGAGAAATGAAATGAACCTGTATCTTCAGAAAGCTTCCAAAATGCTGCTAAGGGTGAGAACTGAGGTTCGTCCGACTCAAGTGAAGGGTGGAAAGAGCAAGTCCGTGTTGTTCGATGGATGCAGGATCGTGGCGGTGTTCGAAGAGATGAAAGTAGGAATGAAATGGGAAACAATCGCCAAGTTCTGGACGAAGATATTGATGTACGCCGCGAGCCAATGCAGAGGGGATAGTCATGCCAGGCAGCTGAGGCGAGGGGGAGAGCTTCTGACTCATGTTTGGCTCCTGATGGCTCATTTTGGCCTGACTGATCATTTCAAGATGACCCAAGGCCAGGCCATTGCTCAGCTCATTTTGAGATAGACCCTGATTCCGAGTAATGACAAATCCTTATTCGGGTTTGGTCCGTCTCGGTTGCCTTTAAATAGAGTCTTGCAGATATAATAACACAGATGCGAGCTTATGTATGTGCACTTTTATCGCGTATAGGTCAGGTGATCAGTCAATGTGAAATGCTATTTAGTGGTTGATGTGAGCCAATTTAGTTGCTGATCTAAGTTTTCAGAAAAGACTTAAGGCCATCATTATGCCTTCTTTCACTAATTTTGTCTCACGAGATAAAATCCTGAAAACGCGCGAAGAAGTTATGACTTTCATTTCCTCTTTGTTCCGCAACTAGACTAGTGACTTGGATTCGTCATCTTCTAACGTCTAAAATCCTATATAGAGAGGAATGGCGGGTCTTCTTATATTTTTATGAATAGTTTATGTTGAGGTATGGTTCATACTCCCTATCAACAGAAAAACACGAAGGTCTCGCTCCCATGAGTCCAAGGGGTCACGGGGGTTAGGCCCATGAATAGCTACTGAGTATCTCTTTCTCTTGTAATTGAGGGTTGTAATAAAAAGGTGTCAAGTGCTAATTATAGTGGAACCGTTTGCTAGATATAGCCCTAATTTAAGAGTGAACTATGATAAAATCTTGTGCCTCACTTTCTTTTTCTCGTTTTTATTCTCTATTTCCTTGTGATTTATGCGCCAAATCCTAATAGTTTGAGGGTTGCATATCAGTGAATCTTTCTTGAAGAATCAGCTGTGAGATTGATCAATGGAATAGACCATTAACGTGTGATTTGATGAAATTGATCAATGGATTAGATCATTGATTATTTGTTTTGATATTAGTGATGAAAAGGATATTTCTACTGTGAGTACAATATGCCAAAGTAATATATAACTCATTTTGATCTTATGAGTTCATTATATTCAAGATTTTGTGTGAATTAGTTACATTTTTGTGTCTTAAACATACAAAGTAGATGCTTGATTTGCTTAGAAGAGATGTATTATTGATTGGGCTGTGGTTGCTCATTTCATTTATCTTACTTACTTTTCAGGTTCTTCAACAAATTGTAAAAAGGATGAGAGCATTATCGTTATCAGGAAGGCATTTTGATAGTGAGAATTTTGGGTACAAGTTGTATATGACTATGATGAACTTCTAAGTTGTTTGTTGGAAATGTAGTATAGTAAGCTATGGTATTTTAATCAGATGAATTTTTATCAAATATATAGATGTATATATTTCGATATTAGATTAAGTTATAAATACGTTTAAAGCTGCGTCTCTTGGGTGAAGGATAGCCTTGTCATTGCCCTTGTTTTTGTTGAGTTAGGGGTGTAACAATGTGGGTATAAAAAAAATCAAAAGAATTGGCCAAAATAATATTTACCGAAACAAAGGTTTCGCCATCGTTTGAAAATCGAATCATGATGATCGACACTGATCTAGTTAAGGACCAAGATGATGTCGAATCATTGCAAAAGCAGCATTTAGATTCCAAGACCGTCCCTAAAATCAAAGCAAAAACTTGGATGGCCACCTCATTTGTATGTTTTAATTGGACTAATATGTATGTTTTCTGAACCCAAGAAAAAAAAAAAAAAACTCCTACAAATGTTCGATTCGAATGTCCATCGAGCTTTAATAATTTGGTCCATTCGAATTTCGAAGTTCTCTCTAATTGCGAACGTGCTTCACGGGGAATTTCTAAGGTATATTAGCGTACTGTATCCTCACTTTTTTTACAATTTTTTTTTTCTTGTGACCGAGGAACCGCCGGAGCCTCCTTTCGCTTACGCTAATCAGGGTCACACGACCCTCCGGTGCTCGGTAGCACCGTTGGACCTCGCCGCAAGCCGCTATTTAGATGTAAGATCTTGAGGAAAACTAGCCTAGCATCTCACCACTAGGACCTCCCACTTAAATCGTGATAGCAACGCGGGGATTCGAACTCTCGACCGCAACGTTGTAAGAGAGAACGAACACCAATGCGGCTGCTCACGGGTGGGTTTTTTTACAATTGTTCTTACACCTGATTTCTACGATTTGTCGTAATATTATAGAGGAATTTTACAACGTTTTTTACTTGATTAAAATGACACGACATGTTGCCATGTTGTACCGTACACCTGAAAGATGGTGAAAGTACTTTGATTCATAGTGCCATGGTGCAATCTTCTATCCCATCCTTTTTTTCTTAATAAAGAAAAACAACTTCAATCTCACCTTGAGTCGTTGGGATATTTCTAACATTTCATGAAGTTATAATGCCAAAAACAATTCGATGGGGTTAATCCAATTCTAAATTTTCGATTTTACCAATTCAGTCTTAAACATTTTGATCATTTGTTAATTTTAACTGGAAAATCATTAATATAAATGCTAGCTATCGTACGCGGCACGATCAATGCTAATTGTGGACAATTTTTGTATGTTTTATAATTTTCTAGAATTCTCTTTCTTTCATTCCTTTTCATTCTTTTTTTTTTTTCTATTTCCTACATTGGTTGCTAGGGTTTGCGTGTGGTAATATTTTTGTTCCTAGGAATAATTTCTGTTTAGAAATATTTTTTTTTCCATATATATTCCCTAGACAAGTTTATGAGCATTTGAAAGCATTTGATAACTATATAAAATTTCTACTCTCGGAACAGAAAAGCATCTGATACGACCCCAAATATTTCTTTGACTTAGAATTTCTTTTAATTTATTAATAATTTCATTACTTTTTTTCTTTTTTCTTTTATTTGTTCTTTTTCTTCTTATTCTTCCTCTAATCGGTCATTGGCCATGGCCGGCTAGACAAGAGCCAGCAAGGTCGCTAGCCACCTGCAAGACTTGGCCTCGCCCAGCTGGGCGAGGTGACCTCACCCAACCACCGGCGATGCTCGACCTCACCCAACTACCGCGAGGTTGGTGTTGCTTGGGCCATAGCAAGGCTCGGGGGGATCTCATCGGTGGCCGGCGAGCTCGGGGCAACCTCACCGAGGGCTATCGAGGCTTCGGTGAGGTCACCAAGCCTCGTCCGGCCGATCACCAACCAGAGAGGAGAAAGAGAGAAAGAAAGAAAAGAAAAGAGAAAAGACTTGTTTCTTGAGTTGTTCTCAGGAACAAAGAAACAATTTTATTTTTGTTCATTGTTTCCGTTCCAAATCTATTTTCGAAAACAAAAAAATTACCAAACGGATTTCTATTCTATTTCTATTCCAAAGAACAAAAAAAGAAGAAGAAGAAGAAGAAGAAGAAGAAATAGAGAAACTAGACCATTACCAAACGTGTCCTAGGCCTCCACAATGGCTTATAGAGGTCGTCAGCCATAAAAGAGTGGGTGACCCTCGCCTATGGCCAACAGAGGCATCGTCCAAGCCTACCATTCAACAAACGGAAATAAGGAAAAAAAAAAAAAAAAGGAAAAGAAAAGAATAAAAAATAATATTCAGAAACTTGTTATAAATTTTGCAATATTTGTCCATATCAGCATCAGCCGTCTCGCGTAGGACAGCTGGTTGGACTCTTACATTGGTAATTTTCTTGCCAAAATTGATTGGAATGACTATATTGGTAAATTATTAAAAGATTTATAGCTAAATTGATTAAATTAAAAAGTTTATGACTAATTTGGTCACCGTATTATAGGTTTATGATTTTTTGAACAATTTTCACCAATTCAATATTAATGTATGCTGCTGGTAACAAAAAAAGTGACAAATTAGTTGCTAAACTAGTCATCCGCGAATAACTTTACCAATAAGTTTTGACAAATATTAACGTTTATTTATACTTACAAAATTATCAACCATTTTCACAATCTATCATCATTTCATTTTATGGTTTACGAACATTTGTCAAGATACCGACTAATTTTAATCATTTGCTAACTTTTTATCTTACTTGGTTTTAAAAAGTATCGGCATTTCTTAAACTATTTTAATAAGTTACAACCATTTAATTTTAAGTTTTTCAAATTCTTTTGAAGTTACTTACTTTTATCAATAACTAATTTTAATTTGATTGATGTGCCAACATTTGTCACATTAAAATACCAACTAATTTCAGTCAATCACCAACTTTTTTTTACCTTAAAAAGTATCAAAATATCTTCATACTTTGAAGATTACCACCTACTTTAATGATTTACCCACATTTATTTTTGTATATTACGAACGCTCTTGAAGTTACTGATTTTTACCAATCATAATTTGATTGAAATACCAACAATTATCATAGTACAATATGATAATGCTAGTATGAACACCTAGAGGAGGGATGAATAGGTGTTAAAAAAGTTTTTGCAAGACTTAACAACTTAATTCGACTTATATGAAAACAGTAGATTGAAGATATAAAAGACTGTAAACTGTTATATAAGACTGTGAATTAAGTAAAGAGATTAGGGAAAGAGAATTGAAACACAAGGTTTATAGTGGTTCGGCTTAGACCAAACCTACGTCCACTCTCCCGCATTGACAGGCCACTGGCTAGATTCCACTAAGAACCAAAAGAGATTTTACAGTGTCACGTCCTTGATTCCACAGTGTAGAACTCTACTACACTTCCTCAAGGTCTCACAAGTATTTGATATCTCTTTTGAGTATAGTTTAAGCTCAACAAATTGTAACAGCAAAGAACTAAGAGTTTCAGATTTTGAAATTTTTCTTTCACGCACACCCTCGAATAACTTGAGTGTCCTCCTTATATACTCATCCATGCCATCATAACCATTGGCACCTTCCAAAAGAGTTCTTCCAATCTACCTGTTGGACAGAATCAATTAGGAAGATCTCGAGTTATTTAAGGAATGTGATGATAGCCCACCAATCTTGCTCGCCCATACAATTAGTGTGATAGCCTCCTCTCTTGTCCCACATCGCCTAGGGAGGGAGATCTTGGTCAGCTTATAAGGTTTGGGTCCCTCTAACTTGTGTAACGCGTTTTAAAGCCGTGAGGGAAAATACCGTGGCTGGGATGGCGGTTCGTTCGCGCCAGGGCGGGTGACCCAAAGCGGACAATATTACACAGTGGGGCTCGGGATGTTACAAGTGGTATCAGAGCCAACTCCCGACCGCGTGTGGGACCACAGCTTGAATGCTGTTCTGACGCCTGTGGGGCCACAGCGAGGACGTTGTTCTGTTAAGAGGTGGAGAGTGTGATAGCCTCCTCTCTTGTCCCACATCGCCTAGGGAGGGAGATCTTGGTCAGCTTATAAGGTTTGGGTCCCTCTAACCTGTGTAACGCGTTTTAAAGCCGTGAGGGAAAAGACCGTGGCTGGGATGGCGGTTCGTCCGCGCCGGGCGGGTGACCCAAAGCGGACAATATTACTAATATTTTTTTCTTTTTAATCCATTTAAAAAATTAAAAAAGAATATTCCATTTTTAATTTACACAGTGGGGCCCGGGATGTTACAATTAGGATCTAGGTTTCCATAAGTAGAACCTTCCAAGTATACTTCGCCATTCAACGGATCTAAATATTCAAATTGATTTCAATAAGAATAATTGATCACGAGATGCTATCTCCAACCGTGAGATCTCCTTCAACTGTATGAACCAAATCCTTAAAGATATAATTGCATCTAGATAAGTCTTCTTCATCGGATAAATCTTTTCTTCGACAGTCTGAAAACTATAGTGAGGGTAAACTTTAAATCTCGAATCTGGAAGTCTTCAGACTTTGATGATAGAGCCTGCAAGTCTTCAGACTAGACTGATGGAAACGTTTTGTCAACTTCAAAACAGTTAAGGAAGTTTTCTCCAACACAATACATATACCAACAAATTCTGAGAGAGGATACATAACACATAGCATGAAACATTGATGTATTCAAAAGATGAATTTATCATACATTAAATATGATTTAATCATACCGTATATATCTACTAGTATTGAGGCAAACATTTCAATTTTTAGTGATTATATCCGAAGAGAAAAGAAAGAACCAATCCAAGAGAAATTCGATGATTACTTGATGGAGTGGATGTAATCACTAACCTTAAGGGATCCGTGAATTAGATGATTACTTAAGGGAGTGATTATATCCAAAGAAAAAGGAAAGATCCATTGATTTTTTTTTTTTTTTTTTGCTTAGTGGCCATACCTGATTTTAATAAAATAACATAAGAAAAATTGGTGTAAATCTATCATTTTTGCTCTAGACTCCAACATTCTAAGGAAAAGGAACTTTCTTCGGTCCTCCAGCTTGAGACGAAGATATATTCAGCACTGCTCCTTGTCCAAGAAGCATCAGATGCAATTGATAAAAAGCAGCGTTGGCTTCCAAAATGTGGGCCTAAGAGCTTTGATTAATTGGTCGATCCAAATTCCGAGGTTCGCTTTCACTAGGAACGTGTTTCACATTGTCACGTTGCAATGGATTGTATGACTTTTCAAACTTACTTTATAATTACAAAAAATCATGAGAAGAGGTTTTTTCTTGTCAATCGATCAGTTTCAAGTGGTGGTGTTTTCTCTCCAAAAGTCTCTCTCCTTTAGGGTTTTCTCTTCTCCCACTAATTTTCACACAACTTTCTTCCCTAACCTTCATGGAGAAAAAAATTTGAGATAAATCTCTCCTTCCCCTTCCTTTTTTTATTCTTTTTTCTTTGGCTTATTTGATTCTTTGTTCTCTTTTTCTTACTTTCCTCTCGCTTTGTAGACTTTTTCTGTTCTAATCTACTCTAGGTCTAAAAACTCCTCTCTTCCACTTCGGAGGCAATTTGTATCCCAATCTAGTCTAGATTTGGGGACTTTGTGTGTATAATTTCGGTTTTTCGCTTCCCTCAATTTCGTTAGTTTACAAATCTGGTTTCGAAAGAGATCGAGGGAGTTTCGTGAATGTTTTGCTATCACAAATATCATATTTGTGCTTATTCAATGTTGTTTCTCTGAACGGCGATAGTATTGATGACGTTAAACCTAGGCGCGCATAGCGAGTAAAGCTGTACTAATAGATAGAAATCTCGGTGTGTACTCATTACTAAAAATGGATGCAGTAATTGGCCGTCGATTTTGGTTTGAATAAATGTCATATCTGCTCTTTTAGCGGATGACTTCTAACCTTGTTCGGATGATTCCTCTTATTATTTGAAGCTTATTTTGTTTTGAATTTATCTGGAATTTTTCTCGATTTGCAGTTAGATGGCAATGTTTCTCTTTTATATTTTTGTGAAAACGAATGAAATGTTACTTTGACAAAAAAAAGAAAAAGAAAAGGTACTGCTCATGCACCATCGTCTGTGCATCTCTAATGTATGAACTCCTTCGCTAAGTATACAAATTCGACATTTCAATTACACTAGATAAATTAAATAAGAAAAGGTAGATATATGGTAAGCACTAATCATTCAATTTTCCCAGTAATCATAACTCAAAACGAAAGAAAGAATAAAGTAAAAGTCGGATTCTTGACAAAGAAGATGGTTTGATTAATATTAGTTCCTCGACTTCCGGGGGAGATATAGCAGGATATTTAAAGTTGTCTCTGCCGAATATAATAAAATAAAATGTTACTACCAGCATTTACATACAAGAGCAGTAACCAAAATTTTCGTATGAAATTCCGTGAAGAAGGTGTCATCTCTCGAAGGTGGACCATGTTGCATATCCTTTCACTAAAGCAGCTTTTCTGAAAATTCCACCAACGTGTTGACGGGATAAGGATATAAAATTTGCATGATGGACCCATTTTTTTTTTTTTCATTATTCTGTGATCTTAACTTACAAATTAAAGCTTTCTATTCTATGTCGTCTCTCACAAATTTATGTTATTTTCAAATTACGTGTCATGTGGACTGCAAAATTTTAAACATTGATTCGTGTAAAGTGTTTTACCTTAACCTATAATATAATGTGCACAATCTGTCACTTCCTCTAACAAAATTTTTTGGTTGGAAATTTCGATGTAAAGATGTTAATTTTTATCGTTATGACATGATATGCAAATCAATCCTTGTTGTTTAATCGACAGTTATGAGGGTTTCCAAAAGGGGAAGTGGATATGAACTGATCAAGAGCCACTGTGAAATTGGCTCAATCAAACAAGCTTTGATGGGAAAATCCTTTGCTTTTGGTACAATACTCCTCCAAATTGGAAGAAAAGGGAGGATAATCGTCGAAATGGGTTGTCTATTTGGATGATTATTTCAACTGTGAAAGGAATCCCATTCCTGAAAACTTGATATGTACGAAAATGAAGGCCAAGAGTTCAGATATGATGCTTGTTATTGATTTTAGCTTTCTCGTTGCGATTGTTTATACGTCTTCTATTATATGAGATGTGGCAATGTCTGTTAAAGTACTAAAAACATTAAAAAAACACACTATCATATGAATATTTAAAATTTTAGAACAGATTAAATTAATTCCATAAAATTTCATATCTTGAAAGAGACTCTGAATTCATATCTTTTAAAGTTCCAATTTGTCTCTTCTATTTTATGAGTTTACAATATAGTCTTAGACTAAAGTTTGGTCCACATGTAAGTGAGAGTGTTTAAATGTTAAAAGCACGCCTTCATCTAGTTGGCAGTGATTCTACATACATCTATTTCGCTTGTAAAGTGCAACTTATTGCAAGAAGAAGCTTAAGCCATACACTATCTATACATTGGGAGAAATGGTTCTCTAAAAATTGAAGCTTTCAGGCGAGACTTGTGACGACATGAACAAGTAGTTGTATTTGGCATATAACTCTTCCGCTTTGGGCGAAGTTAAAAGCTTTTTGTTGCCTAAATGACTTCTTTAACAAATTAAACTTGGGATAGATACTCAAATTCTTCAAGTAACCCATATCAGATTTGAAACTGCCCCGATTGGCCTTCATAAAAAATACAGATACCTCAAGCCAAAGCTGTTGAAAAACTTATGCACATTACATATGGGATTAGGCCTCCCAGAATATTTACAAAGATGATTTAGTCACTCAAGTGATGCAACACCCCATTCAAAAGTGAACACGCAACAGCAGAAGATGCATGCTGATCTCTGTAAAATTCCTGTCTTAATATAAGCTTTGCTATTGCATGGCCTTGAGTCATCTTGAAGTGATCGGTCAGCCCGAAATGCACGAGCAGGAGCCAAACATAAGTGAGAAGCTCTCCTTCTCTCCTCAGCTGATGAGCGTGGTAATCCACTCAAATTTGGCTCGCGGCATACAACAATTACCGCCACCTCCACCCAAAGATGCGAGATGATCTCCCACTTCATTGCCATATCTGATGGCTTATTTAGCATCGACGCCAGCCGGCGTCCGTCGAACAACACTGATTTGCTCCTGCCTTCCTCGACTTTAGTTGGTGGAACCTCGGTGTTCACTTAAGTCATTTCTATTAAATGCAGGGTAGAGAGCAATAAAGATCTCTGCATGAAGATGTAGCGAAAGCAACACAACTCTGTCAAAGATTAGGTGGTGGAACAATAAGGCTGACCGCCATTTGTTAGACAAAATAATTCAAATGCGGAAGCCAGGATCGTTTATAGACAAACCTCTAGCCATTGTTCTTATTCTCGTTCGTCTGAAAAACCTGAAAATACAAAGAAAATTGGGCACACGCTACTAATCCAATTCACTCTCGTACTGATGGTGTATGCCAAATGAGAGAGTTTGAGTTAGACCTTGTAGTTGCCCGTTAGAATGAACGATCGTTCCTTTATAAACCGTCTTCCATCAAGGCGGTTACCAAATGGGCGGTTGTCACGAAAAGGTACGTATGTGGAAAAACTGTATGTCGAATAACCACCACTTTAAGAGAAAATGTGGGTTCGAAAATGTGGGATCACAAAAATAAATAACATTCTCCCACTTGATCCAATCATTTTTATCATACGGATTATCCAACTAATTCCACAAAAACTTTATGCTTAAAGAAAAGAAACAAAACACATGGATCATGGCGACATGTCCTCTAAGAGCGAGTAATATCTTCCATGTATCACAATGCATCTTATTTCTTTAATGTCGGCCTATATGTGACAACACATCTTAATGAATAAACTCTATGTTTATTCCAGAACCAAGGCTAAATGTTATTCTCATAAACAACATAATATGTACACCAAAATTGAGAATCAACATTACAACTGAATAAGAGTTTCATACAACAGAAATCGTCCATATGACAACAAATTACATTATGAGACCTACTCCCATACTTGTCACATGATCCTTATACTTCATTGGTGGCATGCCTTTAGTTAAAGGATCGGCTATCATCAATTCAGTGCTAACGTGTTCAATGACCACTTTATTCTCCTTAACATGTTCCCTTAAAGCTAAATACTAAATGTCGATATGCTTACTTCGACTGCCACTTTTGGCATTTTTAGCCATAAAAATCGTAGCTGAATTGTCACAATATATTCTTAATGGCCTAGAAATAGAATCAACAATTCTAAGCCCAACAATGAAACTCTTCAATCATACACCATGTGAGGTAGCCTCAAAACAAGAAACGAACTTAGCCTCCATAGTGGAAGTAGTAGTTAAAGTCTGCTTGGCACTTCTCCATGACACGGCAGCCCACGAAGTCTACATCCAAATAACCGACTACTTCCAAGTTGTCAGTTCATCTATACATAAGCATGTAGTCTTTGGTACCTTGAAGGTATCTCATCACTTTCTTTGCAGCTCTCCAGTGGTCTAAACCTGGATTATTCTGATATCTTCCCAACATTCCCACAGCAAAAGCAATGTCAGGTCGAGTGCAAACCTGAGCATACATCAAGCTTCCAACAGCAGAAGCATATGGAATGTTGCACATTTGTTCCCTTTCTAGATCGTTCTTCGGGCATCGGTTCAAATTGAACCTATCACCCTTCACAATGGGTGCTATACTTGGTAAACAATCTTTCATTCGAAATCTCTCTAAGACCTTATTGATATAGGTTTCTTGAGATAGTCCTAAAATTCCTCGAGGTCTATCTTTTTGAATCTTAATGCCAATGACATAAGATGCCTCACCCATATCCTTCATATCAAAACTCTTAGAGAGAAATTTTTTCACCTCATGTAGCAACCCCTTATCATTGGTTGCAAGTAATATATTATCCACATACAGCACAAGGAAACAAATTTTGCTTTCACTGACCTTTTGGTATATACATTGATTCATGACATTCTCTACAAAACCGAATGAATAGATGACTTCATGGAACCTTAAGTACCATTGGCGGGATGCTTGTTTCAAGCCATATATAGATTTCTTAAGCTTGCACACCAAATACTCACATTTACTAGAGAGGAATCCTTCAAGTTGTTTCATGTAAACCTCCTCCTCTAGTTCTCCATTGAGGAACGCCGTTTTCACATCTATCTAATGTAATTCCATATCAAAATGGGCAACCAATGCCAAAAAAATACGAAGATAATCTTTCTTAGATACAGGAGAAAATGTCTCCGTGTAATCGACTCATTCCTTTTGAGTGAATCATTTGGCAACAAGTCTAGCTTTATATCTTTCAATGTTACCAATGAATCCTTCTTAGTTTTGAAGACCCATTTACAACCAATGGCCTTCGCACCATAAAGTAATTGAACCATATCCCAGACTTCGTTAGATGCCATAGAACTCATATCTTCCTTCATGGCATTGTACCACAAGTTTGATTTATTACTATCCATGGCTTGTGAAAACGTTTGGAGATCATTCTTAGCTCTAATATTGTAGTCAGACTCTTGTAAATACACAATATAATCACTAGAAATTGCCGATTTCCTTATTCTAGCAGATCTTCTCAATGTTGCATCAACATTCTCTTGAGGAGCGTGTTGTTCAACTGGTTGTTCAACAGTTTCTGGTAATTGTTGAACAATTGGATCTACTAGATCAATATCAGCAGGTTGTGGAACTTCAACGATTGGTTGTTCAATAGCCGGTTGAACTGAAGGGGCATTATGAGCAACAACCAACCTTAAACTTGAGGTGGAAGGTTAAATATCTGTATGATCTTTCTTAGGATCAAGGTCCTTCGATCGATCGCTCCCACTAATCAAGTCATTTTCAAGAAATTTAGCGTTTTTTGATTCCACAATCCTAGTGGTGTGAGATGGACAATAAAACCTGTATCCCTTAGACCTTTCGGCATATCCAATGAAATACCCATTTATGGTCCTTGGGTCCAACTTATTTTCTTGTGGATTGTAAACTCTCACTTCAAACGGGCATCCCCAAACGCGTACATGTTGCAAACTTGATTTCCAACCTTTAAATAACTCAAAAAGTATCTTTAGAACAGCCTTGGTCAAAACTTGGTTTTAATATGTACACTACCGTCTTAAGTGCTTCAGTCCACAAGGACTTAGGAAGTTTGGAGCCGCTAAGCATACTACGCACCATGTCCAATAAAGTTTGGTTTCTTCTTTCCGCTACACTGTTTTGGTCCAGAGAACCAAGCATAGTATATTGATCAACTATCCCATGCTC
Source organism: Eucalyptus virginea (assembly GCA_014182375.1). Classification (NCBI taxonomy): domain Eukaryota; kingdom Viridiplantae; phylum Streptophyta; class Magnoliopsida; order Myrtales; family Myrtaceae; genus Eucalyptus; species Eucalyptus virginea. Next base: position 54,872,922 of record CM024519.1, read on the forward strand.
TTGAAGAAACTTTGCAAATGGACCAGGTGCTTGTCCATCTTCAGTGTATCTACCATAAAATTCTCCATCTCTATCTGATCTCACGATCTTAATTTGCTTATCGCATTGTTTCTCTACTTTCGCCTTAAATACCTTAAAGGCATCTAATGCTTCATACTTATTATGAATCAAGTAGAAATACATGTAACGTAAGTAATCATCTATGAAAGAGATGAAGTATTTCTGACCATAAGAGTCCATATTTGAACTACATATATCCGTGTGTATGATTTCTAATATTTCTGTACTTCTCTTGACACATTTCTTTGACTTGTTGATCTGCTTTCCCTTTATGCAGTCAACACAAGTATCACAATCAGTAAAATCTAAAGTACTCCATTATTTACCAATCGCTTAATTCTTTTTTATGGAGATATGTCCCAATCTCCGGTGCCACAACATAGAGAAATGTTCTTTCACAACACATCGTTTTATACCAGCGTTATCATGAACATGCATCGCATCATAATAGGCATTGTCTTGCAAATTAATTTGAAAAAGACCATCAGACAAAGTACCACTCCCAACAATTTCAGATTTAAACGATAAACAGAATGTCAAATCTGAAAAGTAAAAGGAGTAACCCAAAGGTACAAGTCTTGAAACCGAAATTAAGTTTCTAAAGAAACTAGGAACATAAAAGGTCATTTCCAAATTCAAAACAAAGCCACTATTGAGAATTAGTCTACATGTCCTAATAGCTTCCACATGCGAACACATCTTGTTTCCTAAATAGATGCTTTGTTCACTTCCCACTAGCTTCCTATGGTTTTGAAAACCCTACAAGGAATTCGAAATATGGATTGTAGATTCGGAATCAATCCACCAAGTGTTGTCACTTACATCAGCCATATTAGATTCATAACAAACACGAGATTGGGATAAGTATACTAATGGTGTCATAAGTTGTGTACGGCGCTCACTTTGGTGCCAAAAGTTTCCATCGGATCACTTAAGTGCCAAAAAATTTGAAAAACGCTCACTTTGGTGCCAACGCCGATCCGATCGGCCGGAAATCTGACGTGGTGTTTTTTTATTAATTTTTTAGGCTGACGTGGCTTGCTGGAGAGCACAATCAGCATCTAAACCACAAAAACGACGTCGTTTGGCTTCTTTCCCCCAAATCGAAACCCTAAATCCCCAAATTGAAAGAGAGAGAGAGAGAGAGAGGGAGAGAGAGGAGGCACGTCGTCTTCTTCCTTGAAGAGCGACACCAGCAGCGAACGGCACCAGTAGCAACACCAGCAGCGCACCAGTAGCAGCACCAACAATGGCACCAACGGCGGCGGCGGCGGCGCACCGGGTGCGGCACCTTCAACCCCTCTTCTTCCTCCTCCTCCTCCTCCACCTCGCCTCGTATTCTTTCTGCCACTTTTTGTTTGAGCAACAATCTCGTTCCCTCCTCGTTCACCTGGTCGAGCATCTATAATGGTGGCCAAGCGACAGTGGCCGAGCATTGGCGGGTGAACAACGGTGGCCGAGCGGTGAGGAGAAACCCTAACCCTAATTTCAACCCATGTACGAGCTAAACGGCGTCATTTTTGCGAGGGTGTCCACGTATAAGAGCAAAACGACGTCGTTTCTTGAAGAGGATGAAAAACGATGTCGTTTAAAAGCCGAGCAACTTTTTTTTAAAATAAAAATGTCACGTAATCATTTTGGCCGGAATTTCTCACCTAAAGTGATCGTTTTTTCTCCGATTTGGCACTTAAGTGATTCGGCGGAAACTTTTGGCACCAAAGTGAGCGCCGTACACAACTTATGGCACCATTAGTGTACTTATCCCCAAGAGATTGGATTACCTTTTTTCTCAAGCCATGCCTTAAATTTGACACAATCCTTCTTTATATGCCCCTTTTTGTTTACAAAAGAAACATTTGGATTGTTTCTTAATGTCAGCTTGGGGAGGTATTTTATCTTTTCCCTTATGTTTGCCATGGCCTTTATTCTTTCCTTGTGTTACCAAATGAGCACCTTCTCCCAATTCCATAATTAGTCTTTCCTCCTCTTGAACACACATGGTCATGAGTTCATTAATTGACAATTTATTCTTATGTGTGTTGTAAGAGATCTTGAAAGGTGATATTGTTGTGGGAGAGTGTTCAGAATATAATACACAAGAAATGATTCAGATATCTCAATCTCAAGATTCTTAAGCTGAGTCGCAATATTCCTCATTTGCATGATGTGCTCACGCACACCTTTAACACTAGTGAGCTTCATTGATGAAAACCTCATAATTAGTGTCATGGCATGTGCCTTCTCGGAACTCTCAAATTGCGCATCTATGACCTCCAATAAGGCCTTAGCATTGTTATGCTGAGCAACCGAACCACGAATACTAGGAGATATTTTAGCCCTTATAAACATAGCACAAACACGGTTAGACCGCTCCCATTGATTATAAAGGGTTATCTCAGCTGCAGTGCTCAAATCAGTAGGAGCAGGTGGTTTGTCTTTCCTTATAGCATAATCAATGTCCATCCACCCCAATTGAAGAAGAATTGACTCATTCCAAACTTTATAGTTCTCACCATTTAGTATGGGAACATCAAATTTAAATTCAGAGAAATTCACAGGTTGTAAAGCTGCATATCAAATAATCATGCTTATGTCACAAAATTTAAGGCATAATATACATAAATCATGTTTTACCAATGTAAACATGTCACGAATATGAATCACATAACATAAAAACTGCATGTGGGCTAAGTTTTTAATTTAAATAGATTCATAATTACTTCATGAAGAAACTACCATATTATATACATTTTCTTAATCACTATGGGTAAATTAAGAAAATAATATGATATTTCATCATAATTAATCATATTAATATAATGAAAATTCATGTGGGATAAAATTCATCATATTAATATAATTAATTACAATCAATGTCCATTTCTAAATATGATCCGGAGGCTCTTAATATATAATTTAATTAATTAAAGATGTTGTGGCTACTCTCTAATTAATTAAATATATGGATCATTGGACATTTAATTTCATGCATAAAATACTCATAAAAATGCATGAAATGACATAATAAATAAATACATCAATGGCAGAACAGTAAATAAAAAATTGGCCAAGGGCAAGATTGTAAAAACATGAAAAATTTGGGGCAGAGGCGTAAAAGGAGCCGTGGAAAAGGGGACGTCAGGCGCACGCGCCAGAATCCGCGCGGGCGTATGCCCCGCACACGCGCGGTTCAACGGGCAGGCGCGTGCGTTGCACGCACTAGGCAACTGCCGCGTGCGTGAGATCCACGCGCCAGTAGTTGCGCGTGCATGAGAGCGCGTGGCGTGTGGATTCCACGCACTTGCAACCGCACGCATGCGCGTGGGCTCCACGCGCCTTCTTCCCCGCGAACATAAGCTTTTCCATCGATTTTTCGCCGTTTTCAGCCGCGATTTCAGCCCCGTTTCTTCTCCGGCAACCCATCTAAGACCGAAATAAATGATGGGTTTTGAAGAGCATGCCGGTATGACCACATGGGTCCAAGTTACAGCGAAAATGACCAAGGAATTGGTCTCAAATCTAACGAAAAACTCTAAAAACACAAATCCTCAACCACCATGACTTCTGCTGCCCGATTAGCCTCCGACAAATACCGATATACCGGAAAAACTCATGGCTAATGTTCCTTATGGTGGTGCGACCGTACGGGTCCAAAATCAAGGGTGGGTCGCCGGAATTTGCCCGGAATTTGCGAGTTTCTCTCTTGACCTCAAAATCCCAAGTTACTGTTCATGTTCAAAAATGCCCGAAAATACACCAAAAATTCGAGAAAAACAAGGTAGAGGCACTAAACACGCTCTGATACCAAATGTTAGATAAAATAATTCAAATGCGGACGCCAGGTTTGTTTATAGACAAACCTCCAGTTATTGTTCTTGTTCTCGTTCGTCTGAAAAACCTGAAAAAAAAAAAAAAATTGGGCACACGCTACTAACCCAATTCACTCTCGTACTGATGGTGTATGCCAAATGAGAGAGTTTGAGTTAGACCTTGTAGTTGCCCGTTAGAATGAACGATCGTTCATTTATAAATCGTCTTCCATCAAGGCGGTTACCAAATGGGTGGTTGTCACGAAAAGGTACGTATGTGGAAAAACTGTATGTCGAATAATCGCCACTTTAAGAGAAAATGTGGGTGAAAATGTGGGATCACAAAAATAAATAACACCATTATAATTTTGCGGTACAAACACATCTACTAGATTTGGATTTTGTCTTCCCCCATTTGCATGTGGTAATACACTCATGATGAACACTATGTCTGTCCTATTACTTGGCATCATCATAGCAATTTCAAGTTCAAGAAAAAAGAGAAGATTGCAATATTTTCTTCTTCTTTTTTTGTGTCCAAAATCTGCCGAGCCCGCCGGGCAGCCCATGGCCCGTAGAATGCGCAGTGCACCTTGGACCAAGTGTCAATACCTAGGAGAAAGCTAGCACAAGATTGTCGCGACCTACCCTCGGGGGGAGGGAATAGGTTTAGGGGTATTACCTAAAGGACGGGCATAAGGCCCATGATTAGGCGCGAGCTCTCCCAAGCCCATACTCGGCGCAACGTTGGGATATTCTTAAAAATTTCGCAAAAAGGAGTCGCCACTAGCCTATTGGGGTCGGTTAGAAACCAAGTGAGGCATGGGAGTGTACCTCAGTTCCTACGTAACTAGAGAATCTGGGATTGGGGACTTGATTACACTAATTGACCAATTAGTGTCATTTCGGTACCTAATGTTGTTCGTTTTAACAAAATTATTTTTGGCAAGCAGTTTGGATTGATTTTTATACCTATCCACTAACATATGAGGTGACCATACAGGTGCGCAATCATTAAGTAATGATCATAGCTACCAAGATTCTAATTGCAGTAAAATAAAATACGTGCAATCAAACATAATTAAATATGCAAATTAAACATACGATATAATTAATATATGAGCAAATAAATGTCTAATTACACTAAAAAGGCAAGACATGGCAATTCCCAATCAAACCCTACTTTTTAAATTTTCGAATTTTTTTTAAATTTAATTAATTATTTTTATTTTTATTTTTTATTTTTGGGGCCGAACCGAGTCGGGTCCGATTTGACCGGACCTGAGTTTGGCCCGATTGGCGCTGGTCGGGTCCGATCAAAGACCGGACCCGGGTTTGGCCTAAAGCGTGGGCCCAACCCAAAAGGTCCCCCTCCTCTCTTTTTAAAACAAACCAAGTTCACAAGCCCACACTAAACTAGCCCAAGCCCACAAACCCAAAAGTCAGATGGCCCAAATTACCCAAAAACCCTACCCGAGAATTTACACCCGACCCGGCTCTTTTGACCTGGTTCGCACCTTCTTCTCTAGGGCTTCTTTGCGGCACCCGGGGGGACGGTAGGGACGTCGGCGACTCGACGGCGTAGATGTGGTGGGCAGTAGTGGCGACTCGGCGGTGGTAGCGCGGTGGGCGGCGGCAATGCGGTGGGCGGCAACGGTAATGCGGCGGGTGGCGGCCGCGAGCAACGAGGGGCGACGACATCGTTAGGGGCTGCGCGGTGGTTGCGATGGAGGCAACACCAATGGAGTTGGGCAGCAATAGGGGCGGCTGCATCGGGGATGGAATTGAGACAGAGGTGACACATACAAGCTAGTGAGCAGCACGATAGGGCTCATGTTGAAGGCCAGCGGACGTGATGACAAGCAACTCGGCACGGTGTTAGGAGGATGGGTAGCGATAGCGTCGGGCCAGGACATTGCCGCAGTCGAGGTCGGAGGGCGGCAGCTCGGTGAGCAGTGACGGTTTTGGAAAGGTGTGGCCTAGCAGTGTCGACAATGACTGAACGATAGTGGCAGCCGGCCTGGTGATGCGACGGAGCTCGATCGACTCTTAGATCTGATCAAGCATGATCAGATCTGGGCCTTTGGCTGACCCCTACCTCGGATCTTCGGGTCTAAGAGGCTTCGAGTTCGTCTTCTCGCTCCCTCTGGTTTCGGCTGGCTTGACGTCGGGAGCAGCGGCGGTGGGTACTGCAGCTGCTAGCATCAGCAGCAGCAGTGTCGAGCACAGGGGGTTGGATGGCAGCGGCATGAACAACTTCAAGCTCGGAGGGCAGCAGCTCGGACGACGTCAGGCAACGTCGACGATGACGCCTCCCTCCTTGAATCTTACCCTTTCTCGGTTTCTCTCCCTCTCTTTGGTTTTTTTTCGTTTTTCTTTTTATTTCCCTCTCGGTTCTCCCCTCTCTATCTCTTTGTTTCTCCTCTATCCCTGCCCCCCTGTGTTCTGCAGGTTTTCCTCCTTCTTTTTCAAACTCCGCGTGCAAAGAAAAACAGGGAGGAGGAAGAAGCCGGCATGGGCTGGGCCGAAGGGGAAGGAGTTGGGCCGGGCCCCGTGCGCAAGAGAGAGGGGAAAAGAGGAGGGGCCGGGTGGGCCAAGGCCAAATTTGGCCCGACCCGACCCCTCATGCATCCCCCTTTTTTTTGTACTTTTGTTTTGTTTTTTTTTTTAAGCGACTAATTCCTAATTTTGTATGCGATTAAGTTTTAAGTAAAATAGTAAAATTTAGGTGTCAACAGCTACCCCTCTTTGAATGGGAGCTCGAAGAGGTTGCATTCAAAGATAAAAGACACCTAAATTATTTCGATGAGAGAGGGACCTTGGGTGCATAGGCACACACCGGGTCAACGAAGGGATTCGGGGCTATGGAAGTGCGTCGTGTTGATAAGAGAAAGAAAGACTCCGGGCTACAGAAGCACACCGTGTCATAGGAAGAAAAAGAGACCCCGGGCTACAGAAGTACGCCATGTCATAAGAAAAAGAAAAGATCCCGGGCTATAGAAGCACGACGTGTCATAAGAAGAAAGGAAAGACCCCGGGTTACAGAAGCACACCGTGTCATAAGAAGAAGAACGAGGAAGTCTCGGCGTGTAACAACGGATTTCAATCGGGCTGAAAATACATGGTTTTGAGGAAAATCCATGAACCTTTGTAGATGACATGGTTTAAGGTTGACCATGAACCTTTTGAAAATCGCAGTTTAAGGATAGACTCAAAAACATTTTAAAAGCGTGGTTTAAGCAAAGACCCACGAACCCCGTGGTTTAAGGATAAACCCATCAACCTTGTGGTTTAAGAATGACCCACTAACCGTATGGTTTAAGGATAAACCCACCAACCTTGTGATTTAAGGATGACCCACTAACCGTGTGGTTTAAGGATAGACCCACAAACCGTGTGATTTAAGGATAGACCCACGAACCGTGTAGTTTAAGGATAAGCTCACGAACCCTGTGGTTTAGACTAGAAAAAGGGTCTCATCGTATAAAAACGGGTTTCGACTGGGAGAAATGTCTCACCGTGTACGAGCGGTTTCGACCGGGTATGATAGTCTGACCGTGTACGAACGGATTTTGATTGGGAGAAAGGTCTCACCGTGTACGAACGAGTTTCGACCAAGTATGATAGTCTCACCGTGTACAAACGGGTTTCAACTGGGAGAAAGGTCTCACCGTGATAGTCTCATCGTATGCGAACGGGTTTCAACTAGGAGAAAAGTTTCACCGTATATGAACGGGTTTCGACCGGGTATGATAATCTCACCGTGTACGAATAGGTTTCGACCAGGTATGATAGTCTCACCGTGTACGAACGGGTTTTGACTAGGAAAAATGTCTCACCGTGTACTAATGAGTTTCGACTGGGTATGATAGTCTCACCGTGTACAAACGAGTTTCGATTGACAGAAATGTCTCACCGTTTATAAACGAGTTTCGACCGGGTATGATAGTCTCACCGTGTACGAACGGGTTTCGACTGGGAGAAAGGTCTCACCATGTACAAACGAATTTCGATCGGGTATGATAGTCTCACTATGTACGAACGGGTTTCAACCGGGTATGATAGTTTCACCATGTACGAACGAGTTTCGATTGGGAGAAAGGTCTCACCGTGTACAAACGGGTTTCGATTGGGAGGTAGATCTCACTGTGTACGAATGGGTTTCAACCGGGTATGATAGTCTTACCGTGTATGATAGTCTTACCGTGTACGAACAAGTTTCGACTAGGTATGGTAGTCTCACCGTGTACGAACGGGTTTCAACTGGAAGGTAGGTCTCACCGTGTACGAACGAGTTTCGACTGGGTATGATAGTCTTACCGTGTACGAACGAGTTTCGACTAGGTATGATAATCTCATCATGTACAAATGGGTTTCGTCTAGGAGTAGACAAGCATGATTTACCGATGAAACCACAAGCCGTGTGGTTTAAAAAAAGCCACCAACCCCGTGGTTTTAAGGATAGACCTACCAATTTTGTGGTTTAAGGAAAAGCCACCAATCCCATGGTTTAAGGATAAACCCACCAACCTTGGAAATGGCATGGTTTAAGGCTAACCATGAACCTTGTAGATGACATGGTTTAAGGTTGACCATGAACCTTTGGAGATGGCATGGTTTAAGGCTAACCACGAACCTTTGGTTTTTAGGGAAACACATGCTAACTTGTTGAAACTGCATGGCTTCACTGAGGAATTCTGTCAAACTCAACTTGAGCAAATGTTATTAGAGATGTCATCAAGAGACATATTGGTAATATTGCATCATTAATTAAACAAGCTAATCAAGCTAAGTTCGACTATTTTTAAAAAAACATTTGATGTCGATTAGCATCACGTGGCACAAAATTATCATCTTGCTCGAGGATGTATCATTAATCATCAAATTCTCTGGGAGTCAAGTTCTTATCAGAACGACTACGACTCGTGAAATTGACTCATCAATCATGCCAAACTAGAGCTTCTTCGTCAAAAAGGATTTCTCACACACTCTCGATAAAATGGCTGCTCGTTCTCATCTATTCGCGTGGAAAGTAATTGATTGTTGATGACATCTCACATAACCCATGTCAAAGGCCTTCAAAAACATTCGCGATGAGCACAATCTGATCTATCAAAAGGGTCTTTTGAAAGGACCGCAATATAGGCTCGGTTATGGGCTTACACAAAGGGATTATCGCTTTGAGGCCAATAAAGGAACATTTGCCGTTATCTTCATCGGGTTTACAAGTTGAGAACTCCGGAGATAAGACAAGATAGAATTGCTTCCACTCCTTCAAGCGATAGCTTCTTTGTGGCATTCTCATTTTCACTTGAACCATCCCAACCGGAAGAGGGTTGTAATGTTGGCTCGGGAAAGGCTTGAAAGGCTTAAAATTTTCAAAAGGGTTTTTAGGAGTCGATAATCATCATGGCATTGTGACCAGGTCACTCGATCTTTCGAAATCATTTGCTTATTTTTCTAATTTCCTTTGCACTTGCGATGATTATTTTACGCAAACATTTGGACTTTGATAATTTTTCTTTCGCATAAGATGCAGCCTTTTGGTTCTTTTTCTTAACGGGCATTGGCCTTGCTTATACCAGGCACACTGCTTTTTCATGCCACATAATTTTGTCGAACTTTTCGCTCTTTGAACTTTTAGAGCTCTTATGACTTTCGAGATGCTCTTCATGTTTTCTCGTAAATGCCAATTATATGTGATCAATCCTTATACCTTGCCCCACTGAAGGAAGATGATCACTGCTCGAGGTTCAAAACTGAATAATCAGGCCCAAATAGGTTAAGGCAATGGATATCAGTGTTTAGGTAGAGAAGGAAATGCTCTTTTTCACATTGGGATGAGTCAAAATCTAATGAGAATTCCTCTGAAGCTATCACCAGAAGATTGATGCAAGTGAAAGTAATAGAATCTTTCTCAACCTTTCGCTCTACAACACGACTGTAACATCTCCATGAGAATATTGTTTTTCACTCAACTCTCAAAAGTGTTTGAAGGATGTGTCTAGGAATGGCTTGCCTTTCTTTATCCTAAGCACTTCTTGTTTGGCATGGTTAACATTTCCATCTCACTCTGTTGAGATCATTTGAGTAGATCAATCTCTAGAGGAAAATTTGATTCAAAATGAATAATCCACAAAACGAGAAAACAATTTTGAGATAAAAAGGATGCTCAAAAAGTTTGTAGACTCAATTATTCATTTTTTTTTTTAGCTTGTCTCTAGGAAAGTGCCAAAGGTTCTCTTTTGTAATGGAAATTCTCTTTTTTTTTTTTTTTTTTACTTTAAAAAAATCGAGAAAAATGGTACTTACCTATGGCATGACGATCCGGTAACCCTGTAAAGAATGTAAAAAATATGTTAGTGCAAAAATCTTTAGGGATTGAAATGTTGGAAAAATACATTATTACCCTTCACTCGCTTTTATCCTTTGAGGGTTAACATCTCTTGGATTCACCCTCATGGATATTTGGTAACTTGGCATTACCCTTCACTTGCATTTGTCTTTAAGCGTTTGATGTCTTCCTATCAAAGGAAAGAAAGAATCATGTCAAAGACGCTATCAAAATGAGCAATTGGAATCGACACCATTTACCCTTCACGTGTTTTCAAATTCGCCTTTTTGGATACTTGGCAACTCCCTTCATTTGTCTCATCATGTAAAGTGAACGAGATCGATGAGCTGTTTTGGCACCTAAGGCATTTGCTCCATCTCCTTGTGATAAAGCATATAACAAAGTAGCATTTTGCAACACAAATCTCTAATGTTGATTGCAGAAAGCTCTTGCAGCCAAATGTCCAAATGCTTTAATTGCCAAAATGCGCAAAAGCCCTAATGCTAGCCTTTTAGTAACATATGATGTGGCTCTTGATAAAACTCATAAAAACAATATGGTGATGGCGATGTCCAATCTCCAAGTAAAGAAACTTCCTAGAATGGAATTCAGCTTTGTTCTGCCTCTATTGGAAGATTGGCACCGACGATGCCTCGACACATGCTTACTCCTCAAGTTCCACGAGCCTACACTTTTATCTTTTTGAAGGGGCAGATGCCGGTCTCAAATAAACTCTTCATTCTACCCGAGAAAGCGACCACGTGAAGAGAGGGCCTTAAGCAAGGCTTTCTTGAAATTCATTTTCAAAACATTTTGAAGGTAGACGTAAAGGTTCATTTAAAACACTTCCGAGGTTTTTTTTTTTTTTTTTTTAGGATGATTTTCACGAAATTGAATTCCATCATTAAAAAAAAAAAATGTGACTCGCATGATTTACAAAGGCATCAATTGGATTCGCAATCAAAATCCAAAACGGAAAACACGGTTCTTAACAAGAATAAAGACAATAATAAGATACAAGAAACTCTTGCACAGATGAAAGTAAAAATCAACTCTTGTCCTAGCTCTAGAATGCATTTCTTTTTGTGGTCACGTGAATGAGAGAAAATGATATCTCAATGAGGTCGCTTCTTACAATAAAATCGAGGTGTCGGTACATGCCCCACAATCCTTATTATGGGGTTTTGATATTTCACCAAGATTTTATCATAAGAGAAGATATCATTAAAATAATCAATCCACGGCCATCAATCGAATGTCCACTTTTATTCCAAAAGTTTCGTATGCAAAAGTGTCATTGATTTCTGAAAGATTGATTTGTGATTTTACTCCTAGAAAAATGAAGTGACTTCTAATTTAAGAAATTTGTACACAATATGATTTGCATTTTAGTCCCAAAATGTGAGAATGAGAGAATTTGATAAAAAAAGAATGCAATTTCAATTTTTGTGCCCCGATATAAAATCACAACTTGAAAGTTTTTTTTTTTAAATGTGATTTTGAGCCCATAACTAGAAATTTAAACAAAATCATGTGTTCAACAGGGCCAAATCAAAATGTTTAAAACTTGCATTCAATGTTCACTTGTAAAAAATGATTGCCAATTTTTTCAATTATAAGCCTACAGCACTAAGGGCAATCAATTAATGTTCGCGAATTTCACGTTGGAGGTTCAATACAAAATGAGTAAATAAAAAGGAAAATGATACATACAATGAGTACCGACCTTTGTTTCTATTTTTTTTCCTTTTCTTTTAATTACATAGACATACACATGGGAGATGGTTCGATTTTTACTCTATATGGCTCAAAATGGAGTCATAGGATTATCGGACTAGACCAACAAGATCGTGGATGGGTCGTGTTACCCATGACTCCGACTTCGTCAAAGAACCGACCCGTGTCGCGCGATTGTAGACTAAGGTGGGTACCTTCAATATGAAGAAAGAAATTTCAAGATTAAGATGAGCGACTCGTCCTACATGATTGTAGTCTGAGTGGTATCCATCTCAACACCATCCTAAGTGATCCTACGCGACCTAGGTTCGGCAAGTAGTGTGTGCCATGGTGTAGTGCAATGCAGGAAACGCAGGTATGATAATTTATAAGCAAGCAAAACTTCATAAATTCAAGACATGAACATTTGTTCACAACTCCACACCGGCAAGACAAGTGGTTAACAATCACTTCTCCCCTTATAACTCCCATTCTGCAAAAACATTTAACACCTTTAATGTTAGGGGCGTACCTGGAATTCTCGCTGCCAAATAAAAATATTTTTGAACAAGATTAATTTTTGCCTAAGTCCTCCAAGGTCTAAAACCAAGTCCTCAGTGGAGTCGCCAAGCTATCAAGACCTACCCTCGGGGGAGGGAATAGGTTTAGAGGTATTGCCTAAAGGAATGGCATAAGGCCCATGATTAGGCACGAGCTCTCCCAAGCCCATACCCCGCGCGACGTTGGGATATTCTTAAAAATTTCGCAAAAAAGAGTCGCCACTAGCCTTCTGGAAAAGCAGTAGTGGATTCAGAACAAAACCGTTCCAGTTGCAGTAAGGCAAACTTCTCGCGGAAATTGACCTTTATCGAATCAAGAAAATCAAAATCAACAGTTCTAGGGTTCATAACCCCTCTCTTCAGAAGTTCCGAATAAACCTTCTTGTGCCCCTTCGATCTAAACAAATTAGAGTCATCAGTAACGTTAGCAGCCACACCTAATCTAGGCTGAAAATGAGCAAACAACCGTTCATCATCATCATGAGGTTGATTTGCAGGGCCATAGAATGGGTCACTCGGTATGTTCTTAAATGTTCTATAAGCTATTCCTTTCTCTACAACTACCAATTTTTCCAAATCTCTCAAAAACAAGATTTCATTCTTGAATCCTCTATCTTTTAAGAATTCATCGATTAAGAACATCAGCATACCTCCTTTCTTCATATTAGAATAGAGCTTATAAGCAACCTTGGGAGTCCGAGTTCTTACAGGTTTAGCATCCTCTATGACTTCTTCTTCAGGTTGAGTCGATGGAGAAGATTGATGCTATTGAGAAGGTTGTTGTTGACTCGGACATAGTGGTGGAGGAGAATCTTCTTCCTCAGTTAAGTCAAAATGGGTAGGACCCTCAGGCATAGATCGTGGTCCCCTGCTTGCAATTCTTGAAGACTTTCTCGAAGACATTGTCGCTTCAAGGGAGGAATTCACCACTTGCTCAAAAAAGGAGATAACTTTTTGATAGATCGAGAGTGAAAGTGAAAGCAAATAGGAATTTTGTAGTCTAGGGTTTCAGTGTAAAAACGAAGAAGACGAGTCTCGACAGTATATAAAGCAAGTGAAGCGAGGTAAACGAAATGTCGTAAAAGAAAAATAAAAATACCTTTTTGAAAAGGATAACTTCCCTTTTTGAAAATAACTATCTTTTCAAAATTGATAACTACCTTTTTGAAAAAGTAAAGAAAACTTGGAAAGATGACTTCAATCAATTAGCGATTAATAAACAATCGCACCTTTTCAAATTTAGAAATAACTTACCGTTGTAACTCTTGGTTTTCTGAGTCTGAACACATTCAGACTTTACCTTTTGAGTCTTGTGCACATCCAAACTCTATTTGGTAAGAGATATAATGTTCAGGCTAGTGCGAATAGACTCAAATAGACTTTTCTCCAGTGGCTTTGTAAATATATCCGCCAGTTGATTCTTTGAGTCAATAAATTGGATCATAACTTCTCCATTTTGAACATGATCTCTAATAAAATGATGTCGAATCTCTATATGCTTTGCTCTTAAATGAAGAATTGAATTCTTGGTGAGATTAATTGCGCTGGTATTATCACATCTGATCTCAGTGCACGAATCTTTGATTCCAAAGTCTCTTAGTTGTTGTTTTATCCACAAGATTTGAGAACAACAACTTCCAAGAGTCACATATTTTGCTTCTGCTATTGAAAGAGCTACTGTACTTTGCTTCCTTGAAAACCATGATACTATCCTGTTACCAAGCAATTGACAAGTATCGGAAGTGCTTTTTCTTTCAACTCAGCAACCTGTTAGATCTGCGTCTGAATATCCAAGGAGAGTAAAGTCTCCCTCTTTGGGATACCATAGACCTATCTTCAAGGTTGTTGCAACGTATTTGATGATGCGTTTCGCAGCACTTATATGAGACTCTTTTGGATCTGATTGAAATCTGGCACACATGCAAACACTAAACAAAATGTCAGGTCTAAAGGCAGTAAGATAAAGAAGTGAACCAATAATACTCCTGTAAAGTTTCTTGTTAACTTTCTTTCCTCCTTCATCTTTATCCAGCTTCGAAGAACTAGATATTGGTATTTTGGTCTTTTTGCAATTGTCTAATCCGAACTTTTTAACAAGTTCTTTTGCATATTTTTCTTGGTGAATAAAAATCCCTTCCTTCAATTGCTTTACTTGTAGTCCAAGAAAGAAGGATAATTCACCCATCATGCTCATCTCAAATTCTTCCTGCATAGACTTAGAAAAATTCTTGCATAGATTTTCGTTAGATGATCCAAATATTATATCATCAACATAAATTTGAACAAGTAAAAAATTTTTACCTTTCCTTTTAATAAACAGAGTAATGTCTACTTTACCTTTGACAAAACCACTTTTGATTAAAAAATTTACTTAACCTGTCATACCAAGCTCGATGTGCTTGCTTTAATCCATATAGAGCCTTCTTCAGTCTGAATACAAAATCTAGTTTCCTTGGATCTTCAAAACCATAAGGTTGTTCCACATAGACTTTCTCTTGGATAAATCCATTCAGAAATGCACTTTTGACGTCCATTTGGAATAACCTGAAATTCTTATAACAAGCAAAAGCAAGTAATAATCTAATTGCTTCTAACCTTGCTACTGGTGCGTAAGTCTCATCATAGTCTATCCCTTCTTCTTGCGTATATCATTTGGCTACGAGTCTTGCTTTGTTTCTTACAACTTTCCCTTTTTCATCCATCTTGTTCTTGAAAACCCATTTAGCTCCAATAACAGATTTACCTTTTGGTTTAGGAGTTAGTTCCCAAACATCGTTAACATTGAACTGCCTAAGCTCTTCTTGCATGGCTTCGATCCAGCTTTCATCAATTAAAGCTTCTTCTATGCTCTTGGGTTCTATTTCAGAAATAAGAGTTACAACGCTAGACTCTTCATGCATTTTGGATCTTATATGAGTTCCTTCATTAATGTTACCAATGATGAGTTCATTGGGATGACTAGACTTGTGCTTCTAGTTACTGGTTGGTCTGACAGATTGCTGAACTTCTTCTTCAGTTGATTCTTCAATATTTGTTCATTGTTGTTCTTCTGTAGTCTGAGCTGCTTCAGGGGAAGTAGATTTTGTAGAGTTTGGAGCAGTTTTTGATTCTTCAAGTTGAGTCTGGATCAATTGATTTTGTATAGAGTATTGAAATTTGACATTCATTGACTCTTCCACAGACTAAGTCTTTTTGTTGTATACTATGTAAGCTTTGCTAGATGTTGAGTATCCAAGGAAGATTCCTTCATATGATTTTTCTTCAAACTTACAAATTCGATCATTTGCATATTTCAAGATAAAACATTTGCAACAAAACACATGAAAATAAGAAACAATTGGCTTCTTCCCTTTGAACAACTCATAGGGAGTTTTCTCCAGAATAGGCCTTAACAAAACTCTATTAATGATATAGCATGTTGTAGAAACTGCTTCAGCCCAAAAACGAGAAGAAATGTTACTTTCAATTAAAAGAGTTCTAGTCATTTCTTGCAACGATCTATTCTTCCTTTTCACAACTCCATTATGTTCAGGAGTGTATGGTGAGGAGAACATATGCTGAAAACCAAATTCATCACAAAATTTAGTAAAATCTTGATTTTCAAACTCACATCCATTGTTTGTCTGTATACTTGAAATAACATACCATTTCTCATTCTTGTTGGAGAAATCTTCGTGAAGTGTTTTGATGCTAACAGAACGTTTCCATCAGTCTAGTCTGAAGATCTCCAGACTCTGCTATTTAAAGTTTGAAGACCTCCGGACAGCCAGACTCAAGACTCAAAGTTTATCCTCATTGACAGTCTCTAATCCGTTGAAGAAAGACTATCCAGAACTGGATGTTTCATTAAGGATACGATCTTATCGACTGGAGAAGATCTCTTGGCTGGATATGACATAACGGAATCCTTTGATTGATCGAGATTGATTCGAGGATTAAGGATCCGATGATTGGCAAAATATTCATGGAAGGTTCTACTTATAGAAACCGAGATCCTGATTGTATGGGCGAACAGGATTGATGGGCTATCGACATGTTCCTTTAATAGCTCGAATGATTTTCCTAATTGATTCCATCCAACGGGTAGATTGGAGGAACTCCTTTGGTAAGTGCCAACGGGTATGATGGCATGAAGGAGTATATAAAGAAGACGTTCTAAGTTGTTCAAGATGTGCGCGATAGAAGAATTCCAAAGTCTGAAGCTCCTTGTTGTTTAGTCAATTCATTTGAGCGAAATCTTGTACGCAAAAGAGAGTCTATACTTGTGAGAATCCTTGAGGAAGTGTGGTAGAATATCTACACTGTGGAATCAAAGAAAGACTATGCTGTAACATCTCTTTTGTTCATAGTGGAATCCAGCCGGTGGACTGTCAATGCGGAAGAGTGGACGTAGGCTTGGAATAAGTCGAACCACTATAAACCCTGTGTTCAATTTTCTCTTCCTTACACTCTGTTTTTACTTTGATCGTATTTCATCTTGTTAACAAGAAAAGAATTCCCTTTCTATCATTTGCCTAGTATCGCTTCCGTATCTCGAGAAATTATTTTTACACCTATTCACCCCCCTCTAGGTGTTTATATTAGTCATCTCAATTCTGAACCTTCTTGGCAAATTTAGTAAAATAAGAGAAAATTGCAGACTTACTTGCCAAAAAGTAGACCCAAGTAAATCGTGAATAATCATCCACTATTACTAGGCAATATTTCTTTCCGCCAATGCTTTGAGTTCTAGTTGGTCCAAAGAGATCCATATGCAAAAGCTGCAGCACACGATTAGTGGAAACTTGATTTATTGGTTTGAAATAATTTCTAACATGTTTTCCCAATACACATGGTGTGCATAAGTCAATTTTTTGGTACTTCAGGTTGGGCAGTCCACGAACAAGCTTCTTTGAAGAGATCTTGGCAATTTGCTTCATGTTGATATGGTCAAGCTTTCGATACCAGAGATTTTCTTCATCTTGAATTGAAATTAGACATTGATATCTTTTTGGATTGATATCCAAAAGATAGATATTTCCATGTCTTCGCTCAGTAAAGGATTGTGAAAGATCTTTACTAGTGCCTGAACATATTCCTTCTTGAAAATTGATCTTGAATCCAGTGTCGCACAATTGGCTGATGCTGAGTAAGTTGTAGTTGAGTCCTTCCACTAAGGAGGCGTTGTTGATTGTGAGACTTCCTATCTTTACAGTTCCACATCCAACAATTCTTTCCTTGCTGTTTTCGTCAAATGAGACATTTTCACCAATTACTTACTTAAGTTTAATAAAACAATTTGAATCTCCAGTCATATGCCTTGAACATCCACTATCCAAATATCATTTGACATTTTTCTTGATAGTGACCTGCAATTAACAAAGAAACTCAAGCTATCTTTGGTACCCACACTTTCATGGGTCTAGTGGAGTTAGTGCAATATACGGTCTTTGCCCAATCCTTCTTAACAGGCCTCCAAACCATAGGACATTCTTTCTCAAAGTGTTCTGAGCTGTTACACTTAGAACATCTAATAGCACTTCCGCCAACGGGTTTTACAAAGAATTTTTGAAAATGATTTCTATAGAAGGCTTTTGTAGGTCTTTGTTTGATTCTTTCCTTTACTTTTGGAAAATTAATTAAGGGAATAGTTTTGGATGTCATTCCCAAGCCTAATTTGTCAAAGTAAGGTCTTTGTACTGAAAGAATCTTTTCTAATTTCTCAAATCCCATGGAAAACCTTTTTGAAATGTTTGAAAAATCATTTTTTAAAAGTATGTTTTCTTTTGAAAGAGATTCTGCATTTTCTTTTAAAGTAATAAAACTTTTATCTAGATTTTCAAACCTTCCTTTCCATAAAATTTCATGTTGCTTCAGTGTAGAATTCTCCCTTTTTAGCTCGGAAATCCTCTTGAGAGAGGTTTTGAGACTAAGACATAGTTCATTAATATATTTCGAGACCTTAATAGGAATTTGAAAATTACTTACCTTGATTTCACTATCTGAATTTGAGTCTGCATTGATTTTTGAGTCTGAATTTGATTATGATTTTGCCATTAAACAAATATTAGCATAATCATCATCACTTTCTTCGCATTTAGTATCACTCCAAGTTTCTGCTTTGAGTGCCTTTTTCTGTATTTCTCAGCTTTTCCTTTCTTTTTCTTCACCAAGAGACAGTTGGGTCTGATGTGTCCTCTTTTTCTTGCATTCAAAGCAAATCACATCTTTATTGGATTCGTCATCCTCAGTTGATTTGTTTTGAAATCTTTGAGAGCTTTGTTTCTTCCAATTGAATCTTCTTCCCTTTTTGTTCAGTTTTTTGAACTTTCTTATCATGAGAGCAAGCTCTTCATCGTCCATATCGTCTTCAGAATCTGTAAGATCAAAATCATCATTAGATTTTAAAGTAATAGATTTTTTACCTTTGGGATCTTCATCTTCATTGATTTGCTCCACTTCATAAGACTGAAGAGTGCCAACCAATTTGTCAACGGAGAGTGGCATGATCATTTGTGTCTCCCTTATTGATGTCTTTATGTGATTCCAATCTTTGGAAAGTCCATGTAACAATTTGTTAACCTTCATGGGTCCTGAGATTGGTTGACCTTGATACTCAAGACCATTCACGATTCCTGTAAACGACTAAACATGTCAGCGATGGATTCTCCTGGCTTCATTTTGAAGGCTTCATATTGACCGAGCAGAATATTGATTATGGTTTCTTTCACTCGATCAGTCCCTTCATACGTAATGTGCAGCCTATCCCAAACTTCTTTAGCTGTTTCACAATAAGATATTCTGTTATATTCAGTTGGAGATAATGCACAATATAATAAGTAAATTGTTTTTGTATCAAAAGCTTGTCTCTTGGTTATCTCTTCATGATTCATCTCGATAGCCTCTGCAACTTCTTTTCCCCTTTCTGAGACTGTTGTAACTTTAGGAATGATTCCTTTGTCTATCACATCACATTCCAAAGGATCTTTCGATCTTAGGAAAGCTTTCATCTTGTTTTTCCATATGCTGTATTCATTTCCATCAAAATAAGGCGGTCTGGTGTTGCTTTGCCCTTCAACCAAACTTGAAGCCAACATGCTAGCCATGGATCTTTAACTCTGAAGTAAAAATACTTCAATTTAAATTAGTACACTGGCTCTGATACCAATTGATAGTGCTAGTACGAGCACCTAGAGGGGGGTGAATAGGTGCACAAATAACTTTTGCAAAATATAGTATAAGACTTTACTTTTAACCTGAGTATGGATGAAAATAGACTTTGTAGAGAAAATCAGACTCTAACAATCAAATAGAGTTACGAGCAAAATAAAAGAGTTCATGAAAGAGAATAAGAACATAAGATTTATAGTGGTTCGGCTTAATCCAAGCCTACGTCCACTCTCCCGCACTGACAGCCCACCGGCTGGATTTCACTATGAATCAAAAGAGTCGTTACAGTATCACGTCTTTGATTTCACAGTGTAAAGACTCTGCTACACTTCCTCAAGGTCTCACAAATGTCTAAACCCTCTTTTGAGTACAAATTTTCGCTCAACAAATGAATCAGCAAAGGACAAGGAACTTCAGACTTTGGAATTTATCTATCGCGCACATACTCGAATAACTAGAGCATCTTCCTTATATACTCCTCCATGCCTTCATATCCGTTGGCACCTTCCAAAGGAGTTCTTCCAATCTACCCGTTAGACAGAATCAATTAGGGAGATCTCGAGTTACTCAAAGAATGCGAAGATAGCCCACCAATCCTGCTCGCCCATACGACTAGAATCTAGGTTTCCATAAGTAGAACCTTCCAAGTATACTTCGCCAATCAACGGATCCAATTTACTCATATTGATTTCAAAACGAATAATAGATCTTTAGATGCTATCTCCTGCCGTGAGATAATCTTCAACCAAATGAATCAAATCCTTAAAGATAAACTTGCATTTGAATAAGATTTCTTCATCAGTCTAGAAACTGTCAATGAGGCAGACTTTAAATCTTGAGTCTGGCGGTCTTCAAACTTTGATGGAAGGAAACGTTTTATCAATTTCAAAACAGATAAGGAAGTTTTCTTTAACAAAGTCGAGCAGCAACAAGGGCAGCTGCATCGGGGATAGAATCGAGACAGAGGCGACACTAATGGGCCAGCGAGCAGCACCATGAGGCTCGTGTCGAAGGCCAGCGAACACGGCGGTGAGCAACTCGGCACGGCGTTCAGGAGGATGGCAGCGACGACGTCAGGCCCAAACGTTGCCGCAGTCAAGGTCGAAGGGCAATGGCTCGGTGAGCGCGACAGTTCTGGAAAGGTGTGGCCTAGCAGTGTCGACAACGACTGAACGACGGCGGTAGCCGGCGTGGTGATGTGGCAGAGCTCAATCTACTCCCAGATCTGATCAAGCACAATCAAATCTAGGCCTTTGGCCTACCCCCTACCTCGGATCTTCGAGTCTGAGAGGCTCTGAGTTCGTCTTCTCGTTTCCTTTGGTTTCGGCTGGCTCAGTGTCGGGAGTAGCAGCAGCAGGTGCTGTAATTTCTGGCATCAACAGCAACGGTGTCGAGTGCAAGGGGGTTGGACGGCGGTGGCTCGAACGGCTTCGGGCTCGAAAGGCGGCGGCTCGGACGGCATCGGGCAACGTCGACGCCACCGCCTCCCTCCTCAGATCCTGCACTTTCCCGGTTTCTCTCCCTCTCTCTGGTTTTTTCGTTTTTCTTTTCTTTTTCCCTCTCGGTTCTCCCCTCTCTATCTCTATGTTTCTCCTCTATCCCTGCCCCCTTGTGTTCTGCAGGTTTTCCTCCATCTTTTTCAAACTCCGCATGAAAGAAAAACAGGGAGGAGGAAGAAGCTGGCATGGACCGAGCCAAAGGGGAAAGAGCTGGGCCAGGCCCCGTGCACAAGAGAGAGGGGAAAAGAGGAGGATCGGGTTGGGCCAAGGCCAAATTCGGCCCGACCCCGCCCCCACGCGTCCCCGCTTTTTTGTATTTTTGTTTTGTTTTTTTTTTAAGCGACTAATTCCTAATTTTGCATGCGATTAAGTTTTAAGTAAAATAGTAAAATTTAGGTGTCAACAAGGACCCCACTGCCATGGCCCCCCACTTAAGACGTGTTAGCAGTTGCGGAGTTCGACTCTAGGACCTCTGTGATGAAGTGCCCAAAGTCGAACCAACTCAGCGGTGTTGGAGAAAGCTCCTTTGATGTTTTGAAGTTAACAAAACTTATCCAAAGTCTATTATGAAGATTTCCAGACTTTGTGTCAAAGTCTGAAGACTCCCAGACTTTGTGTCAAAGTCTACTCACTCTGACAAATTCCAAACTGAACACAAGTAAAGAATGAAGACTTATCCAAATGCAGAATTATCATTCTTTCTTTAAGGATTCAGTTTGTATGGATTATGTATGGTCTTCTGGTTGAAAATATCACCTACGAGATTGAATATTTTTATTGGAATCAATTTAGATACATTAAATCTTTTTAGAAGACAAGTAATTTTGGAAAGAATCTATTTATGCAAACCAAGATCCTGATTGTATGGGCGAACATGATTGACGGACTTTTATCACAATCTTCAAACGGCTTGAGATTTCCTTGATTAATTCTGTCCAACGGGTTGATTGAAAGAATTCCTTTGGAAAATGCCAACAGGCATGAAGGAGTATTTAAGGAGAACTCTCCAGTTGTTCGATAGTGTGCTTGAAAGAAAAATTCCAAAGTCTGAAGCTTCCCATTTTCTTGTTACTTCTTACACTGAGCTCAAAATTATACTCAAAAGAAAGAGACTTATAGTGTGACTTCGTGAGAAAGCAATAGAGATTCTTCGCTGTGAAGTTAAGATCGTAATATTGTAAATTATCTTTTGATTCATAGTGGAAACCAGCCAAAAGGCTGTCAACGTGGGAGAGTGGACGTAGGCTTGATCTAAGCCAAACCATTATAAATTTTGTGTTCATATTCTCTTCCTTAAACTTCTTTATTTTGTTTGTAGTTCTATTCAACTACTAAAGTTTGAAATCGCTCATAGTCTGTTATTTTTCAAACTCAATTTCAAAAGTAAAATATTTTTATTGTCCTTTGTGAAAAAATTTGTCTTCACACCTATTCACCCCCATCTAGGTATTCATACTAGCACTTACAATTGGTATCAGAGCCTGTGTGCTTAATTTTTTTTTGAAGTGTTTTACTTCTAAGCTAAAGATCCTCTATGGCTAGTATTTTGGGTCTAAGTTTGGTTAAAGGTCAGAGCAACACTAGACCTCCTTACTTCGATGGAAAATAGTACAATGTCTGGAAGAACAAGATGAAGGTATTTCTCAAATTCAGAGACCCTTTGGAGTGGGATGTTGTAGAAAAAGAAATCAACCCTAAAGCAACATCAGCTTCAGACTAAGGAAAATAAGTCATTGATATTGACAAAACAACACGAGCTAAATTTACCAAGAGATAAGCTATTGACGCGAAAGCAATCTACTCTTTATATTGTGCTTTATCCTCTATTGAGCATAACTGAATTTTTTTTCTTGTGAAACAGCAAAAGAAGTTTGAGACAGATTACATGTTACCTACAAAAGGACTGACTATGTGAAAATAACCAAAATTAACATTCTGCTTGGACAGTATGAAGCCTTCAGAATGAAGCCTGTCAAAGTCTCTAAATATATAGATGAACTTTGTCTCAGTCTCAAATCTTCTCTTAGTAGGATTTCTAAACTAAAAAAGAAGAATTCTAAGATCAGGCAACAGGAAGTTTCTTGAAAAGAAAAATTTGAAAGTCTGAAAACAAGTTTTGATAATTTGAAAGAAAATTCAGATTCTCTTTCAAAAGAAAATACTATTTTTGAAAAGAGATATTTTAAACATTATAAAAAGATTTTCAAAAGGATCTGAAAAATTGGAAAAAATTCTTTCAGCCCAAATACCTTATTTTAACAAATATGGTTTAGGTATGACTTTAGAAATTGTTCAATTAATTGATTTTCTCAAAGTAAAAGAAAGAATTAAACAAAGACCTGCAAAGGTATTTTACAAAAAAACACTTTCAAAAAGTTTTTGTAAAACCTGTTGGCCAAAGTACACTCAGATCTTCAAAGTGAAATAGCCTAGAACATTTCGAGAAAGAATGTCCCAAGGTTTGGAGACCAGTTAAGAAGGACTGTGCTAAGACTGTTTTTAATACTTTCTTGGACTCAAGAAAATTTGGGTACCAAAGAAAGTTTGAGTTTTTCTTTTGATCGCAGGTCACTATCAAAAGGAAGATCAAATGGTATTTGGATAGTGACTATTCGAGGCATATGACAAGAGACTCAAGTTGCTTTATAAAGCTTGTTAAACTGAATGGTGGAAAAGTATATTTTGGAGGAAACAGCAAAGGAAAGATTGTAGTATACGGAACTGTGAAGATTGGAAGCCTGACTATCAACAATGTTTTCTTGGTGGAATATTTGAACTACAATTTGCTGAGTATAAGTCAGCTTTGCGATATTGGTTTCAGAATAAACTTCCAAGAAGGCATTTGTTCTGAAACAAGTCAAGACTTCTCTCAAACCTTTACTTGTCAAAGGCATGGCAACATTTACCTTATGGATGTAAACCCATAAAGTTCTCAGTGTCTTATTTCTATTCAAGATGAAGCAAGTCTATGGCATCGGAAGCTTGGTCATGTTAATATGAAGCAGATCGCCAAGATTTCTTCTAAGAAGCTTGGTCGAGGACTTCCAAATTTGGCTTACTAGAAGAATGAGTTATGCACTCCATGTGTCTTGGAAAAACAAGTCAGAAGTTCCTTTAAACCTGTGAATCAAGTCTTAACCAATCGAGCTCTGCAGGTTCTTCATATGGACCTTTTTAGACCAACCAGAACTGCAAGTATTTGTGGAAAGAAATATTGTCTAGTTATCGTAGATGATTACTCTCGCTTTACGTGAGTCTACTTTCTGGCAAGTAAATCTGAAACCTTCTCCTATTTCTCAAAGTTTGCTAAGAATGTTCAGAATGAAAATGGTTATGCTATTTCAAGCATACGAACTAACCATGGAGATGAGTTTGAAAATCAAGACCTTGTGAGGTTTTGTGATGAATTTGGTTTTTAACATGTTTTCTCTTATCCATACACTCCAAAAAAGATGGGGTAGTGGAAATGAAGAATAGATCCTTACAAGAGATGGCCAGAACTCTTTTAATAAAGAGCAGGATATCCTCTCGATTTTGGGGAGAAACAGTTTCCACTACTTACTATATTATCAACAGAGTATTCTTGAGGCCTATTCTAGAGAAAACTCATTGTGAAGTGTTTAAAGAAAAGAAGCCGAATGTTTCCTACTTTCATGTCTTTGGATGTAAATGCTTTATTCTGAAGAATGCGAATGATCGAATTGGAAAGTTCGAGGAGAAATCAGACGAAAGAATTTTCCTTGGCTATTCGACTTCAAGCAAAGCTTATAGAGTCTTTAACAAGAAGACTCAATCCATGGAAGAATCTATGAACATTAAGTTTCAAAATTATATGTAGAATCTACCAGATCAGACTCAACTTGAAGAGTCTGAACCTGTTCCAGACTTGACAAAGTCTACTTCCCCCGAAGAGGTTCGCACTTCTAGAGAACAGCAACAAGCAGAACGAGGAGATTCAAACGAAGCAGAGGATCAACAAACTCTCAAACCAAACAACAACTGGAAGTACAAGTCAAGTCATCCCAAAGAACTCATCATTGGTAGCATTGATGAATTAGTTCACAAGTCTCGCCTTGTATCTAATGCTACCATCTGCTTCATTTTTAATCATGTACACTCATTTGTTTAATAAAGCTTTTTTACTTGTGGGCAACTTAGTCAACTTCCAAGTTTTGTTCTAAAGTAACGAGCTCATCTTGTCTTTCATAGCACACTCTCACTGCAAGTGAGACGTGTCTACATTTGCCTCATCATAAGTCTCCGATTCTCCTGAATTTGTATATAAGACATGGCTTAGAACAGTATTAGCTGATGAATCAAAAATTACCTTTGGCTTTCTCACACGTATAGACCTTCTCAAGACAAGTACTTCAGGGTCGTTAGTTTGCTCCGAATCACTGTGTTCCTCTTGAACTACCTCTTCACTAATAATAGGCTCATCTTCAACCTCTCTTTCAAGTGCACTTTGATCTACTGGAAACATCTTCACGGGCATTGTGTCTAATTCAACATACTCTAGTTCTACTACCTTCTTATACTCTATCTAACGATCTTTGTACATCTTTTCTTCATGGAATACCACATTGCGACTGCGGATGACTTTGTTATTCTCATAATCCCAAAGCCTATAGCCATACTCGTCACCACTGTATCCGATAAAGACGCACTTCTGGGACTTAGCATCAAGCTTTTTTCTATCATCCCTGTCAATCAAAGCATATGCAATACAACCAAACACTTTTAGATGTGAATAATTAATCTTTTTACCTGACCACCATTCTTGTGATATTTCTCCATCCAACGCACTAGATGGACTTCTGTTGATAAGATAAACAGCTGCATCAATTGTGGCAGCTCATAAGTGTAGCAGGAGACCCGCCTGTAGTCTCATGCATCTCACACATTCTAGAATAGTCCCGTTCATTCTTTCAACTACACCGTTCTCTTGAGGAGTTCTAGGAATAGTCTTTAACCCGTGTATGCCTTCTCCACTCAGATATTCTGCAAATTTCTTACTTGTATATTCACAACTATTATCAGATTTCAGAGCTTTAATCTGATAACCTGTCTCTTTTTCTACCATGGTCTTCCACATTCTGAACATCTCGAATACTTCTGATTTTTTTTCTAAGAGCATAAACCCAAGTCTTCCTTGTTGCATCATCAATGAATGTGACAAAATATCTCTTGCCGCCATAAGAGAGTTCCTGAGCAGGTCCCCATACATCAATATGAACCAACTCTAGCTTCTAGCCTTTATTTTGCCGCCCATTCAATTGAAAACTAACAGCTTTCTGTTTTCTATAAATGCAACTCTCACAAAAATCTAACTCAATTTTTTGCAAACCTGGAAGTAATTTCCTCGAGTGTAACTACTTTACACATTTTTCACCAAGATGTCCCAAACGATAATACTAAAAAGTAGATAAATTACCTGCAACCATTGTAGTTGCAACCATATCACTGATATTGTCTCATTGGATAAGGTAAAGTGTACCCTACGCTTTCCCTTTGCTACTACTCTTGCCCCTGAGGTTATCTTCCACTCTCCGCATCCAAAAGTTATTACCAAACCTTCTTGATCAAGTTTACTGGTTGAAATCAGATTTTTCTTTAATTCCGGAATATACCTAGTTTCACGCAAAACTAGACGTCCTCCACCTGAGATGTTCACAATCACAGTTCATTTCCCAACAATTGGACACATGTGGCTGTTTCCCACAACCACTTGTCCAAAATCTCCACTGGCATAATCATCAAATATGTCTCTTTGCGAGATGCAATGAAAAGAAGCACCAGAATCAATAAACCATTTATCTGTCGTCAAGTCGAACTCTGCAAACAAACACAAGTTATCTAGCAAAGATTCATCGCTAACCATAATAGCACATTGATTCTCATCTTACTGCTTCTTTTTGTAGGCTTCACACTTAAACCTCCGGTGTCCGGTTTTGTGACAAAACCAACACTTATCTTTTGCAACCTGTCTCTCACCCCTTGATTGTGATCTGCCACGCCCGCTGAATTTTCCTCTACTTTTACTTCTACCACGGTTCTCCACTGCAAGTGCTGTTGAAGATGTATATGCAGAAAAATTATCTCCACCTAAGACTTTCCTTCGCATCTCTTCATCCATGATACTACTCACAACATCATCAAGAGTTAAATTATCCTTCATGGTGCTCGAAATTCCCTGCACTGCGGTATTGTAGCTTTCTAGAAGAGAACATAAAAATAATAAAACTTGAAGCTTCATATTTAAATTTATGCCTGCGGATTCCAATTGACCCGTGACCTGCGTGAAACTATTAATATGCTTTGCCAAAGAACCTCTCTCAGATAACTTCATATTAACCAGTTTTTTCAGTAAAAATACCTGATTTGATATGGACGGCTTTTCATAAATATTCGTTAGAATATCCATGGCTTCTTTTGTAGTTTTTGCTTTCACGATGTGGTACCCTGTCTTTTTCGTCAACCCTAGATGAATCGCACCTAATGCCTTTCGATCAAGAATTTTCCATCCGGCTTCTGCTGTCGGATCCACTTCCACCATCTCGGGTTTCCAACCCTCAAGTGGTGCATAGAGATCTTTTTGATAAAGATAATCCTCTATTTGTAGTTTCCACCATCCGAAATCCTCCCCATTGAACTTATCGATTCTAATTTTATCTTCTGCCATCTTGTTTGCTTTCAATCGAACGTCACCGAAAAACCCTCGATGTTCTCGATTAGCCAACCTAGGCTCTGATACCAAGTTGTTACGAAATCGCACGTCGATTCCACAAAAATAACGCCTGCAAACAATTCACCAAGCAGAATATAATAATAAAATAACAGAATAAACATGCCAGAAAATTTGTTATCGAAGTTCACCTAAATCTGGGCTACGTCTCCGCGCAAGGGCACTCTGCGAATCCACTAGATTTTGAAAAAGTTGAAATACAACGATGATCTTCTCTCAAGATCATGACACAAAGAGATTGAGAACTCTCATCAAGAAAAAAAAACTCACTTTTTTCTTCTCTCTTTTTCTTGTCTCTCTATTTCCTTTTTTAGCGTCTTAACAGCTAGAATCTTGCCATCGCTAATATAAAGATATCACTTTTAACCTAAAAGCAAATCTGATATAAAAGACAAAAAAGTCTCTAAAAACAAATATTTGGTTTCATCTATAACACGGGGTACTTCTCAGTGAGAGAAAAGAATGCAAGCACAAGGAGAGTGAGGGAGAAAGTAACAAATCGGCATCGGAATCCCCAAACACTATACAAAAGCATGGCCTTCATGTAGAGCAAATCATACATGAACCCAAGTTCGATCTCTATCAGTTGAAAAGCGTCATTCCATGAGATACCCTTGAATATGGACCGACTCAAGTCCCGGTCGTCATAACTTAGTATTAGCTCGATGAAGAGACACTTAAATATTTGAAGCAATCCATAGGCCTTAATTATAAGATGGACAGGAATTCTACGTTTGGTTTTTTGGGCATAATCAATATTAGACAGATCGCCAGTTGCATAAAGACCAGCCGGGACTTGAACTTCAATTACTTCATCAGCGGGTGACATGGTACCCCTCAGCCTGCTTTAGGCTATATTCCGCCATGAATCTAGGGTAGTTAGGGCTGGGATCAGGTGGACTGAGCATAGATTCTCTGAGCTTATCCTTGCTTGCCAGCCACCGGACCCATGTCCTCTCACCATACTTGATTAGCCCAACCAAGATCATCACAAGTGACAAAACAAACAGAGAAGAGTTTGTCCAGGCCATGAACAGAACATAAGCTGTTGCTCCTGCTTGAACACCCAGGGCAAGAAGATGTCTGAGCCAGAGTGCATTGTCTTCCAAGGAATAAGCAGTGATGGTGTCAGGGCCGCCCAGGAGAAGCAAAAGCAATGGTGCCCACAAAGCAACTAGCTTGCTGTTATCATCAAGATAGCCAGATTGTTCATTCACCTCTCCTAGCTTTCTCGAGAGGACACCAAGAACGACGGTTGCTACATAATCTGAAGTCAAATAGGCACACCAAACAAGGACTCTCAGCCAAACCTTGGGGCTGGACTTCCTTCTGTTGCCCAGAAGGAGGAGGACTATTTGGACACCAAGTGTGGACAGAACCATGGCTCTCAGCTCCCACTTCTTCCAGATTTTCCTCAAATTTACGTCAAACAGATCCTTTGATGTTTTTATTGATGTTTTTATTTCCTCTGTTATCTCCATTAGTGCAAGCTCCTACCTGATGAAAATTACAAGCAAATGCGTAAAGGACGAGAAGTTTTGGATCATTCAACTGGATTTAGCTCCTCCAAGTTCAAGTATTTGCCAAGCTGAGACACAAACCTTTTTCATCCATCATCTTACTTGACATTGAACAGAGGAAAAAAAAAAGGAAAAAAGTCGGTGACCTTACCTTCTCTACCTTCCTATGGATTTCCACCAACTGATGTAGCTTTACTTGGACCTGTGGAGGTTTATTTCCTGAAAAGACGAGACAGCAGTTGACGTTCGAAGCCTGAACTGGCAAACCCTGAACCAAGAAACAGATGCCATCGTAATTTACCTATGCGGGAAGGAACATTGTTGGGAGGCAGAAGTCAAGAGTCTGAAGAGCAACAATAATGCAAGAGGTGAACAGATCTGTGCTGGTTAATGCCAGAAGGTCATTTTATTAAATGCTGATTAGACCAATAAATTTCTCAAAAGGATGCTAAAGGAAAAGCAACACGACTATAATTTTGCTGAAGTGAAGATAGGTGGTGGAAGAATTAGAGGCTGACCCACGATTATAATTTTGCCGTACAAAAACCCATCTGCTAGTGTTAAAATTTGTATTTCCTTAATTTGCATGTGGCAATACACTTATGATTAATAATATTTCTGTCCTACTACTTACAATTAGCATAGAAAATTTGAGTTTGAGAAAAAAGAGAACCTCAGATCGTGATTGCAATATCGATCAGCAGCAACGCAGAGAACCAGATGTTTATTTTCCTTCCCCTTGTGGACTGCCCTCCGATTTTCCTTTTTGTTTCACACTTGAGTTTTGGTCATGGCTTGAATATTAAACATTGGTGATAACATTTCAAAAAGTTGCCGTCATGCTAAGACTCAATATCTTGATGGATGATTTTTGTAGATTAGTAACTAAAAATTTATTACAATAATAATCTCAAGTACATGACACACTCTTAATTGAGTTCACTCTATACAGATCACAAGCAAACTCAACTCTCAAACTCGCCGAGGCACACTCAACTCACTTGGCACTAAGACAAGGCCCTTGCCACTCTCACACATCTCCTCAGGCAGGAAGAGTCTTCATAAGATAGGGCCACATCCTGAAAGCGAACGGCTCTGAAAACTTGCTTTTTGGCCTCATATAGCATGCTTTTCTGCCAAAAGATGGGCATTTGTATCTGCAGACTAGATTTCATCTTGAACAGTTGAGTCCTTGATGATTCATCTACCCTGCACGTGAAGATCGGTTGGAGTATAGCTTGATGATTCGATAGAAAATGATCCTGAAAGGTGCACCCTTTATGCTCCTAACTGATTCTTGAATCTACATTTGGCTTGAGAGGGGGCAAAATGCAGACCTCCAAGAACAAAAATGTACACGATGACTAAGAATTTCCAAACATCGAATCGTGCGTGGGCAATTTGAAAGTTGAAGTTAAGGGAATTTTAGCTGATAATGAGAGAATTTCCAATTATTCACTTCGAAAAACATGTCATTCCCACTGCTCCTCCTGACTTTCTCTACAAATTCTGAAGTCCATCTCAACTCTCCAATCAGTTACATCGCCTGATTTCTAGTTCTTGAAGGAGAGGCATAGCCCTGTGCTGCACGGTCCAGTGCTCAAGTTTGTCAAGCATCCACAGTTTCAATACGCGTAACTTATGGAACCCGCCCCTGACACATGTCATCCGAGGTCCCACATACGAATCATCAAAAAGCCTAAGGATGCTCAGGTCTTGCAGCTGCCCCAGCACTGGCATTGGATCTTCCACCAGTTTAAACATGGACAATGCGAGTTTTCTGAGGTATTATTGGAGCACTGGAGAGCTGGCTAGCAGGGATAGGCAACGAACCAAGCTAATAGAAGTTGCATAGGTTGCAATGTTGAGCCATAGATACACCTCGAGATTTGATGGTTTATTAAACTCGTCTATCAATCTCAGCTTCAATGATTGAAGATTAGGCAGCTGCTTGATCCACTTAGCTACTGCTTTCAAAGAGTTTGTGTGGTATGCGAGTCCCAGTTTCCGGAGGTTCACTAATCGATCTAGTCTGTTGACCAAGGCCTTTTTGTCACCTACGTAGAGCCCCCTCAGTGTATGGAGGTTGGTCAGAGACCCTTTCGATGGCTTATGGACGAACGCGTCAATGTGTACCTCGTTTATGTAGAAATGCCGGAGGTTCTTCGCCTTTCAAATGGAACTGGGGATAGATGTGACATTAGTGTGCTTCAAATCCGAAGTTTCCAAGCATGGTAGTTATCCAATGCAAGACCTCAAGCCGAGGAACCGTAGAAGCAGCATATTACGCATCGACTCAGGAAGCACGGGCTTGTTCACGCCTTCTATGTCAAGAACCTTCGACAATCCAAAGCCTCCAAGAATATTTATTTGAGTTATCCTTACGTCAGCAATTATGTTAGATATTTTTCTCATCTCAATTAGAAATTTTATTAAGATAACTTATAGCCCGGATGTGACAGATAAATTTTCAGTATAAGCGTATCTCTATGAAGAAGGTAAAGTTAATATTAGGAACGAGTGGGGACTAATTTCAATAATTATACTCGTGTATGGGCGTCCTTTGTCCTAATGATTTAGACAGTTTTTCCCAATTATACTATATGTGTACAGAAGATACATTCATTTGATACGAGTTAATCATACTTAGTCCACCTTTAATTCTACTAGTAAAATAAAGTGAAGCTTGGAAAGTTATTTAGTTTCCTTAAATTTGGTAGAAATGGGAAGTAAAAAACTCTGTTTGATTCATAAAAAATCAATGATTTGAATTTTTTTCCTAAAAATGATCGCCTATATTGCTTGAAATAATTAGCCAAATAAAAATATTTTCATTAGCGACAACAATGTAAATCTAAACATTTTTCTGGATGGTGAAAATATTTTTTGTTTATTTATTTTTATAAGCAATATAAGCGATTATTTTGGGAAAATATTTTTTAAATCATTCATTTTCAGTGTAACAAAGACACACTAAAAAGAAAACTTTTCTAATCTTGATCAATTTGTGTTTTCTTTCCTTGTTTCTTTGTGTATTACTCATTAAACACATACTCAATGACATTAGTAAAATTTTCTTAGTAAATTCTTTGTACACGTAGCATCACTCATTATCACAACTTCTCATTTACCTAACTATTATTTTTTTTTTATCAAAAGATCATAACAATTGTGTTTTTTTTTTTTTTTTAGTCGAAGCTCATAACTATTGTTTAATAAGCTAATAAATGAATAAACTTATGCTGAAAAATTATCCATTCAATGGTATGAGAGGTGACAAGAAAGGAAACTAATTCAATGGTATGGAAAACTTATTGTAGCTGGAGGGAAGGACGAGCCAAATGGTCAAGGCCCTTACCCTTTGAGTCTCAAGTAAATTCCACACATTGTAGATCTCAAAAATCTATTTTGTACAGCCCAGAATCTCTCACAAATAGATGATCCCACCGATACAAACGTGCTTGGAGAAAGATTCTGGAGGATAGATGAATTTGTGTTCTGTATGTTCCGATGGATTCATCTTATGATATGATAAACATTCGAAAAGTCACTCCTCCGATTCGATTTGTCATACCATTGGTGATGTATATATATACTTCACTACGACATGATGAACAAGATCCCTTCAGTACTCTAGCTTGTACGATGCGGCGCCATATCTTAAGCAGGGTTTACAGTGGCGAGCCTGCATAGCCGATGCAACAAGAGGGGTGAGTTGTTATTGTCCGCAGCTGGAAGTGAGGAAATTGCTGAAGATTCAAATCGAATGATAGCCCATGACGGACCTGTTGCGGCATCAATGCTGCTACTCGGCCCGCAGCTAAACCAATCTGTAGCGCAACTCAGCTTTATGGGACGGTCCACGAATGACTCCATCCAACACAGCAAACCCGGCAATCGGAGTAGCAGCGGACTGCACCCTACAAGAGTGGGCATGGGCTCGAGCCTCCCAAAGAAGGCAAATTTGTCGAGGCAGCCCGGGTGGCCGGGGGCCTTTGTCTCCATAATTATCAGATTGCGGTGGACCGGGGAACTGCGGTGATCCCAATCCGGATTGGGTTATTTGGGTTTCTCCAAAAAGCCCAGAAATCTAACATAATCCAATCATTGTTCCGAATTTGATGCAACCTGCACATGCAATCCGCCGAAAACTATATCAAGTAAGTGAAAAACCCAGAATTTGTAGCAAGGGCAAGTCGAAAGCAGAAGGCAAGCTCATGAAACAAGCAGAAGCCGATAGGAAATCGAACAGAGGGGAGGGAGAGTGAGGGAAATGAAGGAGGAGACAGATTTGAATACACGTGTCTGACGAAGACGTAATTGGCGACGACTACGGTGGCCACGATGCCACCGAGTATGGCGGCGGCAACAGTGAGCAGGCTCCACTTGCGGTATGTCATCTTCCCCTGCTTCTCCTTCCACCTCCCTCTCGCTCTCTGCGATCAATCTGTTGGCAAAGCTTGGATTTTTCAGGAAAAGAAAAAAGAGAAAAATAAAACAAAATTGTTCTTTTTCTTTTTAATTTTTTAAAAAAATTTATTGTTCTTTTCACTATTAACATTTATTCTTTTTTTTTAATGGACAATTCTAAGAAATGGACACACATTGATAGGGGTGTATATATTGAACCAACTGAATCGAGAACCGTCAGATCAGATGAGCCGATTCTGGGTGGTTCCCGAGAGTGTTGGTCCGGTTTCCAATTCCATAAAAAAGAAATTGGTGATTTTTGATCTAGTTCTAGGAGGGGGGAATCAAACTAAACCGGACCGACTATATTTTTTAATTTCTTTAAATTTCTTTAAAATAGCAACAAGTTTAGTATTTTTTTTTTTTTTGGCGGGAAAAGATTTTCTTGGTCATTTTTTGGGGAAAAGATTTACCTTCAGAATGCTAAAATTTAAATGCGGAATTGCTAAGTCACCGGTTCCATTGGACCAAACCGGATCATCTCATCTAATCCATGGCTTTAGAAATTGGGAATCGGTCCTTCTAGTTCAATTCGCAATTCTTGGGGGACCAAACCAAATCAGGAACTAATCATCCCTAAAATGGATAGATAAATGTTTGTTTATGCCGAAAAAAGGAATGGTTAATACCATTTAAATTCCAAACTATATTCATAACAAATTTATCAGCAACTAATTTTTATCTTACAAAGAATTTCATATTGGTATCCAAGACATGTTTCTCCCATATCTATTATTCGTAAGCAATTTGGGATTTGATGAGCTAGATTTAGATTAAGGTTATTAGTTTGAAATTTTCGGCGAGACAAAAATTATTTTGGATAAATGTGTCATGAGATACCCGTTTGATACTGTTTATGAAGATGAAAATTAGTGTGTGATTAAATTGTTTTTGAGTTGTCGGTCTAAAATTTTTTATGGTATTGATTCATAAAAGAATTCTAAACTTATATATCAACCTTATGGAATAAAAGGCGGATCCTATGGCTTCTCTATGATGCATGTGTGACTCTGCATGAGGACAGATCATTATGTGAACGTATTTTATAAAATATCATGAAAGATAATACGATTGTGAAAGTCACTATTAGACCTTACAAAATTTTTAAGGGATAATTTCACGAGTTCTTGATTTATTTATGCTTTAGAAAGTTATTAACAAACCAAAATGGAACCATTCACAAGTCCTAAAAATTACCGGCATCTTTTGAAAACTTACCCATCATATCTGATGATGGTGTTTAGCCAAAAGAATAAAAGAATATAAATTATGGTGTTCAGGCCCACATCATGTCACCACGGTATGCTGCTTATTCCAAGTTTTGACGAAGTGTGAAAATTTATCATTGAAAGACGCAGAAAAATGGCTTCACTTGCTAATGGCTTCACTTGCTAATATCTACTAGTATGACTTTTGATAGTGGCTCCATAAAGCGGCTCTCTCTCTCTCTCTCTCTCTCTCTCTCTCTCTCTCTCTCTCTCTCCACCCTCAAGAGGAGCAACATCAGCCACCTCCTGACATGGAAGCTGAAGCTAAGATCCAGGAAGAAGCCAAAGAGAAGGGTTCAGAGAAGCCTAAGCAAACAGGGAAGGCGAGGGTAACAAGACCTCCGCACAATTACGTGGCCATTGTGAAAGATTCCGTCGTGCCCATTCAAATTTTCCCTCTCGACAAGCTCTGCGATCAGCTCTACGACGGAGTGGTTCTGCACAAGGAAGAGAGAGAGAGCTTCTCGAGAGTGAGTCTCTCTCTCTCTCTCTCTCGCACGATTTTCTTACCTTCATTGAAAAAAAAAAAAAAAAAAAAAGAGAGAGAAAGAAAAAAGAGTTGTAAATAGATTTGATATGCGTTGAAACTGTACAAAAGAATATGAAATTTCATGGTTGCAGAAGTACTGGGTCGACAAGAGTCTGAACAAGAATTGCTTCTTACTGTTCGCGAGGGAGTTTGAAATAGCATGGGGCCGCGAGCCCCGGTACTGGGAATGGAAGCCCCTCAAAGAGGCCGGGTAAGAGTCAATACTCGAAAAGAAAAAGAAAAAGGAAAAATATATTACCATTTCTCTCGAAAAGTTCTGCTTAAATAGAAGAAAAGGAAAACATTTCATTTCCTCGTTATTATCAATTTTTATATATCTCGACAAAATAAAGCAAATTCACCTCTTGTGTGCGTTTAAGTCATAGGCTGCAATAACTTTGAGTCTGTTTTTAGCTCCTCGTTGCTTTATTTGATTAATTTATGTTCATCTGGGGACAACCTCTGCAAAATACAAAGTACCCAAGCCCCAACTGAAAAGTATGGATTCTCAGTTCTGATAATTGGTCAAAGCACATGTATAAGAAAATTCGCAGGCGTGCGAAGTTAACTAGCCATGACAGATTGTTTGTTATATAAAAGCTATTATCATTTTCCCCCTTTTAACCGGCGATGGAGAGTTTTGAGAGGGACGCCAATCTTCTATCCTTTTAGTGAGCGTCAATACATCTGTACATACGATCTCGACACATATTTCCTTAATACTTAATTATTAAAGATAACATTTTAAGTATGACTGATCGAGGTACTCTTGGAAATAGAACCTATCTTCCATTTTGAGATGATCAAGGAGGAAAGCTTTTAACCCTTCCAGTTTAGAGAAATAAAGTGACTCTCTACATTGTTAAAAAGAAATGCGAAATTGAGATGGGTGATTGAGATGCAAATCATATGAACAGTTTTCAGCTATCAAGTACCTTTTCACGAGGTCCTCTCTTGCTCTTATACCATTCCAAATAGCCATTTGAGCATGTAATTGTTTCTAATATATTTAGGTAATATTGAATAAGGAGATTTGTTGATAAACAAACAGTCCCTTGCGTTATGCAGTCTGTAATTAGTATTTTAGTTTGTCTGTTTGGTGTTCATTTAAAAGATAATTATTGTGCTGCACTATATGCCGGTAGACAACCCTTTTGGTCATTGAGGCTGTTAGGAAGCGTCCTAAGACCAATATACCTCATTGTAGAGACAACAGAGTGGAGGAGGTCCAAGTGTAGACTCACCAACATTCATAGTTAAACTCACTTTTAGGTACCAATACAATAATCATTCCTATCACATCAATTATGCCATTAGAGATTCAATATCGCTAAAATCTTCATATGTGCATCTTAACAAAGGTGACTTCAACGGGAATAATGACCAGTGAAGTGTTGAACCCAAAAGTCATTTCACTAGGGTAAAATTGAACTAAGACAAACCAAATTGATTGTCAAAGTAAATTTCTTGAATCGTTTTGTATGGATTTAAATGAACTTTACATACATGTTGTCTCATTCTACCCATCAATTCAAGTTTCTAGCTTGGACATTCTAATGTAGTATTAGAGACCCATATTGCATTCTTCAAGTCCCATTTAATATTTCATTTCATGCGTGGATCTCATTCCTTGCTATTTTATTCCACTTGCAAAACGATTGTCCCTTTGATCTGGCGTGCACTTCATGTGCAAATACCATCTGCGGTACAATCTATTGAAGCAACTCATGTGTAGCTATTTGTCTTTTCTTTCATTTGATCGTCTAATTTGATGGGGGGAATGCACACATTAGCGATTCTTCTTCTGCAAAAGTCCTACCCCTAACATTGAACTTCAATTTTCACAGTAATGTGGATGTTGAGGTAGCTGAACTGAGAGGTGTCAACTGGCTGGAAATCAATGGGAAGTTTCGAACGATCATCCTCTCTCCGAATACCCGCTACGAAGTCTCATTGGTGGCATTAATGACCGAGTCAAGTCAGGGTTGGGGCGCTCCTGTGAACATCAACATTACTTTTCCGGATAAGTCGAGTCCAGGACGCTCGGAAAGTTTCCAGCATATTCCCCAAGGAAAGTGGACAAACATATTGATGGGCGAATTCACGACGTCGTCCAAAAATATTGGAGCAATCACATTTCGTATATACGAATGCAGCCCTAATTGGAAACAGGGGCTCGTCGTCAAGGGTGTCGCTTTTCAACCCAAGAACTGAAGTTCGTAGATGATAATTTGGCCTTTACAATGGAAAAAAAAGAACAGCCTTAATTAATGTATTGTTGTCACGACTCACGTATGTTTGTAGGTGGTACCAATAAGTCTGCGTACATTCTTGTTGCTCATGTTGTAAGGCACGTTAGTTCTTGTTTTTTCTTTTAATTTATCTTTATCTCGAAATGATAGCTTGAAAACTTTATTTAACCCCCAAGGGTTGGCTGAGTGGCATATCATCCACTCATATTAATCTTTGGGCCATGCGTGACTCTTTATGAGTGGAGCTTTATTTGATGCACATGAATAGAGCATCGCAAGGTTTAGAGTCCCGTGTTATAGAAAAAACCTTTAATTTATCTAAAAAGATGAATTTTGTCTCTTCCTACCAATCTTCCTTTCTGAGTTTTAAGAGGAGGCTCCCAAGACCAACAGAGTGAAAGGAAAATTGGTTCAGAAGGATACTGATTCTACCTTGATTTATTAATCATGTTCATATCTACATGTGCCATACGCTAACATACAGTTTATGTATATCCAAGTAAAGTAATTTAGTTGTAAGATTCGAATGCTCTTTTTATAAAAGAAAACCTTTGATTTAATTAAGATGTCAACTTTATTTTATCTTGCTTTAATTTGAAAAATACCAACGTTTCTTTAAACTCTCGTGATTATTTCAATAATATATCAACTTGTATCCTTTTGACTTACTAACACCTTTGAAGTTATTAACTTTTATTCAAAATTGTCAACCTTAATTTGATTGATGTACCAACATTCATCACATTATCATACCAACTCACTTTAGTCATTTACCAATTATTAAAAAAAAAAAAATCTTGATAGGTTTTGAAAAGTACCAATAACTTGTTTATACTTTCAAGATGATCAGATGTTTTATTAATCTACCAATGTGTAGCCAACAATTACTAACTTTTATTTGAAATTACCAACTTTAATTTGACTGACAAACCATCATTTGTCACATAAAAAAGAATGTACATTAGTCAAATTAAGACTGCTAATTTCAAAAAAAAAAAAGACTTTAAAGGAGCTGATAAAACCAAAAAAATAATTGGCGTAGATTATTAAAGTAATAAGTAATCTGGGAAGTGTTAAGAATTGCTGGTACTTGTGAAAACATAACAAGACAAAATGTTGGTAAGTGACTGACATGGGTGGTATATTAATGTGAAGAATGTTGGTATGTCAGCAAAACTAAGGTTGGTAATTTCAAATATTAGTTAGTAATTTCAAAGACATTGTTAACCATGAGAATAATGTTGGTAGATTGTTAAAATAATTGGTAATCTTGTAAGTATCACAAGTTGGTAAATGGTTAGGATGAGGCAGTATCTTAAATCAGCTTTTAATTAAGGAGGTGCAAAAATTATGTTCGGGAAAGTTTTGGCTCATGGAGACTGAAATGGGAATCCTTCATTAAATATGAATAATTGATTTATTTCAAAGGGTCGCACCTTAGTTCTCTGATGGTTGCGACTTTCTATATTAAATTTAAATGGTTCTATTTTGCTCCAATAACTATACCATTCGAATTGAGTATCCCACAACTATTCTCTACCGCCTCAACATTTCTTTTCATAATTAAGGGTACCAGAATTTTCATCTCAAGTACTTTGTAGAAGTTATTGAAGTGGTTTCATCCTCTACCTTACTGGCAACATAAGTTCTCCACAGAGCTAAAATGCAGAGCTCGAGTCCTCAAGTTCGTAGTACCATTTTCTTTCACAGAGAATGGAAATTGTTCACTAAAGAACCACCGAGCCAGATAGGTTGTCAATGTCCTGTAGCAAAATTGTGAAGGTTTTTGGATACAATTTTGGATACTAGAGATGTAATCTACCAGGCTCTAGAAGAATACACATGTAATCAACCAGAGCCAATGGATTTTTCTCAAGACCCTTGGAACTTTGGACAGAAATTTGAAGAATCTTACCTAAGATAATAAGTGTCATGAAAACGGTGACCAGATGACAACTCTAATTAGGATGGGCACCATGAACCGGTCAAGAAGTGAAGGGGTCTTGCCATGTTGCCCATATGTGTGATTCATTATTTTAATAAAATGCAAGAATCTACCTACTTTATTGTGCTAGTGTCACTTTATAACTATCCGTCTTATATAAGAGAATTTACTGCAAAGATGTATTATTGAAAAATGGTAATGTGTATCAGCCATTCAAGACATTATGTAATTCCTGTAATGCCCTTTCCTTCAATTATAAAAGGCGGGTAAAAGTTTGCTAAAGTCATAATGAACTTTCCTTGAAAAAATCTTCATATTCTCTCCCGGCATGTTCTAATAAAAAAATTTATTCTTTAAGCCTAATGTTACTTAAAGGAGGAATAAATCTTTATACGGTGGTACTTGGTGAGGCCTTTGAGTCTTAAAATGACCATTTTGATGAGGCATGAAAACTAAAAGGCAATCGTATTTTGATGGCAAGGGAACTGTCTTGAATTTTCTTCTTCTTGCTCACTTTAGACACCATAAACCCCGGTTGTTATCCATGTTATTTCTTGCTTTGCTTAAATTCATTATTTTTATTTTATTTGGAGAAATGGCGGATAGAAAATAGAATAAAACTTTGATGAAATTTCGCTTAATCATATTATCGTATGTATCTACTGGTATTGAGGCACACACACTACAATGTTAAGTGATTACATTTGAAGAGAAAAGAAAGAACCAATCTGGGAGATATTCAATGGTTATTTATGGATGTAATTGGTAGCCATAAGACATTCACGAATTTGATGGTCACTTAATCATTTGGTTATTAAGAGGTCCGATTTTTGAACTTTTTTCATGGAAGGGTAATTATGAAATGTATAAGAAATGATACAAACACCACATATCCAATTACGCTATAAATATATTACCATACTTAATTCCTCTACGTAGGTACTTTCTTAAGACGAGATTTATATAGAGTACAACAACGGACAAATATTTCATTTTTCTTTTTCTTTATTGCTCGTAGAGAAAGGTTTGGTTGGATCAACCATGCCATAGTTTCAATTTTAAGTTGGAGCGATAAGATGTAACAAACATAGAAGTAATTAGAATTAAATTTTATAACCACATCATGAGGTAACTTTATTCTCACTATTCTTTACCTTATTAGAAAAATAAGCTTGTCACACTAATAGTAGCATCAAGTATTATGTCAACATTTACATATTAATCCGTGTATAGCTATTAACCTAGACATACTTTGCAGTGGTAGTTAATAAAACTAAGAAGATCCATTGATTTTTTTCCATAAACCAGCCATACCTGATTTCAATCAAATAAAATAAGAAAAATTAACTAAAATTTCTATCACTCTTGCTCTTGATTTTAGAACTCTAAAGAAAAGCAACTTTCTTTCGTCCTTCAGAATAGAACAAAAATATATTCTGTGCCATTCCTTGTCTCCCCACCCGGCGCAACTGACGAAAGCAGCATTAGACTCCAAAATGTGGGCCTAAGATATCCATATTCTCTCTCTCTCTCTCTTCTCTCTCTTTACTAAAGAAGGCTTGACAAGACCGTTCGTGGATGGAAAAGCAACGACTTCCGTAGCCAACCCATATCCCTTCGGTTCGAGCGCCGTGCGGGCTTCAATGGTTGGTTCATAAAATTCCGAAGTTCACTTTTGTAAGAAGCGGTATTCACGTTGTGTGCATCTGATTCGGCCAGGAAAATGGACAAGAAAGTTTTAAGAATCTTTAGACAAAGGCGGAAATATTTGGCAACTACTTTTAGGAGTCTATTTGAGAATTGCAAGCGGTCGCTTGCATGGCCAAACCATAACCCTACGATTCAAACGTTGTGCGAGTTTTAATAATTGGTCCATGAAATTCCGAAATTCACTTTTATTGGAAGTGGGATTCACGTGGTGCGCATTTGGTTCAACCTTGAAAATAGATAGGAAGGTTCTAAGAATTTTTGGACAAAAGCTGAAATATTTGGCAACTACTTTTTGGAGTCTATTTGAGAAATGCTAGCTCTTGCTTATGTGATCCGACCATATCCCTCTTATTCGAACGCTATGCAAGCTTTAATAGTTGGTCCATGGGACTCTGAAGTTCACTTTTATTAGAAGTGGGATTCACATTGTGCACATCTAGTTTGACCTTGAAAATGGATAGGAAGGTTCTAAAAATCTTTGGAGAAATGCAGAAATTTTGCAACTACTTTTAGGAGTGTATTTGAGAATTGCTAGCATTTCTAGTTTTACCCTTATGTTACACATCAATATCTCTCCTTGCCTCTCTCCTCCACCACAATGCTGCTTTACACTACCATCTTCGGTGAGCCAGACCCGATTGCCAATGACCAAATCTAACGTTATCGAGCTAGATTTGGCACCAATGTCCCTTGCCTAAGGTCATGTGACCTTAAGCGACTACCACCTTGCTAGATCAAGCTTATTGACATTGGGTTATCGGACTTAAATTTGTTGATGTAAAATATGTAATTAAGTTCCTAAGTCACTTTTCAGTAACACTTTATCAAATACTATTTGCATTTTAAAAAAAAAACCTTTTGACCTAAAGTTATTGCATTTCTCCAGAAAAAAAATTTCAAATGTTGAACTAAACGCAACTGTTGTCATGTTGCAATTGTGACGTCGGGAGAAAGTACAGAGAATTTAGAGGTAATGCAAGTGAAAACTTAGACGGATAAATTACTCACCACTTGTAGGAATTTACATAAGGGATAAAAGAAAAATGAGAAATCCTTCTTGTTCTCAATCTGAAGACTCAAGTAAGTTATGAAATAATCAAGTCTTGGTTTTTTTCATTCATCATATCATGCTTATATAATTGAGCATGGAACAACCCTTCCAATATGAGTAATTTCCTAAATTCATTAGAAAGACATAACATAATAAAATCCTAAGAACTAGAACTTTGACTTTTGGAACCTTCATCACAGTTTAGACACATAAAGACCAAGGAACTAAGAAATGCAATAATGACGTTTATGAGACATCGAAAATATGAGAAATATAGTTGGTTGTAGGTCTCCATGTTTTGACTATTTCCAAAGTTGCCGAATTAATGGCCTTCGAGGGATTGCTCAGACATCAAATTGGGTCATTGGATTTTCCAAATTACTTTAAAATGATAAAGATCACAAATGCAAACTTTTTCTTTGCAATTGTCCACTCATGAAATAAATTGGTTTCAATGGGAAAAAAAACACTTAGAGTGTCAAAACTTGGCATGAGAGAACTCTTGAGTGCCAAAAATTATGAAAGGTACACATAATAAGTGTTACTTTCTTTGAAAAACAAGACACTTAAATACCAAATTCGGTGATCTTGACCGAAAATCCTACATGGAAAACTTTTATTAATATGGCTTACCAGAGAGCTGAATTTGTAAAGAAAAGGCAAAACAACGTCGTGTTGCCTCTTATTTGCAAGCCCTCACCTACAACTCTTTCCCCCTCCCTTCTTTTTATATTTTATATTTTTTTAAAATTAGTTTTAAATTTAATTTAACTAATATATGTTGGATATATTATTAATATAGTCCAAAATAATATGTTCACATACAAGCCCAATAGGTAAAAGCATGGTTATTTGGGTCCATATGGGCCGAAGCCCAATAACGTGCATATAAAAACTCTAGGGTTTCCCTACGCTGGAGGTAACACTGTTGAGCGTTCCAAACTTGACGTCTCTTGGTGTAATACTTCAAGCAACTACTTCTTCTCTCTCAAACCTATTACCTCCAACAATCTTGAAGTATTAGGTTCGTGTGTCGGATTTGAGCGAGTAAAGTGTGTTCTTGAAGATTTCATCAAGACGAACTCGCGGCTGTAATTTACTTTCGATTTCGACGGTGATATTGGCCGGGATCTGAGTTTGAAGATTCGGGTGACCGAAATCTTTGA
This sequence comes from Eucalyptus virginea, assembly GCA_014182375.1. NCBI lineage: Eukaryota > Viridiplantae > Streptophyta > Magnoliopsida > Myrtales > Myrtaceae > Eucalyptus > Eucalyptus virginea. Next base: position 54,916,705 of record CM024519.1, read on the forward strand.
TTCAAAAATCCAAAAATTATAGCCAATTTAAGAGGGTGAAACCACTTGGGCGTTGATCTACTCGTCGCTACGAACGTTTTGAGTGGTCACTCGCATCAATCGGAGGTCGGACGGAGAAGTTACGGCACTCGGAAGTTTCCATCTGAATTTCTAGCGAATTTTGGGGACGAAATTTCTAGCGAATTTCGGGGGCGAAATTTTTCAGCGAGTTTCAGCGACAAGGGCAGTCCATCTTAAGATTTTTGGGCGCTCAGATCCGTTTTTGGGGTTTGTTTTGTCAAATTCCATCTCTGAGCGGTTTGATCAAGGTTAGGGGAGTTATTCAACTTTGTTGCTCGAGGACTTCAAGGTGCACTCTTTCTAACACTTTGCTTTGATTAAAATGGCAAAGCGTAGTTCCTATGATATTATAAAGTTGCAATCTTTTGATGTTACTGAATTTCATGGCTGGAAATTACATGTTCAATTTGGCATGAAAGAACGTGACATATTCTATCTTGTATTGAGCGATTTTACATCTACCACTGAAGATGTGAATGAATATCAATGGAACAAAGATGATGATTTTTGTAGAGATTACTTATTGAACTCTCTAAATCCTAATTTGGCTATGACTTATAGTGAGTATAAGACAGCGAAAGAGATATGGGATCACTTGAACGCTCAGTTCCAAAAACAAGAGGGGTTATCTAAAACCCTCCTAGCGGAGAAATTCTTTGACTTTAAATTCACTATGAATTCAAGCATCACCTCTCAGCTAGTTGAGTTTGAGAACATGAGGAACAAGCTAAAAGATGATAATTCTGATATGTCCGATAATCTCTTTGTCGGTCTTGTGTTGAGCAAACTGCCAACTGAATGGAGTTCTTTCAAGACCGAAATGCACGGGCGAAGGTACGAGATGGGATTTGGATGAATTAAAGAGGTATATTCACATTGAGGATCAAAATATCACTAGGAAGAGTTTGGAACAAGTGGGACAACAAAAGTCAGTTGCTAACTTAGTTTCACACTCCAATAAACCTCAGAAAAAGTCCAAGTCACTAAAAGGTGAATCCTCTTTACAGTTAGAGGCCAAAAAGACTATCTTCAAAAATAAGAAGAAGGGCAAGTGCTATAACTGTGGAAAGTGGGGTCACTGGGCAGCAGAGTGTAAGTTGCCAAAGAAGCCAAATAACGACACACCACATAATGAGGCCAATATGCTAATTAGAGGATCTGAGCCTCGAGCCTTTATTGGAATGATGAAGAATGGAAAGGCCAGCATCTCTTCGAGTGGTGGTTGGACAGTGGTGCTACTTGTCATGCTACAAATGACAAGAATTTACTCACCGAGGTCACGTAAGTGAAAGACACCGTGGAAAATTGCAATGGTGGTGAGGCAAAGGTGACTCATGCTGGAACTGCAAATTTGGTGCTTTCTTCAGGTAAATTACTAACTCTGAAACATGTTAGAGTAGTACCTTTACTTAAGAAGAATTTAATATCTATGAGTTTACTTGATAAAGCTAGTATGTCTTTTTCAACTATGAATGGTAGAGTAACTTTATCTGTTAACTCATATTATTTTGGTTGTGCATTCATGGTTAATGGTATGTATAGGTTGAGCTTAAATGCTGATAGCATAAATCATGTGAATTCTACTTTGATTGATCCAAAGTTGCTACACAATAGACTTGGACATGTGAATTACAGGAAAATGCAACATTTAGCTAAAACTCATAACATTTCATTAGATACTTCTATTCGATTTGATAAGTGTGAAGTGTGTGCACAGGCTAAAATCACTAGAAAACCCTTTAAATTGATTTCTAAAAGCACACAACTTCTTGAGTTAATACATTCTGACATTTGTGATTTTAGAAATTACATTACTAAAGGTGGTCGGAAGTATCTAATACCATTCATAGACGATTTTTCTAGATATTGTCATGTCTATTTGTTGAAATCGAAAGATGAGGCTTTTGAAAAATTTAAGATTTTCAAGTCTAGAGTAGAAAATTAACTCAACTTGAAAATTAAGAGGTTTAGGAGTGATAGAGGAGGAGAATATACTATGTCAAGGTTCAAGGAATTTTGTGCTTCAGAAGGTATAATACTTGAAACCACTGCTCCTTATTCACCCCAATCAAATGGTGTTGCAGAGCGTAAGAATAGAACGTTAACTGAAATGTTAAACTCTATGTTATTTACAGCTGGCATGCCTTCCTCCTACCGGGGAGAAGCAGTTCTAACTGCTAATCACATCTTGAACAGGTTGCCGCACTCTAAGTTGTCCATGACACCTTATGAGATATGGCATAAGCGCCCTTGTAGATATGATACTCTTAAGACTTGGGGCTGTATTGCTTATGTAAGTATACCGGATCCTAAAAAACCTAAGGTGGGATCTAGAACTATTACTTGTGTATATCTAGGTAGTGCAGAAGATAGCGCTGCAAATAGGTTTTTAGATCTATCTACTAACACAGTGATAGAATCTAGAGATGCAGTGTTCTTTGAAAACGAGTTTATCAGAGATCAAGACTTGAATGTTTCTGGATCTACAGATATGATTGCAGAATCTCCTGTAGAATCTAAAGCAGGCCCTTCTGACACTAATTCCACACAGTTGGCTATTGAACCAATTCCAGTTAGAGTATCTACAAGAGAGAGAATTCCCAAAAGTTTTGGTGAAGACTTTGTTGCTTACCATCTTGAGGATGATCCATTCTCCTATCAGGAAGCAATGAGATCTAGGGAATCTCTACGTAGTGCGAAGCCATAGATGATGAAATGAGCTCTGCTGCAGAATCACACTTGGCAGCTAGTAAATTTGCCAAAAGGGGCTAAAGCTATAGGCTGTAAATGGGTGTTGAAGAAGAAACTAAATAGTGATGGATCAATAGCTAGATACAAAGCATGCTTAGTAGCTAAAGGCTATAAACAACAGAGTGGAATAGACTATTTTGATGTCTATTCACCTGTGTGTCATCTATCAACTATAAGAATTCTTCTTGCTTTGGCATCTATTGAACACTTTGTAGTGCATCAAATGGATGTAAAAACAGCTTTCTTAAATGGGGATTTAAATGAGGAAATTTACATGGAACAACCGGAAGGATATGTTATGAAAGGTCTTGAGGACAGAGTTTGTAAATTAAATAAATCTCTATATGGTCTTAAACAAGCACCTAAGATGTGGCATCTTAAATTTGATGAAGTGGTAAAGAGTTATGGCTTTCAGTCTAGTTATTCAGATAAATGCCTTTACCATCGTTCTATGTCAAATAAGATAGTCATCATTTGCTTGTATGTTGATGACATGTTAATTCTTGGTTCCGATCATTCTGTAGTGAGTGACGTGAAAGCTACTTTAGCTAAAGAATTTGACATGAAAGATCTTGGTATTGCTAATACCATTCTTGGTATGAAAGTAAGCTTTGAACGGCAAGTCATCTCCCTTAGCCAGACTCATTATATTGAGCAGCTACTTTCTACTTGGGGATACGATAAGTGTAAACCGAGTGAGATACCATGTGATTATAATAATAGACTGAATCCTAATGAAGGGACCAGCGTGGATCAGTTAAAGTACTTGAAACTGATTGGTAGTCTCATGTATGCTATGAGTTGCACTAGACCCGACATAGCCTTTACAGTTGGTATGCTGAGTCGTTTTACTAGTAATCCTAGTAAAGAGCATTGGGATGCCCTTAATAGGCTAATGAGATACCTTAAAGGTACTAAAGATTATGCTCTTTATTATTCTGGTTATCCTCCAATTGTGGATGGATATTCTGATGCCTCATGGTGCTCAGATATTGGAAATAGTAAGTCCACTAGTGGGTATGTATTCACTTTGGGTGGAGCTGCTATTACTTGAAATCCAAACGACAGACTTGTATTGCATTGTCGTCTATGGAATCGGAACTTTTGCTTTAGCCTCAGCCGGTGAAGAGGCAGAGTGGATAAAGAATCTGATTATAGATATTCCTTTGACTCGGCTAAAGATTAATTCTTTAAGCCTATTTTGTGATAATCGAGCAGCTGTCCAAGTCGTCAAGAATACTCTCTTTAATTCAAAGAGAAGACATGTGAGACTGAGACATGCGTTGTTGAATTATCTGAGAAAACAAGGGGTTATCACCTTGATCGATGTGAGATCGAAGGATAACATAGCCGATACTCTCACCAAAGGTATGCCTAAAGATCGATTATTCAAAACAGTGGGGGAACTGGGGTTAAAGACTATATAGGCAAGTCTTAACTACCATTTACTTACCTGTGTTTTGAATTATCAAATCTTTCTTTATTGGCTACAATGATAAGCACAGTTTATATGTTTCATCGATGTTCACGATTCTTGACTAATTGAAGAGGGTGATTTGTCTCATTCCAAATTTGATGAAGATGACTTTAACCTAATTCAAATGTTCTATCTAGAAAAATTGTGTCATTCCAAACTTGATGATACAATTCAACTAGATTGGACTATCCTTTTGGTTAAATGATCTCATTCCAAACTTGATGCTAGATTATTTGACTTTAAGGAATCAGTAATTGTGACATTCCAAATTGAAACATAGAAACAATTGTTTACATAAGAAGCCTATTTGTCTTGTTCTTAATTGAAACTTGATATTACATGACTAGGTTATTGTAAGTGACTTGACTATTGGTCTTGTTCTTTGAAACTAGACAATAGTTATTCTCCTACAAATAAACTTAATTTGATGGCTCTTTGTAAATCACATTGTTTAGGTCTTGTTCATAATTTATGAAAGCGGCTTGATGCTTATGACATGATATTATGATGCTTTTCGACATCAATATATGTTCTTCTCCGCCTTTGATAGAATGGTGCTAAGTTTTTATTCAATTGATTGAATTCATGATAATATGAAATTCATATTTGATATTCTACAAGGGATGGCAGAGATGGAGGAGAGCTTAATGAGTGGGATCCTGACCAGGATGACCTACTTGATGAATGAATATATATCACTTAGAGCGTGTGGGGACTTGACAGTTTACCTGCTATTGCCTATTTTGATGAAGTCCATTTACTTGAGACTTGCATTTTGTTATTTCTATTTTGTGGACATTATTATGCTTGTTTCTTATATTTGTAAGGCATTAGACTATTTTGTGGCCTACTTATACTTGATTAATATGCATATATTGGTTGTGAACCGAATCGAGATTTATTTTGGGATTTGGATTTTTAATCTCAGAACAAATTCATGATAAGAATGATTCACTTATTTAGTTTGCACATGATGATTTAGTTTAATACTTTCTTTTGCTGGAATACTCTTTGACCGATCCGAGTTGATTGTCTTGGACTGAATGTGGATGATTCATGTTTGTTTGAACATTACACTGACCAACTTATTGGATTGTGCTGTATGGTGAACATAGGAGGAGATTGTTGGATATATTATTAATATAGTCCAAAATAATATGTTCACATACAAGCCCAATAGGTAAAAGCATGGTTATTTGGGTCCATATGGGCCGAAGCCCAATAACGTGCATATAAAAACTCTAGGGTTTCCCTCTTTGGAGGTAACACTTGTTGAGCGTTCCAAACTTGACGTCTCTTGGTGTAATACTTCAAGCAACTACTTCTTCTCTCTCAAACCTATTACCTCCAACAATATATATATAAATTCAAATCTGAGATAAAACGACTTTGTTTTGGCTTATATAGCCACATTAGCATGCAAAACGATATTGTTTTGCACTTGTCTCGCTAAAAAAATGCTATGTCAGCATTTTGATCATATTTTTTCGCCATTAACTCTTAACTGATCCATTTTGCTCCAATTTAACACTTGAATGTATATTTTCAAACTTTTGGCACTCAAGTATCCCTCCGTACCAAGTTTTGACACTCCACGTGTTTTCTTTCTAGTTTCAATAGATAGTGCTCATGCGCATGTGTGTCTCTAATGTATGAACTCCTAGACTATAAATACAAACTTGACATTGTATGTAGATCTTTATGTGGAAACTAATATATTGATTTGTCACTAGATACAAATTTTTTATTTAAAAAGGTTGATCAACTGGTAAATGCTAATGATTCAATTTACTCGGCATACCATAGCTAATCTTAACTCAAAATGAAAGGAAGACACAAGCAAAGTAGTAGGATTTTACTCAACGTCAGTGGTATATATAGCAAAATAGTTAAATTTTTCTTCGCCAAATATAAAAAGGGGTAAAAGTCACCAAAAACCCTAAATTATGTCAACTGTGACATATTTATCTCAAATTTTTTTATGAAACCAAAAATTCCAAATTTGTATCTTTATGACACATTTACCCTAAATTTGTATACTGTGAGACATTTAACCCCAAATTTTTTTTTATGGCACCAAAAATCCCAAATTTGTATCCATATGAGACATTTGCCCATAGAAAAAAGTTTATTGTAAATGTGTCACGCATGATAAGTTTGGGGTTTTCCGTGTCACATAAAGAGTTTAGGGTAAATGTGTCAAGTTTGAGGTTTTTGGTATTATTAAAAAAAAAAGTTTGAGTAAATGTGTCACAGTTGATAAAATTTGGAATTTTTTGTAGCTTTTTCCCAATATAAAGTTAAGAAATAGTACAACATGAGACTTTATACAAGCTGTGTCTATGCCTATTAAATATCAACCAATTTGGTGTGAAATTCCAGTGATTATCTTTTCAAAGTTATAACACTCAAGTGATCCAAAATAAAAATAAAAATTAAGGTGCTTAATTAGGCGTCATATGAAAATTATAGCATTTGTAATGCTCTTATCCCTGTGTTTCTCTATTTTGGCATGCGGTGATACAGTGATCATCAATACTGTTTCTGTCCTATTACTTGGCATTATCATAGCAATTTCAAGCTTGAAAAAAAAAAAAAAAGGCACAGTTCGTGACTGCAATATCGATCAACAATAACATAAAAAATCAGATGTTTATTTTCCTTTCTTGTGTGGACTACCTTGCATTTTCCTTTTCCTTTTTTTTTTTTTTTCATGGTTTGAATATTAAGCAGTGGTAAACAATAAACATGTCAAAAAGTTGCCGTCATGCTAAGATTCAGTATCGTGATGGATGATTCTTTTGCATTAGTAACTCAAATTTTATTACAATAATAATCTCAAGTACAATGACACACTCTTAATTGAGTTCACCCCATACAAATCACTAACAAACTCGATTCTCAAGCCCACCCCGGCACACTTACTCACACGGCACTCGCACCACGTTCTCGCCACTGTCGCAATCTCCTTAGGTAGGAAGATTCTTCATAAGATAGGGCCAAATCTTGGAAGTGAACAGCTCTGGAAACTTAGCTCCTTAGCCTCATACTGCATGCTTTTTGCTAAGAGACGGACATTTATGACTGCATACTATGTTTCATCTTGAACATTTGATTCCTTGATGATTCATTTACCCTGCACGTGAAGATTGTTTAGAGTATTAGCATGATGATTTGGTAGAAAATGACCGTGAAAGGTGCACCCTTTTATGTACCTAAGTGGCTCTTTAATCTCCATTTTGGCTTGAGATGGGGATAAATACATATCTTGAAGAACATAATTGTAGACAATGACTATAGAATCTAATGACGTGGAGCACAACACAGATCAAAATTGAGAGTTAGAGGTAAGAAAATTTTACCTGATGAAGAGAATTTCCAATCATTCACTTTGACAAACACATCATTCGAAATGCTCCTCCCGAGTTTCTCTACGAAACCCTGCAGCATATCGGTTAAAACAACTTCTTTCAGGCTTCGCAAATGCTCAAGTCCGTCTAGACAATTCAATTGGATGCATCGCCTGATTTCTAGTTGTTGAAGGAGGGGCATAGCCCCCTCCTGCACGGTCCAGTGCTCAAGTTTGCCAAGCATCCAGAGTTTCAACATGCGTAGCTTAGGGAATCCGCCATTAACACATGTCATCTGAGGTCCCACATAGGAATTCGCAAAAAGTCTGAGGATGCTCAGGCCGGGCAACTGCCCCAGCATCGGCATCGGGTCTTCCACCAGATTTAACATGGACAATGTGAGAATCCCGAGGCATGAGGGGAGCACTCCATAGAGCTGGTTGGCGGGGATGGGCAGGGAACCAAGCACATACAACTTGTGCAGGTTGCTATGTTGAGCCAAGGATATCACCTTGAGATTTGACGGGTTCCCGAACTCGTCTACTGATCTCAGTTTCAAAGATTGAAGATTAGGCAGCCGCTCGATCCACTTAGCTACTGCATCCAACGAATCTGTGTGACATGTGAGTCCCAGTTTCCGGAGGTTCACTAATCGATCTAGTACATTGACCAAGGCATTTTTGTCACCTATATAGAGCCCCCTCAAAGTACGAAGGTTGGTTAGAGACCCCTTTGATGGCTTGTTGAAAAACACATCAACGTTCAAGTCGTTCATGTACAAATGCCGGAGGTTCTTTGCCTTCCAAATTGAACTTGGGATATCGGTGACATTAGTGTGCTTGAAATCCAGAGTTTCCAGGCATGGCAGATCACCTATGGCTGCCGGCATTGAATCCAGTGCAGTTGACCTCAAGCCCAAGAACCGCAGAAGCAGCAGATTACGCATCGACTTAGGAAGCATGGGCTTGTACACGCCTTCTAAGTCAAGAACCTTCAACAATCCAGAGCCTCCTTTTTGAGTTACATTCTTGAGAAACAAACCTATGTCTCTATTGGCTATGCCCCTCGGTGTGGAGATGAGAGATACATAAGAGCGGAGACTGTGATCAAGGAAAGAATCCGGGGAGTTTCTGATTCTTGAATACTCCACGAGGCGCCGAATTTTATAGCTTTCAGGAGGTCTGCTCAGCCTAAAGCTTGAGTTCTCTTCAACGTGAAAAAGACCCGAATCCACCAATTTTGGAAAGAAAAATTCATTTATCACTCCCGGCATTCGGCACATTTTTGGGCATCCATCCAATTTCCACTTTGTGACCTCGATCAAGTTTCTATTAACCAGTGTTTGGAAGTAAAACTCTGCGAGATCTTCCGGTTCCCACTTCTTTCTTTCTTCGCCCAGCAATCCATCGAGGAAACCCTCGGAAATCCATAACCACAATAACCTCCGCACAGATACCTCAGATGCTATTGGAAAGATACCCATATAAAGAAAGCACGCCCTCAATTCAGGAGGTAGTTCTTGGTAGCTCAAGGCCAAGATGTCCGGCAAGGCTGATTCATCTTCGCAAGAAGATGGGAATTTGTCTATTTTTCTGGACCATTCACTTGGTTCTGTGTTCGAAAGAATCCCCCCTAAAAGAAGAATTCCCAGAGGTGAACCATGACAGAGCTTTGCCATGATCTCGTCCTTGTGCTCAGTTAGGCCACCTTCCTGTTCCTTCATTTGCTTCAACAGCAATTCCCATCTGTTCTCGTTAGTTAACCTGCAGATATGCATCGGGAGGTTCCATGGATCAGCCAATTTCACCACTTTATCATCACGAGAAATGAGAATCACTCTGCTACCCTTTTTTGAGTCCGGAAATGGAATTGTCAACCTGTGCCAGGCCTCGGCATCCCAAACATTATCCAAAACAATCAAATACCTCCTATTAATCAGCTCCTTGAAAAGCATATCACTAAGAACATCATCATTCATGTGGTCCACATCATTCAACCTGTTTATGCTAACCTGTTCTATTATGCTCATAACAACATTCCTGTACACAAGTTCTCTGGGCACACAGACCCAAGCACAGCAATCGAAGTGCCTCTTCACATCCATCCTGTTATAAACACCTCTCACCATCGTGGTCTTACCTGAGCCTCCTGGTCCGACAACGGAAACGACTCTCAAAGCTTCTTCTTCTTGTGGGCCCTTTAACTGATAGACTATCTGGGCCATGTCTGATACCTGACCAACGATGTTTGAGTCCTTGTCCAAAAGATGAGCAACCGAATCCCAGCGACGAAACCGCCCTGTATTCACTAAACAGCGATCCTTTTCTTGGGTCTTGCCAAGAACTCTGCTTTCTTGATTGTTCTTCTCAGAAGAGTGAGAAGGCAAGGCCTTGAGATCGTTCAAGAACTTATTCAACCCTTTGCCCAAGTCCTTTTGGCTCCATAGAGGAGCCAAGTACTGGAACAAATGGTGTGTCTTCAGGAAGTCTTTGCGTCGCTGTTGCATTCTTTTCAGGAGGTACGTGTCGACGACGTCTTCGGCACTGTATATGAAGGGCAAGGCCATAGAGTTGGTGACGTCTGTGCCGTCGGAGGAGCTCAGCAGCTGTTGCAGAGCGACGATGGAGGAGTTGATCTTATGTTTGAGCCTTGGATAGATGATTGTTTCGTCATCTCGCAGATTTTGAAGCTTCTGCTTGAGCAGGAAAGCTGGAACTTCGGCAGCCATGGAGTCTCTGTGTTTTTGTGTGTGCGCGCGTGTGGGTGTGTGGGTTATGGGGCACGAGCAACGAGACAGATTTTGTGTTTTTATTTCAATTGAATTAGTTTGGACTATAGATGTCCGTTTCTACTTTTCAAGGATCCAAGAAATTCGAGCCGTACGTACGGGGAAATGTTTTTTCATCGTGTATTACGATATTTAGACTCTCAATGTACTAATAAGGATAGTCATAATTTTTTATTTATTTATTTATAGGCATTAGATAATTAGCCTACGTAGAGGAAAATATTCTTTCCAAAAGGCGTATCGAATAAAAGCATGTTAGTTAGCTACTGAGGTAGTCATCGGCTTCTCAAGAAAGATAATATATTGAACATTATTCTACTAAAAGTGTAAAAAGAACTTAGATGAGATATTATTTTACTACCACACATATAAACAGACAACGAAAGTCAAAATACACGAAATATTATTTATTGAGTATATTCTACTTGGAACGAGTCACTTAACTAAATTTTTGCAGTACCAATAAACAAAATCAACAGATTTTAGGCTAGTATCGAGCCTTAAAATCATTGCTCCCAACCGTTTATTGAAAAGCATGATATTTTCTACATGGAACTACCAAGCCTGATAGAGCTTGGATTGCGCTAGTTGGGAAGGTGGTGTCAAACTAACTTTTTTGAGTGAAAATCTTCTGAAATTAGTTATTTAAAAAAAATCTAATAAATAGGGGCCGTGACCAATATGAAAATTGCTTGCCTAGATTAGCCCACAAGTCTCATACGAGGAAACACTCAATCAAGTCTATTTCGTAATAGTCATGTTTCGACACTAACCTCATTGGCCACACCATCTAGTCAAGCCTTTTTTTTTTTTCTTTCACGAATGAGGCTTTCTCTCAATGCCTGCTGCATAGGCCGTATCGCTTAGTATCTATCTTCCCAAGCCAACTGTTTAGACTGCTTATTGCTACGATGCCAGCCATATAGGCAACGTTGCTCAATTACTATTTTGCAAGCCAGCTACATTGACCGATTGTTATCTCCCCTCCAATTATCGACCTTTTGTGCATCGTATCGAGAAGCTGACGCCATAACTAGATTCACCACTTTCAGACAAGGAAGATCTTGAAGATGCTGCCTGACACACCACCTCACCACTAGACTCGCCACTTTCAAACGAGGCAGATTTGGAAAACGCTACTTGACACATCGCCCCACCACAAAATTACCAAGCCCGATGTCACGCGGCATTCTTAAAGAAACAAGTTTTCATGGCATTGTTCAATATTGATTCAAACTTCACTTGACCTATTTGAAGTCACCTTGAGTTTAGGCGGACGTTAGTGATATTATATCATATACAATTATGATATTATCGTTGATTATCTATATTTTTCAAGATTGTATGTATATCTTCCTTGATTGTGCATGTATTAATTGATATATGCTGCCTTAGATAGTTGTCTCATAAGTCCTATAAATAGGCTAATGTAAATTTCATTATGATACATGGATTTACATACATAAAGTTCACATTTTTCTTTCCAAACTATTCTCCACTTTTTGAATTATGCTATTGCTGAGATATTAGTTTGACAAAGAGTCAAACAAGAACTGCTTCATGGTGCTTGCAAGAGATCTGGCGATTGTTTGGGAGGTGAAAAGAAGGACAATTGCGAACGGATCGCATTTCAAGAGACAATGTATATCATCTTTTGAGACAACGTGCCATAAATAATGCCATCAATTATGTGTAAAGTTGGTAACAAGAATGCATTGAGAAAAAGGAAACAAAGCAAACGCAAAGATCATAGAAAATAATCATTTTCTCCCTATTTTTGTTATTCATTCTTTAGTGAGGATCACAATCTTTCCAATGAAGACCGATGCCCCATGTCCTTCAAGCATCTCTTTCAAAATTAAACGCAGATCATCATTATTGATTGTTTCTGTTGTTCCTTGTATATATGTTTTTAAGTAAAAAATTTCATTTGGTTGAGCTTTCTTTCATCAGGTAGTCTGAAGTTTCAACTTTGCAATAGAGAGTTATTATTCAAGAGATATGTGGCATCCAGATTTTCGTCAGACCTCGAATAAGTAATGGCTCATCACAGGTCAACGGGAGTATCGACGGACTGCGTCATTAGCACCATTTGTGGACACTATTTCATTATCGTCATCTTCGGTATGGCATTAGGCCATCGTTTCATCACCACCCGTCGTTCCGAAACATCAACTTTCGGAGAGAAATTTCCCCATGCACGGCCATGCACATGTCCGATATTAACCTCGAGCGGCCTCACCAATTGACCGAGCTGAAGACCCGTAGTATGCAATGGCCATGCAGCCGTGTCTCTCTATTTTCCTTTATGAAGACTTGAAGAACTTGACTTCTTAAAGCCCACGTCTACGCCGTTCTCCTTTGCTGACCGCACCACTTGCATGAAGAAGTCAACCATGCAAATCCTTTGACCCCATGAAGCCCACGTATGTGGCCCATACGGATGAAGACCATGGAACCGAAATGCTCATGCACCCGCCGAATGAGGAGTCAACAAAGCAATGAAGAAGTTGACTAAATGCCACGTCCTGCATGCAGCATGCGAGGTGGCGAGCGGCAGCAAAGTCAGGGTCAACTAAATGGAGAAGTTGACGAGAGAAAAAGCCACGTCTTGCTTGGGGGTCCAGCTGTCTCGGAAAAGGAAGAAACCGGCATGCAAGAAGCCACGCTTTCCCCAGCTGGACGCGCGCGACTCTCCTTTGCTGCCAGCGAACAGCCACCGTGGCTTGCACTTGTTGACTCTTAGAATTAACAAAGAAAAAGGGGAAGGGCAGAACTCTAGGAGAAAGCAAACGGAAGAGTGAGCGAGAGAAAGAGAACCGTGAGCAAGAGAGAGAGAGAGAAACCAAGAGAGAATAGTGAGCGAGAGAGTGAGCAGCGAGAGAAAGAAAGGGATCGTTCCCTTCGCCGTGCACGCACGCTGCTGATGCCAATGCCGCTCGCACTTGGTTGCCGAGCCATGTCCATGACTGCGAGCTCCCCGATTTCTCGCCGTTAACATCGCAAGACCTAAGGCAAGTAAAAGTCTACTAACTTATGTAATACACTGCTGTTGTTGTCTGATGTAGTGCAATTACATTGGAAATATTTGAGTTTTGATGTTGAATGGTGATTTCTAGAATAACTTAATTGGTTTGGGACTAGCCTATTGAGGGAGCTGCATATTTCTCATGAATACATGTGATTTTGGCCTTCGAAAATGCATCAATCTTTGTTGTTGCAAAGCTTTGAAGATTTTGATTGTGAACTGTTTTGGAAATCTCCCGATTTAAGTTAAAACTTCTATGTACCGAGGCACTGCTTGTAAATGTTTCAAGAAATGTTCGGTGTCCTCGAAATTCCGAACTTTTACATGAACCATTTTAAAATCTTTAAGGCGGGATTGAGATTTGGATTTGCCGACATGCTGATTTCAAATTACTTATGGTTTTGATAAATTGTTTTAATTCGAGCCGTGATGTACGAGTGCGACTCGAGGCTATTTATGTGGATTTCGAAAAGCATTTGAGATTTAAACGTGAAAATGTATTTTATGGATTTGGTATCATGCTTTCAATTTTATGAATTGATTTCATTTACTTGAAAATGACATTTGCTTCAAAGTCTGACATGCCTTCGACAATCTCAATTTACATTGCTTGATATTTGACAAGGGAGATGGTCAAGAACCCAAAAGGATTTCAAATGTTGTTGTTGTTTTGAGAATGGTTTAGCACTAAAATGACTTGGTTGAGATACCATGGCTGAGATTTCGATGAAAACTCTATGGGATTTCCGATGTCATTGCATTGAAAGTATTTTTATTGAAATAATATGAGATGATACTGCTGCCGTTGCACCCTCAGGTCAGCGATGCCTCGGGAGTGTCGGGATGCCCGGTGGTATATCGGTACATAATTTCGGGGGATGCCCGGTGGTATGTCGGTACGTAATTTCAGAGGGTTGGGGTAACCATTTTCATGGCGAGCCTCGGAGGTTTCCCCGGGAGTGTCGGGATGCCCGGTGGTATGTCGGTACGTAATTCCGGAGAGTCAGGGTAACCATTTTTATGGCGAGCCACGGCGATTCCTCGTGATGCCAGGTGGGATGCGAGATGCCTAGAGGTGTAGTGGAACATGCTCTAGATGCCCGATGGCCTAGTGGCGTAATGCCGGAGAATTTCGCGACGCCAGGATTGGGTGCGAATGCCCAGAAGGATGCAAACATTGGTCCTCTAGGGGGTGAAACCTTTTGAATATTAAAATCGATGGCTCTACTAAGTGTGTGTGTGGTTTGGTTATAGGATTAAATTGTGTGGCATGGAATGGGACGTGTCATAACAGTTTGGTTCTATAATCACGACCCATGTGACTGAAATGGTACATCTTAGCTTTGAAATTGCACTTGTCATTGCATTGAGAGGTTTTATGAAAATGATGCACATCACCCATTTCCTTTGATTATACATGTTTTGTCTATCTTGCATGAAATTAGATTGTGATGGCTACGCACAATATAGTTTAGTGGACCTTTTACAGCTAAGTGGTTGTACTCACCCATTTTGGGGACTAACATTTCAGACTAAACAAAATACCTCTGCTACCACTGCCACCAGCAGATAAACTAAGTGGTTGGATATGACTGCGAGGAGGAGGACAGCAAAGGAAAGAACTTTTGGACGCCGACATTGATCGATGGACTTTAAATATACGACTATTGGAAAAGATTTCAGTCATCTTTTCAAGTATAGCCGAGTATAAAAGACTATGGCATTTTGGTGTATCGACTAAAGATATCCATCTAGTTTTATATAAATAAAAGTGTTCGACTTATTACCTATAAATGTGTCTAGTTGGTGTGTATCATTTTAATTTGTGAAAGGGGAGTTGATGGATGTGCTTCCGCTATGTAAATTGTGCAGGAACCGATCTAAAAGATATAACCCCCCAGGACTTATAGACTTATTATAACTCTTTGGTATTAAAGTAATATATTATCAGGTCAAGAGAAAGGCAAGTGGACTGTGGTGACCTTAGCGGATCGGGGGCCATTCGGGGGTGCCACAAGATATCCATAAGCAAAGAGGGATTTTATTAGAAAAATGATATGGAAATACAATTTTACTTCTGTGCATTGCATGTGCTAACGAAAAAATAATGAAAGTTTTAACGGCTGTAAAAAAAATAAAGGAAATTTGAGGAGAAAATGTGTAACAGTTTAATTGGGTAAACTTGTACTATTCCAAAATTCCGGGGATTGTGTTATTCTCCTACAAAGAAAAGATGATAAGGACTTTCTATGAAAGCAAGGATAATCCGTGCACGACCTGTTCTAAAACCTGTACACGTGCATTCTTTCCTTAGACTTCCATTTATAGACTATGTGCATAGTTGGCGGTGAAAGAGTTCTTCCAAGGAGAGTAATGATCATCACCACTTCCTAAAGTTGAGCACCTTATAGTGGAAATCAACGGATGAGACTCGGGAACTCTATTCAGATTCCCTTCTATATTGGGGGAATGAAACGTGAAAATGTACCACCCTTGAGACCGCCGGCATCTCTCGGTCCGTTAATCTTGCACTAGAAAAAGAAGAATAGAAAAAGCAAAAGTATGCGGTTCTCTCTCCACGGAAGTCATGCTCGCAATCAGGTGTCCAGTCCTCTGCCGGCGTGCTGGGTTTGAATTGGGATGACATGGACCCTTATTCGGACAGCTGTCAACTGCTTAATAGTTCTAAGTAGGAATAACGTGACATTATTAAAGTACACAATATATTCTCGCTATCTACATAGCATTTTCTCTTTAACATACTTGTGGAATAAATTGTCCATATGCTTCAGACTCTACTTTTGGCTCTGTCAGAGTTCAATGCGTTGCACATGTACTGCACATTCGTCGTCGTTAATATATCTGACATAAAACTGAAATCAACCTGAAAAAATAGAAAAACTTGGGGCGCAAACCCATCGTAATAACTCATCACCCGTCGATCATCAGTAAATCAGCTCGTAATAGAAGAAGATATTAATAAACATGTATGTAAAATAAGTTGGATGATGTGGCACAGTAAAAGCTATTCAAGCTAGCCCTACTTTTTAAATCAATAATCATTTTTAACTTCGCAAGGCGGGCAGTCTGTTGGGCCTGCTAGGTCCATTCACGCCGAGGAGCGAAATAGATGGCCTTGGAAAGCAATTATCATCTCAGGCCCGGCCCACTCGCCTCCGCCCGCTCAGTCCGATTTGGTTTATATAGAAAATAGGTTACTTTTTAAGCATGGCCACCCTGAAGAAGGACACTTAGGTCGGGTACCACGCCTCTCACGCCTCTCACGCCTCTCCCGCCCTGTTTATTTATGGATTAAGACGCATTGAATGTCACGAGAAAACGCAATCTCACTTTCAATTTACAAGGAATTCAACTTGATCACGACGTGTTGACTGTTGAGGCCCATTTACTTTCGATCATAGAGTGAACATATGCTTGGAGCATATTTAAAGTCCAGCTGCGGGAACTGACTCCCGGTGAGCACATTTCCTCTCTCTCTCTCTCTCTCTCTCTCCCTCTCTAGCCCTCCCTCCCTCTCCCTCCCTCCCTCTCTCGAACTAACTTCCAAATTTTCGTCACCAACTCATCCCTCTCTTTCTCGGATAATCAGAAAACCACTCATAAATGAAGGAGCGTTCCTGGGGGAAATTTTGGAACTTCTGGGAGCTAAGAGCCATGGTGGTGCTCACACTGGCGGTCCAAATCTTACTCATCCTCTTCGGCCATAAGAGGAAGTCCAGCCACAATCTCATGCTCAGGATCGTCGTCTGGTCCGCGTACTTGACCGCGGACTCATTCGCCACGGTAGCCCTCAGCGTCCTCTCCAACAAGCTCGCACAAGTGAGGGAGAAAACTGGCGGTCACCTCCACAGCAATGACCAGTTGCTCGCATTCTGGTCCCCCCTGCTTCTGCTTCTCTTGGGTGGCCCTGACACAATCACTTCCTATTCTCTGGAGGACAATGCACTCTGGCTCAGGCATTGCCTCGGCCTAGCGGTTCAAACATCAGCCACGGCATATATCATTTTCATTGCATGGACAAATTCTTGTCTCTCATATCTCTCGTCGGTGATGGCATTGGTCGGGTTCATCAAGTACGGGGAGAGAGTGTGTGCTCTTTGGATGGCGAGCCATGACAAGCTCAAGCGGTCGATGCTCCCCCCGCCTGATCCAAGCCCAAATTACCCCCGCTTCATGGAGGAGTACACTTTGAAGCAGGACGAGGGTTATTATGTTGTGGCGGACAAGGTGATTGAGGACCAAGTGCCAGAAGGTGTTTATAGTAGTGTTGATGATCCGTCCTCCGCGATCGATTCCTGAGGACATTGGGAAAGCCTATGGCCTGCTTCAGATGTTCAAGTGCCTCTTTGTTGGCTTGATACTCAGCCATGATGAGAAGAACACTAGCAAGTCCATATTCAAGGCGATAGATGGTGAGAAAGCTTTTAGGATCGTTGAAATCGAGCTCGGGTTCATCTACGATATGCTCCACACAAAGGCGATGGTGCTTTACACCAAGCGGGGACTCAGCCTCCGCTCGTTCACATTCTCGTCCACTCTATTGGTGCTGGTGCTCTTCTCTTTGGTGGAGAAGTCGCCCCCGTGGTCCGATCTTTTCATCACTTACTTGTTGCTGGCTGTCATTGTTTTCTTCGAGACCTATTCGATTTTGATGCTGGTTTCCTCAGATTGGAGCGACGTTTGGTTGTGCAAGCGCAACAAGAGCAGTGCCTTGAGACGTGCTGTGAACTTCGTAAGATTGCCTAGACAACCTAGGTGGTCACATTCAATTGCCCAATTCAGCTTTCTCAGCTTTTGCACTAAAGAGAGGCCCTTGGTTTGCTACAACATGCCTGAGTTCTCGAAGATCAATAAGGATCTAGAAAAGTATCACTACACCCTCCATGAAGACATGTCCGGCAAGATTAGGCAATGGATCTTCGATCATGTCAAGGAAGAACTTTACAACGTGGAGGAGAAAAACGACCCAGTTCCCATGAATATTGACAAATCCCTTGCTCAGCTACTCGATGATTATCATATCCCTCAAGCTAAGTGGGGCACTGAGGGGGATTTTGACCAGGTTGTCTTAATTTGGCACATCGGCACCGAACTATTGTACTACTCGGATCAAGAGAGAAAATCCGTCCTCCATGATATTTGGGTGAGCAAGCTTCTCTCCAGGTACATGTTTTATCTTCTGGTCATGTACCCATCCATGCTACCCAGTGGAATCGGAGAAATAAGGCTCCGCGACACTTTTGCCGAGGCCTTTAAATTCTTCAAGGATCACCGAATACCCAACTCCAAATCAAATAGAGAGCCCTATCAGTGGATTAAAAATCTAGTGATCAATAGAGGAAGAGAAATGAAATGAACCCGTATCTTCAGGAAGCTTCCAAAATGCTGCTAGGGGTGAGAACTGAGGTTCATCCGAATCAAGTGAAGGGCGGAAAGAGCAAGTCCGTGTTGTTCGACGGATGCAGGATCGTGGCGGCATTCAAAGAGACGGAAGTACGAAAGAAATGGGAAACGATCGCGAAGTTCTGGACGAAGATATTGATGTACGCCGCGAGCCAATGCAGAGGGGATGGTCATGCCAGGCAGCTGAGGCGAGGGGGTGAGCTTTTGACTCATGTCTGGCTCATGATGGCTCACTTTGGCCTGACTGATCATTTCAAGATGACCCAAGGCCAGGCCATTGCTCAGCTCATTTTGAGATAGGCCTTGATTCCGAGTAATGACAAATCCTTATTCGGGTTTGATCCGTCTCGGTTGCCTTTAAATAGAGTCTTGCAGATAAAATAACACAGATGCGAGCTTATGTATTTGCATTTTTATCGCGTATAGGTCAGGGGGTCAGTCAAATGTGAAATGCTATTTAGTGGTCGATGTGAGCCAATTTAGTTGCTGATCTAAGTCTCCAAAAAGACTTTAAGGCCATCGTTGTGCCTTCTATTCAGTAATTTTGTCTAACAAGACAAAATCCTGAAAATGCGCGAAGAAGTTATGATTTTCAATTCTTGTTAGTTCCGCAGATACACTAATGATTTGACTAGAAACAAACACAATACTGGACTTGGATTTGTCATCTTTTCTAATGTTTGAAATCCTATAGAAAGAGGAATGGTAGGTCTACTTATATTTCTATGAGTAGTCTATATTATGGTGTGCTTCATACTCTCCATCAATAGGAATGAATGAAGGTCCCGCTCCTTGATATGTGGGCAGTAGTCGCTCGAGCCTAGGCCCATAAATAGCTATTGGGTATATATTATTTAAGGATGATCAAGTCCAAGGTGGGTAGGTTTGAGACTTGGATCCTATACATGATCCTATTATAACCGATTTCTCCTTTTTTGGACCATGTACCCAATCCTATTTGCACTAAACCCTATTTTAGAACCACCCTATTTTTCCAGTCCGATTTTGAGGTCAATCCTATTTCTACCGGAACCTATTTTACGACTTTGAATTTTATATTAACACACAAGAAAATTAAGTAAACATCATAATTTGTATTGAAACACTAAGCATATGTAACCAATAAGTACATGAACTTTTTGACTAAACAAAAAATTAATGATTCACAAGACTAATTATCATAAACAAATATCATGAGGCAAAGTGAGAGGGAGCTGGCGATGGATGGTGCAACTATGAGCCCGCGAGGGAGGGAAGCAAGCAAGGAAGAGGAACGAAGAAGGAGGAACATCGTGCGAGTCCGCAATAGGAAAAATGTTGTGCGAGTAAGATTAGAAATCGAAGGGAAAAAAATAGGATTTTGGACTTTTGGACTAAGAAAACTAGTTCCCAAACCGGTCTAATCGATCCAATTCCTGGGTGGGTATTCACTCGGAAGCGGGAACTGGACCAGTTCAAACGGGTTCCAAATTTTGGGAACTGATCCTCAGATTGTTTCAACGGGAACCAGTTCCTGATCCTATTTTTAGGTGGGCCAGTCCAGTTCCCGGGTATACTCGGTCCGGTTGCACACCTCTAATATTATTTGTTTCTCTTATTATTGAGGATTGTAATAGAAATGTATTAAATGCTAATTATAATAGAATCATCTATTGGATGTAACTTTAATTTAAAAGTAAAGCAGGATAACACTGTGATGGCCCAGGCGGCGGTGCACGGGGAGGAGGGATGGCGATGCATCTTTGCCTCGGTCCCTGGACGTGCGCAGGGAGGGGGCGCATCTCTTGTCCCACATCGCTTAGGGGGGAGTCATGGGCTAGTTTATAAGGCTTAGGTTCTTTAACCTGTGTAACGCGTTTCACACATGCTTACGTTGTGCTGAGAAAAAAGCCTTGAGGGTTGCTGATTGGGATGGCGGCGCGTCTGCGCCAGTGCGGGGCCTAGAGAGAACAATATTATGGCTTGGGAGAGGGATGTCGGTTCGTTCGCACCTCTACCCTTGCATAATACGTTTTAAAGCTGTGAGGGCCGAAGGCCCAAAACGGACAATATTACATAGTGGGAAGCCCGGGTCCTTACAAATGGTATTAGAGCTGACTTTTGACCACGTGTGGAGTCACAACGAGGGCGCTGTGCTCCCAAGGGGGGAGAGTGTAACGGCCCAAGCGGCGGTGCACAGGGAGGAGAGATGGCGATGCATCCACGCCTCGGTCCTTGGACGTGCTCAGGGAAGGGGGCGCATCTCCTATCCCACATCACTTAGGAGGGGAGTCCTAGGCTACTTTATAAGGCTTGGGTTCTCTAACCTACGTATAACGTGTTTCACACATGCTTCCGCTGTGCTGAGAACAAAGCCTTGAGGGTCGCTGACTGGGATGGCGGTGCGCGTCCGCGCTAGTGCAGGGCAAAGAAAGGACAATATTATGGCTTGGGAGAGGGATGGTGGTTCGTCCGTGCCTCTGCCCATGCATAACGCATTTTAAAGCCGTGAGAGCCGAAGGCCCAAAGTGGACAATATTACATAGTGGGAGGCCCGGGTCCTTACAAACACCTTGCGCATTGCTTTTTCTTTTGCTCACTTCTATTCTCTATTTCCTTGTGATTGTACACCAAATCCTAACAGTTCGAGGGTTGCATAGATGCAAATCTTTCTTGAAGAATTAGCTACAAAATTGATCAATGGAACGGATCATTAATGAATGATTTGAAGAGATTGATCGGTAAATTAGACCATTTATTATTTGTGTTGATCTTAGTGATAAAAATGGTATTTCTACTTGATTACAATGACACAACACATTGTCATGTTGTATTATAAACCTGAAAGATCATAAAAGTGCTCTGCTTCATGGTGCCATGCTGCAATCTTCTCTTCCCTCTTTTTTCATAATAAAGAAAAACAACTTCAATCTTACCTTAAGTTGTTGGGACGTTTCCAACATTTCGTCAAAGTTAATTTGATGAGGTTAATTCAGTTCTAAACTTTTGATTTAGTCAATTTAGTCCAAAAACTACTAACGATTTGCTAATTTTAGTTGGAAATCATTAATGTAAATGCTAGCCAACATACATGGTACAACTAGCGCTAGTTATAGACAATTTTTGCATGATCAGTTTTTTATTCCCCACGCTGGTAGCTAGGCCTCCATAATGGCCAGCAAAGGTGGTCAGCCATAAAAGCATGGGTGGCCCTCGCCTGTAGCCAACAGTCCCATCGTCCAAGCCTACTATTCAGCAAGGGAAAATAAGGAAAAAATAAAAAGAAAAGAAAAGAAAAAATAATAAATATTTAGAAACTCATTAAAAAAATTACAAAATTTGTCCATATTCAGCGTCGGCCGTCCCACATAGGACGGCTAGTGCTAATTGGACTGTCACATTAGCAATTTCTAGCCAAAATTGGTTTGAATGACTATATTGATATATTGTCAAAATATTTATGGCTAAGTTGATTAAATTGAAAAGTTTATGAATAAATTGGCCACCATATAATGGGTTTATAACTTTTTAGACAATTTTTACCAGTTCAATGTTAATGTATGTTGCTAATAATGAAAAAAAAAGTGACAAATAAGTTGCTAAACTAGTCATGCATGAGTAACTTTACCAATAAGTTTTGACAAATATTAACATTTACTTATAATTACAGAATTATCAACCATTTTCACAATCTGTCATCATTTATTTTTATGGTTTACGAACATATGTCAAAAACCGAAAATTTTTAATCATTTGCTAACTTTTTATCTTACTTGGTTAAGAAAAAAGTATCAGCATTTCTCAAACTATTTTAATAAGGTGCAACCATTTAATTTTAAGTCTTACCAATTCTTTTGAAGTTACTCACTTTTATCAAATAACTAATTTTAGTCGATCACCAACTTTTTTTTTATCTAAAAAAGTATCAAAATATTTTTCATACTTCGAAGATTACCAACTACTTTAATGATTTACCCACATTTATTTTTGTATATTATGAACGCCTTTAATTTTGATAGAGGGTACATAATAAATGGCATGAAACGTTGATGTATTTTGAAAAGATGAATTTATCATATATTAAATTTGATTTAATCATACCGTATATATCTACTAGTGTAGAGGCACACATTTCAATTTTGAGTGATTATATCCAAAGAGAACAAAAGAAATAATCCAAGAGAAATTCGATGATTACTTAACGGAGTGTATGTAGTCACTAACCCTTATATATCCATGAATTTGATGATTACATAATGAAGTGATTATATCCGAAGAGAAAATAAAGATGCATTGATTTTTTTAATTTTTGGTTAGTGGCCATACTTGATTTTGACCAAATAACATAAGAAAAATTAGTGTAAATCTATCATTATTGCTCTAGATTCCAACATTCTAAAGAAAAGGAACTTTATTCGATCCTCCAGCTTGAAACAAAGATCTATTCAGTACTGCTCCTTCTCCAAGAAGCATCAGATGCAATTGATAAAAGCAGCGTTGGCTTCCAAAATGTGGGCCTAAGAGTTTTGATTAATGGGTCGATCCAAATTCCGAGGTTCACTTTCACTAGAAACGTGTTTCACATTGTCATGTTGTAATGGATTGTATAACTTTTCGAACTTACTTTATAATTACAAAAAATCATGAGTAGAGGTTTTTTCTTGTCAATAGCTAAGTTTCAAGAGGTAGTGTTTTCTCTTCAAAAGTCTCTCTCCTTTAGGATTTTCTCTTCTCCCACTAATTTTTACACAACTTTCTCCTCTAATCTTCACAAAGAAAAAGATTTGAGATAGGTCTCTCCCTCCCCTTGTAACAACATGAATTTTCAGATTTCGTTTTTAATTAAATAAATCGGGCATTTCATCGATGCGTTGATAGTGCCATTCTCTAAGCTGATCACTCATGAAATAACTAGACTATCTAAGAAAGCCATTAGGGATTTTAACACAATAGACTTGAGAATTCGACTAGGAATCGACTGCTCGACCATGTTGATCTGCAAGAAGCATTACGATATCGTCAAAAATCGATCAGAAACCATAAATAAGTCGATTAAATTGAGATATGTGATTAGTGTGTGGGTGATTCCACCTAATTACAAAATTTTCGTCGAATGGCACTAGACCAATTTTTCTATCATTTCTATACCCAGTGTCTGTATTTGAAATTTTGAGATTTTTATAACAACCGAGGGTCGCCAATATGTCAAAGATGCACATTGTGACTCAAGATAAATCGACCACGGGTCAATTACACTAAAAATTCCTAAAAGCTACCCAGTAGACTAGGTCACGCTAAAATCGAGTCTGATTGAAATTAACCGCGAATTTGAACCCGATTTCAGAAATTGAAAGTTTTGTCATGTCACGATCTATTTTAGAATGTCGACTCATCCTCCGAAGAATTTTCGGAGATTCCGAGATTTTTACGGAAAATTATTTCGGACGATTCGGAAATTAACGGAAATTCGAATGGGCGGAATTAAAAGGAAATTTGGACTTCCAAGCTGAGCCTTTGAATGTTGGGGACTTGCAGAAAATTGTATGGGATTTTCTTCAATGAAATTGGACCTTGAATTGAAGAAATCGAAGAGGAAATTGAAGTTCAATTTGGTGAAATTCGGAACCATGGAAGGAGCTACAATTTTGGCTTCTATTTGGATTAAATTGTGGCATTATCTTGTTAGAAAGTAATAGGGGACAAGTAATTAATTGAAGAGATAAATATGTTGACTTTGGCCCCTTCACCCGTGCTTCTCCGTCACGTTTGCCAGCTGCTTCCCCCTTCGACGCCGACTCCATCAGCTCTGCCTTGCTTTTCATTTGTCTTCAATTGTTCCCTTAAAGCAGCTCGATCTCTACAGCAACACTCATCTTCTCTGCCCCTCGAGCAAATTCCCTCAATTCTCCATCTTTCACTCTTCTCTGAATTTGCCGAAGCACCCCACCGCCCACTCATACACACACTCGCCCACTCCACCAACGACTTCTCATTTTGGCGACGTTTTCTCTTAATCAACCCTACTTCTCCACAGTTTGTTTGTTGACCCCATTTTCCCACACGTCCAGCAAGTTTCGGGCTCATCCCACCGAAGACCAAAGCCCACGTTCTCCATCTTCACTTGTTCCAGCGTCCACCGAAGCTGCTGTAGCTTCATGCCAACATCCACGTGCCTCCACCGAATTTCCTTGCAACGTCCAGCCTGCGATTTCTCCATTTCTCTTTCCGCAGCCGCTGTCTCCTCTCGCCACCGAAGCAGCGCCGCCCCACCGTCTTCGGTTTCTCTCCACCGAATTCAGCCCTGCTCCTCTCTCTTCGTGCAAGATCCCACCAAGTCAGCCCACGTACCAGCAACTTCTTCAAGCCCAGCCCAATAAGCCAGCCCATCAATTGAGCTCTTCAGCTTGCGAGTCCAGCCCAAAGTTCGGCCCATCTTCGGCCTTTGTCCAGCCCACTTGAAGCCCAGACCAAGCCCAGCAATTTGCTGTGGGCTTGTAAGGCCTTTTTGGCCTGATCCGAGTGTTCGTTGACATCGCCTAAAGTTCGGGTTTCGGTCATCGTCGCGTTGTCGTCATGGTGAACCGATTTTCGCATTACATTGGTGAGTTTATGCACTAAATTCTTTTAGTAGGCTAATGACGTTTAAGGGGTGTTTAGTTTAATTTAATTATGAATTAGGTGGTTAGTTAGATTAAATTAGAAATTTAATTATTTAATTGTGCATGTTAGGTGGTTAGAATTGTTTAGCTAAGGCCTAGATAAAGATTTATCTAGATTGGTTCGGTATTTTTCCAGACCCGTTTCAATATTAAATTTAGTGATTTTGGCTTAGGTTAGCATTTTTAGAATTTAAATTGATTTATTTAATTAATTTCCGTATTTATTTATTTATTTATTTATTTATTTATTTATTTAGACCGGGATAGCCGGTGAGTAGAATTTGATGCTGATTGCAATGGTGTGGTTAATTTTTGCAATTGAGTGTCAATTTCTGTAATTAAGTGCTGATTGGATTTTCGGTATTTAATTCCAAAAATTGTGAATTTCTAATATTTATTCAGAAAATCCCAAGTGTCGGGTTTTAACACTAAAAATGGTTTTATATACTATATAAAACAATGGGATTTTAAAAGAAGGTTATGAATTTTCGAGATCCAATTTGATCGTGTATCCACACACGACTATTTTACCATGTATTTCTAATACAAAGAACTAGGCTAGGTTCACCATTTTAATGGAGATATTTGAGTGCAAGGCACGGTGCCCTAGGTCAAAATTGTATGGTCATGTGTTGGTTAAAAGAACTCGTCCCGGGCTATTAAGATGGACGTTGCCCCTATATGGGACACCTCTAGACAACGAGATGCAGGTTGTAGTAGATTATGGACCTATGCTCCTTCAAGAAAGCCGTTTAGGAAAGACGTTGCAGTGCTCAATGGTGTGAGACCATGCCTGACAATGCCAGACGACTGCCGAACAGAAATTAGGCCGTACTATATGCCGAGAGCAAAACTAGGAACGCATGATTAATTGAGGTGAATACGCTGGATTATGGGACAAAATTGTGTGGCACGATATGGGACGTATCATAATGATTTGGCCCTATAATCAGGTTCCCCATGCTGGTTTGAGAATTGAGTGTGGCGTTCCAATTGTTAGAGCTTAATTGTTACTCATATCTGTATGGATGTCTATGATATAAACTGTACTGACTGCAAGGTGGATCTGAGACGAGGTAAGTCCCTATGACTGTGTGATTGAGTGGTTAGGATGCCTCTGGGCGTATTTCCCTCCTAATTAGGGTTTAGAGCGTGAACTCGCTAAGATTTATATCTTACCCCGTCGTGGGTTAAATTTTTAGGGTTGTCGAGTGGAAGGCCAGGAGCTGAGAAGATGTGATCTAAAGTGTAGGTTAGTTAGGATCACTTCTTTTTGGAAAGCCAGTCTTTGTAGTCTTTTGGTCATAGACCTTATACATGACTCAATGTGTATATACAAGTGTGTTTTGTTTGTGAAATTATTGTCTTGCTTTTTCTATCCCGAGATGGTTACTGTCAGGAGATTTATTTTCGCTTCCGCATGTGCAATAAAATGAAAATGGTCGGCGACTCGTCTTAGGAAGTCGCAAATTTTATCGACCGAGAGAAGAGTGTGCATGCGCTCGAGAATCGAGGCGTGACACCCCTTCCTTTTTTTTTTCTTTTTTCTTTGGTTGGTTCTTTGGCTGCTTTCATTCTCTATTCTCTTTTTCTTGTTTTCCTCCCATTTTGTAGACTTTTTTCTCTTCTAATGTAGTATAGGTCTTGAAACTTCTCTCTCCCTTTTCAATAGTAAATTTATCCCAATCCAGTCCAGATTTGGGGATTTTGCATGTGTAATTTTGATCTTACGCTTTCCTCAAGAGTGTTGGTGTACAAATTCAGTTTCGAAAGAGATGGGGAGAGTTTCGTGAAGGTTTTGGTCTCACAAATGTCAAATCTGTGCTTGTTCAACCTTGTCTCTCTTAACGACGATGGTTTAGGAATGTCAAATCTAGGCACGCATCATCAAAAAATAAAGCCATAGTGATAAATGGAAATTTCGGTGTGTACTCATTGCTAAAAATGGATTCAATAATTGGTCGTTGATTTTGGTTTGAATAAATCTCAAATCTGCTCTTTTAGCAGGTGACTCATAACCTTACTCTAATGATTTTTATTGTTATCTGAAGCTTATTTTGTTTTGAAGTTACATGGGATTTGTCTTGATTTGCTATTTGAATGCAATGTTTCTTTCTTATATTTTCATGAAAACGGATGAAATGTTACTTTGACAATAATAATCACGCACCGTCGTTTGTGCATCTCTAATGTGTGAACTTCTTCACTAAATATACAAATTCAACATTTCGATCTACCCTGGATACAACAATTTAACACCCAAAAAGCAAATAAATAAAAAAAAAAAAAGGTTGATGATTGTTAAGTGTTAGAACATAATCCATATGCAATGGTTTACTTCCATGTCAAAGGAACCCAATTAATAGCAAGTCTAAAAAGGCTTGAGCTCATATGATAAGTCATATGGAGAAATAGTGTTTCTCACTATCTTTTAAGTGGTAACATACTTTTTTTGTTTCCTTTTTCATGATTGAAAATATAACCCCTATTCTAAAATGCAAAGTTAGTAGAGACGCGTTGGATGGTGGCTGAATAGGACTACGAACCACGGGACGATAACAAGGTTGATTTCGTTGGAAAACTGTTGTCTTTTAATGGGGGTTTACGTTGGGCACATCGAGAAGTCAAAGAGCAAAAAAATCACTGTAGCGTTCTCAAACACCGGGAATCTGCACACAGGAAATTTCTGGATTAGACAGGTGTAAAAGGACAATTGAAAGAGTTATATGTGTGTGAGGTTTGTGGATCACCGCAGCAGGCGAGAGTCATAGGATCTTCACGTCTCTTACTCTTTGAACGTGTGGCCGTGTATTCAATGTATTGTGTGGCCCCCTTTTGTAGTGCTGTGCGATGGTCTTATTTATATTACTGACCCCCTTATATATATTCTTGTCCTCAATCTTTCCCCGGTTGGCTGATTCTATGCGAATATTTTATTCTATTGCGTGCGTTGATATGAGCTAAAGAACTCTTTCCCAAGCGGTGGATGAATTGTTTGAGGAAAGAAATCTCATATGTGAAAAACGTCAAAATCTTCTTTCCTCCCTTTCCACTTGCTTCGTCCGATTTTTTTACATCAACCTAGCATTCGAGATCGATTTGTGATCCGATTGAGTTGAAATTTTGTCAGCGTGTTCATGGTGCACTCTTCTCGAATCTGGACAATTTGATTTTTGTTTGAAACTCCTTACACTAGGTTTTTCCTAGATTGGTTAAAACTTGCGTTTTTTTGTCGTGGATTTGTCATTGATCTCTTGTGAAATTTATATGTATTGTCAAAAATGATGTTCTCAAGATTTTTGTTGCTATGTACATCTAATATTTACTAGAGAAGAATTTTTTTAACCTGATTTTGTTGATAGTGAAGATTTTTGGGTGGACTCTAGTCCCATAGTTTTTTATCTCCTCATAATGAAAATGTTTTCCATGTAAAAAATCGCCTTGTGTTTACGTACTTGATATTTATTTTGTTCTACTATATCAATACATATACAATTTACACAAAACGGGAAAAAAAATTTATTCTACTATGTTAATCCAATATTGTTCGAGTAGCTACTATTCTCCTATCAAAGTAGTATCAGAGCTTTGGTTGTTGCTTGATTTTTCTGCCTTGTGTTAAATGATGGAAACAAATACGAGTATAATGGTTATATTGAATGGTTCAAATTATCGTATTTGGAAAGGAAAGATGGAAGACTTTTTATATGTGAAGAACTAATATATGCTCATATTTGCTAAAGAGAAATCGGAGAATAAAACTGATGCTAAATGGTCTATATTTCATCGTCAAATATGTGGTTATATTAGACAGTGGGTGGATGATAATGTTTTGAACCAAGTCATTTAGGAAACACAAGCACGCAGTTTGTGAAATAAGCTCGAACAGTTATATGCTCGAAAAATTGGGAATAATAAATTATTTATAATAAAACAAATGATGACTTTGAGATATCAAGATGGTACTCATTTAACTGATCATTTAAATTCTCTTCAAGGAATTATCAATCAATTAGATGTGATGGAATCAAGTTTGATGATAAGATACAAGCGCTATGGTTGCTTGATACTTTGCCGGACTTGTGGAAGATGTTTCGAATGTCTTTATCTAATTCTTTCCCGGATTGTACAATGACTATGGATTCGGCCAAGAGTAATGTTTTATATGAAGAGATGAGAAGAAAGATACAAGGATCATCATCTTCACATTTTGATGCATTGTTGTTGAGAAAAAGGGAAGAAGTGAGTTTTGAGGTCCAAAAAATAGAGATAAAAAGTAGAGGCAAATACAATAAATTTGCTAATATTGAGTACCATTATTGCTATCAAAAGGGACATATTCAGAGGTTTTGTCGTCAATTCAAAAATGAGAAACAGATTATGACAATGATGACAATCATGTTGCTGCATTTAAAAAAGAATTTCTCATTATCTTTAATGGTGATGTGGTGAATCTTGTATTAAAGTGAAGTGACTTTGGGTTTGTGAAGATGGGAAACAATGGGCTAGCAGAAATTATAGGCATTTATAATGTATGCCTAGAGACCAGTAATGGCATGGGGGTAGTATTGAATAATGTTAAGCATACACATGATATTCGTTTGAATTTGGTTTTCACGGATAAGCTGGATAATGAGGGGTATTGCAGCACCTTTGGTGATGGCTAATGGAAGCTTATCAAAGGTTTTTTAGTTGTGGCTAGAGGTAAAAAATATTATTTATTGTTTATTATACAAGCAAAGTTGTCCATAAAGAAAATTAATGCAGTAGATAGCAAAGAGAAAGTTGAGTTATGACACAAGAGGCTCAGTCACATCAATGATAATAATTTGTCAATATTGGCAAAAAAAAAAAAAAAAAAAAAGCTTCTTTCATGTATGAAAAGTTCAGCACTGAAAAAGTGTACTCACTATTTAGTAGGAAAACAAAATAGAGTTGCATTTAAAAACTTATCTCCTTCAAGAAAGTCAGGTATGCTTGATTTAGTGTATTTTGATGTTTGTGGTCCTATAAAGATAAAATTGCTTGGCGGCTCTTTTTATTTTGTTACTTTTTTTTTTTGGTAAAACTTTTTATTTTGTTACTTTTTTTTTTTGGTAAAACTTTTTATTTTGTTACTTTCATATATGATTATTCAAGGAAAATATGGGTTTATACATTGAAAACTAAAGATCAACTATTAAATGCTTTTAAGTAGTTAGGCTTCAGTTGAGGAACAAACTAGAAAAAATTTGAAATGCATTAGAATTGATAAGGAGGAGAGTATATTGGACTTTTTGATGAATGTTGCAAATAACAGGGTATTTGATATCAAAAGGCACTTCTCAAGACGCGTTAGTTAAATGGCTTAGCTGAGAGAATGAATAGAACACTGGTTGAAAGGGTAATATATTTACTTTCACAGTCAAAGCTATTTGGATCCTTTTGGGATGAGGCCTTAAGTATTATTGCACACACATTAAATCTTACTCCATGTGTTCCTCTAGAATTTGATGTTCTTAATAGAGTTTAGACAAATAAAGATGTTTCGTATGATTATTTGTGTGTCTTTGGGTGTAGGACATCCGTGCGTATCCCCAAAGATTAAAGGTTTAAACTTGATGTGAAAACACGACAATGCATACTTATTAGCTATGGACAAGATGTGTTTAGCTACAAGTTCTATGATCCAGTTGAGAAAAAAATTGTAAAAAGCAGAAATGTTGTGTTTATGGAAGATCAAACAATATAGGATATTGAGAAATTAGAAATGATTTCAACGCCATAGGTCAGTAATGATTTGGTTGACTTGGATCAGTTCCTCTCACACATATTCCTACACAGGTTAATAAGGAACAACGGGAAATGAATGCTCAAGATAATTAACATGTCCCTAAACATGAGCAAAAATGTTGTGTTTATGGAAGATCAAACAATATAGGATATTGAGAGATCATAAATGATTTCAACACCACAAGTTAATAATGATTTGGTTGACTTGGATTAGTTCCTCTCACATATATTCCTACACAAGTTAATAAGGAGCAACAGGAAATAAATGCTCAAGATAATGAACATGTCCCTAAATATGTGGAAACGGATTCTTGAACCAAAAGCTCCATTTGATGCTCCATTGAATGTTCTAGTCCGAAGATCCAGTCTCGAACTTCCACCAGATATTTTAAAGATAAGTATGTATTATTGACTAATGTAGATGAACCAGAGTGTTATGTAGAAGCAATAGAAAATGAGTGCAAAAGCAGATGGCTTGATACTATGCAGAATGAATTGCAGTCACTTTATGATAATCATACTTTTAAATTGGTAAAATTGCTTAAAAGAAAAAGAGCTTTGGAGAGTTAGTGAGTGTAAATATTGAAATAAGATAAACAAACTTCACAACCACGATACAAAGGTAGATTGCTTGTAAAGGGATTCGGAGAAAGGATATTGATTTTAATGATATATTTTCTCCAGTGGTGAAAATGTCTTCTATCTGTATGGTACTAAGTTTGGCAGCTAGCCTAGATTTGGAGATTGAGCAGATGGATGTCAAGACAACCTTCCTACATGATGATTTGGAGAAAGAGATTTATAAGGAACAATCGAACTTTGAAAGGAAAAGAGGACTATGTGTGCAAGCTAAAGAAAAATCTTTATAGCCTAAAGCAAGCATTGAGAAAGTGGTACAAAAAGTTTATGTCAGCTATGTCAGATAAGGCTATGAGAAGACTTCGTTGGATAACTGTGTGTTTGTCTAGAAATTTTCTAATGATGACTTTATTATTCTCTTACTATATGTTGATGATATACTAATTATTGGCATGAATGCTTCATGAATTGAGTTGTTGAAGAAACAATTGAACAAGACTTTTGCCATGAAAGACTTGGGTGCAACTAAGCAAATTTTTGCCATTAAAATTATTCAAGATGGAGATGCTAAGAAGTTGTTCTTGTCGCAAGAGAAGTACCTCAAGAAGATTCTTCAAAAATTTTATATGGACAAAGCTAAAGTGGTTAGCATTAAAGAAAACTCATTTATTGTTTTGAAGTTGACAAAACCCTTCCAAAGTTTATATCGGAAGATCTCAAGACTTTATTGTCAAAGTCTAAAGACCGACGGACCATCAGACTTTAGTCTCAAAAGTCTATCCTCACTGACAGTTCAAAACTGAAGTATGGAGACTTATCCAAATGCAGGATTATTATCCAGATGCAATATTATCTTCAAAGTTTTGATTCGTATAAATACTGGAAGATCTTATAACTAGATTCCATATTTGCTTTAATTATTCTTATTGGAATTTACTCCAATACGAAGATTTTTGAAGAGCGAACAAACTCGGAAGGTTCTACTTATGGAAACTCAAGATCCTGATTGTATGGACGAACAAGATTGATAAGCTATTTTCACATTCCTTAAATGACTTGAGATCTCCTTGATTGATTCTGTCCAACGGGTAGATTGGAAGAACTCATTTGGAAAGTGCCAACGGTTGTAGAGGCATGGAAGAGTATATAAGGAAGACTCTCAAGTTGTTCAAGGTAGTGCTTGAAAGAGAATTCTAAAGTCCGAAGCTTTCTAGTCTCTCGCTTTTTCATTCATCGAGCAAACAATTGTATACAAAAGAGAGAAACTTTTTGTGAGACTGTGTGAGAGTTCGATAGAGATTCGTCACTGTGATAGTCGAGATCACAAGCCGTAACATCTCTTTTGATTCATAGTGGAATCCAGCCAATAGGCTGTCAGCGTGGAGAGTAGACGTAGGCTTAACCTAAGCCAAACCACTATAAACCTTGTGTTTATATTCTCTTTTCCCTGAACTCTTTACTTTTATTCATTAAGAGTTTATCAACTTAATTTGAAATACGTTTAGTGTTTATCGTTTTCAAAAAGAAAAAATTACTTTTACCAAGTCTTACGAAAATTTGGATCTACACCTATTCACCCCCTCTAGGTGTTAGTACTAGCCCCTTTCAATTGGTATCAGAGCTTGTGTACTCATTTAATTGAAGTGTTTTTATTTTTGAGTTAAAGATCTATGGCTAGTATGTTGGCTCTAGGATTGGTTAAAGGCCAGAGCAACACCAAACCACCTTACTTCGATGGAAATGAATATAGCATATGGAAAAACAAAATGAAAGCATTCCTAAGATCGAAAGATCTTCTAGAGTGGGATATAATAGAAAAAGGAATCATTCCTAAAGCTGCATCAGTTTTGGAAAGAGGAAAAGAAGTTGCAGATGCTAGCGAAATGACACAAGAAGAAATAACCAAGAGACAAGCTTTTGATGCTAAAGCTATTTACTCTTTATATTGTGCTTTATCTCCTACTGAGTATAACAGAATTTCTTCTTGTGAAACATCCAAAAAAGTCTGGGATAGGCTGCACATTATCTATGAAGGAACTGATCGAGTGAAAGAAACAATGATTAATATTCTACTCGGACAGTATGAAGCCTTTAAGATGAAGTCAGGAGAATCTATCACTGATATATTTAGTCATTTTACTGAAATTGTAAATGGTCTAGAGTGTTAGGGACAGCTAATCTCAAGACCAATGAAGGTTAAAAAATTGATGCGTGGACTCTCTAAAGACTGGAATCACATCAAGACTTCAATAAGAGAAACACAGATGATCATGCCTCTGTCAGTGGATGAATTAGTTGGTACACTTCAATCATATAAAGTGGAACAAATCAATAAAGAAGAAGATCTCAAAGGTAAGAAGTCAATTGCTTTAAATCTAACGTTGATTCTGATGTTACAGATTTAAAAGACAACTTGGATGATGAAGAACTTGCACTCATGTAAGGAAGTTAGGAAGTTGAACAATAAAGGAAGAATGTTTAACTAGAAGAAACAAATCAATCAAAGATTTCAGAAGAAATCAAATGAAGACAATGAGACAAACAAAGATGTGGTTTGCTTCAAATGCAAGAAAAATGGACACATCAGACCCAACTGCCCTTTGTTGAAGAAAAAGAAGGGAAACACGGAGAAATTCAAAAAGGCTCTCAAAACAGAGACATGGAGTGATACTGAATGCGAAGAAAGTGAAGATGATTATGCCAATATATGTCTAATGGCAAATTCAGATTTAGACTTAGACTCCGAAACAGATCCAAACTCAGACTCAAATGAGGAAATCGAGGTTAGTAATTTTAAAATTCCTACTAAAGTCTCAAAGTACATAGATGAACTCTGTTTTAGTCTCAAAACATATCTTAAGAGGATTTCGAACTAAAGAGGAAAATTCTAAACTAAAGCAACAGGAAATTTCTTGGAAAGAGAAATTTGAAAATTTAAACAAAAGTTTTAATGTTTTAAAAGAAAATGCAAATTCTCTCTCAAAGGAGAATATTTTCTTGAAAGAAGACATTTCAAATATAACAAAGAAATTTTCAGAAGGTTTAGAGAAGTTAAAAAAGATTCTTTCTATACAAAGACCTTATTTTAAAGGAAATAATTAAACAAAGACCTACAAAAATATTTTACAAAAACCATTTCCAAAAAACTTTTGTAAAACCTGTTGGCCAAAGTGCTTTCAAATTTTCAAAGTGTAACAACTCAAAACATTTCAAGAACAAATGTCCAAAAGTTTGGAGACCTGTTAAGAAGAATTGGGCAAAGACTGTGTTTAGCACTAACTCCCCTGGACCCAAGAAAATATGGGTACCAAAGAAAACTTGAATTCTTTTTGTATTTTTGGTGGAAGGCAATTAATATATTGAAAAGGAACGAGTGAACAAACGAAAGGAAAAGAAGAAGAAAAAAAGGACAGAGCATTAAAAACCACCCTCAAAACAATGGATCATAATGAGAGGAGGGGTGTCGGAAAGCCACAGATGTGGCAGCCCACTACCAACTAAGAAAGGAAAGCATGGCATGAACAACCGGCAACAAAAACAAAACGCCTACAAGTAGGGAATGAACCATCCTCCGGATTCAGTGAGAATAGCTACACCAGCTGCACCAACACTAGCTATACCAACTGCACCAACCGCCTTAAACAAATTGCACCAATAGAAAAAAAAAATGGGGGCGGGAGGTAATTAACGCTCCTCGGAAAAGATGATCGGGTCAATGCCCCATCTTAACTGCAACCTTCTATTCCTTAAGTTATCTTCAACATTTCTAACAGTGCTCGCCTTATCTCTGACCACCTTAAAGAGATGATTCTTCAAACCGAGATAGAAAGAGCTTGTTCTCGGAATAGTACACTGTTCCTGTTGTTCCAAATAATATGACACAGTGCTCCAAAGGAGAAGTGGGCAATGCACTTATAAAACTCCTTTCCCATAAGCATGGTGATGGCCTAATGGAGATTATCCTCCCATGCCCTGTTACGCCAAAGCAAATTGCATTTGGTCGCTCAGAAGAAGGCAACCCCGGTTGTGACTTGACACCAAAAAACAGATGGTCAATAGAATCCGGTACCTCGTTACAGAAGGCACAAGCACCACTATCTATTCTACCATGCGACAATAAAAATGTCTGGGTGGGTAGCCTGCGTTTAGCTATAAGCCAAAGGTTTACTTGATACCGTGGTGTAATTTCATTGTTCCAGATGAACATAAGCCAAAAAACCCGAGTCCTCTTTCGCCTGAAGGATTCCCAAGCCATCGCAACAGTGAAGCGTCCGACGAATTCTCCCTCCAGCCAAAATAAACCGAATTCTAAGAGAGGCTCGGGAGGGGATGATCCCAAGACTTAAGCAACAACTTAAGAGGTTGCCCAGCATCAAAGAAGAGATCAACCACTGTTGCATGCCTAGAAAGCCCTGAACTGTATATGAACAAGTCCGAAAAAATTAAGTAGAAAAGGCCCTTAGGGTGCCAATTATCAAACCATAAAGAGGTAGAGAGGTCGTTTACAATCCTTCAATAGAAGGCATTGCGTACCTCGCTTCTGAGGGATGGGATTTTTTTCCAAGCCCAAGAACAGCAGGAGGGTTTCTTAGCAACCTAAAAATTCCTTGATTTTAAGAATGTGGAATGGATCCACTTGCACCACAAAGCCTCCTTATCTGAAAATAGGAGCCAGATATGCTTTAGCATAGTGGCCTTGTTGCAATCTCCTTCCTCTTTTGGTAGGCACACTTCCCTCTAGGCAACCTTGGCACCCCCTTTCCTAGTTTCGGGCCTTTCCATAGGAATTGCCTAAATACTTTCTCTATTAAGAGAAATATTAAATGGTATTTGGATAGTGGATATTCGAGACACATGACAGGATATTCAAATTGCTTTTTAAAGCTTGTGCAAATGAATGGTGGAAAAGTTTCTTTTGGTGGAAAACAGCAAAGGAAAAATTGTTGGATATGGAACTGTGAAGATTGGAAGTCTTACAATCAACAACGTCTCCTTGGTGGAAGGCTTGAACTACAATTTACTTAGCAT
Source organism: Eucalyptus virginea (assembly GCA_014182375.1). NCBI lineage: Eukaryota > Viridiplantae > Streptophyta > Magnoliopsida > Myrtales > Myrtaceae > Eucalyptus > Eucalyptus virginea. The sequence goes on from CM024519.1 coordinate 54,953,600, forward strand.
AAGTCAACTATGCGATACTGGATTCAAAATCAATTTCCAATAAGGCATTTGCTCACAAACTAGTAAAGATCTATCTCAATCCTTCACTGGACGAAGATATGGAAACATCTACCTACTAGATATAAAACCAGAAAGCTCTCAATGTCTAATCACTATTCAAGATGAAGAAAATTTTGGCATCGAAAGTTTGGTCATGTCAACATGAGGCAGATTGCCAAGATATCTTCTAAAAAGCTTGTTCGTGGATTGCCTAACTTAGCCTTTCAAAAGACTAAGTTATGCACACCATGTGTTCTAGGAAAACAGGTAACAAGTTCCTTTAAACCTATTAATCATGTTTCTACTAATCGAGTTCTACAGCTTCTGCACATGGATCTCTTTGGACCAACAAGAACTCAAAGCATTGCTAGAAAGAAATACTGTCTAATAATTGTAGATGATTACTCTCGCTTTATTTGGGTATTCTTTTGACAAGTAAGTCTAAAACATTTTCTCATTTTTTAAAATTTGCTAAGAAAATTCAGAATAAGAAAAGTTATGCTATTACAAGCATTCGAACAGATCATGGAGGTGAGTTTGAAAATCAAGACTTTGTAAATTTCTATGATGAATTTGGTTTACATCATATTTTCTCTTCTTCATATACTCCAAACAAAATGGGATTATGGAAAGAAAAATAGATTTTTGCAAGAGATGGCAAGAACCCTCTTAATTTAGAGTAACATATCCTCTCGTTTTTGGACTGAAACGGTTTCTACAGCATGTTATATCATTGACAGAGTATTCTTGAGGCTTATTCTAAAAAAACTCCCTATGAGATTTTTAAAGAGAAAAAGCCAATTGTTTCTTATTTTCATGTGTTTGGTTGTAAGTGTTTTGTTTTGAAGAATGCAAATGATCGAACTGGTAAGTTTGAAGAAAAATCAGATGAATGAATTTTCCTTGGCTACTCAACTACAAGCAAAGCTTACAGAGTTTTTAACAAGAAAACTCAATCAGTGGAAGAATCTATGAACGTCAAGTTTCAAGACTCAACATAGAATAAAGCGGAAGAAATTCAACTTGAAGATTATGTACCTACTCTAGATCTTACAAAGTCTACTTCTCGTGAAGAAGCTCAGACTCCTGATGATCAACATCAAGAAGAACAAAAAGGTTCAAATAAAGCAGAGGATGAGCAAACTCACAAACCAACAAGCAACTGGAAGCATAAGTCAAGTCATCCCAAAGAACTAATCATTGGAAACATTGATGAAGGGATTCGCACTAGATCCAAAAGGTAAGAAGAGTCTAGCATTCTAGCACTTATCTCTGAGATAGAACCCAAAAGCATAGAAGAAGCCTTAGCTGACAAAAGCTAGATTGAAACTATGCAAGAAGAGCTCAAACAATTCAGCATCAACGATATTTGAGAGCTAATTCCTAAACCAAAAGGTAAATCAATTATTAGAGCTAAATGGGTTTTCAGGAACAAAATGAATGAGAAAAGAAAAGTGGTTAGAAACAAAGCAAGACTCATGGCCAAAGGATATACGCAAAAAGAAGGAATAGACTATGATGAGACCTATGCACCAATAGCAAGGTTAAAAGCAATTAGATTATTACTTGCTTTTGCTTGCTATAAGAATTTCAGGTTATTCCAAATGGACGTCAAAAGTGCATTCTTGAATAGATTTATCCAAGAAGAATTCTATGTGGAACAACCACCTGGATTTGAAAATCCAAGAAAACCAAACTCAGTTTTCAAACTGAAAAATGCTCTATATGGACTGAAGCAAGCGCCTCGAGCTTGGTATGACAGGTTAAGTAAATTTTTAATTCAAAATGGTTTTACTAAAGGAAAGGTGGATACTACATTGTTTATTAAAAAGGAAGGTAAAGACTTTCTACTCGTTCAAATTCATGTTGATGACATTATCTTTAGATCATCTAATGAAAGTCTATGCAAGAAATTTTTTAAGTTTATGCAAGATGAATTCGAGATGAGCATGATAGGTGGATTATCTTTCTTTCTTGGGTTACAAGTGAAACAATTGAAGGAATGAATTTTCATTCACCAAGAGAAGTATGCTAAAGATTTCATCAAGAAGTTTGGTTTGGAGAATTGTAAAAAGACTAATATACCAATGTCAAGCTTTTGAAGCTAGCCAAAGATGAAGGAGGAAAGAAAGTTGACCAGAAGCTTTATAGAAGTATTATTGGTTCACTTCTTTATCTTACAGCCTCTAGATCTGATATTTTGTTTAGTGTTTGCATGTGTTCTAGATTTCAATCAGATCCCAAAGAATCTCATCTAAGCTCTGCAAAACGTATCATCAAATACATTGTGACTACTTAGAAGTTAGGTCTGTGGTATCCCAAAGAGGGAGACTTCACTCTTCTTGGGTATTCAGACGTAGACTTGGCAAGATGCAGGGTCGATAGAAAGAGTACTTCTGATACTTGTCAATTGTTGGGTAATAGGACAATATCCTGGTTCTTAAGGAAACAAAGTACTGTAGCTCTTTCAATAGCAGAAGCGGAATATATGGCTCTTGGAAGTTGCTGCTCTCAAATCTTATAGATAAAGCAATAGCTAAGAGACTTTGGAATTGAAGACTCATGCATCGAGATCAATTGTGACAACACAAGTGCAATCAATCTTACAAAAAATCCAATTCTACATTCAAGAGCAAAGCATATAGAAATTCGACATTATTTCATTAGAGATCATGTTCAAAGTGGAGAATTTATGATTCAGTTCATTGACTCAAAAAATCAACTGGTGGACATATTTACAAAGCCACTAGAAAAGTCTATTTGAGTCTATTCGTGCAAGACTAAACATTCTATCTCTTGCCGAGTAAAGTAATGAAGGTGTTCAGACTCAGAATTTCCAGATATTACGACTGTAAGTAAATTTCTTATAAATAAAAGTGAAGTTATTTATGGATAAAAAATTCAAAAAGGTACGTTATTCCTTTTGCCTATTTCATTTTTAGAAATTATCTTTATTGATGATTGTTCATTTTCAAAAAGGCAATTATTATTTTTGAAAAATGCAGTTTTTCATTTTCAAAAAGACAGTTTTTATATTTTCCTTGTGATAGTTCGTATACTTGCTTTATATAGTGTTGAAACTCATCTTCTCCATTTACGCTTTTCTTGAAACCCTAGAATACTGTGGTTTCACTCTCTCTAGTTTTTGCTTGAGTTTACTCCAAAAAAATTTCACCTTTTTCAACGAACGAGTTTGAGAAAATCCCATCGACTACTACAATGTCTTACCAAAGAAAGTCTTCAAGAATTGCAAGCCGGGGACCACAGCATATTCATGAGGGATCTACGCATTTCAATCTAACCAATAAAGAAAATTCTCCTCAACAACAACAACAACAACAGCCAAGACAACATTCTCAATAGCGTCATCAAGCAACGCAAAAGCCTCCTCCATAGCAAGATCAAGAAGAGGTCATTGGAGACGTTGAACCTGTAATGACTCACAAGCCCCAATTTATCTATAGACTGTACTCCAACTTGAAAAGGGTGGTATTGTTATGAATCTAATCGATGAGTTCTTAAAAACACACGGTTACAAGAATGAGACCTTATTCTTAAACACTATGGAAAGGTTAGGAATTGCACCTTAGGGTTTGGCAAAATGGACGTTTGAAAATTTTCCTAGTGATTCAAGATTCGGACAAGATAGAGGAGAAGGACGACGATGAAAGGATGATTGCTCTTTTTCAGCCCAAGATGGGCGTTGCTGCGAAGGTTCGTGGAGAAGGGACAAACTTATTTCGTTCAAAAGACCACATAAAGTGTTACTCAAGTTTGCTGAAAAGAGGGGTTATGAGTCCCAAAAGCGTGGATTTTAATTTTCTTGACTCCTTGAAGGTTAATTTGAGGGAGAAGCTTGGTTTCCTTCAACTTGAGCGTTTTTGCACCGAAACGACCATTGCATACCCCGAACTTACTGCCTACTTTTATTCAAATCTATCATTCATGGATGCGAATAAATTCTCCTTTACTGTGAGAGACAAAGAGTTCATAGTTGATGTGGACACGTTGGCTGACTTAATTGGTGTGGAAATAGGAAGATTCCAACCAATTGGCGTATCTCATGCTCAATGACAGAATGGTTGAAGGCATCTTATTCAAGAATAAATGCCTCTAACATTCTTCTTCACAAGGTGGTGATAAACTACATCAAGCCAAAGTCTACCTCAAAGACGGATGTCTCTCGTTCTGAGCAAAGCTCATGTACGTGATCATCTCTGGTCGTAAGTTCTCTCTGCCTCGCACAATTCTTTTGCACATGTATAGAATTGTGGTGAAAGACAAAGGACAACTCCTTTACTCTGCGCTTATCTCACAACTGTTTAAGCACTTCAAAATCAATTTCCATGCTCCCATTTGTGTTAGAACCATCCCTCCAATGGTTATTGGTCTCAAAATGGTTTCTAAGATGAGACTGAAGGAGCTGAAGCAAGGAGTTGGAGCGCTTCAAAGAGAAGTCCCCTTTGAAGGCGAAGCAAGACTCAACGGCAAAGAAAAGGAAAGGCAAGGAGCCCATGACAAAACCAATGAAGAAAAGGAGATCTCTCATCTTGGAAGACAAAGAAGATGATGATGATCTCACTATCTCAACTCTCGCCTTGCGCAATCTATAGAGTTTTGTGAGTCATACAGAGAACAGAGATCAAGAAAGAATAGAAAGAAAAGATGAAAGAAGAGATGAAGGAAGAGAAGAAAGAAGAGAAGAAGAACAAGAAAGGAGAAGAAGCGAAGAAGAAAAGAGTCACGATGACTCTTTTGAACCAACTTTGGCTGCATCTTTGTCTGATAATTCGGAAAAGACAAGGAGTGAAAAGACTGGAGAACAACATTGCTATAGTGTTGAAGCAGAGCAAGAAGAAGAAGAAGAGCATATCTCTCCACCTGAAGGCATGAAGATAAGGGGAGGAGGTGAAAAACGAGGTACTTCTTCACCCATCTTTGCTAGTGATGTTAGTAGATCCCCACAAGACCCATAAGAGGTCTATGCTTCTCAATTCCCTGAAGCAGAGTTCGAGGCATACACTCATAGCCATGGTGATAGAACAACTGATGTTCCCCCTCGTGTTCAAACTCCTGTGACTGATTCGGCTGGTCCTAGCTCTACTGCAGATCACTCAGCAAATTTTCGAAGAGTGATGGAGCTTCTATTAGAATTAAAGGGACAGCAATATGCTTTCAAGTTTGACATGAAGCACATGATGACTATTTTCAAGACATCTACAGACTCTCTTCAAGAACAGATCTAAGCCTTAAAGCTTCAACTACAAGAACAGGCAAAGGATGTGGATATTCAACAGTTTAAGGAGTCTTTGAAGAAGCTTGAAGACACTGTCAAGTCCATGGGGGTTTCCAGCTTGTTCGTATCCCCAAGCATCCCTAATTCAAACCAACTCTTATTCAAATCGTTTTTGTCTCCGCTTTTTGCTGATGACAAAAAGGGGGAGAGTTTGAGTGCAAATTTGCATTTCAATTTGATTTTATTAGTTTTTTTTTAATTTGACTTTGAACTTGCTTGCAGTGACTAATGTTTGCAATATTGATTATGATTGGACTGGTTATGGATTAACATGTGTTATGTGGTTGCAGAAGCAAAATTTTCCAGGTTATAATTACCTTATTTTTATAAGATATTATGTATTGCATAAGTATTGTTTTGCAAGTCGAAAGTTTTCCAAATCTGCAGGAAAGTTTTGTCACCATAAAAAATGGGGAGATTGTTAGAGAAAACTCTTTTATTGTTTTAAAGTTGACAAAACCCTTCCAAAATCTATATCGGAAGATCTCAAGACTTTATTGTCAAAGTCTAAAGACCGATGGACCATCAGACTTTAGTCTCAAAAGTCTATCCTCACTAACAGTTCCAAACTGAAGTATGAAGACTTATCCAAATGCAGGATTATTATCCAAATGCAATATTATCTTCAAAGTTTTGATTCGTATAAATACTGGAAGATCTTATAACTGGATTACATATTTGCTTTAATTATTCTTATTGGAATTTACTCCGATACGAAGATTTTTGAAGAGCAAACAAACTCAGAAGGTTCTACTTATGGAAACTCAAGATCCTGATTGTATAGACGAACAGGATCACATTCCTTAAATGACTCGAGACCTCCTTGATTGATTCTGTCCAACAGGCAAATTGGAAGAACTCCTTTGGAAAGTGCCAATGGTTGTAGAGGCATGGAGGAGTATATAAGGAAGACTCTCAAGTTGTTCAAGGTAGTGCTTGAAAGAGAATTCCAAAGTCCAAAGCTTTCTAGTCTCTCTCTTTTTCATTCATCGAGCAAACAATTGTATACAAAAGAGAGAAACTCTTTATGAGATCATGTGAGAGTTCGATAGAGACTCGTCATTGTGATAGTCGAGATCACGAGCTGTAACATCTCTTTTGATTTATAGTGGAATCCAGCCAATAGGCTGTCAGCGTGGAGAGTGGACGTAGGCTTGACTTAAGCCGAACCACTATAAACCTTGTATTTATATTCTCTTTTTCCTGAACTCTTTACTTTTATTCATTAAGAGTTTATCAGCTTAATTTGAAATACGTTTAGTGCTTATCGTTTTCAAAAAGAAAAAATTACTTTTACCAAGTCTTGCGAAAATTTGGATCTACACCTATTCACCCCCCTCTAGGTGTTAGTACTAGCCCATTTCAATTAGTACTCCTCTTGCTACCCACTTTAAATTAAATGCAAAGCAAAGTCCTATGACTAATAGAGAGAAGAAATACATGGAAAGTGTTCCAAATGCTTTAGCTATAGGAAGCTTGATGAATGCAATGGTATGTACACGTCTAGACTTAGCACATGTTGTTAGCATTGTTAGTCATTATTTGTCAAATCTCGGTAGAGAACACTGGAATGCAATAAAGTGGATTATGAGATATCTTTGAGGAACTTTTAGTTTGAAACTCAATTTCAAGACTAGAAACTTGAGTTAGTTGGATACACGGATTCCGACTTGGTACGAGATATTGATACTTGTAAATCTACTTCTAATTATTTGATTTCTTTTGTCAATGGGGTTGTGTTATGAAGTCCATATTGCAGAAGTGTATTACACTTTCTACAACAAAAGCTGAATTTATTGCGGCGATTGAAAATAATAAAGAGATGATATGATTGAAGAAGTTTTTGGAAAAACTCGGGTTCAAGCAAAAGAGGTATGCATTATTTTGTGATAATCAAAGCGTGATTCATTTTGGTAAAAATTCATCTTTTCATTCTAGATTGAAACACATTAATATTAAATATCATTGGATAAGATATGTTCTAGATGAGAAATTATTGAAACTTGAGAAAATTCATCTTACCCATAATGGTTCCAATATAATGACAAAGACTATCAATGAAGAAACTTGAATATTGCCAATTGATAGTAGGGATGATGAATCTCTCCACTTTGTCATGAGGAGGACATTTGTTATTGGGTTCACTCCCATGTGGAGGGAGCTTAATCAATAGTAAACCTAAAAAGGCTTGAGCCCATATGATAAGTTATATTGAGAAATATGATTTCTCACTATCTTTTAAGTGGTAACTGCAAAGAAGTTAGTAGAGATGATATAACAAGAGAAAAAAAAAGAGTAGAAAATTTGGGGTTTGTGGATTAATCTGATTTGCATTAAGGCTGGCATTGGAGGTCGATTCGTAGTTCGATTGAGCTGAAATTTTGTCAACATGTTCGTGGCACAATTTTCACACTCTTATCTAATATTGATGGTTTGATTTTAATTTGAAGCTCTCTACACATTTTTCATGGATTGATCAAAACTTGTGTTTTTGATTAGATTTATCATTGATTTATTATAAAATTTATGCGTATTGTCAAGAATGATATTCTTGAAATCTTTGCTATTATGTACCTCTAGTATTTACTAGAGAAGAACTTTGTTCACCTAATTTTGTTGATAGTGAAGATTTTTGGATGGACTCCAGTCCCATGATTTTTTATCTCCTCAAATCGAGAAGGTTTTCCACGTAAAAAATTGCTTTGTATTTGTGTGCTTGATATTTATTTTGTTTTACTATATCGATTCCTATTAAGTTTATACAAAAGGGAAGATTATTTTATTTCGCCACATTAATTCGATATAGTTTAGGTTGCTACTGTTCTCCCATCAGTAAGCACTAATCATTCAATTTGCTGGTAATTTCAACTAGAAACGAAAGGGAGAATAAGGTAAAAGTAGGATTCTTGATAAAGAAGAGAGTTTGGTTAATATTAATTGCTCGACTTCCAAGGTAGATATAGGAAGATATTTGACGTTGTCTCTGCCGAGTATAGTAAAATGAAATGGTACCATCAGAATTTACATACAAAAGCAATGACCAATAATTTCGTACGAAATTCAGTGATGGTGGTCTCACATTATGGGGGTCTCCCAAAGGTGGACCATATAGCATAACCTTTTAATAAAGCACCTTTTTCTGAAAATTCCACGAACGTGTTGACGGGTTGAGAACAAAAAATATCGCATGATGGACCCATGTTTTTTTCTTTTATTCTGTGATCCTAGCTTGTAAATTCAAGCTTTCTATTCAATGTGATCTCTTACAAACTTATATTATTTTCAAATTACATATCATGTGGATTGTAAAATTCTAAACAAATACAAAAAATTGATTTGTGGGGAGTATTTTACCTTAACCTATAATGTGACGTGCACAATCTGTCACTTCCTCTAGTAAATTTTTAGGTAGGAAATTTCGATGTAAAATATGCTTATTTTTATCATTACGACGTGATATGCAAATCACCCTTTATTGTTTAATCCACGGTTAAGAGGGTTTCCAAAGGGGGAAGTGGATACGAACTGATCTGGAGTCACTGAAATTGGCTTAATCAAACAAGATTAGATGGGTAAATCCTTTGCTTTTGGGTAAATTCTACTCCAAATTGGAAGAAACAGAGGACAATTGTCGAAATGGGTGGTCTATTTGGATGATTATTTCAACTGTCAAAGGAATCCCATTCCTGAAAACTTAATATGTACGAAAATGAAGGCCAAGAGTTCAGATGTGATGCTTGTTATTGATTTTAGCTTTCTCATTACGATTTTTTATGTCTTCTGTTAAAAATGAGATATGGCAATGTATGTTAAAGTACTTAAAACATTAAAAAATGCACATTCATCTAAATATTTAAAATTTTAGCACAAATTATACTAATTCTATAAATTGCACATGATTTCTTATGAGGAGTCTCTTAGTTCATATCTTTTAAGGTTCCGATTTGTCTCTTCTATTATATAAGATTACGCTTTGATCTTAAGCTAAACTTCGGACCACATGTAAGTGGGAGTGTTTAAATGTTGAAAGCATGCCTTCATGTAGCTGGCAGCGATTCTACATGCGTCTGTTTCACATGCAAAGTGCAACTTCTAAGCAAGAAGCAGCCATGAGCTGTATATTATCTTTACATCAGGAGAGATGGTTCTCTAACAATTGAAGCTGTCGAGCGAGACTTATGACGGCATGAACAAGCAATTGTATCGGGCATGTAACCCTTCCGCTTTGGGCGAAATTAAAAGCAATTGTATCGGGAATAGATACTCACATTCTTCAAGTAACCCATATTAGATTCAAAACTGTTCCGATTCGACTTCACCAAAAGTACATATACCTCAAGCCAAAGCTATTGAAAAACTTATGCACATTACATATGGGATTAAGCCTCCCAGAATAATTACAAAGACGATTTAGTCACTCAAGTGCTGCCGTACTCCATTCAGAGATTTACACGCAACATCAAAAGATGCATACTGATCTCTTCTATCTTAATATTAGCTTTGTTATCGCATTGCCTTGAGTCATCTGGAAGTGATCGGTCAGCCCGTAATGCACGAGCAGGAGCCAAACATGAGCGAGAAGCTCCCCTCCTCTCCTCAGCTGATGAGCGTGGCAATTCCTACTACTTTGGCTTGCCGCGTACGATAATTACCTCCACTTCCACCCAAAGATTCGAGATCATCTCCCACTTCCTTGCCATATCTAATGGCATATTTAGCACCAACGCCAGCCGGCGTCCGTCGAACAACTGTGATTTGCTCCTGCCACCCTTGACTTTAGCTGGCGGAACCTCCGTGTTCACTTAAGTCATTTCTATTAAATGCAGGGAAGAGACCAATAAAGATCTCCACATTATGATGTAGTGAAAGCAACACAACTCTGTCAAGATAAGGTGGCGGAACAGGAAGGGTGCGTTTGGTAACACTTCTATTCCTGGGAACAATTTCTGATTCAAAATGATTCTTTTTTATTCTGTTCCCGAAAACAATTTATAAGGGAGAATTATTTAAAAAGTCTAAACCTATTGCAATTGTACCAATTTAGTCCTAAACTTTTTTTTTTTTTTTTTGACTAATTTAGTCCTAAACCTTTTATAATTGTGCCAATTCAGTCCATCCGGCCAAAATTGGTCGGCCGGGCGCTAACATGGACGCCGGTGGGGGATAACTAGTGGGGAACGTTGATGTGGCAATTTTTAAATATTTTAAAAAAATTGAATTTTTTAATATTTTTTCTTTTTTTTTTTTTTTTTCTCACCTTCTTCTTCCTCGGCCGGTCGATGAGGTCGGCCTTGCTAGCCACTAGCGAGGCTCGCCCCCACCGGCCGGAGGCGAGGGCCGGCGAGGGCAAGGCCCCGCCAGATCTGGTGAGGTCAGCCTCGCCGGCCACTGGCGAGGGCGAGGCCCTGCCAAATTCGGCGAGCTCGGCCCTCGCCCAGGGCTAGGCGAGGCTGCCGTCGCCAAGGGCTATGGCGGAGGTGGGGAGGGAGAGGATGAGGAGGAGGAGGAGGAGGAGGCAACGGAGTGGCTGCGGAGATGCGAAGAGGGGCGGCTGCGGCTGCGGCGACGGCGGGGAGAGCGAGGTGGGGGCGTTGCTCCAATGCCATAGAAACCCGACATCCCCATCGCGCCACCACCGCTCTCCCCGCCGTAGCCACAAAGCACCTCTCTTCGCATCTCCGCCGCCTCCTCCTCCTCCTCATCATCCTCTCCCTCCCCACCTCCGCGCAAACCTTGGCAACGGCGGCCTCGCCTAGCCTTGGCGAGAGCCGAGCTCGCCGAATCTGGCGGGCCTCTCCCTCGCTAGTGGACGGTGAGGCGACCTCGCTAGCCCTCGCCTCTAGCCCGCGCCGACTAGCGAGAGGAAGAAGAAGGTGAGAAAAAAAATTTAAAATTTAAAAATATATTAAAAAATCGATTTTTTTAAATATTTAAAAATTGCTACATCGGCGTTCGCCAACCGACGTCCCCCGCTAGTTGTCCCCCGCCGCCTCCATGTCAGCGTTGGTCGGCTATCCCCCGCCGGCCTCCACATCGGCGTCGGCCGGCCAATTTTGGCCAGATGGACTGAATTTGCACAATTATAAAATGTTTAGGACTAAATTGGCCAAAAAAAAAAAAAAAAAGTTTATGAATGAATTGGCACAATTGCAATAGGTTTATGACTTTCTTGGTAATTCTCCCTAATTTCTAAGCATTTTAAAAATGCAGTAACTATCCAAAATTTCAATTCCCGGAATAGAATTGCGTTTGGTACCATACTCAAAATTTCTACTCCAAATCATTTTCTTTTAATTTTTAAATAATTTTATTACTTTTTTCCTTCTTTTTTTTCCTTTCTTTCTCTTATTCTTCTTCTTCAAGTGGCCAGTTGCCGGCCTTGGGACGACTAGCGACCGGCCAGATGAGGGCTGGCAACCTCACCTGAGCATTGCAACCCTCGGCAAGGCTAGCCCTCGTCGGCCGAGCCTCGCCGGCAATTGGGCAAGGCTCGGCCAAGCCATGGCTAGGCAAGGCCCGCCTGGCCACCGGTGAGCTCGCCGGACTTCGCCCTGGCCTAGCGAGCCTCAAACAAGCTTGCCGGACCGGTTGCCGGCGACCGGCGGCGGTGAGCAGCGGATGGTGGATGGCAGCGAATGGCAACCGCGGCAATGGCAGTTGATGAAGAAGAAGAAAAGGGAAGAAGAACAATAAAAAAGAAAATAAAAAGAGACAATATGGGCTTGATTCCAGAATTGTTTTCAGGAACAAGAATCAACTTTTTTTTTTTTATTCTTGATTCTATTCCAAATCTACTTCTAGGAACAACAAAAAAAAAAAAAATTGTTCTTGAGAACAAAAATTTTACCAAATGCATTTCTGTTTCAAATCTACTCCCGGGAACAAAAACATAGAAATTAGCACTATTTGACCGGTTACCAAACGAGCTCTAAGAGGCCAAACCACCATTATAATTTTTCCGCACAAACACATCCGCTAGATTTGGATTTTGCATTTCCCCCATTTGCACGTGGTAATACACTAACGATCGACACTATGTTTGTCCTACTACTTAGCATCATCATAGCAATTTTGTGTTCGAGAAAAAAGAGAAGATTGCAATAGTGATCAACATTAATAGGAGAATGAGATGTATGTTTTTCGGGTCGTGCTTATTTCCATCCCTTGTTTTCTTCGATAATCCCTAATACAGTCTCTTCATCATATGTAGACCCGTCAAACGGGTGAGTTGGGTCGGGTTTGGGTCGAGTCATAAATGGTCCAACCCAAATCGACTCATTTAACCCATTTATGACCCATTTATTGCAGTGCAAAATTTTTAACCCATACCCAATTCAACCCGTACTCGACCCATACCTGACTCATTTAACAAAACCTAAAAAAGCTTTTATATATATATTTTTTAAAATGGTATTGCTAAAATGGTTTTATACAACACAAATTTAATTGACAATTTTTATAATTGTAAAAATAATTATTTAAAAAATCGAACTTTAATTATTTTTATTTTTAAAATTAATTTTTTATTTTTAATTATTTTTATTTTAAGAATATAATTTTTTTTTTTCTTTTTTTTCTTCTTCTTCTTCTTCTTCTTCTTCTTCTTTGGCCGACCGCCAGCCCACGATGACAGCCGGTGACCGGCCACGGGCGAGCCTCAAGCTCACCCGGCTCATCGACGCTGGCGAGCTCAAGGCTCGCTAGATGGCGAGCTCGAGCTCGCCCCTTTTGGATCTGGCGAGGCTCGAGCCTCGCCAAACGTCGCCGAGGCCTCCACCTCGCCAAATCCGACGAGCTCGAGGCTCGCCAAATCGGCGAGGCCCGAGCCTCACCCGACGCTAGCGAGTTGGAGTCTCGCCATATTGGCGAGGCTCGCCTGGCCGGTTGCCAGCCATTGGAAGAAGGAAGAAGAAAAAAAAAAAGGAAAGAAAAAAGAAAAGAAAATTAAAATAAAAAAAAAGTATAATTTCGATTTTATAAAAAAAATATTTTTGTAAAGTTAAAATGGGTTCTAAATCCAACCCATTTAAGACCTACTTAAGACCCACCTATCTTAAGTCTTTAATTATTAAACTCATTTAATTAGTTTCTTCAAAAAGCAAGTGACTCATATATGACCCATTTATGATTTAAATAGGTCATATATGGGTCTAAGACCCATTTTGCCACCTTGAACCATATGATCCTTTGGTGTTGGAGAGAGAAAGGAGAGAAGAAAAAGGCAGAACATCGGACGCACAAGAGAAGAAAAGGAAGCAATCATGCAGCACATTAGACCCGAACAAAAACAAGAGAGGGAATCAAAATATGCTAAAAAATTGGGAAACAAAGGGGTAATATGATAATGACGCTTCATTAAAGAGTGTGAAAGCAAAAATAGTAATGGAAAGAGCGCCGCCCTATTTTCTCCTCCCCGTGGACTGCCTTCCATTTTTCTTCATGTTTCACGCTTGAGTTTGGGTCATGGCTTAAATAGTAAACAATTATGATAACATTTCGAACAGTTGCCGTCATGCTAAGATTCAGTATTTTAATGGATGACTCTTGTATATTTGTAACTCAAATTTTATTACAATATCATTCTCAAGTACATTGACAGACTCTTAATTCAGCACACTCTATAGAATTCACTCTCAAACTCACCACAGCATGCTCAGGTCACTCGGCACTCAATCACACTCTTACCATTAGGAACGCGAAACTTTCATGAGAAAAAAAAAAATAGAAAGTAAGACATGCAAATTTTACATGGAAAAGCCTTTTAAAAACAATAGAACAAATTCAAACCACAAACTCGGCTTTGTTCCGTTCACTTTGATCAACACATTTTGTTGTCATCTTCTTCTCCATCTCCATCTCTTCTTCACTTTCCTCTTCTTCTTCAACCTAGTTTGCTGTCATCCTCATCATCATCTTCATCTTCAGTGTGCACCTAATTTGCCTACAAAGGTCAAGCACAAAATAACTGTGACACTCGCAAAAACAATTCCATGCCATGAGCACGACTTAAATTTATAAGATAGATCAGAACAAACTCTGGACGAAATCATATAATTCAGTCTCGAGAGAGATCAACTACTGAAATACAAGATTGTGGATACATGATGAAAGCTAGGACTAACAAATAAGAGAAGCAGCAATAGCCAAATCACCGTGACACTTTCATTGCGGTTCAACTGTTTAACCAGATAGAACAGTGACAAGAATCTGAGTTCCAAAGCGTAACATACAGATGGAATTGAACATGAGGGCAACAAAGACCTACCTGGACGAGAAAGCTCCCAACAATTTACTTTGATGTACAATTTTCTTTCTATTCCTCCTTTGATTTTTTCTGTGAAACTCTCGGGCATACTAGTCAGGGTAAGCTCCTTCAAGCTCTGCAAGTGCTCGATTCCATCAATCATGCTCAATTGATCACACCCTCTAATTTCTACTTCTTGTAAGATGGGCATCGTCCCCTTCTTCACTGTCCAATTGCTCAGTTTGTCGAGCATCCACAGCTTCAACACCCTGAGTTTCAGAAATCCCCCAACATCGCAAGTCATTTTACTTCCCAAATATGAATCAGCAAGGAGTCTGAGGATGCTTAACTCTGACAACTTGCCCAGCACCGGCATGGGATCTTCCTCCAGTGCCAACATCGACAGTGTAAGTTTCCTGAGGCACGATGGGAGTACCCCGCGCAGGCTTACTGGATTCACCAGTTTCCCGAGCAAGTATAAGTTGCAGAGCTTGGTCTGTTTCTCCAGGGACTCCAACTCAATCTTCGATGGCTTACCAAATTCGTCAATTGACCTCAACTTCAGAGAGTGAAGATTAGGTAGTAGCCGAACCCAATTCAACACAGCCTTCACTGACTTTTCATGGCACATGAGTCCCAATTTCCTGAGGTTAACCAGTCTATCCAAACCTCTGGTCACGACCTTTTCATTACCTATACGCAGCCCTCTCAGTGTCTGAAGACTGCTTAGAGACCCTTTAGTCAGTTTCTGGAAGAATGCGTCGATGTGAACCTCGTTCAGGTACAGATGCCTGAGGTTCTTCGCCTTCCAAATCGAGTCGGGTAGGGTGGTCACACTAGTGTGCTTCAGATCCAGAGTTTCTAGGCACGGTAGCTCTCCGACAGCCGATGGGATTGAATCTAGTACTGTCGATCTCAAGCCTAGAAACCTTAAAAGAAGCAAATTGCCCACTACCTCCGAAAGCATAGGTTTGTAGACCCCCTCTAGATCAAGGACCTTTAGCAATGCAAACCTCTTTTTATGGACCAAGGCCTTGAAAAATGTAGCAATTTCTCTGTTGGCCTTACCTCTGTGTTTGTTGTTGAAAGACAAAAAAGACCGTAGATTTTCATCGACGTAATTGTTGGAAATCTTCTCATTTTCCAAATACTCCACGAGCCGTCGAATCTTGTAACTTTTAGGAGGTCCGCTTTCATTATCATGAATGTAATAAAGACCTGAAAGCATTGACCTTGGAGAGAAGAAATCATGTATGACGCCCGACATGCGACACGTTTTCGGGGTTCCATCCAACTTCCATTTTGTTACTTCGATCAATCTCTGCCGGACCAGCATTTCGAAGCACATGTCGGCTAGATCTTCAGGTTCAAGCTTCTTTTCTCTCTCGGCAGGCGTTGGACTCAAGAAACCCTCCGAAAGCCACAACCACAATAATCTCCGAACTGGGACCTCTAATGCTTTCGGAAAGAGACCGAGATACAAAAAGCATACCTTCAACCGTGGCGGTAACTCATGGAGGCTCGAAGACACGATGTCCAATGATGTGGACCGGTCTTCGCCGGGAGAAGGAAGTTTGGCGATTATTCCAGGCCATTCGCCGGACTCTGTGGTTGATAAAATCCCACCCATTAAAACTATGTCCAGAGGTGAATGGCACTTCGCCATGATGTTGTCCTTGAATTTGCGGAATTCCGCTTCACGTTCACCAACTTGCTTCTTCAACAATTCCCATCTCTCCGCAGCGCATATCTGGTGCAGCCGTAACGGATTGCCCCACAGATCAGCCAATTCAGCTACTTCATCAGAACGAGTGGTGACAATCACTCTGCTTCCGTTTTGCAAATCCGGTAAGGAGATCGTCAGCTTGTGCCAATCCTCAACTTTCCCAACATCATCCAACACAATCAAATACCTCTTCTCCACCAGATCCTTGAGAAGCATCTCAGCCAAGATGTCATCCTCCATATGGTCTATCCCACTCGACTGGGTTACGGAGACCTGCTTTATCAGGTCAACCACCACATCTCTGAACTTGAAGTCCCTGGACACGCAGACCCAGGCGCGGCACTCGAAGTGCTGCTTGACGTCGACCCTGTCACAAATCAATCTCACCATCGTCGTCTTGCCCGAGCCTCCCGGGCCAACCACAGGAAGAACCCTCAATTCTTGTTCTTCCTGAGGCAGAGGAATCAAGTCCTTCACAAGCTCTTCCATGTGCTGCTTCTGAACCACAGCCTCTGATTCCATGTCAAGAAGATGAGAGATCCTTTCCCAACGGCGGGTGCTTCCTCCTTCAGAAGAGGTGGCACTGCCAACCTTTCCCACAACTTCGCTTTGAGGTGGTTGAGGTTGAGGCTGATCTTTCTTGGGTGAAGAGAAAAAGGGCAAGCGCATGAGCTCACCGAGCTCATCGTTGAACTTCTTCAACCCTTTGCTCACTTCCTTCTGGCTCCACTGATTGAGCCACTGCTGGGCTCTTCTCAGGAGATAGGTGTCAATGGTGTCCTCTGCACTGTAGATGGTAGCCAAGAGTTTGGTCTTCTCGCTTACTTGGTCCTCTGCTGTGTCTTTTAAGGAGGTCAAGAGCTGTTGCAGATTGTTGATGGTGGTGCTGATTTTGCCATTCAGTTTTGGGCAGATTATGGTTTGGTCAGCTCTGAGATTCTGCAGCTTCTCTTTAAGCAAGAAAGCAGCCACTTCAGTAGCCATGACAGATTCCCTCTCCCTCTCCCTCTCTCCCTCCCTCCCTCCCTCCTCTCTCTCTCTCTCTCTCTCTCTCTCTCTCTCTCACACACACACACACACAAGCAGATGAGTAGAAAAATCAAGAAATGGAAACAGATGTCAGAGCTCGGAGAGGGGGCTCATTTTCCTCTCTTGTTTCTTTCACAGAGGAAAAGGAGCTCCGGTGATCAGGAATACAAGAAAGGTGGATCGGAAGACTCTGCCCGGCTATTTTGACGAAGAAAGCTTATGCTATGATTGCTTATAAAGTTAACACCGTCAATTTATTTAAGCGAAAAATATTGACGTGGTAAATTTAAATTAATTTCTCTCTCTAGTTGACATTTTTTATTGTTTTCTTTTTAATATCTTATTTAAATTAGATTAAAATTTGAAAAAAAAAAAAAGCTAGAATTTTATTAAAAAAAAAAAAAAGAGGGAGAGAGAAGAGAAGGGCAAGGTACGCCATGCCAGTAGGTGCTGTCGCCGATGCCACTCATTGTCGGAGGGGCCAAGCAACCTCTGTTGGCCCTGGGTGAGGGTGGTCGACCCTCATTGGCCCAGGTGAGGGTCGGCGACCCTCGCTAGGCTCAGGCTTGCACTCGAGTACTCAAATTTGGGTGACACTAATGCTCACTGAGAGTCGCCAGCCTTCACTTGGGAGTCACCCAGGGTCCAAGCAAGCGTTGCCTACCCTCGCCTAGGGCTGGCAAGGGCAAGTGACATTCGTTAGCCCTTCACACGATGGGCAGCAGCAGCGGCGCCTTATCGGCGTGGCCTGCCTTGCCCTGTCCTTCTCTTTCTTTTTTCTTTTTTTCTTTTTTTCCAAGGTTTTGTTTTGTCAAATGAAATGTTGTCACTAGTCCCTCCGGCAATGGGTGGCAATGATGGCACCTACTGGCATGGCCTAGCCTGCCCTTCTCCTCTTCTTCTTTTTTTCCAAGACTTTTTTAAAAAAAATAAGATGTTAGCTTTTTTGTAGTTTTTTTAATTTGATTTAAATAAGATTTAAAAGAGAAACAATAAAAATAAAAATAAAAAGCCAACTAGGAGTGAGAAATTGATTTTAAAATACCACGTTAGCATTTTTCATTAAATAAATCAACAATGATAACTTTATGACTTGATTGCATTTATTTAACAAGTTTTAGGACTCTATTATATCTTTATAAGTTTTAGAATTCAATTACACTTTTATGATAAGTTTTAGGATTTTTATTGAACTTATCCCTTTTTAAAAAGTTATCGCTTTTAAGTGGTCAATTGAAAGTTTCAACGTTCAAGTAACATTGTTTATGGCACAAGCTACTCAAGCCTATAGCTATTGTATGAGACTAGTCCTTTCATCTAATGGACAAAATTAAGGATCCTAGGACCATTTCCCATGACTAGCTGAAAGTGCAACCAAGTGTTCGGTATGTGTTTATGACCAAATAATCTTGAATTTTAGAGAGGGATAAATTCTATAACTCAATCTCACATGAAATTTACCAGATCTTAGGTTGACATATGACATCATACTGATATTACCATGGTAATGAGTCCTATAAATAGTTATTCTCAATGTACCTCTTTTGGTCCTTTTTTTTAGGTTACCATTTTAAATCAATGGTTCTTTCCGTTTAATGATTCTTATAATTTATCTTCTTGTTAATTTAGCCTGAAAAAAATAGTGATTTGGAATTTTGGCCATTTCTCTCTCGACGAAGTGTGTGTTGATCATATGGATGATCACATACATTGGCAACTTTTCCTTTGTTTCTTTAATTAGACTAATTGAGCCGCATATAATATAAAAAAAAATAGTAAAAAGAAAAGGTGACTCGCGATTTCCCTCTCCACTGATTGGACCGCCTAGGGATGAGGAGGTAGGCCCTCGTCCATCAGATAACTCCTCGCCATCCAGTGGCACATCCTCGTAATTTACCGTACAACGGAGGTCGAAAAGCTTATAGGGCCGCACACAAAAAGCCCACTGAAAGTCTGAAACTATCAGACGGTTTATCTCTTGAAGCAGACGAAGCAGACGAAGCAGACGAAGGAGAAGGAGATGGCGATCGTCATCCGCTGCTCTTGCTTCTTCGCCCGGCCAATCTCGCCGCAGGCTCCGCATTCCGATCAGTCCTCCGTTAGGAACCGCCTCTCCGGTCAGTTTCTCTCTCTTCCTCCGAGGAAATTGTTCTCGCTTTGCTTGCTTTCAGCTGACTGATGAGAGTTCAGAGCTGATCTGTAGCTCCTGCTCTTGAATATCTGCCGAGTAACGGTAGACCGTGAGGAAAATTTAGGGCTTGAGCTATGATGATTTTCGGAGTTGTTCCGGAGCATTTCTTAAAATTTTGCGCTTGTGCTGATGTAATGAGTTGTGTGATGGAAATGAATGCGTTTGGCGTTGCGTTGGGTTCCATTTCGCTCGAAATTCATTTGGTGTTGCTTAAAGATTTGAGCTTTTAGCCATAAGTAAGTCTGTGTCCTGTTGTACATGTTTTGTGTGCTATTTGGAGTTGTTTGAGTGGAAAAATAAATCTTTCCTGAAAGCACAAGCCTGGGGCTTGTACATATCAAGAGTGTCGAGAAAGATTTCTATGCATCAATAGGACTTGAAAACACTTGTGTCAAAGAATCTTGTGTTATGGTGGGTTAGTTTTGATCATTCCCTTGACTTTGAGAACTTAGTTTACGCAGTTGAATGCTCCTTGTGAATTCCCACACGAGGATGGATGTTCTTCAGGCATAAAAGGGTTGTTAGCTCTAGTGGGGAACAACATTTGCATGAGTATGTCCCTGAGTAAGCGATTGTCAATTTGATTGTCGTGTATTGAGGTGAGCTAGATGCACCTTTTGTTCTTCACCTTCCATACTAAATAGGAAGGTTTCATAGAGTCAATTCCATAAACGTTAGTTGCTCATTGAATTTGGCATCAGCCATCAGAACTCTATGTTTCTATTTAAAAAGGCTAGATTGCAAGACTGCACAAATCACCGTGGTGTTTGTTTCTCATAATATTTAGTTCTCTGAAGCAGGGCAACCAGCATCTCTTCCTGCTAAATTTGAGAAGTTTGGACATGCTTCCAATAAACCATTTGAGATTCATTATCCAGTACAAAGCAGGAAACTGATTTTGCCAATTTACACCACCATCATGCAACATTTACCAGCTCATCAGGTATGCTGGTGAGTCTTCATGTGTTAATTTTGTGTTCTCTCGCGTCAGGCCCATGATTGCTTTTCTTTTTCTCCCGAAATGCAAACAAGGGTATTTGAATTTATGATTTTACTTCTTTTCCAGTCAGAACAAGATACACCACAGCTCACATTTACTATATGGTTCTCTTCCTCTTCCTGGTTAGAAAGTGTGGACAATCTGTTGAAACTATTGCAGATGAGGCATAGATTCACTTATTTTTATACTGAGTTTTGAAATTTGAAAAGAACATGAGATCAAAAAAATTTTCATCTTTTCGAATTCCTTGTTCTTGATGATGTTGGTGACATTAAATTGTGACGTCTGATGATAGTTAATTCTGGTTCCAGGAAAGATTACATTTCAAGTTCCCTGCGGTGGCTCTACTCATCACTAATGGCCTCATGTTGACAGCCCTTTTCAAGCTTTGGCTGAAACCTGTGAGGCTGAGAATTCCTTACTCAATATGCCTTTGCTGCTTTTTGTAGCCCTTGTTGGAGCCACTGTTGGAGGTAAATTTATAGAACATGTTATGCATCTGTTTCACTATCTGCATTGAATTTGCGAGTTGAGATTTTGTTATATTGTGTATATACAGTTTCAGCAGAAAATTAGAAGCATAAGTCTGTTATAGCTTCATCCTGATAACTTGATAACTCAATGATAGGGTTACTTGCACGACAAAGGAGAGGTGAACTTGCACGGCTTAATGAGCAGCTGCGCCAGATCAATGCGGCTTTAAGAAGACAAGCTAAGATTGAATCTTATGCCCCAAGCTTGAGTTATGCCCCTGTGGGTACTCGAATTGCAGAAAGTGAAGTTATCGTTGATCCAAGGAAGGAAGAGTTAATTTCTCGACTTAAAGCTGGGAAGAACTTTTTGAGGAATCAAGATCCAGAGAAAGCATTTAAGGAATTCAAGGCAGGTTTGGAGCTAGCACAGATTCTGGAGGATCCTATTGAGGAGAAAAAGGCTGCTAGAGGCTTGGGTGTGTCTTCTACATATTGAATTATACATTAATAATCTTAGTATTTTTCCTCTTATCATTCCATCAGGTTTCATTTTACTAATATATTGTGAGTGGGCAGCAGTTGGCAGCTGCAAGCCTTTCCTTCATTTGAGTAACATTTGAGTTAGGCAATGAAAGTGAAAAGGAGTACCAGGATTCATTGTCTTCATATCTGAATTTGATTTCAGGAGCCTCACTTCAGAGGCAGGGCAAGTTTCGAGAAGCCATTCAATACCATGCTCTGGTTCTGCAGATTTCTGAGAGAGTAGGGGAAGATTCAGGAAATACAGAGGCTTACGGAGCAATTGCTGATTGTTACACTGAGCTGGGTGACCTTGAGCGAGCTGCGAAATTTTATGACAATTATATTGCAAGGTTGGAATCAGACTAATAATAGCAGCTTGCTTGATTGGTAAAGTAGTAAAATCATAGTTCTGTAGAGGTTATCAATAGGTCGCAGCTTAGAGGCACTGATTTGTCTTGCGGATCAATCAAGTTTTGCATCGGTAAACACGTAGCGAAGCAGGTTTAGTTTTCTTTCATGTTGTGTACATCTTGATTTCATTTTTTCCATTGATCCTATGTTTTGTAACATAGAAATGTTGGCTGATTGCACCTTTACTTTGTAAGACCTTTTGAGAGCTGAATAATTCAAATTCAAGCTTGCTCCTCCTTTATCCACATTTTTTTTTTTTTTTGAGAGATTGAAGGTTGAGATTGGAAACGTTCACATGATCTGCCAATCCAAAACCGAAAATCCTGATGCTTGGGCACTTAAAGGTTGGTATTCAATATCACTACAGTCCATTTCCAAGATATTTGTAGTATCCCATGACCCTAACATAGTTCCCAAGGCAGAGGCTTAGGTATTTAGAAATAACCTGCAGCTGGAGTTTGATTAGCGACCCATAGTCGATCATGACATATTGTTCTAACTTGAATTGCCGAACTTCTTGTGGTAATTATTCCTAGACAGACTTCAAGGTATGCTCAAAATGAGAGTTTCTTGTGACTGCATTTAAACTTCATAAGCCATTACCAAATTAAGATGGGGATATAAGAAATAGGAAATGGGGCCACATCCTGGTTTAAATATAGATTTGGTCTCTCGATTGGTGTCTTTCCTCGAAGGGTGGTCCTCAACTTTCTTTCGCAAATGTCACCCTCTAACTTTAGAACAATGTCACATTCATCTCGCCGACACATTTTCTTTTCCAGCTAAAGCAACCATTTTTCGCAAGTGAAAGTTGCTTCTCGCAAGGAATTAATGGTGCGTATAGATTTTCTATAGACTATCGGTAAACTCTCCGATTGCCCATGTCAATGGAATTGGCCCAACAATAAGTCTGATCCTTTCCTAAATATCAGGTTACGTTTGTGACAGACAAGTCGGGAACCAACGTTAAAAAATGATATAATCTGAGGGACCAAATCCATACTTCAAATTCAATAATTTGTACTTCGACATAGCCCAAAGCAAGAACTTTTTTCCAGATGAATTCAAGCCGATAACCATAATCTCTAAAGGCTAAGTTCAAGGCTCTCTGAAGAATCAGCTTCGAGATCAATGAATTGAACTGCCCTCCTCGTGTGTAGATGCTGCAGTAGGAGAGTTCCTAACGTAAGGAGCTCTCACCAGAGCCCTGAAAAACAAGTGTGAGCAAAGAAAGCATGAATCGCGCTGTACTCGATAATTTGAAAAAGTTTGCGCCTCATGAAACGACTTCCTATAGACATCTGAAATTTGTGCTCGGAGTCTCTCCTTTAGCTCAGACTAACTAGCAAATGACATGGTGATTAGACTCATTCTATCACTGACATTACAACTCCATTATACTGTTAAAAAATTTCATGAGATTTTTCCTCGAATCTTAACAGCTCGGTCTACTAAAATGAGTTCATGCAAAATCTTCTCATGTGGCACTGACAATGTTGATTCATCCCATGGTAACACTAGTCCTTCTAGCTGTCAATTTCATTTTAACGGTGTGGTTTGTCTGGGTCAGGTAAATCGCTCCTAATCCAATTGGATCGCGACGTGATGACCCTTCTCAGGGACTTGGACCCATGAACAAGCTTCCTTTATATTTGCATTCCTTTCAAGATGATACTTCTCTGTTAGCAACAATTTTCGGATAAAACTTTTTCTTTCTGGAACAGTCCAAATCCTTTGAAACCAATGAAGAAGAAAGATCACCTGTCCTTTCTCTTTGATAAGAATCTGTTAAGCGAAGCCCTCCGCGCGATAGGCAGATCTAAAGTCAAAAAGGTAAAAAAAAATAACATCAGAGAGCAATTTGACTATTTAACAGAGCTAACCGATGCTTAATCATGTGTTTATTTTTAATTACCAGAAGCAGCAGCTTCAGTTTTGGCTTGAAGAAGTTCTTGATATGTGGAACGTCCCGCTCCGATACTACTATTTTGTGTACTGGCCATGAGTTTTTCATGACCAGTCTCGCTACTTCCCCCACCGTTGATAACAAAATGACCGGAAATGTGACTGGGGCTGAATTTTGCAGCATAACTCATCACTTCCTTCATCTTGTCAACTGGAAGACCATCGAAGACGTGCACGCTTCCGGCGTAAAATATCGTTATCTGATCAGTCTTCGCCGTTTTGTTATTAACATCTTTCCTGTCACAAGCGGGAGACATATATCAACTATGGATGTCAGGAAATTCCACCATGGTATATATCAAGAAAATAGTTTGACACCCAAATATGGTACTTAAGTATGTCCAATCCAATCACAGCTCGATTAGAATTCGAGATATAAACAGTGTATAGGTAATTCAAAAGTTATACATCTACAATTTTGACATGAAAATTGCACCTGAGGTCGTTTAGTTTTGCATTTGCTATGGAGTTTGCCTTGGAGGATTGATCACTGACATTGGGTGATCCGGGGGCCAAACACTCCAAGTTCTTCAACAAGTTCATCGTTGTCGGTTGTGGCTGAGCTGAATCAGCTGATTTTGTTGCTGCATTTTTATAAGGGTTAGCGACAATTTGGCTCATATATGAGACAATTCATTATTCCAACGAGATCACCTAATTTGCTCATTCGTTCTCTCTATCTACATAATTTACTCCCATTATTGCGTGCGCTTCTCCTTGTACAACAACATAAGGGAAATGACTTAGTTTCCTTGCACATAGCACTTGAAAACACCATGTTCATAGTAGGTGGCAAATTAGCTGTGAAACAAATTTGAGTAAGGTTTATTTCTTGTCAACCGAGGAACATCGGAGCCCAGACTTCAGGTGCTATAGTTAGTGCACGGTCTAAAGGCAAATTAGATCCATATCGTGAGTAGGGAATTTGGGAGTTACTTTCTTGTGGCCCATAGTTGTTTCAAGTAGGAATCAAACTTGAAGCTTCGCCGTTTTCGAATAAAAGGTGCAGAGTGTTATTTTTCCTCAAAAGTTCATATATTCCAATGTTTTCGCCGTGAAAACTATATTTCTAGGATACATAATCCCCTTGAATAAATTAACTTGCTCGACCTGAAAGATTGTCATCGACACTACTTCCACTTCTGAAAATAATACCGGCTTGATATTTGAGTTCATGGCATATTATTTGAGAACAGAGATATTGCTGATTAGTTATGATCTTTACTTTTAGTATTGATGAGAGGATACTAATTTCCAGTCCCTGCTTTGTATTTATCTAACTGCTCTAAGAAAAACTAAAAGAGATTGCAATGGTGGAAAAACTAACACGAGTAATTAAACATTTTAGGAGAAAAAAAAAGTGCTGCTTTCTTTTCCCTCGATAAAATTATGAATCTTAAAAACGAGACTTTGTACTATTAGAAAAAAGCATAAAGAGGGTTTTGTCCTCCATCTTTGTGAAGATATATACTGGGGAAAGATGAAACACTCTAACCTTGGTCCTCCATTTCTCAGCTATTCCAATAAGGGCTCTCTTCTCCTTCAAACGATGGCTCAACCGGTTGAACATCTGTTGAAAGCTTGATTTCTCCATGTCATCAACAGAACCAACGTCTCTCTCTCTCTCTCTCTCTCTCTCTCTGTCTCAAATGCTTGCCTGCTTAGAATGGGGAGCAAGTTCATGAAGTCTCTCTAGTCTCCTCGTCTTTTCCTGTTTTCTTTCTTCTTTTCCCTTTTTCCTTGGCTAGTCAATGATCTGGTGAGGAATGGCACTGGCAGAATATAGGAGAGGCCATGTTCAAAGGATTTTCCTTGAACCTGATTAGTTTTTGGGAAATGGGCTTTCCCTTGTTTTCTTCTTCCTTCCTTATCTTTGAATTTATAAAATTCATTGAATCTTTCTCTGAATTTGAATTCAAGCACGTGTTTTACATGCATTGTGGGAGGAAAAAGAATAAAGAAAGAAGCAATGATTCAGATATGGGCACGCACTTCACCTGCGTGTACTTTTAGAGAGAAAAGAGTGTGTGGTGGAGGTGGACCGAGGGAAAACAAAAGGAACTTTCCATGTAAATTACTCGCTCGTTGATTAACAAGTTGGAATGGACGCTGGTACAAGTCTCACCTACTTGATGTTGAAGTAGGTCCCCTCTCATTTTGCATGCTTTTGACAGGAATCGATAATCTTAGGATGCACCATATTTCAAATTCTCATTTCTAAAGTGATATTTTCCCCATTTTTCAGTTGGTGATTGCCAATTAAGATTTAAAGTAGAATATGTGACTATCTTAACTGATCTATTTGTTTATAAAAAACATTTGTCATTAAATGAAGAACATTATGATATGGTTTCTTTTATTAATTGCCAAAATTAATGAATCCAATCTTTTGAACTCAACTCTTAATGTGGCTTCGCTTGGAATGCCCTTGATTTAGGGCAAGTCAGCTCTAACTATTGAGGAGAAAAGAATAGGAAACCTTAAGAAGTTTGTGGATAACCCAACTGAATATTCATTCTATAGACTCCTTCATAAATTTATTGCGAGGAGGGAGATGCAAATAAAGAAGTATAAATGATTATGGGCCTCAAAGCGCAAATGGCTGGAGGAGGCCCATCCATCAGTTAAATGGGCTTGGGTAAAATTTAACCCCTATTGGGCTCAAATTGTACGGGCTTGGCGGGCTCAACTATTTTTCCACTTCTATTAGCTTTTCAAGCATCCAAAAAATGGTAGATCTGATCATGTGCTCGGCAACCTACGAGCTCACCCAGGCCACCAAGGCTTGAGGGCCCTTGCAACCTAGGCAAAGGCCATTTAGTTGTACAGCTCATACCTGCCAGACAATGTTCGCACATATTTTTTGGTACATGCGGGCATGAGCAACAAATTAAGCGCGACCAAAAGACTAGGGAAGATTTAAACGATGAATAAAGCACGGAAGTATATATAATAGGCAAGGTAAATAGTGGTGGGAAAAATTTGAACTCATGGTCTCTTGCTTGATATAAAGTAAACTTTTATGAAACCACTACCAATTGTTTAGAAAATTTAAGTCATTAGAAAAACATGTGAGTTAATGTTCCTCATTTCTTGCTTTCCAAACACAATGTACACAGCAATTCCTTGCCAACTTGAACATGATTGCTCTCAAAGTGGCACTATTGATCAGCACTTTTAAGCCCAGCCAACTCAGAATTCCATACATGGGGAATTTCTATTACCATGGCAGAGTTACAGCACAACACATTCCTCCAAAACCTGAGAAGAAAAGCTGAATTCCGAAGAACAGACGATCCATTGATTCGTTTAGCTTCCTTACGAAGCAAACAAAGGGGATTAACAGAATGAAATGAAGAGCTAATTCGATTTAAAGTAGACAACCTGTTCAACCATATAAGCATGTGCTAATTAACTGTCAAACCTCAGTTTCTCACGGTATTCCAAGCAGCGGAGGAATCCAATGATCCACTGGAAGAAGCAGTACAAACGACTCCATCAGCAACATTTGAAATAGGCAAAAAGAAACCACAAAGAACCATTCGAATAGCATAATACCCGCAATTTCAAGCACTAGGAGATAGTATTATGAGAAATGTATGTGTGCATTTTGGAAATGAAACTTGACAGAATCAAGCAATTTGTTATTGCATGTATTTGAAGCATTCTCATGTAAAGTTTGTCAATTTCAGGGACTCGATATGAATATTGATGACCGCATATCATGCTATCCTTAAAGGAAATTATGCTTGTGTAATAGTTTGTACCTAGGTGTAGTTATAGATTAAATAGATCTCACTGATTTTTTTAATTGCTTTTAAATTAGATATCTTTGCAATTGCAGTGTCTAAATTCAGTCGATAAATGTACAAATCCAAATATTATGAGGTTATGTGCATCATAGAAAAATAAAAAAGGAGCAATAGAAAATTAGAGTGACCTGACCCCAAGTGTAAGTTGTAACCAATAAGTTCCATTCCAACTCATTGACAGGTTATAATAGAGCACGCAAGTCAACCTTACTATGCAAGCCAAATACAGCTGGATCTCTAATTATTTTTATTTAAACACATATACAATTCTTTCGAAAGAAAAAAGAAAAAAGGAAGAGGCTCAAATTCATATGCTATTCCTAACCTGGCACTCAACAGCACACCCCCTTCTGCTCTGGAATCCCATTTAATAAAATGCAATTTTTTCTTACGGAATTTAGTAAACAAGAAAAAAAGAAATTTGATTCTTACACAAAGTCCTACGCTTGCACATCGCATCCGGACAGTGAATATGTACTTTTGACACTACCAGTACCAGCTTGCTTCCATTAGTCAGGCATGGATCGAAGACACATGTTTTCCTCGGATTCGACATTGCATGGTTGGATGGATGTTTCTAGAAAAGTGCTAACTCTTGGGAAATTTCCAAAGAAAATGACCGAGAAAAATCGATCTATTTTCCCCTTAATTCTTAAATGAAATGAATCGATTCTGTAAGCAAGCGAGAACAGTGCAGTCTGATTATGTCTCGACAGCAGACCGCAACTCAAAAAGAGTCTTTTACTCCAGTGATTAGGGGTCAAGAAGGCTAAAGTTTAAAAAGAAGGTTGAACTAATTCTTCTTGTGATATGCATAACGCCGATAAAGCCAAAGTTAAGGCCATCGGAATTTTTCTAATTACATTAATTTTATTAGTGTCGTCCTGATGCTCGTTAATCTTAATCAAGACTATAGGGAAAAGGGGATTGCATAATTCTCTTCTAGAAATTGAAAAAAAATTCTCAAATGAAATGAGCTGGACATGCAAGCGGGGATGTCACATGGAAGTGTGACTCGAATCCTCAGGCTTCTTACTCATCCTGCGCCACTCGTGCGCCTCATTAAATTCTCTCCCTCTTCTCTAGATTGTCGTTTATCGATTTATTTATTCTAATTGTTCTTATTTAATGCGGTAGCCCATGGGAAGCCGACACCTGTTATTAAAAAAAAGATTCTTAAAAAATCACAAACGATATGGAGCAAAACCATTGCAAATGCCATAAATCTCTTGCGTACGTGCACGCATGCATGCACGTGAATGGTCGCCTTAATCTAGTGATCCGCAGATTGGTTGACTTTGATCCTTGAGTTCTTGATTAATTTACGGTAATGTCGTACCCGCCCCAATCTAGACAGCTAATTCATCTTATTAATCTGCTGCCTGCAAAATTAGGGTTCTTGTTGCGGTGAGAATCCTGGAGAATTGTTGTATGCAAGGGCAGACCGATGGTTCGATCAACCCGAGATTTGATTTTGCATTGGGAACGACATCGGGTAGTCTTACAACATGGTGATGGGATCAAGACCGATTTTGAAAGATCAATTGTTGTGACATCGTTCCAATTATGAGGAGTGGACACCTAAATTAGAATTCCTCGATTGTCAAAATAATCGACATAATGTCTTTTGCACGATTTAAGATAAAGAATGACTGCTTGGGTGATTGGTTTTTGAGCGGTTTGATTCCCACATAGGAATTGGAAACTGAACTAGTTCCATGTTCTTTGAAACCGGAACCCAACTATAATCTCCTAGAACCGGATCGGTTTTCAAGTGGATAAATGAAATTAGTGACTATGAGCGAGCGATTAGGGATTAAAGGCGTCAAGATCTATGAGTGAGCCAGCGATTAGGGCTTGGAGTTAGATTGAGGCAGCGAACTAACAGCAGCTGAGTTGTGATATGGGTTTGTGGAGTTGAAGCATACTGTGAACTGTGAGTGTGAAGGAAGACAATGAGTCGTGGGGTGAGGTGCCCGAGGGCTTGGAGAGTTGAAGCTAGGTAGCATGTTCATCTTCATCTTCTTCTTCATCGTCATCATCATCATCCCAGATTTTTAAGAAATGTATGATTGGCATGAGAGCAAAAAGAGAGCGTGAGAGAAACAGGGAAAGAGCGAGGGTGATTGTGGATAGGATATAAGTTTTTTAAAAGTTATTTTTTTTAAATTAAAAGTAATAATAGGTCTAGTATGGTCTGGTTCGGATGGTTTCATCATTGGAATCGGACAAAAAATACCAGTTCCAATTTCATGAGATCGAGTATTGGACCAGCACACTTGGGAACCTCTAGGACCCGTTGCTCTCTCCATTGATCGTGCCCGTCCCTTTGATTAGTTGCTATTGTGCATTGACCACAAATATACTACGTCGAATTACCAGTGGTCAAAATGTACTGAGATTGCTATTTTGCAACTAGACCCCGCATACTTTGGAAGTAAAGTTTTAACACTAAACGCCTTTTGTGCTTTTCCAATGTAAATAATCGTTATTTATGATACATGCTATTCTTGATAAGAACATCAGGACACAGTTCCTCCAGAAAGCGTCACTTTTAGAAAATGTCATAGACCACTTTTTTTCTCTTTTTGGTCAAAAAATGGGATTAGACTAGTTAGGTAAAATTGTTTCCACGAAATTCCCGACGATAATGACTGATGTGCGTTTTTTCAGGTGGCTGTGGTTCGAAATTTATATGCCGAGCAATTTGTGATGCTGCAATTGGGTTGAAGGAGAATCCTTGACTCACGTATGCATTAATCTAATTTTCAACGGTGTTGCTAATTTACAATTTATTTTAGGTGGGTAGTTCCTTTATTTTTGTCTGAAATTCAAAATGGTCCATCCACTTCTTCTTATTATTATTTTTTTTTTTTTTGCTTTTTATCCAAAATCGTTTCCGTGCATTTTAAAATGTATCACCATTAGTCATTCGGTTAAATGTGGCTATCTAAGTGATAAGTCAGTGTTAGAAAATTAAGGTGACAATCTAAAGTTACTTTTTTTTTTTTTTAATAGTTACATCCATCACTAACGTGATCATGAAAAGTAAAAAGTAACCAAAAAAAAAAATCTCACGTGCTATAAAAATGAAAAAAAAAAAAAAAAAGAGTAGACATGGCATAAGGGGACTTGATAGCCGCAGGACCACTACTGTCGCATTAGTCCCGCCCGCTCAACGGCAAACGCCGTGGTGGTGGTGATCGCGTCCATCACAGAGCAAGAATCTGGACCTCACCTCCACGGCAGCACTACACAGCGGGCTGCTAACCACAGCGGGAAGCTGATCCATGGTGATTGGGGCAACTTTGGATGAACCAAGTCGGAACAAGTTAATCCTAAGAATTGATGAGAACAACATTCAATCGCTCATTATTCAGGCTTTAGCAAAACTAAGCAGACTAAAAACTAAAGCCCTAACATAGAAAAGATACTTTTGACCCAAAAAAAGAAAAAGAAAAGGAAAAGATAGGAAAGAAACTTTGTAGTGTCTCGTAAAGAACCGATCGAGGTTCGTGGACGGATATCCAGGGGGAATTCATAAAGGCGCGCATGCCCTCCGTTAATTATACAAATGTAATCCAGGAAGCTGAAGCAGATCGAGAAACGTGTGCTCCGGCGATCCTGCCGGAATATTCCCCCGCGAAGATCCCGCTCGCCGGCACGCCAAAGGTCAACTGTCAAATGATGCCACCCGGGAAAAAGAAAAAAGGTCTCCGAAAAAAAAAAAAAAAAAAAAAACCATTCTCTCTTCTCTCTCTCTCTCTCTTACGTTTTCCACAGCAGCATCGACCACTGAAAAATCAAAACCCCACAACTCAGATTTCAGACAAAACCCGCCACCCCCACATTAAAAATAAATAAAGAAAGAAAGAAAAAATAATAAAATCTAGGTGCTTTTGCCTTCGCAGACCCAATCGCAATCCCCGCGAGAAAAAAAAAAAAAAAAAGGATAAAAAGACAGAAAAAGAAAATCTCGTTGGTCCTTCCTTCCTTTTGCCTGGAAATTAAAAAGAAAACTCCCAATCAATCAGTGGGGGAAAAGAAACTCTCCAAGCACCAGTAGCAACTCTCTCTCTTCTCTTACAAAAAGCCAAAAACAGTCTGCGAAAAAAACTCTCTCTCTCTCTTCATCTTCTTCCCAATAATTGTGCAAAACCCACCAGAAGAAATCGATCGACCGATTCGGGACTCTCGTCAAAATCCCTTCTTTCTTCGTTCTGCTGTTTTCTTGATTCCGGCTTCCCGATCATGGACTCGCCGGAAAAGACCCCACGCGGCCCCATGCCCGTCGACGCCGCCGAGGAGATCATCCTCCGGTGGGACTCCACGGCCTCCGAGGACGGCCGGGATAAGATGATCTTCCAGTCCGACCGCGACGAGATCGACCGCTACCTCAGCGCCGTCGACGAGCTCCACCGCTCCATGTCGTCCGTCAGCCTGTCCGAGGGCGGGGGAGGAGGGGGCGGCGGCGGCGAGCAGGAGGACAAGGTCAGCTCCGCGGTCCAGATCGCGATGGCGAGGCTGGAGGACGAGTTCCGCAACATACTCCTGAGTCACACCAGTCCACTCGAGGCTGACTCGCTCACGACCGAGTCGTGCTCCTCCGTCCACTCGTCGATCTCCTCCGCCGACGGCGCTGAGGTCGACCTCTACGTCGACGACGATTCGACGCCCAAGGCGCTGGATCTGAGCTCCAACGAAGTGGGGGGCGAATCGAGCAGGAAGAGCAACAGCAGCATCAGCTATCGGTCCACGAGCAGCATCCGCGAGATTGATCTCGTGCCGTCCGAGGCGATCTACGACCTCCGATGCATCGCGGAGAGGATGATCTCCTGCGGTTACATGAGGGAGTGCGTTCAAGTGTACGGAAGCGTGAGGAAGTCGGCTGTTGACGCGAGTTTCAGGAGGTTAGGGTTTGAGAAGCTGAGCATTGGGGATATACAGAGGCTCGAGTGGGAAGCTCTGGAGACGAAAATCAGGCGGTGGATTCGCGCGGCCAAGGCTTGCATTAGGGTTTTGTTCGCAAGTGAGAAGAAGCTGTGCGAAGAGATTTTCTATGGCATTGGTACTAAGATTGAGGATGCTTGCTTTATGGAGACTGTGAAGGGACCTGCCTTACAGTTGTTTAATTTCGCCGAGGCCATAAGCATAAGCAGAAGGTCGCCTGAGAAGCTGTTCAAGATTCTGGACCTCCATGATGCTCTGATGGATTTGATTCCTGATATCGATGTCGTTTTTCAGTGTAAATCGGCTGAGTCGATACGGGTTCAGGCGGCCGAGATTCTGTCCCGGCTTGGGGAGGCCGCAAGGGGAATTCTTTCTGAGTTTGAGAACGCAGTGCTGCGGGAGCCGTCGCAGGTCCCAGTGCCGGGTGGGACGATTCATCCTTTGACAAGGTATGTGATGAACTACATAAGCTTGATATCAGATTATAAGCCGACCTTGTCCGAGCTCATAGTGTCAAAGCCGTCGACCGGTTCAAGGTACTCAGGTGATCCTACGATCCCAGATATGGAGTTTGCGGAATTCGAAGGGAAGAGCGCTCTGGCGCTTCATTTGATTTGGATTATTGTGATTCTGCAATTTAATTTGGAGGGCAAGTCCAAGCACTATAGAGATGATTCGCTAGCACACCTGTTTATGATGAACAATGTACATTACATCGTTCAAAAGGTGAAAGGGTCACCGGAGTTGAGGGAAATGATTGGTGATGATTATCTGAGGAAGATGACCGGCAAACTTAGGCAGGCAGCGACTAGTTACCAGCGAGCAACATGGGTTAGGGTATTGTATTGCCTAAGAGATGAGGGGTTACATGTTAGTGGTAGCTTCTCATCTGGGGTGTCAAAAAATGCTCTTAGGGACAGGTTCAAGGCTTTCAATGCCATGTTTGAGGAGGTTCATCGGACCCAGGCCACATGGTTGGTGCCTGACGCTCAGCTTAGGGAGGAGCTTCGGATTTCTATATCGGAGAAGTTGATTCCGGCTTACAGGTCGTTCTTAGGGCGCTTCAGAAGCCATATTGAGAGTGGGAGGCACCCGGAGAACTATATAAAATACTCAGTTGAGGATTTGGAGACTGCTGTCTTGGATTTCTTTGAGGGATACCCAGTATCTCAGCACCTGAGGAGGAGATCCCAGTGATGATGTGGAGTGGAGTTTTGCTCGTTAGAATCTAGGACACATTCTTTGAATTCTTTGGGGAGCATTTGGGTGACGAAGACAGGATGGCTTCTCTGGTATTCCTTTGCCCTTTGGATTTACTGAGGAGAACAGTCAAATTCAGTTTGATTGGAAGGGGATCCTAATTGGGTTGCTACTTGCAAGATCTGGTACAGGTCCCCAGAATATCATAAGCTCACCCGAATGCTTCTTTGATGTAAGCCCGTCGTTTGTTTTACTACCACGTTCTGATTATGCTTCATTTGTTCATATGGTAACTGTTGTATGTGTGCTTTGCTTTTTACTTCTTATATCAGAGACGATTTTCCTTTTTCAGCTTCAGATTTCTTTGAGATCAAGCTGAGGTCTCAACCTCGAGTCGATGCATATAGAAAAATGGAATGATTTTTAACGTTTTCTCCTTATGTATTCACCAAGTTGGCAAATGTTGCTGAGCATAGAGGGTTTTACAGCGTTATGCTATACTTCTTTGTAGAGCCTTGGATGGTGAAATAGTCCCGATAGAATAAAAGCCAGTCACGTTATTTGTCAGATCACATTTGGTATCTAGCGCAGGATGCAGAGATGTGCCGTGGTGAGCTCAAGCGTGTTCATACGCTACACAGATTCCAGTGCTAATTTTTTTTTTTTTTTTTGGGGGAGTGTCGCAGGATTCAATTAATGTTAAATGACGTTTTGTTTGCTCAGATGAGATGCAATTTGTTTAAGATCGAATAAGGTTGGGTTACCATGGAAAAACTTATGTTGCTACTGGTCGTGGAAGTGCCTCTCATCGGGCTTTTGGCTAATTCAATGTGCTGTGTCCATCTGTCGGGTGCAAAACGGAAATGGCCTGTTCCTCGAGTGTGTAGTCGCTGGAGCGTGCGAATGTCGTAACTGTTTTGGTTGCCAATTATAAGTGCACATCTAAAGATAAAAATGGTGCAATCAATCCTTTTCTTCTTGCTGCCCGAAATAGACACCGTAGGGACCATGTTCATTGATGTCATCCCCAAGTATACCCCGTGGGGAGAGGAGATTATACGGAGCTTCTTGAATGTAACTGCAGTATGACTTCACATCATGTCTTTTGTAGTAGGTGAACCTCCAGAACCAGAGTGGCATGAATATACGATGTTAAAAGGGTCAGGAATATACTGCTGTGACCTGGCAATGTCAGACTGAAAAAAGGATAGCGAAACCGTTTCTGTTTCTGCCAATGTAAGGAGAAGATCCCAAGTTTTTGTGTCGATACTGATATGATTGTCCCGTTGCGAAAACTAACTTATATGAAGACTTGACATTGATGTAAAACGGGAGAGGAACTTTTGAATTTGCATTTTCCCTTCCCCCACCATACCAAACCCCATCCTGGTCCCCCCGTTTTCATATGTCGCTTGAAATTACCTTTCATTCTTCTCTGTTTTGGTTTCTGAATATGTGAACTAGCAATGTCGATATATAGAAGAGGAGTCCTCGGCAATGTTTGGGCTGCCATCTGCTGAAGCATGTCCACTCCTTCCACAGTTAAGATTGCTGAATGCAGCCAAAGCTTGAACTACGCTGCGCTGAAAAAAACAATTTAATTTGACATTTATCTCGCAAGGGAACAACATAACAGCAGGATAAAAAAGCCAGCATATTCTCAAATCTGCCGGAATGGCCGTGGACGACCGAACGATATAATCGCCAGAATTTAGCCCGATGACTGATGTGACGCTGATGGCTGAGGAAACAATTGGCTTCAATGCATCAGATGCTCTTACACTTTTAAGCATCCCACATCTTTGTTAACACTTGGAATCGACCCACTTCAGTATTATTCATGCCCTGAAGACAAGTCCAAATGCATTACTGTTTTTAGACGGGCAATTGTGTCTGCCCTTCCATTTGCCTTTTCGATAATACAATTTAATCCTCGAAGAAGCCCTTTTTCTTTCAGGTTATTGACCCCCAACCCATTTTTAAATCCTTCCACGCAGAATTCGGCAAGTTTCCCGGACTATCAGGGTTTGCTGAGGCTCATAGCCAAGACGGATCGCTAACCCTTTGTAAGTTGACAAATTACGCTGGGAAAAGAGACTGGTTTTGTTGTAAAATGTACTCAAAGGGATCAAAATGAATCGTTTTACAAGGCATCAAAATGACATTAGGATAATGAAGCAGTTAAAGGACTGAATCCATGCTTAAACCTCTCCCTGGAAACTAGAACAACACGTCCATATGTCCATAAGAAGATCATCGCAACCAGTAGTCATTTTCTGTTTCTCATCTGTAACAACTATCAGTAAGGTATACGATGACCAGATGAACAAATAAATCACAGTAAAAGATCTACAAAGAAATGAGGCACATAGATTTTAAGTGAAGATCTCCATGACAAAAACCTGTTGTATGAAACTTTTGCGCTTTGTATGATTGAGGCTAACGAACTGTTATCTCTTGTCACCAACAGTCGAAAGATTAACAAGTGAACCTCCTCACGGCAACATAATCCAGCTGCAACTTCACTCTGTCTTCTCTTCCAACCCATCTGCTGCTCCATTGCCACCATGCCCAGCCCTAGCATCCAGCACACTATGGACATCCTTTGATGGCGTGGGTGATGGCTTAATAAGTATCAAGTTGGTTTCTTCTTTGTCGAATTCATCTCCTGTCTCCGAGGAGTAAGCATATCTGCAAGAAAAGGTAAAAAGTCAAAAGCAAGCAGTATGTTTTATAGCTCAAGTGAGTGTTTTCAGACATAACACAAGTTTCATGAAGAAAAAGGAAAGGGATTATTTGAGGAAAGGAAAGTTCCTCCTTACCGCATTGAACTCTGAGATGGTGCCCAAAGAGCACATATGACACAAAGAAGAGAGAACGACAGGACTTGCCAGAAGGCAGGAATGACCCATGCATTCTGCCAAAGCTCGTTGTATACATCCTTTGACTTGAAATAGAGCTGCAAGCAATAAGTCAAGTTTTATAATGATTACACTATTTAAACTTCATGTGGAGGGTGAAATATATATTCTTCCATCTTTTCCTCACATTCAGCAAGAGTAATATTGGGATGTCAGTGCCTGAATTGAAATCCATAGCATTGTTTACATCAAACAATAAGAACATTGACAGTTGTCAATATCATGTGGCCACTTCCAATCCACCTAAAAGCTCACACTTGTAGCCTTAGGAGTGATTTCAAACATAAAGAGTCTTAACTTTCTTCCTCAAACATAGGCAAGGATTTGGCTAGACTTGAAACTGTTAATTGATTAGTACTGGGGAGGTATACAAGGGTCCAGAGCTTTGACCAAAGGACCTCTGATTGTCACATCATGCATGAATTATGTGCCCACTTCTGTTTGCCAATCTATCCAGAGGCTTAAATTTGTAAAAGGGAGGCATTTTAACAAAACATATTACAATGATGGATAATGTTGATGTTAATTCCTATGCCAATGAAAAATTATTAACCTACTTAATCCAGTCATTGGAAAAGTAGATCTATCCATACTCATGCATGATTGATCTAATTTATTACCTCGTAACATAACCAACCAACAGATACGATCACAGCAACTGCCAGAGCATTTGTAAACTTCCTGTAGATGTCCAGTTTAACCATCATCCTTCTAGCCTGTCATTGTATCAGCAAGCACAACTTAAATCACTAAATGAGGTAGTAACGTATGCATCAGTATGAGTCATCAGCATGGCATTAGACAATGCAGCATTTCTAAAACCAAGCCTACCAGCACAAATGCCAAGGAGAAAGGATTGAGGGTCAATTAATGAGAATCAAACAGACAATCTAATTTTGATTGGATGCAGCTGTCAAAATTGACCAGACACAGAAGTGGATCACAGTTGACGTTTTCTATTCATTTCAACTCAGTAAGTTCAAGTTCAACATGGTGATGGTGATGATCTTTCAGAAGAATATAACAACATATTTATTTTCATATTTTTATGTAGGACCACATAAGAACAAAATCCTTGTAAAACTATATTGGGCATGCAAATAACTTCATGTTCTACTTCCCCATATGGAGTATCTTTACCATGAGAAATGAAGGATGCATCACCTTACACATCAAAACTTGAGGAAAATTAATATAATTTGCAATCAAAGAAGAAACAAACTTGGAAGTCTGAACCAAATACCTGGAGCTTACTCAAAGTTGCAGAGAGGGAAGAAAATATCCACAAGATGAAAAAAGCATCCAGGAGACCCACTGGAAGAACCAAAAATAGTCTTGCTTTCCCTGAAAGATCGCTGACTGCACCTGCATTTTCCACCAACTCAAGGACTTCAGATGCCAGGAAGAAGGTCAGTCCTAGCATGATGACCTTGGAGGAAATTCCACCTAGAGTAGGCCTAACAACGCCGTAGCCCATTGCAACCATCAGAATAATCAGACGCGCAACCTGTACGTTTGATAGTCCCAAAAGTAACTGCCCACACAGTGATTCCAATGGGCCTGATTCCAGTCTCATTGAAT
The DNA here is from genome assembly GCA_014182375.1 of Eucalyptus virginea. Taxonomy (NCBI): domain Eukaryota; kingdom Viridiplantae; phylum Streptophyta; class Magnoliopsida; order Myrtales; family Myrtaceae; genus Eucalyptus; species Eucalyptus virginea. The sequence continues at coordinate 54,991,960 of CM024519.1, forward strand.
TCAGCATAGTCAAAATACCACAGCGCCATCTCAAACATGCCCAAGGTTATTACAAGGGTTATGCAGTTTTGCAGTGGAAGAACTTCTCTCCAGAATCTAGCATACTGAGAGAACCAAAAGACTCCAAGTATCACAAAAGCAAAGGACATGAAGCCGTAGAAGTTCATAAGAGGTGCCATTCGACCTGGCAGATACCCAGTAGGATTTTTCCAAATTGTTTTCCCCTCAACAGTCAACTCCTTGAGATTCGGATCGCAATGGATGAAATACAAGTTGTACATCCCAGTTCCTGTTATCAGTATCGACTTTGCAGGCATCGTCACAACCTCTTCATCTATCCCAAACGAGACACCAAACACTTGCGGCCAGTCAACGTTTTTCAAAGAAGGGCGGTGAATGATCAGACCCTGCTTGCAGACACCCAGCTTAGCAAGATCAGCTGTGCAGCAGACCGCTCTTTGACCACCATAGGCCGAACCCCCAATAGTCTCTCTATCTTCCACCTCAAAAACAATGGCGTGTATAAACTCAGAACTAAAGTTTGCATATTCCTTGGGTCTCCGGAACTTAATCTTTTCAAATCTGTTCAAGTAAACATTTTGTCAGTGCAACTAAACAGGAAATCAATTCGAAAGTAAGAAATCCATGGGTACAAACAGCTCTGCTTAGATCTACTTCCCCTCTAACTCAACAACAAGCTCAAAAAGTAAAGATGAAAGTTGCTTAGGTTACCCCACCACACCACCCATCATGCAATAGACTTGTCAACGCACGGTAGATTTCAGATTCAGTCAAACTATAGAAGGCGACACTCAACGAATAGGCACTATTTCAGAAACTTCCCGAAACAGCGTCGTACTTTTCCTTAGCTTCCCACTAGAAGCAAAAAGAAGAGCAACATGGCGCTCAACATTACTCACAGAAGTTCAAGAGCCATTCTTAGGACATTACCGATCACGGATGACTGGCAGATCTGTGCTTAATAATCAACATCAATTGCAAAAAGCCAGTACTAGTTCCTCCACTCGAAGCATTAAAATAAGAAATGAATCAGCGATTAACCAAACGAACTCGCAAAACCGAAACTTTTCCCCAAGAAATACTAAGATCCGCAGCTAACGCAACAATGCTCGAAGCCGCAATTTCACAATCGGCACCGATCTCCGCAAAACCAGAGCCGAACAGCGACACGCAGCCGACACACCCACGCACGCACGCACAAACACACGGCAAATGCGCGAAGAACAAGAAGCTCGGGACGAGCGGGAGAACTCGGGGAGGGCGGTGTTACTTGATGTAGGACTCGCCGTTAGAGGGGACGGCGGCGGCGGTCTCGTTGGAGCCGGAGGTCGGAGAAGAGGAGGAGGAGGAGGAGGAGTAGATGCCCTCGCTGCCGCCGTGGACAAAGAAGGCGTTGCCCTTGCTCACGAACCGGTCGCCATTGTACTCGTGGACGGAGCCGTGGGAGGCGCGAAGGGAGGCGCAGAGGAGGGCGAGGGCGAGGGCCAGGACGAGGCCGCCGCGGCGCCGTGCCATCGGGGGGGAGCGAGCTTCAACGGCGGCGATCTCCTCGGCGGCGGCGGCGGGGAGGGGAAGCTTCGAGGGACCAGGTCGTCCTCAGCAGCTCCAGCTGGTCGCAGCTGGTTCAAATTTCAGCTAGTGAAGTGCGGTGGATCTGGGGAGTTTTCGAGTGTCGCGTCGAGCCGCGGTCGCCGTGCGGGAGGGAGATGCTTCGGGGTGGAGATTAGCTGTCTCCCGTCGTATTCCCAAACCGTGGGCTCGCGGCGGTTCCGTCCGCTGATGGGAATTGGAGTCGCGTCGCGTGCGGCGGTCTTGCGGGAACCGGGTTTCTGATTGGACGGTGGGGATTGCGCTCCACTGTGGAAGCGAGCGCGGAGGATGGTTTCTCGAGATGATGAGCTTAGTACTAGAATAGAAGCTCGAAGTCAATGCTGTCGGTTCACCGCCGAATACGTCACCCGTCGCGACTCGCCCGAATCGTTCCCCAACCCGGAAAAAAATAAAATAAAATAACCGAATATTTTGAGCTGCAGTGGGCCGGGCCCACAAACCGGCCCAGAAACTCGGGGACTGTTTGCCGATCTAAGTAATAGTGACACCGACACGCGGCGGCACGACACAACAGGTCAACACATTATTTCTCTAAAAATGAAAAATTTTGATACTTTGGGACAAGTCATATATTGAAGGGAAAATTTCAATTAAGGGCCTAAAGTGGAACCGTTTTCTCAAAAAATGACTCAAAATGTACATTGTCTCACACAAGAATGTGAAGTTACCAACTTAGTTTCAAATAAGGACCTCAACTTAAAAGCCAATCAAATCTTATTTGCATCTAGGGGTATTTTTGACTAAAGACTTTTTTTTCCTTCTTTTCTTAATTTATTTTCTCCTTCTCTTTCTTTTCTTCATCATCATCGAGCCTTCGCCTTTTTCACTCTTTAGATCACGTTCTCCAAAGTGCATCTCTATCTTCCTTGCTAAATTAGCCATCAACACCCTCAACCTCATTAGTCATTGCCCTCAACAGCAATTCTAGTACCTTTGTTGAAAGATGGAGGTCAATCCAAGCCCTAGATCAACCACGAGTGGACCAAGATGTGACAATCAACTCGATTTGATCCCCACATCTTGTGGTCGTGGTCAAGCATGAAGCATGATGAGATGTAAGCCATTAGCTTGGTACCCTCGTTGTCATCGATGCTTGAATTCAAATCGGTGCTCACGCAAGCTATGATCGATCTTAGCAAGGAGAAGCTAGATTGAAGTGCCTAAGCCAAATTTATTAGAGGTTTTTGAGAAATCTCTGTGATACTTATGTGCATTGATTTGTTCAGTGAAATATGTGATTTTGGGAATTTCTAAGCGATTTTGCACTTTTTTCATCTTGTTATTCTCTCACAAATCTCTGTAGATAATATTTCAGAGTTAGAGAGGCAAATTTGTTTGAACATGTGTAGACCAGAGTCATTCGTTTTTTAGATTGAGTGCTGTTTGATTCGAATCGCCACCAAAGGCGAGTATCTTTAATCACGGGTCAGAATGATTCAGTAGCCTTTGAAAATAACCAGTATGCACGACACAATTGGACCCTCTCAAGAAGCCACATATTTCACCTTAATACAAGCTGCGTCTATGAATGTTATGAATAATCCAACCCGGACCCAATAAAACATTCCCAAGAAGCTACGACTGAAAGTTATCGTGGCATAGGCAATTTCATTGGCGGGGAGAGCATGAAACTGTTACTTTAATTGCCATAATAAGTTTTTACAAGCAAATTGAATGAAAACAAAACCCACTTATGGATATTTCTTGATTCTCAAGTTCATTATCGTTATTGGAGAAGGTGAGTGGTGGCGAATAACTTAAAAACCAGCTCATGCCGAAATCGATGAGTTCTTGGGTGAGGATGCAAAATTGCATAATGTAGAGCATGCGCTTTGAAGTTTGCTGATGGGGAGGCTGCGGGGTGAAGCACGCAATTTGCGGTTTTGCAAAATTGCATAACTTCTCGAATATCTTTTTTTTTTTTTTTTTTTTTGTCTTTGGAGGAACCGCGCTTGGCGCGTCGCCGCGTAAACCCCCAGGTGGCAATAGCAGGGAAACCACCACCACGGCACCACGCGTCAATCACCTAATGATCCGCCAGCCTCATTGTGCTGCTTCGTAGCGCAAGGGCTTCGAACGCCCGACCTCCCCTACAAGGCCTGACGTCTACCCAGCGGAGCCACCACGGCCGGTGGTTCTTCTCGAATATCTTTTCGTTTTCTTCTTTTCCTAAATTGTTCAAATTGTTTTGCACCTATGCAAGCTTGTGCGTCAGGAGCCTGATGCATTTGTCAAGAAGGAGGTGAGCAAGATGAAAAAAGAAAGAAAAGAAAAACAAAAAGGAAAAAGAAAAAAAATTCTTTAGATGAAAATACCCCTAATTGCAAATAAGATTTGTGGCTTTCAAGTTGAAACCCTTATTCAACACTAAATCGTCAACAAATTATTTCTCTAAAAATGAAACATTTCTTTTTGAAAATACACTTTTGGGACAATTGAAATTTTCCCTATATTGAATTTATATTTTTATATATACATGATAAATTATCATTTTTATGATTATTTGAATTCACCGATAAATAAATAATGAAAAAGAATTTATTATGAATATTCATTAAATATATTAATCCATCATTTATTAATATCATTTATTGTTTCAATCCCAATAATTGATAAAATTTGCAGAAAAACAAAAAAAGCAATCCACATAATACTATTAGAATTAACATTTAAAAATAAGTTGAAAAGAAAACAATACACATTTTATCATCAAATATAACAACAAGTGTTTCCCCTTTGTTATTTTTATTATTTTTACATATTTAAATTTTGAATACTCATTTATAAAAAAAAAAAAAAAATCGACCATCTGCTTGTCAGAATTACATGTTCAAATTCCAGACTCATGTGTCGAGAGAACTTATTACGTGTCGGATTTTCCAACACTTGTTAACTGCATATCGAAACATGTCGAAATGTGTCCAATATTCTAACATGACATGAAGAAGAGTGTTGGTGCTTCCTAATTACTCAAAATCGCTTTTATTCATTTCTTCTCTTTTAAGGATGGTCGTCCATAGCTTGTCATTTTCTTCGTAAAAAGGGTCAGAAGTTTCAGGAAAGCACCAACTTTTCACCATGCTCCCCCGGTCGGATTCAACTCGGTCCAGGCTGGTAATTGATGGGCAACGGAGACAAGTAGTACTCGGCCGAAATTGGTCACAATGGACCATCGCTTTTGCTGGTGCAATGACTGTTCCTAACTCCCACCCTGTAGGGAAAACGGTTCGAGGCCAGTCTCGATACATATCTGTTACACTCAAGGGTCCCTTGCTCTGCATAAGCGGATTTGGAGAAGAAAACAGAGTCTGCAATCACAAGCCTGGCTTCTCTTTCATACGTACGCAGGCGCACCCGCAGAAGCAGTGAAGGGTGAACGATGAAGGGCGCTCATGACAGCTCAACCCCACGAGGGATCCGAATCTGTGATGTATGAACAATGAAGCTGCGAAACGGGCATGAATCTGCAACGATGCACTACCACTCTACAACAATGCTCTGGTGACGATGTCGGTCACCTCACCTGAATCAATCACCAAAGTTTCATGATAAAGTTAAAGTTCTGTAGCCTAAGCCCTTTTTTTTAATGAAAAATGATCAATCTACAATCAAATCGCAATCACAATACATTCCAAACTTTTTTGAATGCAGAGCCATCTGTTACAAGTAACCACACTACTCGGAAGATGTCACAGATACACCAGAGAGAGAGAGAGAGAGAGAGAAAGAGAGAGAGGAGCAGCCTTTTGAACCCAATTTCCGCGATTAAAAAAACTTGCGGACACGGCTGGAGCCGATGAGAAAAAACCGATCGATCCAGTGTACATCAATCCAGATCCAAGAATTCCATCCTTTTCCTCATGGTGCCTTTGAGGTCCGAAGCTTCCCTTTCGGCCTTCTGTGCCTACAGTTACAAAAACCATACATGATTATCCTCAAGGACATCATAAATCATTGAAACAAGATCGCAAGGAAAATTTCATGCAAAATGACGTATCTCACATATCTAAGTGCATTTCCATATTATGAACAGTAACTTGCTGACATGGGTAAACTTCACTATAACATGTAAGGACACGAAAGACCAAATCTTTCCATCTCAAAAGTGGTTCCGCTGACCAAAAAAATTCTCCTACTACTTTAATTTAAATTTTGACCAGCCCTTGGGCTATTGGAAGAAACGGTTCAAATCTAACCTGCCATTTTAACAATTATGAACTGTCCCATAGAAACTCTTGGAAATACTGACTTTTGCTTAAGGAAAGAAAAACCAGCAGGATGTTCCCATAAAGTCAGTGACAGAACTAGGCCTGAAGCAATCCTTTTTTACTGAAGTTACCACACAATTTTATGAACCCAGAGGAAAGGAAAAAAAAAATATTGTGACAAGCCATAATAAATGACAGCATATCCCAAATGAGAAACAACCATTTCTCAATCTTAAAAAGTCTTAAAAAAGTTCCAGATGCTTACCCTTCTGATCTCTGGTACCAAGACACGAGTCATATGTGGGGGAAGTTCCTCTTTTTCTAAGTCCTAGGAAAACAAATGCAAACCTTAAAAGCATGAAATAGAATACTCTACAGGATAGAAAGAATCAATGCATATTTCTCCTACCAGCTCGCCAATTAGAACAACATTCTCCCCACGAATTATATATAGACCTAAAGGAATGTCACAGTATAAGTCACCAACAATGACTCTCTCACATGCACCTTCAAGAACAGCATTTGCTGCATGAAAGAATCCATTTTGTCAAAAGAACATACCATAGGACATCTCAACCCAAGATCATAATAGCACCATAAATGTGAAAAACAAACTTAAAAATCTACCAAATTGGTCAAACGAACGTAGTATCCCCATGAGCTTCCGTCCGTCCCTCAGCAACACAAGAAGTTTTTCTGTGGAATAAAAACCGCCAAGTGAGCACCAAGAAAAAGGCTATCCCCCATATAAACAATGACTCGATACATCTCCACGTGATATATTCAGACGTGTTAGCAAACTGCCATAAAATTTTCATATTTCTCGAATTATTTTGATATATATAACATGGTTGTTAGGACCCCAATCTAGTCAAAACAAAAGAGGTGATCCGAGGCATTGGTAGGATCTCAACTTATTAGGTTCTTTATATGATCCCAATCCAAAGTGTAAATTAGTACACCATCCTACCGATCCAATTTTTATATCTTTCACTTGTATTGAAATTTCATGTAATAGAAATATTAAGACATGTTTAATTCTAGTTTAGAGATGACGTAAGCCTCAAAGTCACAATCTTTAGAGTTCTGATCTCACAGGTTATCATAATCAGGAATTTTCAAATAAAAATTCCAAATTCATATTTTTGTCTAGATTTTTAAGAACTTACAATCCTAGCTCTCAATTCCCTCATACACCCCCATCCGTCCTAAGCAGGATCCCGATTATAACAACCTTGAATCATAACAAGCACAAGATTGACTTATTATCAGGAAATACCTATGCTTTAAAGATTTTCTCAATTCTATCTCAAATTTTAAAAACTCTCAATTCTACAATAAAGTTCAAGATCACCAAGATCAAGCAGTTTGTGCCACCAGTAAATGGCAGTGCAACTGTGGCACTATTATGGTGCAAAATCCTTCAACTATATAAAACTTCAAATTATTCCATGAACACATCAGTAAAAACAGAAATTGCCACACTAACTAGAAGGAAAGAATGAAAGGACTGTGACTAATGACCTGGATACTAACAATCAATATCTATCCAAATCTATTTATCGATGGCATAAACAAGTTTACATATGTTTTGCATTTCATTATATTTCTTTGTCGTGAGAATAAGAGGTTGGGATAGAGTTAAAAAAACTCAAGGCCAAGGCGTTTTAGATGACTAAGATGAAGATGATGATGACACTAGGATGACCATGATGGCAAAAATAAAGAATTTCTCAGGCATGCTAACATAGCACAGATTAATATGAAGTATAGTTATGCATTTTCCAGATTTGGAAAAGCATGAGCTTGCATTGAAAAAGCAAAAGTCACGTGAACCATTTTTTGAACGTGTGGTTGCTCACTCATCTGAGTCAACTTGTCTTTTCACTTTGGGAAAATAAGCTCATCCAATCAGTTTTTCAGGCAATGCATTTCTTCCACAACACATTTAATAAGTAGATAACAAGTAAAAGTCAAACTCCCAACTCAGCAATCCTCCTCTCACTTTGGTCTTGCTTTAAGACCTCAACCTTATAAGTCACTTGAAGCACCATCGCAAGAAGTTTAGGACAACAGACACAGTCGCAATTGATAACAGCATCTCGGCAAACATACAAAGAAAGGACAATCCCAGAGTACACAAGCTCAAAAGGCATTCCAATGGACTCACTCACCAGACTTAACAGAACCTAATACATGCTCTTTAGTCACTCAAATTCAGCCTTAAGACATGCAAGCAAATACGTAATTGGCCCAAGATGCAATGATAGCAAGCGAAACACACAATTATGCACAGCTTAATTGAAGCGAAAAGCTTACTGTCAAGATAGCTGGCGAGGGAAGTAGATAGATAGACATCTTCAGGGCCAGCCCAAGACATTATACTGCTCAAACCGTTTCGGTATATCAAAAAAATTTCACCGAAAAAATCCACCCAATTGCCAATCGACAATTGGGATCAGCAGCCCCAGATACCTCCTGTTCAATCCCGCCAAAAACCACACCCGCTCTCTGCAACCTAAAAAGTATCGAAAGGCCTCAGATTTGGACCCTTCGAAACCCTAATCACAAAATTCAACCTACTCTAAGAATTAAAAAAAGAACCCAATTCGCGAGCTTTCGAGTGGATACTTTCTCCTCCTCCGCCAGATTAGGAACCAAAGAAAACAATCCTGATCTCCGACCCAATTCGAAAACACAAAGCCTTGGTTACCAAATCAAGAAACGGCAACGGAGACAAAACGGAGAATTTAGACCAGCAATCACTTCCGCGGGCGTGGATCTTTGAATTGGGCAAGAAAAAAGGGCACCCTCAGTGTCAGATCCAACCGCACCGCAATATTTACGCGCCGGAACTTGGGGGAATGGGAAGCGCGAGAGTGACCCGAGAGAAGCAGGAGAAGCGAGAGAGAAGACGTTGAGGACTCGGGAGTTCTTCAGTGAGAAGAGAACTCCGTTGGGAGTGATGGGCGAGGGATGGCAGGAAGGTCAAAGACTCACAGCCTGTAGCTCTGAGGATTCACCCACGCCCAGATGGTGAGAATCAGGTGTGGTCTTTTCCAAGCATTCGAGGAGAAGTCTCTAGGACTGGGGTCTACCGCCCAATGCAATCATAACCGTTGATTGAGTAAGACTCACATATAAGACATACGTGATCAACGATCATGATTGGATGTGGCCTCACTTCGCCAGAATTTGCTTTTTAGAGTGTCAACTTATGATCAGTAATTTTCACTTTCGATCAATAAACTTCAATACATTTTACAACTTCTCATGCATATTAGTGGACTTTGGCTTTCGTTAATGTTATTCTAAATTGGTTTATCTTTGCAATTGATGTACTCTTATCGATATTATACTAATTTCTTGCAAAAATGCTGATGCGACAATCATGTGACATTAGCTTACAATTCAAATCAGCTCATGTCGCGACCTATCCCTTGAGGAAAGAAATATGTTTAGGGGTATTGCCTAAGGATGGATCCAAGGCCCATGATTATGCGCGAGCTCTCTCAAGCCTATACCTCGCATGACATTGAGGTGTTTTTTAAAGAGTTTTGCAATGAGGAGTCGCCTATTGGAGTCGGCTAGAAATCAAGTGAGGCATGAGAGTATACCTCACTTTCTACGCAACCAAAGAAATCTAGTGTCGGGAACTTGATTACACTGATTAATCAATTAGAGCCATTTCGGTATTTAATCTTGTTCATGTTAAAAGAAAAGATTTTTGTCAAGCAGTTTGGATTGATTTTATACCTACCCACTAACATGTGGGTGATCATACGGGTGCACAATCATTAAAATAACACTTAGCAACCAAGAAAAGTGATTAAATAAATTGCATAAAAGAGCAAAAATTTAACATCAATGAAAAGATAAATACTAATCCTAACTAGATTAAAGAGAAGCCAAAATCAACATATCAATATTATACATTCAAAGGCATTTGTTCTTAAGGACAATTGAAACCTTAAAGTAAAGCCCTGAAGGCTTAATCAAACTTAAACATAACTCCAAATTGAAAGGTTTCCTATTTTTAGGAGAAAATTACTCCAGATATTAATTTCAACATTTTCAAGGAAATTTAATTTTTTTTTTATTTTTAGATTTTTCTTTTTTTTTTAATTGAATTTTCGAATTTTCCAAAAAAACCCGATTTTTGCAATTTTTTTGTTTTCTAATTTTTATTTTTCAATTTTTAAAATTAATTTTTAAAAAAGGTCGAATTTTTTTTAATGTTTTCTGAGTTTTGAATTTTCGAAATTTTTTTTGAATTTTTATTAATTTTCGAAATTTTTAATTTTATTTTTTGAAAATTTTTGAATTTTTGAAAATTTTAATATAATTTTAATATTTAATGTTATTATATTCGGGAAAACAGGTTTGGACCGGATAAACCCGATCCCACCTACTAGCCCGATCCGAACTTACCCTAAAAAAGACAAAATCAATTTTAAAAACCTTTTTTTGCTTTTTTTTTTTTTAAATAATAATAATATTTTTTTTGTCTTTTCCCTATTTTGTCTTTTCTACTACACTTCCCCTTTGACGACTCCTCTGCACGCAGGAAGCCAACATTTGCTTTCCTTTTTTTTTTAAACTTTTTGCTGCACTTTTATTTCTCTTGCTTTTTTCTTTTATTTTATTTTTCCCCTTTGGTCTTCTTCTCCTTCGTGCTTGCCCACTACACACCCGAAGCTTCTCTTTCCCAAAACATGGCCTCATTGAGACTCAGCCAAACAACAACACGGCCCGCAACAACCAGCGACCCTTCCACCGCCGAACTTCCGCTAGCCACTAGTTGGCCAGAGATCATCAGTGCTGACCACCTACTCCGGCGACCGTCTTTGACGCCAAGAATAACTTTGCCGATTCGAAACACACGAATATTTCAAGCAAACTATACAGAAATGCAGCGTAAACAATGAAAACTAACACGATTTAAGAGAGATAGCAACAAGCACTAGTCGATTCCGAGTTAAAAAACACAAACTTTATTTCGGCTCTCTTTGGAGCATTTTGTCAAACATTGGGTGTGTAGCAGCTAAAAGGGCCATACGGGCTCACTCGAGGCTCGGATTCGGGTAAAAATCAATGCAACATGCACAAGCAACACTCAAGATCCGCTAAGGGACATGTTAATCACACTCAAACAGATGTGAACACAGCAAGTATCTTTAGCCACAACATACTCACAGATTGTAATCCCTTTCAGACATTTCATCAACCGGTTAGCATACACAACAGAAACGAAGGATCTTCGGACTAGTATGGACTCAAGCGCAAGCCTAGATGTCTATCAACATGCACTAGGACATCTATGAGCTTTCATGGAGGACCAGTGAGGCCGTAGCTCACGCGAACTGGTCGGCCGTGAGCTCTGGCCCGAGACCTCGAAAAGAAGCACATGGCTTAGGAAAGCCTACCTAGTTCGGATGGCAAGCAACGGGTGTACTTCAGGCGATGGCGAAACGCTCTCTCAATCTCACTCTCTCCCTTTGGCTCGCCCTTTATTCTCTCCAGCTTTCTCCAACTCCCTGTCCTTCGCTTGAATCAAAGAACCAGCCCAGAAAAAACCCCTTCTTCTCTTTGCTCTCTTCCTTTTAAGCTTAGCCAACAATTGGCGCGCATGCCTTCTACCACCGCCAGCCTGTTGCGGCCGCTTGATCTACGACCCTGGGATCATGCCGTCCTTTGCCTTCGCGATTCTCTGACCTCGCGATCCTCTGCCTCACCCCTTGGCTTGTACGTTTCTCTTTTCTCCTTCTTTTGCAGGAGCGTGGTTGGTGTGAGGGGAGGAAGAAGACTCATGCATGGGCTAGGCTAAAATAAAAGGAGATGGGCCGGCCCAAGTGCAAAAGAGAGAAAAGGAAAAGAGATAGGTCGGTGAGCCCACGAACGAAGAAAAGCCCTCTACTTGGCCTCATTCGATTTTCTTCTCCTTTTTTTTTTTTTTTTTTTTTAATTAGCAAACTTTTTGGAAAAATAAAATAAAATAAAATAAAAATTATCATTAGTGATGCAAATATTCCTAATGCTAAAACGCGATGCAATTTAGTAAAAATTGTTTTTTTCATTTTTTTTTATTTTTTTGGCTAGAGTTTGAAAATTAATCCCTAATTTTTACGCAATTAAGTCTTAAATAAAATTGTAAAATTTAGGTGTCAATAGTTGCTTCACTTTGAATGGGAGCTTGAAGAGGTTCATTTCAAAGATAAAAGACACCTAAATTTTGTCCGCGGAATTCACTGATTAGCGGGCTATAAACGATAAAAGGGTGTGGGATGATGGCCTTACATCGTAAAGACGGTCATTGACCGAGATGGGAAAGTTTCAACGTATACAAATGGGTTTTGATTGGAAATGAAAATCTATGATTCAAAAATAAACCCATGAACCCGTTGAAAATCGCAGTTTAAAGATAGACTCACGAACCTTTTAAAAGCGTGATTTAAGGATAGACCCACCAACCTCGTGGTTTAAAGATAGTCCCACGAACCGTGTGGTTTAGGAAAAGCCACCAACCCCGTTGTTTAAGGATAAATCCACCAACATTGTGGTTTAAGGATGACTCATGAACCGTGTGGTTTAGGAAAGGCCACCAACCCCGTGGTTTAAGGATAAACCCACCAACCGTGTGATTTAAGGATAGATCCACGAATCATGTGGTTTAAGGATAGACCCACCAATCTCATGGTTTAAGGATAGACCCACGAATCGTGTGATTTAGAAAAAGCCACAAACCTTGTGGTTTAAGGATGAACCCACCAACCTTGTGGTTTAAGGATGACCCACGAATTGTGTGGTTTAGGAAAAGCCACCTACCCCGTGGTTTAAGGATAAACTCACCAACCGTGTAGTTTAAGGATAGACCCACGAATCATGTGGTTTAAGGATAGACCCACCAACCTCGTGGTTTAAGGATAGACTCAGGAACCGTGTGGTTTTAGGAAAAGTCACCAATCCCGTGGTTTAAGGATAAACCCACGAACCGTGTGGTTTAGGAAAAGCTGCCAACCTCGTGGTTTAAGGATAAACCCACCAATCTTGTGGTTTAAGGATAAACCCATCAACCCTGTGGTTTAAGGATAAACCCATCAACCCTGTGGTTTAAGGATAACCCACGAACCATTGGAAATGGCATGGTTTAAGGCTAACCATGAACCTTTGGAGATGACATGGTTTAAGGCTGACCATGAACCTTGTAGATGTCATGGTTTGAGGCTGATCATGAACCTTTGGAGATGGCGTGATTTAAGGCTGACCATGAACCTTTGGTTTTTAGGGAAGCACCCGCTAACCTCTTGAAAACTACATGGCTTCATTGAGGAATTCTGTCAAACTCAACTTGAGCAAATGTCATTAGAGACGTCATCAAAAGATGTATAGGCAATATTGCAGCATTAATTGAACATGCTAATCAAGCTAAGTCCGACTATTTTAGAAGAATACTCGATGTTAATCAGTATCGTGTGGCGCAAAACTATCATCTTGCTCAGGGATATATCATTAATTATCAAATTTTCGAAGAGTCAAGTTCTTATTAGAACAGCTACAACTCGGGAAAAAAGGCTCATTAAGCATGCAAAACCAGAGCTTCTTAGTCAGAAAGGGTTTCTCACGTACTTTCGATAAAATGACTGCTTGATCCCATCCATTCACGGGGGAAGTAACTGATTGCTGAGGGTATCTCACATAACCTATGTCGAAGGCTTTCAGAAACATTAGTGAAGAGCACAATTTAATAGATCGAAAAGGTCTTTTGAAAGTACCGCAATACAAGTTTGGTCATGGGCTTACACAAAAGGATTACTGTTTTGAGGCTAATAAAGGACCATTTGTCGCTATCTTCATCGGGTTTACAAGTTGAGAACTCGGAAGATAAGACAAGATAGAATTACTTCCACTCCTTCAAGCGATAGCTTTTTGTGGCATTCTCATTTTCACTCGAACCATCCCAATCAAAAGAGACTTTGGAATAGGGTTGTAATGTTGGTTTGGGAGAGGCTCGATGCTTAAAATTTTCAAGGGAGTTTTAATAGTTGGTGATCATCATGGTGTCATGACCATGTCACTCAATCTTTCGGAATCATTCAGCTTTTGAAACTCAACACATCTCAAAAGTCCCTTGACTAATCATTTATGCATGGGAGTTTTGCTCATTTTTCTAATTTCCTTTGCACTTGCGATGATTTTTTACGCAGGCACTTGGACTTTGATAATTTTTTTCACATAAGATGCAGCCTTTTGGCTCTTTTTCTTGACGGGCATTGCCCTTACTTTGACCAGGCACACTGCTTTTTCATGCCCCCTAGTTTGTCGAACTTTTTGCCCTTTGAACTTTTGTAACTCTTATGACTTTCGAGATGCTTTTTACATTTTCTCATAACTGTCAATTGTATTTGATCAATTCTTATGCCTTGCCCCAGTGAAGAGAGATGATCGTTGCTCGAGTTCAGAAATAAATAATTAGGCCCACATTGGTTAAAGCAACATGTATAAGTGTTTGGGTAGAGAAGGAAATGCTCTTCTTCACCTTGGGATGAGTCAAGCTTTGATGAGAATTCCTCTGAAGCTATCACTAAAAGATTGATGCGAGCGAAAGTAATAGAATCTTTCTCAATCTTTCGTTCTACAACACGATTGTAACCTCTTATGCTGCCCCAATGTAGGGCCGTTCTCGACAGGGGTACTTTGAAGGATCATCTTTATTTGACCCAAAGGACTAGCAAGAGATTAGTATGGTGCTTGGGATTAATGAAAGAAACGCCTTTATCATTTCGATTTCTGCGCTCAATGCGAATGAATGCTTCGTCCTAAGAGAATGTCGTTTTTCACTCGATTCTCAAAAGTGTTTGAAGGACGTGTTTAGAAATGGCTTACATTTCTTCATCCTAAGCACTTCTTGTTTGGCATGAGTAATATTCCCTTTCAGTTTTGTCAAAATCACTCATATGAAATTCCCCTCACGGAGACACAATTAACAATAACTAAATCGACAACATGCAAGACACCAGGCGCTTTGCTTTTCGTTCATTCATCTCTTTCATCATTTTCGATTTTTTTTTTTAATAACAGGAAAAGGAATACTTGACGCCTCTATAGAGATTGGGTAGCAATTTGAATCGACTTTTCAGGGGCAACAGTCAACGTCTTCCATCCTGTTGTAACTTCATTGAGTTGGTTGGGTACTTGAAATACAAATAAATATGCATGTATGTGATGTATGAATGATATGCATATGTGACTCAGATTATGCACGAAATGGCTCTACGGCCTTGATTTCATTCATGGGAAATATTTCTTGATAGCATCAACATTTATAGGCTTAGACAGCTCACGGCCGTCCATTTCAACTAAAACCATAGCACCTTCCGGGAAGATCTTCTTAATGACATAAGGTCCTTCATAGTTCGGGGTGAACTTGCCACGAGGATCAGGGATGATTGGCAGCACTTTCCTTAGCACCAAGTCATTGACCTCAAAGTGCCTAGGACGAACCTTCCGATTGAAGGCCTTCGCGACCCGTTTCTGATAGCATTGACCATGATATATAACTTTCAGCCTCTTCCCATCAATCATGTTTAGCTACTCATGCCTTTGCTGTATCCATTCGGCTTCATCGAGCTTCGACTGAGAAAGGACCCTTAACGAGGGAATCTCCACCTCTACAAGCAAGACAGCCTCCATTCCATATACTAACAAAAAAGGAGTTGCCCCTGTGGAGGTGCGAATAGATGTTTGGTATGCCATCAGTGCATAAGGAAGCCTTTCATGCTAATTACGATAATTTTCAGCTATCTTTGCTAGGATTTTCTTTATGTTCTTGTTTGTTACTTCAACTGCCCCATTCATTTGAGGACGGTATGGTGATGAGTTCAAATGTCGGACTCGAAACTCATCAAGCAAGTCATTTACGACTTTGTTGTTTAAATTGGATCCATTGCCAGTGATGATCGCCTTCGGCACGCCATAACAGGCAATAATATCGCGACGAATGAACTTGGCCACATTCTTGGCAGTGACATTGGCGTACGAGTTAGCTTCAATCCACTTCGTAAAGTAGTCGATTGCCATCAAGATGAATCGATGTCCATTTGACACCTTGGGATTGATGGGCTCGATCACATCGATTCCCCACATAGAGAAGGGCCAAGATTGGGACATTTAGTGAAGCTCATTTGGTGGAGTGTTTATCTTATCCCCATAAATTTGGCATTGGTGACAACATTGCATGTGTTGAATGTAGTCAGATTCCATGGTCAGCTAGTAGTAGCCGAGTCACATGATCTTTTTCGCAAAGAGGTGACCGTTCATGTGGAGGCCACACTCCCTTTTGTGTATTTCCTTCATCAAGTGATTGGCTTCCTTAGCATCGACACATCTTAGTAACGTCAAATCAAAGGATCTTTTGTAAAGCGCACCTCCATTGACGAAAAATTTCGATGCCAACTTTGTCAGATATTTTCTGTCTGACGTGTCGCTCTCTTGGGGAAACTCGCCATTCTGAAGATAATTTAAGATGTCACGATACGATGGCTCTCCATCATGCTCCTCTTCAATTATCATACGATAAGCTAGGTGTCTAAGAATTTCAATTCTCAACGGGTCCATGCCTCCAGCTACTCGCAACATTGAAGACAAGGTAGCCAGGGCATCAGCGAACTAATTTTGGGATCTTGGTAAGTATTTGAATGATATTTCTTGGAATTCCTCCGTCAATTCCCCTAGGAACTCATGATACGGAATCAATTTAGAATCTCGTGTTCGCCATTTGCCTTCGGTCTGTAAGATGATAAGGGCCGAATCACCATAAACCTGTAGCTTCTGGATCTTCATATCGATGGCAGCGTGAAGGCCAAGAATACATGCTTCGTACTCAGCGACGTTATTCGTACAAGGGAATGTCAATTTAGCGGCAACATGGTAGTGTTGTCCGTCTGGGGAGATAAGAACTGCCCCAGTACCAAACCCGGCTAAGTTAACTGCACCATTGAAGTACATCGGCCACTTGTCGCTTGATACAAGTAAAATTCGTTCCTCCGCATCACTATCCTCATAAGATGTTCTGGAACCCTTATAACTTTCTGCTATAGCGCGACCTTTAACGGACTTTTGTCCAAGGCTCTGAACATCAAACTCTAAAATTAAGATTTGCCATTTAGCCAACTTGCCAACCAATGCCAGCTTCTCTAAGAGATACCTGATGGGGTCATTTTTGGTCACCAATAAGATTCGGTGATGAAGTGTGTATAGCCACAGCCTGTGCAAGACCCAAATCAAAGCCACGCAAGTTCTCTCAACTTCTGTGTAGTTCATCTTAGAAATGGTGAACTTCTTGCTCAAATAGTATATCACGCATTCTCTCCCGTCATTTGGTCTTTTCTGTGCAAAAATGGCTCACAATGATTCGTCATGTATGGTCAAGTACAAAATCAGGGGAATTTTAAGGAGAGGGGGCACTAGGACCAGTGCATGAGTGAGATAGTGTTTTATCTTCTCGAAGGTGCCTTGACACTCAGCATCCCACTCAATCTTTGCATTCTTTTTCAGGAGCTTGAAGAATAGCTTTGCTGTTTTAGACAACTGACAGATGAACCTCACCACATAATTGAGTCGTCTCATCAGGCTGCGGACTTCCCTGGTGGTAGTCGGGGGTCGTAAATCACAGATAGCCTTAACCTTTGACGGATCAATCTCTATGCCTTTACTTACTGACCATGAACCCTAACAGCTTCTCAAATCTCGCTCCAAAAATGCATTTTGCGTGATTGAGGTGTAGCTTGAATTTCTGAAGACGTTCAAACAGTTTCCGCAAGATTTCAACATGGTCCTCACCTCGTCTTGATTTCACAATCATATATCCACATATACTTCGATCTCCTTGTGCATCATGTCATAAAACAACGTGACCATGACCCTTTGATACGTTGCCCTAGCATTCTTTAGATCGAAAGGCATCACTTTGTAGTAGAAAGTTCCCAAGGAGTTATGAATGAAGTTTTGATCCTCTCTTCCTCCTTCATACGGATTTGGTTATATTTGGAAAAACCGTCCATGAAGGAGAATACCTCAAATCCCGTCGTATTGTCAACTAAGACATCAATATGTGGGAGTGGAAAGTCATCCTTCAGGCTAGCTCGATTCAGGTCACGATAATCTACGCACACCTTGACCCGCCCATCCTTTTTCATGACAAGTACAATGTTTGCTATCCAATCAGAGTAGTGTGACACTTCAATGAAATCCACTTTTAACAACTTCATGACTTCCTCCTCGATTTTCTTGGATAACTCTAGCTTCATTCTTCTAAGCCTTTGCTTTTTAGGTGGCACCTTAGGATCGGTCAGAAGGGCATGCTCTACAATATCACGATCTAACCCCGGCATATCAGCATAAGCCCAAGCAAATTTATCATGATATTCTTTTAGGAGATTAATCATTCGTTCTGCTTCTAACTTTGAGAGGCATGCCTCGATCTTTATTTCCTTGACATTCTGTGTATCACCCAAATTTGTGGTGACTATTTGTTCTTTTGTCAACGGTTTCGATCCTTCATGTCGATTCCATTCATGCTCGATCCCTTTCTAATCATCGTCTGTATCGGATTCTAAAAGATCTCCTTCCCGTGAATCCGAGTCACATGAATTTTTATCATGATTATGCATAATGTAATGCCTGAGATGTGATGAGATATAGCGCATTAATAACAAATAAAACGCGTGTCATTTGCAAATGATTTTGAAATAATTTTCGCAAAACTATTTCAAGAGCTCATCCTCATATCCTCAGATTTCCTTGCTCTTGCGAAATTATGAAACTAGGGAGCATGTAGAAGCCCAGCCCTCAGTGACCATCATAGAACCAGTTTGGTGTGCTTCCACATGTCCTTAATAAAACATGCATTTATTTTATTGAATGGGAAATGATAAGGCCGTACTACAACACATACCACCCCAGGCCAACGGCTCAAGGTCAAGGGCTTAATAGAGTTTTCATCATAAGCGACTCAAACAAGCAAATTGAAATAACAACGAATTCCCACGCAGGGGAAAAAAAACATAAAATAAAAAGCTATGCTGAGCTAGAACCGCCCTACTCTGAAGGGTCGGTGATGCTCCCAAAAGATTCAGCCTCCTCGCAAGCTAGGATGGTGCATACAATATTCTCTTCAAACATCTCGGCTATACCGTCAATAGCTCCATCTTCTTCCATCAACATTTTCGGGGGTCCCAGGAATGTTTCTTTCAGTGGAGGAGGAAGAACACTTTGGCAACTTTTATCCTTTATAATTCGACCTCTGCGGTCACCTCGACCTCCACGTTCACCTCAACCTCCTCGGGTGCCTCGACCTCCACATTCACTGCGGTCTCCTCTATTGCCACGGCCTCCATGCTCTTCGACAATTGTAGCTTTAATGTTGACATCTTTATTATGGAGTATTTGATCATTTATTTGTTGTTCTTGATTATTGTTGGGTTAAACTATAATATCAAGAACAATAATGTTATAAGTTTTGGGTATAGCAACTTCCACCCTTACTTCTTGAATGCAAGCATCACACATTCTTTCACTCTCACTAATGTTGCCATTTTCCATGAACCTAGTATTTCCAAATTCAGTGATTCTTGTAATATGATTAGTGTCACACCCCGATCATCGGGCACGCACCCCATCCCTTACCTAGTTGATATAATAGCGACGTCCTAGGACGCATCGCCAACCCATTCATTTTAAAACACAAGCGGAAGCATATAAATAATCCCCAGACAATAAAATAATGGGATATGAAAGTAGGACTAAAAATTTGAAACCGAAACAACCACATACTTATATACAATGCAAACCATTACGCATATATATACAAGGTAAACTACTCAGTCGATTTCTATTCAAGCCAGTTCAACAACAACAAGTCTAAAAACAGGAATGGGGGTCTCAATCCTCATCAGGATCGTCCTCTGTATCCATCTCCTCGATGATCTCTCCTTTTTCCACACTCCTGTTGGTAGGGGTGTGCATGGTCCGGGCGGGCGGTTCCCGACCTAGAACCGGGAACTGCCCGCTAAGGACCGGTTCCGAAAAATTGGAACCGGGATCCACCCATTTATTGCGTGGATCCACCCGGAACCGGACCGCCGGTCGGTCCGGTTCCCGGGTGGTCCATGGAACCGATTTTGACGCAAATTTTTTTGGTTTTCAACATAAAACAATTACGTGACATCAAAGCAAGCCAAAGAAAGAAAAATCAAATTTAAGTACGTGGAACAAAGATTCATTTGTTGTAATTATAAATGTATCTCGTAGATAAAAAAAATGCGAACATATGGAATGCAACATTCTCCCATTTCCTACTTGCAACCATAGATGGTTAAATTTTCTTTGACCAAAGGTAAAGGTTCCCTAGAGAGTGAGATGAGATGTAGGGTTTCTTTTAGTATTTTTTTTTTTAATATTAAAAAGGTTCCGGTCCGGTCCGGGTGGGTGGGCGGGTGGATCCGCCACGGAACCGGGAACCGGACCGGTACCCACCGGTTCCAATAAATTGGAACCGGGAACCGGACCGGTTCCCTCAAGACCCGCCGGTTCCGGGCGGTTCCGGTCCGGTTCCGGGCGGATCCCGGGTATTTTGCACACCCCTACCTGTTGGAACCTACTGCAGAATACTCAGGTGATTTTGGGTCTTCAAGATTGGGATCCACCGCATCAACCGCCAATCCACCCTTGGGATTTGCTGTCCCCTTCCCGAGCGCTCCCTCCAAAACATACAAAGGTACATCACCTTCCAGTACAGGACCCTCATGTTGTCCATCATGCTAATGGCGATACCACGACCGGTACTTATGGGGTACCTTATCGGGTCTACCCACGTCAACATAAATCGTGGATTTCACCAGTACATATTCCAATCCTTCAGGGTGGGGGTGTATCGGGATATGATAAGCTATCTCAGTGATCTCCTCTGGTATACCAAAATGCATGGGAGGGGGTGGAGGTGCTGCCATCTATGAACTTGAAATGTTATCCACAACGGGGTGAGATGACATCTCAACAAGTTCTACCCCTTAAGACTCAATTAGGAAGCCAATATGCCTTAAGGGCTGCCTATGCACAACACGGGTCAGAGGACTTACCTTGGCCTCAAATTCCACCTGCAATTTAACATAGTTCGAATAAGCACCCAATCAATCACCACAGATCGAAACATCGATCAATCGACCTAGTCGATTACATGTCAATCATACCATTCCTCGGTCATTCCATTCAATACTATCTATCTCCAAGATAACCTATCGAGTTACCAAGTCAACATATTATAATATCTTTCTCCGAGATGACACACTAAGTCACCGAGCCACTATAATATACTATTCATTCTCCAAGATAATATATAGAGTCACCTAGCATACAAAACATAACGTCCATTCTCCAAGATGACATATTGAGTCATTGAGCCATTATGGCATATTGTCATTTTTCCAAGATGACATATAGAGTCACCGAGCCGGTATAGTATATCGTCCTTTCTCCAAGATGACATATTGAGTTACCGAGCCGATATTGCATACCGTCCTATCTCCAAGATGACATATAGTCATTGAGCCGGTATAATATAACATTCAGATCGTGCAATCAGTTTGTCATTTTTATCATTCCCAATAAAAATACACGTGTGTGAATACACGGCCGGCCTTGGCCAAAATATAAGGTTTTCACTTTCAAACCTCCCACTATCTTCAGTAGTCCTAAAATAGATTTTTGGCGCTATAGACTGGCGCCTAGCAAATCTTCAATTAATTACCAAAATTGTCCAATTTTTGGAATAAAATACCCACCAACACAATTTCACTCATTTTGTACAATCAGGTACTCAATTAAATAAACGGAGAGCACCATTGCAATCAGCACGAAATTCCGGTCATTGACTATTCCGGTTTAATTTTTGAAAAATAAATAAATAATTAAATAATTACATAAAATATTAAATAAATGTCAATAAATCCAACTTAGGCCCGTAATGCCTAATTGGAAGCCGAAATGGACCCAGAAAAATTTTGAGGTTCATTTAATAAAATAGTAGAACATATTTACTTGTTAATTACCACAACTAACCACCTAACATGCATTGGTAAAGCATTAAATTAATTACTCTAATCTAATCTATCCACCTAATCACTCTTAATGAAATCTAATCAACCCTTAAGCATCATTAACCTACTAAAAGAGGAATAGTGAGTTAAACTCACTTGTTTTGCAAGCCGATCGGTTCAAATCGATGGGGACGCAATGGGGCTCGATTCTTCCCAAGGCGAGCCTAGCTTTTGAGGCTAGAAAGCGGGCCAAAACGGGCCTTGAAGCTGCTGGAAAACCCACTAATCTTGCTTTTGTTTTGGGCTAAGGAAGAGCGGATCCAATGGTTGTGAGGCAAGACACGGAGGTGGAGGGCAGCGGGCCTCGATTTCGGGTCTAGGCAAACGGGGTTTATTGCGGTGGCGAACTTGGCTCCGGTGATCCGAAACACGTGTCGAGTAGACCGGTGTGGGAGGTCGTATGGGATCGTGGCTAGAGTAACGAGCTGGGCGCGGCGAGGCGGAGAGCTTGCGCGCACGCAGGCGGGGTGGAATGACGAACGGCGGCGAGAACGGTGGTCCGGCGGTGGTGTGCGATGGCAAGGCAGCTTCGGTGGCTTCTCTCGGCCGGTTCTTGTTGGAAGCTTGCAAAGCACAAATGAGGGGAAGGAGGGAGGAGTCGACGGTGCTGAAGGGGAGGGGAACAAGATGGGGTTGGAGGGGGCCACTTGACTCAATTTTCTCTCAAATGGTCTCCCTTGACCATTCTCTACCAAGGCTGCCTTCCGTGGCCTCTATTCAGCCACCAAGGCACACTTGACAACTTTTGAGATGGTCCAAAATGGCTAGGCAAGGGGGAGCTACGAATTTCAATGGTTTTCCTCTCAATTGGACACAATTTCTTGCTCACTTCAATCCAATTTGGCCCTCATAAAATCAATTAGCATCTCAATGATCAAATTGATATTTTTCCTAACCAATTGATCCCATTTACTTTTCAACTACGCAATCAAAAACGGTCCCGCCTTTTTTGGACAAAAACGACCCTATCTCGACTTTTTTCCTAAAAAGTCTTAGGTTTCAGAAAAATCTTCTAAGACTGAGTTGATGCTCCTAGAATTTATTGTGACATGACAGAATCTTCAATTTTTGAAATCGTACTCAAATTCGCGGTTAATTTCCATTTGGCGCGATTTTAGTGTGACCTAGGCTACCGGGTAATTTAAAAAAAAAATTTCAATGCAAATGACCCGTGGTCGATTTTCTTCGAGCCATAATGACCCACTCAACACATTGACGACTCTCAGTTGTCGTGAAAATCTCGAGGATTCAAATACGGACATAAGGTACCAAAACGATAAAAAAATTAGTCTAGTGCTGGCCGACGAGAATTTTCCAATTTAGTGGTGTCACCCACGATTAGCCATACATCTCAGTCGAACCAACCTATCTCTGATCTCAAATCGATTTTTAACTGTGCTATAATGGCCTCTAAAGATGAACACGGTCGAGAAGCCGATTCCTGGTCGAATTCTCAAGTCTATTGCCTTAAAATTCCTTAATGGTTTCCCCATATAGTCTAGTTATCTTTAGAGTGATCAGCTCTAAGATCAGCCCTATAGGTGCGCCAATGAAATGCCCGATTTATTCAATAGAAAACATGATCGAAAATCTAAGATGTCACAACTCTTCCTCTCTTATAAAAATTTCGTCCTCGAAATTTAAACCATTACAAAACTTAAGTAAAAAGGTGGGGGTACAACTGTCTCATCGACTCTTCAGTCTCCCACGTTACTCCTTTAGTACCGTGGTGTTGCCAGACTATTTTGACCAACGGGATGGTCTTTGTATGCAAAAATTGTTCTTTTCTATCCACAATCTAAACCGGGCTTTCAATGTATGACACTCGATCATCCACGTCCAATTCTTCAAAATTAAGTACGTGGGTCGGGTCGAGCGCATACTTCCTTAACATCGACATGTGAAAGACGTCGTGCACTTGCACCAATCTCGGCGGCAACGCAAGACGATACGCTAAGGTCTTAATTCTTTCCAGAATTTCAAATGGACCTATGTACCTCGGACTCAGTTTTCCTTTCTTTCCAAAGCGCGAAGTTCCTCTCATTGGTGACACCTTTAGAAAAACGTGATCACCAACTTGGAATTCCAATAACCTCCGACGCTTATCTGCATAACTTTTTTGTCTGCTCTGCGTGGTCTTTAATTTGCCTCTGATCACTACAACGACATCCATTGACTGTTGAACCAACTCTACGCCTGTAATCTTTCTTTCCCCAACTTCATCCCAACACACCGGTGTTCTGCACACTCTGCCATACAATGCTTCAAATGGAGCCATCTGAATGCTCTGCTGATAACTGTTGTTGTAGGCAAATTCCACAAGGTGTAGCTGATCTTCCTAACTTCCCTTGAAGTCTAGTACACAAGCTCTCAACATGTCCTCGAGGGTTTAAATTGTCCTCTCAGACTAGCCATCCGTCTGAAGATGATACGCCGTACTGTACTACAGCTTGGTACCTAAAGCACTTTGCAATCTCTTCCAAAAAGCAGCGGTAAATCTCGGGTCTCAATCTGAGGTTATCGTAACCGGCACTCCATGCATACAAACTACCTGACGCACGTACAGATCTACGTGCCTATCCAAATTGGGGTCTTTTCATACTGCAATGAAGTGAGCCAATTTTGTCAGTCTGTCGACCACTACCCAAATTGAATCATTTCCTCTTTGACTCCTCGGTAGTTCAATCATGAAATCCATCGTGATATGCTCCCATTTCCATTTTGGGATCTCGAGAGGTTGCAGAAGTCCTCTTGGTTTGCAATGCTGAGCTTTTACTTGCTGACATGTCAAACACTTGGTGACATGCTTGGCGATATCCGCCTTCATACTTGACCACCAATAGTATTGACGCAAATTCTGATACATCTTAGTACTTCCAGGATGAATCCTGTAACTACTACGATGCGCTTCAGATACAATATCCTCTCTAAACTCCACATCGTCAGGTACAACCAAACGTCCTTAGAACCTTAGTGTTCCTTCCTCAAAAATCTGAAAGTCAGTTATCCTTTTCTCAGTGTCCTCCTGAAGAATCTTCTAAACATCTGGGTCCGTCGGATGGAGTAACTTGATTTTGATCTGGACATTCGGTTCAAGTATGAGGGTGGCCATAAGACTCGAAAGGTGGCCTACCTCAAACTTGAAAATACCGAATCTCGAGCTCTCTCGATTAAGTTCCACTCCTTAATCAGTATATGAGCAATTGAAGACTTTTGACTTAAAGTATCGGCGACCTTGTTCGCCTTTTCCGGGTGATATAAGATATCATAGTTGTAGTCGTTCAGCAATTCCATCCATCGGCAATGTCTCATGTTCAATTCCTTCTAAGAGAACAAGTACTTGAGACTTTGATAGTCTGTGAAGATTTGGAATCTTTCTTCGCACAGATAGTGTCTCCAAATCTTCAGAGCAAAGACGATTGTCGCGAGCTCTGGGTCATGCGTTGGATAGTTCTATTCATAAGGTCTCAACTGACGGGAAGCATATGCGACAACTTAACCATGTTGCATCAGCACGCAACCCAACCCTCTGAATGACACATCACTGTAGATCTCCAATTCTCCAAGACCAGATGGAATGATCAGCACAGGTGCGGTAGTCAACTTTTCTTTCAGTTCTTGGAAACTACGCTCGCACTTGTCCATCCACACAAATTTCTCTTCTTTCTTTAGGAGTCCGGTCAGAGGCGATGCTAAAGATAAGAACCCTTCCACAAACCGTTTGTAATAACCTACCAAATCCAAAAAACTTCTAATTTCTATCACTGTAGTCGGTCTTGGCCAATTGATCATGGCTTCTATTTTGCTCGGGTCCATAGAGATTCCTTCGCCTGAAATCACGTGACCTAAGAAAGCAACACGAGTCAACCAAAACTAGCACTTGCTGAACTTAGCGTACAACTGATGAACTCTCAGCATCTGCAGCACTAATCTTAGATGACTCTCGTGCTTTTCCTCACTCCTCGAATTTACTAGAATATCATCGATGAACACGATCACAAACTGATCTAGATATTCCTTGAATACTCGTTCATCATATCCATGAAGGTAGCTAGAGCATTCGTCAACCCAAATGGCATCACTGTGAACTCATAGTGACTATACCGAGTACGAAATACTGACTTAGGAATATCCTCCTTCTTAATCCTCAGTTGATGATATCCTATTCTCAAGTCGATCCTGGAGAATATTGACGCTCCTTGCAATTGATCGAACAAATCATCGATCCTCGGGAGTGGATACTTGTTCTTGAGCGTTACCTGATTGAGTTGTCGATAGTCGATGCACAGGCACAATGAATCATTTTTCTTCTTTATGAACAGAACTGGTTCTTCCCAAGGTAATGCACTAGGATGAATAAATCCCTTATCCAAAAGTTCTTGCATCTGCACCTTCAGTTCCTTCAACTTAGATAACGCCATCTGGTAAGGAGCCTTAGAGATTGGCTCTATCCCGGGTGCTAGCTCAATCACGAACTCAATTTCTCTCTCTGGTGGTAGTCCTGGCAATTCTTTTGGAAAGACATCTGGAAATTCTTGCACAACTGAAATGTCTTCTATCTTCAGCTCATCAACTGTCGTATCCACGAGAGTTACCAGGTAACCTTGGCAACCCTCGTCTAACATACGAGTTCCCTCTAGCGACGAGATCAAGGTAATCGAGGGTCCTCCTCAATTCCCGACAAACTCGAAGCTCTCACCCTCTAACGGGTCAAACTAAATCGCCTTGCGATAACAATCCATTTTAGCTCGTTGCTTGGTGAGCCAGTCCATGCTAATAATTAAATCAAAGTCATATATGGCTAGGACTAATAAGTTTATTTCTCTTAGTCGCTCACCAATCGCTAACTTGCAACCATAACAACCCAAAGCAACAATAACTTTATCCTTCAATGGTGTAGATATACTAACTGCCGACTCCAATAAAATAGGACTGACTCCTATCATCTTAACATATTGCTCGGCAATGAAGGAGTGAGTTGCTCTCAGATCAAACAAAGTGTAAGCGGGATGGTCATTCAGTGAAACCATAGCTGTGATCACGTTAGGCACAGCTTCTGCCTGACCTTGTGTAATGGCGTACACTGTGCCTGAACTGGAGGTCTCAACTATCCTCCCTGTGGCACATTATGAGGGGCATACCCTCTGATTTGACCCATCTGCGGCGGCGGCAGTGGCGGTTGTGGTTGTCCTCTTGGCCTTCTAGGACAATCTCTGGCCATGTGACCCAGCTGGCCACACTCATAACAAGCGCCCGTCCTTCGAGAGCATTAGTTCGCTCCATGTCATCTTCCACAAGCACGACACAAATCATTCCTATTTGGCATTGGTTTGCCAACTCCACCTCTCCTATTTGGTGGGACTTGGAATCTACCTCCAAAAATGGGCTTCTTCCCATGGCGAATACTTTTCCTGTGAAAGTTGAGCCTCGATCCAGATGATGCAGCCTACTCATTCAAACCTCTCTCTATTATCTGAGCTCGACAATAGACCTATTGATAACTTATTAGATCTAACAGTAGCAACGGTTGTTTCAGCTTAGAACGAAAACCATTTTTGAATCTTCGAACTTTTTCTTCTGGGTCCTTGACTAACCTTGGAGCATACTGTGAGAGCTCAGCAAACTTGACCCCGTATGGATCAACAGACATTGATCCCTAATGAAAGCGCTGGAACTCCTCCATCTTTTGTTCTCGGGCCATACTCGAAAAATATTGATCGTTAAAGCTCTCAGGAAGGTGTCCCACACCGAGATCACACCTTTAGGAAATATTGTATCCTTGGTGGCTCTCCACCAGACATTGGCATTGCCACAACTGATAGACGGCTAGGTTACCTTCTCAACCTTAGTGCACATTAGAAGTGCATAGGCTTTCTCCATATCTTGAATCCATAGTGAAGCAGCCTTGGGGTCTCCAGTACCCGTAAATCTTAGCAGACTCAGTTTCGGGAACCGCTCCACCAGCTTGTGTATCGGTATCTCTCTTTGCACCACTATGTTCTCAAGTAACCTTGGCAGGTGCAACAATAGGTGCAACAGCAGCAGTAGTGGCTTAATTTTGTGCCTGCTGTGCCATCACGTCTCTCATGGCCGCTAGCGCCTGCATGATCCCCTCAATTATGGGACACCAAGGACTGCTACTCCAACACCAACTACAGGTGGTGCCACACCACTTGCGCTAGCTTGAGCTAGCGCTCGACCTTGGCTCCGTGGGTACCGACCCTGGTTGGCGTTCTACCCCAAGTCACGGCACAAACGGTCCTCTTGGTAGGAGTTATTTGCTCCTGATCGCTCATGGCTCAGCTTTATCAACTTAAACTTGCTTCCAATTCCACCCCGAATTAGAAACAGAGCGATCTAAAACACAAGCAAGTCTACCACTCAATTACCACAGACATGCACTAGCATGAATTTAAAGGCCTTTCCTACCACTATCTCATGAACCATCGCTCCTTATCACTCTAATCTTAACCTTCACTCTGATACCACAAAAAGGGGGATGTCACACCCCGATCCTCAAGCACACACCCATCCCTTACCTGGTCGATATAATAGCGATGTCCCAAGACGCATCACCGATCCATTCATTTTAATATATAAGTGGAAGCATATAAATAATCCCCAGACAATAAAACAATGGGATATGAAAGTAGGACTAAAAATTTGAAACCGAAACAACCACACACTTATATACAATGCAAACCATTATGCATATATATATATATATATATATATATATATATATATATATATATATATATATTGTAAACTACTTAGTCGATTTCTATTCAAGCCAGTTCAAAAAAACAAGTCTGAAAATAGGGATGGGGGTCTCAATCCTCATTAGGATCCTCCTCTGTATCCATCTCCTCGATGATCTCTCCTTCTTCCACACTCCCGTTGGAACCTACCGCATAATACTCAGGTGATTATGGGTCTTCAAGATCGGGATCCACCGCATCAACCACCGATCCACCCTTGGGATCTGCTGTCCCCTTCCCAAGCGCTCCCTCCAAAACATACAAAGGTACATCACCTTCCAGTACAGGACCCTCCTGTCGTCCATCATGCTAATGGCGATACCACGACCGGTAATTATGGGGTACCTTATTGAGTCTACCCACGTCAACCCAAATCGTGGATTTCACCAGTACATATTTCAATCCTTCAGGGTGGGGGTGTATCGGGATATGATATGCTATCTTAGTGATCTCCTCTAGTATACCAAAATGCATAGGAGGGGGTGGACGTACTGCCATCTATGGACCTAAAATGTTATCCTACAACGGGGTGAGGCGACGTCTCAGCGAGTTCTACCCCCTAAGACTCGATTAGGAAGCCAATATGCCTTAAGGGCTGCCTATGCACAACACGGGTTAGAGGACTTACCTTGGCCTCAGATTCCACCTATAATTTAACACAGTTCGAATAGACACCCAATCAATCACCACAGATCGAAACATCGATCAATCGACCTAGTCGATTACATGTCAATCAGACCATTCCCCGGTCATTCCATTCAATACTATACATTCTCCAAGATAACCTATCGAGTTACCGAGCTAGTATATTATAATATCTTTCTCTGAGATGACACACTAAGTCACTGAGCCACTATAATATACTATTCATTCTCCAAGATGACATATAGAGTCACCTAGCATACAAAACATAACGTCAATTCTCCAAGATGACATATTGAGTCACCGAGCCGTTATGGCATACCGTCCTTTCTCCAAGATGACATATAGTCACCGAGCCGATATAGTATATCATCCTTTCTCCAAGATGACATATAAAGTCACCAAGCGGGTATAATATAACATTCAGATCATGCAATCAATTTGTCATTTTTATCATTCCCGATAAAAAAACACATGTGTGGGTCCACGGCCAGCCTTAGCCAAAATATAAGGTTTTCACTTTCGAACCTTCCGCTATTTTCAGCAGTCCCAAAATATATTTTTGGCGCTATAGACCGACGCCCGGCAAATCTCCAATTAATTACCAAAATTGTCCAATTTTTGGAATAAAATACCCACCAACACAATTTCACTCATTTTGTACAATCAGGTACTCAATTAAATAAATAGAGAGCACCACTACAATCAACAAAAAATTCCGATCGCCGACTATCCCGGTTTAATTTTCGGAAAATAAATAAATAATTAAATAATTATGGAAAATATTAAATAAATGCCAATAAATCCTACTTAGGCCCGTAATGCCTAATTGGAAGCTGAAACGGATCCGGAAAAATTCTGAGATTCGTTCAATAAATACTAGAACCTATTTACTTGCTAATTACCACAACTAACCACCTAACATGCATTGGTAAAGCATTAAATTAGTTACTCTAATTTAATCTATCCACCTAATCACTCTTAATTAAATATAATCAACCCCTAAGCATTATTATGACATGAAAATCTCGATGATTCAAATATGGACATAGGGTACCAAAACAATAGAAAAATCAGTCTAGTGCCGACCGATGAGAATTTTCCAATTTAGTGGTGTCACCCACGATTAGCGACACATCTCAATCGAACTAACCTATCTACGATCTCAAATCGATTTTTAAGCTGTGCCATAATGGTCTCTAAAGATGAACACGGTTGAGAAGCCGATTCTTGGTTGAATTCTCAAGTCTATTGCCTTAAAATTCCTTAATGGTTTCCCTAGATAGTCTAGTTATCTCGAGAGTGATAAGTTGTGAGAACAGCCCTATAAGCACGCCAATAAAATACCCAATTTATTCAATAGAAAATAGGATCGAAAATCTGGGATGTCACAATTAAGACAATAAAATCTATACCCTTTGGATTTCTCAACATAACTAATGAAGTAACCACTGGTTGTCTTTAAATCCAATTTCTTTTAATGTGGATTGTAAAGTCTTACTTTTACAAGACAACCTCAAACATGCAAGTGCCGTAAACTAGGTTTTATTCTCGTCCACAATTCAAATGGAGTCTTTGAAACTACTTTATTGGGAACCATGTTTAATAAATATATAGAAGTCTTTAATACATACATTCACAAAGATAAGGGTAAAGATGAATGACTTATTGTACTCCTAACCATTTCCATGAAGCATGATTACGTCTTTCCGCTATACCATTTTATTGTGGTGTACCTGGCATTGTGTATTGAGCATAAATACCATGCACTTCAAGAAATTTAGCAAATGGACTTGGACATTATCTTGATTAATCATACTTTTCATAATATTCACTACCTCTATCCGACCTTACTATTTTCACTTTTTTATTTTATTTTATTTTATCTAATTGCCTCTCAACCTTTTAATATACACCGATTGAAATTTATCATACAATAGATAACAGGTACACCACAAGTACAACCACAAGTACAACCAGAAGAGCCAAATGAAGGGGCCACCAAAAGAATCACTATAAGGAACTCTTCATTATCTCATATCCGTCATCCCTATTTCAAATGGGATGACAATACCTACTTGCAGCCAAGTTCTCATTCAATTTCTTAACAATTCTAAGACCACATTGTCTAGTCTACTTTGCAGCCTCATCTCTTTGTTTGTGTAGCCAAGTCATGACCATAACTCTTATATCTTCAAGCATTAAGATGATTGGTTTGCATCTGACATTTATTATCTTCCCATTAAATGCTTCACATATGTTGTCGTCGATGTTGTCGCACTTGAATTCCTTATTGAAGAATGCCCTATACTAATGCTTCGGTTCTGTTTCGAATAGTGTAGCACAACCTTCCTTTGTGAACTGAAGTAGTCTTTCTTTGGCTATTCTAAAGTCAACCATGTTCGTGCTATTTGCTAACTGCAAAAATTACAACTGCAGCTTATCCACTTTGTAGGTCTTTGTCCAATTTTCGTATATGTGCCACGTATACATTAGATATTCGGTATGGGGCAATAACTTGGCTACTGCCGGAACTAGTCCCTGCAATAATTCAAAGTAAGAAATGTAAACAAATAACATGTTGATATCATAAAGCAAACAATTGACTAGATTTTTCAAAAAGCAAGCATTATCTTTTGTTGGTAACTCATAAATGCCCACCCTTCCCCATTTGTTATCTCTAGGAGAACCAAGACCAATTGTCCTTGTTCTCGATCCTTACAATAGCCCAAGCTAGTGGGAACATTTGATTATTCGCATCTCTTCCAATCGTAGCCAACAATTCTCCCTTGCATAAGCCTTTCAAGAAACAGTCGTCCAATCCTATAATCCGTCAACAACCAGCAAAAAATCCTCGTTTGCATGCATCAAAGCACATATATAACTTATCGAACTTGGTCTTATTACCAGGAAGCGGCCTCTCCACCACCTCTACATATACTCTACTTGAAGAGTTTTGCAACCTACACTCCCAAGCATAATCCCACACTTGCCCATATGTCTTGCCATATTGACTAATAAGTATCCTCATCACATTTTGCTTCGATCTTTTGCACTGATTTTTGGATGCATTGATGTCTACACACTTCTTCACCAATATCCTAAAGTCAGTACTTTTCATCTCGAGCATCAGCTTAAGTAGATTGAAGAAGTGCTTGGACAATTATGCACTTATTACCCTTTTGTTTTGAAAATTAATGGAACAAGTATGTTCCTCTTGGTAGACTCTAATCTGGAAGGACCCACTCCTCCTAATAAACGCATCGTAAATTTTCCATGGATAATTTTGCTGCGAACACCTAGCTCTTACAAAGTTCTTAGTGTTTCTAATGAAGTCAATATTTCTTCGTGCAGCAATGGAGTTCTTCAGTATAGCTTCCCTAAATTGTTTCGCATCTTAAAATTTCATACCTACTAACAAAGTAGGAGAGGCAACGGATGGATCATAGGAATGAAACTTACTTTTTCATCTATGCACAGCTCTTTGATCTTCTTCAAGCTTGTCCTGGGAAGAAGCATTCTCGACGCTTTCTTCATAATCCCTCTCCTAGCCAGTAGCACTAGCATTTGTAGAGCCTTCATCTTTATTTGGAATTTCATCACCTACCTGCAAAGCTACAACTCTATTTGACAAAAAGTCCCTTTGTTTTTTCCTTGACTATGAAAGCTCCTCGTCATTGTCATTACTTAAGAAATTTTCAGCAGACAACCTTTCATCGTCATCATCATCATTACCAGATTCAGCTACTTTCCAATCTAATTCAGTAATTGTGACATCACCTATGTCACCATCACTCTAGTGAACAACATCGGCAAAAGAACGTTTCAAGTGCCATAACTTTGCCCAAAGGGACACTTAAGTGCCATAACTTACGAAAGGTACACTTAAGTGTCACATTTTAAGAAAAGTGGGACACCTGAGTGCCATCTTCGGCGAAGCTGGCTAGAAATCATACGTGGCATTAAAATATTAATATTTCTCGCCGATGTGTCTCGTCGGAGAGCTGAGTCAGCTCGAATTCATTCCAGACGACGTCGTTTCTGGTGTTGGCCCAAAATAGAGCCTTAAATCAGTGAAAACGCCGTCGTCTTCCCCATTTGCCCTAAATCTAAAACCCTAAATCGGGAAAAATGCCATTGAAGCGCTGGAGCCCTAATCCCACACCCTAATTCGATTTGCCCCAAATTCTACCACCGAATATTAGAAATGGAGAGCAGGACTTTTAGCAGCGGCTCAAATTTCTCTCGCCAAAGCAAAGGAGAAGGCGAGCGTTTCTGTTTTTGTGGGTTACCAAGTCCAAGAAGAACATCATGGACTCAAACGAATCCCGAGAGAAGATTCTATGGATATGCCCGATTAGAAAAGGCTTGAAGTGCAAATACTTCAAATGGGTCAATACGAAATTCTCTCATCGAGCTACAGAGGTGATATTGGACCTACTTGATGGATGTCATCAACCTCCATGTACGCTTGTAGACGACTTGGACGATGTTGACTCAATGCAAGCTCAAGCTCAAGCATCTTCTGCTAACCATTTGAAGAACAAAGTTTCAAAAATGAAAATTGAACGGAAGTGTTACCAAGCATTTATTATGTTGCTGTTTTTTTGTATATCCTACTTTATGATGAAATGTAAAGTACTGGAAGATGAGAAGAAGTTTCTTTGATTGCCATAGTTGTAAATGTGTGGAGAAATGTACTTGTTTTGAATGAATAAATGAATGATTTCGACAAATACTATTTGTACAATGTTTTTGCTTATTCTCAAATATAAATCAGTGATGATGGAATGTATATTAGGTCGATGTGTTGTGGTAACTATTTTACTTGAATTGAATGTAAACCAACAGCAAATGTGTAAACCAGCAGCAAATATATAAACCAACAACTTCTCTGTTTTGTTGCAAACCACCATATACATAGAATAGACACGAGTGATTACTCGAGTGCTATAAGTTATATCTAGTGATCACTTAAGTGCTAGTCGTGATAGAAAAATAGTCATTTAAGTGTCAAGTTATTATTAAAATGATCACTTAAGTGTCACTTGTTGTTAAAAGTGAACACTTAAGTGCTAGGTTTTTTAGAATGTGATCAGTTAAGTGCCATTTTTTTTTGTACACATCGGCTACTACCAGCCACCACCACTGCCCACCACTAGCCACCATCGGCCTCCAGCCATCATCACCACTAGCTATACCAAGCATCCCAGGAATCCACTTGAGCCACCACCAGTCACCACTATGCTGGTGGTATGTTGCTGCATAAGTTGCAAGTGTAAGGTGTCTTACACCAGCTTGCACCAACACTACCGGTGCAAATTTGTGCATATTGCACATTTACATCTTGCACCAGGTGCGAGTAAAAACAAAACCTCCAACCCAACCCACCACCACTAGGCTTCACCGGCCGCCACCACTAGCCACACGAGCACCCCAATCACCACCACATATCCACCACCGAGGCTTCACCAACCGCCACCACCAATCACACGAGCACCCTAGTCACCACCACATATCCACCACCGAAGTAGCAACAAGTAAAAGTAAAAACAAAATAAATAAAAAATAAAAAATAAAAAAGGCATGCCAAAAATGACAACCAACAACCATTCCATTGATTTTGAACCTCTGTCTCACAAACTCAATGACAAATGAAGTCTCATAAGCTCAACTAACTCAATGACAAACTATCATAAAAAAAAAAAAAACATCCACAGATGTTTACAACTGACTCCTCAGCCCCACAAACCATATCACATCACATTTCATCAATCAATATGGACAACGCCTCATGTTCGTGCTCGTTTTGATGGACCTTGCACTTGATTCATAATCCTTGCACTTTTTCTAACTGGACGTGAGACTTCTTCTTCAACTGTCTTGAGATGCGTTGATTCTAATGGAGTTGCAATTGTCCTAGGCTAAACTGATTCAGAAGGAGCTGCAACTGTTGTAGGCTGAACTGATTCGGATGGACCTGCAACTAGGTTCTTCTTACTCTTCTTTCTTGTTGGTGCAGGCAATGTCTTCTTCTTTGTTGGCGCAGCCGTTGATTCTTGAGTTCGGCCTTAAGAGATAAGAACATCTGAACTTCTCCCAGGCTTCAAAAAGAAAACTCAATTATCAACAAAAGTTTGCGCTATAAATGAAATTAAATGCAGCCTATAAAACTTACATTAAGAATAACTGTTCTAGAACGGTCATCTGTATAAAGGCCATGACCATATTGTTTTAGCCTCTTCCCAAGAGCCCCTCTTGTTCGAAGGGGAGCGTCACTTTCAAGTACTTGTGATTGGTTGCCTCTTCTTCTCGCATGTGATTTCTTTGGCTCTTGTGGCTATTCAGCTACAGCAGGGGCTTCTTCGGCCAATTCTTCAGCTAGGCGTCTTGTAGATGGCCTTCTTGTAGGTGGCTCTTGATTTGGCTTTCTTACGGTTGTTTTTCTAATTACGCCTTCAACTTCAGTGACACCTTCGGTTGGCTTTGGTGGTGGCCCTTGTGATGACCCTTCTAGTGGCCTTTGTGATGATCTTGGTGATGGATCTTGTGGTGGCCCTTTAGTTGGGCCCTCTATTAGTAGCCGAGCTCTAGCTTGCCTTTTTCGAACCTGAGAAAAAGGCAAAGGACATTATAAATATAACATCAGGCCATATTAGAACGTAAATAAAAAATAAACTCAAATCATTTAACTGACCGGGTATTTTTTTTTCTGTTGCCGCTGAAGAACAGTCGACTTAACTGGCCCTCCAATTGCTTTAGCCAATCTTGCAGCTAGCTATCTTGCACCTTCTCTTCTTTGGACAGGCCCTTCATTTTCAGGTATAGTAGGGGCTTCGGCCAATTCTTCACGTGTCACGGTGACCTAACAAAGACAAAAACATTACATACATGTCACTTATATCTATGTACATATTTATAATAAACCATAAGCAACATAAACACAATTGTCATGACTTACTGGGTTTATTGTCGTCAACTGAAGAACAGTCGACTCACTTCGCATTTCTGTTTCTCCTTCTCCAACTGTCGCTTCACTAGGCCCTTCGGCTGGCCTCAATTGTTCCCGCTGCTTCTTTAATTGATAACCCTTAATATTGTGCCCTGCTATGTGGCAAAAAGAGCACTTTATCGGTACACCTGTCCTAGTCATCCTACGGTGACATGAGTCCTCTCCCTCCATCATTTTTTTCTTTGGTCTTCCCATTCTCTTTTTTAGTGGCAAAGGTTGAGGTGCTTCATGATCTGTTGGCTCCCAGAACTTGCTACTTCTAATTGGCTGCGACATGAATTGATACGAAGCAAGATATTTTGGTTTCTTGTACCAATCATCAAGGTAGTCTTCTGTGTTGTGGCCCTTCAATTGAATTGCACATATGGCATGTGCACAAGGAATTCCACTTAGTTGCCATGCTCTACATGAACACTTCATCGTACCTAAATGGACAACATACTTATCGGAACCCTTCATTATCTTATATCCTTCATCCCCATTCCAAATGGGATGACAATACCTACTTGCAGCCAAGTTGTCATCCAATTTCTTAGCAATCCTAGGACCATATTGCTTAGTCCACTTTGTAGTGTCATCTCTTTGTCTGTGCAGCCAAGTCATGATCAAAACCCGTATGTCTTCAAGCATCGAGATAATTGGTTTACATCTGGCATCTATATCCTCCTATTAAATGCCTCGCAGATGTTGTTATCAATGTTATCGCACTTGAATTCCTCGCTGAAGAACGCCCTACACCAATGCTTCGAGTTTGTCTGGAGCAGTGCATCATAACCATCCTTTGTCAATTGAAGCATCTCTTCTTTGGCCATCATAAAGTCAGTCATATTCGTACTCTTTGCTAGCTGCCAAAATTGCGACTGCAACTTGTCCCCTTTATAGGTCTTTGCCCAATTTGCGTATATGTGCCACGCACACATTCGATGTTCAGCATAAGGCAACAACTCAGCTATTGCTGGAACCAGTCCCTGCAATAATTCAAAATATAAAAAATGTAAGCAAATGATATGTTGATATCAAAAAGCAAACAAGTGACCAAATTTTTTAAAAAGCAAACATTACCTTTTGTTGGTCGCTCATGAACGCCCACCATGCCCCATTTGTTATCTCCAAATCAGTCATCAAATTTTTGAGGAACC
Source organism: Eucalyptus virginea (assembly GCA_014182375.1). NCBI lineage: Eukaryota > Viridiplantae > Streptophyta > Magnoliopsida > Myrtales > Myrtaceae > Eucalyptus > Eucalyptus virginea. The sequence goes on from CM024519.1 coordinate 55,029,505, forward strand.
AGGACCAATTGTCCTTGTTCTCTACCTTTACAATAGCCCAAGTCAGGGAAAACATTTGGTTGTTTGCATCTCTTCCAATTGCGGCCAGCAATTCTCCCTTGCACAAGCCCTTCAAAAAACACTCATCCAATCCTATAATCCGTCTACAACTAGATAAAAATCCTCGTTTGCATGCATCGAAGCAAACATAGAATTTATCGAACTTCGTCCCAATATCAGGAAGTGGTCTCTCCATGACCTCTATATACACTCTACTTCCAGGATTTTGCAGCCTACACTCCCAAGCATAGTCCCCAACTGTCCATATTCACATTGTCTTGACCAATGAGTATCTTCATCACCTTTTGCTTCAATCTTTTACATTGATTCTGGATATATTGATGCCCTACCTGCTCCTTCACCAGCATCCTGAACTGAGTAGTATTCATCTAAGGCATCAGCTTAATCAATTCAAAGAAGTGCTTCGATAACCATGCACTTGTTACCCTTTTATTCTCAAAATTAATGAAACAAGTATGTTCCTCTTGGTAGGCTCTAATCTGGAAAGATCCACTTCTCCTAACAAATGCGCCATAGATCTTCCATGGACAATTTTGCTGCGAACACCTAGCTCTTACAAAGGTCTTAGTGTTTCTAATGAAGTCAATGTTCCTTTGTGCAGCAATGGAGTTCTTCAATATAGCTTCTCTAAATTGTTTCGCATCATGAAATTTCATGCCTACCGACAAAGTAGGAGAGGCAACGGATGGATCATAAGAAGGAAACTTAATTTTCCTTTTCCTTCTATACACAGGTCCTTCATCTTCTTCAAGCTCATCCTGGGAAGTAGCATTCTCGACGCTTTCTTCATAGTCGGTCTCTCGCCGTGACACCAGCATTGTAGGGCCTTTGGGTCTGTTTGGAACTTCATCGGCTACTTGCAAAGCTGCAAACTTAGTTGTCAAAAAATCGCTTCGCTGTATTCTTGACTGTACAAGCTCCTAGTCGTCATCATCACTTATAAAATTTTTAGCAGGTAACCCTCCATCATCATCATCAGTTGATTCAGCTACTTCCTAATCTAATCCAGAGATTGTGACATCACCTATGTCATCATCACTTTGGTGAACTGCATCTGCGCTTCTCTCATGTCCATCATATCTATCCTGCCCTCCTTCGACCCTAACGTCAGTGCTACCTTGAATACCATCTCCTTCTTGTCCTACTTCGGCGCTCTCTCCATCATCATCTTCATCCTCACTTTCACTATTGTACTCAACAAATATTTTTACCTCTTCACCATGAAGATAATGGTATAGAACATCCCTAAGACCATTATTATCTTCTAAGCATCTCAAACCATCTCTTAAGTCTTTCCCAGTAATACAATACAACAGCTTCTGAACTTTACAATGCAAATAAGTCTTTATATCCCTAAGAAATCCTATATAAGATGCCTTTTTTATATTCACAAAGATAGTGCCCTCATTTCCACCCTCATACTCCCACTCATCCTCCCCAATCACAAATTCCCCATCGTAGCAAACTATGACAGCGACATAATCCTTGTCATGCGCCATTACTGCACCAAGAACAAGAAAAAGAATCATTAGTTTTTGGGACCACTAGACAATTGCACATGGGAGTCCCCCCACTTTCACGGACTTTAGTAAATAGAGGTCCCCACACTGACAATATGCCCCTACATGACAGTAAAAAAAGAGATCGGCAATTTAATTATTTGCCTTCCTTTCCTTTACAATATTAACAAAAAACAAAGGTCCCCACAACAAGCATAGGTCCCCACAGCAATCACAACCCAAGCAATTTTGTCCACTGCACTAAACGTGCAATGTGAGAGAATGTACATCAACTTAAGCAAATCAAAGCATACTCTAACATCAACTTAATCAAATCACAGCCGTTGACTCCTACAAATTCCTTTAAAAGTTTAAACTAAAATTAGAACAACTAAACTTGGAAGCATTTTATGTCGCTAAAGCTAAAGAAAAACAAAGAGAAAATGAAACACAGACAGATCACTCCAAATTCTTAGACTATCATAACCCATAACAAATTTGGACAAGCAGGCAATACCTTTCTCAAAGAAGACTGACGCAAGCTGCAGAGCCAATTCCAGGAAATAGCTTCACCACAACATGCTTCTTTCAAGTTCTTATTCTTCCTGCTTGAAACTTTTTCTTAGTTTGTAACTTTACCAATAAAATTCTAGCTACAGTTGTTATGTTCTCATTCAGGATCTTGGATTGATAAACATACGCTATACAGCAATCATAGCAGGGTGGTTCAAGGACATACACTATACAGCCTCATAAGCAAGGTGGTTCAAGGACATACCCTATACACTCTCACAAGCAGGGTGGTTCAAAAACTTAGTTTTCTTCTCAGAATGGCATTGGTCACCTGCTTTACTAGGATGCTCTTAAGGAGATGCATAGACGGTGATCCAACAATCAAAACATACTCGACATTGGCTTGAAAGACAAATTCACAAAAATAATGAGAAATCTGGTCTCTTTGTGTAATGTCAGCAAGTTTCAGTTGAAGTGTATCAACACAAATTCCATCGGAGCTGTAATAAAATAATCGAGCCCTAATAAAATAATCGAGCAAGCCCTAATTAAATAATTGAGCCCTAATTTCATCATAGGGGAGGGGGAAAAGGGGCCAAACTTGGACGAGCGACAATGGTGAGCGGTGACGACGACCAACGATGGTGAGCAGTGAGCGGCGATGGCGACCAACAACGGCGACTGACGACGGCGACCGATGACCAGCTCTGGGCGTGAACGGTGACGGAGAGAAGGGCCTGAGATCTACTGTGAACGCGGATGGGGAGGAACGACATTTAGGTTAGCGCACAATGACCTAAACGACGTCGTTTAGGTTAGCGCACTTAATGTGGATGGACGACGTCGTTTTTGTTGTACACGTCGGTTTTTTTTTTTTAAAACATTTGCCACATCAGTAAAAGAAGTTGCTGAAAATCGCCGGAAAATGCCACGTACGCAATTTTGGCCGGATTGGCACTCAAGTGATCCATTTTGCTCCGATTTTGGCACTTAAGTGTACCTTTCGTAAGTTATGACACTTAAGTGTCCCTTTATGCAAAGTTAAGGCACTTGAGGGGTCCGCACGTCAAACAACATCTATGCCCCTCTCCTCCCCGTCCTGTCTATCATGCCCTCCTTCATCCCTAACCTCAGTACTAGCTTGAATACCATCTCCTCATTCTCCTACTTGGGTGCTATCTCCGTCATCATCTTTGTCCTCACTATCACTATTGTATTCAACATATACTTTCGCATCTTCGCCATGAAGATAATGATATAGGACATCCCTAAAACCATTATCATCTTCTAAATTTCTTAAACCATCTTTCAAGCATTTCCCAGGAACACAATACAGCAACTTTTGTATTTTACAAGGCAAATATATCACTATATCCCTAACAAATCCAATATAAGATGCATTCTTTATATCTACAAAAATAGTGCCCTCATTTCCCCCCTTATACTCCCACTCATCCTCCCCAATCACAAAATCTCCACCTTAGTAAACAATGACAACAATATAGTCCTTATCATAAGCCATTTCTGCAACCAATGAGAAAAAAAATACAATGAACTTTTGGGACCACATCCATAAAAGACAACAGACAATTGCATGTAGAGGTTCCTACACTCTCATAGACTTTATTAAAGAAAAGAAGAAAGAGAGAAGAGATGCACAGGTTAGACAAGATTTACTAGAAAGATACTCTTAGGACAAATGGAGGTCCCCACACGATAGCCACTTTGACTATGTCACCTTCCCTTAAAATATTGACCAACAAAAAGAGGTCTCCAAAATAAGCACGGGTCCTCATGACACCCATTTTAACACTTCAATTCAAAAAAATGCTCAAAGGTCCCCACGACAACTACTTCGAACCCTAACAATCACCATCGCACATCACATTTTACATCCAACCCCTAAAAATTACTCTCGCACATCACAATACCATATCCGAGCTCTAAATCACACATCACAGTAGCAGAGGACCCCTAATTTTCCTCCCGCTGAACCCTACATTACGAGGCCGAGCCCTAAACTGCCAATCCGAACCCCCAATAGGGTTCTAAGACCACATCTAAGCCCTAAATCTCACATTAAAATACCATCCAAGCCTTACATTTCTCAGCCAAGCCCCAAATTTTAGGTTAGAGCCCTAATAGATGAGTCGGAGCCCTACACCACAGGGGAGAGGAAGAAGAGAACAAACCTGAGTGAGCGACAATGACGAGCAATGATGGTGAGTGACGATGACGAGTGATGACAGCAAGCAATAATGACAAGTGATGACATCGAGCAACAATGACGAGTGATGACAGCAAGCAACAATGATGAGCGATGAACGCCTTAATGAGCGTGAACGGCAACCTGTGAACGGTGACCTGTGAATGGCAATGGTGAGGCCATCAAATCTGGTGTGAACGCGAGAGTGAATAGAGAGGAGCGGCAACGGCCAGATCTGGTTAAACCCAAAATAAGCTAAAAGATGTCATTTAGCACTAAGGAAAAACAACGTCATTTAGCTTGGCCAAGCCAGCGTGGATGGGGTGACGTCGTTTTCCTCGTCCACATGTGCTTTTTAAAAAAAAAATATTTGCCACATCGGTAAAGCATGTCACTAGAAAATGCCATGTATGCAATTTGGCCGGATTTTCTTGCTGTTGGCACTTAACTGATCCATTTTGCTTCAAGTTTGGCACTTAAATGTCACTTTCCAAACTTTTGGCACTTAAATATCCCTCCGTGCCAAGTTTTGGCACTTCAGGTGTCCGGCACTCCCTGGAAAGCTATCCAATAAGAGAATGAATGCATGACTTGGAAATTGGTCGGTGCCTAATTTTTGCAGTGCCGTTAGGAGTAACGGTGTTGGTGGTCATCAGTAGAGATTTCTCTTCCAGTCATGTCCTACCCTTTTGAAAGCTACAGATAAACTTTTGAGGTTAATTTTGGTCAAGGTCACCATGCTCAAACGAGCTTTGTTCAAGTATGTGTTAACAATCTTAGCATCGATTTGGAGGTGGTTGTTTATGGAGTTTTAGTCATTGGAAGCTTGCAAAAGGATTCGGTAAGGAATGAGGGACGTGACGAGACAAAGAATATGAGTTTTCTCTTCAGATACTGAGAGCATCACCATCGATACCACACGCCTGAGATTATGTCCGTCATCATAATGAAACGGCTAAAGTTCGTTCTCATCTTGAGCCGATTAGTCTTCTCCTTGATGAGGACATGATGGTACATGCCCGTGATTTCTGGTTGGCTAGAATTAATAGCAGACAGAACGCATTTTTTATCAATCGAACAAGTTCTATTGTGAAAAGAAATGAATGAACGAGAGAAGGAAAATTTTGGCATAACAAGAGTAATGAAACTGGCATACTTTCGCATTAGCAGTTCTGGAGATCCATTCCCCATTAGAGAAACATAACAAGCACAGATTGCACGATCAGAATTGGTAGCAACCGTCCAGATCTATTCGGATCTGCTCTCGACTTATTGCACACAAAGAAGCTGAATCGGAAATCTATATATTCTATTCATTTCCAGACTATCATTTTTTTTTTCGCAAACATAAAATTTGCTTATTGAAGCCGAATCTGAAAGAGATACTTGGCTTGACAGCAACATCGCTCATCTCCAACTGTCTCGCGCAACTTTTGCGACCCGTAGTGATTCCTAAGGAAGCTGTAGAAAGAAAACCGAGCACTCCTCTGAGTCAGAAAAGCCTGGACAAAAGTTAGGTTTGCAAGGGAAAAAGATAAATTTCCAGTTAAAAAAGGAGACAATGTCACTGCGTTAAAATAAATTGCTAAGAACAACCGTTCATTCATTGGAAAAGGTTGATCATGGATATCAATTGAAAATAGCTGATGGTAATCAATTTTATTGGTTTTAATGAGCTTCATACTGATAAAAGAACTGAATTTTTTTTTCAGACTGATTTTTTAAAATATCATAGCAATGCTCAAGACTGTGCATCATGGGCCATATGCTAGTGCAATAATCTGTGTAGATGAGGAATGATAATCAATTGTTATCTCCTAACAGAAACGACTGCTTCTCTCCAGTTAATACATTTTCAAAGTCCAATTCCGATTTTTTTTTATATGGCTTGACTATCCTATGCTTCAATTAGGGCCGAGTTCTGTCCATGTTCTCAAACTCAAGACAGATTTCAACAAATATTACTTAAGGTTCCTGCACTATGGGGCATATGCTAGCTTATTAAATATACATATGAGGAATGACAATCAACTATTACCTTATATTGAAAATGCAGAATTGATTTTCTACTCTGCTAGACATTTTACAATGTATATTTGCACTAGCATAAGCAAAACTAAATATTTAAGGCAAGGAAGAGGTTAAGAAATTATCATATCACCTACGGTAGTTCATCCTATTCATGGAAACCCAATGCAAAGAGCTTTTCCCTAATCTTTTGCAGTTGATTTGTCACACTGCCGATGCTCATTCGTCTTCCTGGCACTTCATTTGAACAAGCCACTCCAATATTATATAGCATAACCAAACACTCCTTAAATATGTCATTGCTTTCAGAAAGCCAATGTTGAGGACTATCGGGATTGAAACGACTCTCTCCTTCTAGAAGTAGAATGTGATCTATAATTTCCAAGGCTCGTTCAGGTAAAGCTGCTGTGACAAAACTACGGAGAGTCAAATTGTCCCCGAATCTATCATCGGTGGGACTCAATCCCGTGAACATCTCTAGTAAGAGGATACCATAACTATAAACATCTCCTTCTCTTGAGACCTCGCATCCCATCGCATATTCTACCACATATTTAGATCACAATCAAGATAAACTTAGGAGTGCCAATCATAAAAAAGAATGTGGAGTGCATATCATTAGAATAGAAAGTATAGAGATTACCTGGTGGAGCATAACCAATTGTCCCTCTAAGACTCACTGAGCTCATCTGATTAGCTACAATATCAAGGGATGATCCAAGGAGAAATTTCGCCAATCCAAAGTCACCCACATGTGCGACCATCTGAGCATCTAAGAGGACATTGCTCGGTTTTAAATCACAATGAACAATGGGGATGTGGCACCTGTGATGAAGATAATCTAGTGCAGACGCAACATCAATAGCAATATTTATCCTCCAAATGAAATTCAATTTTTTCGGAAGCTCATTCCTGTTAGATGATGTTGCGTTTGGATGTAGCCACCGTTCCAGGTTTCCATTGTCCATGAATTGATAGACTAAGGCCTTAAAATCATTTCCTTGATAATCAATACTTGAGCAAACTGTTAGTATCTTCAAAAGATTTCGATGTCTGATATTCTTTAGTGCCTCACACTCGACTATGAAGCTTTTCAGAGCACCACGGCGCACTAAATGAAACACCTTCACGGCAACAATAGCTCCGTCGCCCTTGAGTATCCCCCTATATACAGAACCAAAGCTTCCAACACCGATTAAACTCATTGAAGAAAATCCGTCAGTTGCTTTTAGGAGTGTTCCATAAGATACATTCGGACGTGAATCGTCTGTCGAACTTGAAATTGGTTTATTTACTTTCTTCTTCAACCAAAAAAGACATATAAGAGCAAGAAATAGAGATGTTCCAAGAACTCCAAAAATAACGGAAACAGACAACATCATCATATTAATCTTTCTTCTCTTGGAGCCTTTAGAGATGCAGTTGGGGAGGTGAAATTCCGGTAGTCCACCACAGAGCTCATTGTTCCCAATAATGGAAGTACCAGTAGCATTTTTAAAGACTCCTTCGCATGGTAGCATGCCTTCAAAATTATTATACGACAAATTCAGGACTTTCAAGGAATGAAATATTACTAAGAATTCTGGAATCTGACCCGACAAATTGTTGCATGAAAGATCCATCTCTTCAATGCCGCCTAATGATCTGATTGATTGAGGAATGGACCCATGGAAGAAGTTGCCCCCCATCCACAATGTTGTCAATGAAGTGCAATCACCTAAACTATCGGGGATTTCTCCTCCCAACAAATTGTTCGAGATGTCCAATGCAGTCAGAGCTCTCAAGTTGCCAATTTCTATAGGTAGAACCCCAATTAAATGGTTATAAGACAAGTCCAAAATGATCGCTAATGATGAGAGACCCATAAGCTGTGGAGGTATGGCACCACTGAGATTGTTATTAGCCAAATCAAGAAGATTAAGAGACCGGCAGTTTGATAGATGGGAAGGAATTTGCCCTTGAAAGTTATTCCAGCTAAGAGCCAATATATTCAACTTGGTTAGATTTCCAAAAGAAGGTGGGATAGTCCCTTGCAAGTTGTTATCGTATAAGAGCAATCGCACTAGATTTTGTAGATTCCCCAAAGTTGAAGGCATACCACCTGAAAGATGGTTGAGACCCATAGCCAATAAATCCAAGTTGACAAGATTCCCGATTTCTTCTGGAATCTCACCGGATATTTGAGTCTTCGCTATTACAAGTTTTGTGAGAGTAGTAGATAAATTACCTATACATTTTGGTAACACCCCACCAAACTTGTTAAATGAAATAAACACATGCTGTAATTTGGTGTTGTTGGTCAATGAGCAAAGGAAGCTTAAGCCTCCAGGTTTTCCACCTCCAAGCTGATTATATAAGATTAGAAGCGAATGAAGCTCATTCAACATTTCAAAAGAAGGTACATTCCCAGAAAACTTGTTAAATGAAATTTGAAGGTGCTCTAGTTTCGTGCAATTTGATATTGATGGGGGAATCGGCCCCTCAAGTTGGTTCATGTAGACGCTCAAACATTCAAGAACTGGGAGTTTGAGGCCCATACCCGTAGGAAGAGTCCCTAGTATCCGGTTGTCTCCAACTTCAAAAAAAGCTAGCGAAGAGAGATTGAGTAACGAAGATGGAATTGTACCTGACAATCTGTTTCCTTCAAGGTTAATGAGTCGCAAGTATGTAAGGTGGCCTAGAACTTGGGGAATGCTCCCATCCAAGTTGTTGTCGTTTACATAAAAGGCCTCTAATGAAGATGAGTTTCCAATGGAAGAAGGCACACTCCCAGTCAAATTATTAGCAGATGAAGCGAACACCTGTAGCTTCGATAGTGAACCGAGCTCTCCAGGAATCTCTCCAGTTAGTCGATTGCCTTGAAGAACGAGGGTGACAAGGTTAGAGCAAATCGATATGTTTTTGGGAATTTCGCCGACCAATGAATTGTCGTCTAGTCTTAAGAGACGAAGGCGTCGCAGCTGACCGACTTGTGGAGGGATTTCATGATCGAGACTATTGTTGACAAGCCGCATTTTCCTTAGGAAGCTTAGATTCCCAATATGAGGAGAGATTGATCCGGAGAGTCTTTGTGATAACAAGTCCAAGGCTGTGACCCTTCGGTGCTTCCAACTACACGTAACACCATACCACTGGCAAAACCCAATGCTATTATTCCATGAGTTGAGCACACCGAAAGGATCTCCGGTTATGCCGGCCTTAAATGCGAGCAATGCGACTCTGTCTGTTTCATTGGTGGTGGATGAGACTTGGTTAAAGCACAATGCAAGAGCAATACCAAGAAGAAAATGGCATGATTGAAACTCTACAAAACTCATGCTTACGAGTTTCATGACTCAAAGCTCAAGGAAGCAAGTAAATACGAAAGCAAGGCAAAATGAAATGAGATGCAGGTTTGGTACTAATGGAAATTGTGAAGAGATTTATAAGAATGTGTCGATCTTTCTAGACAGATTTTTGACGCGCTTTTTTCTTCTTTTTTCTTTTTGACTCAGAAGTCATGGAACCGCTTTTTTGTTTTTTTCCTCTTTCTTTTACTCAGGGATCATTAAAGAGCCTTTTTCCTTTATGATGGGGTGGAATTCTAGCTTTTCTTCCTTTTTCATAACTCAGTAGTTTCTTGCCCCTTGGCCCGACCAAAAAACAAAACAAAAGAGAAAAAGCTTTGGCTCCATGCAAATTAAAGAGAAATTCCTCGCTTACCTTTTAATTAATATCTAAAGATGATGGAACAAAGGATGGCACTTTGAACCTTACGAATAATGCCGTGTTCTTGGTATTGTCCAAAAATCTATCAATAATGCACAAACTATGGATCCACGATTCCCACAAATTTTGATAGTGATTATCGCAAGTGGTTCACGGAATTTTAGCAAGATTATGCCTCATGTTAATTGTGGAGATGTGTGAGAATCTTGACTCGTTGGGATTAAAATGGAGACTTCTGCTTTATGACATAAAATGGAGACTCAAAAGAGCGCCGCTTTGATAAATCCGAAAGATATTACCAAAAAATTACCTTGCATGATGAGATAGTGTTATGCCGATGAATCTCTGTGCTCCATGGACAAAGCAGAGGCAAAATCCACCCTTTAAAAGTAGTTCCTCGTGGTTAATTTATGCTATGATCTTCACTACCTATCTAAAGTACTTCGCACACAGCAAACAGAACCACTCATATTCCAAAGAAGCATGAGATGACCAGAAGCCACCCAGAAGCACCCTCAACATCATTTGTTCTTTCCACATTGCTCTTCATTGGACGTCATTCATCATTAATTTGGTCATTTTCGTTTTTTACTTTGTAAGAACCTTATTATCAGCAGTTGAATACTGTCAAATAGAATTTCAAGAAATTGATTTATGTAATTTCATTGCAACCGTTGTCATCGAAGCCTCCTTTCTGCATTTGATATGGAAAAGAGTAAAACTTGTTATAAGGTCAGAACATAAATGGACAAACTCTCTATAATTTATTTAGTAAGAAGAATCATAAAAAGGCAGAGAAAAGATTACAACGATTTCTTCAAATGGCTCCGTGACGTCCCTGTATTTGAGTGTTAATATGTATAATCAGAACAGGTAATTGCAATTTGCAACCATAGTCAGAAAGAGAGAGAGAGAGAGAGAGACTTAACAATGTGTTGTCAAAGCAAATGTACAGCCACTGCAATCGATAAAATTGACCAGAAAGTATTATCTTAGCATTGTGAAACCTTCAAAAAGAAAATAAAAAAATAATAAAGGTACATTACATGCCATTAGGAATAGGGGTGTGTAACGGGAACCGCTCGGACCGGACCGGACAAGACCAACTAGTTCTGGGCAATTACCAGAGAGAGCAGTTCGGTTTTCGGTTCCCATTCTTGGAACCAGTGGACGGTTGGTTTGGTTCGTCGTTCCAAGGTGGGGACCAAACCAGACCGGTTGATATGAAAAAAAAAAAAAAAAAGATACCTGAGAAAAACCCTCTACCCTTAGGTCTTGTTTTCCCCCTCCTTCATCCTTCCCTTTTTACTTTCTGTTAGTGCTTTACCTTTCCTTTTTGCCTTCCGTTTTACCTTCCAACCACCGAAAAAATTGAAGCTCGGCCGTAAGCTGAGCCGGACACAACTTTCGTTTTCATTTCCATTTGTATTGAGCCCCCAGTCCCTCACCAATGGTCCAAAATCTAAGATTCAAATTTCCTGTATTTTTGAATTTGAATATTGCCTAACTTATCCACGGAGAGATTCCTTTTCGCAATTTATTTTTGCCCCTGAACAAAAAGTTATTGATTCCACTGGACCAGACCGGTTGGTCGGTCCGGTTCCCGAATCCAAGACTGGTCAGTCTGGTTCCCAATCTTGGAATTTGGGAACCGGTCCTCCCGATTTTACCTCGGAACCGGACCGGACCGGAAATCGATTAGTCCTAATTAGAAAGGTGTTTATTGCACACCGTATACCTATTTTGATAAGCATTTAATTAACAAGATACTTGTTAAACACCCAATTACTGGAAGTCTAGCATTTCCTATATAAGTTTGGCATAGCGATACTAGTCACCTATTGTAATGAAATAATCATTAATTATTAAATTAAAAATTTAATAGCATGTGGGCTACTTTGAGACGGATACAATCATAAAAGAAAAAAAAAAAGATAGCGTGCCACACGCCAAGGTCTACTTTCTAAGTCTTTAAAAGTCAAATGTGAACCGGAGAATTTATAGGAAAGTTGGACTTCGAATACAAACGGAAGAGACTTTTAGTTTTTGGCGTGATCGTCACTAGTCAGAATGGAGTCTTTTTTTCTTTTTCTTTTTGGGTCAGAAAATGGAGTCATGTGGATGCAGGATTAACAAAGGATTTGCGTGTCATGTAACTTTATGAGGAGTAACAGCGCATGAGATCTGGATAATTTATTTTCCCTGGGGAATTGACATTAGTTTATGAGGTATAATTTCTCTATTTCTCTCAAACCAGATAAAGTATTGTTCTTAATATACAAGGAGAGATATAATAGTTATGCATCATCATAGATTATTTTGTTCATATATTGCGAAATTTGCATCACAAGTTCCTTGGGAAAATCGGCCATAGTAGACCCTCGGGCCTTTCTACAAGGCCGTGGGAAAAAACCACGGCAAAATTATAAAAGAGGTTGAATGAATAACGGTGATTAGACGTTGATTGACAAACATTATTATTGGATGAATAGTTTTATTATGAATTAGCCCTCGACATGGCAAAAATGCCCATAAATATTACTTGCACAAGACATTTAGATGTAGATCTATTTTTCTATGGCTAATAAATGTTCATCCTAACAAAACTCCGTAAATAGAAACCAACATCAAGTATTGATATATTTAGACCATGAGGTCCATAAAAAATTTCGCCTTCATTGCTATTTAAGAAAAAGAAAATATTGATGGGAAAGTAGATAATAGAAAAAAAATATCTGAATGAAAATAAGAAAGGTGAGTTTTCATTAAATCTCGCATAATGTAAATGTTTTTCGTTTTCATTCTTTCTTAGCCTAAAATGAAAAAATGATTTTCAATATCTCCATTCTCATTTTTTTTCCACAAACCAAATATATATTTAAAAAAAAGGAAAAAAATTAGGTCTTCACCATCTTTCTGTTTTTGGTGGAATCACAACCGAAAAGGTTGTCAAAATTTACTCAAACCTAGCCATCTAAAATTAAAAAGAAATAAGATAAGGACCAAATGTTAAAGTTTCACCAGGAAAATAGGCCACTAGCAACAGTCAAAAAGATGGAAAATAAAAGTTTCCATGATATAATTTATACATATATCCTATCATAACTTTTTCAGATGTGATTATCGATTAACGTCCATAGGGAATCGCACACATTATTTATGCAAGACTTTTTCGAGCGTGAGATTATAATTATTCTATGGGAAGACCCTTAATTTCAAGGTAGGCGCTGATTTGTTCTTCCTTTGACCAATCAAAGAAAAAGCTAAAGAAAGAGATTCCAAAAGACATGCACTGGGCTCATGCTGTTGATTTACATGTGTTTCGCTTGAAATCCTTTAAGATGTCTAGTCTGAAAAGCATTTGCACAGTTAATTAAGCAATGTGGACATGCCCTTTGATTTTCAAAAAAACATATCTGACCCAAGCGGTCCCTGAATTTTCAAAGAAAGTCTGCCGATCAAGACGGCTTTTGATTAAAGCATGCATGCAGCGTGTTGGAAGCGGCAGCACCTCAAGGAACAAGTAAAGTTAGGAGTGGCTGTGAAACCAAGATTACAAAGTAGGTCAAATCGCTTCTTCTTGTAATGCAACTTGGACGCATTTGCTTCCATCTCTAATTCCTTCCCCGTTCTTTACTGCCGCTACTGATTTTGGCTTGCTATTATCCTCCAAGTATTTATTGATCAACAATGCTCGAGATGCATTTTGCGGGCAGATTTTCTCGTGAATAATCTGACTTCATTGAATGACTTTTAAATGCAAATGAGAATGAAACTGTACAAAATAAACATGAGTACAAGTATTTTCTTGTGGACCATCGACAGTTGCTTGGAGTTAGGGTCTCCATTATTAGACAAGTGATCTTTCATCCTTGGCAGTGTGGAAGTAAAGAATGCGAAATGTTTTCAAGCATCAGAAGAATCCTTAATTGTGAAATCAAACAAACCCGATCACATCACCAGAATTGTGCAAGACTAATTCTACTAAACCATTGTTGGACCACCCCTGGTGTGGAAATTAACCTTTGAAAGATTCTACGCGAGAAAGCTGAATCCAAAAATCGTAACTTCTTATTCCAGACTATCATGTCTTCATCCTGAAATCAGAGGAATGTTGCTCATTTAGGAAGCTTGTAACTGACTTAAATTAGCTTTACCGCAACATTACTAGTTTCCAATTATTTCGTGCATCACCTTGGGGATGGACATTGGAGAGCGATTCCTAGTCAAGGTGCAGAAACCAAACTCTCCTCTGAATCAGGAAAAAAGCCTGGAATATAAATTTCCACATATAATTAAAAAAAAAAAAAAAAAAAAAAAAAGAGAGACTAGTTAGGATTTAACAAGAAGGAAACCCCACACAATCACTTCTTTTCTTTTTTCTTTTTCTTTTTTAAATATTCACACAATCGTGGAAAATCTGAGAAAAACTTTCTATATAGTGAAGAAGCTAAGAACTTCTATAAAGTGAAGAAGCTTTATCGTGGAAAATCCGAGAACAAATTTTCATAAAGTGAAGAAGCTGTGTCGTGGATCTTAATTTTAGATTTCCCAAGGACCACGGTTGATTTATCTTATTCTTCTAAATTGGTATATACACCAGCAAAAGAATTTATGACTAAGATTGACTCGGAAACATCATAGCAATACTCAAGACCCATGCATCACGGGCCTTGCCGTGACTTTCGGAGAGCCAGTTGCATTGCCGTAGTTAATATACATCACCTGAAATCCTTTAAGATGTCTAGTCTGAAAAGCATTTCCACAGTTAATTAAGGAAAGTCTCTGCCGATCAAGACGGCTTTGGATTAAAGCATGCATGCAACGTGCTGAAAGCGACAGCACCCCAATGGACAAGTAAAGCTAGGAGTGGCTGTAATAACAAGATTACAAAGTAGGTCAAATCGATTCTTCTTGTAATGCAACTAGGACCCATTTGCTTCCATCTCTAATTCCTTCCCCGTTCTTTTCTGCCACTACTGTTTTTGGCTTGCTATTATCCTCCAAGTATTTATTGATCAACAATGCTCGAGATGCATTTTGCAGGCAGATTTTCTTGTGAATAATTTGACTTCATTGAACGACTTTTAAATGCAAATGAGAATGAAACTGTACAAGATAAACATGATTACAAGTATCTTTCTTGTGGACTATCGACAATTGCTTGGAGTTACTACTCTCCATCAGTAGAAAAGTGGTTTTCATCCTTGGCGGTGTGGAAGTAAAGAATGCGAAATGTTTACAAGTATTGGGACAATTCTTAATTGTGAAATTAGTCACACACGATTACATCACCAGAATTGAGTAAGGCTAATTCTACTAAACCAGTGTTGGACCACCCCTAGCGTGGAAATTAACCTTCCATATATTCTACACAAGAAAGCTGAATACAAAAACAGTAGCTTCTTATTCCAGATTACCATATCCCTGTCCCTAAATAGTGGAACATTGCTCGTATAGGAAGCTTGTAACTGACTTAACTTTGCTTCCTTACCGATATCTAATTATTTCATACATCAAATTGACATTGGAGAGCAACTCCTAGTTAAGTTGTAGAAACCAAACATTGACAAATCATGTAAAAAAGTTTAGGACTCAATTGATAAAATTGAAAGGTTGAGGATTAAATTGATACCTATACAATAAATTTATAACTTTTTTTTTGTAATTATCCCGTCAACAATATTCTTATTAAACACCCAATTACAAAAAGTCTGCCATTTCTAATATAAGTTTGGAAAAGTATGGAAAAGTAGCCGGCGGGCAATACTTGTCGTCACGCTTAAGATCACGTGCGGCTAGTTTCGAACTCCTTTTTCTTGATACAAAATACTTGTCACCTATTTTGGTAGGTTTTTTTTTCTCGATACAAAATAATCATTTAATTACAAATTTCTTGTGGGCTACTTTAGGACGTATACTATTTTAAAAGGAAAAACGAAAGTGTGGCACGCACCAAGGTCTCCTTTCTAACTTTCCAAGTCTTCAAAGTCAATGTGAAAAAGGAGAAATTAGAAAAGTTGGATTCTAAATTCAAACGAAAGAGACTTCTAGTTTTCGGGATGGATGTAACGTGTCAGCATGGACTGGAAACATTTGGACGTAGGCTTCACGAATGATTCGCATGTCATTTAACTTATGAGGAGCAACAGTGCATGGAGTCCGCATAATTTATTTTCTTCGGGAATTGACATTAGTTTATGAGGTATTATTACTCTATCTCTCACTTGAACCAGATAAAATATTGTACTTAATATACAAGGAGAGAGATGAAAGCTACTCATCATAATAGATCTTAGATTTTAAGTACGTTGAAATTTGCATCAATTTGCCCCTGTAGCCCCTCGGGCTTTTCTACAATGCCATGGGCAAAAACCACAGCAAAATTACTGAGCTCGTTACGAGAGGTTGAACGACTAAAAATGATTGTTACACGTTTATCGATAATCATTATTACCATATCAACGGTCTCGTTTGATTGAGCTCGATAACTTTTTTGTGAATTAGCCGACGCATGGGAAAAATGCCCATAAATGTTACTTGCACAAGACAACTAGATGTAGATTTATTGTTCTATAGTTTTAATAAATGTTCATCCTAATGAAAATCTATGTATAGAAACCAACATCATGTATAAATATTTTTAGTTCTTAAGGTTCGTAAAAATTTTCCCTTTCATTGCCGTGTAAGAAAAAGAAAACAACAATGGGAAAAGTAGATGATTGGAAACAATATTTGAATGAAAATAAGAAAAGCGAGCTTTCATTAAATCTCTCATAATGTAAATATTTTTTGTTGTCATTCTTTCTTAGCCTAAAATATAAATATGATTTCCAATATCTCAATTTTCGTTCAATTTTTTTCCACAAACCAAATATATATTAGAGAAAAGGAAAAAAAAAAAAGGGTCTTCACATTTTTTTTTTTGGTGGAATCACAACTGAAAACGTTTTCAAATTAACTCAAACCTATGTCCACGTCAAATTAAAAAGAAAGAAAATGGGGACTAAATGTTAAGTTTCTACGAGAAAACAGCAAATTAATAGCAGTCAATAAGATGGAAAATAAAAGTTTCCATAATATAATTTGTATAGGTGTCCTACCATAATATCTTTAGACGTGATAATATAAGTTTCACACATAGCATTTAAGCAAGACTTTTTCGAGTGTATGATTATAATAATTATATGGGAAGACCATTAATTTCAATGTAGTTGCTGAGTTGCTCCTCCTTTGACCAATCCAAGAAAAAGCTAAAGAAAGAGATTCCAAGAGACACACAATTTAGGGTGCGCATGGTAACACTTTTACTCTTGGGAACAATTTCTTTTCAGAAATACTTTTTTATTTCTATTCCGAGGAACAATTTCTGAATAAAATAACGCATTTTGTAACTATACAAAATTTATATTCTTAAAATAGAAAAAGAATATAAATGTGTTTGGTATGAATTATAATTTTTTGTATTTACTCAATTTTTCTTCTTGCTCATGAACTGCCGACCGTTGCCCATTGCGGCATCGCCACACGACCACCGCCTGCTGTCGTACAACCGCCGACCACCAACCATTGCCGCCATCCGCCACTGCATGACCGCCGCCCATAGCCCACCAGCCGCCGTCGCCGACCTCCGCCGGCCAGCCGCCGGAGGCGGACATGTGTTTCACCTGAAATCATTTAAGATGTCTAGTTTGAAAAGCATTTACACAATTAATTAAGCAATGTGGACATGCCCTTTGATTTTCAGGAAACATATTTGAACCAAGCGGTCCCTGAATTGTCAAGAAAAGTCTCCACCAATCAAGACGGTTTTTGAATAAAGCATGCATGCAGCGTGTTGGAAGCGGCAGCACCCTAATGAACAAGTAAAGCTAGCGACGGCTGTAATACCAAATTTATAAAATAGGTCAAATCGCTTCTCCTTGTAATGCAACTAGATCCATTTGCTTCCATCTCTTATTCCTTCCCCGTTCTTTTCTTCCACTACTGATTTTGGCTTGCTGTTATCCTCCAAGCATTTATTGATCAACGATGCTCGAGATGCATACTACGGGTAGATTTTTCTTGTGAATGATTTGACTTCATTGAGCGATTTTTATATGCAGATGAGAATAAAACTGCCCAAGATAAACATGATTACAAGTATTTTCTTCCGGACCGTTGACAGTTTCAAGGAATTACTGTTCTCCATTTGTAGAAAAGTGGTCTTTCATCCTTAGCAACGTGGAAGTAAAGAACATGAAATGTTTATAAGTATTGGAACAATCCTTAATTGTGAAATCAGGCACAAACGATTACATCACCACAATTGAGTAAGACTAAATCTACCAAATTGTTGTTGGACCACCCCTGGCGTGGAAATTAACCTTCCATAGATTCTACATGAGAAAGCTAAATCCAAAAACAGTAGCTTCTTATTCCAAATTACCATATACGTGTCCCTAAATAGAGGACCATTGCTCATATAAGAAGCTTGTAACTAACTTAACTTCGTTTTCTTACCGACATCCAATTATTTAGTACATCAAATTGGGTATGGACATTGGAGAGCAATTCCTAATTAAGCTGCAGAAACCGAACATTAACAAATCGTCAAAAAGATTTAGGGTTCAATTGATAAAATTGAAAGGTTTAGAATTGAATTGACATCATCACAATTAATTTATGACTTTTTTTTTTAAATTATCTCGTTAACAATATTGTTGTTAAATATCCAATTACAAAAACTCTATCGTTGCCGATGTAAGTTTGGAAAAGCGTGGCGATAATTGTCACCTATTTTGGTAGGTTTTTTTTTTTTTTCTTGATACAAAATAATCATTTAATTTTAAATTATGAATTTAATAGCTTCTGGGCTACTTTGGGATGTATACTATTTTAAAAGGAAAAACGAAAAAGTGCCACACACCAAGGGCTCCTTAGTAACTTTCCACGTCTTTAAAGTCAATGTGAAAAGGAGAAATTAGAAAAGGAGGATTCTAAATTCAAACGAAAGGGACTTCTAGTTTTCGGGATGGACGTAACTTGTCAGTATGGACTGGAAACATCTGGACCTAAGTCTCACGAAGGATTCGCGTGTTATTTAACTTATAAGGAGTTACAACGTTTGTGGTCCGGATATTTTATTTTCCCTGGGGAATTGACATTAGTTTATGAGGTATGATTACTCTATCTCTCTGGAACCAGATAAAATATTGTACTTAATATACAAGGAGAGATATGAAAGCTACTTATCATCATAGATTATATATTTTACATATGTTGAAATTTGCATCGAGTTCCCAAAAAAAAAAAAAAAAAAATCGGCCCCCGTAGCCCCTCAGGCTTTTCTACAATGCCATGAGCAAAAACCACCACGAAATTACTTAGCTCATTACGAGAGGTTGAATGACTGAAGATGATTGTTACACCTTCATCAATAATCATTATTAGTTATCAGATCAACAGCCTCGTTTGATTGAATCCGATAACCTTTTTGTGAATTAGCCCACGGTATGGAAAAATGCTCATAAATGTTACTTCCAAAAGACATTTAGATGTAGATCTATTGTTCAATAGCTAATGAATGTTCATCCTCACGAAAACCTGTGCATAGAAACCAACATTAATTATAGATATATATATATATATATATATATATATATTTTTTTGGTGACCGGGAACCCCGAACAGCCGGCAGCCGGCGGGGCAAACCCGGGTGACGCTAGCGGAGGACCCACCACCCGACGCCACGCTTAAGATCCCGTGCGGCCAGCGGGATTCGAACTCCTCCCCTCTACGCAAAGGGTCATGGGAGCCTTATCCAACTGGCCAAGTAGGCGGTGGTAATTATAGATATATTTAATTCATGATGTTTGTAAAAATTTTCGCCTTAATTGCTGTGTAAGAAAAAGAAAACAACAACGGGAAAGTACATGATTGGAAACAATATCTGAATGAAAATAAGAAAAGCAAGCTTTCATTACCTCTCTTGTAATGTAAATATTTTTCGTTCTCATTCTTTCTTAGCCTAAAATGGAAATATGATTTTGATTATCTCCATTCTCATTAAATTTTTTTCCACAAACCAAATATATATTTAAAAAGGGAAAAAAAAAAGGTCTTCACTTTTACTTCTTCTTCTTCTTCTTCACTATCATAACTTTTTCAGATGTGATTATCGATTAATATCCGTAGAGAATTACCCACACCATTTACACAACTCTTTCGACTGTATGATTATAATAATTATATGGGAAGACCCCTAATTTCAAGGTAGTTGCTGAGTTGGTCTTCCTTGGACCAATCTAAGAAAAAGCTAAAGAAAGAGATTCCAGAAGACATGCACTAGCTCATGCTGTTGATTTACATGTGTTTCACCTGAAATCCTTTAAGATGTCTAGTCTGAAAAGCATTTCCACAGTTAATTAAGGAATGTGAACATGTCCTTTGATTTTCGAAAAAAAACATTATTTGACCCAAGCGGTCCTTGAATTGTCAAAGAAAAGTCTCTGCCGATCAAGACGGCTTTTGATCAAAGCATGCATGCAGCGTGTTAGAAGCGGCAGCACCCCAATGAACAAGTAAAGCTAGGAGTGGCTGTAATACCAAGATTTCAAAGTAGGTCAAATCGCTTCTCCTTGCAGTGCAACTAGACCCATTTGCTTTCATCTCTAATTCCTTCCCCATTCTTTTCTTCCACTGCTGATTTTGGCTTGCTGTTATCCTCCAAGTATTAATTGATCAACGATGCTGGAGATGCATTTTGCGGACAGATTTTCTTGTGAATAATTTGACTTCATTGAACGACTTTTAAATGCAAATGAGAATGAAACTGTACAAGATAAACATGATTTCAAGTATTTTCTTGGGGACCATTGACAGTTGCTTGGAGCTACAGTCTCCATTATTAGAAAAGTGGGTTTCATCCTTGGCAGCGTGGAAGTAAAGAATGGGAAATGTGAAATCAAACACACCTGATTACATCACCAGAATTGAGTAAGACTAATTCTACTAAGCCATTGTTGCATCACCCTTGGCGTGAAAATTAACCTTCGAAAGACTACGCGAGAAAGCTGAGTCCAAAAATAATACCTTCTTATTCCAGACTATCACGCCTTCGTCCCGAAATTAGAGAAACATTGATCATTTAGGAAGCTTGTAACTGACTTAAATTTACTTTACCGCAACATTACCGGTATCCAATTATTTCGTGCATCAAATTGGGGATGGACATTGGAGAGTGATTCCTAGTCAAGCTGCAGAAGTCAAACTCTCCTCCGACTCAGGAAATCTCTGAACAAGAAAGCGTGAAATATAAATTTCCACAAAAAAAAGGAGGCTATTTAGGATTTAACAAGAAGGAAACCCCACACAATGTCACTTCTTTTCTTTTTGTTAAATATTTACTCAGTCGTGGAAAATCTGAGAACAACTTTCTATGAAGTGAAGAAGCTTTATTGTGGAAAATCTGAGAACGACATTTTATAAAGTGAAGAAGCTTTATCGTGGATCTTACTTTAAGATTTTCCCAAGGATCACGGTTGATTTATTTTATTCGTCTAAATCGGTATCAACACCAACAAAAGAACTTTATGACTAAGATTGACTCGGAAAGATCATAGCAATACTCAAGACCCATGCATCACGGGCCTTGCCATGCATCACGGGCCTTGCCGTGACTTTCGGAGAGCCAATCGCATTGCCGTAGCTATTATACATTGCCTTCTCTTGGGACCTCTCCCCTAATTGCATATTCTGCCAAACATTTAGATCACAGTGCAAATGACATTGGGGGTGTGGATTATCAAAAGATAATTATATTGGGCAGCAATTTAGGGAAGATATATATGAAATCGGTGTATCATAGACATGGAGAAAGCAACAAGATAAAGGAAATACGGAGAAAGTGTTAAAATATGTCTCGAGTTTGAGTTCATGAATAAAACCTGACCCAAATAAAGTATCCGGAAAATTACAGAAATTGTATCCGCGTCGAAGTGGCGATCAAGGATAAAGATAGTCTCCGTGGTGGAATCAAGATCACGAATGGAAGTCGTACTTGGATTTTTATTGGGTGCAAGACAGTCTTAAAATATACGGAATCCACTTTCCTGATTGAAGCTGGTCAAGAAAGTAAGAATGGAGTTTACTCCCTACATGGAATTCTAAATAAGTGCGTGTATTAAGGGATCGATGATGGATCCATCTAGATAGCTTTCCAGATGTTGACTTCAGGTCAACGAATGCCCCCAAAATCCTAAACTCCCCCCACTTTGGAAGATAAACCGAAGACTGACGAGCAAGCGTTATTGATTAGCTGGTCATCGTCGGTATAAAGATCTCTTGACTAACAACAGCTCATTCAATTAAAATCATTTCAAAGTGCCACTTTGGCCAAAAAAGGATTATACTAAGTCTTTTAACGTAGAAACTTCTTACCATAGAAAGTAGGCGTATGCAGATAATTGATTACTAATTTTGTCACTATGAAAAGTAACTTTCATTTCCTATTATTTGATTTAAGTAATATCGCGACCAAAATTTCGGGTGCACCACCTAAAATTAGGCTAATGGATTGCTAAGCCTAGACTTAGCTCGGGCTCTCCCAAACCCATACCAATTCGTGACTTAGGTTCAAATATCTAGCATGCAAAAGGGAGTCGCCACTAATCAGTTTACGGTAGGTTAATTAGACACCTAAGTAAAATAATGGGAGAATTATTTTACTTCTACGAAGCAGAGATTTTAGATACGGGGACTTGATTACGTTAGATTTCTCTAACGCCCTCTCGGTACATTTCTCTTTTATTTTGAAAAAATGTTTGGCAAGCAGCTTGAATTAATTTTAATTCACTTTCTTAACATGTGAGGTGATCAAGCGGGTGCGCAAACCACTAATTTAACACTCAAGAAAGCAAATAAAATTGCAAGACTTACCTCATGGCATCGAAAGTATCTGCAATGTTAAATCAGAATTCACATCGACAGTCCTAGATATGATTTCTAATTAATACGCAATCACTCAATTTTCATTTTCATGTTTTTAATAAAAATCATGATTTATGCAATGCATGCTTCTAACCTAACATGAAGTGATATGGCATGGCAATATGACCTAAGCTATATGACATAAATAATATATAAGCATGTAGTCTATCCTAAAGGAAATTATCTAAAACTATAACTAAATAGAGAATAAAATTAAACATGCAATCCTACCTTAGTATGCATTGACGTACAAAGAATGCCATAACTCTAAGTTTTCTTTTTTTCCTTTTTCATGAAATTCGAAATTAAAGAAATGCAACAACTAAATATGCAATCTAAATTAACCAAATGACCTAACTCTAATGACAAGCAATTTCTAACTAAATGAACCTAACAACAATCACTAAATGACGGGCATTTCAATCTAATCCCTACATGACATGCGCATGATTTATTTTTATTTATTTTTATGAAAATTCGTAATTAAAATTACTAAAAATAAAAATCTCACTAAAGTGAAATGTTATCTATTCTAAATGCCTTCTAAACATGCATTTTAAAAATAACTAACTATCATGCAATTAATTCTAATCTACATGGGATGCCAATGCAATTTTTTTGTATTTTCGGGATAAATAGAACAATTAAAAGATAAACACCAAATCATCCATGATCATCAAAAATGTTATCCAACATTCGAATTGAAATTCAAACTTGATTATTTCGCTAATAAAATCGATAAATTGATCTTAAGCCTTAAAGATCAAGATATCAATTTTACTCCCACGTGAATAATTATTTCATCTAAAGCCTTATAGATGGAATAAAAATTCGTACGGCTGCAAATTGGATGCTACATCAGGGAATTTCAATTATGCATTGGAAAATATTTCAAACAAAGAGATAAAATATCAAAAACTAAAATAAGATAAAACAAATCTACCTAATAAATTAAATCTACCTAATTCAAATTTCGATTTCCTAATCGAGCTTAGCAAACGACGATTGTGAATCGCTATGGAAGCCCGACGTGGATCGAGAATGAGTTGCCGTGGTGGTGGGTCAACGAGGTGCCCGTGGGTGGTACTCGGCAAATTCTTTGGCTGCGGCCAAAGGCTGGAGATGTTCTACACTTCCCGTATTGGACTGGGCGCAGCAACAAGAGGACAAATAAATTTGCCCCCAAAAGAAACCTGCAAAGAGCTAAGTGGACTCATGCGAATTATTCTTGAGTTGTGTCATTAGATTGACGTGGGGGACGTGATCATCCTCTAGCAGTATATGAGTCCCTCTTTGGCATATTCTCCAATGTGGTGAACGTATTTTCTCCTTGTACCTTCAGAACCAGCAGGAAGCATAGGAAATTTTTCTCTCTTTTTGTGGCCGTGTATATTCAATGTGTGGCCTCCCGAAAACCCTACATGTTTTACCCTTGGGTTTTAATTTTTTCAAAATTGATATCCACAAAGATTTCTTTTCCAAATGCAATATTTACTTTTCAAACGCAATAGTTGCTTTTCACATCTGCCCAATCCAAAAAATTCATCATATCCCGGAAAATTTTCAAATTCATATTTTCACGAGATAATCTTTGATAATTAAAAAAAAAAAGGGGCTTGGGCCAATTTGCTCGTTTCGTGAGCTTAGTTCAGCTTATCAATTTAAAGCTCAGAACTACTAATTCAAATCCACCCGTCATCGGTAAATTAAAAATAAATGCAACTATATCTATATACTATGCAATTAATATTTTTTTCAGGGATAAAATTAACTCATAATTTTCTATGCAATAAATAAATGACCAGATCACCAAAATTTAGGTGTCAACAAGTAATTTCCTCACAGACGGTCACTTTTATTTAGAGAAGTAAGTGTAAGTATGTTGGTCGCCAGAAAATTTTTTATGTAGTTAGTAATTTCTACCTTTGAAAGTTGCTTAATAATGTGATTAACGAATCCCCAAATTAGAAAAGGTGATCATCGGTACCTCTATAATAAGTTTTATGCGTACGTGGCTTGGTGCTTTCCACATAAAGAAAAGAGGTGATTGAGCAACTTTACCAAAATGCAAATTAAAAGTAATGACAACAGTAAACTTCAGAAATAGCAGTGCTGAAGAATTGGCAGTTGCACCCCTAGAAAATTCCATTACACAGCTCCCTCAGGAAATTGATGGAAGCTTGCAAAGTTTGTTCCTCACCAAATTCAAGAGCAGCTAACGCTCTTTGTAGAGCTTCTCTCTACCGCAATGGTAGCTCTCTCTCTACGCTATGTAGAGCGTCTCTACCGTAATGGTAGCTTTCTTCCTCTTCAGTATCTTCTACTTGGTTTTCTTTACTGAGAGTTGCAGAGTTGATACTTCCAGCTGTAAATTTCCCAATTCCTTCTGACCCACTCCATCCTTTCACTCTCTGTTCCATCGGCCTCTACTCACATCCTCTTCCTGTTGCATGTCACCATCGGCCTCACATCTTTGCTGAATTTCCCTCGATTTCACTTGTGTCGCTTTCTCTGGTCGATAACTTCTACTTGGTTCGGGTTTACTGCATCCGCTGTTACTGGGTCTTCTGCTGCACTTTCATCCCATTGTTAGTCTTCGTTTCTTTGAAATGGACCACCTCATTGCCGCAGATAACGCTCGTCTGGCAGCTTTATGCAATCGCATGGGTCGGTTATGGTCCGAACAGCAAATTGAGATATGGGACGAGGAGGTGCCTAGCGACAAAATTGAGGAATGTCAGTTAACTCTGGTGGGTAAGCTTCTCAATAACCCCTCAGTTAATTTTCAGGCTTTTCAAACTACTATGAAAAAGGCTTGGCGCACAGAGTTAGTGGAATTCTCACAAGGCGACTCTGGTCTGTTCATTCTCAAGTTTAAATCTTCTGACGTCAAACAAAGAGTTCTAGAAAACGGACCTTGGTTGTTTGGCAATCATCTTCTTATCTTGAAACCTTGGATAGCTAACACGCCGCTGTCTTGCTATGACTTTAGTACTTGTGCGTTCTGGGTCCACATAGTTGGCTTGCCTTTGGAGCGCTGCACAGAGAATATAATTCGTTGGGCTGCAGGTCATATTGGAAAGGTCATCGAAGTAAACATAACAAGTAAAGATGGATTACCGCTTCGAGCAATGAGGGCAAGGGTGGAATTAGACCTTAAACGACCGCTGAAAACAGGGCTTCTCCTAAAGGTTGAAGGCAAGAATTTCTGGTTGGACTTTAGATATGAACGTTTATCTCACTACTGTTATTCCTGTGGCATACTGGGTCACTATGCCACGACCTGTAAAACTTTTCCCTGTGATGAGAATAAATTAGATGAAATCAGTTTTTTATATGGATCTTGGTTAAAAGCAGAGGCACGGGAATATAGCCCTTTCTAGCATACCTTTTATGATGAAGAGATTATCCCAGAGACCCCTCAAACTTCTTCAGCAATTATTCCTATTCCGGACTCTGTTCATGCTGTACCTGACACTTCAACACAAAAAAATAAGGGTAAACACACAATGGAAACCTCAGTCAGTGATCCTATTATCACAACAACAAACCAAACCACTCAGGATCTTCATACCCTTGACCAGTAACTCATATTGGCAAACCCCCCTGTCGCTAGTTCTTCTCAGTTGAAAAAGAAGCTTAAACACTCACGTCTTAATGCAAGATCCGGACCTCTTAAGAAGGCAAAACGAGTTCTTCATTCAGAAGTTCGACAGCACCTACAGGAGCAGTTTGATGAATCAGCTTTACAAGACACTCATATTACTGAGGCAGACTCTTCTGCATGTTGGGCCCTGGTAGCTGGCCCTAAAAAGCCACCGAGTGAACAATGAAACTTATAAGTTGGAAGCTGTCGGGGTTGGGCAATCCCCGACGGTTCAAGCGCTTAGGGTCTTAGTGACCCAAGAGAAGCCCGATATCATATTTTTGATGGAAACAAAAAATCAGACTCAGCAGCTTTTGTCTATCAAACGAAAACTCAATTTCTCAGCAGGTCATATACAAGATCCAGTAGGATTGGCAGGAGGTTTAGCCCTTTTTTGGACTGACAAAGTTCCTTTGAAAGTTACTTATCAATCTTCAGATATGCTAGACTCCATATGTACTGACCTGGACTCTGGCATCACCATGCGTCTTACCTGCTTACATGCTCCTGCTCGTTATCCTCTCCGACAACACCTGTGGACAGTTTTAAGACGAATCAGTAACTTTAACTCCCTTCCTTGGCTATGCACAGGGGATTACAATGAAGTGTTATATCCATGGGAGAAAGTAGAGAAGTGTCCTGCCGAGTCTCACAGAATAATTTCTTTTCGTGATCTAGTTAATGACTGTTATCTTATGGACCTCGGCAGCAAAGGATGTGCCTTTACATGGACTAATAACAGATAGGGTGGTGATATGGTAAAGGAAAGATTAGACAGAATGCTTTGTACAAAGGATTGGAGATTGGCGTACCCTCTTGCCGAAGTACTCGCCCTTCCAGCCCTCGGATCTGATCACAGCCCCCTTCTCTTGTCTACTGAAACACTTCCTAGCTGTAATATTTCTATTTTGAAGCTTTTTGGCTTCAGGATATCGAGTGCCGTTCAATTATTGCTGCTTCCTGGACCTCTTCTCAGCTTGGAGAGGTGACACTTCCTCAAAAACTGCTCTCTGTTTCTATTGCATTATCCAAATGGAGTCGTTCCAAATTTAGGAATGCACAAACTCAGCTTTATCATCTCAAGAATCAGCTTCAGTCTCTCACCAATCAAACACATCTTCACTCAAATACTGATGTGATATCAGACCTAAAAGCAAAAATACATAACTTATGGCAGCAGGAGGAAAAATTTTGGGCAATGCGATCCCGGGTTAATTGGCTTAAATGGGGGGACAGGAACACCAAATTCTTTCATGCCACTACGGTTCAAAGACGACAACAAAACAGGATAAGAATGCTTCAGGATGATCAGCAAAACTGGATTCGAGACCCTTCTGCTCATAAAGAGATGACTTTTAATTATTTTCAGCAGTTATATTCTTCTACAGGGTATAGAGACTATGGCCCAACATTAAATCTTTGTAATTAGATCGTGACAGAGGAGATAAATGAACATCTAATAGCTACAGTTACCTGCGAGGAGGTCCAAACTGCAGTATTCCAATTAGGAGAAACAAAAGCTCCCGGTCCAGATGGCTTGAATGGTCAGTTTTATCGCGCCCATTGGGATATTCTGCAAGATGACATAACATTAGTTGTGCAACAATTCTTTCATACAGGGATCTTATTACTGGAGTATAACCGCACTGATATTTCCCTAATTCCTAAGATTCCTCATCCAGAACGATTGGACCAATTTCGTCCTATTAGCCTCTGCAATTTTATTTATAAGATCATTTCCAAGATTCTTGCAAACCGTCTTAAACCCTGGCTGCCACAGTTGATAGCACCAGAACAAACTGCTTTTGTTGGAGGTCAACAAATCTAGGATAATATAATTGTGGTTCACGAAGTATTACATCAGATCATAATCAGAAAACGCAAAAAAAACTTCCATGCAATGCTGAAACTAGACATGCAGAAGGCTGATGACCGGGTTGAATGGGATTTTCTCCGAGATTATCTCCTAAAGCTTGGTTTTATACCAAATGGGTCCACTGGATATTCCAATGTGTTTCTACGGTGTCTTATAGTGTCAAATTCAATGGAGAATTTCTACCGTTCTTCCATCCTACTAGAGGTCTCAGACAAAGCGACCCTTTATCACCGTACCTGTTCATCCTGATGGCTAATGCTTTAACTACTCTTATCAATAATGCAGTGGATAATGGCAATCTTAAAGGTATTAAACTTAATCGATGGTGTCCCACTCTCTCTCACTTATTTTTCGCTGATGATGCCATTTTTTTCCTTGATGCGAAACTTATGGAATGTCAGAACTTAGCTGATGTCCTTAATGAATACTGCCTAGCTACAGGACAATCTATTAATCGAAACAAATCAGGGTTATTTTGTAGCACAGACTATCCTATTGGCTTGAAGGAAAATCTAGCCGGAGCACTTAGAGTTCCTATATTACACCAAACAGGCAGATATCTAGGCATACCTTCAGATTGGGGCAAATCTAAATAGGAAATGTTTTCTTGGCTTATGGGTCGAGTGCATTCAAAACTTGAAGGTTGGAAAGAAAAACTCATTTCAAAAGGAGGCAAGGAGGTCCTTATTAAAACTGTTGTGCAAGCTATACCCCACTATGCCATGTCGATTTTCAAAATCTGCTTTGCTATTTGTAAAGCCATAGAACAAAAACTAGCTAAATTCTGGTGGCAGTCAGATTACAGCAAGAAAGGCATACATTGGAAGAACTGGGATTGCATTAAGAGTAGGAAAGATGAAGGGGGTTTAGGCTTTCGCGACCTTATGGTTTTTAATAGAGCTTTACTGGGTAAACAAGCTTGGCGCCTAGCCCAAAATCCTAATTCTTTGTACAGCAGGCTACTAAAAGGTCTATATTTTCCATCTTAGGATTTTTGGCATGCTACTAAAGGTGCTAGACCCTCTTGGGGTTGGCAGAGCATTTTATTAGGTCAGGAATCTATCGCATATAAGGTTTTATGGTCTGTTGGAAATGGCACTCAAATTAAAGTTCGTGAAGATCACTGGTTACCTAGCGGTGTTATTGGAGGTCCTGCTCTTAGGGATGAACCAGTCTTGGTTGCAGGTTTTATATTATCTGATTCAAACTCATGGGATACTTCACTTTTAAATCAGCATTTTGATAGCCAAAGAGTTGATGAGATCCTATCAATTCCTATTCGACCTCACTGTTCTCAGGATAAACTAATATGGAGAGGAACGCAGAATGGCATTTTTACAGTGAAGAATTGCTACAATCAGCTCAGAGCTCAGCAAAATAGCAATATTACTAATCAGGCCTCCTCATCTTTTCAGCCACCCCGCAGATTAT
Source organism: Eucalyptus virginea (assembly GCA_014182375.1). Classification (NCBI taxonomy): domain Eukaryota; kingdom Viridiplantae; phylum Streptophyta; class Magnoliopsida; order Myrtales; family Myrtaceae; genus Eucalyptus; species Eucalyptus virginea. Next base: position 55,059,441 of record CM024519.1, read on the forward strand.
GGAATGCAATCTGGAAAATACATACTATGCCTAAACTAAGGTCATTTCTCTGGTCTCTTTGCAATAACGCACTGGCGACTAGAGAGAATTTATATAAGCGACACATCTTGACAGACCCAACTTGCTGTATGTGTGATAATCAGATACCCGAGACCCTAGAACATCTTTTTTTGTTATGTCCATGGACTTATGATATTTGGATGCATCCATATTTAGCTATCAAAAGTTCTATAGTTGCTGTGCATCGAATCGAAAGCTGGTTACTATAGTTTATTGACAGCAAGGATGACTTACTGGATCTTGAAATGATTACGACTGTCCTCTGGCACATCTGGAAAGCCCGGAATGATTTCCTTTTTCGTCAAAAACAGCCGAATGCTGAGCGAGTTGTGCAGTTGGCGATCGTACAGGCCCAATCCAGGCGTATTTTCGCTTCCCTAGAGCCGCGGCCTATTCCACAACAGCGTAATTTGAATCACAGATGGCATCCACCAGACCACGGAGTCATAAAAATTAACATTGATGCAGCTTACCACTCATCGTGCATCGCGGCCTCGGTGGCTGGGGTGTGCAGGGACTCATCTGGCCACTTGATCGATGGTTTTGCTTCTTCTGTTCGCGCCTCCTTGGCCCTACAAGCTAAGGCGATCGCTTTCAATCTCACTCTGCTTTTTCTAATTCAGAGAGGACGCGAGATGGATCAGCTTGTCGTGGAATCGGACTGCTTGATCATGGTGGAAGCTGTTCGTGATCCTGGAAGACGCTCGTGGGAAATCAGATCTATTCTCGACGAAACCCTGCGATTGCTGATTCGGTGCCCTAATCTCCGACTTCTACACTGCCATAGAGAAGCCAATGCTCTTGCGGACCGAATTGCGAAGGCCCATCGGGCCTCTTTACTCCCACCGAATTGGGTTTCTCAGCTACCCCTCTTTTTGCAAGATATTGTGTTTTCTGAACTGAATGTAAATTCTATGCTGAGAACTTAATATATTGTTGTTTCCGACCAAAAAAAATTCCATTACACACAAGGTACATTATTCTACTAACTCATTCTCAGATAACTCCTACAAGGCACATCAAGCGTCAATACGTGTCCTCGAATTGCCGTATGTTCGAATGTTGATTCGAAAGCTATACGTCCTTATTCACCCACCAGTATTGCCTGTACTTGATTGAACATGGCTTGAGGAATAGACACCAATCTCTAATTGGAACATTCGGAAGCAAAGCAACAGCGAGCCATTCCTAGTCAATCTGCAGAAACCAAGTTCTCCTTTGAATAATATTCCAATAGCTAGTTGATTGCAAATCGTCTTAATGAGCATCATACAAATGGGGAAAAAAAAAGAAGCGAGGCAATTTATTTTGGATTCATTTTGAAATACCATGGCAGCAAAGCAGAGTTTTAAGTAAATCAACAGTAATGAAGAATGTGCGGGCACCACAGGCCTTGTGCGAGTTTAAATATGTATTTATACAAATGGGGATAATGATCAACCATCAATTCAAGGAAATGCATCAATTCATTGGAAAGGATCAATTTGAGATGATGACGTAGTGCTCCCCAGGCTTGTACAGATCAACATGGTCAACGTTGGATACATCTCCGCGAAAAAAAAAAAAAAAAACGTTGGATACATCTCCACTTCTCTAGAGGAGTGACCTAAGATTTATAGATACGTTGAAATGCATCTGCACATTATCTTTGTCCTGGCAAATATAATATATTTGGCCAGACAATTGTTTTGACTCGCATAAGTTTATGCGAATGTACTTTGTCCTAATGCCAAAGTACATCTCCACTATCGTAGACACAAAATATCACCGGTGAACAAGATTAACTGACCAAATGAAAAACCTAAAAAACCTCAAGCCCAATCTCCCGTCTCCCGCCCTCCCCCTCTCTCTCCAGACAAAAGTCTTGGAAATATTCTAAGCATTTCTTTGAGCTTGGGCCCGTAGAGCGTCTCATTTTACAAATTCTTAAAATTATCTAAATTTTAAAACTAAAAAACATTCCAACTACGTGCACCACAAAAGTTGAGGAAAATGAAAAGTTAAAAGTAAAAATTACTCCAAACAGACTTGGTTTATCGTATATGAGTTATTGTGTTTGATAAATTCTAGTGAAATTTACGTAATGCAATAGTTCATGCAAAGGAGAAATTCTTGCATGAGTATAACAACACTACGACGTGAAATTATCTACAATATCATTGACCAAGATGTGATGATATGAAAGCAAAAAATATAGTTATATATTGGATTACATAGCTCAAACCTTTTCGGCATCTCGAAAAGTTTCACCGAAAAAATCCCCCAGGACGCGCCAATCCAGAAATGGCATCAGCAGCCCAGCTTCCACCCGTTTGATCTCGCCCAAACCACACCCACTCTCTTCAACCCAAAGAGCCCACCAAAGTATCAATTCCAAAACTATCTAAAGACCTCAGATTTGGCCCCTCTAATTACAAAATTCTATCTACTCTAATAATACTAAACCCAATTCACGACGAACTTTCTCCTTTTCTTCGCCAGATTTAAAAAAAAAAAAAAAACTGATTTCCGACCCAATTCGAAAACCCAATGCCTTTGATACCAAATCAAGGCACATCATAGGAAACAAAACGGAGAACTTAGCCCAGCTATTACTTCCGTATGTATAGATTGAGTAGAACCCACGTGTGTGGGCTCACAAAATTAACGAGTACGATGGATCCGGCTCCACTTGCAAGGATGCGCCGCATTTGAGTGTGTCCACTTATGAAGAGTAAACTCCACTTTTAATTGGTAAATTTCAATCCATTTTACAATTAATCGAGGACTTAAATCCATTAATGTATAAACTAAATTAACATTCCTTTGCAATTGATGTACTCTTATTGAATTCTAAATAATTTCTAGATTTACGTGATAATCATATGACATTAGCATTCAGTCCAAGTCAGCTCAAAGTGAAATGAAAAATTGATATGGTGCCCCCACTTAAGACTCTTACACATGGCGGTCATGTCTGTATTTTCTACAAAAATTTGCCGAACTCCAGTCAAAACATATTAATTGCAAATTTTAAATATTAAATATATCGGGTGGTTAAAAACTTAAAATCAAGTACAACGACCTCGGGGTTCGAATCCCCATCTTCTTAGAGGGTTGGGGTGAAGACAAATTAGTTTTAGAAGTGGGTTTCGACTCTCACACCTCAAGCAGGAGGCGGGGACAAAAAGACGAGTGAGAGTTAGAATAAGAAGTAGAATAGAACCGACAAAAAAAAAAAAAAAAAAAAGCACAACGACCTCATCCTAAGATACAGAAAACTTCTAATGACTACGTTTTCAAAACAAAAGCTAGCCTGAAGTTAGTTGCTAAGCTCCTGCCTCCCGGGTTATGGTTTTAACTCAGAAAATAAGCTTCTTAATGCTTCAGCTCCTTTCAAGAATTCTCTTCCACTTATCAAAGCCCTTTCAAAAGCTACAGATGAATTTTCAATTGGTCTGGGCCGCCGCGCCTGGCCGAGCTTTGTTCAGGTATGTACCAACCATCCTGGCCGCGACTTGGAGGCCGTTGTTTATGGAGTTTGGTCATTGGAAGCTTGAAGGGTTGGGTAAGGAACGAGGAACGTGACAAGTGACGAGACAGAAACATATGAGTCTTCTCTTCATAGAGTGAGAACTTTGCTAATAATGTCACATGCTTCAAATTGTCTCCATCATCACAATTAAACTCCTAGAGTTTGTTCTGGTCTTAAACCCATTGGAGGCCGTTGCTTTTCTAGATACTCATGTACGGTACCGTATCCGACAATTTGCACTTCCAAGTAACTGCATTTTGACTTTCTGTCCCTCGATAATAGCTCTTCGGCCATTTTTCCTTGCTTTGTTTTTGTAGAATGTCCGATATTGTTAAGACAGACTAGGTTGCTTTTTCTGACAAGGTGAAACCTCAAATTGAGAAGCTCACAGCAAGAAAAATAACAGTGGCTAGAAATATAGCCATAGCCAAAAAAAAGGGTGCGAGAAATGCTCAACGGGGAAGGCTCTGGCAAAGCATTTTGACTACTGACCGAGAGGTGGCTTCGCAGACAGAATTGTGACAATTTCGCAAGGGACGAGGTGAAATTCTGTTTATTACCACTGCGCTGGTCCCATTTCCACTTTGATTATGTATTCACTCCCACCTTCACTTGTGTCAGTCGTTAAAATTTATTAGTCTTCAGAGAAATCACATCTGCAATCCGCGTGCAGTCCTCCTATGAGAAACTATACATCACTATCGACTATGATACACACAAAGAAGAGAAAATCAACACAATCACCAGCATGACACAACGCAGATCTCAGAGACAACCTATCATTAGACAGCACATGAAAATTTATGTAAGCTGAAAGCAACATAATCTTTCATAATGTTTCTTTGTCAGGAGAATAGAAGGTTTATAAAGAGTTTGAAGAACTCAAGGTTAAGGTTTTTTGGATGATTAAGATGAAGATGACGACTAGGACGACTATGAGGGAAAAAATAAAGAATTTTTCAGGCATGTTAACCTAGCAACAGATTAATATGAAGTATAATTATGCGTTTGCCATATTTGGCAAAGCATGAGCTTGCATTGAATGCTTGCATTGAAAAGGCAGAAGTCCCATGAACCAATTTTTTGAACGTGTGGTTGCTCACTCATCCGAGTCAACTTGTCTTTTCTCTTTGGGAAAAATAGCTCATCCTATCATTTTTTTCTGGCAATGGATTTCTTCCACACCACATTTAATAACTCGATATCAAGGAAAAGTCAACTCCTAACTAAGCAATCCTCCTCTAACTCTGGTCTTGCTTCAAGACCTCAACCTTATAAATCACTTGAAGCATCATTACAAGAAGTTTAGGACAACAGACACAGCCGCGATAGATAATAGCATCTCAGCAGACATACAAAGAAAGGACATTCCCAGAATACACCAAGCTCAAAAGGCATTCCAATGGACTCATTCATCAGACTTCCTGAACCTAATATGTGCTCTTTAGTCACCAAAATTCCGCCTTAAGATATGCAAGCAATAGGGAATTGGCCAAGATGCAATGATATCAAGCGAAAAACACAATTATATATGGCTTAATTGAAGCAAGAAGCTTACTGTCAAGATAGATGGCAAGGGAAGTAGATAGATAGACATCTTCAGGGCCTGCCCAGGACATTATACTGCAAAAACCTTTTCGGTATATCCAAAAAATTTCACCGAAAAAATCCACCCAATTGCCAATCGACAAATAGGATCAGCAGCCCCAGATTCCTCCCGTTCAATCCCGCCAAAAACCACACCCACTCTCTGCAACCTAAAGAGACCACCAAAGTATCGAAAGGCCTCAGATTTGGCCCCTTGGAAACCCTAATCCCAAAATTCTACCTACTCTAAGAATTAAAAAAGAACCCCATTCACAAGCTTTCAAGTCGACACTTTCTCCTCCTCCTCCGCCAGATTAGGAACAAAAAAAAATTTAAAAAAAAATCCTGATCTCCGATCCAATTCGAAACCCAAAGCCTCGGTTACCAAATCAAGAAATGTCAGCGGAGACAAAACGGAGAATTTAGGTCAGCTCTCACGTCGTCCGTGGGTATGGAACTTTGAATCGGGCAAGAAAAAGGGCAAACCCAGATCCAACCGCACCGCGATATTTACGCGCTGGAACTTGGGGGAATGGAAAGGGCGAGAGTGACCCGAGAGAAGCAGTGGAAAAAGGGGGTCTGGACTTTGGGAGTGGAGTTCTTCTTCTGAGAGGAGAACTCCGCTGGGAGTGAGATTGGTGAGGGAGGATGGCAAGAGTTCAAAGCTTGTGGCTTTGAGGAGTTCATCCAGAGGAGTTCTCCTCTGGATTGGGGTCTATGGCCCGATGCAATCATAGCCATCGATTGAGTAAGAATCACGTGATCAACCATTATGACGGGTGTAGCCTCACTTGCCAGAACGTGCCATATTTAAGAGTGTCAATTTATGACTGAGTAATCTTCGCTTTGGATCAGTAAACTTCAGTACATTTTAGCGGACTTTTAGCTTTCGTTAATGTTATACGAAGTCTCTTATTGAGATTTGAATAATTTCTTGATAAAAAGCTGATACGACAATCATATAGCATTAGCGTATAGTTCAAGTAAGTTCAAAATAGGACAACAAAAAAAAAGTGATATCCCCTTAGATTTCATGAGGCATGTTGGCCATGTTTGCATCGAACTCTAGTCAAAACACATAAATCACAAAAAGATGAATATTCAATATCTTGGGTGATTAAAATGAAAGTTCAATGACTTCACCATAAGACATACCCCAAAGCTTTGTGACTACAAGTGAAATGCACTTAAATTACACTTACCGAACAAAAGCTAGTTCAAGTTGTTTTAAGGTTTTAGTTTGAAAATTAGTTTTTTAAAACTATAAATAAAGTAATCATAGAAAAATTTAAATGAGTTTAGTATTTTTTTTTTTTAATAACTTGAGGTGCTCAATAGTAGACTTATGCACAGTAAGTGATACCTAATCATGAAACAAAAGTTAAATCTCAAACGTGATAATAGTGAAAAGCAAATTAATTCCAGAATGTTGTGTCCTGCAAAGCTATCCAAGAAGAGAATTAAGGCATGACCTTGAAACTGGTAAGTGCCCAATTTTTGCAGTGCCGTTAGGAGTAACGGTGTTGGCGATCATCAGTATTGATTTCTCTTCCAGTCGTGTCCTGCCCTTTTGAAAGCTACATATGAACTTTTGAGGTAAATTTTGGTCAGGGTCACCATGCCCGGCCAAGCTTTGTTCGGGTATGTGTTCACAATTTGGTCGTCGATTTGGAGGTGGTTGTTACTTGTTTATGGAGTTTTGGTCATTGGAAGCTTGCAAAAGCATTGGGTAAGGAATGAGGGATGTGAGGAGACGAAGAGTATGAGTTTTCTCTTCAGAGACTGAGAGCATCACCATCGATATCACAGGCCTGGGATTATGTCCATCATCATAATGAAACGACTAAGAACATGATGGTACGTCCCCGTGATTTCTGGTTGGCTAGAGTTGATAACAGACAGAACGCATTTTGTGTCGACCGAACAAGTTCTATTGTGAAAAGAAATGAATGAATGAGAGAAGGAAAGATTTTAGCATAACAAGAGTAATGAAACTGGCATACTTTAGGATTAGCAGTTCTGGAGATCCATTCCCCATTAGAGAAACACAAGTAGCACAGATTGCACGATCAGAATTGGGATAAGACTACCAAAGCTAAACCATCATTGCAAAGTTCCAGCTTCACACATCAACCGTCCAGATCTATTCGGATCTGTTCTCGATTTATTGCATGCAAGGAAGCTGAATCAGAAAGCTATATATATTATTCTCTTCCGGACTATCATTTTTTCTTCGCAAACAGAGCATTTGCTTATTGAAGATGAATCTGAAAGAGATACTTGGCTTGACAGCATTATCACTCATCTCCAACTGTCTCGCACAACTTTGGCGATGCGTAGCGATTCCTAGTGAAGCTGTAGAAAGAGACCAAGCACTCCTCTCAGTTACAAAGCCTGGACAATAGTTAGGTTTGCAAGGGGAAAAGATAAGTTTCCAGTAAAAAAGGAGACAATGTTACTGAGTTAAAATAAACTGCTAAGAACAATTATTCATTCATTGGAAAAGGTTGATCATGGGTATCAATTGAAATAGCCTATGGTAATCAATTTTATTCGTCTTAATGAGCTTCATACTGATAAAAGAACAGATTTTTTTTTCTTTTCGGACCGATTTTTTAAAATATCATAGCAATGCTCAAGACTGTGCATCATGGGCCGTATGCTAGTGCAATAAACTGTGCAGATGAGGAATGATAATCAACTATTATCTCCAAACAGAAACGACTGCTTCTCTCCAGTTCACATATGTTCAAATTCCAATTCCTACTTTTTTTTATATGGCCTGACTGTCCCGCACTTCAATTAGGGTCAAGTTGCGTCCAAATTCTCAAACTCGAGATAAATTTTAATAGATAATACTTAAGGTCCCTGCACTAAGGGGCATATGCTAGCTTATTACATATACAGATGAGGAATGACAATCAACTATTACCTTATATTGAAAATGCGGAATTGATTTTCTATTCTGCTACACATTTTACAATGTATATTTGCACTAGCATAAGCAAAACTAAATATTTAAGACACGGGAGAGGTTAAGAAATTATCATATCACCTGCGGTAGTTCATCCTGTTCATGGAAACCCAATGCAAAGAGCTTTTCCCTAATCTTTTGCATTTGATTTGCAACATCACCGATACTCATCCGTCTTCTAGGCACTTCATTGGAACAAGGCACTCCAATATTAAATACTACAACCAAACACTCTTGAAATATGTCATTGCTTTCGGAAAGCCAATGCTGACGACTATTGGGATCGAAATGACTCTCTCTTTCTAGAAGTAGAATGTGATCTGTAATTTCCAAGGCTCGTTCAGGCAAAGCTGTTGTCGCGACCAAATTTTTCGGGTATGAACCACATAGGGTTTGGCTAATGGATTGTTAAGCCTAGACTTAACTCGGGCTCTCCCAAGCCCATACCAATTCGCGACTTTAGGTTCAAGTTTTTTTAACATGCAATTGATTTTTAATTAGGAGTCGCCACTAATCTATTTTTGGTGGGTCGATTAGAAACCAAGTAAAGTAATGGGAGATTTACTTTACTCCTACGAACCAGAGATTATGGGTACGGGGACTTGGTTACACTAGATTTCTCTAATGCCCTTTCGGTACCATTCTTTTAATTTCAAAATGTTTTTGCAGGCAGTTTGGATTGATTTTAAGTCTATTTTCCTAACATGTAAGGTGATCATGCGGGTACACAATCCACCAACTTAACACCCAGATAAACAATAGATAAATTACAAAAACTTACCTCAAAGCAACGAAAGCATTTGCAATGTTAAATTAAAATCCACATCAACAACCCTAGATATGGTTTCTAATTAACACGCAATTTTTGTTTTGTTTTCACTTAATTAATGAAAATCATGCAATATGCAATGCAATATTAACTAAATGACATAATTCCAATGACATGTAATTTCTAATTAAATGGACCTAGCAAAAATACTAAATGACATGTATCTCAATGAATCTAACCCTAATGACGTGCATATGAAATTTTTCTTTTTCCTAAAAGAATGCATTTCATCATAAATAATAAAATTAATTTAACCTATGACATTTTTTTTGTATTTTTCAAGAAATTCGAAATTAGGTGAAATGTGAAAATTACCTAATTAGATTAAGATCCTATTTAATTTATATTAGGAATTAGGTTGAGCCAAATCCTAATTTAAACTAAAATATTATCTTAACCTAGATAATCCTAAAATGCAATCTATTTAAGAAAATGCCTAAAATTATAATAAATTAAGAAAAATATTATCTAAAATTAAACTAAGTGCAATTTAACCCTAATATGCAATGACATGCAAAAGATACCCTAATTCTACATGACATATGCATAATGACTTTTTTTGTGTTTTTTTTTTTTTTTTTAATTTTCGAAATTAAAATTTCACATGCAATTCAAATTAAAAAAAATAAACCTAAATTAATTGATTTGATTTTTTTTATTTTTTGAAAATTCGAGGTAAAATACCTATTATGAACATGCAAACCCTAAAACTACATTTTTTTTTTTTAAAGAAAACTAATTTAAGTAACACCACAGCAAATCAAGCCATATTGATACCCAAATTGACAAACCATATCTCGCGCATGAGATCGGGTTGGCCAATTTCACATAAATCACGAATCGGATCTCGAGCGTGAGATCGGATTGGTGATTTTTCCGTGCGATTACGGGTTGTATTTCGAGCATGAAATCGGACCGTCAATCATATGCACGTTGCGAAATTAGGAAGATTTCCTAATTTAGAAGGCTACTCGAGATTTCACATATCTTAGCATATCGGAAATTTCCATCATGGGCATCAACGAATATATCAAATAAGGAAACGGAATTTTCGAAAATCAAAATAGATAAGATTTTTACCTAATTCGAATATTGGCTTCCGAATTCCGATCCTCAAACGGCTACTCACGACCCGCGACCAAGATTGGCCAGCGGTGTACTTGCGGTCAAGAGACCCGAAGTCTGTTCTCTATTCTTCCACTAAAGAATATCTCCACACGTCTAAATTCCTCATGAGCTCCTGGCCTAAAATTAATCTTCTTCTTGCATGAAGTGAAACCATAAAAACCACAAGTTGTAAATACGAGACAAAACTCAACAGAAGACAAATTCACCGCTTGCACTTATTTGACCAAATTGTGATCCCTTTCCACCTGCGGGAACTTTATCCTCTTTTCGGAACACGTGAGACGCCACGGTTTTGTTGCTGGACGTAGACAAGGCACCGGTAAACCTGCAAAAACAGAGAGTAGTAATCTTCGGGGCTTGGCTCAACAATTCGTGGTGCTGCTGGGATCGATAACAAATTTGCCGTGACGCCGCTTGGAGTCCGCTGGTTTGACTTCGTCGGATCAGCACTGGAACTTGCTGCGTTCTGGGCTCCGTTTGACCTATAGTCAACGAACGTCTCCCCCTCAATTGCATGGATGTATCAATTGTGCGGCCTTCATCTTTGTTGACTATTGACCTCTGAATATGAGGACTTTCTCTCGTGTAATGGCTCCTTCTGTCTTCTTTACACGTGTTGATCTTGTCGAAGAAGAAAAGGCATGATGAAGATGGGATTTCGTTGATTCCTGAGGACAAGTGGTGCGGCACAGGTGATGCGGGCAGTGAGATCAGCAACTTAGCGTTATCGTGGAATGAACAATAGCTTCGTCGTCAACGCGGCTAAACTAGAGCAGCAGCATCGTCAAGGTTGAAGACAGCGAGCTCAGCACGGCAAGGCTTGTGGCTCGTCGACAAGTTGTCACGGATGACGAGAGCGTGGGGGCAGTGATGACGTGGGTCTCGGCCAAAACTTGGCCAAGAGAACTCGCGTTCTTACCTCTCTCTTTTCTCACGTATATCTCTACATGTGGCCGTGTGTATCAATATGTGTGGCCTCCTCTTTTTTCTGTACCCCATCACACCTTTTATAGGGTAAAAAAAATTGAATCTTTATTGCATATTTCGTTTCCAATTTTGCTCGTGCAATATTCTCTTTTGCATTTTCCCCATATTCCATCCGAAAATAATTCCATTTTCAGGCAAAATACACCCCCAGTGTATATTACTTGAATATATGAAAAATCTGAACGGAATATGTGAAAAATCCTCGTTTCACCGGCGGCCTAAAATAAAAAATAAAATGTTTCTAAACTATATGCCATGCGATTAACTATTTTTTTAGGGATAAAATTAACCCCTAATTTTTTAAATATGATAAATGTCTAAATGGGTCACCAAAATTTAGGTGTCAACAGCTGTTATGACAAAACTACGAAGAGTCAAATTGTCCTCGAATCTATTATCAGTGGGACTCAATCCTGTGAACATCTCTAGTAAGAGGATACGGTAACTGTAGACATCTCCTTCTCTTGAGACCTCGCATCCCATTGCATATTCTACCACATATTTAGATCGCAGTGAAGATAAAATTAGGAGTGCCAATCATAAAATTGAATGTGGAGCGCATATCATTAGAATAGAAAGTAGAGAGATTACCTAGTGGAGCATAACCAATTGTCCCTCTAAGACCCATTGAGCTCGTCTGATTAGCTACAATATCAAGGGATGATCCAAGAAGGAATTTTGCCAATCCAAAGTCGCCCACATGTGCAACCATCTGAGCATCTAAGAGGACATTGCTCGGCTTTAAATCACAATGAACGATGGGGATGTGACACCTGTGATGAAGATAATCTAGTGCAGAAGCAACATCAATAGCAATATTTATCCTCCAAATGAAATTCAACTTTTTCGGAAGCTCATTGCCATGAGATGATGTTGCATTTGGATGTAGCCACCGTTCTAGGTTTCCATTGTCCATGAATTGATAGACTAAGGCCTTAAAATCATTTCCTTGATAATCAGTACTTGAGCAAACTGTCAATATCTTCAAAAGATTTCGATGTATGATATTCTTTAATGCCTCACACTCGACTGTGAAGCTTTTTAGAGCACCGCGATGCATTAAATGAAGCACCTTCACGGCAACAATAGTTCCATCACCCTCTAGTATCCCCCTATATACAGAACCAAAGCTACCAACACCAATCAAACTCATTGAAGAAAATCCATCAGTTGCTTTTAGGAGTGTTCCATAACTTAACTTCGGACATGAATTGTCTATCAAACTTGAAACGGGTTTATTTACTTTCTTCTTCAACCAAAAGAGACATACAAGAGCAAGACAAAGAGATGTTCCGAGAACTCCAAAAATAACAGAAACGGACAATATCATTATATTAATCTTTCTTCTCTTGGAGCCTTTAGAGATGCAGTTGGGGAGGTGAAATTCTAGTAGTCCGCCACAAAGTTCATTGTTCCCAATGATGGAAGTACCAGTAGCATTCTTAAAGACTCCTTCACATGGTAGCATGCCTCCAAATTTATTATACGACAAATTCAAGACTTTCAAGGAATGAAATATTACTAAGAATTCTGGAATTTGACCCGACAAATTGTTGCACGAAAGATCCATCTCTTCAATGCCTCCTAATGATTTGATTGATTGAGGAATGGACCCATGGAAGAAGTTGCCTCCCATCCTCAAACTATCGAGGATTTCACCTCCCAACATATTGTTCGAGATGTCCAATGCAGTCAAAGCTCTTAAGTTGCCAACTTCTATAGGTAGAACCCTAGTCAGATGGTTATGAGACAAGTCCAAAATGATCGCTAATGATGAGAGACCCATAAGCTGTGGAGGTATGGCACCACTGAGATTGTTATTAGCCAGATCAAGAAGATTAAGAGACCGGCGGTTTGATAGATGGGAAGGAATTTGCCCTTGAAAATTGTTCCAGCTAAGAGCCAGTAAATTCAACTTGGTTAGATTTCCAAAAGAAGGTGGGATAGTCCCTTGCAAGTTGCTATCAGATAAGAACAGTTTCATTAGATTTTGTAAATTCCCCAAATTTGAGGGAATACCACATGAAAGATAGTTGAAACCCATAGACAATGCATCTAGGTTGACAAGATTCCCGATTTCTTCTAGAATCTCACCGGATATTTGATTCCAATATATTGCAAGTTTCATGAGAGTAGTAGATAAATTACCTATGCATTTTGGTAACACCCCACCAAACTTGTTATTTGAAATAGACACATGCAGTAATTTAGTGTTGTTGGTCAATGAGCAAAGGAAGCTTAAGTCTCCACGTTTTCCACCTCCAAGCTAATTACTAGAGACTATAAGCGAACGAAGCTCATGCAAAATTTCCAAAGAAGGTACATTCCCAGAAAACTTGTTATGTCCAATTTGAAGGGCCCCTAGTTTTGTGCAATTCGATATCGACAGGGGGATCTGTGACACCCCTCGACGGCCCCCAATCCGATTTGGGTCGCCACAGATCGCTTACCTTTCACTTTCCTTATTAACATATCACTCTGATACCGTTTCTATTGTAGCGGGTCCATACAACCATGGGGGTTTACATCTTTTATTAACGGTCCCTTGCGCAATTTACATAACGGAAGCATATCCAACAATTCCCTTCCCTACATTCCGAAATCGATGCACACCTACTAAACATTTATAAGTAAAAGCCGTACACTTGTATTCACTTAACCCAGATGGACATCATTCATCGGTACATCAAAATGCCGCGGTCTTCTTTACTCGGCTATACTTCAAAAGATGACCGACATCTCCTCCCACAATCGTATGCTTAAGGTCCATCAACCAGTGTCGGCATCCAAAGGTTCCCTCCTTTGCTATCATTCTCCTCGCGGTCATATCCAACCGCTTAAACCATCTACTAATCTGAAATGTTGGTCCCCAAAAGGGGTGAGTACAACCACTCAGCAGGTAAAGGAATCCAATAACAACTCAATGCATCATACAAAGCATACATGCATTGCAGGCATAACTTACCTTGCAGCCATGCATATACTATCATGCATCATCACCACAATCATAACACATACATGTGTATCGTCATGTCATACTCATATCATCGTCATCATGACATTATTACATCACACACATGTCATCATCATCATATACATGACACCATCATACCATACACATATCATCATCATCATGACATCCTATCACACATGTCATCATCATCATGACATCATCATATCACACATGTCATCATCATGACATCATCACATCATACATGTCATCATGCCATATCATATATCATCATCCTCATCATCATCATCATGCATATCATCATGCATATCATACCATGGGTGATCATCATATCACATCACATATCATCATCATCATGCATATCATCATGCATATCATGCCATGGGTGATCATCATATCACATCACATATCATCATCATCATGCATATCATCATGCATATCATGCCATGGGTGATCATCATATCACATCACATATCATCGTCATCATGCATATCATCATGCATATCATGCCATGGGTTTATTTTCATCTTTATCTTTAAATTTGATCACCACATCACCCATTTCTCAAATCATCAATTTCATCATCCCTTCGGGCAAAGACCTCCGACAGGGCTCCCAAGCATTCGGCCTCCCGGGCCACCGGCTTCCGGCCCCCACATTCCGGCATCTCGCATCTCAACTAGCATCACGAGGCATTCCCTTCGGGCGAAACCTCCGACGGGGCTTCCGGCCTTTACCCTTCTAGCCGGGCATCTCGCACCCCAATCCCGGCATCGCGAGGCATCCCCACAGGCACAAACCTCCGGGGCTTCCTAATTATGTACCGACATACCACCAGGCCTCCCCGGAATTACGTACCGTATACCACCGGGCATCCCGACACTCCCGGGGCCATCCGGCAATGCATCTCTATACATTCCGGGCATCATCCTCCACCACAACCACTTACTCACTTATCATTTTCTACATTCATCATTCTTTGATCTCATTATTACATGGCATATAATTCACACATGCATCACAATTCATGATCATACATGCACCAATGTCATGTAACAATGCATAATAAATTCAATGGAATTTATGGCCAATAAAATAATCCCTTTTTATTTTATTATTATTTTTATTTAATTTTATTATTATATTTATTTATTTTCATAAATAAATATTAAATTCAATATCTATGATTTTCCCAAAATCATAATATTCAAACAATCATTAAACAACCCAACAGTATGACAATTTCATACAAAATTCATTGCCAACTTGAATTTCACACAATTTCACAAAATAGCACATAATATTCGGATAATGACCAGAATGCACAGTTTCCAAATAAATTTGATTAAAATACTCATATGGCCTCCAAAAATTACGAAACTTTACAGGGTGATAGCCAAGACATTTTCGTACAACTTTCATGAAGAACTCCAAGCCAGATTCTTTTTAGATTATTTTACACGACCTCACGAAGCTTCTGGAACCACTACCGCGTCGTCCAGAATACACATCTCCGAAATATTAAGATTTCACCCATCTATTCTCTTTCGTTCTCTCTGAAATTTGGATATGTTATGCATCAAGGTATCCTCTACAGGTTTCATGCAGAGATCTAGGTCAAATAACCAAAGTATGGTCACCATTTAAGTCCATGAAGTCTCGGGTGTCTCGGAATACCTCACCAGAATCATCGTCTCCAAGATCTAGCCGATTAACTAGGCTATACTTGTTCATTTCTCTTCAAATTCTAGTATGTTTTAGTTTAATATGTTACCTACAACTTTAATGAAGACAACGAAGTAAGATCTCCAACAGAAATCAACATGCAATCAAGAAATCAACAAGAGGTCAGTGAAAATTTCGCAGATCTAAAGTCTCCGTATGATAGAACTTTTGACCCCTCAAATCTCCATCGTTTTCTACGAAATTTCAGTATGTTATACTACAAGATGTCAGCTACAACTTCCATGAAGACATCAAAGCCAAAATCGAACTCCAAACACACATGCAAGCTCGAACAAGTCACTGACTTCCACAAACCGAGCAAGAAAAATCACATGGCTTGAAAACAACCAACCCTTACCTCGGTTTCTCTCACAAATAACACTCAAAACCGAACATGCAAACCATATACACACATGCAAGAGAAGTTAGAGGACTCCACTTGCCTCTAAACCTCACGAACGGCGGCACACGGCGGCGAACACGGCGGCACACGGCGGCTCCTCCTCCTCCTTTCTCTCTCGGCCGCTCCCTCTCTGTCGCATCTCACTCTCTCTCTCGCACTCTCTCCCTCTCTCTCACTCTCGGTTCTGCTCGGTCACTCCCTTTTTCTCTCTTACACGAGCAGATTAGCTGCTGGTTTTGCTAAAAACCGGCCAACAAAGAGGGGGATTTTCGGTGGATGCATGCATGGAGGACAGGTGTAGGTACAACAAGGACAAGTGTTTAATGTCAAAGGACAAGTGTAATTATAGAGGAGACAAGTGTAGGGGGAGAAGCCTTTTTCCGATTCTCTTCTCCTCTCTTTCTCGACTACTCTGTCCATTTATTCTTCTGTAAGTTCACTTAAATTTTAAATTTATTCTTTGCTAATCATTAGCTGCTTTGTGGCAGCTTGTAACAGGGAAACACGGAGGCTTGTGGGCGAGCACTCAACAGCTTGCTCGTCCATGCAATGGGAGGAACTCCAGTTGTCAATCCTCCTCTAGCGACGTGGCCATCATTTGCAGGGTCTCGGTCAACATCTCTTCTCTCTTGTTGACTATTATGTCGACTAATTAAATGGTTACTATGGAGTGGTTTGGGTCGGTGGGTTGCGGCTTTATTACTCTTAATATCCAGCCACACTTTATTCTAAATATTCGCCTTAAATCTCCGCATGTGCATGAGTTATATACGGCCTATTCATATGGCCGTATGGTACTACAACAATAAACAAGGATGGTTCGATTCGTAGGGTACATGGCCAAGTATAGATTATTAATCTATTGAATTTGAATTTTCACAACCATAAGCACAAATCATCTAATTAAAAGACTAATGGCTAAAACATAAGCCAAGGGAAATTTTATCACCTAATTAAAGACTTTTACTCACCTAATGACTTGGCTTTGAATTTTGGGATGCCACAGGATCAGCCCCTCAAGTTGGTTCATGTAGATGCTCAAATATTCAAGAACTGGGAGTTTGAGGCCCATATCCACAGGAAGAGTCCCTAGTATCCGGTTCTCTCCAACTTCAAAAAAAGCTAGCGAAGAGAGATTGAGTAACGAAGATGGAATTGTACCTGACAATCTGTTTTCGGTGAGGGAAATGAATCGCAAGTTTGTAAGGTGGCCTAGAAGTGGGGGAATGCTCCCACCCAAGTTGTTGACACCTAAAAAACAGCCCTCTAATGAAGATAAGTTTCCAATGGAGGAAGGCACACTCCCAATCAAATTATTAACACTCAAATTGAACATTTGTAGCTTCGATAGTGAACCGAGCTCTCTAGGAATCTCTCCGGTTAGTTGGTTGCGGTGAAGAGTGAGGGTGACAAGGTTAGAGCAAATCGATATGTTTTTGGGAATTTCACCGACCAATGAATTGTTTTCTAGACTTAAGCGATGAAGGCATCGCAGCCGACCGACTTGTGGAGGGATTTCATGATCGAGACTATTGTTGACAAGCCGCATTTCCCTTAGGAAGCTGAGATTCCCAATATGAGGAGAGATTGCTCCGGAGAGTCTTTGTGACGACAAGTCTATGGCTGTGACCCTTCGGTGCTTCCGGCTACAAGTAACGCCATACCACTGGCAAAATCCAATGCTATTATTCCATGAGTTGAGCACACCGAAAGGATCTCCGGTTCTGCCGGCCTTAAATGTGAGCAATGCGACTCTGTCTGTTTCATTGGTGGTAGATGAGACTTGGTTAAAGCACAATGCAAGAGCAATACCAAGAAGAAAATGGCGTGATTGAAACTCTACAAAACTCATGCTTACGAGTTTCATGACTCAAAGCTCAAGGAAGCAAATAAATATGAAAGCAAGGCAAGATGAAATGAGATGCAGGTTTGGTACTAATGGAAACTGTGAAGAGATTTATAGGAATGTGTCGATTTTTCATGACAGCTTTTTGACGCGCTCTCTTCTTCTTTTTTCTTTTTGACTCAGAAGTCATGGAACCGCTTTTTTTGTTTTTTTCCTCTTTCTTTTACTCAGGGATCATTAAAGAGTCTTTTTCCTTTATGATGGGGGTGGAATTCTAGCTTTTCTTCCTTTTTCATAACTCAGTAGTTTCTTGCCCCTTGCCCCGACCAAAAAACAAAACAAAAGAGAAAAAGCTTTGGCTCCATGCAAATTAAAGAGAAATTCCTCGCTTGCCTTTTAATTAATATCTAAAGATGATGGAACAAAGGATGGCACTTTGAACCATACGAATAATGCCGTGTTCTTGGTATTGTCCAAAAATCTATCAATAATGCACAAACTATGGATCCGCGATTCCCAAAAATTTTGATAGTGATTATTGCAAGTGGTTCATGGAATTTTAGCAAGATTATGCCCCATGTTAATTGTGGAGATGTGTGAGAATCTTGACTCGTTGGGATTGTCGCGACCAATTTTTTTCGGGTGTGAACCACCTAGGGTTTGGCTAATGGATTGTTAAGCCTAAACTTAACTCGGGCTCTCCCAAGCCCATACCAATTCGCGACTTTCGGTTCAAGTTCTTAACATGCAAATTTTTTAATTAGGAGTCGCCACTAATCTATTTTTGGTGGGTCGATTAGAAACCCAAGTAAAGTAACGGGAGATTCACTTTACTCCTACGAACCAGAGATTTATGAGTTCGGGGACTTGATTACGCTAGATTTCGCTAACGCCCTTTCGGTACATTTCTTTTTTGCAAGCAGTTTGGATTGATTTTAAATTTATTTCTCTAACATGTGAGGCGATCATGCGGATGCGCAATCCACCAATTTAACACCCAGATAAACAATAAATAAATGGCAAAAACTTACCTCAAAGCAATGAGAGCATCTGCAATGTTAAATTAAAATCCACATCAACAACCCTAGATATGGTTTCTAATTAACACGCAATTTCTTTTTTTTTGTTTTCACTTAATTAATGAAAATCATGCAATATGCAATGCAATATTAACTAAATGACCTAATTCTAATGTCATGCAATTTCTAATTAAATGGACCTAGCAACAATTATCAAATTTAATTCTATATGACATGCAATGACATTTTTTGTGTTTTTTATAAAAAAATTCATAATTCAAAATCTAACTAAAGTGAGATATTATCTATCTTAAGTTAGGAAATAGACTAATATGAATCCTATCTTAACTCGGAAATTTATCTCGACATGCAATTTAATTCAAGGATATTATCTAACCTAGATACCATCTATACATGCGTTCTAATATAATCAAAAAAAGAATCTAACTATTCTATCATGCAATTCTATCTAGGAAATTTATTGTAATCTACATGATATGCAAATGCAATCTTTTTTGTATTTTCGGGATAAATAAAGCAATTAAAAGATAAACACCAAATCATCCATGGTCATCAAAGATATTATCCATTGTTCGAGTTTGGAAACGATATCTAATCAAACCTGATTGTTTCGCTAATAAAATCGATAAATTGATCTTAAGCCTTAAAGATCAAGATATCGATTTTATTCCCGTTGATTAATTATTCCATCTAAAGCCTTATAGATGGAATAAAAAATCATAGTGCGGTTGCGAATTAGGAAATAAATCCTAATTGAAAGTTACGTCTATCACTCACGGATATGAAACTAGGTAGACATATATTTGGCAATAAAATATCCAAATATACTAGAGATGTGCACCTTACCTAATTTGATGATATTCTTCCCAAATCTGGACCAAGTGCAATCGGACCGAGATCGCGACCGATTTTTTTGACAGCGAACGGCGGCAAGGTTATGTGCACGACGACGATGCTCCACGGCGGTGGGGGTGCTTGGCAACGTATCGGCTATTCTTCCCTCAAAATCTGTAGCCGCCACCTTCCAACCTCTTCTCGGTCTACTCGCCAGAAACTATTCTTTTGCTTGCATGAAATAAAATTATAACACCCGTAACGTTACTAGCAAATCTGGAAAAACAACTAAAATAATAAAAGTCCACCGAAATTCTTATGACTCCTCTTTGACCGTAGACTTCGGGGCAAGTGGTGATGTCCAGAGAGCACACTTGCGCATGAATTGGCTTTTGTGGATGAGCCTGGTCAACCATAAACTCCACTGTCCCTCTGCTACGTCCACATATATGTGTCCGTGTGTTGTAGAATGCAAAAGTGGAGAAGACGTTAATATGGAGATGATCAAAATGTGGGATCATCCATGAGACTATGCTTAAATAAATAAATAAAAGACATATGGCGAGATTTTAATCAAAGAAGAAGCCAAGGCGTGAATCGCATATCCCGTTCTGCATGTGTCGTGTTCCCTTCACGTCTCTATGCTGAGCGGGGGTTCATCAGGAAGCAGCAAGCGTCTCATGGGAAAATTGCTGGCGCCAATGTGCTTGGTTCGTCTCAAAGAACACCTAGCTTCGTCAATGGGGGTTAGATCAGATCGGATTTCGCCGAGGAGGGAAGCGGCAGCTCTTTGTGTTGTTGATGCTGTGGGAGTTCGGAATTAAAACATACGTCTTCCACTTGAAGCGGCTTTGAAACTGGCGTGTGGCAGCAACAAGGGCACAGCAGCAATCATGGGGGCCGTGATGGCTAATCCAAATATTGATTTCCGAACTTGAATCTACAAACGTTAGCTTGCGGATCGAGATGGGGGCTCAGCGTGGCAGCGCACGGCTGCAGTCTACGCTATCGGCAATGGCGGGCGTCTCGGCACGGTGCCACGGATGGCGTTGGGAAGCAGCGGGAGGCAGCAACTCAAACTTGGTTCAGCAACAGTAACGGCTCGGGCTTTCGGCGGTGATGGAGATGCTGGCGTAGCGGGCAGCAAGCAGCAGCGTCGTCGTCGGTGTGGGCGTGACGATGGCAAGGCTACTCTCTCTCCCTTCCCAATTGTGGCTTTCAGAAAAGACAAAGAAACTCTATTTATTTCCTCTCAATGTGCCCACTCACGATATCTCTACCCAATAGCCGTGTTTTCAATTGCGTGGCCTCCTCCTAAACCCTAGCGAATTAACCTATTTATAGGCCACGAATTAGGGTTTTTTTTTTCAATTTTCCAAAATTATATCCACGAAGATTTCTTTTCCAAACGCAATATTTACTTTTGAATTGAAATCTTACAAAGGTAAATCCGTAAAATCTCCATGATGATACGGACTTGGGCTGATTCGCTCTCTTCGTGGGCTTAGCCCGATTCATCAATTTAAAAGTTCCGAACCATCAATTCGAACCCACCTGTCACCGGCTCAATGTAAATGCAAATTAAAGATAAATGCACATAAAACTATATGCTATGCAATTAACTATTTTTTTAGGAAAAAATGACCGGATCGCCAAAATTTAGGTGTCAACAGGGATTAAAATGGAGACTTCTGCTTTATGACATAAAATGGAGACTCAAAAGAGCGCCGCTTTGATAAATCCGAAAGATATTACCAAAAAATTACCTTGCATGATGAGATAGTGTTATGCCGATGAATCTCTGTGCTCCATGGACAAAGCAGAGGCAAATTTCACCCTTTAAAAGTAGTTCCTCGTGGTTAATTTATGCTATGATCTTCACTACCTATCTAAGTACTTCGCTCACAGCAAACAGAACCACTCATATTCCAAAGAAGCATGAGATGACCAGAAGCCACCCAGAAGCACCCTCAACATCAACTTGTTCTTTCTACATTGCTCTTCATTGGACGTTATTCATCATTAATTTGGTCAAGACAGACAAGTAGCGTGTGAAAAAGTCAATATGAGTCGTTAGAAAACTACATAATTATGGCATTGTAAAATGTGTAATCCTGAATTGTCATTTTCGTTTTTTACTTGCTGAAATGAGCAAATCCCCATTAAATTCAGAAAAAAAAAAAAAAAGAATTTATGAACAGAAAATACATACCTCCCCCTTAATCTTCACTTTCATCATAATCCATGGATAAGTAAGCAGTAAAAATTCAGTTCTTTATAAAATACAAATATAAAGATAATATATCAAAAAAGTTTATTATACTCTCATTCTACCTTAGGACCTTGCAAAGGAATTTTTTTAATAAAAATATCATCCTTTTAAACAGCTTAGCAACTCAGAACTTTATAAGAACCTTATTATCAGCAGTTGAGTACTGTCAAATAGAATTTCAAGAAATTGATTTATGTAATTTCATTGCAACCGTTGTCATCGCAAGCCTCCTTTCTGCATTTGATATGGAAAAGAGTAAAACTTGTTATAAGGTCAGAACATAAATGGACAAACTCTCTATAATTTATTTAGTAAGAAGAATCATAAAAAGGCAGAGAAAAGATTACAATGGTTTCTTCAAATGGCTCCGTGACGTTCCTGTATTTGAGTGTCAATCTGTATAATCAGAACAGGTAATTGCAATTTGCAATCATAGTCAGAAAGAGAGAGAGAGAGAGAGAGAGAGAGAGAGAGAGAGAGAGAGAGATAACAATGTGTTGTCAAAGCAAATGTACAGCCACTGCAATTGATAAAATTGACCAGAAAGTATTATCTTACAATTATGAAACCTTCAGAAAGAAAATAAAAAAAATAGTAAAGTTACGTTGCATGCCATTAGGAATAGAGGTGTGCAACGGGAACCGATTAGACCGGACCGGATCGGACCAACCGGTTTTGGGCAATTACTAGAGAGAGCGGTCCGGTTCCCAATTCCCATTCTTGGAACCAGTGGCCGGTTGGTTTGGTTCCTCATTCCAAGGCGGGGACCGGACCAGACTAGTTGATATGAAAAAAAAAAAAAAGATACCTGAGAAAAACCCTCTGCCCTTAGGTTTGTTTTCCCCCTCCTTCGTCCTTCCCTTTTTACTTTATGTTAGTGCTTTACCTTCCCTTTTTGCCTTCCGCTTTACCTTCCGACCACTAAAAAAATCGAAGCTCAGCCTAAGCTCAGCCGGACACAACTTTCATTTTCATTTCCATTTGTATTGAGCCCTAAGCCCCTCGCCAATGGTCCAGAATCTAAGATTCAAATTTTCTATATTATTGAATTTGAATATTGCCTAACTTATTCGCGAAGAGATTCCTTTTGGCAATTTATTTTTGCCCCTGAACAAAAAATTATTGATTCCACTAGACTGGACCAGTCGGTCGGTCCAATTCCCGGTTCCAGGATTGGTCAGTCTGGTTCCCGGTCTTGGAATTTGGGAACTGGTCCTCCCGATTTCACCTTGAAATCGGACCGAACCAAGAACCGATTAGTCCCAATTAGGAAGGTGTTTATTGCACATTGTATACCTATTTTGATAAGCATTTAATTAACAAGATACTTGTTAAACACCCAATTACTAGAAGTCTAGCATTTCCTATATAAGTTTGGCACCGCGATACTAGTCACCTATTGTGGTCGTTTTTTTTTCCCTTGTAATGAAATAATCATTAAATATTAAATTAAGAATTTAATAGGTTGTGGGCTACTTTGAGACGGATACAATTATAAAAGGAAAAAAAAAAGATACTGTGCCACACGCCAAGGTCTACTTTCTAAGTCTTTAAAGTCAAATGTGAACCGGAGAATTCATAGGAAGGTTGACTTCGAATACAAGCGGAAGAGACTTTTTTTTGGCGTGATCGTCACTAGTCAGAATGGAGTCTTTTTTTTTTTTTTTGGGTCAGAAAATGGAGTCATGTGGATGCAGGATTAACGAAGGATTTGCGTGTCACGTAACTTCATGAGGAGTAACAGCGCATGAGGTCTGGATAATTTATTTTCCTTGGGGAATTGACATTAGTTTGTGAGGCACAATTTCTCTATTTCTCTCAAACCAGATAAAATATTATTCTTAATATACAAGGAGAGATATGATAGTTATGCATCATCATAGATTATATTGTTCATATATTGCGAAATTTGCATCACAAGTTCCTCAGGAAAATCAGCCATTGTAGACCCTTGGGCCTTTTTACAAGGCCGTGGGAAAAAACCACGGCAAAATTATAAAAGAGGTTGAATGACTAACAGTGATTAGACGTTGATTGAAACATTATTATTGGATCAATAGTCACATTTGATTGAACCAATAATTTATATTATGAATTAGCCCTCAACATGGCAAAAATGCCCATAAATATTACTTGCACAAGACATTTAGATGTTGATCTATTTTTCTATGGCTAATAAATGTTCATCCTAATGAAAATTTGTAAATAGAAACCAACATCAAGTATAGATATATTTAGTCCATGAGGTCTGTAAAAATTTTCACCTTCATTGCTATGTAAGAAAAAGAAAACATTGATGGGAAAGTAGATAATAGGAAAAAATATCTGAATGAAAATAAGAAAGGTGAGTTTTCATTAAATCTCGCATGATGTACATGTTTTTCATTTACATTCTTTCTTACCCTAAAATGAAAGAAAAAAATATTTTCAATATCTCCATTCTCAATTTTTTCCACAAACCAAATAATATTAAAAAAATAGGAAAAAAATTAGGTCTTCACCATCTTTCTTTTTTTTTTTTTGGTGGAATCACAACCGAAAAAGTTGTCAAAATTTACTCAAACCTATTCATATAAAATTAAAAAGAAAGAAGATAAGGACCAAACGTTAAAGTTTCACCAGGAAAATAGGCCACTAGCAACAGTCAAAAAGATGGAAAATAAAAGTTTCCATGATATAATTTATACATGTATCCTATCATAACTTTTTTCAGACGTGATTATTGATTAACGTTCATAGGGAATCACACACATTATTTACGCAAGACTTTTTCGAGCATGTGATTATAATAATTATATGGGAAGACCCCTAATTTCAAGGTAGGCGCTGATTTGTTCTTCCTTTGACCAATTAAAGAAAAAGCTAAAGAAAGAGATTCCCAAAAAAACATGCACTGGGCTCATGCTGTTGATTTACATGTGTTTCGCCTGAAATCCTTTAAGATGTCTAGTCTGAAAAGCATTTGCACAGTTAATTAAGCAATGTGGACATGCCCTTTGATTTTCAAAAAAACATTTCTGACCCAAGCGGTCCCTGAATTTTCAAAGAAAGTCTCTACCGATCAAGACGGCTTTTGATTAAAGCATGCATGCAGAGTGTTGGAAGCGGCAGCACCTCAAGGAACAAGCAAAGTTAGGAGTGGCTGTGATACCAAGATTACAAAGTAGGTCAAATCGCTTCTTCTTGTAATGCAACTGGACCCATTTGCTTCCATCTCTAATTCCTTCCCCGTTCTTTTCTACCGCTACTGATTTTGGCTTGCTATTATCCTCCAAAGTATTTATTGATCAACAATGCTAGAGATGCATTTTGCAGGCAGATTTTCTCGTGAATAATCTGACTTCATTTAACGACTTTTAAATGCAAATGAGAATGAAACTGTACAAGATAAACATGATTACAAGTATTTTCTTGTGGACCATCGACAATTGCTTGTAGTTAGGGTCTCCATTATTAGACAAGTGGTCTTTCATCCTTGGCAGCGTGGAAGTAAAGAATGCGAAATGTTTTCAAGTATTGGAACAATCCGTAATTGTGAAATCAAACACACCCGATTACATCACCAGAATTGTGCAAGACTAATTCTATTAAACCATTGTTGGACCACCCCGGCGTGGAAATTAACCTTCGAAAGATTTTATGCGAGAAAGCTGAATCTAAAAATAGTAACTTCTTATTCCAGACTATCATTTCTTCATCCTGAAATCAGATGAACATTGCTCATTTAGGAAGCTTGTAACTGACCTAAATTCGCTTTACCGCAACATTAACAGTATCCAATTATTTCGTGCATCAACTTGGGGATGGACATTGGAGAGCGATTCCTAGTCAAGGTGCAGAAACCAAACTCTCCTCTGAATCAGGAAAAAAGCCTGAAATATAAATTTCCACATTAAAAAATAATAATAATAAAAATAAAAAATAAAAAGGAGACTAGTTAGGATTTAACAAGAAGGAAACCCCACACAATGCCACTTCTTTTCTTTTTGTTAAATATTCACACAATCATGGAAAATCTGAGACAAACTTTCTACATATTGAAGAAGCTAAGAACTTTCTATAAAGTGGAGAAGCTTTATCGTGGAAAATCTGAACAAATTTTCATAAAGTGAAGAAGTTGTGTCGTGGATCTTACTTTAAGATTTCCCAAGGACCACGGTTGATTTATCTTATTCTTCTAAATCGGTATAAACACCAACAAAATAAATTTATTACTAAGATTGACTCGGAAACATCATAGCAATACTCAAGACCCATGCATCACGGGCCTTGCCGTGACTTTTGAAGAGCCAATCGCATTGTTGTAGCTATTATACATTCCCTTCTGTTGACTTTCGAAGAAGCTGTGTCATGGATCTTACTTTAAGATTTCCCAAGGACCACGGTTGATTTATCTTATTCTTCTAAATCGGTATAAACACCAACAAAAGAAATTTATGACTAATATTGAATCGAAAAACATCATAGCAATACTCAAGACCCGTGCATCACAGGCCTTGCCGTGACTTCCGGAGAGCCAATTGCATTGTTGTAGCTAATACACATTGCCTTCTGTTGACTTTCGAAGAAGCTGTGTCATGGATCTTACTTTAAGATTTCCCAAGGACCACGGTTGATTTATCTTATTCTTCTAAATCGGTATAAACACCAACAAAAGAAATTTATGACAAAGATTGACTCGGAAACATCATAGCAATACTCAAGACCCGTGCATCATGGGCCTTGCCGTGACTTTCAGAGAGCCAATTGCATTGCCATAGCTATTATACATTGCCTTCTGTTGACTTTAGAAGAAGCTGTGTCGTGGATCTTACTTTAAGATTTCCCAAGGACCACGATTGATTTTTCTTATTCTTCTAAATCGGTATAAACACCAACAAGAGAAACTTATGACTAAGATTGACTCGGAAACATCATAGCAATACTCAAGACCCGTGCATCACGGGCCTTGCCGTGACTTTCGGAGAGCCAATTGCATTGCCGTAGCTATTAGACATTGCCTTCTGTTGACTCTCGAAGAAGCTATGTCATGGATCTTACTTTAAGATTTCCCAAGGACCACAGTTGATTTATCTTATTCTTCTAAATCGTTATAAACACCAACAAAAGAAATTTATGAATAAGATTGACTCGAAAACATCATAGCAATACTCAAGACCCGTGCATCACGGGCCTTGCCGTGACTTTCAGAGAGCCAATTGCATTGCCGTAGCTATCATACATTGCCTTTTGTTGACTTTTGAAGAAGTTGTGTCGTGGATCTTACTTTAAGATTTCCCAAGGGCCACGGTTGATTTATCTTGTTCTTCTAAATCGTTATAAACACCAACAAAAGAAATTTATGACTAAGATTGACTCGGAAACATCATAGCAATACTCAAGACCCATGCATCACGGGCCTTGCCGTGACTTTCGAAGAGCCAATTGCATTGCCATAGCTATTAGACATTGCCTTCTGTTGACTTTCAAAGAAGCTATGTCATGGATCTTACTTTAAGATTTCCCAAGGACCACAGTTGATTTATCTTACTCTTCTAAATCGATATAAACACCAACAAAAGAAATTTATGACTAAGATTGACTCGGAAACATCATAGCAATACTCAAGACCCGTGCATCACGGGCCTTGCCGTGACTTTCAGAGAGCCAATTGCATTGCCGTAGCTATTATTGCCTTATGTTGACTTTCGAAGAAGCTGTGTCGTGGATCTTACTTTAAGATTTCCCAAGGACCACGGTTGATTTATCTTATTATTCTAAATCGTTATAAACACCAACAAAAGAAATTTATGACTAAGATTGACTCAGAAACATCATAGCAATACTCAAGACCCGTGCATCACGAGCCTTGCCATGACTTTCGGAGAGCCAATTGCATTGCCGTAGCTATTAGACATTGCCTTCTGTTGACTTTCGAAGAAGCTATGTCGTGGATCTTACTTTAAGATTTCCCAAGGACCACGATTGATTTATCTTATTCTTCTAAATCAGTATAAACACCAACAAAAGAAATTTATGACAAAGATTGACTCGGAAACATCATAGCAATACTCAAGACCCGTGCATCACGAGCCTTGCCATGACTTTCGGAGAGCCAATTGCATTGCCGTAGCTATTAGACATTGCCTTCTGTTGACTTTCGAAGAAGCTATGTCGTGGATCTTACTTTAAGATTTCCCAAGGACCACGATTGATTTATCTTATTCTTCTAAATCAGTATAAACACCAACAAAAGAAATTTATGACAAAGATTGACTCGGAAACATCATAGCAATACTCAAGACCCGTGCATCACGGGCCTTGCCGTGACTTTCAAAGAGCCAATTGCATTGCCATAGCTATTACACATTGCCTCCTATTGGGACCTCTCACCTAATTGCATATTCTGGCAAACATTTAGATCATAGTGCAAATGACATTAGGTGTGCGGATCATCAAAAGATAATCATATTGGGCAGCAGTTAGGGAAGATATAGATGAAATTGGTGTATCATCGACATGGAGTAAGAAACAAGATAAAGGAAGAACAAAGAAACTATTAAAATATCTCTCGAGTTTGAGTTTGTGAATAAAATCCAACCCAAATAAAGTATGCGAAAAAAATACGGAAATTGTATCCACGTCAAAGTCATGATTCAAGAATAAAGATTGTCTCCGTGTTGGAATCAAGATCAAGAATGGAAATCCTACTTGAATTTTCATCGGATGCAAGATCGTCTTAAAATATACATGATACGCTTTCCTGATTAAAGTTGTGGCTAGGAAAGGAAAAATTTGTCCAATAAGTCTTAAACTTATTGCACTGTTGCCAATTCAATCTTAAACATTTCAATTTTGTCAATTGAGTCCTAAACATTTTCACATTTTGCCAACTAAGTCCATCTGGCTAATTTTGGCTGAAAATAGGTAACGTGGACACCGACCGCACGATCGGTGCTAACTTTGATAATTTTTAATAATATTATTTCCTTTATTCTTTTCTTTTTATTTTATAGCCCTAGGCTGGCGAGGCGAGGGCGTTGCGGCCCTCATCGACGCCATAGTTGAGAATGTTGGGAGCACGCACCAATGGCTCGATACCTTCACCTGAGAGATCGCTAAGAGGAAGCCCAAATAATAATATATTTCTTTCCATGAGATATTCACCAAACACCGATACACATCTGGAGTGGCCGCCAATCACTCTTAATTCCTAAACATCGGGACTAACTACCAATCAACCTCGACACCTTCACTTGGAGAGATGGCCAAGAGGAAAACTAAATTTGAGCCAATTAACCCTACATTCACTCAAAAACTTAAACCAATGATATAGACTAATTAAAATATACTAATGGCTCCATCCCACCCCAATTCCCTGAAGTAAGACACATGCATCTCAAGTGGTTGGAAACATAGGCATGGCCACGGAGCGTGGGAAAAATGCTCAATAGGAAGGCTCTGGCTTAGCATTGACTACCGAGTGATGGGTGGCTCAACAGACAATTGTGACAATTTCGTGAGGGACGAGGTGAAATTTTGTTTATTACCACTGCGAGGGCCATATTTCCACTTCGAATATGTATTCACTCCACCTTCACTTGCATTAGTCATGAAGATCTATCATTCTTGAAAATAGACGCATCAACATTAGCCCGTCTCAGGTTCCATGTATTCTCTGAGAAACTATACATCATTATTGACTATGATACACACAAGGAAGAGACAAGAGTAACACTCGCCAATATGACATAACACAAACTCTATACATACTGGTCAACATCACTAGAGACATGAACAAAATTCACAGAGATCGAAACAACAATCGATGCATCCAAAACAAGCGAGGCCGGTGCAGAGTAGCGTAAGAGCGACTGCGCACCGGTCATTCACATAGGAGCAAGTTTGGATGTAGCACATGCAACAGATGCGATCCATCAGCTTGCCGCAACAATTCGAAGCTGCCTTGACCAAGACATCCGCAGCATCCGACGTCTTCTCTTCGACTCTGGTGGAATATTCTTCACTGTTGCAGTCAAGTTACCGAAGCGTTTACCCAAACTTCCCAGCAAAATTACCCTCTGGCCCTTTAAGTCCAGCATCTTCTTGAAATTCACTTTTTCAAGCACTTGTTTTAAAGTGAAGATAATGACCTTGTGTTAATGAAGAAAGAAGATAAGGACTAAACGTTAAAGTTTTACCAAGAAAACAAGGCCACTAGTAGTAGTCAAAAAGATGGAAAATAAAAGTTTCCATAATATAATTTATACATGTGTCCTACCATAACTTTTTTCAGATGTGATTATCGACTAATGTCTATAGGGAATCGCACGCATTATTTATCCAATACTTTTTCCGAGTGTATAATTATAATAATTATATCGGAAGACCCATAATTTCAAGGTAAGTGCTAATTTTCTCTTCCTTGGACCAATCAAAGAAAAAGCTAAAGAAAGAGATTTCAAAAGACATTCACTGGGCTCGTGTTGTTGATATACATGTGTTTCACCTGAAATCCTTTAAGATGTCTAGTCTGAAAAGCATTTCCACAATTAATTAGGGAATGTGAACATGTCCTTTGATTTTCAAAAATACATATTTGACCCAAGCGGTCCCTGAATTGTCGAGGAAAGTCTCTGCCGATCAAGACGACTTTTGATCAAAGCATGCATGCAACGTGTTGGAAGCGGCAACACCCCAATGAACAAGTAAAGCTAGGAGTGGCTGTACTACCAAGATTTCAAAGTATTTATTGACAACGACGCTCGAGATGCATTTTGCGTGCAGATTTTCTTGTGAATAATCTGACTTCATTGAACGACTTTTAAATGCAAATGAGAATGAAACTGTACATGATAAGCATGATTACAAGTATGTTCTTGTGGACCATCGACAATTGCTTGGAGTTAGGGTTTCGCATTAGTAGAAAAGTTGCCTTTTATCCTTAGCTGCGTGGAAGTAAAGAATGCGAAATGTTTACAAGTATTGGAACAATCCTTAATTGTGAAACCAAGCATTCCTAATTTCATCACTAGAATTGAGTAGTGCTAATTTTGCTAATCCATTGTTGGACCACCCCTAGCATGGAAATTAACCTTCCAAAGATTCTACACAAGAAAGCTGAATTCAAAAACAGTAGCTTCTTATTCCGTACAATAAATTTATGACTTTTTTTTTTAATTATTTGGTTAACAGTATTCTTATTAAACACCCAATTACAAAAAGTCAGTCATTTTCAATATACGTTTGAAAAGGTATGGCGATACTTGTCACACATTTTGGTAGGTTTTTTTTCTTGATACATAATAATCATTTAATTTTAAATAACGAAGTTAATAGCTTCTGGGCTACTTTGGGACGGACACTATTTTAAAAGGAAACAGGAAAGTGTACCCCACCCTAAGGTCTCCTTTCTAACTTTCCAAGTCCTTAAAGTCAATGTGAAAAGCAGAAATTAGAAAAGTTGGATTCTAAATTCAAACGGAAGAAACTTCTACTTTTTGGGACCGTCGTAACTTGCCAACATGGACTGGAAACATTTAGACGTACGTTTCACGGATGATTCGCATGTCATTTAACCTATGAGGAGTAACCGTGTATGTGGTCCGGATAATTTATTTTCCTTGGCGAATTGACATTAGCTTATGAGGTATGATTACTCTCTCCGTCACTTGAACCAGATGAAATATTTAATATACGAGGAGAGATATGAGAGCTACTCATCATCATAGATTATAGATTTTACATACGTTGAAATTTGCATCGAGTTCCTCAAAAGCTAGTTCAAGGTGGTTTAACGTTTTAGTTTGAAAATTAGTTTTTTTTTTAAACTATAAATAAAGCAATCATAGAAAAAATTTAAATTAGTTTAGTATTTTTTTTTATATAACTCGAGGTGCTCAATAGTAGACTTATGCACAGTAAGTAACAGCTAATCGTGAAACAAATGTTAAATCCCAAACGTGACAATAGTTAAAAGCATATCAATTCTAGAATGTTGTGTCCTGGAAAGCTATCCAAGAAGAGAATGAAGGCATGACCTGAAAACTGGTCAGTGCCTAATTTTTGCAGTGCCGTTAGGAATAACGGTGTTGGTGGTCATCAGCATGGATTTCTCTTCCAGTCGTGTCCTGCCATTTCGAAAGCTACAGATGAACTTTCGAGGTAATTTTGGTCAGGTCACCATGCTCAGATGAGCTTTGTTCAGGTATGTGTCAACAATCTTGGCGTCGATTTGGAGGCGGTTGTTTATGGAGTTTTGGTCATTGGAAGCATGCAAAAGGATTGGGTAAGGAACGAGGGACGTGACGAGACGAAGAATACGAGTTTTCTCTTCAGAGACTGAGACCATCACCATCGATATCACATGCCTGGGATTATGCCCATCATCATAATAAATTGGCTATAGTTCATTCTCGTCTTGAGCCGATTGGTCTTCTCCTTGATGAGGACTTGATGGTACATGCTGGTGATTTCTGGTTGGCTAGAATTGATGGCAGACGGAACGCAATCGAACAAGTTCTATTGCGAAAAGAAATGAATGAACGGGAAAAGGAAAAGTTTGGCAAAACAAGAGTAATGAAAATGGCATACATTAGGATTAGCAGTTCTGGAGATCCATTCCCCAATGGAGAAACACAAGTAGCACCGATTGCATGATCAGAATTGGGATAAGACTACTTAAGCTAAACCATTATAGCAACCGTCCGGATCTATTCGGATCTGTTCTCGATTTATTGCATACAAGGAAGCTGAATCAGAAAGCTATATATTCTATTCATTTCCAGACTCATTTTTCCTTCGCAAACAGAATATTTGCTTATTGAAGCTGAATCTGAAAGAGATACTTGGCTTGACAGCAACATCACTCGTCTCCAACTGTCTCGCACAACTTCAGCGATGCATAGTGATTCCTAGCGAAGCTGTAGAAAGAAACCAAACACTCCTGTGAGTTAGAAAGCCTGGACAGAAGCTAGGATTTGCAAGGGGAAAGGATAAATTTCTAGTAAAAAAGGAGACAATGTTACTGCGTTAAAACAAACTGCTAAGAACAACTATTCATTCATTGGAAAAGGTTGATCATGGATATCAATTGAAAATAGCGGATGGTAATCCATTTTATACGTCTTAATGAGCTTCATACTGATAAAAGAACTCAACTTTTTTTTTTTTTTCAGACAGATTTTTTAAAATATCATAGCAATGCTCAAGACTCTGCATCATGGGCCACATGCAAGTGCAATAATCTGTGCAGATGAGGAATGATAATCAACTATTATCTCCTAAAAGAAACGACTGCTTCTCTCCAGCTAATTTCAAAGTTCAATTCCAACTTTTTTTATATGGCTTGACTATCCCACGGTTCGATTAGGGTCGAGTTGTATCCATGTTCTCAAACTTGAGACAAATTTTAACCGATGTTACTTAAGGTCCTTGCACTATGGGGCATATGCTACCTTGTTACATATACGGATGACAAATGACTATTACCTTATATTGAAAATGCACAATTGATTTGCTACTCTGCTACACATTTCATAATGTATATTTGCACAAGCATAAGCAAAACTAATAAGACAAGGAAGAGGTTAAGAAATTATCATGTCACCTGCGGTAGTTCATCCTGTTCATGGAAACCCAATGCAAAGAGCTTTTCCCTAATCTTTTGCAGTTGATTTGCAACTCCGTCGATGCTCATCCGTCTTGCAGGCACTTCATTTGAACAAGCCACTCCAATATTATATACCATAACCAAACACTCTTGAAATATCTCATTGCTTTCTGAAAGCCAATGCTGAGGACTATTGGGATCGAAACGACTTTCTCTTTCTAGAAGTAGAATGTGATCTGTAATTTCCAAAGCTCGCTCAGGCAAAGCTGCTGTGACAAAACTATGGAGAGTCAGGTTGTCCTTGAATCTATCATTGGTGGGACTCAATCCCGTGAACATCTCTAGTAAGAGGATGCCATAACTGTAGACATCGCCTTCTCTTGAGATCTCGCATCCCATTGCATATTCTACGCCATATTTAGATTGCATTGAAGATAAAATTGAGAGTGCCAATCATAAAAAAAAAAAGAATGTGGAGCTCATTAGAATAGAAAGTAGAGAGATTACCTGGTGGAGCATAACCAATTGTTCCTTTAAGACCCACTGAGCTCATTTGATTAGCAACAACATCAAGGGATGATCCAACAAGGAATTTCGCCAATCCAAAGTCGCCCACGTGTGCGACCATCTGAGCATCTAAGAGGACATTGCTCGGTTTTAAATCACAATGAATGATGGGGATGTGGCACCTGTGATGAAGATAATCTAGTGCAAAAGCAACATCAATAGCAATATTTATCCTCCAAATGAAATTCAACTTTTTTGGAAGCTCATTGCTATGAGATGATGTTGGATTTGGATGTAGCCACCTTTCCAAGTTCCCATTGTCCATGAATTGATAGACTAAGGCCTTAAAATCATTTCCTTGATAATCAATACTCGAGCAAACTGTCAATATCTTCAAGAGATTTCGATGTCTAATATTCTTTAATGCCTCACACTCGACTATGAAGCTTTTCAAAGCACCGGAACGCCCTAAATGAAGCACCTTCACAGCAACAATAGTTCCGTCACACTCGAGTATCCCCCTATACACAGAACCAAAGCTTCCAACACCGATCAAACTCATTGAAGAAAATCCATCAGTTGCTTTTAGGAGTGTTCCATAAGATACATTCGGACACGAACCATCTATCGAACTTGAAATTGGTTTATTTACTTTCTTCTTCAACCAAAAAAGACTTATAAAAGCAAGAAAAAGAGATATTTCAAGAACTCCAAAAATAATAGAAATGGACAATATGATTATATTAATCTTCCTTCTCTTGGAGCCTTTAGATATGCAATTGGGGAGGTGAAATTCTGGTAATCCACCGCAGAGCTCATTATTTCCAATAATGGAAGTACCGGTAGCATTCTTAAAGACTCCTTCACATGGTAGCATGCCTTTAAATTTATTATATGACAAATTCAAGACTTTCAAGGAATGAAATGTTGCTAAAAATTCTGGAATATGACCCGACAAATTGTTGTGTGAAAGATCCATCTCTCCAATGCCTCCTAATGATCTGATTGATTGAGGAATGGACCCATGGAAGAAGTTTCCCCCCATCCTTAATTCTGTCAATGAAGTGCAATCACCTAAACTACTAGGGATTTCACCTCCCAACAAATTGTCCGAGATGTCCAATGAGGTCAAAGCTCTCAAGTTGCCAACTTCTATGGGTAGAACCCCAGTCAAATGGTTATGAGACAAGTCCAAAATGATCGCTAATGATGAGAGACCTATAAGCTGTGGGGGTATGGCACCACTAAGATTGTTATTAGATAGATCAAGAAGAATAAGAGATCGACAGTTTGATAGATGGGAAGGAATTTGCCCTTGAAAGTTGTTATTGCGAAGTACTAGTTGAAGCAACTTGGTTAGTTTTCCAAAAGAAGGTGGGATAGTCCGCAAGTTGTTACCATCTAAGAACAGCTCCACTAGATTTTGTAGATTCCCCAAATTTGAGGGCATACCTGAAAGATGGTTGAGACCCATATCCAATAAATCCAGATTGACAAGATTCTCAACTTCTTCTGGAATCTCACCGGATATTTGATTATCTCGTATTACAAGTTTCATGAGAGTAGTAGATAAATTACCTATGCATTTTGGTAACACCCCACCAAACTTGTTGCTCGAAATAATCACATCCCTTAATTTGGTGTTGTTGATCAAGGAGCAAAGGAAGCTTAAGTCTCCAGGTTTTCCACTTCCAAGCTGATTCTCAAAGATTCTAAACCCAAGAAGCTCATGCATAGTTTCAAAAGAAGGTACATTCCCAGAAAACTTGTTCTTTGCAATTTGAAGGTTCCTTAGTTTTGTGCAATTCGATATCGACGGGGGAATTGGCCCCTCAAGTTGGTTCCGATCAATGCTAAAAACTTCAAGAAATGGTAGTTTGAGGCCTATGTCTGCAGGAAGAGTCCCTAGTATCCAATTGTTTTGAACAGTAAAAAAAGCTAGCGAAGAGAGATTGAGTAACGAAGATGGAATTGTACCCGAAAACTTGTTTTCTTCAAGGGAAATGAGTTTTGCAAGTTTGTCATGTGGCCTAGAACTTGGGGAATGCTCCCATCCAAGTTGTTGAAGCTTAAATAAAGGGATTCCAATGAAGATAAGTTTGCAATGGAGGAAGGCAAACTCCCAGTCAATTATTAAGAGATGAAACGAACACCACTAGTTTCGATAGTGAACCGAGCTCTCTAGGAATCTCTCCGGATAGTCGGTTGAGTTGAAGAACAAGGGTGACAAGATTAGAGCAAATCGATATGTTTTTGGGAATTTCACCGACCAATGAATTTTCGTCTAGTTCTAAGTAACGAAGGCGATGCAACTGGCCAACCTGTGAAGGGATTTCATGATCGAGACTATTGTTGGAAAGCAACATTACCCTTAGGAAGCTAAGATTCCCAACATGAGGAGAGATTGATCCGGAGAGTCCTTGTGATGACAAGTTTAGGACCGTGACCCTTCGGTGCCTTCGGCCACACGTAACGCCATACCACTGGCAAAACCCAATGCTATTGTTCCATGAGTTGAGCACATTGAAAGGATCGGTGGTTATACCAGCCTTAAATGCAGACAATGCGAGTCTATCTGTTTCATTGGTGGTGGACAAGACTTGGTTTAGGCACAATGCAAGAGCAATACCAAGAAGCAAATGGTGTGATTCAAACTCTACAAAACTCGTGCTTATGAGTTTCATGACTAAAAGTCAAGGAGGCAAGTAAATATGAAAGCAAGGCAAGAAGAAATGAGATGCAGGATTGGTACTAATGGAAACTATGAAGAGATTTATAAGAATGTGTCGATTTTTCTAGACAGCTTTTTGACGGGCTTTTTTCTTCTTCTTTTTTCTTTTTGACTTAGAAGTCATGGAACCGCTTTTTTGCTTTTCCTTTTTCTTTTACTCAGGGATCATTAAAGAGCCCTTTTCCTTTTTGAAGGGGTGGAATTCTAGCTTTTCTTCCTTTTTTTAAAACTCAGTAGTTTCTTGCCCCTTGCCCTGAACCAAAAAACAAAACAAAATTAAAGAGAAATTCCTCGCTCACTTTTTAAATAATATCTAAAAGAAGATGTAACAAAGGATGGCACTTTGAGCCTAACCAATAATGCCATGTTCTTGGTGTTGTCCAAAAATCTATCAATAATACACAAACTATGGATCCGTGAGTCCCAACAAATTTTGATAGTGATAATTGCATGCAGTTCGTGGAGTCTTAGCGAGATTATGCCCCATGTTAAGGGTGGAGATATGTGAGAATCCTGACTGGTTGGGATTAAAATGGAGACTGCTGTTTTATGACATAAAATGGAGACTCAAAAGATCACCGCTTCAACACATCCCAAAGATATTACCGAAAAAATTAACCTTGCATGATGAGATAGTGTTACTGAGACATGGACAAACCAGTGTTATGCGCACACAGCAAACAGATCATTAATTTGGTCAAGATAGGCAGGTAGCGTGTGAAAAAGTCAATATGAATCGTTAGAAAACTACATAATTATGGCATTGTAAATTTTGTAATCCCGAATTGTCATTTTCGTTTTTCACTTGTTGAAATGAGCAAATCCTCATTACATTCAGCAAAAAGAATTTATGAACAGAAAATACATACCTCAACCTTAATGACTTTCATCATAATCCATCGATAAGTAAGCAGTAAAAATTCAGTTCTTTACAAAATACAAATATAAATATAATATATCAAAAAAGTTTATTATACTCTTATTACCTTAGGACCTCGCAAAGGAGTTTTTTTCAATAAAAAGATCATCCTTTTAAACAACTTAGCAACGTAGAACTTCGTAAGAACCTTATTCTCAGCAGTTGAATACTGTCAGAATTTCAAGAAATTGATTTATGTAATTTCATTGCAACAGTTGTCATCGCAAGCCTGCTTCCTGCATTTGATATGGAAAAGCGTAAAATCTTGTAATGTCAGAACATAAATGGACAAACTTCTCTATAAGTTATTTAGTAAGAAGAATCATAAAAAGGCAGAGAAAAGATTACAATGGTTTCTTCAAATGGCTCCGTGACGTTCCTGTATTTAAGTGTCAGGTTGTATAATCTGCACGGTAATTGCAATTTGCAATCATAGTCAGAAAGAGAGAGACACTAACAATGTGTTGTTAAAGCAAATGTACAGCCACTGCAATTGATAAAATTGATCAGAAAGTATTATCTTACTATTATGAAACCATCAAAAAGAAAATAAAAAAATTATAAAGTTATATATACATGCCATTAGGAAGATGTTTATCGCACGCCGTATACCTATTTTGATAAGCATTTAATTAACAAGATACTTGTTAAACACCCA
Organism: Eucalyptus virginea; assembly: GCA_014182375.1. Lineage (NCBI taxonomy): Eukaryota > Viridiplantae > Streptophyta > Magnoliopsida > Myrtales > Myrtaceae > Eucalyptus > Eucalyptus virginea. The sequence continues at coordinate 55,098,016 of CM024519.1, forward strand.
GTGAAGTCTAGCATTTCCTATATAAGTTTGGAAAAGTACAGCGATACTTGTCACCTGTTTTGGTCGGTTTTTTTTTTTTTTTTTGTCATGAAATAATCATTAAATCTTAAATTACGAATTTAATAGCTTGTGGGTTGAGATGGATACTATTATAAAAGAAAAAAAGATAGTGTGCCACACGCCAATGTCTACTTTCCAAGTCTTTAAAGTCAAATGTGAACCGGAGAAATTATAGAAAAGTTGGACTTTAAATACAAACGGAAGAGACTTTTAGTTTTTGGCGTGGTCGTCACTAGTCAGAATGGAGTTTTTGTTTTTTGGTCAGAGAATGGAATCATTTGGATGCAGGATTCACAAAGGATTTGCGTGACATTTAACTTTATGAGTAACCGTGTATGAGGTCCGATAAATTTATTTCCTTGGGGAATTGACATTAGTTTATGAAGTATAATTTCTCTATTTCTCTAAAACCAGATAAAATATTGTTCTTAATATAATATGAGAGTTATAGTTATCATCAATAGATTATATTTTCATTTATTGCGAAATTTGCATCACAAAATCCTTGGGAAAATCGGCCACAGTAGACCCTCAGGCCTTTCTACAATGCCGTGGGAAAGAACCACGGCAAAAGCATTAAAACGTTGATTGACAAACATTATTAGCTATTGGATCAACAATCGCGTTTGATTGAACCCAATAATTTTTATCAAATTAGCCCTTGACATGGCAAAAATGCCCATAAATATTACTTGCACAAGACATTTAGATGTAGATCTATTGTTCTATAGCTAATAAATGTTCATCCTAATGAAAATCTGTAAATAGAAACCAACATCAAGTATAGATATATTTAGTCCATGAGGTTTTAAAAAATTTTGCCCTCATTGCCGTGTAAGAAAAAGAAAACATTGATGGGAAATATATGAATGATTGTTTTGATTAAACGCATAATAAATTTTCAATTTCATTCTTTCTTAGCCTAAAATGAAAAAAAAAATTGATTTTCAATATTTCCATTCTCATTTTTTTCCACAAACCAAATATATATTAAAAAATGGAAAAAAATTAGGTCTTCACTATCTTTCTTTTTTTTTTTTTTTTTTTTAAAATCACAACTGAAAAAGTTTTCAAAATTTACTCAAACCTATCCATATAAAATTAAAAAGAAAGAAGATAAGGACTAAACGTTAAAGTTTTCACCAGGAAAATAGGCCTATTAGCAGCAGTTAAAAAGATGGAAAATAAAAGTTTCCATAGTATAATTTATGCATGTGTCTTATCATAATTTTTTAAGATGTGATTATCAACTAATGTCCGTAGGGAATAACGCACATTATTTACACAAGACTTTTTTGAGTATGTGATTATAATAATTATATGGGAAGACCCCTAATTTCAAGATAGGTGCTGATTTGCTCTTCCTTTGACCAATCAAAGAAAAAGCTAAAGAAAGATTCCAAACGACACACATTGGGCTCGAGCTGTTGATTTACATGTGTTTCACCTGAAATCCTTTAAGATTTCTAGTCTAAAAATCATTTCCACAGTTAATTAAGCAATGTGGACACGTACTTTGATTTAAAAAAAAACATATTTGACCCAAGCGGTCCTTGAATTGTCAAGGAAAATCTCTGCCGATCAAGACGGCTTTGGGTTAAAGCATGCATGCAGCGTGTTGGAAGCGGCAGCACCCCAATGAACAAGTAAAGCTAGGAGTGGCTGTAATACCAAGGTTACAAAGTAGGTCAAATCGCTTCTTCTTGTAATTCAACTAGGACCCATTTGCTTCCATCTCCAATTCCTTCCCCGTTCTTTGCTGCTACTGATTTTGGCTTGCTATTATCCTCCAAGTATTTATTGATCAACAATGCTCTAGATGCATTTTGCGGGCAGATTTTCTTGTGAATAATTTGACTTCATTGAATGACTTTTAAATGCAAATGAGAATGAAACTGTACAAGATAAACATGATTACAAGTATCTTTGTTGTAGACTATCGACAATTGCTTGGAGTTACTACTCTCCATCAATAGAAAAGTGGTTTTCATCCTTGACAGTGTGGAAGTAAAGAATGCGAAATGTTTACAACTATTGGAACAATTCTTAAATGTGAAATTAGTCACACACGATTACATCACCAGAATTGAGTAAGGCTAATTATACTAAACCGTTGTTGGACCACCCCGGCATGGAAATTAACCTTCCATAGATTCTACACAAGAAAGCTGGATACAAAAACAGTAGCTTCTTATTCCAGATGCCATATCTATGTCCCTAAATAGTGGAACATTGCTCATATAGGAAGCTTGTAACTAACTTAACTTTGCTTTCTTACCGATATCTAATTATTTCATTGGAGAGCAATTCCTAGTTAAGTTGTAGAAACCAAACATTGACAAATCATGAAAAAGGTTTAAGACTCAATTGACAAAAATTGAAAGGTTGAGAACTAAATTGATACATGTACAACAAATTTATGACTGTTGACACCTAAAATTTGGCGACTCGTTTAGTCATTTATTACATTAAAAAATTATGGGTTAATTTTATCCCTGAAAAAATAGTTAATTGCATAGCATATAGTTTTAGGTGCATTTATTTTTAATTTGCATTTACATTGGGCCGGTGACGGATGGATTCGAATTGATGCTTCAAAAACTTTAATTTGACAGGTCGGACTAAGCCCACGAAGCAGGTAAATTGGCCCGAGCCCATTTTCTTTTTAATGACAAAAATTACCTAAATTGAGATTTGAAATGATATTACGGTGAATTTTGGAATTTAAGAAAATCGGGTTGTAATCTTATATTTAGGTGATAAAATCAGGAGATGTAGAAAATAAAAAAGTAATATTACGTGAGAAAAAAAAATCTTCACGGATGTTGATTTGAAAAGGAAATTAAAATCCTAATTTTCAGTCTATAAAAAGTTTTTGCATAGGATTTGAGAGGATGCCACACACATTGAATATTCGGCTGCACAAGGAGGCTTCGTCTCGGGTTTTCTAGGTCAAAGATTCAACAAAAAGAAGAAATTTTTGTGCGAAGGAAAAAGCCAGCGGAAGCTTTGGGGCTTCTGTTCGTTCTTTGACAAAAAAACACAAAAACAAGTCAAAAAGGAAAAGCTGTGACTGCAGAAGGGGATCGAGAGAGTGACGTGAGAGAGAGACGTGAGAACAGGGAAAAAGAAAAAAAGGAGAAAAGCGCTGTTCATCTTCCTCGGAGGTTGCTGTCACCGCCCCTTGCGCTGCCAATCTCCTCACCGGCGCACCAGCAGCCAAGCTTCCGTTGCGCCGGCCGCCGCGCACCACCGTCACCCTGCCGGTCCCGCCCGCGACGTGCAGCTCCTTCGCTGACGCCTGCTGCCGCTGTCTCGTCGCGCGCCCGAGCGAAGCCGCCGCTACAACCCGATTCCAGAACCACGCCGCGCCACCGCTTCCCTGTTGCAGTGCCTCGGCACGGCGCTGCCTCGCCGTGCCTGCCTCTCCGTCCAAGCGCTGATGCCGCAGCAGATCCAAGCCGGCTGTCGCCACTCCTGTTCTTTGCCCGTGTGTAGACGCCGCTGCAGTCCGTCCCTGCAACTCCACAGCCGCGAGCGTCGCTTCGCCAGCGCCTCCGCCGCCCTGCAGCAGATCCCGAGTCTCCTCTGCCGCGCCTGCCTCGCTGCCCGCTCAGCCCAGCACCTGACGCGCCGACGCTGCCCGGAGCCGAAGACCAGCGAACGACGTCCCTGCTCGCCTCACCTGCAACCCGCGAGACCGGCGAAGCCGCGGCTGCCCCTGCTCTGTTCCGGGCTCCCCTGTTGCCCGATCTCTTCGCCGCTGGTCACTGCGCCTCTCCGAAGCTCCGAACCTGCGAGCCCGCCTAGATCCGACCACCGTGACCTCCGACCAGTGACTCGACACTGCAACCTGAGCTGTTCCGCCTCTGCTCCGACGACCCGGCGCTGCTCTATTCGCTGCAGCAGGTTCCGAACCGGACGCCGATCCCTGGCTGCGACGAAGCCCTTGCGACGCCTCTGCCTGCGACCCAGGGCCCTTCGCCGAGCCTCCCTGCTGCTGGGTTTTCCCTCTGCCCGAGCCTGAGGGAAGCCCCCTGCTGCCTCCCCTGTTTTGCTGCTGGTTCGGTTACTGCCCTGCTGCCCCGACGCCGGACTCCCCTGGTCCGTTGGCTGCCACCCTTCGCCGGAGCTCCGACGACCGTGCCATCACCCTCACCGGAGCCCGTGGTTGACCCAACATCACAGCCCCCGTCCTGGGGGCGGTCGCGCCGAGCCTCCATCGTGGTTTACTTGAACCGATGGGATTTTTGGAAAATTCCAATTTAGGTAGAGATTTACTTTATTTTTAGGTAGATTTATTTTATTAGGTAGATTCATTTTATCTTATTTAGTTTTCTGGTATTTTGTCTCATTGTTTGAAATATTTCTTGATGTCTAATTGAAACCCCTAATGTAAAGATCCAATTTGTGAACCGCACGAATTTTTATCTCATCTATAAGACTTTAGATGAAATAATTTTAGATAAAATAATTATTCAATGGAAATAAAATTGATATTTTGATTTTTAAGGTTTAAAATCAATTTATCAATTTTATTAGCGAAATATTATCCTGATCCGAATGATGTGTGATATTTTTGATGATTTTGAATGGTTCGTCTTTGTCTTGATTCTTTATTTATCTTGAAATATAGTTAGAATATTTCATGCTTTAGAGTTATTTGCATATTTAGATTAAGCATTTTATTTATCATGAATTTTCGAAATAAAAAAGAAATAATAAAAAAACATAAATTTAGGTTGTTAGATTTTTGTTTCATTAGCTTAAATTGCATGTTTAATTATTCGACATTTTTTTTTAATTTCGAAATTAATTAAAAAAGAAAAAACATCATGCATATGTCATGTAAAATTAGGGCATCCTTTGCACGTCATTACACATTAGAATGAAATTGCATATTTCATTTTAGATTGATTTAGATAGACTACATATTATGTTAGAGATTGCTAAGTTAAGATAATATATTGGTTTAAATTAGGGTTTAGCCTGACCTAATCCTTAATATAAGTTGGATAGAATCTTAATCTAGCTAGATAATTTTCACATTTTTTTAATTTCGAATTTCATAAAAAAAAATACAAAAATGTCTTAGGATAAATTGGTTTCCATTCTCTAGGATAGATTGCACATTTATTAAGAAAACACAAAAAAATATTATGTGCATGTCATTTAGGATTAGATTCATGAAATGCATGCCATTTAATGATTGTTGCTAAGTCCATTTAATTAGAAATTGCATGTCATTATAATTAGGTCATTTAGTTAATATTGCATTGCATATTGCATGATTTTCATTAATTAAGTGAAAACAAATAAAAGAAATTGCATGTTAATTAGAAATCATATCTAGAATTATTGATGTGGATTCTAATTTAACAACGCAAATGCTTTCGTTGCTACGAGGTAAGTCTCTGCATTTTTTTATCTGCTTTCCTTGGGTGTTAAAAATTGGTGGATTGCACACCCGCATGATCACCTCACATGTTAGTGAAATAGATTTAAAATCAATTCAAGTTGTCGCAAATTTTTCAAAAAAAAAAAAAAAAAAAAAGGTACCAAAAGGGCGTTAGGGAAATCTAGCGTAATCAAGTCCCCGAACTCATAATCTCTGGTTCGCAGGAATAAAGTAAAACTCCCGTTACTTTACTTGGGTTTCTAAGGCGCGCGTGATAAAATTTCTACTTCTCTATTTCTCTGTTTTTCGTTCTATAGGAGCAGGTTTCAAAATGTAAACTGTTTGATAACGCATTTGATTTTTCTATTTCTCGAATGCATTTCTATTCCGGAAATAGATTTGCAGAAGAAATCGAAACTAAAATTTTAACTTCTCAATTTCTGAAATAGAAAGTGAGAAATCAATTTCGCCGTAAATCAATTTCTATTCCAGAAATTTTATCATGCGCACCCTAATCGACCCACCAAAAAACATATTAGTGGCGACTCCTAAATAAAATCTATCTGCATGTTAAGAATCTGAATATAAGTCGCGAATTAGTATGGGCTTGGGAAAGCTCGAGTTAAGCCTAGGTTTAACAATCCATTAGCCAAACCCCAGGTGGTTCACACCTGAAAATTTGGTCGCAACAATGACTCTTTTTTTATAATTATTCCGTTAACAGTATTCTTGTTAAACACCCAATTACAAAAAGTCTGTCATTTCCAATATAAGTTTGGTTGTAGAAAAGTGGTCTTTCATCCTTAACAACGTGGAAGTAAAGAACATGAAATGTTTATAAGTATTGGAACAATCCTTAATTGTGAAATCAGGCACAAACAATTACATCATCACAATTGAGTAAGACTAAATCTACCAAATTGTTGTTGGAACACCCCTGACATGGAAATTAACCTTCCATAGAATCTACATGAGAAAGCTAAATCCAAAAATAGTAGCTTCTTATTCCAAATTACCATATACGTGTCCCCTAAATAGAGGACCATTGCTCATATAAGAAGCTTGTAACTAACTTAACTTCGTTCTCTTACCGATATCCAATTATTTCGTACATCAAATTGGGTATGGACATTGGAGAGCAATTCCTAGTTAAGCTGCAAAAACCGAACATTAACAAATTGTCAAAAAGGTTTAGGGCTCAATTGATAAAATTGAAAGGTTTAGAATTGAATTGACATTCTCACAATTAATTTATGACTTTTTTTAAAAATTATCTCGTTAACAATATTATTGTTAAATATCCAATTACAAAAACTCTATCGTTTCCAATGTAAGTTTGGAAAAGCGTGGCGATAATTGTCACCTATTTTGGTAGGCTTTTTTTTTTTCTTGATACAAAATAATCATTTAATTTTAAATTATGAATTTAATAGCTTCTGGGCTACTTTGGGATGTATACTATTTTAAAAGGAAAAACGAAAAAGAGCCACACACCAAGGGCTCCTTCGTAGCTTTCCAAGTCTTTAAAGTCAATGTGAAAAGGAGAAATTAGAAAAGTAGGATTCTAAATTCAAACGAAAGAGACTTTTCTAGTTTTCGGGATGGACATAACTTGTCAGCATGGACTAGAAACGTTTGGACGTAAGTCTCACGAAGGATTTTTTTTTTTCCCTGGGGAATTGACATTAGTTTATGAGGTATGATTATTCTATCTCTCTCTGGAACCAGATAAAATATTGTACTTAATATACAAGGAGAGACATGAAAGCTACTTATCATCATAGATTATATACTATATTTTACATATGTTGAAATTTGCATCGAGTTCCCCAAAAAAAAATCGGCCCCTGTAGCCCCTCAGGCTTTTCTACAATGCCATGGGCAAAAACCACCACAAAATTACTAAGCTCATTACGAGAGGTTGAATGACTGAAGATGATTGTTACACCTTTATCAATAATCATTATTAGTTATCAGATCAACAGCCTCGTTTGATTGTACCCGATAACCTTTTTGTGAATTAGCCCACGGTATGGGAAAAATGCTCATAAATGTTACTTCCAAAAGACATTTAGATGTAGATCTATCGTTCAATAACTAATGAATGTTCATCCTCACGAAAACCTGTGCACAGAAACCGACATTAATTATAGATATATTTAATTCGTGATGTTTGTAAACATTTTCACCTTAATTGCTGTGTAAGAAAAAGAAAACAACAATGGGAAAGTACGGGCACGCATAATAAAATTCATACTTATCTATTTCTCTTTTCCTTAGGAATAGGTTTAGAATGAAATAGATTTGAAGAATAAATCGAAGCTAAAATTTTAACTTCTCAATTTCTGAAATAGAAATCGAGAAATTAATTTTGAAATAGAAATCGAGAAATTAATTTCTATTTCATAAATTTTGTAAATGCGCACTCTACATGATTGGAAACAATATCTCAATGAAAATAAGAAAAGCGAGCTTTCATTACCTCTCTCATAATGTAAATATTTTTTGTTCTCATTCTTTCTTAGCCAAAAATGAAAATATGATTTTGAATATCTCCATTCTCATTAAATTTTTTTTCCACAAACCAAATATATATTTAAAAAGGGTTCTTCTTCTTCTTCTTCTTCTTCTTATGATAGGACACCTATATAAATAGCCAATTAGCAGCAGTAAAAAAAGATGGAAAATAAAAGTTTCCATAATATAATTTATACAGGTGTCCTATCATAACTTTTTCAGATGTGATTATCGATTAATGCCTTAGAGAATTACCCACACCATTTACGCAACTCTTTCGACTATATGATTATAATAATTATATGGGAAGACCCCTAATTTCAAGGTAGTTGCTGAGTTGGTCTTCCTTGGACCAATCTAAGAAAAAGCTAAAGAAAGAGATTCCAAAAGACATGCACTAGCTCATGCTGTTGATTTACATGTGTTTCACCTGAAATCCTTTAAGATGTCTAGTCTGAAAAAGCATTTCCACAGTTAATTAAGGAATGTGAACATGTCCTTTGATTTTCGAAAAAAAACATATTTGACCCAAGCGGTCCCTCAATTGTCAAAGAAAAGTCTTTGCCGATCAAGACGGCTTTTGATCAAAGCATGCATGCAGCGTGTTAGAAGCGGCAGCACCCCAATGAACAAGTAAAGCTAGGAGTGGCTGTAATACCAAGATTTCAAAGTAGGTCAAATCGCTTCTCCTTGTAGTGCAACTAGACCCATTTGCTTTCATCTCTAATTTCTTCCCCGTTCTTTTCTTCCACTGCTGATTTTGGCTTGCTGTTATCCTCCATGTATTTATTGATCAACGATGCTGGAGATGCATTTTGCGGGCAGATTTTCTTGTGAATAATTTGACTTCATTGAACGACTTTTAAATGCAAATGAGAATGAAACAGTACAAGATAAACATGATTACAAGTATTTTTCTTGGGGACCATTGACAGTTGCTTGGAGCTAGGGTCTCGATTATTAGAAAAGTGGTTTTCATCCTTGGCAGCGTGGAAGTAAAGAATGGGAAATGTGAAATCAAACACACCTGATTACATCACCAGAATTGAGTAAGACTAATTCTACTAAGCCATTGTTTTTTTTTTTTTTTTGGTAAAGGTAAGAAGTGTAATAGATTTTGCACAAAATTACAAGGGGGGGATGCCTCTACTAAGCCATTGTTGCATCACCCTTGGCGTGAAAAATTAACCTTCGAAAGACTACGCGAGAAAGCTGAGTCCAAAAATAATACCTTCTTATTCCAGACTATCACGCCTTCGTCCCGAAATTAGAGAAACATTGATCATTTAGGAAGCTTGTAACTGACTTAAATTTACTTTACCGCAACATTACCGGTATCCAATTATTTCGTGCATCAAATTGGGGATGGACATTGGAGAGTGATTCCTAGTCAAGCTGCAGAAGTCAAACTCTCCTCCGACTCAGGAAATCTCTGAACAAGAAAGCGTGAAATATAAATTTCCACAAAAAAAAAAAAAAAAAAGGAGGCTATTTAGGATTTAACAAGAAGGAAACCCCACACAATGTCACTTCTTTTCTTTTTGTTAAATATTTACTCAGTCGTGGAAAATCTGAGAACAACTTTCTATGAAGTGAAGAAGCTTTATTGTGGAAAATCTGAGAACGACATTTTATAAAGTGAAGAAGCTTTATCGTGGATCTTACTTTAAGATTTCCCAAAGGATCACGGTTGATTTATTTTATTCTTCTAAATCGGTATCAACACCAACAAAAGAACTTTATGACTAAGATTGACTCGGAAAGATCATAGCAATACTCAAGACCCGTGCATCACGGGCCTTGCCGTGACTTTCGGAGAGCCAATCGCATTGCCGTAGCTATTATACATTGCCTTCTCTTGGGACCTCTCCCCTAATTGCATATTCTGCCAAACATTTAGATCACAGTGCAAATGACATTGGGGGTGCGGATTATCAAAAGATAATTATATTGGGCAGCAATTAGGGAAGATATAGATGAAATCGGTGTATCATAGACATGGAGAAAGCAACAAGATAAAGGAAATACGGAGAAAGTGTTAAAATATGTCTCAAGTTTGAGTCCATGAATAAAACCTGACCCGAATAAAGTATCCGGAAAATTACAGAAATGGTATCCGCGTCGAAGTGGCGATCAAGGATAAAGATAGTCTCCGTGGTGGGATCAAGATCACGAATGGAAGTCGTACTTGGATTTTCATTGGGTGCAAGACAGTCTTAAAATATACGGAATCCACTTTCCTGATTGAAGCTGGTCAAGAAAGTAAGAATGGAGTTTACTCCCTACATGGAATTCTAAATAAGTGCGTGTATTAAGGGATCGATGATGGATCCATCTAGATAGCTTTCCAGATGTTGACTTCAGGTCAACGAATGCCCCCAAAATCCTAAACTCCCCCCACTTTGGAAAATAAACCGAAGGCTGACGAGCAAGCGTTATTGATTAGCTGGTCATCGTCGGTATAAAGATCTCTTGACTAACAACAGCTCATTCAATTAAAATCATTTCAAAGTGCCACTTTGGCCAAAAAAGGATTATACTAAGTCTTTTAACGTAGAAACTTCTTACCATAGAAAGTAGGTGTATGCAGATAATTGATTACTAATTTTGTCACTATGAAAAGTAACTTTCATTTCCTATTATTTGATTTAAGTAATATCGCGACCAAAATTTCAGGTGCACCACCTAAAATTAGGCTAATGGATTGCTAAGCTTAAACTTAGCTCGGGCTCTCCCAAACCCATACCAATTCGCGACTTAGGTTCAAATATCTAGCATGCAAAAGGGAGTCGCCACTAATCAGTTTACGGTAGGTTAATTAAACACCTAAGTAAAATAATTGGAGAGTTATTTTACTTCTACGAAGTAGAGATTTTGGATACGGGGACTTGATTACGTTAGATTTCTCTAATGCCCTTTTGGTACATTTCTCTTTTATTTTGAAAAAATGTTTGGCAAGCAACTTGAATTAATTTTAATTCACTTTCTTAACATGTAAGGTGATCAAGCGGATGCGCAAACCACTAATTTAACACTCAAGAAAGCAAATAAAATTGCAAGACTTACCTCATGGCATCGAAAGTATCTGCAATGTTAAATTAGAATTCACATCGACAGTCCTAGATATGATTTCTAATTAATACGCAATCACTCAATTTTTATTTTCATGTTTTTAATAAAAATCATGATTTATGCAATGCATGCTTCTAACCTAACATGAAGTGATATGGCATGGCAATATGACCTAAGCTATATGACATAAATAATATATAAGCATGTAGTCTATCCTAAAGGAAATTATCTAAAACTATAACTAAATAGAGAATAAAATTAAACATGCAATCCTACCTTAGTATGCATTGACGTACAAAGAATGCCCTAACTCTAAGTTTTCTTTTTTTCCTTTTTCATGAAATTCGAAATTAAAGAAATGCAACAATTAAATATGCAATCTAAATTAACCAAATGACCTAACTCTAATTACAAGCAATTTCTAACTAAATGAACCTAACAACAATCACTAAATGATGGGCATTTCAATCTAATCCCTACATGACATGCGCATGATTTTTTTTTTGTATTTTTTTATGAAAATTCGTAATTAAAATTACTAAAAATAAAAATCTCACTAAAGTGAAATGTTATCTATTCTAAATGCCTTCTAAACATGCATTTTAAAAATAACTAACTATCATGCAATTAATTCTAATCTACATGGGATGCCAATGCAATTTTTTTGTATTTTCGGGATAAATAGAACAATTAAAAGATAAACACCAAATCATCCATGATCATCAAAAATGTTATCCATCATTCGAATTGAAATTCAAACTTGATTATTTCGCTAATAAAATTGATAAATTGATCTTAAGCCTTAAAAATCAAGATATCAATTTTACTCCCACGTGAATAATTATTTCATCTAAAGCCTTATAGATGGAATAAAAATTCGTGCGGTTGCGAATTGGATCTTCATCAGGGGAATTTCAATTATGCATTGGAAAATATTTCAAACAAAGAGATAAAATATCAAAAACTAAAATAAGATAAACAAATCTACCTAATAAATTAAATCTACCTAATTCGAATTTCGATTTCCTAATCGAGCTTAGCAAACGACGATTGTGAATCGCTATGGAAGCCCGACGTGGATCGAGAATGAGTTGCCGTGGTGGTGGGTCAACGAGGTGCCCGTGGGTGGTACTCGGCAAATTCTTTGGCTGCGGCCAAAGGCTGGAGATGTTCTACACTTCCCGTATTGGACTGGGCGCAGCAACAAGAGGACAAATAAATTTGCCCCCAAAAGAAACCTGCAAAGAGCTAAGTGGACTCATGCGAATTATTCTTGAGTTGTGTCATTAGATTGACGTGGGGGACGTGATCATCCTCTAGCAGTATATGAGTCCCTCTTTGGCATATTCTCCAATGTGGTGAACGTATTTTCTCCTTGTACCTTCAGAACCAGCAGGAAGCATAGGAAATTTTTCTCTCTTTTTGTGGCCGTGTATATTCAATGTGTGGCCTCCCGAAAACCCTACATGTTTTACCCTTGGGTTTTAATTTTTCAAAATTGATATCCACGAATATTTCTTTTCCAAATGCAATATTTACTTTTCAAACGCAATAGTTGCTTTTCACATCTGCCCAATCCAAAAATTCATCATATCCCGGAAAATTTTCAAATTCATATTTTCACGAGATAATCTTTGATCATTAAAAAAAAAAAAAGGGGGGCTTGGGCCAATTTGCTCGTTTCGTGAGCTTAGTTATTTGTCGATTTAAAGCTCAAAACTACTAATTCAAATCCAATTGTCATCGGTAAATTAAAAATAAATGCAACTATATCTATATACTATGCAATTAATATTTTTTTTTTCAGGGATAAAATTAACTCATAATTTTCATGCAATAAATAAATGGACTGAGATCACCAAAATTTAGGTGTCAACAAGTAACTTCCTCATGAGACGGTCACTTTTATTTAGAGAAGTAAGTGTAAGTTTGTTGGTCGCCAGAAAATTTTTTATGTAGTTAGTAATTTCTACCTTTGAAAGTTGCTTAATAATGTGATTAACGAATCCCCAAATTAGAAAAGGTGATCATCGGTACCTCTATAATAAGTTTTATGCGTACGTGGCTTGGTGCTTTCCACATAAAGAAAAGAGGTGATTGAGCAACTTTACCAAAATGCAAATTAAAAGTAATGACAACAGTAAACTTCAGAAATAGCAGTGCTGAAGAATTGGCAGTTGCACCCCTAGAAAATTCCATTACACACAAGGTACATTATTCTACTAAATCATTCTCAGATAACTCCTACAAGGCACATCAAGCGTCAATACGTGTCCTCGAATTGCCGTATGTTCGAATGTTGATTCGAAAGCTATACGTCCTTATTCACCCACCAGTATTGCCTGTACCTGATTGAACATGGCTTGAGGAATAGACACCAATCTCTAATTGGAACATTCGGAAGCAAAGCAACAGCGAGCCATTCCTTGTCAATCTGCAGAAACCAAGTTTCTTCTTTGAATAATATTCCAATAGCTAGTTGATTGCAAATCGTCTTAATGAGCATCATACAAATGGGAAAAAAAGAAGAAGAAGCGAGGCAATTTATTTTGGATTCATTTTGAAATACTATGGCAGCAAAGCAGAGTTTTAAGTAAATCAACAGTAATGAAGAATGTGCGGGCACCACAGGCCTTGTGCGAGTTTAAATATGTATTTATACAAATGGGGATAACGATCAACCATCAATTCAAGGAAATGCATCAATTCATTGGAAAGGATCAATTTGAGATGATGACGTAGTGCTCCCCAGGCTTGTACAGATCAACATGGTCAACGTTGGATACATCTCCGCGAAAAAAAAAAACGCTGGATACATCTCCACTTCTCTAGAGGAGTGACCTAAGATATATAGATATGTTGAAATGCATCTGCACATTATCTTTGTCCTGGCAATTATGATATATTTAGCCTGACAATTGTTTTGACTCGCATAAGTTTATGCGAATATACTTTGTCCTAATGCCAAAGTACATCTCCACTATCGTAGACACAAAATATCACCGGTGAACAAGATTAACTGACCAAATGAAAAACCTAAAAACCTCAAGCCCAATCTCCCGTCTCCCGCCCTTCGCGCGCCCACCCCACCGCGCACCCCCCCCGGCCACCCCACAACAAGACAAAAGTCTTGGAAATATTCTAAGCATTTCTTTGAGCTTGGGCCGTAGAGCGTCTCACTTTACAAATTCTTAAAATTATCTAAATTTTAAAACTAAAAAAATTCCAACTACGTGCACCACAAAAGTTGAGGAAAATGAAAAGTTAAAAGTAAAAATTACTCCAAACAGACTTGGTTTATCGTATATGAGTTATTGTGTTTGATAAATTCTAGTGAAATTTACGTAATGCAATAGTTCATGCAAAGGAGAAATTCTTGCATGAGTATAACAACACTGCGACGTGAAATTATCTACAATATCATTGACCAAGATGTGATGATATGAAAGCAAAAAATATAGTTATATATTGGATTACACAGCTCAAACCTTTTCGGCATCTCGAAAAGTTTCACCGAAAAAATCTCCCAGGACGCGCCAATCCAGAAATGGCATCAGCAGCCCAGCTTCCACCCGTTTAATCTCGCCCAAACCACACCCACTCTCTTCAACCCAAAGAGCCCGCCAAAGTATCAATTCCAAAACTATCTAAAGACCTCAGATTTGGCTCCTCTAAAACCCTAATTACAAAATTCTATCTACTCTAATAATACTAAACCCAATTCACGACGAACTTCTCCTTTTCTTCGCCAGATTTACCAAAAAAAAAACTGATTTCCGACCCAATTCGAAAACCCAATGCCTTTGATACCAAATCAAGACACATCATAGGAAACAAAACGGAGAACTTAGCTCAGCTATTACTTCCGTATGTATAGATTGAGTAGAACCCACGTGTGTGGGCTCACAAAATTAACGAGGACGATGGATCCGGCTCCACTTGCAAGGATGCGCCGCATTTGAGTGTGTCCACTTATGAAGAGTAAACTCCACTTTTAATCGGTAAACTTCAATCCATTTTACAATTAATCGAGGACTTAAATCCATTAATGTATAAACTAAATTAACATTCCTTTGCAATTGATGTACTCTTATTGAATTCTAAATAATTTCTAGATTTACGTGATAATCATATAACATTAGCGTTCAGTCCAAGTCAGCTCAAAGTGAAATGAAAAATTGATATGGTGCCCCCACTTAGACTCTGACACATGGCGGTCATGTCTGTATTTTCTACAAAAATTTGCCGAACTCCGGTCAAAACATATTAATTGCAAATTTTAAAAATTCAATATATCGGGTGGTTAAAAACTTAAAATCAAGTACAACGACCTCATCCTAAGATACATAAAACTTCTAATGATTACGTTTTCAAAACAAAAGCTAGCCTGAAGTTAGTTGCTAAGCTCCTGCCTCCCGGGTTATGGTTTTAACTTAGAAAATAAGCTTCTTAATGCTTCAACTCCTCTCAAGAATTCTCTTCCAGTTATCAAAGCCCTTTCAAAAGCTACAGATGAATTTTCAATTGGTCTGGACCGCCGCGCCTGGCCGAGCTTTGTTCAGGTATGTACCAACCATCCCGGCCGCGACTTGGAAGCCGTTGTTTATGGAGTTTTGGTCATTGGAAGCTTGAAGGGTCGGGTAAGGAACGAGGAACGTGACAAGTGACAAGACAGAAACATATGAGTCTTCTCTTCAGAGAGTGAGAGCATTGCTAATGATGTCACATGCTTCAGATTGTCTCCATCATCATAATTAAACGCCTAGAGTTTGTTCTGGTCTTAAACCGATTGGAGGCCGTTGCTTTTCTAGATACTCATGTATGGTTATCGTATCCGTCAATTTGCACTTCCAAGAACTGCATTTTGACTTTCTGTCCCTCGATAATAGCTCTTTGGCCATTTTTCCTTGCTTTGTTTTTGTAGAATGTCCAATTTTGTTAAGACAGACTGGGTTGCTTTTTCTGACAAGGTGAAACCTCAAATTGAGAAGCTCACAGTAAGAAAAATAACAGTGGCTGGAAATATAGCCATAGCCAAGAAAAAGGGTCCGCGAAATGCTCAACGGGAAAGGCTCTGGCAAAGCATTGACTACTGAGCGAGAGGTGGCTTCACAGACAGAATTGTGACAATTTCGCAAGGGACGAGGTGAAATTCTGTTTATTACCACTGCGCCAGTCCCATTTTCACTTTGATTATGTATTCACTCCCACCTTCATTTGCATCAGTCTTTAAAGTAATCACATCCAACATTAAGCCGTTTCAGGTTCTATATATTATCTAATGAAACAAGGGAAGACAACACTTTAGACCTTTTAAAACACTTCTCTCCTGCAATCAAAATGACTTTTCCAGTCACACTTAGGGGGAAAAACTTTATTCAAAACATGGTTTCTGCAATCCACGTGCAGTTCTCCTATGAGAAACTATACATCACTATCGACTATGATACACACAAGGAAGAGAAAATCAACACCATCACCAGCATGACACAACGCAGATCTCAGAGACAGCCTATCATTAGACAGCACATGAAAATTTATGTAAGCTGAAAGCAACATAAAGATGCCTATGCATAATCTTTCTTAATGTTTCTTTGTCAGGAGAATAGAAGGTTGGGATAGAGTTTCAAAAACTCAAGGTTGAGGTCTTTTAGATGATTAAGATGAAGACGACGACTAGGACGACTATGAGGGAAAAAGTAAAGAATGTCCCAGGCATGTTAACATAGCAACAGATTAATATGAAGTATAATTATGTGTTTGCCATATTTGGCAAAAGCACGAGCTTGCATTAAAAAGGCAGAAGTCCCATGAACCAATTTGTGAACGTGTGGTTGCTCACTCATCTAAGTCAATTTGTCTTTCCTCTTCGGGAAAAATAGCTGATCCTATCACTTTCAGACAATGTGTTTCTTCCACACCACATTTAATAACTCGATATCAAGGAAAAGTCAACTCCCAACTCAGCAATCCTCCTCTCACTTTGGTCTTGCTTCAAGACCTCAACCTTATAAATCACTTGAAGCATCATTACAAGAATGTTAAGACAACTGACCCAGCTGCGATGGATAATAGCATCTCGACAAGCATACAGAAAAATGACAATCCCAGAATACGCGAAGCTCGAAAGGCATTCCAACGGACTAACTCATCAGACTTACCAAAACTACTATGTACTCTTTAGTCACTAAAATTCAGCCTTAAGACATGCGAGCAAATAGGTAATTGGCCCAAGATGCAATGATATCGAGCGAAAAACACAATTATACACGGCTTAATTGAAGCAAAAAGCTTACTGTCAAGATAGCTGGCGAGGGAAGTAGATAGATAGACATCTTCAGGGCCTGCCCAAGACATTATACTGTGCAAACCCTTTCGGTATATCAAAAAAATTTCACCGAAAAAAATCCACCCACCTTGCCAATCGACAAATGGGACCAGCAGCCCCAGATTCCTCCTGTTCGATCCCGCCAAAAACCACACCCACTCTCTGCAACCTAAAGAGACCACCAAAGTATCGAAAGGCCTCAGATTTGGCCCCTTGGAAACCTTAATCCCAAAATTCTATTTACTCTAAGAATTAAAAAAGAACCCCATTCACAAGCTTTCAAGTCGACACTTTCTCCTCCTTCTCCGCCAGATTAGGAAAAAAAAAAAAAAATCCTGATCTCCGACCCAATTCGAAAACCCAAAGCCTCGGTTACCAAATCAAGAAATGTCAGCCGAGACAAAACGGAGAATTTAGGTCAGCTCTCACGTCGTACGTGGGTAAGGAATTTTGAATTGGGCAAGAAAAAGGACAAACCCATATTTACGCGCTGGAACTAGGGGGAATGGAAAGCGCGAGAGTGACCCGAGAGAAGCAGGAGAAGCGAGAGAGGAGAAGACGCTGAAGGCAGTGGAAAAAGTGGGGTCTGGACTTGGGAGTGGAGTTCTTCTTCAGAAAAGAGAACTCCGATGGGAGTGAGATTGGCGAGGGATGGCAAGAAGGTTACAGCTTGTGGCTTGAGGAGTTCATCCAGAGGAGTTCTCCTCTGGATTGGGGTCTATGGCGCGATGCAATCATAGCCGTCGATTGAGTAAGAATCACGTGATCAACGATAATGTTGGGTGTAGCCTCGCTTGCCAGAACGTGCCCCATTTAAGAGCGTCAACTTATGACTGAGTAATCTTCGCTTTCGATCAGTAAACTTCAGTACATTTTAGTGGACTTTTAGCTTTCGTTAATGTTATACGAAGTCTCTTATTGAGATTTGAATAATTTATTGATAAAATGCTGATACGACAATCATATGGCATTAGCGTATCAAGTTCAAGTAAGTTCAAAGTAGGACAATAAAAAAAAGTGATATTCCCTTAGATTTCATGAGGCATGTTGGCCATGTTTGCATCGAACTCTAGTCAAAACACATAAATTGCAAAATGATGAATATTCGATATCTTGGGTGATTAAAATGAAAGTTCAATGACTTCATCATAAGACATACACCAAAGCTTTGTGACTACAAGTGAAATGCACTTAAATTACACTTACCAAACAAAAGCTAGTTCAAGTTGTTTTAAGGTTTTAGTTTGAAAATTAGTTTTTTAAAACTATAAATAAAGTAATCATAGAAAAAATTTAAATGAGTTTAGTATTTTTTTTTTAATAACTTGAGGTGCTCAATAGTAGACTTATGCACAGTAAGTAACAGCTAATCATGAAACAAAAGTTTAATCTCAAACGTGATAATAGTTAAAAGCAAATTAATTCTAGAATGCTGTGTCCTGCAAAGCTATCCAAGAAGAGAATTAAGGCGTGACCTTGAAACTGGTAGGTGCCCAATTTTTGCAGTGCCGTTAGGAGTAATGGTGTTGGCGATCATCAGTATTGATTTCTCTTCCAGTCATGTCATGCCCTTTTGAAAGCTACATATGAACTTTTGAGGTAAATTTGTGTCAGGGTCACCATGCCCGGCCAAGCTTTGTTCAGGTATGTGTTCACAATTTGGTCGTCGATTTGGAGGCGGTTGTTACTTATTTATGGAGTTTTGGTCATTGGAAGCTTGCAAAAGGATTGAGTAAGGAATGAGGGATGTGAGGAGACGAAGAATATGAGTTTTCTCTTCAGAGACCGAGAGCATCACCATCGATATCACACACCTAGGATTATGTCCATCATCATAATGAAACGGCTATAGTTCGTTCTCATCTTAAGCCGATTACTCTTCTCCTTGATGAGGACATGATGGTACGTCCCAGTGATTTCTGGTTGGCAAGAGTTGATAACAGACAGAACGCATTTTGTGTCGACCGAACAAGTTCTATTGTGAAAAGAAATGAATGAACGAGAGAAGGAAAAATTTTAGCATAACAAGAGTAATGAAACTGGCATACTTTAGGATTAGCAGTTCTGGAGATCCATTCCCCATTAGAGAAACACAACTAGCACAGATTGCACGATCAGAATTGGGATAAGACTGCCTAAGCTAAACCATCATTGCAAAGTTCCAGCTTCACACATCAACCGTCCAGATCTATTCGGATCTGTTCTCGACTTATTGCATACAAAGAAGCTGAATTAGAAAGCTATATATTCTATTCATTTCCAGACCATCATTTTTTCTTTACAAACAGAGCATTTGCATATTGAAGCTGAATCTGAAAGAGATACTTGGCCTGACAGCAACATCGCTCATCTCCAACTATCTCGCACAACTTCGGCTACGCATAGTGATTCCTAGTGAAGCTGTAGAAAGAAACCAAGCACTCCTCTAAGTTAGAAAGCCTGGACAAAAGCTAGATTGCAAGGGGAAAATATAAATTTCCAGTTAAAAAGGAGACAATGTTACTGCGTTAAAATAAACTGCTAAGAACAACTATTCATTCATTGGAAAAGGTTGATCATAAATATCAATTGAAAATAGCCGATGGTAATAAATTTTATTCGTCTTAATGAGCTTCGTACTAATAAAAGAACTGATTCTTTTTTTTTTAGACTGATTTTTTAAAATATGATAGCAATGCTCAAGACTGTGCATCATGGGCCAGATGCTAGTGCAATATTCTTTGCAGATGAGGAATGATAATCAACTCTTATCTCCTAACAGAAATGACTGCTTCTATCCAGTTAATACATTTTCAAAGTCCAATTCCAGACCCTTTTTTATATGGCCTGACTAGCCCACACTTCGATTGGGGTTGAGTTGCGTCCATGCTTTCAAACTCGAGACAAATTTTAATAGGTTTTGCTTAAGGTCCCGCACTGTGGGGCGTATGCTAGCTTATTAAATATACATATGAGAATGACAATGAACTATTACCTTACATTGAAAATGCAGAATTGATTTTCTATTCTGCTACACATTTTAAGACCAGGGAGAGGTTAAGAAATTATCATATCACCTGTGGTAGTTCGTCTTGTTCCCGAAAGCCCAATACAAAGAGCTTTTCCCTAACCTTTTGCAATTGATTTGCAACACCGCCAATGCTCATCCGTCTTCGAGGCACTTCATTGGAACAAGCCACTCCAATATTATATACCATAACCAAACACTCTTGAAATATGTCATTGCTTTCGGGACTATTGGGATCGAAATGACTCTCTCTTTCTCGAAGTAGAATGTGATTTGTAATTTCCAAGGCTCGTTCAGGCAAAGCTGTTGTGACAAAACTACGGAGAGTCAAATTGTCCCCGAATCTATCATCGGTGGGACTCAATCCTGTGAACATCTCTAGTAAGAGGATACCGTAACTGTAGACATCTCCTTCTCTTGAGACCTCACATCCCATTGCATATTCTACCACATATTTAGATCGCAGTGAAGATAAAATTAGGAGTGCCAATCATTAAAAAGAATGTGGAGTGCATACCATTAGAATGGAAAGTAGAGAGATTACCTGGTGGAGCATAACCAATTGTCCCTCTAACACCCACTGAGCTCATCTGATTAGCGACAATAGCAGGGGATGATCCAAGAAGGAATTTCGCTAATCCAAAGTCGCCCACATGTGCAACCATCTGAGCATCTAAGAGGACATTGCTCGGTTTTAAATCACAATGAACGATGGGCGTGTGGCACCAATGATGAAGATAATCTAGTGCAGAAGCAACATCAATAGCAATATTTATCCTCCAAATGAAATTCAACTTTTTCGAAAGCTCATTCCTATGAGATGATGTTGTGTTTGGATGTAACCACCGTTCCAGGTTTCCATTGTCCATGAATTGATAGACTAAGGCCTTAAATTCATTTCCTTGATAATCAATGCTCGAGCAAACTGTCAATATCTTCAAAAGATTTCGATGTCTGATATTCTTTAATGCCTCACACTCGACTATGAAGCTTTTCAAAGCACCGCGACACACTAAATGAAGCACCTTCACAGCAACAATAGTCCCATCGCCCTCGAGTATCCCCCTATATACAGAACCAAAGCTTCCAACACCAACCGAACTCATTGAAGAAAATCCATCAGTCGCTTTTAGGAGTGTTCCATAAGACACGTTCGGACACAAATCATCTGTCGAACTTGGAACTGGTTTATTTACTTTCTTCTTCAACCAAAAAAGACATATAAAAGCAAGAAAAAGAGATATTCCAAGAACTCCAAAAATAAGAGAAACGGACAATATGATTATATTAATCTTTCTTCTCTTGGAGCCTTTAGATATGCAGTTGGGGAGGTGAAATTCTGGCAATCCGCCGCAAAGCTCATTGTTTCCAATAATGGAAGTACCAGTAGCATTCTTAAAGACTCCTTCACGTGGTAGCATGCCTTGAAATTTATTATAAGACAAATTCAAGACTTTCAAGGAATGAAATATCGTTAAGAATTTTGGAATTTGACCCGACAAATTGTTGCATGAAAGATCCATCTCTTCAATGCCTCCTAACGATCTGATTGACTGAGGAATGGACCCATGGAAGAAGTTGCCCCCATCCTCAATGTTGTCAAAGAAGTGCAATCACCTAAACTATCGGGGATTTCACCTCCCAACAAATTGTCCGAGATGTCTAACTCAGTCAGACCTCTCAAGTTGCCAACTTCTATAGGTAGAACCCCAGTCAGATGGTTATGAGACAAGTCCAAAATGATCGCTAATGATGAGAGGCCTATAAGCTGCGGGGGTATGGCATCACTGAGATTGTTAAAAGACAGATCAAGATAATTAAGAGACCTACAGTTTGATAGATAGGAAGGAATTTGCCCTTGCAAGTTGTTATTGCCAAGAACTAGTTTAAGCAACTTGGTTAGATTTCCAAAAGAAGATGGGATAGTCCCTTGCAAGTTGTTACCATCTAAGGCCAGTTTCACGAGATTTTGTAGATTCCCCAAATTTGAGGGTATGCCACCTGACAGACGGGCGGAACTCATAGACAAATAATCTAGGTTGACAAGATTCCCGATTTCTTTTGGAATCTCACCAGATATTTGATTTGCATCTAGTTGAAGATCCACGAGAGTAGTAGATAGATTACCTATGCATTTTGGTAACACCCCACCAAACTCGTTCAGGAGAATAGACACTTCTATTAATTTGGTGTTGTTAGTCAATGAGCAAAGGAAGCTTAAGTCTCCGGGTTTTCCGCTTCCAAGCTGATTATCAGAGAATCTAAGTAAACGAAGCTCATGCAGATTTTCAAATGAAGGTACACTCCCAGAAAACTTGTTATTTGCAATTTGAAGGTTCCTAGTTTTGTGGAATTCGATATCCACAGGGGAATCGGTCCCTCAAGTAAGTTCCCAAAGACACTAAAATATTTAAGAATTGGGAGTTTGAGGCCCATACTCACAGGAAGAGTCCCTAGTATCCGATTGTCTCCAACTTCAAAAACAGCTAGTGAAGAGAGATTGAGTAATGAAGATGGAATTGTACCTGAAAATCTATTTCCGTTGAGGGAAATTTGTTGCAAATTTGTAAGGTGGCCTAGAACTTGGGGAATGCTCCCATCCAAGTTGTTGTAGTTTACCTCAAAGGCCTCTAATGAAGATGAGTTTCCAATGGAGGAAGGCACACTCCCAATCAAATTATTAGCCGCCAAACGGAGTGTCCGTAGCTTCGATAGGGAGCCGAGCTCCCCGGGAATCTCTCCTGTCAGTTGGTTGCCTGGAAGATAGAGGTCGACAAGGTTAGAGCAACCCGATATGTTTTTGGGAATTTCCCCAACCAATGAATTGTTGTCTAGTCGTAAGCTACGAAGACGTCGCAGCTGACCGACTTGTGGAGGGATTTCATGATCGAGACTGTTGTTGACAAGCCGCATTTCCCTTAGGAAGCTGAGATTCCCAATATGAGGAGAGATTGATCCGGAGAGTCTTTGTGATGACAAGTCTAGGGCTGTGACCCTTTGGTGCTTCCGGCTACACGTAATGCCATACCATTGGCAAAATCCAATGCTATTATTCCATGAGTTGAGCACACCGAAAGGATCTCCGGTTATGCCGGCCTTAAATGTGAGCAATGCAATTCTGTCTGTTTCATTGGAGATGGATGAGACTTGGTTCAAGCACAATGCAAGAGCAATGCCAAGAAGAAAATGGCATGATTGAAACTCTACAAAACTCATGCTTACGAGTTTCATGACTCAAAGCTCAAGAAAGCAAGTAAATATGAAAGCAAGGCAAAATGAAATGAGATGCAGGTTTGGTACTAATGGAAATTGTGAAGAGATTTATAAGAACGTGTCGATTTTTCTAGACAGATTTTTTACGTGCTTTTTTCTTCTTTTTTCTTTTTGACTCAAAAGTCATGAAACCGCTTTATTTTGTTTTTTCCTCTTTCTTTTACTCAGGGATCATTAAAGGGCCTTTTTTCCTTTTTGATGGGGGTGGAATTCTAGCTTTTCTTCCTTTTTCATAACTCAGTAGTTTCTTGCCCCTTGCCCCTTCCCCCGACCTAAAAAACAAAACAAAGTAAAAAAAGCTTTGGCCCCGTGCAAACTAAAGAGAAATTCCTCGCTCACCTTTTAATTAATATCTAAAGGCGATGGAACAAAGGATGGCACTTTGAGCCTTACCAATAATGCCGCGTTCTTGGTATTTTCCAGAAATCTATCGATAATGCACAAACTAGAAATCCACGATCCCCACAAATGTCAATGGTGATTATTGAAAGGGGTTCGTGGAATTGTAGCGAGATTATGCCCCATGTTAAGGGTGGAGATGTGTGAGAATCCTGACTGGTTGGGATTAAAATGGAGACTGCTGCTTTATGATATAAAATGGAGACTCAAAAGATCACCGCTTCGACACATCCCAAAGATATTACTCAATAAATTACCTTGCGTGATGAGATAGTGTTATGCCGATGAATCTCCGTGCTCCATGGACAAAGCAGAGGCAAAATCCGCCCTTTAAAAGTGGTTCCTCGTGGTTAATTTATGCTATGATTTCCACTACCTACCAAAAATACTTCGCACACAGCAAACAGTACCACTCATATTCCAAAGAAGCACGAGACGACCAGGAGCCACCCTGAAGCACCCTCAACATCGACTTGTTCTTTCCACATTGCTCCTCAATGGACGTCATTCATCATTAATTTGGTCAAGACCAGACAGGTAGCCTGTGAAAAAGTCAATATAAGTCGTTAGAAAACTACATAATTATGGCATTGTAAAATGTGTAATCCCGAATAGTCATTTTCGTGTTTTACCTGTTGAAACGAGCAAATCCCCATTACATTCGGAAAAAAAAGAATTTATGAACAGAAAATACATACCTGTTCCTTAATCTTCACTTTCATCATAATCCATGGATAAGTAAGCAGTAAAAATTCAGTTCTTTACAAAATACAAATATGAAGATAATATATCAAAAAGTTTATTATACTGTCAAATAGAATTTCAAGAAATTGATTTATGTAATTTCATTGCAACCGTTGTCATCGAAGCCTCCTTTCTGCATTTGATATGGAAAAGAGTAAAACTTGTTATAAGGTCAGAATATAAATGGACAAACTCTATATAATTTATTTAGTAAGAAGAATCATAAAAGGGCAGAGAAAAGATTACAATGGTTTCTTCAAATGGCTCCGTGACGTTCCTGTATTTGAGTGTCAATCTGTATCATCAGAACAGGTAATTGCAATTTGCAATCATAGTCAGAAAGAGAGAGAGAGAGAGAGAGAGAGAGAGAAACTTAACAATGTGTTGTAAGTAAGTGTACAGCCACTGCAATTGATAAAATTGACCAGAAAGTATTATCTTACTATTATGAAACCTTCAAAAAGAAAATAAAAATAATAACAAAGTTACATTACATGCCATTAGGAATAAGGGTGTGCAATAGGAACCATTCGGACCGGACCGGACTAGACCGGACCAAACCAACCAGTTCTAGACAATTACAGGAGAGAACGTTCTAGTTCCCGGTTCCCATTCTTGAAACCGGTGGCCGGTCAGTCTGGTTACTCGTTCTAAGGTGGGAACCGGACCAGACCGGACCGGACCGGTTGATATTAAAAAAAAAAATACCTAAAAAAACTCTCTGCCCTTAGGTTTTGTTTTCCCCTCCTTCGTCCTTCCCTTCCATTTTCGCCTTCCGCTTTACCTTCCGCCCACTGAAAAAATCGAAGCTCGGCCGTAAGCTCGGCCTGAAGCTCAACCAGACACAGCTTTTGTTTTCGTTTTCATTTCCATTTGTATTGAGCCCCAAGTCCCTTGCCAATGGTCCAAAATCTAATATTCAAATTACCTATATTTTTGAATTTGAATATTGCCTAACTTATCAGCACAGAGATTCCTTTTCGCAATTTATTTTTGCCCCTGAACAAAAAATAATTGGTTCCACTGGACAGGACCGGTCGATCCGTCCGGTTCCTAGTTCCAGTGACTAGTCAGTCCAGTTCCGGGTCTTGGAATTTGGGAACCGGTCCTCTCATTTTCACCTCGGAACTGGACCGGACTAGAAACCGATTAGTCCTAATTAGGAAGGTGTTTATCACACACCGTATACCTATTTTGATAAGCATTTAATTAACAAAATACTTGTTAAACACCCAATTACCGGAAGTCTAGCATTTCCGATATAAGTTTGGCACAGCGATACTAGTCACCTATTGTGGTCCTTTTTTTTTTTCCCGTAATGAAATATCATTAAATATTAAATTAAGAATTTAATAGCTTGTGGGCTACTTTGAGACGGATACAATTATAAAAAGAAAAAAAAAAAAAAGATAGTGTGCCGCACGCCAAGGTCTACTTTCTAAGTCTTTAAAGTCAAATGTGAACCGGAGCTATAGGAAAGTTGGACTTCGAATACAAACGGAAGAGACTTTTAGTTTTTGGCGTGATCGTCACTAGTCAGAATGGAGTTTTTTTTTTTTTGGTCAGAAAATGGAGTCATGTGGATGCAGGATTAACAAAGGATTTGCGTGCCATGTAACTTTATGAGGAGTAACAGCGCATCAGGTCTGGATAATTTATGTTCCTTGGGGAATTGACATTAGTTTATGAAGTATAATTTCTCTATTTCTCTCAAACCAGATAAAATATTGTTCTTAATATACAAGGCGAGATATGATAGTTATGCATCATCATAGATTATATTGTTCATATATTGCGAAATTTGCATCACAAGTTCCTCGGGAAAATCGGCCATAGTTGACTCTGGGGCCTTTCTACAAGGCCGTGGGAAAATTTTTCCCACGGCAAAATTATAAAAGAGGTTGAATGACTAACGGTGAGTAGATGTTGATTGACAAACATTATTATTGGATCAATAGTCGCGTTTGATGGAACCCAATAATTTTTATTATGAATTAGCCCTCGACATGGCAAAAATGCCCATAAATATTACTTGCACAAGACATTTAGATATAGATCTATTTTTCTATGGCTAATAAATGTTCATCCTAACGAAAATCTGTAAAAAGAAACCAACATCAAGTATAGATATATTTAGTCCATGAGGTCTGTAAAAATTTTCGCCTTCATTGCAATGTAAGGAAAAAAAAACATTGATGGGAAAGTGGATAATAGGAAAAAATATCTGAATGAAAATAAGAAAGGTGAGTTTTCATTAAATCTCGCATAATGTAAATGTTTTTCATTTTCATTCTTTCTTAGCCTAAAATGAAATTTTTTTTTTTTTTTAAATATCTCCATTCTCATTTTTTTTTCCACAAACCAAATGTATATTAAAAAATAGGAAAAAAATTAGGTCTTCACCATCTTTCTTTTTTTCTTTTTTTTTTTTTGGTGGAATCACAACCGAAAAAGTTGTCAAAATTTACTCAAGCTATCCATATATAATTAAAAAGAAAGAAGATAAGGGCCAAACGTTAAAATTCACCAGGAAAATAGGCCACTAGCAACTGTCAAAAAGACGCAAAATAAAAGTTTCCATGATATAATTTATACATATATCCTATCATAACTTTTTCAGACGTGATTATCGATTAACATCCGAATCACACATATTATTTACGCAAGACTTTTTCGAGCGTGTGATTATAATAATTATATGGGAAGACTCCTAATTTCAAGGTAGGCGCTGATTTGTTCTTCCTTTGACCAATCAAAGAAAAAGCTAAAGAAGGAGATTCCGAAAGACTTGCGCTAGGCTCATGCTGTTGATTTACATGTGTTTCGCCTGAAATCCTTTAAGATGTCTAGTCTGAAAAGCATTTGCACAGTTAATTAAGCAATGTGGACATGCCCTTTGATTTTCAAAAAAACATATCTGAACCAAGCGGTCCCTGAATTTTCAAAGAAAGTCTCTGCCGATCAAGACGGCTTTTGATTAAAGCATGCATGCAGCGTGTTGGAAGCGGCAGCACCTCAAGGAACAAGTAAAGTTAGGAGTGGCTGTGATACCAAGATAACAAAGTAGGTCAAATCGCTTCTTCTTGTAATGCAACTAGGACCCATTTGCTTCCATCTCTAATTCCTTCCCCGTTCTTTTCTGCCACTACTGTTTTTGGCTTGCTATTATCCTCCAAGTATTTATTGATCAACAATGGTCGAGATGCATTTTGCGGGCAGATTTTCTCGTGAATAATCTGACTTCATTGAACGACTTTTAAATGCAAATGAGAATGAAACTGTACAAGATAAACATGATTACAAGTATTTTCTTATGGACCAACGACAGTTGCTTGGACTTAGGGTCTCCATTATTAATCAAATGGTCTTTCATCCTTGGCAGCGTGGAAGTAAAGAATGCGAAATGTTTTCAAGCATCGGAAGAATCCTTAATTGTGAAATCAAACACACCCGATTACATCACTGGAATTGTGCAAGACTAATTCTACTAAACCATTGTTGGGCCACCCCTGGCACGAAAATTAACCTTTGAAAGATTCTACGCAAGAAAGCTGAATCCAAAAATAGTAACTTCTTAAACCAGACTATCATGTCTTCGTCCTGAAATCAGAGGAATGTTGCTCATTTAGGAAGCTTGTAATTGACTTAAATTTGCTTTACCGCAACATTACTAGTATCCAATTATTTCGTGCATCAACTTGGGGATGGACATTGGAGAGCGATTCCTAGTCAAGGTGCAGAAACCAAACTCTCCTCTGAATCAAGAAAAAAGCCTGATATATAAATTTCAACATATAATAAAAAAAAAAAAAAACGAGACTAGTTAGGATTTAACAAGAAGGAAACCCCACACAATCACTTCTTTTCTTTTTGTTAAATATTCACACAATCGTGGAAAATCTGAGAAAAACTTTCTATATAGTGAAGAAGCTAAGGACTTTCTATAAAGTGAAGAAGCTTTATCGTGGAAAATCTGAGAACAAATTTTCATAAAGTGAAGAAGCTGTGTCGTGGATCTTACTTTAAGATTTCCCAAGGACCACGGTTGATTTGTCTTATTCTTCTAAATTGGTATAAACACCAACAAAAGAAATTTATGACTAAGATTGACTCGGAAACATCATAGCAATACTCAAGACCCATGCATCACGGGCCTTGGCATGACTTTCGGAGAGCCAATTGCATTGCTGTAGCTAATATACAAAAATTTTGTTTATTACCACTGCAAGGGCCATATTTCCACTTCAAATATGTATTCACTCCACCTTCACTTGCATTAGTCATTAAGATCTATCATTCTTGAAAATAGACGCATCAACATTAGCCCATCTCAGGTTCCATGTATTTTCTGAGAAACTATACATCATTATTGACCATGATACACACAAGGAAGAGACAAGAATAACACTCGCCAATATGACATAACATAAATCTCTATACATACCAGTCAACATCACTAGAGACATGAACAACATTCATGAACAACATTCACAGAGATCGAAACAACAATCGATGCACCCAAAACAAGCGAGGCCGGTGCAGAGTTGCGAAAGAGCGACTGCACAGCGGTCATTCACATAGGAGCAAGTTTGGATGAAGCACATGCAACAGATGCGATCCATCAGCTTGCCACAACAATTCGAAGCTGCCTTGACCAAGACATCCGCAGCATCCGACGTCTTCTCTTCGACTCCTGGTGGAATATTCTTCACTGTTGCAGTCAAGTTACCGAAGCCTTTACCCAAACTTCCCAGCAAAATTACCCTTCGGCCCTTAAAGTCCAGCATCTTCTTGAAATTTACTTTTTCAGGCACCTGTTTTAAAGTGAAGATAATGACCTTATGTTGATGAAGAGAAGCAGAGATTTGAAATCAGCTTCATCACTTCTAATACATTCCAAAGTTTGCTACATATACGTATATGGATGGGATTGAAGCATCTCAAGGTGCATTTAGTTATGACAGTTTTCAATTCTTAGTTTCACCATTAATGTTTATATATATATAAAGGATTTTCTTCTATTTAATTTTCACTTTTGGAACATGTCTGGTACTATTAACAGAAAATCTTGTCTGTTTCTTGTCCTATTTAGGTTTTAACATTTAAGTCTTTCCAGAAATTTCAATTTCCTTCCTCTTCCACTTGCAAACCAATGAAAACAATATTGTGTTGCCTTAATTCAAAAGCAGGAGAAGCTGGATTCATTTTGACCATTTCTGTTGTCATTGGAAATGAAAACTGCAAAGCTAGACACAGTTTTAAGTTTTCCAGATGATACCAAAAACCACTCCGTAAATATATAAAAGAAAGTACAGAGGTAAAAGGATACATGACAGAGTATAGAAACAAATGTTAAAATTTATGAGTTCTGCAGGAGTCATGCTTATTTAAATCAGTTATAGCAAAAACATTTTTTTTTTTTGGCCTGCAGGATTTGTATAAGCCTATAGGTCAACAGTAGAAACTACTAGGTCAAATAGTGCTTGATCATACCTCTAGTGTAACATCAGATGTTATTTTCTCACGGACAGTTTCGAGTAAGATCATGCATGTATACTCCGATGGAACCCGTGATTGTATGCTCATTCTTGCAACCTATAATTAGACAGCACATGAAAGTGTAAGTAAGCTGAAAGTAACAGCAGCATGAAAATGGCCATGATGCCAATCCAGATTTGCCACCCCACTGCAACATTCCATGCGCTCATATTATGAATTAACCAACGAGAGGCCAAGTAAGAGAACTTCTGTATGACCAGATGTTATTAACTAAATTGTCTTAGCAAGAATTCTGGTTATAACAGGTGTTAATAAATAACAATTGATTTTTCTGGTTAGAATGATTTCATGCATCTTAAGATCCAAGGGTCAATTTGTATAAGGCACCTTTTTTCAAAAAATGTCCCCTTCCTGCAAAGTGTCATCCAGTCAAAACTTCCCTTGGGAAACTCATATGAGTGATGCTACTATAACATCTAGATTAAATCCTTCCATGCTATAACAAATTTAATGTAGTTCAATGAGGTAAGAAACAAACCTTCTCCGCAAGCTGTGTATTTTTCTGAAACCAAGCCTGTGCTGTGAGGTCATCAATTTGTCTCTTTGCAAGTAGCTGACAGGATATACAACAAAGAACTCAAAAAAGTGAATGTCGTTCTGATATCTCCATTTATATACATTCACTAAACTAGATCGATTTCAGGTAGAGCATGGAGGCATAAGAGGACCAACATAAATATGATACAAGTCCCTATTTGAGGCATTATCAACAAAATTTCTGCCGCAATTCATTAGAAAAAAGCATTCCAACAAAGTATGGATTGTAAGAGAAAGAAAGACATCATGGTGAGCTTTGCATCAAAGGTCACTACTCATTAATCAAGATGTTAGACTTTCAATTCGAAGTGTAAGTGAGGCTGACAGTATCCTCTAGAAAATCCATAGCAAACTTGAGAATTTGTAAGAGCTTCATTTATCCAAGAGTTTGGATTCAAGATCAAATATTACTCTGTCAATAGGGACATCCTTCACATGTTGCACTTTCAGATCTATCGTGCAGATGCTCCTATCCACCAAAACACCACTAACTCTTGCAAGCTCTGGAAATTTCCCAGAAAATCTGCCTGATACAATTAATGGACTTCCCGATGAAAGGTCTGGAATTTGAGAGGGATATATCTGCCAATCGAATAGAAAGCACCATATGACCACTCTGTCAGGGATGCATCTCCACTTAAATGAGTAACTTGTGATTCTATGAAGATAGAAAATTGCAATTTCCAAGATTATCACTCCTCAAAAGCTTTGATATCTGTTGGTGATTGGAATTCGGAAATGAATTGTTGCTTGGAGAGGAAATTATTACCTCAAGTGAATCAAGATTTTCCAGAGCGTCCACTGTGATATCAGCCATCATGATTGACAATGCATTGGCAAGCCACCTTTGCATTCTAAGTTCAACTAACTCTGCTTATGCAAAAAGGAACAGAACAAACAAAGACAAGATTAGATTTTTTTGCCTTTAAAGAACTTGACAATTTTAAAACCCACAGATCTTTATTTGGACTAAGTAGAGATTGGAGATCCTAACACGCTTTAGAGAAGCTCCATTATTGCCCTTCTGGATTAAAACAACCTCATGTCAGAGATCTTGTAGGCAAAACTCCATTAAAGTATATTGTTCTACAGCCGGACGGTCTCAATTTCTCCATTTTCAGATATGAATGCCTTTTCCACATTAGAAAGTTCCCAACCCCACTAACATTAGCTGATACAACTGAATTGTTTCAGAGGTATATTAACCCATAAGAAACTTCATTCACTTTGAAACAAAAAAAAAAATCAGTCACCTGCATCATAGGCAGCATCATGATAACCCCTTCCAATTTGAGAAAGCATCTGGAGAAAGTAATTGTTGCAGTATGCACCTGAAAAGAAAATTAGTTTGCAGTAATTAACATAAATTGGTAAGCCCCCCTTATATGGTTCCACCGCAGTATGCCTTTGACAAAAAAATTGCAACTTAACACAAAGCCTAACCTCACAATCATAATGATTTTCTAGGTTCATATTATATATCCAAATTCAAGCTGTATATATATAACATAGAAATAGCTTTATCAAAAATTTGTGGCAGACAATTTGTGATAAAGTCAATGCATATAAAAACTCTTCTCTTGATGTAGTCACCTGTAGAATATTTAAAGTACTATGATATAGCTCAAAATTGACTATTTTTCAATTTTGGTTTATCTGACCTAATGACTGCACTCATACCAGGAATCATACTGAAGTTATTGTCCTTTATGGGTAAGTATTAACTGATCGTCTTAATGACAGTTATCATTATATGTTGCTCTTCTGATTACATAGTTTGACTGCCAAGCGATGAAAGGTAAAAAGTAGTGATAGGCTTGCCATGTTTCCACAAATGAATGCACTCCAAACCCAACATTCATCAGGTTAGATTATTTAAAGTATTATGATATAGCTCAAAATTGACTATTTTCAATTTCGTATATCTGACTTAATGACTTCCTGAAGTCATTGTCCTTTATTGGGTAAGTATAAATTGATTGTCTTAATGACAGTTATTATAAGTTGCTCTTCTGATTACACAGTTTGACTGCCAAGTGATGAATGGATTGTCATTGGAAAGGTAAACAGTAGTGGTAGGTTTGCAATGTTTCCACAAATGAATGCACTTCAAACCCTACATTCATCAGGTTTCTTGCTTGTATAATTGCATAAACACTTATATTCCTTTTGTTGCAGTGCTTCAGACAACTCTAATCTAGAAACTTGAGAGGTTGCAACCAATGCTTTATATGTCACCCAATGCAAAAGTGATCAACTTCGATACTCTTTTGTACTTTTTTAAAGATCGCTTACCTATTCCAAAGGTGCATATGCGAGGACAAATTGGTAGTCCACTTGAGCAATGATCCTTCACTTTATTGCAGATCTCTCGCTCATTTTCAACAGCCCCATCTGTGACTAGGAAAATGAATGGTATTGAACCAGTGGTTTCCGCCAACAACTTCATTGCCTGCAGTTGAGTAGATAAGTCAGTATGGTAGGGAAGTATTCTAAACTAGTATGTGAAAGTGACAAGGCAACTGAAAAATAAGAACGGCATTTAAGTTCTTAATGAATTTAGCATTCAAGCATCTTCCGGTGGCAATGGATGTTCATGTTCAAACCTGTTCTAGAGGAAACAAGATGTCTGTGCCACCATTAGCTGCAAAGTTGGCACTAATCCATTGGGTCGCATTTGAGATCGCCTCTGTTGTTGCTGGCTCCATCAACGAGGAGAATGAGTGAACTTCATTGTTGAAAGCTATTATGTTGAAAGAATCCTGCTGAGTGAGCCTTGAAAGCGATTCCAATATTGCGTTCTTTACATTCATCAGAAGGTTTTCCATGCTCGCACTTATATCAATGACATACACAACTTCTTTTGAATAGACCTGTCAAATGACTACTCCGAATTAGAGGATGCCGCCAGAGGGAGTGGCGATGCCATACACAAAAAGGAAGAGACTCAGAGAATGGCAGAGGCAAATAGAGCTTTTGCACATTTTCATTAATCCATGAACAGAGGATCTATATAGACACATAGATCCATGGATCCATATATCTCGATCGGAAAAGAATCAATAGAAAAGAAATAATCGGAATTGATCGATATATTTCTCGAAACAAACAAAAAGAAACGAAAGATGAAACATAAATCATGGATCAACTAAGCCCTCTTGGGGGCTTGCTTAAGAATAAGAAAGAGGAATCTCATGTAAATACCATGGAATAAGGTTTGATTCTATTCATGGCTACATAGGACTTAGTAAACCAACAATACTAATGCATCTGTTTACAAAGAGGTCAGAATGCTGCAGGTTCTTTACATAGCATGCCCCAGCTTGCATAGAATCAAAAAAAGGAACCACTAGTTCATGCAGACGAAACTTTAAATTCTTAATATTGACAGTAAGTTCAAGAATGAGTTACTGGTCACCTTTCATTTTATCCTTTCAAATACGTTTTTAATGAATATTAGGTTTTTCCGAAATTTCTTATTAATTTTTTCAACTCAGCATTTTCACCATGTTTCTAAAAGAGTGAAAAGGCAACTCATAGCTTTTGCTATTACAACAAGTAGAGGAGACTGACAGGAAATTTATTCATTACGACATTGAACACCAACTAGATTAGGAATGAAAGTAATATTCCTAAAACAAATATCCAAGCATAGGTACATTAAATACAAGTCAACAGAAAAAACCTAACCAACCTTGCCACTCTGGTTTTTTCCAGGGTAAAAATAGAAGCAGAAGATGTCTCGTTGGTCAGTATCATGAAGAGATGGAGATTGCAAGAGCACACCCCCTGATATGTTTGTCGTTGAAACCTTTACGCACGGGGAAGATAATGAGAGATGAGAACACTTGCATATCAAAATAGCTAATCATGGTAAAGTACGGCCCAGACATCTTTACATCAGACTTGGTAATATAATTCCCGGAAGCCTTGTTATTTTGAGGTGCTATATAGTAGTAGTCAAGAGAGAGAAGATAAAGAGTCATACGGAATAAGAAAATTTGAAGTCCTGACTCGACCATGTTGGAGCTTCTGCTTCATACAAGCAACTTAATTTACCAGCCTCGCGCCGCAAGTCCTATAAAAACACAGTAATATCCTTATTCCGGCTTTTGCTTGAAATCTTAGAGCATGAGAGAATTTATTGGACTCACCTTCAGCGGGTGGCTGATATGATTATGTAGCAGTTCTATGACAGTACCAGAGTTCACATTCAACAGCACCTTTTCTTTCTTTGGCATCTTCCTAACGACGGGATTGACATACGAAGGAAAGGTAAAAGGTATGCGTAAGCAAAACTGGTATCCTTGATATGTTAACTTCTGAGACCAATTTGCCTTCACTGATATCGTTGACCCTCCATAAACCTACAAAGTTAAGATGGTTGGAATATATTAGTTTCTCCATGGTTTAGAGTAGAAGACCAACCTGATGCTAGAAATCAATATCTCGAGTGGGATGGTAAAGAAAGATACAAGAGACTACCTGTGGAACTTTAAACATGAAAGTCTGGGAATTCAAAAAGTTCCCATCTTTAGCTTTTCCCACTTCGGCACTCATATCTTCTATATCTTCCACAATGATCAGTTGACTGTTATATGATCTTCCAGCAACATCTACCTCAATACCTAGAAGCAAACCCTGTTAGCCAAATCATGCTTCTTTTGAGAACATAATTAAGAGAAGAAGGGGTAAAAGAAAATTTAGACATTTACAAGTTAGCACAATTACATAATTGGAAGATACCATCAGCACCATAGAATGTAGAAGTGGTAAATTTAGTTCTGTTATTCAATGTGCTTATATGATGCCACAAAAATAGAACATTAGAGCTTACAAAAATTTTATTTGCTAGCTAGGTATAATACAAGGTATCAAGGTTGAAACTTCTATTAGCAGTTCCAAATGGTCGCCAAGAAATTGTCAGCAAAAAAATTCAAGAAGTGAAAATGGTGATAGACAACAGAAAACATTTGAAGTATGATTATGATAATTTCACCACAAAGAAATTGTAAAAGAAGGGATAACCTCTCCTATCACAAGGATGGTCACGATCCAAGAAGAAGGTGTCTCGGCAGTAGTCAAAGAGGTTCTGTCTTTGTTCCTTTAATTTCCAATGTAATTGCAATGTTAACAGATGATCGGCACTCGTTTAGGCTACTCTAGTTGGCCCTTGGAATAGAAGAAGGATCATTGAGGATACTTGCATCTGAATCTAATGTACTTTGCTAATGATGTTGTAGAAAAGTAATTTTCCTGTTTTTAGTAATGCATATATGGTAAGCTGCAATGGAACCAATTTATACAAACAATACTCTGGAATAGGTAAACACTGATCTTCTAGGACCATTTCTCCACATGGATGTGAAGAAGTGATCCGGCAGCTCATGCTTACTGATTTTGCCTAATCCCTATCGAAGTTTGCTTGACAGTAAATTATCTTCTAAACTGGGAAAACAGATTTGTAATTACCACGTCCTGATAGCAAAGTTCCTTTCTCTGTTTTCTTCTCTAATCTGTTCATCAAATTTCTAACAACAACTTGCCTTAATCTTCTGACTGCTTGTCTAGTCAACGGTTCCAAGAACCAAGACAGCTTTGACTCCCAACACATATTAATAGAAAGCACTGAGCTGCATGCACATGGACGTGCTCTCGGATGCTAATTTACTTACATGATATAACAGACATTCTGTATGAACCCAACCATCCCATATATTATTTTTCTAAATCACTGCCGACCAACCCGGCCACTGGATTCCTACCAAATTCATTAAGAGAAAAAGAAACTTATCATTTTCACTTGAAGGTATGCGCGCCCTCGCTGCCCAGATTGTCGGTGCAACTATGAATACTCTTATTTTCTAGTCTACGAAATTTTCGTCTAAAAAGAAATTCTTATTTTTTCGCCGTCCAAATCTAACTTCTGCGTTCCATTGTCCAGAAATTCCCAGTTTATTCCCAATTTCCATCTGTCGTAATCTTTCCATTATTAGCGGCAACAGAGCATGAAAACCTCGAATGAATATGTCTCCGCATGGCTCCAAAACCAAATTGCACAAGCAAGCATAAAAAAAAAAAAACACGACCAAAACAAATGCAAGCTTCCAAAAAAAACCCATTAAAAAAAATGTAGGTGAACCTACTAAACTCGATCGTGACGACGTGACAGGTCACTGATATGTGAACATGTTCGAACAGTTGAAATAAAGTCAACATAATATGGAAATATAGCTCAGTGAAGAAACGACGAGAACATCATTCTAAAGCTGACCGACAAATTCACAAGGAGGAAAAAAAAAAGTTGGAGGAGGCATGAAACTTTTTGCGTAACGAGCTCTTTACAATTTCAGAAACGAGATAACATTTCTTTTAGCAAAATCGATCCGAGCTATCATTACCTGCTCTCCCATCGGTATCGCGACTTGACAATCGCACCTCCTGCTGGTCATGATGCAGTGCACGCGCCACCGCCCGGTCATGCTCACGAACGCCGTGTCCAGGTAGCAATCCACCTCCATCGCGACCTCGTGCATCTGAAGCGGCACCAGCGCCGGCGGATCGCACCGGCCGTGGACGTACGGCTGGTAGCTCGGCACGTCGGGGTTGTCCACCGCTGTCGGGTCCGGCACCACGGCGTAGACCATCGGCGCCGTCGGGAGGTAGTCGTCGGGGGACCTCGACATGGCCGGCGGGTCCGGGGCCGTGGCGGCGCCCTTGCCGTAGTAAATCCGCTTGGAGAGCGCGAGGCCGTAGTCGACGGAGCCCGCGAACTTTCTGGCCATGTCGCCGGCCGGCCGGAGGGAGGGGGCCGCCCCCGGCGAGGGACGTTCCGGCGACGGGAAGGGAAGAGGCGGAGAGCCGGCGAGGGGAGATGATTGGGAAGTCTGCACTGGTTTTGTTATCTTATGCACAGATGAAAAGATGACTGCTTTATAGTCGTGGTCCGGTGAGACAGAGATAGAGAGAGATAGAGAGAGAGGAGAGAGAAAGTGATGGGGAGGTTTTGGCTTTTGGGTTTCGGAAATGTGGTTGGAAGAGTGATGAAGACGACAGGTTCATGTTTGAGAGCTCGGGACTACGTTATTAATGGCGGTCTGGCGTGTAAGAATATTACACGTGGACCCCAACTGATAATTTGGAAAAAGACCAATAACGATTATTTCGGACTAGCTAATTTGGTTTTGGAAAAAGACCAATAACGATTATTTCGGACAACCTAATTTGGTGATTAAAGGAGCGATGGTCCACATTTTTCCTCAATTATATGTAATTCATGTTGTGAAAAAGTAAAATATACTTTAGAATGAATAATAATAGTGCCTCGATGATATTCAATAATAAAATATTGATATGACCTCTGTTATTTTTTTATAATAATGTAATTGAGTGATTCTGATAATCTTGAAAGTATGCTCGGTCGTCAAATCAATTAAAAAAATCTATTTTAAATATTTCCAGCCCATTTCCAAAAGTAATTCTGTTGAAATAAGCATACAGCTTTGATATTAAAAACTTAACAAAGGATTGAAGGGCCTTTTTAGTGACATTATTGATTATATTTAAATTAAAACGACAGTTTTAAGCCCCTAAAAATTCTAAGAGAAAATAAAATATCACGTGTAAATTACAACTACATTTACTATAGTTTCTTCGGGACTGGGCAGTAGACTTTCTCCTCCAAAGTTGTCAAACCCAATCTCTTGAATTTTATGTTAAACGATTATGCCAATTTTCTTTTTAGCTTTTCTTTAACTGTGTTTGCTTTTTATCATTCTTTTTTAATTTTGATGTACAAGTTTATATAAAAAAAATGATAAGGAAACATTTATCTGTAAATATAATGATTTATGATCACACAAATAAAAGAGTGATGTTTTTCATTCAAGCGAAATACTAGTAAAGCAATCAATTTTCAAAACTTTTTCTCATGGTCTAAGATGTCATTTCCTTAGATATAATAACGATGATGATGATGATAATAATAATAATAATAATAATAATAATAATAATATGCAAGTGCATGGGGCTATGAATGGATTCTAGCGGGGATTGTGTTTGGTGAGGGGTTGGCATCTCGACCAGCGCTTTATCCTCCACGCACAGCATGATTAAGTGGACAAGTTAGGCACTTGATTAAGTTATGTTTAACAACATTCTTTTCTTAGGATAAGCCGTTACTTGTTGCCTAAATCAGGTATAACCCCTCCCCATTAGTGTCTAAATGGGCCCATTAGGAAAGGTCCCTAAGCACCAATTAGCAATGTATCGATTCCACAACTAACAAAGACAGGATCATATGAGGAGATGAGGGCAATTGGTCGGTTGTGGAGCTGCCATGGCTTTGAGTTTGACTTCTGATTGAGCCACTCTCTTTGAGCATTAATATTAGGAATAATGACATAATTAGTCCATGAATTTTGACCTAATTTGTAATGTGATTCATGAAATTTTGTCATCAAATATTTTATACGATTGAGATACTAAGTTTAACGTGTAGCAAGAGTCCAAAGAAAATAAAAAAAATTCAATTACGACATTACATATTAAGTTACAATTAAGAGATCATATTACGTATTGAAACAAAATTTTGGAATCGTTTTTGTAATGGACTTTAGCAATTCTGTACGACTATGTTTCACTCACACGAGAATGGTTAAATAAATTTGGGTAATGAAATACACGATAATCATATTAATCCCGGGTCAGAGAGAATATGTTGACTAAAGGGAGTGGGAAATTATGCATAATAAGCCCGCAATTTGGGGTGGGATTAGGTGGCCGCGGAAAGGAAGGACAAATCCGGGCCCACGCAAATCGTGCGTATCGGGTCCGTTGACGAGAATTTCATATCATCGACGGTCACGGTGCGTTTGGGTCCGTGGACCCGTGTCCAGGCAAAGATTCAGAAGCGAAGGGACGGGAACGGAAAGGAAGTCGAGCCAACAAACGTCGCTGTCAAGTGGGGCCCCTGCTTTTTGTCGTCACAATAAGCAAATCAATTAGTCAAATTAAAAACGTGACAGCAGGCGATCCGGTGGATCGCGGACCACGCTGTGGTCCCTCATCGGACGGAATCCGAGGTGGTCCCCCTCCGCTCGGACAGAGTACGACGCGACTCGGTACCAAGTTTTCTCTGTCTCTCTCGTCCACCGTCGGATGCTCGGGGACGTGTCTATTCGGGAAACGCCCGCCGCAGGATCGACGGCCCCGGTTTTCTACGGATGTTGCTGGGGATGGGTCCGTTGATGTGAGATCGCCCCTTCTTTTTGTTTCTGTCCTGGTGAAAGCTTCGTATTCACTCGTCCGGGTCCCTTGGTCAAAAGTATGTGGGCGATGCCACCGTCCACTTTTTTTTTTTTTGGATATGATACTACCGTCCTCATTGACGTGATATCATTTCATTGGACAAAGGGAAAAAGTCATGAAATTAAAATCCCGTAACAGACTTATCAAGACATATTTACTCTAAACTTAGAAATCTCCGAATCATATCCATTATTACATATTTATCTTAAACTTTTAGGTTTCATTAGATATTTATATAGACATTATGTCAACATCATTACATGATGGATTTTTAACAATTCTCATTAATAAACTTCGACGAAGAATAAATATGTTATATAGTTATATGTTTCGAAATTTTAGTGTCATGGAAGAAACCAGATCACGTAGACTGAATCGGTCAAGATTTCTTTATTTTTTATTTCAAAGCAAATTCTAAGTAGTAAATTGTTTTTTTCCTTTCATGTTGGGAAACTTCCACTTGTGGGAAATAGTAAGAAAATAAGAAGGAGAAGAAATCACCTTATCAAGAACTAACTCTAGAACCAAACTATACCAAGTGGGTTGATTCTTGGTTCCACAAATTGGAAACCGATTCTGCCCAATTCAATTCTAGGTTACAAGATGAGAATTGATCCACCCTAAAATCGATCACCCCTTGTATCTTGCAAATTATACATCACATGATCGACATACATCAGAAAAAAGAAAAGAAAAAGCTAGTAATAGATAATTAGTTCTATATTCATATGCAAAGTTGAATTCTGATCGATATCGAGGGAGCCTATTTTAATAAATCATGTCAGCGGATGAATAAAATGTTTTGTGATCCCTGTAATCTACAATTATTTGTGCCATCCACGTGTTTAAATTGTTATATGCCTTAAACGGTGGAATTATAGGCAGATACAGGATCTGCCGCAAATTTGACTTCAAATACAACTAAGGATAGGTAAATACCACGAATATTTTATCTACCTCTAGGCAAATGATTTTGTCTCTTTAATGGCTTTTTGTTTATGGGGATTGTAATCATATCCCGGATAGTTAATCATGGCCAAGTGGTTGTTATATCATCAATGTCTAGATATTAGCCTATCCCTTTTTGATTTTTTCATAAGTTCGAGTAACCCAATCCAAATTTATCCGATCTATCACGTGATATTCTTTGATCCTATTGATTTATGCTGCAAATCCACTTTGAATTTTCCTTCAATATGGGATGTCAAACATATCACCAGGACTCTATCTTGTCAGATGTTATTGGGTCTTTTGTTGACGTCTTATGGACCTTAATAAATCCACCAAACATAAAATATAATTTAAGACATATCTCGATAACATATATATGTGGAGCACAAGTGGTTACGTACTTAAGAGTGACATAAATGAAGGCTCTATGGACCTTATTAAACCCAACAAAGTCAGACAAATAATTATAAATGTAGATTAGGTGTGCACGCGGAACAGACATGATGCACCACCACATAAATGAAAGCTCATAGGCGTATTCGACGGAAAAACGTTCGTTGGTCCCGCAAGGAAAGCGCCATGACAGTGCACATGCTTTAAATACATAAATAAAAAGAAGAAGAATGAGAGATTAAAGAAATGTTAAAAGGGCGATTAGGATGGAGAGACAGTGATAAGACAAATGTAAAGCGATCGTTTTGATATTATATCACTACTAAGTGGGAAAGCATCCTGATAATGCATGCCACGTTGCCACCCACTTGGTTAAAGACATTCATTTCATTCGACCGAGAAAATGACCATCGGGCATCGGGCGATGGGAAAGGCCAACGACCTTCGTTCATGTATAGCCACACAGTGGGAAATTGGGAACAACTGTGACTTTCATAAATCAAGAAAAAGAACAAATTGAGAGAGAATAAGTTGAGGGTCGATACCTTAAATTTAGGCCAAATCAAGCATGCCATTTTATGTCCATGAAAAAGCAAAAGAAAATAAAACAAAAATCACCTCCGAGTTCAAGAGACGCTAGAAGCTCAAGGGCGTGTTTGAAGGGACTGTCCATTTTAATTCTTTTGCTCTTTCAGATCTTGCGGCTCTGTTAGTTTTACTATAAGTCATGCGAAATACGTAAATCGACCAAAATGTGCCAATATTGACTCATAATTCCACATTACTATCGTTAAATTTTCACGGAATAATTTGCCCAATCGAAAAAATAAGCTTCATGAGATAATACTTATGTTGCTCCAATGTTAGGGGTGAGCATGAGAACCTATAGAATTGGAGAATAGGACCAGTAAGAATCTGTCCTGTTTCAGGTTCCGAAATATGCATGGTAAGTTCTAAATTTCAAAAAATGAGGAATCTATTTCGATAAGTAGGTTTCAAGTTCTAGGCAAGTAGAATTTGGAACAGATTTTTGTATTTTACTTGATTTATGTCTTTGTAATTTTACAGCATTCCATGGCATTATGGAATCATCACTCTGAGCTTTCATTTTATGAACATGATTTTTACTTTGTTAATATTTTATATTATTCATATGTCTAAATATAAGTTATGGTCAATAAATTATAACAGCAAGCGGTGATTATTAAATGTGATGATTTATTGCAATCATTCAATTAATAATATAGGTAAAATCTGGGTAGAACCTAGAACCAACTTGGAACCTATGACAGGGATATTCTTGGTTCCAAGGTATGCATGTGTCACGGCCCGAAGGAAAGCCCGATCCAAGAGGGTTCTAAACGACGGCCGTGACCTATCCGTGAAAAAGCGACCCTTGGCTTGTATCCCCAAAACTTAGAGTTTTCTCGAGTTTTCTAGAATACTCCTAGGGGCGAGTGATACGGTAATTGTACACATATGTAATAAATGCGGGTAGTTGGTAGTTGGGGAGATGTTATCTCCAGCGTTAGATCGAGGAGGGATCTACATATACGGTTTGCCTTATATTTGTATATATAGGGGCTCCTCCTTTTATTGTATTCATCTCATCCACAAGTGAAATATAATCCAGAGCTTCTCTTTCTAGAGTTTCTCTCTCTAAGATCCTTGTGAGTCAAGTGTGAGAAAGGTTGGCCCATGTCTAGCTCGTGACACATGGTTGATACTAGGTTCCACGGTTCATACTAGGTTCCAAAAAATAAGGAACTTTGAGTGAGTAGATTTTAGGTGAAACTCATATGAAATTTAGAACCGCTCACCCCTACCCAACGTAGGCTAGCCTTACCCACCCATTGAACATTGTACCCTCTATCCACTCGTTGATATTATTCCTAATGATATCAAATGTTATACTTGTATGCTTATGGTTCCACATGCACAAAATCATGGAATACGATGTATTGGAAGCGTCCAATCTCAGGCCCACTTGGCCTGATCATTCCATGAACAAATAATCTATTTTCGTTAGAATGATCGGGTTTGAACAAGGACTTTCGAGCACGCCAATTGATCCAGTCCAAATTGTCAGCTCAGCCCAAGCCTAAGTCATCTCATTAGGTTAGAATCTTTTCCTATCCTTCAATTAATCCGCTCTAGTCAGTTGGGCATTGGGCTGGTTGGCTGGTTGCCCACTCCCCCAAGCGCAAATCAAAAAGATGGCCCAAAGTGATGAGCCGTTTTGAGCCTCTTGACCTCTTTTGGTTTCATTTCGAAGCTAGTCCGGGCGAAGGTTTTCTTTCTGCGCACTCCAGCATCCCTCAAGGAAGAAAGAAGAAAAGGGGAGGAACCCTCGAGCAGGAAGACGTCGAATCGCCAGCAAAAGCAGCAACAGCAAGATGAGTCACCCATGATTTAAATACATAAATTAGAAAAGAAAAGAAAAGAAAAGAAGAACGAGAGATTAAAGAAATTTTTAAAAGGATGATTAGGAGGGAGAGACAGCGATAAGATAGATAAAGCGATCGTTTTGATATGAAATCACTACTAGGTAGGACAGCACACTGATAATGCATGCCACTCATTTGGTTAAAGACCTATTCATTTCATTCGACAAAGAAAATGACCATCCAGCATCGGGTGATGGGAAAGGCCAACCAGCTTCATTCATGTATAGCCAAATTAGGAAGAGTTGTAACTTTCATGAACCAAGAAAAAGAACAAAAGGAGATAAAATAAGTTAAGGTCGACGTAACTAATGAGATTTGCCTCAATAACCACTCTTCTCGCATGAAAAGGGAGAGATGGAAG
Organism: Eucalyptus virginea; assembly: GCA_014182375.1. Taxonomy (NCBI): domain Eukaryota; kingdom Viridiplantae; phylum Streptophyta; class Magnoliopsida; order Myrtales; family Myrtaceae; genus Eucalyptus; species Eucalyptus virginea. Next base: position 55,142,371 of record CM024519.1, read on the forward strand.
GTTCGAGGCAAAAGGAATTGGGACGAGGACGATTTAACTTCAGATTATGATTTCAACTCCTATACCTTATAAAGAGGCAAAATAAAAATTTGAAAATGAGTGTTAGAGTAAGAGTAGAGTAGGACCGATAAAAAAAAAAAGTTATAAGCCTATACCTTTAATTTAGGGCAAATCAAGCATGCTATTTCGTGTCCAAGAAAAAGCAAAAGGAAAAAATAAATAAAATCACCTCCGAATTCAAGGGATGCTAGAAGCTTTAGGGCGTGTTTAAAGTGACTATTGATTTTAATTTTTTTGCTCTTTTTGATCTTGTGGCTCAACTGGTTATACTATAAATCATGCGAAATGCCTAAATCGACCAATATGTGCCAATATTGACTCATGATTCTACTTTGTTATTGTTAAATTTTCACAAATAAATCATCGAGAAAAAGGCAAAAGTGGCCCATTTGGAAAAATAAGCTTTATGAGATAATACTTATGTTACCCCAATGTTAGGGGTGAACATGATCTCATGGTAGAACTTGGAACTGAAGAATATGATTGGTAAGAATCTGTCCGATTTTAGGTTCCGAGATATACATGGTAGGTTCTAGGTTCCAGGTTCCAAAGATCGATGAACTTATTTGAATAGATATATTCTAGGTTATAGGTGTGTGGAATCTATAATAAGTTTTTATTTTTATTTTTGTGTCTATGTTTATGCATGATCCTGTAGTACCCCATAACGTTCAATGATGAGTTTATAATCTATAATCACTAATTTGAGTTTCTATTTTGTGATAGAGACTTTTACATAGTCAATGTTTCACATTATTTCAGTGTCTAAAAATTAGCTGTGGTCAGTGGATCATAAATAGCAAGTAGTGATTATTAAAAGTGATAATTTACTGCAATTATTTAATTAGTATATAAGTGAAACCTGAGTAGAACTTGGAACCAATTTAATGTAAGTTTATGATTCCAAGATATGTATAGTAGGCACAAGATTCCAAAATATAATAAATCTATTTTAGCGGGTAGGTTTCAAGAAGAATCTGTATGGAACTTGAAACTGCTCACCTTTTACCCAGCATAACTTGGCCTAACCTATTCATTGAGCATTGTACTACTCTCTATGCACTCGTTAATCTTTTTCCTAATGATATCAAGCATTATGCCGTGGATGCTTGTAATTAGTTACACATGCACAAAAATATGGAATACAGGGTATAGGAAGTGCACGATCTCAGGCCCACTCGGCCTGATCATTCCACGAACAAATAATCTCTTCTTATTATTTTTATAGGGTTTGGACTGAGACTTTCGAGCCCGCCAACTGATCTGGTCTAAATCGTCAGCCCAGCCCAAGCCCAAGCCCAGGCCCAGGCCATCTCATTTTGTCAGAAGCTATTTCGACGTCCGTCAATTAATCCGGTCCGGTCGGTTGGGCAATTGGGCCGGCTTGTCGCCCACTCCACCTCCTCTCCAAGCTCAAAGCGCAAATAAAAACACGCCCCGAAGCGACGAGTCGTTTCGAGTCTCTTGACCTTTTTCACTTTCATTTGAAGCCAGCCGGGGCCTGAAGGCTTTCTTTCTGCACACTCCAGCAGCATCCCTCGAGGAACAAAGAAAAAGAAGAAGAACCCTCGAGCAGGAAGACGTCGAATCGCCAGCAGCAGCAGCAGCAGCGAAGATGAGTCGCGGCAGCGGAGGAGGATACGATCGCCACATCACGATCTTCTCCCCCGAGGGCCGTCTCTTCCAAGTAGGTCCGTTCCACTCTCGCCGCACTCGCACTCTCGCCCTAGCCAGTAGATTGAGCCGAACCGAATCGAATTCGAGGCGCTCTCGGCCGCTTCGCGGATGACTGCCTTCGCGATTCCTAGCCATCGCCGCCTGGGCCGCTGGCCGAATTAGAATAAGATCTGCAAATTTCGGTCGTTGGTTTTTTTTATTCGAATCGGCTGGATTGAGTGTTTTCTGGTCGGATGTCGTGCAGAGTATGCTTTCAAGGCGGTTAAGGCTGCTGGAATCACCTCGATCGGTGTCCGAGGGAAGGACTCGGTTTGTGTGGTCACTCAGAAGAAGGTCCCGGTGAGTGTCGTGTTTAGGATTTTTTTTTTTTTTTCCCGGCTGGTCTTGAAGCTTGAGTTGTTGGGTTTTTCTCTGACGTGGAGTTCTTCTTTTACAGGACAAGCTTCTGGATCAGACAAGCGTGACGCACCTTTTTCCCATCACGAAGTTCCTCGGCTTGCTAGCTACTGGAATGACAGGTTTGTCGCCCTTGTTTTTTTCACTTGATTTCCTATATGGTGAAAATTTGCTTGCCTGAGTGGTTGTACAAGCTTAATTAATGGCTTTCTGGGTTTTGGTACTCTGCAAGCGAGCTGTGTAGTGTGTGGCATCTGGAGCTAAGACATGTACATTAGTTCGTGTTGACAAAGATGCTTTTACAATTAGTTTCGATTGTATGGTAAAGTTGCATTCTTCTCAAGACAGACAAGAAGTCCAGAAATTGTGTAGTTAGTTGTATGACTACCAGTGCTAAGATAGAAAAGGTTAGAGCTACTTAGAGATGAAGACACATTTAACTGAATGCAGACAATAAATCAATTTTTTGCTGTATCATCAATAACATATACTCTACAATGTTGATGGGCTACTGGTGTCTTGCATGTTAATCACACTATTGGCATGGGATCAATTGCATTTTGTCTTCTGAAATTTGCTTTGTAGCCTCTATAACGTTGGCAACGTTGTTTAACAGCTGATGCTAGGACCTTAGTTCAGCAAGCACGAAATGAGGCAGCTGAGTTCCGCTTCAGAAATGGATATGAGATGCCTGTGGATGTATTGGCAAAATGGTTAGTCACATGTTTAAATAAAATGAGAAACTGGTACTATATAGTCTGTCTGATCCTGCAAGATACTGGCATTGAGTGTTTGCTTCTTCCCATTGGTAGACTATGGATTTGGTCAAACAAAAGAGAAGGGTTATATATTAAGACATACAAGCTCTTTATTCTCCCATTTGGCTTACTTTGTGTTCTTTTGATTACCAGGATAGCAGACAAGTCCCAGATTTATACTCAGCATGCTTATATGAGACCACTGGGAGTAGGTTGGTCTCTACTCATTCACCCAGTTATTTATATTCCTCTGCTGACTGATTCTGGCAGATGGTGCTCTTCACGTGCTTCAAAACACCCCCTTTGTTTTTCTTTTCCAATGATCATTTTATTGTATCCCGTGTGATAATTTATTTTTTATGCATACTGATGCTACTCTTCTGTTGTGATTTTCTGTTGTTGTTGCTGGAAGTTGCAATGGTTTTGGGCATTGATGAAGAGTTTGGACCGAGTTTATACAAATGTGACCCTGCTGGCCACTTCTTTGGACATAAGGTATATTATGTTTTTGCTGCATTTGTCCATCACTATTTTGTCTCATAGCCTCGCATCATGCACTACAGGAAGTTCAACAGATGTATATTGATGTGGTTTTTGTAATATGGGCACTTTATGGTCTGCCATCCCAGAATATGCATCACCATCTCAGTTGTCTGGTTTTCAGTGTCAAATCTCTTTTCCACCCATCTTTTGGAATGTATCTCATTTCCATGAGATTGTCTTAAAATTCTTCCAAATAGACAATATGTGTTGATCCATATCATCCATGTGCCTTGATGCTTATATTGGAGAACATTTTTTGTGCATGTACACCCCCTTAATTTTATTCTCTATTCCATGTCTCTGACTTGTGGTGCAGTGAAGTGAACTGCTCAGTAAATGTAGCCCTTCTTTGATATGTTATTCAGTGTAAATCACTCCTGCTTGGTTCTCTCTTAATTTGACCAAGTGGAGAAGATAATAGCTCTTCTTTTTATTTAGGGCTTGAGGACTGCATGTATTTTTCTTATCTGTTTGGTTTACTGCATAGCTATCAGTGGATGTGTAGGTTTCCTGATGACAAGGAGAATAGTCATATGTCTGCTGTCAATGGCAGAATTAAACAACAATTTGAATTATATGTTTTTATTGACCATTATTATGTCATTGCCCATAATGATGCCTCATGTGAGGACAAATGATTAGTTCTTATTATAATGTCTCTGAACCAAATGATAGTAAGAGCTTATCAGATTGTTTATTGTAATGTGTTTCAGGCTACGAGTGCTGGATCAAAAGAGCAAGAGGCAATTAATTTCTTGGAAAAGAAAATGAAGAATGATCCTGCATTTTCATACGATGAGACCGTGCAGGTAGATGTTTTTCTTGAAATTTGTAAGATTCAATTGGAGGATGCATTAGGTGCCTTGTGCCGATTTTGGTTTTCTTTCTCCCTCTTACAATTTTTTAAGAATAGGAGAGTGACTTTTCCTTTCCCAGTCATAAAATTCTTTGTGAATATAGCAGATGGATGATTCATTGTTAAGCTTATTCAAATGTATGTGTCTTATAAATGTTCTTGTTGGAAGAGTCATACAGTTGAAATTATTGTTCCATCTATCTCATAGTTTGCTCATTTCTATAATTGAGGTCTGATGTTAGTTGTACCGTTTCTTTGTAGACTGCAATTTCAGCCTTGCAATCTGTTCTACAAGAGGATTTTAAGGCGAATGAGATCGAGGTACATCTCTGTTTGTTATGTGTGTTGGTAGATAGGGTTGTTTCCCTGCTGTTGCTTGAACATCTTTTGCTTGATGGATGGTTGGCGACAGATCGTAGTCATTCTCAAATTTTCAACGTTTGCATACTTTGGATCAGTATAGTTCACTTCTGCTCCAATGGTACATGGGTTAGTGGCAAGCAGCTGCTAGACATGGAACATAGGGCAAAAGATCACTTCCTAGTCTTCCTCTTAGACCTGCCTTTCACAGTGGCAGTTACATGCTCTTTGTATAAAATACATAATAAAGGTAATCTTCTTGTAAAGGCAGGCATGAAAATGGCAATGAAAACACACTGTCAAGTTGACATTATGAGTATAAGCCATGCTAGTAACACTGGACTTACACCTAGGCTGGTTTGATGCGGAAGAGCTTTGTTGAGAATTTTTTAACAAAAGCTGTTGAAATGCATGCTTTTCCCATGATGACATGAGACATCCAGTTTGCAAGACGAGTCCTCATATTGTGTTTGTGGAACATGTTATTCCATTGGAAATGACAATTATGATGCAGCTCTTTTATTATCGGATGATAAGTTGTTTAATGTTTATTTGTAGGTTGGAGTGGTGAGGAGTGATAATCCAGTCTTCAGGGTTTTGTCCACTGAGGAAATCGATGAGCACTTGACTGCAATTAGCGAGCGTGACTAAGCGTGAGATGAACCTGTTTTGAGAAATACATGCCTGAGTATTTCATGTTTCCAAAGATCTTACGGAATCTATCTGCAATTATTCAGGGGATGCCCTTTGTTAGTTTCCCATCTCTGTTATCGCAAAGTTTGTATAACATTTGTTCATGAAATTCTAGTTTCAGTTGACAATTCTAAAGCGTGGTGGATGGTAAGGAAGCAGGAGTAAGAACTCTTTGATCTACTCGGTTTCAATTTTATCTCTAAACGGCCAAGCTGTAGAGGTGATTGGTTTTCAGATCATTCACCTTACGTTATGTGATAGTTTTTAGCGGGGTACACCTAAACATAAACGGTAGACTATTTAACTCTGTCGAACACAAAACGTCATTCATACCGAAGATCTGCATAGATAGACGACCGGTGGTCAGTTCATTGGTGGGGTCATAAGGTGCTTTGAGTTTTATTTCCTAGAAATGTAACTTGGTTCTTTGACTAAGCATTAGTCAGGTTTTTGTCAAATAGACCTTGTCATGTAGAGAACATGAACAAGTGGTATTTTGTTGCGTTACGCAGATTAAAAAAAAAAAAAAACAAGTGGGGATATGTTCTTGCATGCATCGGTCTCCTGTTAGGGTCAAAATATGTGATCCCGTAACGAGTGAACGTATTGGGCTACTTGGTCTAAAAATTGTTGATAATGTCTCCGTGAATCCCATGTATATGAGGTACCCATAGAGGTGTGATCCAAAAGTCTCTGCAGGTTCAATTGCAGTTATGATGTCTAGCAAAAGTGCAAACATCTTAGGTGCCAAATCTAAAACAAAAAATTGCGTATCGAGGCACCAACGAACGAGTTGGACCATCGTCGGATGAGACTTCATTTTTTGGAGGTCGCGAGATGTCAGAATTCCGTTCTTTTAACGCGGGACGTTGCAATCTTCTGCTCTCCAGGTAATGAGAAAAAAAGAGGAGGAGAAGAACGAATTCCTCAAAAATGGCGTGGCGTCAAGACTTATTCTAAATCTGGTGCGCAAAGTCGAAAGTCGGTTGCGACTTTTCGCATCACGCCGCCGACTCAACCCATCACAACCGATCTTTCGCATTCCCCCCAACCCCCACGTTTGTTTTCTTTAGTTCTCCTGAAGCCACGTGGCCGGCACGGCCGGCAGATTGCTTCACGCCGCGTTTCCCCGCATCATCAAGTGACTTATCCCATCCCCGTCCCCACCGAGATAAAATCCTGCAATAAGCAAAGAAACAAAAATGGTAAAATAAAAAAGAGATAATGACGTAAATAATTCTAAACCTTTTTTCAATATTTAATTTAATTTCTAAAATTTTGATTTATTCAATAATTTATAAACTTTAATTAATGTATGATGTATTTTTGAATTTATAATTTATTTAATATAATTCTAAAATTTATAATATATATTGAATACAGTTTTAAGAGATGAGAATTATATTGAACATTTTTATATACTTTAAAGACCGTATAAAATATATACTAAAAATGCAAGAATTATATTAAATAATTTAAAATTTTAAGAATTATATTAAATAATTTAAAATATAGTGATTAAATTACAGGTTGAATCAAAAATTCATCAACTTATTTGCTTCAATTCCTCGGGAAAAAAGAGGAGAGGAGAGACGCGAAAACGCGCAAACAGAGAGGGAGAGGGAGGAAGATGCTGGGAGCAAATTAGCATATCTCTCGTGGGATCCCTTCGGAGTGAGAAAGACAAAGCCTTTCTGCGGTTGGGGATTTTGCTGGTTGGAGTTCAAACCAAGTCATTCAGGTTCTCCCACACGATTGTCCTTCTTCCTCCTCTTCCATTCTTTCCTTTTTCTTCCTCTGTTGGTTTTTGGATGATTAGGGTTTTACGCCACCATCATCATCATCATCATCTTAATCATCATCATCATCATCATCATCATGTTCAGGTCTTCAATCCCTCTCCCCCCCCTTCCCCTTCCCTCCTTCCTCCGTTTCGTCGATCGTCCTCGCTTGAGTCGGTGGCCGTTGCCGTTTTCGGAATAGAGCGTTTTCTTCTCTTTTTTTTTTCCTTCGGTTTTGGAATTTGAGCGGTTCGTTCGCTCTGCGTGATCGAGATCTTCTTCCGTTACGCGCGATTGATTTCGGGAGAGTGATTTGCAGGCTCATGGCCACGGCCACCATGGCTACCGCGGCCGGCGCCGCTGCTCTATTGTACTACACTTTGAATCGCAAGATACTGACGGAGGCGTCGTCGGGGGACGACGACGACGACGGCGGTCATGTCGGGTCCGATCATCCTCCTCTGGGCATTGATCGGGTTTCGCACCGGCTCATCCAGGCGCCGGGCACTTGGCTGGAGACCATCGCCACCTTGTCGGAGACTCTGAGGTTCACTTACTCGGAGACTCTCGGCAAGTGGCCTATCGGGGATTTGGCATTCGGGATCAGCTTCCTTCTCAAGAGGCAGGTAATAAAATTATTTCCTTTGCTTGTTTTCAAATCAATGTTCGGCTTTAATTGATCTTTGTCGCGTCTTTCTTTTCTGTTATGTACATGGAAGACTTAATTATGGTGTGCTGGCCAGTAGAATATGCATCTTTATTTTAAGGTGAAATGAAGTGTTTCGTACATGTTTACATATGTGACTACGGAACGATGTTAGATATGAAGAAGCCAAAAACCGAGTGATTGAGCTTATTGACTTTGATCAATAGAGGAATGGGTAAGAATAAGCATGCGGCGAGGTGTAAAATCATGGACTGACATTGCTTAATATTTTGTCTTCTGGGCCAATTTGGTAGACATATTCAGATTTTTGTGGATGAGGAGCATATAGGATTCTGGAGGTACGATTGATTCACACAATACTTCTGAAGTTTTTCTGGATAGAATGCTATCTCATGACTGAGAAGGGGTTGTTAAGCTCAATAGATATGGGGTAGCTAGATGTTAGCAAACATGAATCCTGTGCATAGCCTTGACAGTCTTCTGTTGCGGAATGTTCATGCATATTGCTGTTCCAATGGAGGATAAGGTTGAGGGAAATGTGATTTTGACAGAAGGTCAGCCAGGAAGACATTTATAAAGATGCTTCGAAACAGAAATTAATGGAAAACTCATCGAGGTTCACGTTTGTTCATACACTAAATATCCTCGAGCCCTTTGGGTGCTTGTTGCGATTGAAGACTTTGTATTAGCATAGTTCTTCCTGTTGAGTTTTTTAAAATTTAGGCATGATTTGAGTGAGGCATGAAAAACTATATTTCCTTACTTTCATGCTTCTAATCGTACAACCACGTTTTGCAGGGAAACTTACCAGTTAGCACCGTATTTGGTGGTAAAGATAGCTTACAGCTAAAAGGCCGTGAAATTGTTGTTGAGCTTAGATATCTCCTGAATTTGTTGACTCTCTGTTGGCATTTTTCCAAAAAGACTTTCCCCGTGTTTCTAAAGGAGACTGGGTACTCTGAAGAGCAAGTACTTCTTCAGGAACCAAAAGCAGGAGTAAGCTACTTTGCAACTTGGATAACTTTAGCATAGCTTGGCCTATTAACGAAAACTGTACGTATATGTTCTGTGGTTATGATTTGTCCATATACATTTTGCAGATTTTGAAGCCAGCTTTTACCATTTTGGTTGATCACAACACAAGATGTTTTCTTTTAGTGATTCGTGGAACGCATAGCATTAAAGATACTCTGACCGCTGTTACTGGAGCTGTGGTACCATTTCATCACAGTGTTGTACACGAGGGGGGAGTTAGTAACTTAGTTCTGGGATATGCACATTGTGGAATGGTTGCAGCTGCTAGGTGGATTGCCAAGCTTGCAACTCCTTGTCTCCTCAAAGCACTTGGGGAGTACCCTGATTATAAGCTCAAGGTAAGTGTCTGCTTGTATTGATCATTCCTTTCCTCATAGAATCAAATGCAAGGTCTGTAGGGGAAAATGAGTGTTCAGAATTTAGAAGCAGCTCTTCTCATCGTTTATTCCTTAACTTTGTAATATATGTTCTTGTTGTGATTATGGTGACGGTCGAATTAATTGCAGTAATTCTAAAGAAAAAAGATTGTAGTAACTCCTTTTGTGAATTGGTAGATCATTGGGCATTCTTTGGGTGGAGGCACAGCGGCAATTTTAACTTATGTTTTGCGTGAGCAAAAGGAATTATCAACTGCTACGTGCTATACATTTGCTCCAGGTTGGTTCTTCTGATGTGGAAGCCTTACATTTTTTTCTATTCTACTTGGTACTAAATTTTGATGAAATAACTTGTTTTGGGATATTCTTGTTCTTCAATAAATTATTTTTGTCCACTGCATTAACTGAATATAATATTGGCAGCTGCATGCATGACGTGGGAATTGGCAGAATCTGGCAATGACTTTATCACCTCTATAATAAATGGAGCAGACTTAGTGCCTACATTTTCAGCGGCTTCAGTGGATGACTTGCGAGCAGAGGTAGTGTTTTATGTAACATGCAGTTTGTGGGAATAATATTTCTTCTCATCTTTGTTGCCCTTGATCGACTTGTTTGGTGCTATTTCCAATTGGCTGTTCTATGCCAGTGGTTATAATGATCTTTGGCATGCAAAGCTAGAAAGGAGTTACAGACCAAAAAGATTATAAAAAAAAAGCTAGAAAGGAGTTGATTTGTCCTTCATATTTCAATTGTTAATGCTTATCTTAACAATTGACTGAAGAAAGTTAAGAAGGCGTTATTTCACAATAGATGGGAACAGTGAAAATCAAGACTGTATTCTCATGCATTTGGTGATCTGCTAATGGTTGAATAAACTTCAGCATTGTTGGTTTGAGGAAGTTATTGACTAATCTTCCATGCAAACTATAGTTGTGTGTATCTTTGATGAGTTGTCGATTCACTCCAATTGAAAGCTAGGTTTTAGGTCTCTACTCTACATGAGTATTTAGCTTGATCCATGTGACCCTAGAGATAAACAGGCAGAACAGGGGAACGCATTTTAAGCTTACCCTTTTTTTATGGTGTATCCTACATGAAACTCATTTTTACTGGAACAATAATTAAGAGTAATTAGTCTTAAGAATATCTAGGAATGAGGAAGTTGTAAAGTTTTTATATTTCTGCTAGACCCGTATGATTAAGTTCATTCTCCCTGTGTTAGTTGTATCGCATGAGCTTTTTATCTGTGGTATCGTGCTTGATCTGGTTATATTCTTGGTGTGATTAATCCAGTATATTCCTGGTGTGATTAATGCCTGCCAAACACTGGAAAACCTTCTGTTCGATTCTTTCTCATTGTCTTGAACCAAAATCCAGTTTATAATATTTGCACAATAAGGACCTCATGTTCGATACTCTCTCATCGTCTTGGACCAAAATCTGATTTCTAATATTTCATAGTCCACTTTGATCTCTTTAAGGTTACTGCATCTGCTTGGCTGAATGATCTGAGGAATCAAATCGAGCGCACTCGCATTCTTAGCACTGTTTATCGATCTGCGTCAGCTCTGGGATCCCGTCTTCCATCGATGGCCAGTGCAAAAGCAAAAGTTGCTGGAGCTGGAGCTATTTTGCGTCCAGTTTCAAGTGGCACTCAGGTAATACTCTCTTGGTATCAATTTGTTTGTTTCAATATGGATCTGTTGATGGGTGAAAACATGAGTGTTTTGTTTGCATGTTCTGCAATGTGCGTCAAGTGATTTCTGCTGTGGTTTTCCATGTCAAAGGTGGTTATGAAGCGAGCACAGAGCATGGCCCAGGCTGCATGGACACGTCCTAGCCTTCGTTTATCGTCATGGTCATGCATGGGTCCTCGTCATCGAGCCACTACCTCTCGTTCAAGTTTCAAGGAGGAAAGTAACCTAGAATGTTCAAGCTCTGAGACAGCAAATGGCGAGGCTCTTCTTTCTTACCAGCGCAAAGCCACGGGGATGGGAACTGTCGAATTTCCTGTATCTTCTGCTGAAGGGGTTGAATGGACATCCGAAATTGAATGTTCGTGTTCTGAAGAAGTTAATGGACTTGCCGATGGTGATGCTGATGGGGATGGTGGCGAGGACCTCAATGGTGACAATAGGCATGAGGACCATTTGACTGAAGTTGAGTTGTGGCAGCAACTAGAGCATGATCTATACAGTAGGAGGGATGGGGTGGAGACGGATGTGGAGAAGGAAATTAGAGAAGAAGAAGCAGCTGCAATGGCCGAGGTAGGTGAAGCACAGCCAGAGAGCTCTGCCACTGAAATGAAGGAAGCACACAGGTTTTTCCCTCCAGGGAAGATCATGCATCTAATAACCCTTCACTCTGATGAAGCTGTAAGCGACTCCCCTAACACGAGTGAATCGGACACTAGTTTGGAAAGCAAAGTCGGGATTTTCCTTACTCCGCGTTCATTATACAGTAAAATCAGGTTGTCTCAAACTATGATTGCTGACCACTTCATGCCGGTGTACAGAAGACAGATTGAAAAGATCATAGAAGAACTTGAGAAGGAAGGAGTAGGTGATAAAGGTGATTATAGCTTCACTGAGAACACAAGAGAGGTTGTATTATAGGGAATGAAAAAGTATCCATTACTTCAGATGACCCTTACGCCACAACCTCGAGGTTTTTGCAAATTTCACCCTTACTTTCTACATGGAGGGAAAAGTAGCTGTAGCCTACTGACAGTGTTTTTAGTAGATGTGCTTTAGCTCTTCTCGGCAACAAAGGTGCCGGAAGGTTCGACAGGTATGACCTCAGTACAGTTTACGCTAACCCATTGTAAAGTTTTTGGATTTAAATTAGATCTCTTTGTTTTTCGTTTTCTTCTCGGTCTGCTTGGTCACTTAAATAACATCTTTGAAATGCGATCATATTGGTTTTCGTTTGTACCATCCCTTTTTGCAGAAATTGCGAGATGTATTTTAAATTTGTTTCTGAAGTCCAATTGGTTACTGGTTGATTTGTTGGGAGTCTTTAGCATTTCAATCCCTAGAATTGTACGGAGGTTCAGCGTACATTGACTCACACAATCTCCTCTTAGGCTTGTAAGTGTGCCACGTCACTCGCGATCGTGAGAAATGGATGGTAATTACTGTGAAGAATTCCATAATTCAACCCTATTTGAAGGGAAGTGATTTGTCGTGGTCTTGATCGGTATATGATAATTTTAATGAATGGATAGTCACCTACCTGATCAATGTGCAGGTATCGTAGAAGCATATCTAGACGCATATCATAACTATACAACTTGGGCAAGGCCATTAAAGTAGGACCTAGCATTTATTGTGTAGGGGTAGCGTTGCACTCGGACCTCGACTTGGTCTGTTGCATTTCATCTGAATGGAGTTTGCAACTTGTGTTGACTAAATATCTCTATTCGGATGCTGGATCGTTCTCGGAACTTTTCGAGACATAAATACATGCGGCTGCTCCATTGACCAAATTGATTGTGTGTTCATACTTCTTGATTAGGTAGACACTCGTTGGGGATTACGACCAGTTCACATGATGCATCTCTGAGGCGCGCAGTAACTAACCTAAGCCAAACTGACCAAATGTTGAGGGAAAGCTATTTTTGATGAACGCTGATAAATTTCAAAGGATGTAAAATAATCCTTGCGGCCCTTTCTATCTATTTTAATCTGGATTATAATGTGTTACTCTGCGGCAAATTGTTGGAGTCAATGCCATTGATGAAAACGCCGAAACATGATTTCTGGGAGTATGTACAGGTTGCACGAAATCTCCGTATGAAGGAGATAGCTTTGTTGGAAAAGAACTAGAAACAGGGGAAGAGAGGGATGCACGTATGAATGTGGAAACGGTGTTTGATTGACGTTGCGGCTAACTTAGCTGGCTAGGGCATAACGATAAGAGTAACATTAAGATGCACAGTTTTCCCACGAGCTCTATTTCTTTCGATTATGACACGACACGAGAGAGAGGAGACGGTATCGACTCAAAACACGAATTTCCAAACTGAATTTAATGAGGTGTTGGGGGGTTCGAAGTCACAACACGACACGAGAGAGAGAGAGAGAGAGAGGAGAAGGTATCGACTCAAAACACGAATTTCCAAACTGAATTTAATGAGTTGTTTGGGGTGGTTCGATTTGACTTCAAAGGTTGAATGTGAAAGGAAACTGATAATTGAAATGGGAAAGCAAGATATTATGTTTCCGTGGACGGACTTCAATCTTGGGAAGTCGGCTTTATATTATAATATTACTTCATTCTTTTCTTGTATGTATGGTCTTAATGATAGACGGGATGATGCCTGATGAATGCGGATGGTTTTACTTAATTGGCCTGCTATCGAATAAAGGCAGACGACCCTGTATGTGCGTGTTCTAAATACATAGAGCGGATTGCATGGGCTAGATGCAAGAACCTCAACTTTTTTTTTTTGATGACTGAGGGACCATCGAAGGTCATCCTTTGGAGATCACATGGCCCCATGGTGCTATGGGACCTCGCTGTAAGCTGCTATTTAGACGTAAATTCTTAGGGAGCTGGCCCAGTAAAAGTAGTAAAGCCCAACCATCACGGCTATCTATGGGTGATTGGGTGGTCAAGAATCTCAACTTTAATTGAACTAACCATGAATAATCTTGTGCATATTTTGCTTCCCTAAGCATTTGTTTTTATAGAGATGAAAATAACGCGGTAATAAGGTCACATCACATGAATGCTCGAGGCTCATCTTCAATGAGTAGATTCGGATCCTCTCAATATCAAATCGGGGCGATAAAGATCATGTCAATCATGTGGAAAATAGATTATTGACTAGGGAGATCCATTTCTTTAAATTAATCTAAGCCACGGTCTCGATGGGGAGTGATAAGAGTTTTATTATTTTCAGTGGAATCCGACGGTCCCAATCCTATAAGAAAATCCTGGTATGGCGGCCAAGAAGAGATGTGTTTTGCCTGTGTATCCTAGATTCCTATTAAAGTTGACTTTTCCATCCATCCTTCCTTTCTTCCTTTCTTATTTTAGGTAGAATCCCATTAGTAACGTACTGGTTAAAGAGAACCAAATCGTCTGGCAATGTTCTAGGCATACCTAAAGCCAACCAACAAAGTTTTGTTTTCGACAGGTCATGAAATCCGGCGACTCCGATGTGACGCTTACTAATTTGAAAGAGTTCTCAAAACTCGAATTGCTTTCGAGGAAGAAAGATCTCTCACCACATCCACATATCATTTTGAAGAAAGGATTGCCATGTCCCTTTGTGGGTTGTGGCTGTAACTAAATCCCCGCGAAAAGAGGCTTCGCGATCACACTAAAAAAGAAACACGGATTGCCAAGTGTCATTCTGATCTGTCAATCCACTCTCGCTACACGCCATTTCTCCCTTCCCCTTTCCCTTCCTTGTCAGCCCAAAACAATTTTTATTAACATCTGGCAGGCTCTTAGCCAGGGAAAGGGAACAGAAAGCGAGCGCGCACCGCTCGAATAATCATTTGATTGGCCTCGGCCTCGGCCTCATGTTTATCGCTCCCTCTTGTTAGGAAAAAGCATAAAATGGTGACTAACACGTAATTTGGAGTCACCTTCCAATTCCCACATCAGGTCCCGAAGGTGATAGCCCCGTTGGCAACGATTCAACATGTGGTGCACATTCTCTTTAGATTAGCTTGGCTATTATGGCAAGCAACCTTCCTGACCCCCCACGAAGGAATTACTTGGTTGACCTCCAATGATTAATTTAAACAAAAGAGGGATTGCGTGACTCGCAAGCTGTAGTAGCACTTCTAATTTCGCAAGCAAATGGGGACAAAAATGACATTCATTTCCACCAACAAAAAGAAGATAAAATCTTTGCAAATGCATGAACGCTATATATTAAAATGTGGGTTTGACTCGCTTTTGCATCGTGTAATTGATTTGTGTGGGGGCAAACATTGTTTTGGTGTAGATTGATTGTTTGGAATAATTATATATTAAACCATATCTTCATCTAATGACTTAAACTTTTAAAATTGGAGATAGTCTTATAAAATTTCACATAATATCAAAACAGAAAGTCTTGAGTTCAAATCTCTCCAGACCATTATTTGCCTCCTCAATAAAGTATGTCCATGTTTAGTGTTAGGGAAAAAAAGAGTTAGGGTGTGTTTGTTTGTGTTCTTTTTTTGTTCCCCGAAACACAATTTCTATTCTTTTGTTTTGGGGAATAAAAAAAGAACAGAAACGTGTTTGTTTACGTTTTTGTTCAAAATCTATTTTTTTGTTTCTCAGGAATACTTTTTGAAGAAACAAAAGAACAAAAACATAAAATTTATTTCTTTTTTTCTCATTTTTCTTTTTCTTTTTTCTTTGGCCGGTCACCGATCTCGGCCATGGCCAGTGACTGGCCTCCGAGGGCCGACGACCTTGTCGGAGCGTCGCCGGCCCCTGGCGAGGCCATCGCTAGCCCCCAATGAGGCTCAGCCTCCCCAGGCGGCTCGAGGCCAACCTCGCGCCGAGGGCTAGTTGGCCTCCGGTGAGCTCGCCAAACGTTGCCCAGCCGGTCGTCGGCCACCATCGTGGCTAGCAACCGACCAAAGAGAAAAAAAGAAAAGAAAAATGAAAAAATGAAAAATAAAATAAAAATATGAAAAAATTATACAAGTTTATTAAATGTATTTACATTCTTTTTCTATTTCAGGAACAAAAATTTTGTGTAGTTACTAAACGCATTATTCTATTCAAAAATTGTTTCAGGAATAGAAATAGTTTTGGAATAATTTTTGAACAGAAATGTTACCGAACACACCTTTAGAATATTTAAAATAATAAATTATACATTTATTTAACATCTTAAATTTTTGAAATAGTTCACAATGGTGTCGCATAATCTCACATTGACCATGTGAAAACAAGCGTGTGCGTCGACCATTATGGCGATTCTTCCACGTTCTACGGGCTGAGTTGCAGCATCCAGATCAGGGCTAAGCTACGAGACATCTGTGAACTGTGATGCGGATTCTCTTTCGTCTCTGTCGATTCCGGGCTTTCTCGTTTCATGACGTTTCAAGTATAATTTAATGCGATCGAAGAGTCGGATAGGATGGCATGTGGGAAAAGCTCGACCGAATCAGGCATGCAGCGGGCTTTCAATGTGTGCAGCGTACAGAGCTCAAAGCCACCTGAGAAGGCAGTTTTCTCATTTGCAGCACTGAATACCACCCGTACATGGATCTGCCTTTTAATGTTAATAAATCCATGAAGAACACGCCAAAATGTGCTCGAACTTTCGGACTCTGCATGTTTCACGTGCACCGGGAGTTCCCCACCATGTGAAACTGGCGGATGTCTTCACACCGAAATATCTACCCCTTTGGAGAGGAGGGAACCAACTTTCAGATTACGAGTGACACGTGAAAATTTAATTAACGAGATGTAAGACACGCAATAGGGACATAACCTAATTTTGACATCATGCAAGAAAGTTAATGGGTGGAGTGAAACGATATGTATATAAAGAGCATATAAATTTCATCGATTATCGATGTACGATATTTTGATGGGCTTAATCGAGAATAAAATAAGGTAAATTAGAATGAAATGAACGAGAAATGAGTGAATTAAGGGTGGGGTTGGGATTTGATTGGTGGTGTGGCCGCTGGCGTATGGCATTGTGCAAGTCCCTTTCGCAATAATGTTCCACAACTTTGCTTTTCTTTTCATGAGACTCGAGCAGCGTTTGGTCCATTCACATTAATTAAACCAAATTATTTGATTGCGACTGGTCGAGGCTTCACTTCTCTCTCTCCACCATTCGGATCGTTGAGGAATCTCCATCACTCCAAGGGAGCATGCATATCCACCTTCTTCCTGCGTAGCTATAATGTTATGTTTGTTCGGTATCATTACATCGACCGAGTTATTTCGATTGTTGGTTTACAATTATAGAAAATGCTCATTTGTTCAACACGTGATGCTGACACATCGTCAGGTGATTTGCGCCTTTGCAAAATCGTCCGATCGAAGATTTTCGACAAGCATGCCGATGTTACGAAAGGGGCAAAAAAATGATGGGTGTGGTTGTGTGATTTCTTGAGAGTGTGGCGATGGAATTTTGGCTTGCGTGGGATGCACATATGGCTTGCTAAGTATTGTGACCCCCAAATTGATAACCCCACCACTAGCCACTACACCTTGCCCTCATCACCGCCACCATCATGGGTTCCCCTTTTATTTTAGAATTTTTAGCAAGACCATAGTTCAATCATTCAGCTTAATTAACTCCTTTTTATGCATTTGGACAAGAAAAAAGTAAGATATTTTCATTTTTTTAATGATCTTGTGGCGATGTGCTCTTCTTGAGAAGATCATTCCGGTTGTATAGCTTGCAAAGGGATTTCATGCAAAAAAACAAAAAGAAAAAAAATACACATGTGAGTAAGGTGATCAATTAACAAATTCAATCTCAAACAATGAGTTATTTTCATATAAGATATATCCATCGTCAAATCATTATTTATATGGGTTTGTGTTCACACACTCTTCATATTTCAACAAACATAATAAATTTCGAGAAGGCGGATGAAAAATCTTTACCTCATTAAATAAACTTGCACCCAAATTCTTTTGTGAAAGTCAATGTCTACTATAACATGACTAATTTTAGTGATTTTTTTTAACAAATAATATATACAAACGGCAATTCAAAACCTTCATAAAATATTTTGTCATGCTATAGATTTTAAATTCACGTTTGCCTTTCGCATCATACAATGAATTAAATCATGCTCTCTCTTTCTTGGCTATTTTTTGTTGTTTTTTTCGTTTGGGGACACTACTCTTCTGTTCAGCTACTGATTTTCTGTTTTCCCCATATAATTAGGAATTCTAGAACCGATTTTCTTCTTCTTCTTCTTTTTTGTCATAAGTGATTCTAGAACTGCTTTTTCTTTTTTTGGTCGGAAGGATTCTAGAATTAATTCGTTAGAAATACTCGCTTTACACAGTATAACAAAAAAAGAAAAGAAAAAAGCAGAATAACAAAAATACCGAACCCCGACGCGTACACGTGGGGCCCGTGCATTGGCCAACCGCCGAAGAGAGGGAATTCCCCGGGGAAAACAGCACTAATACAACTCGCTAGAAAAAACGTCCGTTGCCGCAACGACTTTGATAAAAAAAAAAAAAAAACCGAAGAGGCGAGGCGGGGGAGGGGAGGGGTGCTTGCGCTGCTGTGCTGCTTAGCTGGCAGCCGATCAATCGGACGGCCAGGATCCGCGCTGACAGCGAAACGTCCCCGCGTACGTGGATGATTCACACCGTGTTCCTGACTACTCCCTCCTCCAGGCCTCCTTCCTTCCTTCGCCTCGCCCCGCCCCGCCCCGCCCCGACCTCCTCTTTAAGAATTGATCTAATCATTGAGCCTCAGCCTCCCTCTACTCCCTCTACTCTCTCTCTCTCTCTCTCCTACCTCTCTCTTCTCTTCTCTTCTCTTCTCTTCTGCACTTCCTGTTCATAAAATTCTTCATCTTTGCTCGCTGCGTTTTGAGGGAATTGTGTGGACTGAGCATCCGAAAGTTCTCTCCTTTCTCTCTCTTTCTCTCTCGCCGACTGCTCCTTCGATCAGGGATTCTGGGAAGCTTCCGGTTTTTTTTTTTTTTTTTTTTTTTTTTTTTTTGCTTTTTCTTTTTTCTCTCTTCTTTCTTTTTTGAGATGGTTGTGATGTGCCGCGAGGCTTTCGTCGCCGAAGAAGAGACTATCGAAGAAGGCGAGTGGGAGAAGGAGAGGTGACGCAGGGTGAGAGGGAGTCTCGGTTCGTCGCAGCGGCGGACCAGTTGGGAAATTGAGCAAAGTAGGAGGAAGCGGACGCCCGGCGGCCCCCGGCGTCTCTCTTGCGAATTTAGCTTGTGCTGGTAATTTCCGATCGCGAGCTCGATTTGGGTCCGATTCTAGTAGGTTTTTTTCTTTTTTTGGGTTGAGGGTAGTTGGAAGAATTGGAGATTTGAGTTCTTTTTTTCTTTTCTCACTTCGATCATGAACATGGAACCGCGGAGTAGGTGGTTTCTTTTGCGTAAAGACGTTTCTGAACTTCTTCGTGAAGTTTCTAATTTTCAGTTTTTTTAGTTTCTTCTGCTAATCTCAGTGAAAAGTTTGGTGTTTTTTCTTCCCCGTGTTAGCTACTGGCCAAATCTTTGAGATTGATTTCGGATATGTTAGAATCCATTCCGTGTTGTGCTTTCGAAAATTGCGGTGTGATTCGGTTTCCATCGCTGCTTGCAGTTTAAGCTACAGATGTGATCAATTTGGACATGAAAAGAAAACATTTTGGGTACTTAAATGGGACCAGTCACCTGTCCTGAGGCTCCATCTTTGATGCAGCTGAAGAATAGGCTCAGAATCAACAGAAGTCACTAATATTGATTCGATTTCCTCGTGTTGTGTTTCTTAACTGATTTTTACTTTGATTGCAGGGTTGTTAACCATGTCTGCAACCGTGGTCGGTGACCCTTTGGTGATCTCGACCCCGGAGACTCAACCACCTGCCATACTCGTTGGCACGGCTCAAATTGAGGTGGAATTCGTGATATGCGAGTGCTGTGGGTTGACGGAAGAATGCACGCCCGCGTATATCGAACGCGTCAGAGAACGGTATCATGGTAAAT
The DNA here is from genome assembly GCA_014182375.1 of Eucalyptus virginea. NCBI lineage: Eukaryota > Viridiplantae > Streptophyta > Magnoliopsida > Myrtales > Myrtaceae > Eucalyptus > Eucalyptus virginea. Next base: position 55,162,235 of record CM024519.1, read on the forward strand.
GGATATGCGGGCTATGCGCGGAAGCCATAAAGGATGAGATTGTAAGAACTGAGAGGCTCGTGAGCACTGAAGAGGCCATGACCAAGCATATGAACTTCTGCAAGAAGTTCAAGTGCTCAGAGCCGCCTCCAGATCCTACAGTGCACTTGATCTCCGCCATGAGACAACTTCTGAGGCGGAGTTTGGAATCGAGATCCACCCCAAGCAGCCCGATGAGAAAGGAGACGCGATTGCCTGGTTCCGCATTGACTCGCTCGGAAAGCTGCTTTTCGACTCTAACTGGCTGATTGGGACATGCAGAATGGAAATGGAACAGGGTGGAAGTGGTGCATTAAGGGTCACATCTAGTACAAAATAATGGAAAAAAGAAAGGAATCGAGGATAGACTCTTGTTACAAACGTTGCTATCATGAAATACACAAGTTCTCTGTCAATGGATATCTAATCTCTCTGTAAAAAGATTTAGGCATCTCTCGGTTTCATTAATCGTCTCACTTGATTTTTTTTTTAGATAACTTGATATCGGATCCCTCTTATGCTTATTAGGTCAGATTAAATGAAATATTAGGAAATTGGAATGATAAGGTGCTTGATACCGTGATTTCAAGGAAAGGACTTATCGTTGCTTCACTTTTTGGGAGAATCTTTTCGCAAGTAGCCACACGGGGACATCTTTAACAAAATTCTTTGTCATCGGGAAAACTTTTTCCAATTTTCTTTGTGAAGTTCCCCAGTCCTGAAGTCACAACCGAAATCTAGTCCAGAATATCGGAATATATCAAGAGCTTAATAAAGGAAAAAGCAAAAGCTCGAATACTGAACTCTGTAAAATCTCCCAGAACCTGAAAATGAAACGCTGTATCCCCTGCCAGAATTTGGTAGGGGATGCCTGCTCTTGTGACTGATTGATCAACGTAACATGCCTTTTGATTCCATCTTGAATTTGAGTTTCAAAGATGGGTTTACGGACATTGATTTTTGAGTGATGGAAAGGAGAAGCCTACTTTTGGTTCTGATAGGGAGTGCTATTCTTCATGCACCGTCGCTGAAGTTTCACTGGAGGACAATATAAAATGGAGATTCTCCAAGTATGGCTAGAGAATATCACGGGTCTCGAAAGGCTAGGAGAATTTTTTTTCTTGTCAAATAATGCATAGGAGAAAGACTTACTTTGGTTGTCCAGTTGTGTACCGACTCTTCAGGCTGCGGGTGAGATGCTCTGGTTGAGCCACTTTTCTAGTTAATGATTGGAAAGAAGCAAAAAAAAAAGGATTGTGTGTGCATAATACATCATACTGAGACAAAACAAAACAGTGCGATGCCTCGTGAGTCATTGTTTAGAGTCATTGTTTAGCGCGATTTATTGATTCGTCAGTAGGCTTTCGGTTGCTTTGTTTAAGTCAATCAGCAATTGGAGAATCTAGGTAGGATGATGACCCTGGCCTTAAGAAATGGCGGTGCATGTGATTGGCTGAGAACCCTGACGTCATCGACACTTTATGCGGTTCAATCAATGGATACTTTTAGGCGTGACGAATCCTTAAAGCCATAGCGTTTCTCATTACTTTTACTAGCGAATACTCAAGAATTACTACAAATGTTGGGAAAATTACGGTCACGGAAATCTTCCAGTAACCGAAAAATGGAAAAAGTTGAGTTTTTCCCTTTTTCCTCCGATGGATCATTGAAGCAGTGATGTGAGGCGGTGAGCAATAATGTGGGTGTGGTGAGCAGCAGAAGCGGCAGCATGAGAATTTGGACAATCTGATCACTGGTCTGAGTTCAGGATGGACTGCGGAGAGCAGAGATGGCAAGAAAGTGGATTGCAAGATAAGACTGAGTTGGAGGTAGTAGCAGACACAAAATTCATCTGTTGTGTGGCTTCTCTTGCAGTGCCAGATGTGTGTCTACCATGAGCTTCCTGTGCATGAATTTGGCAGGGGACAGCATGAGGCCCATTTCTTTTGCTTGATCAGGAACACTCCATCTCCCTCAACACCTACAAACGGATTCATGTACATAAATGCACGTGCCTTGTCTTTCTCCCCCTCCTTGAGATGGGAGGTGCCAAGTGCTCCTCCATTTTGTCGTCAGCAACTGAGACTACAGACTCAGTTTGAAGCCAGTTGTCTGTGAAGTGTCTGTATTAGTGGTGTTCAGAAGGGGATGAAGATATGCATGATGCATCCACGTCACTGAGTCGTGTTGGAGGTCAAAAAGAATTGTCTTAGCTCTCAAGATATCTATGGTCATCTCCATTGAGTTAAAACCCGGCTGAGATTTTCTCATTGCTAATATAGAAAGGCGCACACATTCGCCTGATAAACCGGAGCAACATTAAATCGAAATGATTTCGAAAAAAAGGAAGATCTGAAAATGGCGAAAACCGCCAACAATTTTTCTATTTAATGGAGGATTTTCAAATCTGTTCTAACAATGACCTTTCCTCCCTTTGTTTTTTTCCATCGTTTTTGCTGATAACTTTGATGGACTTGTTTGTGAAAAATCATCGAAGATTGCGTCTTTGAAATTGGTGATTGGTTGCCTCAGAAAGAGTGCATCTAATATGAACCAACCCCAACGTGCATGATGCATCTACACTCTTCCTAAGAGAAGAAGCTCTCACCTAATCCAATAATTTCTCATTACACGTCATTAACGCTTCTCGCCAACAAAACCCTTTTTAATATGCGGGGGCTTTTGACCACAGGATCACTTGCTGTTGTCGTCTTTCGGATTGTAATCTTTCCTGTGATCCGAGCATTTCGATAGGAAATGCTGGAAAAAATGTCATGATTAAGGCCAAGTTGGTGGAGCAATTATTGGAGGAAGCTTCTGCGAGTTATACGAATATGCCTATCTTGTCATGACAAATTGCTTTTCTTTGCCACTTTCCTTGCCTGCGAGGCCAATTTGGCTTATCCGGACTGAATGATATCACTAGCTAATCAAGTACGTATAATTTTTTTCTTATTGAATATTAGCCACGTAGCTGTTGGCTACCGGAACACGAGTATTATACGGATCGAGTTGCCTAATTGAACCTTTCACTTGTCGTTTGTCCATACCCTTTTGGTGGGGGAATTCTACAATTGGAAGTCTCCCCCGAAGGAGCCACAAGGACTCCTCTCACGTGCTAAGAATGACTTTTCGAAGTGACAATTCATGTGGAAAAACAAAGTGCTGAGTCTGCACCATGCAATATTCAATTTTTTTTTCTGTCGTTTCTGATCGGAAGCCACTAGAACAACTTCTTTCTGTTTTTAATGTCTAGGGTTGGAACTTAGACAATTATAGGGTAGATGCGAACTCTCGCAAGCGTAAATTTGAGCTATCCTCACGTGGACATTAACTCTTCTTTTTCCTTTCGAATTAGTTATGACTAAGATGTTTGAGATTTTCAGATGGACTATTTTTAAGATGACTAATTCAGTCATCACGAACAATGGGAAAAGAAATAAGTTTGCACATTGCACTCCAAGCATAGAGTTTCGAGTTTGTTAGTCTCAAGAGGGGAGTGAGAGCAACCCCTTTCGTAGGACACCAAACCAATGAGGACTCAAATGGAGGATTTCTTTATTGAATGGATACCGGTATAAACCATTTATTTTGTTTCGACAAGAGTTATTGTCTTCTTCCAGATAGGCAAACAGCTCGCTGTAACTGGAAAACTCATTCGCAGGAGTGATCTTGGCGACAGCCCAAACCACCAAAGCAAGTGATTGGTTCTGCAGCTCGGGAGAGGCCCATCCTGCATGTTAAAAGTAGCACAGCAGTGAATAGGCCGATAAAATCAAATAGGAGTCCACTACAGTGAAAGAGGTGCATAAACCTCACGTGCTTACCAGTTGGGTGAATCGACCTAACCAAAATTAATCCCTTGTGCCAACGGCAATTCACTCCCATAGTTGATAGTGCTGTACAGAAAATTAACAAAGGTCAGACTGAATCGCGAAGTATGGGCACTTCTTAGGATTGATAAAAAAGAAGCTGACAACATTATGTCATATGGAGAATCAGAAGTTACCAAGTTGATCGTCGCATGTATTGCTTCCATGAGTCACTCCCAGCTTCACGACCGCCACCTGTTGCCTTCTCGCCGCCAAAAGCGCCACCAATCTCAGCTCCATTTGTTGGGATATTGACATTTACAATGCCACAGTCACTTCCTTGGGGTCTGCAATGTACATAACGGACAGATAATAAAACTAAGGGCAGGTGAAGAATGATGCCAAAATCTTTGACAGGAATGTTAGACGGAACAAAGAACCTAGATGTCTTCACAAATACTAGTAGGTGCTCTGTAGATTTTTCTTTTATAATCAATATCTTCAAAAGGAAACTGCAAGAAATAGAACAAAGGCATCTCTTCAAAATTAACATCTGTGGGGTTCAAATACATACCCAATCCATTTGAAGATGACATCAGGTCTGCGGGAAAATATGGAACTGCTTAATCCTTGGGGTACAGAGTTGTTTATCTCGATTGCTTCCTTCAAAGTCTGCATGACAGAGACATGTGCTTGAGTTTAACCACAGCCAGATTGCAAATGGACAATGTCTAGATAATTCAACATAAAATTATTTTCTATCCTGAAAGAGATACCTGAAATTTCATGACATATAAGACAGGAGCAAACAACTCTTCTTTAACAACAGCAGCATTTGGGGAAATTTCGACTATTGTGGGCTGCACAAAGTTGCCTTCCGACTCTATAACTGAGCCACCTGTAAGGATCTTCCCTCCCTGCAAATAGCCAACCGCATAGAGCTTCAGCATCAGGCAGCAAATAAAGAGCTACGCCATTGCTTCTAAGTAGCAATTGGAAAAAGGTTTAAACTGCAGCTGTTGTGAAAATAGTTGTAGAGGAAGATATCCATGCAGATATTGAGATAGTTGCTGAAAGTGGGTAAGGGGGTCAAAAGATAATATGTACCTGAGACTTAATGATCTCTATTCCCTTCTCAAAATTCTCCCTTGAGGCAGCAGTGTGTAACGGTCCAAGCAAGGTACCTTTCTCTAAAGGATCCCCTATTTTAACTTGCTTATATACGTCAACAAGTTGATCTAGTACTTTCTTGTATATGCTCTCATGGAGGAGCTTCAATGCAAGCAAGCATACATAGTATTAGTCTTAAATTTATTCGAGGGTGTCTACAGCAAAATATTGCAAGAATCAAAAAGTCTCTCAAATACCAGTCTACGGCATGTTGTGCAGCGCTGACCAGCTGTGCCAACAGCAGCGAAAACAACAGAGCGAATAGCTAACTGGATGTCTGCGTCATCCATAACAATTATAGCATTGTTTCCACTTAATTCTAGCAAACATTTACCATATCTTGCATTCACTGTCTGCTGAACCATCAAACCAACCTGTGGATGAGCATGAAAAAACCAGTTACAAATTTCTAAAGAGCGATCTCAGGTATCACCCAAGAAAAATAAGCAGAATAAATGTGATCATATCATGTTAGGAGCTGAGAATATCAACCCGCACGGTAACCTAGAGAAAGGGATGAATTGTTTTGTTTAACGTTGCACCTCTACTAGAAGAGAACAAAAAATAATGATTCAAATATGCTAGTGGACCCAGGTTCTGATAGGGAACTAAAGAGACAGGTACCTTGCAAATAAGTGAGCAAGAAGAGAATACAGTAAGAATACAGTGGTACCTTGGAACTTCCAGTGAAGGAAACCAGAGGGATTCGTTTATCCTTAGCTATTGTTTGACCAATTTCAGCCCCTCCACAAAGTGAGGTAAAAATAGAACCAGGTAAGTTGTTCTTCTCCAAAACACCAGAAACTAGCTTCGTCATTGCAATAGTCACTAAAGGAGTCGTTGGTGCACCTTTCCTATAATGACATTGAATAGGCACTTTTCATAAACTGGTGACCAGCAAAAAAAAAAAAAAAAATTATCCAACTTGGGAGATGTTCAACAAATAAAGCCAATAGTAGAATTAGTGCTTTTCTTTCTGTAGGTTTTCTTTTCTTTCTTTTTTTCACCCTAAGGTTTTTTTAGGGATCATCAAAGCAACATTTCATTGAAGATATATAAAGATAAGGACACATGAAGATGGTGATTGTTGTCCAAAAAGTAGGAGAGAACAATGGCTGCTGTTGCTTCCCTATAATTCATGTCAAATTCATGTCTTGAAGCCCCAGATTCGTCACAAACTGCAGTTCCTCCTTGGAAACGTCCAGTTATCCAAAATCTATATATTTAACCAAGATAAACTATGGGCACAGTTAATTGGCAAATACCAGGGGGCAGAGAAAAGATCAGGCTGGATATTGTAAAAAATCTGAACAAGAGGAAACTATTGAGAATATCTGGCTGTTAAAGAACATGTGCACCAAGGAGCAGAAATTGGGCAGAGTATTCACGCAACGAGTCAATAACAGCAATAACTGATAATTCCAAGCGAATCACATGGCAACGTCAGTTCATGTACACATCCTAAAGTCCACACTTGCAGTCTAGAATACCCATGGAGTAGCAGTAGAAATTGAAGCCCCGGTTCTAGAACTGATAAAAAGTAAAAGATAACAGAAATTGGGGCTCTTACCAAACAACACAATTGCCACAGACAAGTGCAATGCAAGCATTCCATCCTACAGAAAACATAAAAAGGAAACATGGATGAAAAAGGAGAAATTGGAAATGTTCAGCACAAATTCTATAAAAGAAATATTATAAAAGCAAGAGCTGCATAAAAGTTAGTTAAAAGCAAATGCCTGGATCACAACAGCAAAATAAGTCTTAAGGTATGTATGGAATGAAATCAGTGGAATTTGATACATCCCAAGCTTAGTCTTTGATAGCAATAACAAAGTATATATACCTTCCACAGGTCCACCTTTCCTATAGCCACAAAATGATTAGCCATGCAACAATCCAGAATGTTGGCATTGTCCGAGCAAGGTATATTTCAGTTTTAGTTCTTCGGGGGTTAGTTAACCATTAATCCAACCCATCACCAAAAGTCAGCCTAAATACTTTAGATGGTGCACCTAATAGATATGAGACTATGCCTGCGAAAATTATTGAAGAATTTAGTAGTTATAACCATAAAACTTCCACATTTCAACATCAAGTACATTAAGGCTGACTTTAAAAAACCTTATTTTTCTCTTTAGTGCACCAGTTGACCACTGACATTACGCCTAAATGATCTAACCTCAGCAGTATCAAATGCTTCGCCAAGAACTATGTCCAGGACAAACCCAACTAAATAGAATACAAAAAATTTTAAGGCTGAAATTGCAGGATGGATCCTGGTTGTACTCTTTTTCCGATTTCCGTCTATTAAAATTTGGAAGCATGTAGAATACAAACACCAATTTAGAAAACCAGACACACTGCTCACCAAGCACTGCACATGGGAAGTTGAAAGCTGTAATTACTCCCACAACCCCAAGAGGATTCCACATCTGTCCAAATATTTCACATATGGCAAAGTTATTACTGAAGCATCCTGAAGCACTACACCAACTTCCAAGGTAAGATCACGAAGCTTACCTCCAACATCATGTGATTAGGACCTGCAAATAATGCGCGCAGAGTTATTTTGCAGTACAATGTTATCGTAACCTAGAGAAGCTCTTCTAAGCTGTTGAAGAAAAAAATAATCGAGTTCAATTTACAAAGGAAAGAAATGAATGATGGTTTCCTGGACTTCATTAACTAAGATCATAACTAGCATCAGTTTGCAGATAGCGATATTAAACTTTGAGCTCACGTTCTGAGGGTACGACTGATCCATTCAGTTGCCGACTTAACCCCACAGCAAAATCGCACATATCGATAACTTCCTGTAGAAAGTATGATGCTTAGGGGATGAGAAACCAAAAAATGTAGATCCAAGTAACTCAATATAAATTAGTCCACATGGCATCGGATAGTCAAAACATGTCATATGTAGAGCCATATAGCTAAATTCTATGGGGGTCCACAGAATGTTAGATATGCACTGGAAATCAAGAGACAGATAGCGAGGCAAGAGGACTAGCATTGAAACTGAAACGAAGATGTTGACCCTGGTAATTTCATAGATTATGAGCCACTAACTTTAGGGGGCAACACATCCATTTGCGGCTTATATATACCTGGGTAATAAAAAAACCTATCGTATATGATGGAACCATAACACTAAGAAATCATGACCTCTAATACAGTTGATGTTATCTGCCAAAAGAACTAAACATTAGTTCTCGCGTTTATCCTCTCATGCTATCTGATACGCCACCAATTGCTCCCGAAGTGGCTAACGAGAGACTATACACTGACAAATAAATGGTACACTGACAAATAAATGGATGAAAAGTAAAAATATGAAAAGCCAGACATAGAGCTAATGAAGAGACTTTTTCTTTTCAACACACAAAAGAGAATTTGATTTGTTAATATATTACGCACTTGAACTTCCCCTATTCCTTCAGGAAGTATCTTTCCCATCTCAAGTGAGACAAGGCGACCGAGTTGCTGCAGTTTGCCTCTCAATGCATCACCTATTTGTCTAACGATTTCACCTCTCTTCGGGGCCGGTACCTGAAATGAAGTGCCAAATTGGTTGTTAAAAAATGGCATTTTCTTCCTGGTAAGCATTTCCTATGCAGATATCTCAGGGAAAAAAACTAAAGATGCAAGTATGTCATGCCAAGTGGCAGTCACATATCTAAAAAAAATTAGACATATCTTTAGATAAAAGAGAGACAGAGATGGTGATTTTACTTGCATCCATATCTTTGCTGCATCAAAGCAAGCTTGCACGCCTTCCTCATAATCTTCAAGGGATCCTTCAACAACTTCAGCAATCACCTATATTAAATTCACGTGTTACAGACAGTAGATCCCATGTTAAAACAATGATCTAAAATTTTACAATAATAAGAAATTACTTAACAGACATGAGCACTTTAAGCAAAGACCAAATTCAGTTCAATTGCTTCTATAACCCTCAATGATGCTCTGTTGTATAATACGGGGAAGAAACAAGCACATGCAGCCAAAATGCAACCATAAGCTCAAAGTGCAACAATTTAATCAAAATTAATTATGCAATCCACTTCCTCCGGAAACAGTTTACAACTTCCAATGGTTTCTTCTACAACCCTGAGCTTCTTTGGCATCTATCTATGCAAGAGGTCCTAAATACAAAACCATCAGATAAAATGCCCATTGATTTTACAAATCACATGGAGGAGATGTCGAATTATTCTAAACTGTGGAGCTAACTTATCAAAAATCACAAGTTCTAACTCCCAAAGAAGAAAAAAATGACAATGGCAGTCTGAAGTCACTGTATCTGGACCAAATTGTGGCCATGCTTCTAATATTTAAAAAAAAAAAAATTATTCAACATAAAAGAATTAAAGAAAAAAGGACCTTGCTCTCACTTTAGACAAAATGCTTACTCCTAAACATATGCAACATAAATCATTACAGCACGTCGCCTTATCGATTACCGAATGAATACTGTAGCGAAAGCTACATGGCAATGATAGCATAGCAAAGCATCGAAGTCACACCACCAAAAGCTACAGCAACACTGGATGAATTCTAATCACTCGGGACAATGTAGTGCAAGTTTTTTCTTTTCTTTTATCAATCCTATTTTATTCTTACTCTAACTTAGGCTGTCAAACTTTTACCCTACCTCTTTGTAGGGTTTGAGAGTCGACACCCACTCCTAAAATTAAATCGTCCTCACCCTTTCATGTTGGAAAGATGACCACCGGGGCAAACCCAGTAGTCATGTAGTGCAAGTTAGACTGTCGCAAGATGTACAAGCATGCCAAGGTCCAATTTTGGCCTCACAGAACATATGTAGCAGCGCCATCAACTCGAATATAGTTTCCACAACTCAAATTCAACGCACAATAACACGCTCGCATCCAGTTCGGAAAATTTCACAAGCACGAGAAAGCGAAAGATCGCGCACGATCCACTCGAATTTCCAAAGGAGGAAAAAAAAAAGATGAAGGAAAGGAAAGGGACGGGTGCCAGCGCAATCCACGAGGAGAGGATCGAAACATTCAAACGCCATTGCTCCAAGCACCAGCTCCAGCTCCATCGCCATCGCCATCGCCAAGATATCACGGCCGAAGCGACGAGCTGGCGCGCGGGCGCGTACGGAAAGAGCAGGGAGGGGAGAGGCGGGGCCGCACCTGATTGCTGGCAGGATTGTTAGTGCCGACTACGGGGCCGCGCCCCTTCCAGATGCCATTGACGTAGCATCCCAAGTTGCGAGGGCCGATGCCGATCTCCCTCAGGAACTCGTATCCTTTCTTCGCGAAGCTCATCCCTGCCACCGCCGGCCAGCCAACCAGCCGCCTATTTCAACACCGCGAAACGCGCGCGCGCCCGCTTGATCGCCGCCGCCCCCGGCCGGAACACGTCGCCGGCTGTTCGATCGTTAGCTGCGGCTAAATCGACGGAAAAAGGTGTAGGGATGGAGGGGGAGAGAGTCGTGAGCGATTTTGGTGACGTTGAGATGTGGAATCTTTTTATAGAGAAGAGGGAGACACGTGTGGGGAACCCGCAAAGGTTTCCCAGGATTGGATTGAGTTGAGGAGCTGCCGCTGAGTCGTCATCACTTTGGTAGTCGTTCTCCACGTGTCGCCCGCCTAATGGGCCGGACCCGTGGTGACGTGGACGGGCCCGGCCTACCTCATATAATTGAGCGTAGTGTAGGGGGTGGCTGTGGGCCCGGCTTAGTGCATGCATGATAAGTACGCTCGATAAAGTTAAAATACCTGATGATGACATTTTTGTGGGCCCGTTTGGGGATAAGGAAACTAATATTTTTTTTTTCCCCTCCTCTAATCAATGCGCAAATTCAGTATTATTTTATTTTATTACGCTAATAAACAAGAGGACTGTGCGTCGAAAGTCTGTTGTTTAGGTCCCGCAAAAGTATTCATCTACTCGATAAGTGGGGCGGAATTAAAAAAATATAAAGAAGAGAGCGGAAAATAATTTAAAAAATGAGTATATAATAATGAAGTAGAAGAACTCGCGAATTCAAACTTGAGAAGGATTTTTCTGACGTCAAAGAATGAGGGCGAGAAGATATCTTAAAAAACGTATCCTTTCCTTCTCCTTCCTCCTCCGTAACTCTCATTCGTATAAAGTTTCATAACTCTTCCATAATTCTTTGGTTTGCATAAGAACTCCATGTAAACGATAAAAGAGTTCATAACTCTTTGATTCACATTAAAGTTTCACGAAAGTAGCAAGAGACACTATACTTTTTGAAAACACAAAGATGAATGATTACATTATCTGTCTCTTATTAGATTTAGCATTTGCTGACTGATTTATCCCATTGATGACATTGTAGCCCGTTTGCATTCTTACCAAGGTCAAACTCACCTCTAAAATGTTGCAATGAGCTCCTTTGCTAAACTGTACAATAATCACGGATTAATTATTGGAAGTTGTCTCTATTTGTACATTTGTGATTTCTTTAGTAATGAATTATTCTTATCCATCCTTTCTTGGGTTTCTTTTACATTGATATGCAATTCTACCAAATAATGGATATAATATGATATGAAAATATCCCAATTTATTATTATGATTCACCAAACAATGGATAGAAAATGACAAAACCTTGAATTTCATATTATATCCCATCTAATTCTATTATAATTTGAAATTTAGACAACCAAATGTAACATTTGAAGTTGGATATATTTTCCATGGCAAAAACAATTCACAAGCACTTGTCTTTTAAATTTTTGAGGTTGGGTATGTTTTTAGAATATATTGAGTTTAGATGATGAGTCTATCATACCCCAACTCAACAAAAACAAAGGCATGATATAGCCGTCCTTTCATCAAAAGATGCAACATCAACATAACTAAAATTCAGTCTAATATCAACATATATAAATCCACATATATATTTGACAAAAAAAGGCATTTTGTTACAATATTAGAGTTTTTCTATAATCCATAAAAAAAAAAAAATAGTATATACACCTCCAACAAAAGAAAACTCACAATTTGTCCAACTATATACAACTCATACCAAAAAAATATTAACTATCAAAAAGCCCTACCTAATAGTGCAACATTCACGTCCCACTTGCGTCTCGCCGAAGAACCTATAAAAGCAAGTAGATGAAAAGAGTAAACTATCACGGCTCAGTAAGTGATACTATTTCTTATTAATCCACCATAAGTTTTCTCTCAAATCCCTATTCGAATTGACATCAATGACCGCTTGGACCCAGAATGAGACACATCCTAATATCTAACAAAAGATTAATGTGTTATAAACTAACACAGGATCTTACAACATCCCAAACATCTACACCCAAAAGATTACAACCTAAACTTTGATACCAACAAACGTCATGCCCCAACTCAACAAGAACAAGGACATGACATGACTATCCTTTTTGTTCATCTTCCACACCATGCAATACATTTGGTCAAATAACCATAACAACCCTTCCTCACTGCAACAACTGTATTAGAAGCTAGTAAAGGCTCAATCCTATTTCATGTAATAAAAATGCTTGATTTAGTTCAATATATGTATCTGGTTATGCTAAAGTGAAGAAAGATGGGGTGGTGAACATTTGGAATTGAGTAGGGGTGAGCATAACCTCAAAGTCAACCCTGGACCGGCCCAACCCGGTCGATCCTGGTCTTATTTCCAAGGGGACTGGATATGTCCTTAGTCATAAGACCCCTTGACCATGCACTATGCGAATTAGTCATCGGTCCTAAGAGTTTAAGGTTGATCTCGGACCAACCCTTTACATAATATATGTTGCATATATTATATGTTTTTTTATTCTAAATTTTATCTCCTCCTCATCTATTCTCTTCATAGTTTAGTTTGTCTTGTAAATTATAAAATAGAAAGAAACCCAAGTCCTAATTTGACCCAAAAAAAAGGAAACCCTCTTCTCTCTCCTTGGCCTTGCTCCCCTACTCGCCTTGCTCATCGCTTGCCTCTGCCCCTCGCCCCTACTTCTCCTCATGTGTTTGTTTTTAGTGTTTATTGCTTTTAGTAAGTGTAAATTCCTATTGTTACGCTTACCTTATATTTGTGTTTGATATATATTCGTGTTCGTAGTTTGGTTACTCAATGTCGCATTCTTAATGGATATGTAATTTGAAATAGTATGTTTATCCTTTTAAAAAATATAAAAAATGAAATAAAAAATAATTGGTTGATCCTAGGTTGACATTGGAACCGAACCGGACCTATAGGATCGGTTCGGATCTCGATTCCAAGCTCAACAGGGTTGATCATCGATCCCAAAATTTGGGGATTAATATTGTTCGGGTTGGTCTGTGAGTTATATGTTGGACCAGTTCAACTTGGACCAAGCCTTTCTTATTTATTTATATATTTATTTTTGCTTTTCCCCTTTTTACTTTTTTAAAGCCCATATTTTAGAGTCATTTCCTTTTCCAATTCTTCTAAGCGCCACGAGATGAATGACCTTTTATTTTACATTCATTCTAATTCAGGTAATTGAATAGCAAAAACATAGCAATGCACATATATCGACAACATGGACGTGGCAAACTTGAAATTGAGAGTACCATGACGTTTGTACCCTACAAAACTTTCCAGAAAGATCATTTCATAGCTCGACTTTACTTCCATGCGCAATTTAATTGCGAAAGAACAAGCAGCCATGACAAACGGAGACCCTTAGTTACGTAGAGTTGAGGGCAATTCGCCATCACCAAGAGATTGGGGACATTCATCGAGATCGAGATGACCGGGAGGCCACCGACTGAGGCCGACCATCAGACAGCGGTCAACGGCGGTGCGACATGCTGCCATCGCTCGTCCTCATATGCGATCAGAGGAGAGCTGACGGTCGGTCGCCGTGTTAGTATCCCCTCCAGGCAGCCTGCTGATTACTTGTCCCGACCTTGGATTATGGAAAAGAAAATATCATGGTCTTCCAAAATTCTCTGTTTTTCACATTTCAAACACCCGGTTCAGAATTGTTCAAGAGAGACGCTTGGGCCATTTGAGCCTTCAAACTTAGAAACCGCCGATGGGCTACACCACATTCATCGGGCTCGTTTAAGCCCACTCTGGGCAGGCTTTCATAATCTTTATTAGAGTAGCAACAAATAAATTTTTACGTACACGTTGAACATGGAGCGTCGCTTTGGCCGAGTGGTTAAGGCGTGTGCCTGCTAAGTACATGGGGTTTCCCCGCGAGAGTTCGAATCTCTCAGGCGACGTCTCTCTTTCTTCCCCTTTTTTGCTTTATTTTATTTTATTTTTTTCCTCTCTTCCTCAATAATTCCTCTTATCTTATTTTTCCTTTAGGGTGGTTTCTGCGACATGTTTGATTTGTTAGAGAATGAGCTCTACGATTCGAAATTTAGAAGACACTCTCTTGTTTTTTTATTTTATTTCAAATGCATAGATGATTTACTCATTTGTGTGAACATTCTTGAAACCGGACCAAAAGAGGGAACTGGGCATAATCAATATTACTATATTCAGTATTTTTTTTTCTGTAACGTAATTCAATTGAAGAAATATGAAGTGAGAGGAAAAGAATTAAAAGCAAAAAGCTCGTGTTATGTTTTTTTATGTTAAAAACAATAAGCGACAACATTTTATTAGGTTTTCGGCCCGAGAGCACGGCCCAGAGCTAATGAGAAAGTTGTTTGAGCCGAACGGCCATTTGTTTTGTTAGGTTTTCGGATGTTACTCATAGTGTGATTGGTTGCATGATTTTGGAGAAGAAATACACGGAGAAGTTGGAGAGCGCCAACATCAAGTCACCTGAGTTGATAGATGAACATCTTCAGATACCTCAATTGAATTGATCAAATTTGAATCCCTTTTTCGATGAATACTTGAAGGAATCAATTCGAATAACTAATGAATATTGTTTGGACTTAAAGTCAAAAGAAATTGCTTTGTCCTTTTTGTCAAAAAAGAAAATCTTTTGCAAAAAAAAGGGTCAGCTACCTATAGTCATAGTCCAAGAAAAATGGGGAGAAATTTATGAAACACCGCACTTGGAACTAGAGTTGGATTGATTATCAACTGTTCTAGATTTTGGATACCAGAAATCGAGATGGTTTCCGTGTTGGAACTGGACCAGTGTTCATCCCTAATATGCCAAGTACATGAAATCATGAAGTAGACGTATTTAATTTATGCCTTTTAAATGTGTTAATACTAGACACTCTCTTGTTATTTTATAAGGAAAAATTATAAATGATGGACTCAGTTGTTTGGAAAATCTTGAACCTAAACCAGAAACGGAGCTGTGCATAATAACTATATTAGTATGTCCAATATTTTTTGAAATTTTCTGTAACGAAATTAAATTAAAGAAGTATGAGATGAAAGCTTAATAAATTAAAGGCACGAACCGCATGGGTTACGGACATTAATCATAATAAATTGACAGCGGCACAGTTTATAAGGTTAACCTTCGGGCTAGATTAAATTTACGTAAATACCACTAGTTAAAGTTGTCGGTTGATAAGTATTGACTACGTAATCACAATTAATAAGTCAAACCCACTTTGTAATCTAACCTATGAATTGACACCTATAAATATCGTTGTCCACCTAATATGCGATCTGTCCAATAAGATATTTCTTATACGACTTTTTTTTCAAATATTATGGGCGTTCTTCCTGTGTACTATTTTCATCTTGCTGTGGATATCAAATCGAAGAGACTCTCTCGAATTATCTCGACGCTTTTGTTTGTTGAAAGGAATCGGAGGAAACGCGACCTAAATCAGAAAGAAATCAGAGCTATCCGATTCGACCTGCCTTTACATTCCAATTTAAATTGTATTTATTTCGCAAACAAATAAATGATTCGATTTTTTTTTTCAAAAATATCAATCATTTATATCACTCATAAAAATAATAATAAAAATATTTTTATTCACTAATTATTTTCAACGATACAAGTTATTATTTTTAGAAAAATATTCTTTAAATTATTTATTTTTCATGAGTTTAAGATCGTGAAAATCGTATTGGGTGAAAAATCGAACTTGGCTCTCTCTGAACATGTTACCCCTGAATCATTTGGATTGATATAGGTTTTTTTTTTTTTTTTTTTTTTTGATAAAAAAAGTTGGCTACAAGTCCCAAGTGGTTAGACGACCCGGGCTACCTCACATATGATGACGCTAGAGAATTACTTAAAAAGTCTCAAACTTATTATTATTATGCCGATTCAATCTTATTATGCCGATTCAGTCTTAAACATTTTACATTTGTACTAATTCAATCCATTCGATTAGATTTGGCCAGCCAATGCTGACATAAACGTTGACAGTCCTATGTGGCGTAATTAATATTGATGTGGATATTTTAAATAATATTTTAATATTTTTCAAAGTTTTTTCTCTTTTTTTTTCCCTTTCTTTCCTGGTGGTCGTCGGACCTTGGCAATTGACTAGACGTGAGGGCTAGCGAGGCACGGTCTGCCCTAGCAATGGTGAGGTCGGCATCACCGAATCTAGTGAGGACTTGCCTAGCCATGGCGACCTTTAGTTGGTTGCCGAGGTTCGAAGATCAGTAGGAGGAAGAAGGAAAAGAAGAAGAAGACAATAATAATAATAATAATAATAATAATAATAATAATAATAATAATAATAATAATAATAATAATAATAGATAAAACATTCGAAAAAATATTAAATTATTAATAAAAATGTCCATGTCAGTA
Organism: Eucalyptus virginea; assembly: GCA_014182375.1. Taxonomy (NCBI): domain Eukaryota; kingdom Viridiplantae; phylum Streptophyta; class Magnoliopsida; order Myrtales; family Myrtaceae; genus Eucalyptus; species Eucalyptus virginea. The sequence goes on from CM024519.1 coordinate 55,178,943, forward strand.
ATGGTCACGGTACATGAGTGATTTTCAACTAAAATTGGTTGGATGGAATGATTTAGCATAAATATTAAAAAATGTTTATACTTCAATTGGCAAAAAAATGTTTAGAATTAGATTGGTATAATTTTAATAAGTTTAGGACTATTTTTGTAAGATGATTGTGGTTAATCCCTTTGAGAGGTGGATTAAGATTTCTTTTTATCTCCATCCTAGTCTATTAAGGGAGGACATAGTGGGTATAGTCTCTCTTTTAATTTCCATAACAAGCCTTGCAACAAGATTTGAAGAAATAAAAAAAAAAGCACGCAAAACCCACCCCGCTGTGAGCGTGTTGGTTTGGACCTTTCCCTCTCTAATTGCGAAAGGGGGGAGGTTCGAATTACTGCGTACGCATTAAAGCACCACTTAAGCAGAGCACCGTGGGAGGTGGGTCCCCACGCCAGTGCTCCCTGGGGGTTTATGCCAAGCGCTCGCTGTGAGGTGGTTCCTCCGGTCCCAAAAAAAAATAATAATAAAAAAGAAAAAAACACTCAAACATTGAGAGATTAATATGTCAAACAACGCATTTGCCGGTACAAATGGTGGAGGAAATGGCAGAGGGAGAGTGGATCACTTTCCAGCTCTCACATCCAACGATTGCTACCACTTACTTTTAGCGTTTTCTCGGCAGACCTCCCCCTTTTTTTTTTTTTTGGTCGAAATAGCTACTGATGTATTAGCTTACGAAGTCTTGGAATACGACGATGCGTTACATTCGGAAACTAAAATATTCCAAAGGGATAGAGGGGGTCTATTCACCCAATCTGGAGGAAGTTGTTTAAGGCGGTGTGCACGTACGAGCCAATCAGCCGCTTTATTTACCTCCCGGGGACAATGCTTTACTGATACTTGACGGCCCATACGGAGCTCCTGTTCGCAACTTTGGATTATGCTTCTTAGATTCCATGGTGTCTCGGCCCGGCCCAACACATAGTCCACCACCGCTGAGTTATCGCTTTCACATACGAAGCGAAGTTGTTGACTTTGAAGCACTTGCACGTGATTGGACGGCCAGTTGGAGATAAAGCGAAGACCGTGTAACAGCGCTTCTGCTTCTGCTTGTTCCGCGGACGAAACCCTAGCTTCCACAGCAAAACCGTCGACCACTAATCCTTCTCTATTTCTTGCGATGCCGGCTACCGAACATAGAAATTCTCCCGGTACCCATGAGGCATCCACGTTCACTTTCACCTCACTGGTTTCGGGTGGTTTCCATACCTCTGGTAAGAGTCGATCTTTGGTTCGGTTGAGGTTTCGTATTTTCGTTCCTCTGTTGAAGGCGTGATTTTGGGTGTGTGCGAGGTCGATTACATCCTCTGCGGTTGGAGTTTTGTCTCGGAAGATCCGTGCGTTGCGCGCTTTCAACACTCATTGGTTTTCTTCCTCTTGCATGAACAAATCGTACAAATAGTTGGACAGTTGGATTCTAAAATGAGTTAAAATCTTAACATTCACAGGACACTCATCTGCATCATACAAATTATTGGCTCATTTGGTTGGTAAGTCTTGAAATCAAACAAGACATGGAACCGAGCATAATCGATGCCAACCGTTTCGTTGTAAAATTGACGGAATACCTTTCGTGTGTAATGGATCGTTCAATACAAATCGATATTAGGTGCATATGTCAGCATCTATTAATCTAAATAGACAGAGTTAATGGAAATACTTAATTGTATTTTTGTAAATTTTATAACTTAATTATAATTTTATGATAAGTTTTAAGATTTTTAATATGTTTAAAATAAAAGGAGACAGCACTGGCTACGGAATGATTAAGGTTGGCTCAAGTACCTTTTCTTGTAATAAACTTTTCACGTGGTTTTAATGTTGATATTTAGTAATGGATGAATTAGGAGTCTCGTCGATAAGTACGATTACCTGGCATCCACACACGCTATTGCATCTGGAAAAACGTGGCTTATAAAAAAGCCGTGGACGGAAGTATTTTTTTTCCTTTGTTGTCTGCCACAGCGTTGGCAGATCGTGGACAAGAAGTCAGGCCCACTTGCGGCATTTGCTGAACACGATGCTTGCATTCCATCCAAGACGCACGTGTATCCCAGCTGAACTCGTCCGTGAGCGTGAGGGACTTCACAAGACTTTCCCATCTGCTTCTGTTTCAAGTACCTGGGAGCTTCGAGAACCGCTAGGGTTTCCAGCTGCAGAGCCGATTCCGTCCGAACTAGCTTGGTGAATCCGTCCACAAGGCTGCCGGAGGAGTCCCGGACGATGCAAGCGACAGCTCCTTCCGAAGACCCCTCGCAGATCGACCCATTGACATTAAGCTTCAAAGATCCTGCTGCCGGAACTTTCCAAGTTGAAGATGTCTCCATATCCTCTTCCTTTTCCAGGCCTTTGGGCCCTTTTATGTAACGATGCCCCAACTGTTGAGTTTGCTGTTTCAACTTTATAATATAAATAAGACGCATCACTTCAACCAAAAAAAAAAAAAAAAAATAGCCACGAACAGTTATATCAATTATTTTCACCCTTATTGCTTGCTTATAAATAGCCATGGACGGTTGGAAGCCTCACACTCCCTAAGTAACATGGACACGCGACACACCACGATACGACATGTCGACACGTCATTTCTAAAAAATAGAGAATTCTGACACGTTGTATATTAAATGAATATTTTATTTTTAATTAATTTGATTCAAATTCATAAATAAATAATTAATTAAAAAATTTATAATGAATTTACACTAATAATATTAATAAATCACTTCATTAATAATTCGAAAAACATATTCATAGTTAATGTGTATTATGCTTGAAAGCGTATTTTTAACTTTAACAAAAATTATTGATGAAACTAATGATTAATAAAAAATTAGAATTAATTTATTTAAATAAATCCATGTACCAAAATTTATTATTATTAAAAAATTAATGCTTTTATTTTTCATAAATATTTTTAATATCATTTATTTATTTTGACGTTTAAAAAAAAGTCTCCACGCCCCACTCCCTACTTTCCCTCGCCCCCCCGCCCACCGCCCAAATTTATTACACTTGTCTCTTCGGAGACATCTGATAAAAAATTTATTACACTTAATTTCCCTCCCTGACAGTGACAGATAAGCTGTCACTTCCCCTCCACCACACGCCTCTTCCCCCTGCCTTTTTTTTTTTTTTTTTTTTTTTTTCTGAGTTTCTTTATCAAAAACTCTACCCAGCCCTCCTTTCCTTCTCCTCCTCGCCGCACGCCGCACGCCGCACGACCCCCTCCCCTCTCCTCTTCCTCTCAATCCTTCTCCTTCTCCTCCTCGCCGCACGACCGCCTTCCTCTTCTCTCGCCGTCGCGGGCTTGCCGTCGCTCACAGCTCGTCTTTGCTCCCTCGTCTGCCCCATGGACGCTCCTTCTTGGGCAGCATGCGGCATTGCTTGCCTTGCCGTTGCCTCCTTCCTCCTCCTCTCCGGTCTCCTCCACCGCCGCAAACTTAAGCTACCGCCTGGCCCAAAACCTTGGCCCCTCATCGGAAACCTCAATCTCATTAGGCCACTCCTGCACCGCTCGCTCCACGAGCTCTCTCGCATATACGGGCCCATCATGAAGCTCCAGCTCGGTTCCTGCAATGTGGTTGTGTGCTCTTCTGCCGACATGGCCAAAGCCATTCTCAAGACTCACGACGCCGTTTTCGCCAACCGGCCCAAAAGCGCCGCGGGCAACTATACGGCTTATAATTACTCCGGCATGACGTGGTCGCCCTATGGGCCCTATTTTCAACAGATCCGTAAAATCTTCCAAGCACAACTATTTAGTGCCGCAAGGCTTCAATCGTCTGAGTACATAAGAGTGGAGGAGATGAGGGTGCTCACGAGAAATTTGTTTGACGCGAAGGGCCAGTCAATAAATTTGAAAGACCACCTTTCCGATCTTAATCTCAACATGATCTGTCGCATGGTCTTAGGGAAGAAGTACACAGACAAGTGTGAGAACTCCAATATTGTGTCGGCTGAGGAGTTCAGGAAGATGGTTGATGAGTCGTTCTTGCTCATTGGGGTTTTGAATTTGGGCGATTTCCTACCTTTGTTGGATTTTCTCGACTTGCAGGTCGTATTTAAGATACCGCGACATCATTTGATTGATGCACAAAATGAAATTTCCGGTTTTGAGCAATTAATTTAGCATGCCAAATTACTTGATATGATTTGTCTTGTGAATTTTTTAGGTTTATTATCGGTGTAATAATTAACATATGCACTGATCATTATTTTCTCGAGAGACCCGTAATCGACCCTGGTTTTAATTGACGCTTCAAGGAAATGCGTGCTCTAGTGCACTAGTGCTCTGGAGCCAACGTCTCTTCTCCTTCGCTGAGGTGTTTGTTTCTTTGCCGGTTGTTCATGCTATGCCTTTCTAGTTTGTTGTTTGCCTTCTTTTAGGCGTTGCATTGTGTTTTACATCATGGCATACTTCCACTCATTATGTTTATTCATCTTGAGTGTAAGTTTTCAGTACCATATTTTTTTGTACTTTTGACCTTTCCTCTTTATATTATTACTTTTACCAAAAAAAAAAAAACATATGCACTGACCATCAGATTATTGACATGCACAAGAATTTAGTTACACAATTAAGTTTAACATTGAACATGTGAGATCTTCATTACTAATAACAATCCTTCTCTCTTATTCGTCTCTTTCAGGGTTACATAAAGAGGATGAAGGCCGTGAACAAAAAGTTTGATAGATTCTTGGAGCATGTTTTGGGTGAACATGAGGCTAGGAAAGTCGAGGGTTATGAGGCCAAGGATATGGTGGATGTCTTATTGCAGCATGTGGACGATCCTAATCTTGGGGTGAAGATTGAAAGACACGTGGTCAAGGCCTTCACCCAGGTAAAAGTTTTTGACTTTCCTTTCAACTTTATTCATTTCACGAATTTTTTTTTTCAGAAAAATATTTTCCTTATAATTTGACTTTTGGATCACCTTAGCAAAATAAGTCAACGGAAAATTTTTTCCACATCCATAAAAAATGGTTTCCTCTCAAATTTAAATAAATAATTTTCTCTTTAAAAAATTGGAAATAATTTTCCAACACATGATTAGGTATCGAAACATAAATCGAAGACTTTGCACTTGAGTGTAAGAAGTCTAACGCTTGTTCCTTAGCCTTCGCAGCGAGGCATGTCCCTGATGCTCGGGCCTGGGTCTACTGAGGCCGATCCCAAGATCTTGATGCCTTGGCCTAGGACCATTTAAGCCACGCCTAGGTCCATTGAGTTAGGGGTCCTAAGACCCCAATGCCCATGCTTTGGTCCCCAACTTCCGAGCTTGAGTCCTCGAGGTTGAGCTGGGACTCTCGTGCCCTTGCTTGGATCCCTACGCTCATGCCATAGTCCATTGATGCAAGGCTCGGGCTCGCACGCCAAGGCCTGGCCTCAATGGACTTGGGCTTGGGCACCAAGGTCTTGGACCTGACCCCTATAGATCGGATTCGAGCGTAATGGACCGGGTCTCGGGCATCGAGTTTGGAGCTCGACCTTGATCAACCTTGGTGCATGCCCTTGTACTAAAGTCCTGGGCCTAGGTCCTACCTAGTCCTAGGACCCTATCTCTACAGATCAGGGCCAAGGCACTAGTGAGCAGGGCACAAGCATCGAGTTCTCATGCCCGGAAGTCAAGGATCCTAGCTTGAGATTCAATGCTCGTGCCAGATACCTTAGCTATCCATGCGCAAGGCACTGACGTCTAAATAGAATGTCTATTTTCCTTATAAAAAAATGGAAAATATTTTCCAATTCATTTTCAAGTCTAGGTCAAATATCGAAAAATATTATCAATTTTTGGGAAATGATTTTTCAAAAAAGATTTTTTTTTCAGAAATATCATATTTTTCATGAAAACAATGGAGCCTTAATACTAAATAGATTTGAAGAAAAGAATCATAATGACAATGCACATAGAGAGGTGCTACACATATTCCTTCCTTCAGTTATTTTTTTAGTATTGTCCTATATGTTTATGTTGATTTTCCAATATTTATGTATATGTGTATACCCCGAGTATGGTGGAAGTTCTTATCATTTATTCATAAAATAAAGTATGACCAAATCCTTTTTTGTTCATCAAACAATATGTGACAAGTTGCTTCAAGACTTGTGCAAAATTGTCGATGAAAAGTTTCATCATGTGAAAAAACAAAATTTGGTGTGATTCAACATCCCCAGACACTCCTAATAGCATGATCGTGCTTTCACTTATCATGTAGGAGTTGATAGCCGGTGGAACAGAGAGCTCGACTGCGTCTGTGGAGTGGGCAATGTGCGAACTCCTAAAGAACCTCATATATTTAACAAGGCGACACAAGAGCTCGACAACATAATCGGAAGGGAGAGATGGGTCCAAGAAGCGGATGTCATGAACCTGCCTTATTTAAATACTGTTATTAAAGAGACTATGAGATTGCATCCGGTGGGGGCATTTATCGCGCATCACTTTGCAAGCCAGGATTGCGAGGTCGCTGGCTACGACATACCCAAGGGCACGAGAGTCCTGGTGAGTAAATGGAGCATTGGGAGAGACCCCGAGCTGTGGGACGACCCTGAAAATTTTAGGCCTGAAAGGTTCATTGGAAAGGCGATCGACGTAAAGGGACAAGACTTCGAGCTCTTGCCATTCGGGTCGGGCCGGAGAATGTGCCCGGTTTATAACCTTGGTCTAAGAATGATTCAGACAAGTCTGGCCAATCTTATTCATGGGTTTTCATGGAATTTGCCTGACAACATGACAAGGGAGGAGCTGAGCATGGAAGAGGTTCCTGGGCTAACCACGCCTAAGAAGATCCCATTGGTCGCTGTTGCTGAGCCAAGGCTGCCACTTCATCTTTACTGAATCTGTGTGACTGCGCGTTTCGTCTACTACGTTCTTTCTTATTGCAATTTGGATTTAATGTTATTGTGGGTATCAAATCAAAAATCCGTCTGTGGTTCTTTCATGCTTCTTCTAAGTCTTATATGTGGCTGAAATGTTAATGTATTGTTTTATAGACTTCATATGCCAAATCATATGAATGTGTTGCACGTGGTATGAAATATTAGAAGCAAGAGAAGCAAGAGCGAACTCCTCTATGTTTGAAGCAATAACTTTTGTCGAGTTTCACGAACTTGTATATGAAAATTTATTTCACAGTCTAGATTCGAGTGGGTCGTGTTACCTTTTCCATGATTTTCATGGCCGTGCAAATGGAGGTCGAGACTCTGCCTCTGACGCGTGAAAATGAGTGTGACGCAATCGGACACGGTGGTTCTCACTTGCAATGGCAAACATAGTATTTTACCTTCAATTAAATGAACTGAAAAAGTCGACATAATACAAATTTATGTCATATCAATGTTGAGATGTATCGTTGAAAGAAGTAAGAGAGCAGGCTCAGCTCGGGTACACGTGATGAATATTGATCACCTATAGATGTACTAACAAATTAGCTTTCAGTCGTGCGATATAGGACACGTTTGTTTCTTTTTTTCAGAAACAAATAGTACAAATGATTGAATCATTTGTTGAGAAGTTATCCTGTACATGAGTTAAAATTCAACACTTCTAAGACACTATTTGCTTTTGTGTAGAAACAAATCGTACAAATTATTAGCTCATTTGGTTTAAAAGTCTTGAAATCAAACAAACACGGAACTTAATCGCACAGTCCCCAATAGCCTGAGCGCTCTTTCTCTCTCGCCTTTGAGAGCTCTCCCCTACCTATGATGATAGAAACCCTAACTCTCATGGAGTTACCCCTTTACTAAAAATCCCGATTCCTGCTGGTGGATCATTAAACCCACTAAGTAATCCTCAGAAACCCTCAATACTGCCTTTACTCGCAGATTCGTGAAGCTCGGAGCAATGGAACAGGACCGCCACCCACCTGCAGGGAGCTCAATCAAGGCTTGAAGACCTGCAGATTTGGCCGAATACAAGGTGGGATGTCGCCATTTCTCTCTCTGGATGTCTTCCGATCTGTCTGAATCTTCAGTAGTGGAATGGGTGTAGGCGGGGTCTTGTGGATTGAAGCTTGCCCTCTTTGAGCGGTGGAATGTTGCCATTTTCGTCATGGAGGTCTTCGGGTCTGTAGGTTTCTATTGTAGTGGAATGGGTGTCGGCTGGATCCCGTGGAATTGAGCTCGCCCTGTTTGACCGGTTTTGAGGTTCGACTTTTTACGGAGTGTTGCACTGAATCTCTTTTCTCTCCCTGCTGAGATAATAGGCTGAATTGAGGGTGAAATACCACAGTTCCTCGTCAAACCTGCAATTACAACCATAGAGCTCCCTTCAATCTATCATAAAATCACCTAGTAAATTAAACCCAGCCAAAATCATTACCTGTAGATCTGGAAAATGGAAGGTGCAGAAGAGAATGAATTGCGTCTGGTAGCTTTATGTAAAAGCCTGGGTCATTTGTGGTCAGAGAACGATATAGTGGAAGTGATTAAAGAGATACCCCCTGAAAAAAGAGCAGAATGTAATCAGACCCTCTTTGGAAAGCTATATTCCAAACCTAATGTCAACTTCCCAGCGTTTTGTCAAACCATGAAGAAAGCATGGCGAGTAGAATCAGTGATATGCATACAAAAAGAACCAGGTTTTTTCTCTTTCCTTTTTCAGTCGGAGGAGGAAAAAGAGAGAGTAATGAAGTTAGGGCCATGGTCCTTTGCTAGTAACCTACTAGTTCTCAAACAATGTGAACCTGACATCCCAGAGCACTGTTATGATTATACTTGTTGCGCCTTTTGGATGCGCATTGGAGGGATTCCCCCTGGGTGGATATTAGAAGATGTCTTCAACGATCTAGCAAAAAAGATAGGCAAAGTTCTGGAGATTCAGGTTGACTCTAAGGGAAGTGGACCACAGAAAAGTGGAAGAGTAAGAGAGGAAGTAGACCTATCAGCCCCTCTAAAATCAGGGGCTATTCTGGATATCGGAAACAAGAAGCTATGGGTGGAATTCAAATATGAACGATTGCCCCACTATTGCTATTCGTGTGGAAAAATTGGTCACTATGTTACAAACTGTGAAGAAATCCCGTATGAACAAACTGCCTGGGCTGAAAACAAAGTTGGAAAATATGGACCATGGGTTAAGGCGGAAGTGCGAGATCACAGCCCCTACTGGAACGCATTCTATGCCAAATTAGAAGATGAGTTTACTGTGGAAGAAACGGCACTAGAAATCCCTCCTATAACTTATGAAATGGACCAAGTGGCCGGAGATGTAACTGACAACACAGCAGCCCCAAATCGTAACAAGAAGAGAGCAGAAAACTCAGAAGTGGGGAAACCACCAGAAAAACTAGCAGACACAACAACGAAAACTACAGATCATGGCAAACAGATTATTTGTTTCGAAGCAAACAAGCCGATCCTATCGAGGGTTGGGAAATGCAGCAAAAAAAGCATGAAAGTACAGAGGGCGAAAAAACAGAAATGTATAGCAGAACAAACTCTCTTTGTGATTGATGATACGGAGCTTTTGGAGACTCCAATCCAGCTGATTAAAGATGGCAATGAGTGGGCTGTGGTGGCTAGACCTAATAAGCCACCAACGACGACATGAAAATCATAAGTCGGAATTGTCGTGGGTGGGCAATCCCCCGACATTCCAGAGCTAAGAGCTCTCGTAGCTCTTGAAAGGCCCAACCTAGTCTCTTTAATGGAAACAAAGAACAAAGCAACGATGGTGGAGGGTATAAAAAGAAGACTGAAGTTCTAAAATCTGTTCTTAGAAAATCCGGAAGGAATTGCGGGAGGCTTAGCGGTTTTATGGAGTGAAGAAGTGGTGCTAAAGGTAAATGACAGCTCTAAAGAGTTTATTGATGTGGACTGCAGAGATCTAGATAGTGGCTGTCAAATGAGGATAACTTTTCTCCATGCACCAACGCATTTTGGGGAGAGACTAAAACTATGGCAAAAGTTAAAGGAGTCCCAATCCTCAAATACTTTACCATGGATTTGTATGGGAGATTTTAATGAAATATTATACGTTTGGGAGAAAGTGGGGAAAAAAGAGGCCGATAACCATAGAATAGCAGCGTTTCGAGATCTATTAAATGAGTGTTCCCTAATGGATATGGAAGTAAAGGTTGTGCATACACTTGGTCCAACAACCGAGAGGGGGAGGCCCATGTTAAAAAACGTTTAGATAGAGTCTTATGTACACTGGAATGGAGAATTACCTTCCCTGCATCAAGTACTGTGCTCTACCAAAGAATCGGCTCGACCCATAGCCCTCTCCTCTTGGTGTTGCATCCTGAAAACAAGAGAAAGAAGAGAGATTTCAGATTTGAAGCATACTGGTCAGAAGATCCGGAGTGCGGAGAGATCATACAGAGAACATGGAATAAAACGCCACTAAGCCAGACGAGTTTCTCAAAGAAGGTAAATGATATCTCTATGGAGCTTGTTAAGTGGAGTAAGGAAAAATTTGCCAATGCGCCACGTCGTATTAAGGAGCTAAACACAGAATTAACAGAGATAACAAACAAGAACTCTGTAAATTTCAGCAAGCAGGAAGCACATCATGTTATTGATGAGATAGAAAAACTTTGGAAACAAGAGGAAAAATATTGGGGGATGAGAGCACGCATCAACTGGCTGCAATGGGGAGATAAAAACACGAAGTTCTTCCATGCCACCACAGTACAAAGAAGACAAAGAAACAGAATTACAATGCTACAAATGGAAGATCACAGTTGGTGCAGGGACCCGGCGGCACTTAAACAACACATAGGGTCTTTCTACCGAAACTTATACAATTCGGTGGGCCCTAGGAACTATCAGCCAATACTAAACCAGTTTTCCAGATCAGTAAGGGAAGAAATAAATGAAAATCTGATGGCAAACGTCACAATTGAAGAGGTGAAAAATGTGGTTTTTCAGCTGGGTTCTTTAAAGGCTCCGGGGCCTGATGGACTAAATGGGCTTTTTTATCTACAGTCTTGGGAGAACATTCAGTAGGACTTGTTCCAGCTAGTGCACAACTTCTTCGAAACAGGTTCCTTTGACCCCCTCCTTAATAGAACACATATTTCCTTGATTCCAAAAGCGAAAAACCCAGAAAATATAGGCCAATTCACACCTATTAGTCTGTGCAATGTCAGCTACAAAATTATTTCAAAAGTTATGGCAAACAGACTAAAGATTTGGCTTCCAGAGATTATAGAACCTGAACAGAGCGCTTTTGTTCAAGAGAGGCAAATTCAAGATAATATTTTCATAGTTCAGGAAGTCTTGCATCAATTGAAAATAGCAAAAAGGAAGAAAAAGTTCCAGGCGATATTGAAACTAGATATGCAGAAAGCCTATGACAGAATCGAATGGGTTTCTGTGAGTGGTGGGTATCCCTAATCATGCAATGTGTGTTAACGGTGTCTCTAAGTGTGAAGATAAATGGGGAGCCTACTCCATATTTCACCCCTTCAAGAGGAATTCGACAAGGCCACCCTCTCTCCCCATATTTATTTATCATAATGGCAAATGTTTTGACTGGGATGATGAACAAAGCCCTCGAAGATGGAAACATTAAGGGAATAAAGCTAAATAGGTTCTGCCCTACACTATCTCATCTACTCTTTGTTGATGATGCCATATTTTTCTTGAACGGGACTATTGTGGAATGTCAAAATCTAGCCAATATCCTAAACCAGTATTGTTTTGCATCGGGCCAAGCAGTTAATTTAAACAAATCAGGAGTATGTTTCAGCAGCAATTGTCCATTATCTCTGAAAAGAAATCTATCACAGCAACTCAGGGTTCCAATAATAGAAAAAACAGGAAAATATCTTGGTATACCAATAGAGTGGGGTCAATCCAAGAAGGAGATGTTCGCTTGGATCCTAGCAAGAGTAAACTCGAAGTTAGAAGGATGGAAAGAAAAATTACTCTCAAAAGCCGGAAAGGAAATTCTTATAAAAAGCATTGTGCAAGCTCTCCCGCACTATGCAATGTCAGTTTTTAAATTGCCTATATCCATCTGCAAAGCTATAGAAAAAATAATTGCTTCTTTTTGGTGGCAGAAAAGTGATTCAAAAAGGGGCTTGTATTGGAAGAATTGGGAAACACTGAAAACCAGAAAAGATGAGGGAGGTTTGGGGTTTAAGGATTTGAGAAATTTTAACCGAGCAATGCTCGGCAAGCAAGCTTGGCGACTAGCCAAAACACCCTCAGCTTTGTGGAGTAGAATATTGAAAGGTATTTATTTTCCTAATGGAAATTTGTGGAAGGCAAGAAAAGGGCAGCGACCGTCTTGGGGATGGCAAAACATTTTAACGGGGAGAGAAGCCATAGAATCAAAGGTTAAATGGTTCGTAGGGGATGGCAAATCTATCAACATCAGAGAAGATAAATGGCTAAAGTTTGGAGTACTCGGAGGCCCAGTTAACCAAAATGAACTAGTGATGGTGGCAGAACTCATCAATGAAGACTTGCGGGTATGGAAGGAAAATTTAATTCTGAATTTATTCGAAGAACAAGTAGCGAATGAGATACTTGCGATTCCCATTAGTCCGACTCCAAAAGAAGACTGTTTAGTTTGGATCGGTAATAAATCAGGGACATACACTGTGAAGAGTGGGTATAACATGAACCATTCAAATGCCACAAAAACAGAGCAACTTGTTCATTCAAGCCGCCAAGATCCCTCTGGACAAGGATATGGAGCTTAGATATTCCCCCAAAATTGAGAACTTTTCTATGGAGCCTATGTCAAGATGCCATACCAACAAGGGAGAACCTGTACAAAAGGAAAATGCTACCCAACCCCTATTGTACACTATGCGCCAAACATATGGAGACAACAGAACATCTATTCCTTCTTTGCAAATGGACCAAAAAAATCTGGTCAGATCCTCGACTTCAGATCATTAGCAAACCAAGCAACATAACAAGATTTGATAAGTGGCTACTGGAAGTCTTTGAAAGAAGCGACATCTTACCTGAAAAAGAACAAATTGCTGCTGTGCTATGGAATATCTGGAAATCACGCAATGATTCGATCTTTCGAGGTAAACCCCCACAACCGAAAGCCATGGTAGATCTGGCACTAGCGCAACAAGTAAACTTCAGCAAATGGCAGACCAAGAAAGGGCAAAAACCCACTAATCGACACCTACCCATCAGATGGAAGCCGCCGAAACAAGAAGAGCTGAAGCTGAACGTCGATGCCTCGTGGTCTCCGGGCGATTTCTCAGGCTCGGCTGCTAGCATACTGCGGGGATGGTGGCCGACGGCTTTGCAGTGCAAATTCGGGCGCTCTCTCCCCAACACGCAGAAGCCCTAGCTCTGTTGCAAGGGTTGAAGTTCTTGAAGCGAAGTGAAGCTACGCACGTGGGACAAGGTTTCGTCCAAAGCAACGACTGGATAGTTGAAAGTGACAGTTCAAACACGATGGATGCTGTGATGGGCCGGGCCGAATCCTCCTGGGACTTAAAAGAAATAATTGAACAGTGCAAAGAAGAGATCCACCTTGTTAAATCCGCCGTGGCGTATCGACAAGTAAGGGTCGAGCACAGTCTTCGCGAAGCAAACCGAGCTGCAGATTGGCTCGCACACTCCCACCGGTCCAAAAATCTCCCTACAAACTGGGTGAATTATCCTCCTCCTTTCCTTTTGGAAATTCTCTGTTCAGAATTTTACCCATTGTCGACTTGTAAGGCTCGCTTAGAAGAATGAATGAATGCAAAACCTGTTTTCGACCAAAAAAAAAAAAAAAAAAAAAAAAAAAAAAAAAAAAACACGGAACTCCCATAGTCAAAACTAGTTATTTTATGAAAAGTTGATGAGATTCCTTTGGAGCGTAATGGATCTTTCGATCGAACTGATAAAGGGTGTGTAAGGGCCTTTATTGATCTTTGACGATGATTAAGGTTGTACCTTATCACAACCCAGGAGCCCAAGAGTTCCGCTAAGGGTCATCTCGCTTACCAGGTAATCATGGTGAGTTGATAGGTTTGTATTTATTATGTTAATGTATTGGTGTCTGCATGCTTAGGTTGAGTAAAAAGAATTCGGTCTACTTCCAAGGGGTGCCAGTTCGGTTATCTAAAATCGAAACCGGTGAAATTAGTTTAGTTCTCGGCTATCCAAACTAGACCCGATTGATTATTTTTTTTTTAAACTTTAATGTTATTTCTTTAAATTATTAAAGAAATAATTTTAAATCTTAATTATTAATAGGTTTTAAAATGTTGTTGAGATGCAAACATTTAGACAAAAAGCCAAGAGAGGCATGCTTTGGTTAGCGCAAGTTTTGGTGGGTTTTATGCACAACTCTTCTCATATTCTTTATGTGTCAATTCAATGTGGGACTCTTGGCATTCACTATACATAACAATAGAGACAAGCTAAGAGTCCTCCATTAAAAGTGTTTGCATAGAATGTTTAAAACCACAAGAGACTAGAGACAAGCTACACACTAAGAACCTCACATCAAATGGACACATAAAAATGTGAGAGGAATTGTGCACAAAAGCTAAGTCATGCTCCAACTAAGGCATGCCTTTCTTTGCCTTTTGGCTAAGATTAAGTGTTATATCTATTAAGTGTATGAAGTTCAAACAATTTTTGTAGCATTTTGTTCTTTTCATTAGTAAAGAGCATTTTTTTTTTCCAAAGGAGATGGGAAATAGATTATCATATGTTTCCTTGAGCTACTTGGGAATTGGAACCGAACTAGATCCGGTCCGATTCCTAGTTCTATGATTAGTTAGTCCGCTTCTCAATCTTAGAAATAGGGATCTAGTCCTATTAGTTCGATTCCCAGTTCCTAGGTGGAACGAGATCAGACCGGGAATCGATCATCCCTATTGCACGCCTCACTCCCCCAATTGGGAAGAAAGCTTTTCTTCTCTCTCCCTAAGAAATAACCTTGTATTTTACATCTCAAAATTTAGATTAAGTAGTTTACTCATAACCAATTGAATCATTTGTTGAGAAGTTATCTTTTAAATGAGTTAAAATTCAACATGTACAAGATTTGCTTTTGTGTCAAAAAAAAAAAAACATACAAATTATTAGTTCATTTGGTCGAAAAGTCTTGAAATCAAACCAAACATGGAACTCGCATAGTCAATACTAGTTGTTTCGTAGAGAAGCCGACGAAATGCCTTTGGAGCGTGATGGATCATTCAATCAAAACTAACAATGGATGTGTAAGGGCCTTTGTTGATCCTTGGTGGTGGTTGAGGTTGTACCTCACCTTCATTGAGGGCCGTCTTGCTTGTTAAGTAACCCTAGTGGGCATACTGGACTGCATTCTTTATTTTAATGTGTTGGTGTTCACATGACTCAACTTCCTCCCCCCTCCCTCTAATTGGGAAGAAAGCTTTTCTTCCCTCTCCCAAGGAATACTTGTATTTTATATCCCAATGTTCAAGTGAAGTAATTTAGGGTCGTACTTAGATCCAATTGAATCATTTGTTGAAAATTCAACATTTACAAATAAAAAGAGAGCCCCGTCCAATCACCAATTTCCCAAAAATCGACAAAATCTACAAAAGCGCGAGATTCCTTCGACCGCTAGGGCCAGTCAAGTCTTTTTGCTTTTTATTTTATTTTATTTCCCTCTCTTCCTCAATAGTTCCTCTTAGGTGCTGTTTGATAACTATCCCAACAAAGTGATTGATTCTAATTTTTTGTTCTAAGAAGCAGTTTGAGAACAAAATCGCGTTTGGTAAATTTTTGTTCCCGGGAACAGATTTGGAGTAAAATCAAGAATAAAAAAAAAAAAAGTTGATTCTTGTTCTGGGAACAAATTTGAAAATCAAGTCTTCTTCCATTTTCTGTTCTTCTTCTTCTTCATCTACCGCCATCTCGCGATTGCCATCCGCCGCTGGCCACCGTGGCGGGCAATTGGTCTGGCTTTGGCAAGCCCACCAGCGGGCCTCGCCCGCCCCCCGCCCAACCTCGGTGAAGCCGGCTTAGCCACTAGCGAGGCTTGGCCTCGCTAGAGCGGGGCTGGGCGAGGGCTGGGCAAGCCTCGCCCAACTGCCAGTGACGCTCGGCAGATGAGAGCTGGCCTCGCCGACGGCCGGCGACGCTCCGGTGAGGTCGCCGAGGCCCTCGTCTCGACAATCGGTCCGAAGAAGAAGAAGAAAAAAAAAGAAAAAGAAAGGAAAAAGTATAAAAATTATTTTAAAATTAAAAGAAATTGATTTGGAACATAATTAATGAGCACGGTACCCAACACAATTCTATTCCAAAATTAGAAATTTTGGACAGTTATCAAACGGCTTAAAATGCTTAGAACTCCCGGTAACAAAATAAAAAAGAATCATTTCGATCATAATCTATTCCTGTGAATGTAATCGTTACCAAACACGTCATTATTTTATTTTTCCCTTTTCGGTGGTTTCTACGACATGTTTGATTTGTTAGAGAATGAGCTCTATGATTCCAAATTTAGAAGACACTCTCTTGTTTTTTTTTTTTTTTTTGTTATTTCAAATGCATAGATGATTTACTCATTTGCGTGAACGTTCTTGAAACCGGACCAAAAAAAGGAACTGGGCATAATCAATATTAGTATATTCAGTTTTTGAATTTTTGTAACGTAATCCAATTGAAGAAATATGAAGTGAGAGGTAAAGAATTAAAAGCAAAAAGCTCATGTTATCATTTCCATGTTAAAAACAATAAGCGATAGCATCTTATTAGGTTTTCGACCCCAGAGCACGGCTCAGAGCTAGTGAGAAAATTGTTTGAGCTGAACAATCATATGTTTTATTAGGTTTTTGGATGTTACTCATAACGTGATTTGTTGCATGATTTTGGGGAAGAAATACACGGACAAGTTCAATAGTGCCGACGTCATGTCGCCTGTCAACATCATGTCACCTGAGTTGATAGATGGACATCTTCCATATACCTCAATTGAATTAATCAAATTTGAATCCCTTTTCTTGTTGAATGCTTGAAAGAACTAATTTGAACAACTAATGAATATTATTCGGACTTAAAGCCAAAAGAACTCCCATTGTCCTTTTTGTCAAAAAAGAAAATCTTTCGTAAAAAAAAAAAAGGGGTTGGCTACCTAAGGTCATAGTCCAAGAAAAATGGTGAGAAATTTATGAAATACCGCACTTGGAACTAGAGTTGGATTGATTATCAACGGTTATAGATTTTAGATACTAGGAATTGGGATGGTTTCCAGGTTGGAACTGGATGAGTACTCACCCCTAATATGCCAACTACATGAAAATCATGGAGTAGACGTTTTGTTAATTTGTGTCTTTTAAATGTGTTAATACTAGATATTCTCTTGTTATTTCATAATGAAAAATTATAAATGATGGACTCAGTAGTTTGAAAAATCTTGAAACTAAACCAGAAGCGGAGCTGTGAATAATTATATTAGTATGTCCAATATTTTTTTAAAGTTTTCTATACGAAATTAAATTAAAGAAATATGAGATGAGAGCTTAATAAATTAAAGGCACGAACCGCATGGGTTATGGATATTAATCATAAGAAATTGACAGCGGCACAGTTTACAAGGTTAACCGTTGGCCTAGATTAAATTACGTAAATACCACTAGTCGAAGTCGTCGGTTGATAAGTATTGATTACCTAATCACAATTAATAAGTTAAACCCACTTTGTAATCTAACCAATGAATTGACACCTATCAACATCGTTGTCCACCTAATACACAATTTGACCAATAAGATATTTCCTGTACGACTTTTTTTCAAAAAAATATTATGGGCGTTCTTCTCGTGTACTATTTTCATCTTATTGTGGGCATGAAGTCAAAGAGACCGTCTCGAATTATCTCAACGCTTTTGTTTGTCGCAAGGAATCGGACGAAACGCGACCTAAATCCAGAAAGAATTCAGAGCTATTGGATTCGGCCTGCCTTTACGTTCCAATTGAAATTGTATTTATTTTGCAAACAAATCAACGATTCAAAATTTTTTTCTATAAAATCAATCATTTATAACTTTATATCACTTATTAAAGTAATAATAAAAATATTTTTGATTCACTAATTATTTTCAACGATACAAGTTATTATTTTTAGAAATATATTCTTTAAATTAATTATTTTTAATGAGTTTAAGATCGTGAAAAGCGTATTGGGTGAAAAATTGAACTCGGTTCTCTTAGAATATGTTACCCCTCAATCATTTGGATTGATCTATGTTTTTTTTATTATTATTATTTTTGATAAAAAAATTCGACTACAAGTCCTGGGCAATTGACGACTCGGGCTGCCTCACATACGACGACATTAGGAGAACTACTAAAAAAGTTCCAAGCTCGTAGTCAAAAGTCTTTTACATTTGTACTAATTTAATCCATTAAGCTAGATTTGGCTAGGCGATGTTGACATAGATATCGACGGTCCCATGAAGCATAATTAATATTGATGTGGACACTTTTAATAATATTTTAATATTTTTAGAGTTTTTTATTTGTTTTTCTTTTCTTTTATTTTCCTTCTTCCTTCGGCTGGTTGTTGGACCTTGACGATCAACTAGATGTGAAGACCAGTGAGGCATGGTCTCGCCTAGCAATGGTGAAATTGACCTCATTGAATCTGGTGAGGACTTGCCCAGCCATGGTGACCTCTAGCTAGTTGCCGAAGTTCAGAGACCAACTGGAGGAAGAAGGAAAAGAAGAAAAAAATTAAAAAAGTAATTAAAATGTCTATGTTAGTGACAGTCGTGCCACATCAGCGATTCTTAGCCAAAATTGATCGGATGGAATGACTTAGCATAAATATTAAAAAATATTTATAATTCAATTGGCAAAAAAAAATGTTTAGAATTAGATTGACATAATTATAATAAGTTTATGACTATTTTTGTAAGATAATTGTGGTTAATACCTTTGAGAGGTAGATTAAGATTTCTTTTAATCTCCATCCCAGTCTATTAAGGGAGGACATTGTGGGTATAGTCTCTCTTTTAATTTCCATAACAAGCCTTGCAACAAGATTTGAAGAAGAAAAATAAAAAGCAAGCAAACACTAAGAGATTAATATGTCAAATAGTTTGGACCTAAGCAAGTCCTTAAAAGGTTCACGGAGGAAACAGGTGGGAGAATCGCCTGGGATGAGAGACCTCGCACTGTCCTCCTATTCTCTCTATGTCGGGAAGATAAAGATAGACAGAGAATTAGGAGGCCTTACGATGGTGAAGGTAGACACCATGTTAGGACTTCGGTTTTGGCTATTACCGGAAAGGCAGGTATAGTAGCCTCCCGCACCTAGAGTGAGTGAGGGTGAGTTAAATACCCACAGCTGGGTTGATGGGCCTTACGGCACTATCCTCAACCACAGGTTCACCCAATTCCCCCAGTTGAGGACAGTGCCGTAAACATTGAGAGATTAATATGTCAAACAGTGCATTTGCCGGTACAAATGGTGGAGGAAATGACTGAGGTAGAGTGGATCACTTTCCTTCCAGCTCTCACATCCAACGATTGCTACCACTCACTATTAGCATTCTCTCGGCAGACCGCCCCCCTAAAAATGCAAACGTTCTACACTCATTGGTTTTCTTCCTCTTGCATGAACAAATCATACAAATAGTTGGACGGTTGGATTCTAAAATGAGTTAAAATCTTAACATTCACAAGACACTCATCTGTATCGTACAAATTATTGACTCATTTGGTTGGAAAGTCTAAATCGAACAAGACACGGAACTGAGCGAAATCAATACTAGCCCATTTGTTGTAATTTTTTTTTTTTTTTGATCAGTCATTTGTTGTAAAGTTGACAAAATACCTTTTGTGTGTAATGGATCATTCGATACAAATTGATATTAGGTGTGTAGGGACCTTCGTAATTTGGATAAGAAAGTAAATGACAATGACTTTAAAGGTACAAATATTAGGAACAATCATTGCTAACGATGTAAATTGTAGGAGAATAAATATAAAGATAAATTTGTAAAAAAATAAATTAAGTCAGTTTCTTTAATGTGGGTATTTATAACCCATAATCAACAATTACAATTCAACAATACTTACCTACAAACAGTTACATTCGACATTGTCGACTTCAATACTAGATGGTTACATCGATTATACTACCTTGACAATTACCTAATTCCATTACTTTGATAGTTACATTGACTCCATTACATTGGCTTCATTACATTGATTATTTCTCATTGAAACCTCTCTCAACTAAATTGAGTCTTCTTGCCGACTAGTTGCATTATATCAACTAATTATTCTCAACATTTGGCCAATTTCCACTATTCCAATAGCTCAAATAGGTTTCCATCAACCAAATTATCAACTACAACACATGGACATTCTTAGTTACTAAAATTGCTACAACGAAGTTAAATTAAAGAGACATGAAATAAGAGTTCAAACAGTGAAAAGTGCAAACCCCTATCTAATAAGAGATATGTGTACTAGAAATCCTAAGACTTCTCAAAAAAATGCAATTGAATTTTACAACTTACAAAAAAGTGCAATTAAGTTCTAAAATTTATCAAATTAGTACAATCAAGTTCTTCTTTTAATTCTATCAATTTAGACTAAGGGAAAATGATTAAGCGACTCTTTTAAAATATTTTCTCCCAATATAGTGATAATTCTGATTAAATTCTAATTTTTAACCAAAATTTTAATTAAATAAAATAAATTAAATTAACATGGGGAAATAAAAGAAGCCAATGGCAAGGGCGGTAGGCCCTAGCCATTGTTGCCCCCATCATTGAAAAGGGCTTGGCG
The DNA here is from genome assembly GCA_014182375.1 of Eucalyptus virginea. Classification (NCBI taxonomy): domain Eukaryota; kingdom Viridiplantae; phylum Streptophyta; class Magnoliopsida; order Myrtales; family Myrtaceae; genus Eucalyptus; species Eucalyptus virginea. The sequence continues at coordinate 55,199,677 of CM024519.1, forward strand.
GAGGCTCAATAAGGGCCGGCGGCCCTAGCAAACCGTAGGCGAGGACTCGGCGAACCTCCAACTAGATTTGGATGAGGGTCACCAACCCTCACCCATCTGTGGTGGCCCTTGGCCAAATTGTGCTGAGAGCGAGCAATCTTCACCAGATTTAGGAGGCGGGTTACGGCCCTCACCTAGATTTGGGCAAGTGTCGCTTTGGGGGAAGGGCGTCGAGCCCTCACTTATAGTCAGGGAGGGTCGTAGTCTTGGCCAACGTCCCAATGCCCTCGTTGGCCATCGCAAAGCCCTTGTTGGCCATTTCTAGCGATGAGGGTGATAGTGGTAAGGGCTTGTTGCCCTTGCCCTTAGCCCTGTTTTTTTCTTTTTTTCTTTTTTTTAATTTCATTAAGACTTTGGTTAAAAAATTAGAATCTAATCCAAAATGTCGTTTTAGCCTTGTATTTCGTGTTTTAGCCATGTCATTGTCACCTAGAAGAGAGAAAACATTAAAAAAAAAAAAAAAAAAAAAAAGGCATGTCGGTATATTCTATTAATCTAAATAGACGGAGTTAATGGAAACACTCGATAGTATCAATTTAATAAATTTTAGGATTTGATTACATTTTTGTAAATTTTATAATTCAATTGTATTTTTCATAATAAGTTTTAAGATTTTCAATATGCTAAAAATAAAAGAGGCAGCATTGTAAAAGGCTACGGTATGATTAACGTTGGCTCATGTACCATTTGGTGTAATAAACTTTTCGTGCGGTTTTAATGTTGATATCACGACTGGATAAAGTAGGAGTCTCGTCACTAAGTATGATTACCTGGCGGCCCCACGCTACCGCATCTGCAAAAACGTGGCTAGTTATTTTAATTATTGTCACCCTCATTGCTTGCTTATAAATAGCCATGGACAGATAGAAGCCTCTCATTCCCATTGCAAAACCATCATTCCCTGGAAGCTTAACAGCTCCACCCCTGCATAACGCCCCATGGACGCTCCTTCTTCGGCAGCATGCGGCATTGCTTGCCTTGCCGTTGCCTCCTTCCTCCTCCTCTCCAGTCACCTCCACCGCCGCAAACTTAAGCTACCGCCTGGCCCAAAACCTTGGCCCATCATCGGAAACCTCAATCTCATTAGCCCACTCCTGCACCGCTCGCTCCACGAGCTCTCTCACATATACGGGCCCATCATGAAGCTCCAGCTCGGCTCCTGCAATGTGGTTGTGTGCTCTTCTGCCGACATGGCCAAAGCCATTCTCAAGACTCACGACGCCGTTTTTGCCTACCGGCCCAGAAACGCCGCGGGCAAGTATACGGCTTATAATTACTCCGGCATGACGTGGTCGCCCTATGGGCCCTATTTTCAACAGGTCCGTAAAATCTTCCTAGCACAACTATTTAGTGCTGCAAAGCTTCAATCATCTGAGTACATAAGAGTGGAGGAGATGAGGGTGCTTACGCGAAATTTGTTTGAGGCGAAGGGCCAGTCGATTAATTTGAAAGACCATCTTTCGGATCTTAATCTCAACGTGGTCTGTCGCATGGTCTTAGGGAAGAAGTACACAGACAAGTCTGACAACTCCAATATTGTGTCGGCTGAGGAGTTCAGGAAGATGGTGGATGAGTTGTTCTTGCTCACCGGGGTTCTGAATTTGGGCGATTTCCTACCTTTGTTGGATTTTCTCGACTTGCAGGTCGTAATTAAGATACCACGATATGATCTGATTGATGCATGAAATGAAATTTCTAGTTTGTGCAATTTAGCATGCAAAATTAATTGATATGATTTGTCTCTTGAATTTTTTAGGTTTATTATCGGTGTAACAATTAACATATGCACTCACCACTGGATTATTGACATGCACAAGAATTTAGTTACACAATTAAATTTAACATTGATAATGTAAGCTCTTCGCTACTAATAACAATCCTTCTCTCTTATTCGTCTCTTTTAGGGTTACATAAAGAGGATGAAGGCCGTGAACAAACAGTTTGATAGGTTCTTGGAGCATGTTTTGGGTGAACATGAGGCCAGGAGAGTCGAGGGTTATGAGGCCAAGGATATGGTGGATGTTTTATTGCAACATGTGGACGATCCTAATCTTGGGGTGAAAATTGAAAGACACGGGGTCAAGGCCTTGACCCAGGTAAAATTTTTTGACTGTCTTTTAAAATTGGTTCATTTCACGAGTAACATTTTCCGAAAAGATATTTTCCTTATTCTTCGACTTTTGGATCAACTTAGCAAAATGAGTTAATGGAAAAAAATTTCTGCGTCAATAGAAAATAGTTTCCTATCAAAACTTAAATTCAAATAAATAATTTTATCTTTAAAAAATCAGAAATCATTTTCCTAAATATGATTAGGTATCGAAATTTGAGCTAGAGACTTTGCACTTGAGTGAGGGAAATCCAACGCTTGTTCCTTGGCCCTTGGCAACGAGGCATGTCCACGATGCCCGGGCCCAGATCTATTGAGGCCTAGCCTAGGATCCTCATGCCTTGGCCCGAGTCCATCTAGGCCACGCCTGGGTCCATTGAGTCTGGGGTCCGTAGATTCCAACGCCCATACTCTGGTCCCCAACTTTCGAGCCCGAGTCTTCGAGGTTGAGCCGGGATTCCCGTGCCCTTGCTTGGATCCTTGCGCTCACGCCCTAGTCCATTGATGCAAGGCTCGAGCTTGCATGCCAAGGCCTAGCCTCAATGGACTTGGGCATGGGCACCAAGGTCTTGGGCCTAACCTTAATGGACCAAATCTAAGTGTAAGGGACTGAGTCTTGGGCATCGAGTTTGGGGCTTGGCCTTGATCAACCTTGGTGCGAGCCCTTGTACCGAAGTCCCAAACCTGGGTTCTATCGAGGCCTAGGCATCGGGAACTTGGACCCGATCTCTATAGGCCAAGGCACCAGTGACTGGGGCACGGGCATCAAGTTCTCGTGCCCGGAAGTCGAGGATCCTGAATTGAGATTCGTTGCTCATGCCAGGCACCTTGGCTACCCATGCGCAAGGCACTGGTGCCCAAATAGTATGTCTATTTTCCTTATAAAAAAATGGAAAATATTTTCCAATTTAGTTTTAAGTCTAGGCCAAATATCGAAAAATATTATCATTTTCTTAGAAAATGATTTTTCATATTTTTTTTAGAAGTGTCACATTTTTCGTGAAACCAATAGAGCCTTAATACTAAACTGATTTAAAGAAAAGAATCATAATGATAATGCACATAGAGAGATGCTTACACATATTCCTTCCCTCAGTTATTATTATTATTATTTTTCAGTATTGTCCTGTATGTTTACGTTGATTTTCCAATTTTTACCCCAGGGCAAAATGTTGATGATGCAAGGAAAGTTGTATGGTGGAAGTTCTTATCATTTATTCATAAAATAAAGTATGACCAAATCCTTTTCTGTTCGTCAAACAATATGTGTCAAGTTGCTTCGAGACTTGCGCAAAATTATCGATCACGTTTCATCATGTGAATAAACAAAATACGGTGTGATTCAACATCCCCATACACTCCTAATAGCATGATTGTGCTTTCACTCATCATGTAGGAGTTGATAGCTGGTGGAACAGAGGGCTCGGCTGCGTCGGTGGAGTGGGCAATGTGCGAACTCCTAAAGAACCCTTATACATTTAACAAGGCAACGCAAGAGCTCGACAACATAATCGGAAGGGAGAGATGGGTCCAAGAAGCGGATGTTACGAACCTGCCTTATTTAAATGCTGTTATTAAAGAAATGATGAGATTGCATCCGGTGGGGGCATTTCTCGCGCATCGCTTTGCAAGCCAGGATTGCAAGGTCGCTGGCTACGACATACCCAAGGGCACGAGAGTCCTGGTGAGTAAATGGAGCATTGGGAGAGACCCCGAGTTGTGGGACGACCCTGAAAATTTTAGGCCTGAGAGGTTCATTGGAAAGGCAATCGACGTAAAGGGACAAGACTTCGAGCTCTTGCCGTTCGGGTCGGGCCGGAGAATGTGCCCGGGTTATAACCTTGGTCTGCGAATGATTCAGACAAGTCTGGCCAATCTTATTCATGGGTTTTCATGGAAATTGCCTAAGAACATGACAAGGGAGGAGCTGAACATGGAAGAGGTTCCTGGGTTATCCACGCCCAAGAAGATCCCATTGGTCGCTGTTGCAGAGCCAAGGCTGCCACTTCATCTTTACTGAATCTGTGTGACAGCGCACGTTTCATCTACTATGTTCTTTCTTTATTGCAATTTGGATTTAATGTTATTGTGGGTATCAAATCAAAAACCCGTCTGTGGTTCTTTCATGCTTCATCTAAGTCTTATATGTGGCTGAAATGTTAATTTATTGTTGTATAGACGTCATATGCTAAATCATATGAATGAGTTGCACGTGGTATGAAATGATAGAAGCAAGAGAAGCAAGAGCAAACTCTTTGTTTGAAGTGATAAATTTTGTCGAGTTTCATGAGCCTGTATATGAAAATTTATTTCACAATCTCGATTCGAGTGGGTCGTGTTACCTTTTCCATGATTTTCATGGCCGTGCAAATGGAGGTCGAAACTCGGCCTCTGACGCGTGAAAATGAGTGCGACACTATCGGACAAAATACAAATTTATGTCACTTGCAATGGCAAACATAGTATTTTACCTTTAATTAAATGAACTGAAAAAGTCGACATAATACAAATTTATGTCATATCAATGTTGAGATGTATCGTTGGAAGAAGTAAAAGAGCAGGCTCAGCTCGGGCACACTTGATGAATCTTGATCTCCTATAGATGTACTATCAAATTAGCTTTGGATTGTGCGATACAGGACGCATATTTATTTCCTTTTTTTCAGAAACAAATACTACAAATGATTGAATCATTTGTTGAGAAGTTATCTTGTACATGAGTTGAAATTCAACACTTCCAAGACACTATTTGCTTTTGTGTATAAACAAATAGTACAAATTATTGGCTCATTTTGGAGTGTCGAATACCTACAAGCTGTTAAGGTGATTGTCAAAAGCATTTCCAGTGAAGGGAAGATGAGAAGCACGGGAAAGACATTTACGCATGACAATGCTTCTTGGCACGGAAAGGGGAAGAGTTTTTTTTTTTTTTTTTTTTTTTTTTTTTTTTCAGAAATAGTTATTTTTATTTATATTGAAGAACAATTTATGAGTAAAAGAACCCGTTTGATAACTACACAAAATTTCTACTCTTGGAATAGAAAAATAATAAAAATGCGTTTGGTAATGCAAGCAGTTTCTTTTTGTATTTATTCGTTTTTATTCTTACTCACGGATTGTCGATCTGCCAATGGTCGCCCCCTACGCTGCTATTTTGACACACCACCCTGCCCACTTGGGAGGCCAGGCCGTCATCGCTGACGGGTTGTCGCACGGCCATCGGCCGCCACCTCCACGGCCGCCCGTCTACCTTTGGTGGTCGACGGTCGATGGTCTGGTGCGGCGGTGGTCGGGCCGGCCAGTCGTGCAATGGCGTGGGCGGGTGTGGCGGCTGGGGGCGGCGATGGCGGCGGGTGGCGGCGGGCGACGGGCGACCGGCGGTGGCAAGTGGCCGGTGGCGGCCGACGACAAGTGGTTGGAGGTGGCCGTGGTAAGAGAGAGGAATAAAAGAAAAAAAAATTGACTTATTTCTAGAAATTGTTCTCGGAAACAATAAGAGTGCGCATGACAAAATTTCTGAAACAGAAATTGATTTGACCGTAAACCGATTTCTCAATTTCTATTTCGTAAACCGAGAAGCTAAAAATTTTAGCTTCGATTTCTTCTTCAAATCTATTTCGAAATAAACTGTTTCGGAAATAGAGAAATCAAATTGCATCACCAAACGGATTGTTCCAAACTTGTTCCGGGGAGAAACAGAGCAATCAAGAAACATAAATTTTATCATCCGCATGGCCTAAGCAACTTTTTTTTGTTTCTCGTTTCTGCTCTAAATCTATTTCCGGGCTAATTTTCTATTTCGAGGAATAGAAAAACAATTTGGCGTTATCAAATGGATTTATGTTCTTTTTTTGTTTCAGAGAACAAAAGAATAGAAATTCAGAAAAATAGAAATGTTATCATGCGCCGCCTTAAGTGTCAAAATCATAAAGTTAGGAAAGTGATACTTAAATGCCAATGGCGAGAAAATTCAGTCAAAATGTTGACGTAACGATTTTCCGGCGAAATAAGTGTAAAATGACGTTGTTTTGCACACTAACGTGGCTAGACTAATGCAAAATGACGTCGTTTTGTTACCGATGTCGTAAAAAAATAATATAAAAATTAATTAAATTAATTTTTTTACTAAATTTATTTAAAATATTTAAAAGTACAAAATTTGGAGGGTTAATTTGTAAATCATGCACGCGCCGCCACGTCGAGGATAACAGCATTTTCCTGAGAGACCTCATCTTTTAATTGCACTCTCTCCCTAGAAAATGTCTTCCGACTGAATGAGATTACATGAAGCATACACTTTTGTTTTTCTTTTTCATTTCTGTCACAAAATCAAATTATAGAAATATATAATGAGGGCTCCAAATATCAAAAGCACAAAATACTTGATGTGATTTCTATTATTAAAAACAAAAACAGAAGTACTTTATAAGGTTTCATCGATGTAGGTTAAATATACGAAAACACCGACCCAATTCCCCAATGTTGATCATTTTGAATAAATCAACAGCGATTTTTGGACGCAGGACAAATATGAAACTAGAGTGAAAATTTGTGATTTCTTTTTAGACAAAAAAAATTCGAAATAGAATTGAGATTGAACATAAAATTAGAGATTTTTTTTTTCAGGAAATAAAGCCATCAGCACCATTAATTAGAGAAGGAAATCTGGTCTAAGAGTTTTTCTCTAATAAAGATACCCTGTATTTTTTTATATCGGTTTTTTGCCCTTTTGTCAGGGATTGATCCATGAACTTGGACGTCCCAATTCCAGCCTCCCCACCACTAGGCCACATGCCCAAGTGGTTTTATATTTGAAAGTGCAGAAGTAGGCCCCGTTTGGTTCTTTGGGGGAACGCCATTGGAGAATGCAAATACTTTTGAGGGAAAGGGACTTTTCGGAAATGTTAGACCGTTTGGTAAATTATAGCTTTGAAATGCAACTTATTATAAACACCGTTTGGCAAAATTCACATTTCCAAAATGCTTTTGTTATTTTTTATTTTTTTTAATTCTGAAATCAAATTCCAGCCGGCCACCGCCCGCCAACCGCCGGCCACCGCCGGACGGCCAGATCTCGCCGTCGCCGACCGCCAGATCTGGCCGCCGGAGGTCGCGGAGGCTGATCTCGGCCTCGCCTGGTCGCCGGCTCGCGCGACCGAGCGACGCGGCAGCCGAGGTCGCGCGGACCTCGGCGGCGTCGCCCGGTCTCGCGCGAGCGGGGCGGCGGCCGAGGTCGCCCGCGACCTCAGCGCCCGAGGTCGCCCGACCTCGAGCCACCTCGCCCGAGGTTGTGCGACCTCGGCGAGGCTCCGCGGCCGATCCGGCCGCCAGGGGGCCGGATTCGGCCGCCGCGGCTAAGCGCCGCCCACCGCAAGAAGAAGACGAACGGCGAAGGAGACGATGAACAAGACTCGATGAACAAGAAAAATCGCATCCTCGGAATGCCCGATGCTCAAAGTTGGTCCTCCCGGCTTTCGGCTTTCAAAGCATGTAAAATGCCCGCATTTCGAAATGAGCATTCAAAAGCTCAACCAAACGCCAAGTATTTTCCCCAAGGGCTTTCGGAGCCGAAAGCCCCTTGGGAAAGCCCAACCAAACGGGGCCGTAGTCTTGTCAATAAGAACTGATTATCTATTTAATATCACATAATCTGATGATTCGATTTTCTTCTTCTTCTTCTTATTATCCAAAGCATGTCACTAGTAACTTGCTTTTTATTCCCATATAAAAGTCTACTTCCAAATGCAACATCCTGAACAACGTAGCTATTCACACTCATTGCTTGGGGCACTCACTGAGTGCCTAAAAAGCGCTTGAGTATTCGACCAGGCAACACGACAGCTAAACAATGCAATCAGAAAAGAGACACGGGTTTAAGAAGAGGATATTGCGAGCATGCCTTATATACGTGCCGTTGTCAAACAGACGATGAGGTTGCACCCAGTAGCACCGTCGCCAGCGCTTCGCTTGGCAAAATGAAGACTGTGAGATCAGTGGGTTACGGTACACAAGGGAGGCCACGTGAGCACATGGGCCGTAGGAGGAGATTCCGAATTGTTGTAACGACCCAACTGAGTTTAGGTCCGAGATGTTTGATGAGGGGCATTCGATGTGATTGGATAAGGTTTTGAGCTTTTGCAGTTTGGGTCTGGTAGAAGAATGTGCCCGTCTTCTGGACTTTTTCCCTTTCATTTCTCTAAACCGATTTCTGAGAGCAAAGGACGAGAGTGATTCCGTCTATTTTGGCTAATCTCTTGCATGGGTTGACATGGAAATTGCCTGAGGACACAAAGAGGGTGGATTTGAAGACGGAAGAGATTTATGGGCTTGCCATCGGAATATCACACTGGTTGCTCTCGCTAAACCAAGATTGCCTTTTCACGTTTATCGAACTCTGTGTAAAACGGCAGGTTTTGTCTACTACAGTCTTTCTTTTTGTGTTCGATGTCATGTATTTTATTTTGGGTATCAAATCAAGGGACTTTCTTTAATTATCCTGACGCTTCTCCCAAGTCTTTTCACGTGGCTGTTGTTGTTGTTTCTGTCAATCTTGTGAAGACAAAAAAATAAATTGTAAAGCTTTTGTATGTTAAAAGAAATCCGAGTAAATGCGGCCCAAATCTAGAAAGGCTACGGAGCTACCGTCTTGCAGTTCAAGGTAAAATTGTGAAAAGCGTGATGGGTTAAAAATTGAACTCTTCTCATTGACAAGTCATCCCTCAATCATATGTTCCTCGGCGACAAAATGAATGAGAGAAATAGAGAGAGACAGAGGGCTATGATCCACAAAAGTTCAGTTCTAACGAATGGTTGCACTTGTTCAAGGAGTTTTAACTATTTTCTAGAAAAAAAGCCAATTTAGAAGGCTAACCATGAGCGACTTATTTTAAGTGTGTGGAATTGACAAGATTAGGTGACAGATTCGCAATACTATAATTTAAATTTGTCGTAATTTGTTCACTTGCCATGTTTTTTTCTTCTTTTTGGACTTTCTTTTGACGACTGTTGGTTGGCCATGTCCGAATGAGACAGTTTGCAAGTAATCATCTTATTTAAACCTAATTTCATATTGCTTACATGAATAAAATCAAATACGAGGCATGCATCACGCTTTCAATAAAATATAAAGTTCCAGTTCCCATTCCAGTCTTGAAAAGTCTATCAGCATTTTCTAATGTATGAAGACAGCCGGTTTGAACAACGTGGCTATTACTTTGAATCAGATTCACCCTCATTGCTTGCTTTTATATTGCGATGGACGAGATGGAAGCCTATCACTCCTATTGCAGAACTAACCTTCCCTCAAAGCTCAACGACTCAACCCCTGCATAACACCCCATGGATGCTCCTTCTTGGGCGGCATACGGCATTGCTTGCCTTGCTGCCGCCTTCCTCCTCCTCCTCCTCTCCGGTCACCTCCGCCGCCGCCAACTTAAGCTACCGCCTGGCCCAAAACCTTGGCCAATCATCGGAACCTCAATCTCATTGGCCCACTCCCTCACCGCTCGATCCACGATCTCTCTCGAACATACGGGCCCCTCATGAAGCTCCAGTTTGGGTACTACGATGTGGTTGTGGGTTGCTCCGCAGACATGGCCAAAGCCCTTCTCCAGACCCACGACACCGTTTTCGCCTATCGCCCCAACCTTGCTGCAGGCAAGTACACGGCCTACAATTACTCCGACATGTTGTGGTCGCCCTACGGCCCCTATCTTCGACAAGCCCGTAAGATCTTCCTCACACATCTGTTTAGTGCTGCAAGGCTTCAATCATTTGAGTATATAAGAGTGCAGGAGACGAGGGTCCTCACGAGAAATATGTTCGAGGGGAAGGGCCAACCGGTAAATTTGAAAGACCATCTTTCAGATCTTACTCTCAACGTGATCAGTCGCATGGTCTCGGGGAAGAAGTACACAGACAAGTTCGAGAGCTCCGATATTGTGTTGCCTGAGGAGTTCAAGAAGATGATCGCCGAGTGGTTCATACTCAATGGGGTCATAAATATAGGCGATTTTGCACCTTGGCTGAATTTTCTCGACTTGCAGGTCTTAATTTAGATGACACGATGTGATTTGATTGATTCTGTGAAATGAAATTTTAACATAATTTATTTAACAAGTGAATTATTGGAATGTGCAAAAATTAAAATAAACGCACATATCATTCACCTAACAGTTAATGTATAAGTTTTTATTTATTTATTAACAATAATTCTTCTCTCTCATTGGTTATAGGGTTATATCAAGAGAATGAAGGCCCTGAGCAAAAAGTTTGATAGGTTCTTGGAGAAGGCCCACCCGGCAAAAAGTGGGGTTGATAGGTTCTTGGAGCATGAGAATAGAATTGACGGCCAAAAAAAAAAAAGGAGCAAGTGGTGGATGAACATGAGGCAAGGAGAGTTGGACCCAAGGGTCATGAGGCCAAGGACATGGTGGATGTACTATTGCAACATGTGGACGATCCTAATGCGGAGGCGAAGATTGAGAGACATGGGGTCAAGGCCTTGATCCAGGTACAATTTAATTAAGTTGTTACCACTAAACTCCTACTCAAGTTTTATTTCGTCTTCCCTAAATAAATGATGAAATCGCTCCCACATTTAGATAGATTTTATTTTTAACATTTCATTTAATTACAACATATGCACTTTGAATATTTTGTTAGTTTAAAACATCCGAAATTTTCACAACGTATAAATATCGACACTCAAGTTCATATATAATTTCTTTTCTATAACTCAATGAAACTTCAATAATATTTTCAATTTTGACGAGAGGTAAAACCATTTTTACTTTCCCTTAATCCTAAACAAATTTCAAGAAAAGAATCATCATGACCATGCACATAGATAGCCGGCTCAATATGTTCCTTCCCTCGACCATTTTTTCAGTTTATGTTTACGTTGTTTTCCCAACTTCCCTGTTTATGTATATATCTTCTGGAAAATTTGGATGATATGAGAAAAGTTATACTAGTGAAATTTCCCACAATTTATTCACAAAATAAAGTACGATTGTCCATCAAACAACTCCTGTCCTCATTGGTTCAAGACTAGTCCAAAAGAACTAATTAAGTTCCGTCACGTGAGAAAACAAAAGTCACTACAATTCAACATTCCCAAATGCTTTTATAATAGTGACCATACCTTTGTGCATCATGCAGGACTTGATAGTCGGTGGAACGGGGACCTCGGCAATGTCCGTGGAGTGGGCAATCTCTGAGCTCCTAAAAAACCCTCGGGTATATGACAAGGCAACACGAGAGCTCGACAGCATAATCGGAAGGGAGAGATGGGTCCAAGAAGCGGACCTCTCAAACCTACCTTACATAAATGCCATTGTTAAAGAAACAATGAGATTGCACCCGCCGGGAGCATTTCTCGCTCCTCGCTATGCGAGCCAAGACTGCAAGGTTGCTGGGTACGACATACCTAGGGGCACAAGAGTCATAGTAAGTGCATGGAGTATTATGAGGGACCCCAAATACTGGGACGAACCCGAAGAGTTCAGGCCCGAGAGGTTCGTTGGGAAGGCGATCGATGTGAAGGGACAAGACTTCGAGCTCCTGCCATTTGGGTCCGGTAGGAGAATGTGTCCAGGTTATAATTTTGGGCTCAAAGTGATTCCTACAAGTCTAGCAAATCTCATACATGGGTTCACATGGAGACTGCCCGGGGATCTGACGAGGGAGGACCTGAACATGGAAGAGGTTGCTGGGCTATCCGCTCCAAGGAAGATCCCACTGGTCGCTGTTGCTGAGCCAAGGCTGCCACTTCATCTTTATTGAATCTGTGTAACATCTTTAGTTTTGTTTAGGAATAAGTGTATTCGAAATTCTAAAACTTGTCAATAAAATGCAATTTAGTCCTAAAACTTTCAAAAAGTCCAATTAAATTTTAAAACTTATCATGAAAGTATAATCGAGTCCTAAAACTTTTATAAAGTACAATAGAGTCCTACAACTTATCAAATTGGTCAAATAAAATCCTTTTGTTGATGGCCCTTTTTAAAAAAATTTAGAATTCGATTGTACTTTTATAACAATTTTTCAGACTTAATTGCACTTTTTAAAAGTTTTATAATTCGATTGTATTTCTTAATTGTACTTTTTGAAAGTTTTAGAACTCAACTACACATTCATAACAATTTTTAGTACTTCAAATGCACTTTATCCCTTTAATCTTTTATGGCCTTTTTTTTTTCTTTTTTGCCTTTTGTGTCTAGTGCTAATCAAAAAACTGTTTTAAGCACTTTTGTGCTCCTTCCAAATCTTATATGTTGCTGAAAAAAATAATGTATTGTTATAAAGATTTCCATGTTGTCAATAATATGAATGGTTTGCCCGTGGAATGAAACAATAGAGGCATGAGCAAGCTCATCTCTTGTCCAGAGCAATTAATTATGAGGAGCTTCATGAACTTGTATTTGAAAATCTGTTTGGTATGTCAAGTCTAGATCCGACTGGCCCACGTAACTTTTCCAGGATATCATCAGCATGCTAATGGAGGTCAACACCAGGCCCCCGGTGCATAAAATTAGGCCCTGCATGGAAACGCTCCAAAAAAGTGTTTCGGAACACTTTGTACTTTTTTTTTGTTTAGGAGCAAAAAAAAAAAAAAACTGCGTTTGGTTGCGTTTTTTTTTTTTTTTTTTGTTAGGAACAAAATGGAGCAAAAAGAAACACAAAAAGTTGCTTCTTGTTAAAACAATTTTGAAAAAGCGTTTTTCTCTCTCTTCTCTTTTCTTCTTCTTTTCTTCTTCTTTTTCTTTGGCCGGTCGCCGGCCTCGGCCATGGCCGGCGACCGGCCGTCGAGGGCGGCGACGACGGCCGCCGAGGGCCGATGGTGACGCTGTCGAGGGTCGGCAACCTCGAACCCGGAGCGTCGCCGGCCCTCGGCGAGGCCGAGCTCGCCCAACCAAGGCGAGGCTCGGCCTCGCTCGAGGGGAGATCTTCGGCTAGGGTTCCGGCGAGGGGCTCCGGAGGACGGTGCGACGGCGGCGCGGCACTAGAGGCTTCGGGATCGACACGGGGGCGACGCGGGCAAAGACCGCGGACGGCGTCGCGAATGGCGTGGTGAGATCGGGACGGCGCCGAGCCGCGGCCGGGGGCGCAGTGCTCGGCTCCGACGGCGGGGGCGGTGAGGCTCGGCCTCGCCCGCGCCGGCGACGCCGAGCCTCGCCTTGGCCGGGCGAGCTCGGGCTCACCAGATCCGGCGAGGCCGAGCCTCGCCATGGCCGGGCGAGCTCGAGCTCGCCCAGCCCAAGGCGAGGTCGAGCCACGCCCAACCACGGCGAGGCTCGGCCTCGCCGGGCGCGAGCCTCGCCGTGGCGGGCAAGGCTGTCGGCCAAAAGAAGAAAAAAATAAAAAGAAAGGAAAAATGGAAAATAAAATAAAAATATTAAAAAATTAAAAGAAACAAAAAAAGAATAAAATTTACCAAACGTGTTTCTATTTATTTTTTATTCCCGGAACAAACGTTACCAAACGCGTTCTTTTGTTCAAAACCGTTAGGAATGTAAACACTTTTTTTTTTATTTCTGTTAAAGGGAATAGAAAAGGAATGTAAATATTACCATGGGCCTTAGGTTCCAAGCAATCCAGCGCGGTGGTAGTCGCATACAACAGCGTGCACAAATATTAACTAGAAGTAAATGAATTAAAAAATTCAGACACGATATAAACTTAGTGAGAAGGAAGAGAGATTTACATATTTTCTGTGAAATTTAAAAGTTCTAAAAAATTTCAAAAACTTTGCCGAGCAACTCGCGGTTGGTCGGCCTGTAGCCATCGCTAGCCTCCCTTCGACCGTCCCTCTCTTGCTTAAGCCGCCCATGATTCGATCAAGGCTTTTCCACCAAAGGACTTGGATCATCAACGGATGGAATCAGTTTGAGTTGACGTTGATACATCAAATTCGAAGTTGGTTACAAATTTTCGGAAAAATTATCCAAAAGCCATATATTTATTGCATTTAACCAATTCATTCATAAATTTTTTGAATGTGTCGAGAGATAAATGTATTGGAAATCATAGAACATGTGATAAAAGTATAATTGGATTCTACAATTTTCAAAAATACAATCAACTTTTAAAATTGTCACGAAAATGTAATAGAATTTAATAATTTTCAAAAAAAATACACCTAAGTTCTAAAACTTGTCTCGAAAGAATAATAGATATACATTACAATTAAGCCCTAAAACTTTTCACAAAAGTGCAATTGAATCCTAAATATTTTAGAAAGTTTAATCAATAGAAGGACTTGGTTTAATCAATTTAACACGTTTTTTTTTTTTTTTTACTTTTTGTACTTTTTGAAAATTTTATAACGTAATTATACTTTCATGACAATTTTTAGGACTTAATTGCACTTTTTAAAATTTTAGGACTCAATTACACTTTCATCACAAGTTTTGAAACTTTTAATATACTTATTCTATTGTGAAAATTGAGTTGTAAATTTTTTCACGTCTCGTTAATTGAGTTTATCCGATTAATTTTAATTAAAAATCACTGACGTAGACACCAGTCGATCTACGTTAGCACGATTAATACTAACATTGACAAATTTTAATAATATTTTAATATTTTTTGAAAATTTTAATTTTCTTTTTCATTCTCTACCTTTCTTTCTTTTCCCTTCTTCCTCCTTTAGTTGGTCACTTGGCCTTAGCCATTTGCTAGAGGCAAGGGTTGATGAGGTCGGCCTTGTCTCACTAGCCTTTGATGAAGCTCGCCCTTGTTAGCTCCTGGCAAAGGTGAGCCTTGGTCGACTTTGTAAAATTGGGATAGGATCTAAATTATTTGGCTTTTTATAAGACAAAAAAAAGTTTAAGGTAGAATTAGGACTAGAGTTAAAATCGAATGTTTTTATTAGACGAAAAAATGTTTAGGTTACATTTGGGACTAAAGCTAAAGTTAGTAGCATTTTTAGGGTATTATGCCTAGTTTTGTCTCATTGGACTTCTTTGATGATTGATTATTTGAACAAAAGTGAATGATCAACAAAGCTCGAGTGGCCATGGCTAGGATCAGGAGCTCAATGAAGCTTGAGAGCCCATGGCCAAGCTCACCAAGCTCAAGTAGCCGACAACACCTCAATTTAATGTGCGACTCTTTTTAGCCATGGCCGGGAGCACCTTCTTTCAATTTTCCCTAATTGCACTAATTCGATTGAAATTAATTTGAAGATTTTAAAATTTAATTACATTTTTTTGAAACAAGATGCCTTCTCGTATCTCATCTTTTCGTGCTTTTGCCTTTTCTATACGGAATCCCGTCAATATTAGTGGAATCAGTAAATAATCAAAGCCCTCCACATTCGGGCATTATTATGAATCCCTGTCGTTATCACCATCGCACAGACCATCAAATGCTGTCTTTCCCATGAATCTGTAATAAAAAGAAAGCCTGTCCAATCACCGATTTCCCAAAAATTGACAAAATCCACGAAAGCGCGAGATTCCCCCGACCGCCAGGGCTAGTCCCGTCTTTTCCCTTCGGGCTCCTCGAATTACTATTTTGTTCACAATTTTTTTCCACTGAAACTAAAACTATAAATACCCCCAAAATCCTAAGCCCTCCTTCTCCCAACACAAACCCTACTCTCTTTCTCTCTCTCTCTCCAGCGCGCGATTCGCCATAAACCCTAACTCCCGACACCCGCGCGAATTGGGAAACGTCCCCCGATCGATCCGAATTCCCGATTCGGTAAAGCCGCTCGATCCGTCTCCGCAGCTACTTCGTCTTGTCGCGCATTTGAACCCCGAAAGTTGAAATTTTTCGCTGAGATTTCTAGGTTAGCTGAAGTAAAAGAGGACATCAAATGATTATGAAGTTGTGAGGGTTTGGTTTTTCTTGGGGGGGAAAATGGACGATGTCGAGAGGGCAATCATCCTTAGTTTCGACGAGTCGGGCGGCGTCGATTCGGCGCTGAAGTTGCGGGCCATCGGTTACTGCCAGCAAATCAAGGACGCGCCGACCATTTGCAGGGTCTGTGTGGAGAAGTTGCGGTTTTGCCCGATTATGCAAGTCCAGTTCTGGTGTCTCCAGACTTTGCAGGAAGCTATACGCGTTAAGTACGCTTCGATGAGCTCTGAGGAGAGGGAATTCATTAGAAAGTCGGTGTTTTCCATCGCTTGTTGTTATGATGAGGAGAGCGGTGGCATTCTGGCGGGCCCTGCATTTATTAAGAATAAGCTGGCCCAAGTGATTGTCACTCTGATTTACTTCGAGTACCCCTCAATTTGGCCGTCCGTGTTTGTCGACTTTTTGCCGCACCTCAGCAAAGGTGGAGCCGTGATCGACATGTTCTGTCGCGTTTTGAATGCTCTGGACGACGAGTTGATTAGTCTGGATTACCCACGGAGTAATGCAGAAGTGGCTGTTGCTGCGCAGGTTAAGGATGCAATGAGGCAGCAGTGTGTGCCTCAGATTGTCAGAGCGTGTTACGACATTCTGTCCATGTATAGAAATTCTGATAGTGAGATATGTGCTACTGTTTTGGATACTCTGAGAAGGTACATTTCCTGGATTGATATCGGGTTGATTGCTAATGATGTTTTCCTTCCCTTTTTGTTCGAGTTGATGTTGTTTGATGGGTTGTCGGAGCAACTCCGTGGGGCTGCGGCTGGATGTGTATTGGCTGTTGTTTCTAAACGGATGGATGCACAATCAAAATTGTCTCTGTTGAAGAATGTTCAGATAAGTCGTGTTTTTGGTTTGGTGTCTGATGATAGCGACTCTGAGTTGGCATCAAGAGTTGCTTCCCTGCTCACGGGATATGCTGTGGAAGTTCTGGAGTGCTCTAAAAGGTTGACTGAGGAAACAAAAGGAGCTTCATTCGAGCTTTTGGATGAGGTATTGCCCTCTGTTTTTTACATAATGCAAAATTGTGAGGTTGATACGGCATTCAGCATTGTGCAATTCTTTTCGGGTTATGTTTATGCTATGAAGAGCCTTTCCCCATTGACGGAAAAACGGCTTTATCATTTGAGTCAAATTTTGGAAGTGATCCGTTCTCAGATCTGTTATGATCCTATGTACCGGGATAATCTTGACACACTGGACAAGATTGGGAGAGAGGAAGAAGATAGGATGATGGAATACAGGAAAGACTTTTTTGTACTACTTCGAAGCATTGGAAGAGTAGCACCTGATATTACCCAGGCATTTATTAGAAACTCATTGGATGCCGCTGTCACCTCTACTGGTGGGAATATTGAAGAGGTGGAAGCTGCTCTTTCTCTTCTCTATGCTCTTGGAGAGTCATTAAGTGAAGAAACGATTAGAAGTGGGAGAGGACTTTTGAGGGACATGGTGCCTATGCTTTTGGCCAGTAGATTCGCCTGCCATTCGAATAGGGTAGTTGCACTTGTTTATTTGGATAGTATTACGAGATATGCAAAGTTTGTCCAGGAAAATACCCAGTACATACCGATGTTACTGGCTGCTTTTCTCGATGAAAGAGGTATACATCACCCAAACATCAATGTGAGTAGAAGGGCGAGTTACCTCTTTATGAGAGTCGTGAAGTCGTTGAAATCGAATCTTGTGCCCTTCATAGAGACTATACTGCAGGTAGTGGTACTAACCTCCTTTTCTCCTTTGGAATTATTCTCATTTTATTATTGCCACACATAGATTGGCAATTCCCCTTTATCTGTTCTTTATTTGAGGTTTCTATTTGTTGACAGAGCTTGCAAGATACAGTAGCTAAATTTACAAATGTTGATTCCTCAAAAGCACTTTCTGGTTCTGAAGATGGCAGTCATATATTTGAGGTAGTTATTCTGCCTCAATATTTTTTTTATTATGTGAAGACATGCGCAGATGCTCTTTGAATGTGCTTGACTTGGGGGAAATATACCCACCAAGCTTATTTTTCGTGTTCTTATTTCGACGAGAAATTTCACAGGCAATTGGTATATTGATTGGGATGGAAGATGTGCCTGTGGAAAGACAATCTGGTTATCTCTCTTCACTGCTGACTCCTCTTTGTCATCAGGTTATTTTCATAGGCTCTATTAAGGAGCTCTCTCCCATTGTTCTCCAGCTGAAGTTCTCCTTATTTATTAGTTCGTAGTTGGCCTTTGAACTTGTTATGTGATGATACCAGGTTGAGGGTTTGCTGTCAAATTCCAAAACACTGATTATAGAAGAGGCACCCGGGAAAATTGCCACTATTCAGCAAGTTATAATGGCTATTAATGCCCTTAGTAAGGTCTTTATTTCTTTTTCGACCTCTTGATTTCAACTATCGAATCAATTCTCTCTTTGCAAAACCTCAGGGTATTTTTGATATTCTCATCTTGATTTAAAAAATCTGCTATTTTTTTTGGACAGCCTGGTTTGTAAACGTCAATATTCTTACGTCATTTCAACTTCACTCCTATATGCTGAACTTATTTTCAGTGAATTTGAGCAAGCATTCAAGCTCTATAGCTTCTCTCTTCTGTGATGTTGGGATTTTCCTTAATTTGGAGTGGTCAATTTCAGGGTTTTAGCGAGCGCCTTGTGACTGCTAGTCGCCCTGGAATCGGTCTTATGTTCAAAAGGGTAGGTTGTATTGTTTATCTTCTCTTTTGCATTGTGTTTCCATTGCTGTTTTCCATGCATGATGTGGAAATATTCTGATGTTAATGGTTAGAGGTGTATCAGGATTTTAGGATAGGTCCCATTTCTTGATTTTATATGTATATCCTTTGAGGGAACCAAGGCTGAATGTTGTACTGCCTAATCTTTCTTTTGCAGTGGGCTTTTATTTGCTCCTAAATTTTTCTGTACCTTCTTATAGAAGATTATGGTTCGATAAAAGACCTCAACATGGCTGAAGATGATAGTCACTGAGTGCGATGTTCTTTAGGCTGCATCCCAACCCATAAATTGATGGCCTTTCTTTGGCTGGAAACTCACATATTGATGACTTGCTGAATGCAGACATTTACGTGTCCTTTTCTTTTGACTATCATATACTTATTTCACTTGAAATGCATTAGCACAGACAGGGTCGTGTATATTTGATATTAACAATATGACTTGTTTTGGTGTATGTCAATCCAGACATTGGATGTTCTCCTCCAAATTCTTGTTGTATATCCAAAGATAGAGCCTTTGCGGTCTAAGGTAAGATTGAAAAGTAGAGGTGAAAAGGCTTCATTCATCAGGTGAAATAAATGTGATGCAATTATTCATTCTTACTCAGGTTATGTCATTCATTCACCGCATGGTAGATACGCTTGGAGCATCGGTTTTCCCTTATCTTCCGAAGGCATTGGAAAAGTTGCTTGCTGAGATTGAGGTACAAAATATTTTCTATGGGCTGGTCATTTTTGTTTGCTTTATTTGAATGGAGAACATAATTGCAGTTTGTGGAATTTCTTCATAATTAAAACCTCAAGTGAGCTTGTATAGGGTGGCCATTGAGCTAGGTGATTTAATTATAACTGCAAATTGGTAAGCTAAGATTTGTTGGGTCTCCTCGAAAAATTAGTCAATTGGATACATTTGCCTAATGACTAAGAGCTACCCCAGGTTGAGCTGTCATGGGAGATTTTACTAAAATTTATTCACGAAAGAACCGACTCTGGTTTTACACTTTGTATGACTGGTTTAGTTCCTGCTGGATTCTTTGAAGTTTTAATTTCAGGATACATTTCTTTTTTCTGTTTTGTTAGCTGTTCTCTGTAAAGGGGTCTGTTACAGTGGCTTCATTAAAGCTTTTGATGGATAAATGGAAACATCTGTCATGCTTTACTATGACAGATTGTGGAGATGCGAGTTACTTCATTTTTGGCATACACGGAGATTTCTTTGAATTAGATTGGTTCATGTGTGATATGAGAGTCCTTGCTAGTCTATAGGGATTATTCTTTCATCTGTCTTAGTGCCTCAAACATGGCACAGGCTTGTGAAGTCAGCTTGGAACCATCTCCATTATGTTTGCTCTGTGTTTTGTTGGTTTGTTTGTTTCCCAGAAGAACCTTTGCTGGGGTCTGAAGGTCTGCCCGAGGCAATCTAAGCATGATCTATTGATTTGACTGCCTTAAAGTAATGCTATATTTATAATGGGGTTTGCATGGTTTTCTTACCAAGGAGCCCAAGAACCTTAAATCTGCACTTTCAATACGAAGTGTTGAGAATTGCTGGTTTTACCTTTGTTTCTTCAGGTGAACCTGAAATTATGTAAACTGAATTGGATTGTGTAACCAGTAATCATTGGGTTGTGTTTGGCCTCTTGAAAGTTGGAACAATTATTCAGATATCCACTGTTTTTCTCATGTACAGTTGGGCGACTATAGTAGCATAAAAAAATTGAAATATTAATATTCAGTTCTATCTGGTGATTGGCATATGCCATATGTACGCTTGATTACTTTTTTCACTGAAAATGACAACCTTACTAACTTTGCAGAAAAAGTACTATGCTATATAAATAGTTTCTTTTATAGGAGATCATGTAATTGGCCCATGACCAAGGTTCTGATTACATTTGGTGGTTAGCTCATGATGGTACCCCACGGAAATCTGGGCTGTCAGAAAAGGAAGAATTTGTGGTGGGTTGCCACCAAGCTTGGCGACCTGATGAGTCTTTGTTGAAGAAAAGAGACTAGTGGTCGCATATAATCAATTTGAGAATAGGTGCAGTCACTGACTGGCCTGAGGCATAGCTTTAGCTCCAGGCTGGTGGATCCCACACATCAATAGAAGATCTCACATCATAAAGTGTGCTGTTTATATGGCAATTTTGATTGGACAATTTCCGTGATTATACTGTCGCTATAAGACAGTTAAGCTCCCTCAGTTTTCTGTTCAAATGGGTTTGTAGACCCTTTTTATTAACTGTTAATATTCACAATGTTTTGTCTCCATCTAAATTTCTCCTATTACGACTTATTTTCTACTCTTGGCTATGTATTTTATTAGGCATATATATGGGCTACATCCACCCTTTTAGTATGTCCAGCATTCACCAAACACTGGATAGGGATTTAGAGATGATATGTCTGATTTGCGAGGGACTACCTATATAAAATAGCTGAAAGCAAAGAAGAGACTTTGTTCTTAATTAGGCCAGCCTTGTGGTCAAGTGAGCCTGCTTATGATAAGTAGCTTCCACATGCTCATGCATTCCTAGTGAACACGGTTCATCTACTAAAGTTTGGGTGTTAGTCATTTCATTGTCATACTCAAGATGATTGATTTTAGTCTGATTTATCTTGCAGCCTAAGGAGATGGCTAGTTTTCTTTTGTTACTTAATCAAATAATTTGCAAGTTCAACAAACTGGCACATAATGTACTTGAGGAGTTGTTTCCTGCCATTGCTGGGAGGGTATTCAGCATCATCTCAAGGGAGGCAATTAAATCAGGCCCTGGTGTCAACACTGAGGTAGGGAGACGCATCACCTTCTGAGATTTTATGGATGTTATGCTCAGTGACATGGAACAGTCACAATCACTATACAATTTTTTTGACTTCAAAATTGACAGTTTTAGCAGGTATACCTCTGTAGTGATTAATTTCTTCATGTTCTGCACCCCCTTAAGTTTGCAATGGTAGAATCTATTATTTGGGGGACAGAGCCACAAATGCAGTTAGTTCAGCAATCATAAGTGTATCACCTTTGTAAACTTCTGCACTTTGCATGGCGAGGGAAAGGTCTTTAAAATGTGGAATGATCATCTTTCTTGAGTAATGTCCTCAGTAAATTCAGTGCAATGCTATGGTAAAAGGAAAAAGGTAGGAAAAATAAAGTATCAAGAAGATTTCTTTTTTGGGACAAATTAATTGTTCCATAAGGGGCATTTCCTTTGAAAGATAGGTTATTAGTTGAAATTGTTGTGCACTAACGTCTCTCTCTCTCTCAGGAAATCAGGGAAATTCAAGAGCTTCAGCAGACTTTTTATACCTTTCTCTATGATATTGCTACACATGATCTCTCTTCAGTTTTCATTTCACCCAAAAGTCGCCATTACTTGGAACAACTGATGCAGTTGCTACTCTACACAGCTTGTAATCATCAGGACATTCTTGTGAGGAAGGTATGTGATGTAATCTTATATCTCACTTAAGCTCTTGTATTCACAGAAATGTGAAGACATAGAACTTTGAAATTCCAATCTCTATGGTTCAGTAATTAGAATCACGGCCAATGGGGCCATGACTCAATTCAAGTGCAATTTGCTTCTGTTTGTAGGCATGTGTGCAGATCTTCATCAGACTTATCAAAGATTGGTGCAGCAGGCCTCATGAGGAAAAGGTTCTTGCACCTTTTCTGCCAGTTTTATGCTCGTCATATTGTCTTTGGTGAGGTGCTCAAATTAATTCATCTAAAAAATGTTTGATTTTTGCAGGTACCTGGTTTTCAAAAGTTCATGATTGAGGCTTTTATGGCCCACTGTTGCTTGTACAGTGTACTTGACAGATCTTTCGAGTTCCGAGATGCAAATACTGTAAGCTAATGTATTGTTGTTTCTTTTCGATGTTGTGCCATTTCTTTTTAGGGAAAAATTCCGTGGCAATCACTGAGTTCATATACAAATCTTGAGTTAATAAAGGGATTGAATTACAAATGGATATATTAGGTCTTACCTGTTGTCAATACTTGCCTTTAATAATTTTATGCTCACTCAAAATGGGATCTTTGATATAGCTTTTAAGACAAGCCCTTTTAGTTACTTTTACACTGGCAACTTTTGATAGGTTGTTTATTTGGCAGCTCATTTTGTTTGGAGAAATTGTATTGGCTCAGAAAATCATGTATGAGAAGTTTGGAGATGATTTCCTCAATTTTCTATCAAAAGTTTTTCTGACTACGGACTGCCCTCAACATTTGGTGCCTCAACATTTGGTGCAACAGTATTGTCAAAAGTTGCAGGTGAGGAAATGTTACACAGTATAAGTTACAGATTCTGCTGGAAATCATAAAAGTCGTCCACTTTAATGTCTGTATCTTTTTGTAAATGTGAAGCTGTTTCCATTACCTCCATGTTCTATTTCCTTTTTCAAATTTGTGACTGTTTCGTGGCCTTCTAAGATTTGTTGTGCCGAAACTTGCGATGTCGCATTTCATTTTCACCTCAAAACTTATGCATTATGATAATATTATTCGTTCATCGAGAACTGGAAAAAAATAGGCACAATTATCAGCATTCCAATATAAATTCTGGGACATACAGCTGGTGTATTGCAGACTGTGGTGGAAGAACCAAAAGCACTCATTGTGCTTACTATTGCTAAAAAAACATTCTTGATGCATTAGATGTCTCTACTTTAATTGTAATGCATAAGAAGAAGAGAGAACATTGAGGGAGGTAATATGGCTTCCCATGTTATTGGGCCTATGTTATTGAGAGGTTGAATTGAAGCATATCTTGCACAATGAGGATCCGTTAATTGCTATCCCTTAGGCACAATGGACAAGCTCAATTAGCTGGGCTATTTCCCTGTTTAACAGAGACTATTAATTGTTGGCCCTGGTTGAGGAAGCCTTGGTAGCCGATGTGTAGTGAAATTTCCTTTTTGATACTCCATTAGTTAAGTCATGCCTTTTCTGGATGCGCTCGGTGTTAGGAAGGATGATTCTGCCACATTTTCGTATTTGAAGAACCAAAGCTATCAGTGGACATTGTTTACTATTAGAGTCTGGTTTTAGATGAAATTCATTGAGGAAAGAGCTTGACTTTTTCTGGTGGTACCTAAGGAAATAGGGCATGTGCTATCATTTAGTAGTGACACAATTGAATGATCTGACCTGTCCACTAGTGGGGTCCCACGGATTTTGTTGTTCCTATGGGGTGGGGAGGATTGGGTCAGTCTGTGGATTTTCTTTCCTTCTGCTGTATTTCACTCAAAGGGTTGAAGGGAGATGGTGCGTCAAGCTGTTTGCAAGGACCAACTTAAATTCTCTTCCCCAGGGATACCAGATGCGGGAACCCTAAGAGAGGCGCATCAATTAATTGTGTCAGTCATGCAAGTCACGATTAAGCTAGTATTTTGCTACCTGGTGATATTACTTGTTATCCGATGCCTCACATGTGTAATTTGATTATTATGGCACTAACTTCATCATGAGTGAAGAAAGAGGGTTTTGGGTTTTCCCTTGATGATATGCATGTATAGATAGCTTTTAGTAGAGGCCACTGCTTAATGATTGTAATCATTTTCCTGAGAGTCTGCTTTCTGCTCACCAATTGTTTTGTCCCTTTCTGCAGGGCGATGACATAAAGTCTTTGAAATCATCCTACCGTTCCCTCATTGAGAACTTGAGACTTCAACAGAATGGAAGTCTTGTTTTCAGATAGCATAATTATGGCTAGAGATATAGGTGGCTCTTCAAATCATTATTTCCACACGCTGCCCTTCAATGCGGTAATACAATTTTGCCCGAGGTTGGAACTGAACGTGGCTCTTCATGAACCTTGTCCGGTTTTCTCTAGCTGAAGATGGTGCATCTGGCTTCTCTTCTTTGTATATAGCTTTTGCTGTGACAAGTCCATGACAATGAGGTATACACTCAAGGGTTTGCTTCAAATTGGTAGTTTCCCGTAAACTGAATAGTGAGGAGAGACTAATATGGTCATTTCACTCTATTTTGAACAGTTTGTACATATACGGGAGCACCACCTGAAGGGTATATTCATCAGTGTTGAGCTTTTGAGCTGTGAGATGAAGATCAATTTCTTTGGCAATTCTTTCTGTTTGAGGTCAAAATATAAGTTTATTGTATCAAATTCATTCCGATTAATGAAAGAAAGAAAGAGAGTGAGCATCTTTTTGGTTCTTTGTCGAAATCATTGTAGGCTACTATCAGTGATACGATCCTTGTTCCCCACCTTATCTTTGGCAATTCGCCACGCATAGTGAACCTACTTTGATTTTATGAAAAGATGGGCTTGCAGACGATAAAATAGTGCTTTCCTTGATAAGGACTTCCCTATTGGATTTTCGGTTTTCGGTGTGCAATCCAAGAACATTCTGGTTTTTTGTAGTCATTTGAGAGTCGGGAGTGATGGAGAAGCTGATTGCATTAAAGAGGAGAGGATGGATAATGCTTGGGCTGGACCGTCGGCCTTGCTTACTAGGGTCGTAAAAA
Organism: Eucalyptus virginea; assembly: GCA_014182375.1. Lineage (NCBI taxonomy): Eukaryota > Viridiplantae > Streptophyta > Magnoliopsida > Myrtales > Myrtaceae > Eucalyptus > Eucalyptus virginea. Next base: position 55,224,920 of record CM024519.1, read on the forward strand.
ACGGTAGAATTTTTATGTAATTAATCCATAAAAGCTGAGATAATATAGACCTATATTACTTCATTTGCCGAACACACCTTTCCTATATTTCAAGACATGTTAAGCAACTCGCTTGTTAGCACCTGTGATAGTCTCTAAAATAATCAATCTAAATATCTAACATGATAATCTAATGGCTCTATGATATACCTCAATATAGTTCAGTTACAGAACAATGTATTTACATTGTAATTGCATACATAAGGCATATAATTTTCATCTTCCAGTGAGCCCAGGAAGCAATCGGATTTTATTTGTCATTAATATTACAGGAACAAATCATCTTTCTTTGTTGTTTTCAGCGAGAATTTTCTCTTCGGTTTGAGGATGATCAGAGGTATAATGCTGTAGATATTTAGAACATTAGAGGGTAATTATGTGGATGGGAAGGACTAAAGGATGCTTGATTTGTCACGCGAATGATACGTGGTGCATTTATTTATTTATTTATTTATTTTTGAACAGAACGGTGCATTTATTTGATGGGTTGGAAAAGTGCGGTGCATTTATTTGATGGGTTGGTAAAGTACGGTTGCTATTCATACTAATCCATCCGATGCATCTCTAGAAGGAGCCGCTTGATGCAAACAATTTGGTCCGTTGCTATGTCCTAGCGCGTCCTAACGCGTGATATTTTGTGTAGGCAAATGCCAGCTATGTTCCTCCCAGAACACAGTGATACACCCCCTATTCGGACAAACATTAGCGGATCTGACAAACCGTCTATGGGAACCGTGTTTTATGTCGCATGAATTTGATTAATTATTAATGGAAAAGTGTATTGTAACTCATAAAACTTTGCACGAGATACAATTTTAGTCCTAAACCATTCAATTGGTTGGATAAGTGTTAAACATTTTTTCCAAAATGCATAATCAAGTCATTTCAACGGAACGGTTTCTACTGTGTGGCATCTCTAATGTCGCACTTCTCACGATAAATTTTAGGATTTAGTTGCAATCTTCTATAATACTTGATGGAACTAATCAAATGGTTTAATGATTTAATGGTTTAATACTCAATTGCATTCCGTGCATTAAGGTTTAGTTCTAGAATGTGCAATTTTTCCATTCATATGTTGTACTATGCTACTGGCCACGTGGTGACTTTTAAGGTTGTGTGTGCTGTCCTGGGAAACTTCTCAAAAATTAAGTTGACCCGAAGTCTCTTTTATGGCGTAAAGCGCCTGGCACCTATGATTTGTCGTACGAGGGATTTGAAACTGCTAATCCACATGCTAGTGCTTGGATATATATGGTAGACTTTGAAATAATTTGAAGAAATGATAAATTTCAGGAAATTTGCCAAATTTTTGCCAGACATTCCAATTTTGGGTCTTATCTTTATAACCTGTCAATAGCAAATGTTGATCTTTTGATGGCAAGATGGGTTTGACTTGACTCCAAATTTGCGTAGTGGCAAAGTCCCAAAGTTCATCCACAAAATGGAAATCGAGGGGCGATCATCGTTCATTGGCACCTTTCGGTTGACCGCCTCGTGCTTAGCAACTCGGCTAATTTCTACAGAACCTAGAGCCAAGTTCAGACTTCACCCGTTGAACTCGAGTCAATGTTCCCTCGCTTTTCCCACAGCACTTTCCCAGAAACTTCGCAGCGCCAACGTTGTTAAGGTAGACTTCATCGACGAAGAACCTTGAGAATATATGAAAGATCAGAAAAGGATTGATTGTCTTCATGCCCATGAACTGCATATCGACTGGCGCCTCGTAATTATGAGAGGACGTGCTCAATAATATATTTCTCCGCCGTGTTCTGCGGAAACTACGCCAATTTATATTCAGTACAATTTGGTCAAGTTTTAAGCATTTGATACCAAGGCCCTTTTTTTTTTCTTTCTTTCCGGTTACATGATACAAGAACTTCTATTGTTGCAGTGAAGATTCATTTATGCAAAGAACGAATTCCTTGTATTTAAATGCACTTCTGGTTAGCATATGAAAGTTCTTATGAGAAATGATACTTCCTATTGACGGTGAAAAGAATAACTACTTTATGTAAAACACTTCCTTATAAACAATCTAGAGGAAAAGCAAGTTGAATTAGCATATGAATATAGATCGATCATGGTCATTCTATAAGAGAACATTAGTAGTCTGTTCATGTAGTGTCAAATATTCTGAATCAGCTTTGGCACGTCAAGATTACGTCTGTCTTCTCCATATTTCAAAAAGTTGATTGGCACGACTGACTCATCCAAATCACCGAAAAGGAACGGCAAGTGAACTTAGCAAGAAGTATCGGCCCAAAACATCATTTAGTAGAATAAAATAATGGAAACAGAAATCTAACTTTTTGCTTCTGGAAAGCAAGGAAATAATTAGGCGGACTTAACTTGATTCCCCATCTGTACGTGCATTCCACGTCTCAGGACTTCTGCTGCTGATTTTTCAAAGTCAACAAGGGGCAATTGTCCCCTAGCTAAATGAAGAGCATGCATGAATTGATAAACATCATATGATAACCACATGAATATTACCTTTTATTGTTCACATTTTGATGGAGATTTCCATGTTGAGATTGCAGACTTTTTATTGGGCTGCACGGAAAATGTGTGGTTATGAAATGATTAGGCCATGGACATCCTCTCCAAGTCATGGAATATTCAGGCAGATCAAGATTTCCGCTGCCATTGGCATCGTTTATATTCAGAAGCAATGAAATGGTTCAAGTACACAATCTTGGAAGGAAAATTCAAAAATTCTCATAAAGTGAGATCATTCTAATTCCACTAGATTTGGCCAATAATGTAAGGAAGAAAGAGATCATATTGAATTAGTTTAAGTTTAAAGGAGAAAAATGAATCTCACGTGATTTTCTCTGTGTTTTGGAGTTTGTTTAATGCCTACGCCAATAGGAAAACTCTTCCACCTAACCTTGGGTCTCCGTCACTGCACTATTAAGCCGAAAGAGACAGAACAAAAGACCGGACTTTTAATTACAATCAGTGTTAAATATAATTCAAGTTGCTCTGCACGGAAATTATTGTAGACCTTTCTGAAATTTCATGTTGTCAATCTCTCTGTCATCACACACATCAACTGACAATAAAAGAAGGGCTTAGAATTTTTCTTTTTTCTTTAAGGTCCTTGTTGTAGACTTTGAAACAATTCACCGCGGAAGAGCAAATGAATCCTTACTGAGAAAGGAAACCGAGGTGGTAGGTTAGGATTACGCCTAGGACTACGTTTGATTAGTCTGCAAATTACGGAGACAATATCGATCCAGACCCCACACGATTCTTTTCAACTTTTCTTAATTGTGTATCCAACATATTTTCTTAACTATGTGAAATCTCTGTATAAATACCTCATAACTTGAGCCTTACTTTCCTCAGAAAAATTATGGCTCTCAAGAGGCTTTCCTGGGACTGTGTTGTCCCTGGTTGTCTCAAGGCTCAAACCACATCCACTCAGCACAAAAGCCATATCTCCAAGCAAAACTCTTTTCGGAGATTGTCACTCTCCGATGTTAGCAATCATGGTTCGTCGATCTCTTTGAATGATCTATCCAGTTCACTGGTTGGTTCCAACCTTCATATCTTCACGCTGGCGGAGCTGAAGACAGTAACTCACAACTTCTCAAGGAGCAATTACCTCGGTGAAGGCGGATTCGGCATAGTGTACAAGGGCATGATAGATGAAGGCCTGAGGCCTGAGATGAAGGCTCAAGTGGTTGCGGTAAAGATGCTGGATTTGGATGGCACACAAGGTCATAGGGAGTGGTTGGTAAGTCACTTTAGTCATATCGTCTCGTTAGCTGACATACCTCCATTTAAGTTGTGCATCACAAGTTAAATGAATTGGGACTGGATTTCTTCTTTGTACTTTCCTTAGGCTGAAGTTATATTTCTTGGGCAACTAAGGCATCCCCATCTCGTCAACTTGATTGGATATTGCTGCGAAGACGAGCATAGGCTTCTGGTGTACCAGTACATGGAGCGGGGAAACTTAGAAGACCAACTATTTAAAAGTAACCATCTTATCTTTCACTACTACAAATTTCACTTTTTACGAATGAGATCCCAGAAAGATGACCGTGAGCTACTGAATGTTTATAACTTTGAAATCACATAAAGTTTGGTTATAGAACACGTTCTTATTGCTCTTGGTTAACGCAGAGTACTCTTTGCCCTTGCCCTGGTTAACCAGAATAAAAATTGCGATTGGAGCTGCCAAAGGCCTGGCTTGCCTCCACGAAGAAGAGAAACCGGTCATTTACCGTGACTTCAAGGCTTCAAACGTGTTGTTGGACTCTGTAATGATCTATTCCTGCTGATTTCTTTTCACCAATTGGTGTGATGCTTCACTACTTGATATCCAATATTGGTGATATGCATCCTGATGGTGTCATTGATTTGAAAATTTCAAATTAGGATTACAATGCTAAGCTCTCAGACTTTGGGCTAGCAGTGGATGGTCCTCTAGGCAATAATACACATGTCACGGCTCGAGTCATGGGCACCCGAGGTTACGCAGCCCCGGAATACATCTCTACAGGTGATGACTTAACTGTTCATTTCTGGCAGTTCATCAAGCACACACCAATTTTTTATTTATCCAACGCTGCAGATACATTAAACTTAGATTGCTCAATAAACATTTTCAGGCCATTTGACGACAATAAGCGATGTGTACAGCTTTGGAGTAGTACTGTTAGAGCTAATAACAGGTCAACGGTCAGTCGACATGAGCCGTCCGACCAGAGAGAAAGACTTGGTGAATTGGGCGAGGCCTATGTTGAAAGACACCCACAAATTAGACAAGATAGTCGACCCGAGACTCGAAGGTCTGTACTCGACCGAGGGGGCCAAAAAGGCTGCCCTGCTGGCTCATCAGTGCCTCAGTCAAAACCCCAAGTGCCGACCCACAATGCAAACTGTGGTGAAGACATTGGAGACAATTATGGAGTTAGATGACATCCCAGTCAGGTCCTTTTTATACACTGATCCTGCGCTATGCAAAGATGTTCGTGTAAACAATTATGAAGATGCTGCTGAGAAAGACCAAAATGAACCCGGGAACGAAAACAGAGTCGAAGAGAAGGAGGTGGAAATAAAGAATGTGAAGGGTCACCGACGGCAAAAGAGAGCCCGTAAGCACAGGCATCGAACAAGGGCCTCAAGGTCACGTGCCGTCTTCTCAGACACGGCTTTGTATTCTGCTCTTGGGACAAGTTTGTACTTTCCAAAATCCAAGAATGGATCAAAGGAAAACACAGAAGAATAGAACACTTGGTTAATGATAGAGTTTCTGCTACCTGATAAGGATAGAAGTTTTTCAATCAAGCTCACCAGTATAGCTTTTTTCTTGGCACCACGTCTAAAATTGTTGGTGCACGCTTAGAAATTATCTGAAGCGCCCTCTTGGAAAAGAAATGACAATGAAAATGCCCATCGTCTGGGAAAAATTCTTCTCGCGAGTAGCAACCCAGTTCGTGCAGGCCAATATGTGGGTTAACTGCTGTACTGACCTTTACGGTAATTAACATAAACGGACCATGTTCGAAACTGCTAAAGTCATCTCATATCAATTTATTCATGGAGTTGATCTGCTCTTTATACATATGTATACTCTCTTCAGAGACTATACTGAACTTTCAATCTCATACTGATTATTTCAAAGCAAACATTCACAACGATTTTTGAATCCTCATGACATGACTTTAATCCCAATGGAGGAATTTCATTACTTCATAAGCTTTCTTTGAAAAATGGAAGAGTCACCGGTCTGGTATTTAGTATATGGTCATTCCACATGTGAAGACTTCGGAAGGTGGCTGTTGATAAATCTGATCCTTGCTCATACCACAAAACTTGTCTATGCATTCATAAGTTCCCTGGGAATTGCTCTCCGGTCAAAACAGCTTTGTAGTCATGTCAATACTGCCCCAGTCAAACAAATAGAATGGTTTGACTTTGAGCCTCTGGGAAAAGATCGTGTTTCTGATTTCATCAGCTTAAGACTTGTGATGTTCTATTTGGCACTAAAAAAATATTCAGCCCTCTAACCACCCCCACTACAATGCCATTACAGACCGAAAAAAACTACACTGCCGTCGCTCGGCCTAACATTTTTGATTTGGTTCATCTCCAAGGTTGAATAGACAACTTTGCACACTTAATGGGGTGCAAATGATGCTCCCAGGAGAAAAATATATAACGGATTCAATTGCATGACGATATAATAGACTGAGTCAAACTAGTTCTGGGCTTCTGGGCTTCTTTTTTGTACCACGGAATGCGATTGGCTCGGTGCACAATGAGTTTTTACTTCATTTTTATTGTCCTACACCGAGCACGCTCAACGTAGTAGATTTAGCATAGTAATTTCTCGCCTCATACGTTGCAACATCTAGAAGGCCGATTGCATGTGCACATAGTACGGTCTGTTTGAACAAACCTTCGCATTTGGAGAGATTAATGGAATGTCTCCTAATTTGGCTAGATCATGTGGTCAGAACCCATATTTCTTTTTTCTTCTATTTTTTGACAAGTGATCAGAACCAAGATTTCACTCTATTATGTCAGCAACGGGACTTGACTGCACAAGCAACGGTGGTCATTTTAGGCTCTGAAATTCTGTATTCTAGAGAAATTGGTGACGAGGTGATGCTACTGAAGGAGTCAACTGCTATGAGTACATCTGACTCCTCAAGCAACTCAAGGCCCACCAAAAATTATGAATGGGAGGAAACTGAGAATTTCTGAGAATGACCCAGATTTTGGAGTCCTCCCCGTGATCAAGTGTTGGGGTCTGAATCATCATAAGCAAAGAGAAGCTTCCATGACCATGAAGCTAATGCTGATTTTATTTTGCTGGGTAGCCTTCAGTGCATGGCCCTTAGTGACTAGTCTCTCGCGGCCCAGTACATGAAATATCAGGCTGGGCTCTATTATGTGACGCTTTCTTCTTCTTCAATGCGTGAGATTACACTTACAGAGGCGTTCCTACTCTTTTCACTGCGCATTCACTTCTTTTGTCAACTGACAACAGTGTTTTCTTTGGTCAGAACCTTTCTACTAACTTAGCATGGAGATGTTTACAGTACCAGGTACGACAGCAAGCATGTGTGATTCCTTCCAAGCCCCTTTCGAACTCTGTACCCTTTTTCAGTTCCTTCAAATCCCCAGCACACCCAATGCGTGAATTGCTATGGGAACAGGGGTTATAAACGATTTGTGAATATCCTCCCGTAGCGTGAAAGAAGGAAAATCACATATGAATTCCGGCAATCATATGAATAGAAACTTCCGTATCGCATACAAATACGTTACGACAATTGGAGTTGCTTGAGATGAGAGCATGGAGGATGAGGGCGACCTTTTGGAAGAATGTCCAAAATTAGTGAGACGTGGCGTGTGAGCCAAGCCCTGCTGTTCATCCTCAACATCTTTCAAAGAAGCAACGAAAACAGCGTGTCGTTTTGGGGGCTTGGCTCGGCTTCGCACGTTTTCCCTACGCCACACTCTACCGAGCATCGCACGCGATCTCGACGTCTCGCACAACGTGCATGCGCGTGCCCATGCGTCCTTAAAACAACATGCACGCACATGTCACACGTTAGCCACGGTCGTAGTTTCGACATGCGTACGCCCCCATGAACGTGAGCACTTGAATATAACATAGTAACAAGAGAAACATCAAAGATATCATAGGACACGAGGATTGGCGCATTGAAAGTATTTTAATTCGGGAGTCAGCTGCACAGGCAAAACGTCTGAATTGAACTGATACACCGGGCTTGTAGAGTGCTTCTTGAACCCGTGAGGTAGCCAAGTCTCCATACTCGTTTGTCCTGAATTATAAAAATACGCAAATGATCATAAGAAAAGGAATCGGTCGTTTTCCTTGCAAAGGGATAGGAACAGGAAAGATTGGGGCGTGGACTCATGCTGTGGACCTGCGAAATTAATTTGGCAAACGCTAATTGTAGAATAATTCGATGTAGATGCACGATTCTTACCTTGAATAATAATGCCCGTAGGTAAACAAAACTTTCGAGGACATATGTCTAACTTTTCTTTTGTTTTACGTGATAAAAATAAAGGAAATATAAAAATGAATTACTTTTATATTCGTTTCTCGAAAAATACATGATTTGGAAAACATTTCCTAAAAATGATCGCTCGTATCGTCTACAAAAATGAATGAACGAAAAAGATGTAAATCATTTATGACAACAATTTAGATTATTGTCAATAATAAAAATATTTATTATTGATTAATTATTTTGAGCAATATAAACAACGATTTTTTATAAATATTTTTCAAAATATTTATTTTCAATAAAACAAATGAATCTTTATATATTATTATCATACTAAAATTAGGTACGAATCTTTATATTTTCTATTACAGTATGGTTGCCCCATGTGGCGTGACATGTGTGTGCACGAGCCCACCTAAAAGTATGGTTGCCCCACGTCGACATGGGTGTGCACGAGCCCAGGGGCGGTAACATAGTCCCTTGCGGCAAGATTGATAATCCAAATCTTAATATGATCGGGATGATCAATACTCGATTTGGTTTGGTTCCCAAAAATTGGAATTGAGGATTAGACTAGTTGGTCCTAAGATCGGGAACTAGACCACACCATCGGTTTGGTCCAATCCAATGGAATTGAGTCACTTTATTTTTTTCTATTACTTTTTTTCCCATTACTTTTTTCCTACTACTTGGCACCGGATTGAGATAATATTTAGTTTAATTTTACTAATTTTTTTGAAGAAATAATAAAATAAAAAACTATATTTAGTTGGTTTAGTTTGGTTTTCCTTTGGAATTGGGAATCGGATTGCCTGGATATTAGAAACAAGAATCGGATCGACACTCCGAGGAGCTAGACCAAACAAGCCAGTCCGATCCGATTCAAGCGATACCCAGTTCGGACAATCCGTTTTGCACACCCTTAAATATGATGCATCTATTAAATAAAATAACTAATAGCAATAATGATATTAAAAATGAGTGTTCTTAGAAAGTGTGGAGTTGGGTTGGAATAAACATTCTAGGGAAAAGTGTTATAAAATTCCTAAACATTTTGCATTAGCGCTAATTTAGTCTAAACCTTTTAACTCAGTGCCAATTCAATTTTAAATATTTTATCGATTTCAATTTAGTCCTAAACGTTTTGACTTGAAACCGATATAATTTTAAAACTTTTGACCTAATGCCAATTTAGTTCTTTTGATTACTTTTGGCCAAATATTACTAACGTGGATACCGATAGATTGAAATGGTATGGCCGGCGCTGACTTGGACAACTTTTAATAATATTTAAATAATTTTCAAGTTATTTATCTAATCATTTTTTTTTCTTCTTTTTTCCCCCTCTCCTCCTTCCTCTAGCTAAAGGTGAGGGCCGGCGAGGTCAAGGCGGACCTCATTGGCTACTGGCAAGGCTTTAGCCTTCACCAATAGCCGCGAGGGTGACCTTGAGTTGGGCGAGTAAACCTCACCTTGGCTAGATCTGGCGAGGGAGCCTTGTTAGCCACGAGCGAGGTCCAGCCTCACCAAATCCAATGAGGTCGAGCCTCACCTAGCCACTAATGAGTGCTTGAGCTCTTGTAGGTACAACCTCATGGCCTTTGGCTAGGGCTTGAGCCTTGCTAGGGTTTGGGTGAGGCTCGACCCTCACCAACCCAATGTGAGGCCACCGATGAGGGCTTGAGGCTTGCCAGAGGCCAATGAGGTCAACCTTGATCTTTAGTGGGTCGACTAGTTGGTGACTGGTTGAGGAAGGAGAAGGAGGGAAAAAAGAAAAGAAAAGAAAACGAAAAAATATTAAAATATTATTAAAAGTTGCACACATTCGGCACTAGCCGTACCGCATTAGTCGATTGGCATTTACATTAGTAATATCTAACCAAAATTGATCGGAATGACTAAATTGACACTAGATCAAAAGTTTTAAGATTAAATTGGCACTAAATAAAAAAATTTAGGACTAAATTAGCACCAATAAAAGGTTTATGATTGAATTGGCATAAAGTCAAAAGGTTTAAGATTAAATTGACACCGATAAAAGATTTATAACTAAATTAGTACCGATGCAAAATATTTAGAACTTTTTTTTTTGACACTTTTCCCAACATTCTAATATGGTATCGATGTCAAGTTCTACCTTCAGGTTATTTTGGATGTGTGGCCCATCAATCGTCAAATTCCACATGTTATGGCTAATTTGGTTTGCCTAGTTCTGCCTTCAGGTTATTTTGGATGTGTGATGTGTGGTCCATCAAACGTCAAATTCCACATGTTATGGCTAATTTGGTTTGCCCATGAGAGGGGTGCTCAAATCCGTCACTTATCTATAAATTTATACGCTCTTTATATACACATGGTCCCCCTCCACTCATTAACTTAAAACTTTTAGATTTGATATTTTAACAAATCTACTATGCTTAAGCCCCCCCCCTTTTTTTTTTTTTTTTTAAGGAAAGCTCTTTTCGAAAAAACAACTTTCTCGTGTTTGCATAACTTCTTGACTGAAAACAACATGCTTAGACTAGGGGAAAACGACTGCCCCTTCTAACAAGAAGAAAATCTTTTTCTTAAATCACCAAGCAAATGAGAATTAACAATTTTCTTTTAAAAATGATTTCCGGAAATATTATCTTTTTCATGAGATTTTTTAGGGAAATAAACACATTCTAAAATAAGATTAAAGGAGTAGAAAATGCTTGTATTAGCTAATGCTCCTAATATAAGAACAGATGGTCCTCAGTTGGAGAGCATAACTAGGCCCCTTTTTTTAATCTAAGACGACTTCTCGAGTTAATTTGCTTAAAAAAGTGAAGTGATGAACCAATTCAATGCTTTTGCCTCGTCAAGGACGTCGTTGAATTGTAGCCCGGCCCGAGCATCCTGGGAAGTGAACGAGGTCGGCCGGCTTTGACATTTGAACCCGGCCCTGCCAATTTCCACGCCCACAAAGTGGAGTTTTTGGGCGATCTGAATAGTCAGCCACTCGATATCGACCGTCCAATTCTCCTCTCATTGTTGTTTGGTAGAGGACGAAGAAGAATTGCAGAAGCGCCAGGAAGAAGAGTCGGTCCCCGGTTCTTGGAGGAGCAAATTCCAACTCCAACTCTGATCAAAAGCCGAACCTGATTGAGACCTGTCGGCACTCCCAGCCAACGCACACCCACTGTGCTTGACTGGCGCGACACGGCCGTTCTTTCCGCAATCCATTCCGTCGCCTCACGCGACCTTTCAAACTTACAAATTATCAAGTTGGCTCGCACGGAACATCGGGGGAACTATATTGATCGGTTCCAACCCATGTCCTTCGTCTTATCGTTATGTAAAATACTCGATGCGACGAGTATAAGAGCAAACCAAATATGTTGTGCGCAAAATTAAAGCAAAAGAAAAAATGCTTGCCAATGCTTAACTTAGTGTTTACTAGGGGTGAATATGGTTCATGTGGTCGATTTCCACACTAAAATTGAGAACCACCCATTAAGGACCGGTTTTGAAAAACTGAAACTTGGAACCGCCCGTTGATTCATGGATTAAAAATCGGACTGCCGGTCCGGTCCACTTCCCGGGTGGATCCATGGAACCGGTTCCATCAAACTTCACACATTGGGTGCAACATTTTCCATAAGCCAAAGTAAAGCCAAAAAAAAAAAGAAAAGAATTTCTCTATTCTTAATTGCAAAATTAGTAAAAAAATTGGACTCATATCAAAAGTAGAAAGTTGACATTGTGAGTCGATGAACGTTAAGCTTGAGAGTTAAGGCTGTAAGTAAGAGATGAAGAAACAATTTAAACGAGATGAGAGTAAGACGAGACGAGAACTCAATTAATAGGTGTTGGGTTTCAAATGAGAGATTTTAGAATTTTAATTTCTCTTAATTTTTTTGTCGAAAATTTTTCTTAAAAATTAAATAAATATTTATATATTGCCAGTTTGATTCGGGTGAATGAATGGACATTTCCAAACCTAAAACCGAGAATCAGAACATTACCAACCAATTTCAATAAATTGAAATCAAATACTGAACCAATTTTCTTGGGAACCACCAATTCCGGTCCGGCTCTTGGTGTTTTGGGCAATTCCCGATTCTTTTGCACACCTCTAGCGGTTTCGAATATTTCATTTTCAACAATATTGACTTTCAAGAAGCATGTTTTTTTTTTCCTCTTTTAAACTCTTTTAGGTGGGTATATGTCACTATACATGCAGAGAAAGGGACAATGGTAGAGAGTCAACGCATGTTTTTACTCTTCCAATTATCATATTCATCATCAAATTCTCGATTAAATAATGAAACGAGTGATGACAATTTCTGCGCTTGCTATATTCATTGTAAAATTTCGCAAATTTTCAGAACATTGACTTTTGAAAACGCTGAGCGCCCCAAATTTCATTTTTTTTTTTCCTTTCCACATGCTTGAAAATAATCAAGGCAGTCTTCGATTTATTGTGGGGAGAGAGAGAGAGAGAGAGAGAGAGAGAGAGAAAATGAATCAGCGACCTAAAGCGAACGGAAGGGAGGGGACATTAGTTAAGCGACAGTTGTGGGGGGGACAAAACACGTGTAAGCCGCAGAAGCTGACCAGATGGCCGCAGAAGCTGCTGGTCATTCGCCACGTGCCGAATCAAAAACTGAATCTAACAGAAAATCCAAAAATTGCGAGAGAGCGGAGGGGGGTGGGCGGAAGATGCAGACGTCCTCATCAAACTCCTTCTAGACCTTCTTCCTCGACAATGTGGGTCGGGTTCAGTCGGGTCGGGTCGGGTCGGGTCCGGTCGGGTCAGACTCTTGTCTGTGAATGATAGAGAGATTTCGTTCCTTCCATTTCACTCTTCCATTTTTGCCCCCCACTTCCTTTCCTTTTTTCCTTTCTTTTCATCTATCCGTTATATATCTTTTGAATAAAATTTAGGTTTACATGACCTTTTGTTTACATCTCGCATCTAATTTGAGATATAGATAATTTTGCTCGAGCGAGTGACTAATTACTAATTCAACAGCTAGAAATATTCGATTGGAAAATCTCACATAGACTATATAAACAAAATTAATCTGTATCTTCTTTTGCTTTCTCCCTTGGAATTTTGACAATAAGAAATTTGATTCAAATAAGTTTCAAAATTTGCATTGAATCCCTAGCTTTTTCTTCTTTTCTTTTTTGGTTGTCGAAACAGAAAAATAGAAGCAAGAAAATGCGGGTGTTGCTCAAACCTCCGTGAAGATGATTTCATACGAATGCAGAAAATCGACGAGGCTTATTTGCAAAAGATACTGTTGATTTTTTTGAGCATGTACATTTTTTTTTCCCAATCAAGTTCTTGAACTTTTTAATTTCTGACTTGTTGTTATGCCTTGGAAAACTCAACGATAATAGCAGCCTCATTTCTTAAGCTTTGAATGCGGTATTTATGTTTGAAAATTTTTAAGTCCCATTAATTACCTAATGATCCACGGTAATAAAGAAAAAAATTCCTCTTCAAATTCTTGCCAACAACAATGGATACATCGACTCTAATTAATCATCTTGCGTAAAAGGAATTTAATTAGAAAAGTCACATAAATTCACATAATCATTTAGAAAAATACATTTGTATTAACTTTAAGTGGTCAAGTTTTGAAAATATTCTTGATTTGTTTTGAACTGTACTAATGGGTGAACGTGCATGATTATAATTTTAATGTGCTTAGCCAAAGGAAAGTATAAATCATCCACCCATTTATTGTCCATTCCATTCTCCAAAGAACCGTGATATTCGAAAATCAACTTTACGAAAATTAATTCCCGAAAATCAGATGGGGATTATAATTTTAATGTGCTTAGCCAAAGGAAAGTATATATCATCCACCCATTTGTTGTCCATTCCCTTCTCCAAAGAACCGCGATATTCCGGAAATCAACTTTACCAAAATTTAATTCCTGAAAATCAGACGGGATTCTTCTTTAGCAGAAAAAGAAAAATGAAAGGTCGAGAAAAATGAAAGGTCGAGAAATTCTTTTTAAAATATCAACGTGGGGGATTGTTGCTCGCCTCATCCCGAAAAGAGATTCCATTTCGGGGGAGGGAATAAAAAAAACGCAATAATAATGCGCACAAAAAACAAATATCGAAAAAGGTATAACCCAATAGCCTTTTGAGGCCTATTTATTTATTTATTTATTTATATTAATTGTCGAACTATTGTGTCTATTTAAAGCAAAAAGTAAAATCATATGATTAAGGAGGCACGCTCATCTCTTTTTCCATGTAAAGCACCACATCATTATCATCATCATCATTATCATCATCTAATCTTATTATAATAGTGGAGGCCATTTAGTTCGTTGGTCGCTGTCTTTCCAACAGCAGATCCCAAAATTTCTTTAAAAATAAGAAAAATTAAATTAAAGGAGAAGATAAGTATTGCGATCCGCATTAATTAATATTTTGGGCTACTAATCTAATCCCTACTTTTTTTAATCTAATCCCTACTTTGAATTTAGCAAATATTCATCGTTATCTCTAAGCAGCCACGGTCTGTGCAGCCCACCTTAAAGAATCCCCACTTCCCCAAATTAAATACTCCACAGAATTCCTCGGATATATTAAATATTAAACTACGCCATCCCCTTCCATAATTTGATGAAATTATATCATATAAAGTCTTGCCCTAATGTCCGTTTCTAGCTCCCCACATAGGCAACATGTGAAAAAGTCAAACGGAAGAAGCCTTTTCTTCTTCTAAAATGAATAAATGATATGTATTCATATTAATTCATCCAAGATTATTTTTCACGATACTTGTTTCATTCTTTCAAATGCTGACTGGGTCTCAACAATGCAATAAAAAAAAAAAAAAAATTAAAAACCTACAAAAAGTTCTCACAAGTCACGATCACAATATGATCATTGTTATATGAACGGCTTGTCGATACTTGATTCTGATTATTTCAAATGATTTATTTTAAATAAATAATATGAGCACATTTAAAGCAAAAAGAAAAGAAAAGAAAAAAGATGTGATGATACGAATAAAATTGCAATGGTCATCATTATAGAAAGTCATATTTTTGCACATTGAAACTATATGCACATACACTATAAGGAGGCTATCATCCTTGCCCTCAAATGTATTGTGGAATCTATTTTATGCAAGAAATGCCTCCTTTTTCGCAATGCTCAATTAGTAGTGCTTTCATCTTAATCCGAATCAAAATGTTTGGAGATTTTGATTCCATAAAAAAAAAAGGTTGAAAAATACTTTTAAAAGATCTAGAAGTTGACAAAAACCACTTGTAATATTTAAATTCATGAGATTGTGTCGAATCATTTCAAAAGAAATGATCCAACAACTTTCAATTATCCAAAACTGGCTTTTCATAATTAGCACCAACATTAAAATAACAAAGGAACAACGACAACACTAACATAAATCAATTGGAGGATAGATCGAGTGGTCCGATATTGGATTAGATCGAAAGTCACGGGTTCGATTCTCTAATTTATTCGCGATCGTATAAATCCATCGGATGTGTTTTTTTTTATAGGAAAATCGAAAAAGAAAAGAGAGAAGATGTACACAGCAAACGGACCAAATGCCGAGAATGTGTTCCTTTCGTACGAAGCAAAGGCAACTGAGAATTTTGGCGTGCTCCTCGCGAGGGCAACCGCGTAATTTCAAGTCCTCCCTTCTCCTTTTCCCCCCCAATGCGGGACTGCACGCAAAGCGCAGTTTTTTAAGAACAGAGGAGCATCATCAGCTTTCTCAGGAAAATCAAGCGCCAAGAAAATCTCTCTCTCCCCCTCGCTCTCTACAGAAAAGATCGAGGTTCCCCCGAATCTCCTTCCAGATTGATTTCGGGTCCGATCGGATCACCTCTCAGGAATCGAAAGTCGTGTTTTTTCCTCCGTTCCCGTCCTCGATCGGTCGTCCTTTCGGTGTGATACCCCGAATTGTTCATACGAACTACTTCATGTTTGAGTTTGCCCACATCGATTCATTTTCTCGGGAAAGCTCTGCGTGCAAGCTCTCGTATCCAAACTCCATTACGCTTGACCCTATTTCTCTCGTAAAATAACAGTCGCGGACGGGGAACCGCCGGTTTTCCTGGAAAATCCGTCAGCTTTTCCAGGAATACTGTCGATCTCGGGAGGGGAGCGTACTCCGGCCGCGCTGATCGCTCGGGTTTTTTCTTCCGGGAACGGAAAATTTGAGATTCGTTTTGGTGCGATTTGATCTGGGTAGAACTCGGTCAGCTCTATTTTTTTTTTTTTTTTAGTGAACGGTTAGAATACGAAGCTCAACGTCGGAGTTTGATGATTTTGATCTGAAACCCTAGGGGAGCTGAAATTGAGCTCGCCAGCGCAATGGCCGGCCCGACGATCGCTCTGTACGCGAGCCCGCCGAGCGGCGTGTGCTCCGCCGCGCACCAGATCAACGCGCACGTCTCCTGCGATCTCGAATTGAGCTCCAGGTCGTCGCAGGCCACTTCGTCGGCGGCGCCTTCATGTTCTTCGTCACCGTCGCAGAAGATTGTCGGCGGCCTCTCGTGTCTCTTCTCATCGCCCTGCCTCAAGCAAGGTTCCAGCTCTAGCTTCTCTGGTGGAGGAGAAGAATTGGGGCAATTATGGCACGATAAAAGCGACGAATTCAGAGAATTTAGTGGCTCTTTCCGTTATTCTCCGAGTAAATTCATGGGTTCATTGAAGAGGGATCATCAGAGTCCTGTTTCGGTTCTTCAGGGTCCGGTCTTGTGTGGAAATGGGTCGATAAAGAGTCCTCCCACAAGGATTCCGCGAGAAGTTAGAGGTGGGTCGAGAGTTATGTATGATGGTTTTGTTAGGAATGCATTGGGCTCTTGTGTGGACTATGATTCTTATACTTTTGAGTTGAGAGATACCGTTGATGTGGAGGAGTTGCCATTCAATTTGGAGGAGAATTCATTGGAACTTGATACTGAGCCTTATGTGAAGGAGTTATTGGTGAGTGCACAGTCGAGGCACAAGATCTTCGGTGAAGATTTCGTGGTGAAGGCTTTCTACGAGGCTGAGAAGGCACACCGAGGCCAGGTATCCTGTTAATTTAAGTTATCCGAGTGCTAAAAAGTTTGGAATTGTTTGAGATTGATTGTTGATTACTTCTTATTGAGTTCTCTATGGTTATGTTGAAGATGCGCGCGAGTGGTGATCCATATTTGCAGCACTGCATGGAGACTGCGGTGTTATTGGCACTGATTGGCGCTAATTCTACGGTGGTTGCTGCGGGCTTATTGCATGACACACTTGATGATTCCCATATGACATATGACGACATATGTAGGAATTTTGGTTCTAGCGTTGCTGATCTGGTTGAAGGGGTAAGAGAGAATATATGTGCACTGAATCTTCCCAGATTTGTTTTATTTTTGAAGAGTAACTGTAGCCCAAGACATTTCAATTTGTCTTTCGAATGCTGCACTGTGATATTTTTCACTGTGTTCTTGTGCAATAGTATGTATAGAGTCCTAGTTTTGCACCATAAAGCGATTGAGGATGGGCTCCTTTATGTCTGATGTTGTAAGATCTGTGAAAATACCATTTTTAATTTCTTTTTTTCTCCAGTTGATTTTTTTGTGATGATTGGATTCACAAATAATCGTCTGTATGGAATGTGATTTGTTCTAACCAATGCGGCAATGTCCTGGTCTTAAAGATATCATGACTTGTGAGGCAGGCCTAGATTTGGGACGCACTTCAAGCAAATTTATCATATCCATCAGTGAATGATTTTTGAATAATGTCAACGATATTCGGAGTGTAACTTGAATTGAGCAGTTTCCTCAAAATGTTGATAAATCAGAACTAGAGTTTACTCTCTATTTTTGTGTCAACCCTTCATTTCTGGGATATTCGGTAGTGGATAGATCTCCACATAATTGACCGCATTTTGGCAAGGAGGTGTATCCCGATTGTATTATGAACCCGACATGTCTTCTCATCTGTACCTACTCCTTTCTATGCAGATGCTGTGCATGTCTGCCAATGCTACAGCAAGATATTATTGTTTGCTAATATTTTAATAAACTCTGCGATGTAGGTCTCCAAGCTAAGTCAATTGAGCAAGCTTGCACGGGAGAGTAATACAGCAAGCAAGACTGCTGAGGCTGATCGATTACATACCACGTTCCTTGCTATGGCAGATGCAAGGGCTGTTCTCATCAAATTGGCAGATCGTCTGCATAATATGATGACACTGGATGCATTGCCTCTTGTCAAGCAACAGAGATTTGCTAAGGAGACATTGGAAATATTTGCACCCTTGACCAACCGTCTGGGCATATCTAGTTGGAAGGAAGAGCTAGAAAACCTGTGCTTTAAGCATCTCAACCCTGACCGACACAAGGAACTGTCCTCTCAGCTTTTAGAGTCTTATGATGAGACAATAATTGCTTCTGCCAAAGAGAAGCTTGAGCAAGCTCTTAAGAACCAGTCAATTTCTTATCATGACCTTTATGGGAGGCACAAAAGTCTGTATAGCATTCATTGCAAGATGTTGAAGTAATCTCTCTCTCTCTCTTGGGCACACGTCTGTAGGCATGCTTTTTTGCACTGGCATTTACTCAATGTTAATCTGTGAATGCCAATACCTTTAAGTCTCGAATACTGATCACATTTAAATTTATAGAAGCATGGACCTAAAAGTTGGCTATACCTCTTTCATGTCCTTGCACTTCTGAAGTGATTACTGAGACTTGAAAGGATATTGCTGCCATAAGTGTGAACAACCGTGATAATTGTGATATGAGATGTTGCAAAATACTGGAGCAAATCCTTTCAATTCTTTACACGAGAGTTTTTTAGTTGGAGTAGTGAATTGGCAATGATGAATAATCTCATTCTAAACCTCTCTATTTTGTTTTTAAGTGCTGTGATAGTACTTATGCAGATTTTCTTGTGCAGAAAAAACCTGACTATGGATAATATCCATGATGTACATGGCTTGCGACTGATTGTTGAGAAAAAGGAAGACTGTTACAGAGCTTTGGAAATTGTTCACCAATTATGGTCTGAAATACCTGGAAAGTTTAAGGACTACATAACTCATCCAAAGTTCAATGGGTATGTCTTTGACAAATTATGCAGATTGTATATCCTTATGCTCGTTATGTTTCTTATCCAAGATCCTACATTCAGGTATCAATCTCTCCACACAGTTGTGATGCGTGATGGAATGATACCGCTTGAAGTTCAAATTCGGACAAAAGAAATGCACCTGCAAGCTGAATTTGGATTTGCAGCACATTGGAGATACAAAGAAGGCGAGTGCAAGCACTCTTCCTCTGTTCTTCAGATGGTCGAATGGGCACGATGGGTCATCACCTGGCATTGTGAGACAATGAGCAAAGACCATTCATCTATTGGATATTCCCACTCCTTCAAGCCTCCATGCAAGTTCCCTTGTCATTCTGATGATTGTCCATACTCTTACAAGCCTCACAATGACCAGAGTGGACCTATCTTCGTTATCGTGATTGAAAATGATAAGGTTGGTTCAGATTGCTCTGTTTTTTCCTTTAACTGGCAAACAGTCTATAATGCTTTTTTAGTTGGGCATGTGCTTGGTTTCTTGTTGAAGTCAGGCCATGATCAATGTGTAATGCTTTCTTGAGAATGCTTTTATCTGGTCAATGCAGATGTCTGTTCAAGAATACCAAGCGGATTCTACAATGATGGACTTATTAGAAAGAGCAGGGCGAGGAAGCATCAGATGGATGCCCTATGGTTTCCCTCTGAAGGAAGAACTGAGGCTGAGGCTGAACCGCCAGCCCATTGGTGATCCAACCTGCAAACTGAGGATGGGGGATGTAGTGGAACTAACGCCAGCCCTACCCGACAAGTCTTTGACAGAGTACCGGGAAGAAATCCAGCGCATGTATAACCATGGCCCAACAGTGTCGAGCACAGGTCCTGCTGCTAGTACTGTGGTCGGTTGGACAAACTAACACTCAGCCTGTTGCGCCAACCATATGTGATTTTTAAATAGTTATGTAATTATGAATATGATAGATACATGTACAGAACAAGATCTGTTTGGTCCTGGGATGAGAGAAGGAGGACATAGATCTGACCATATGGATTCAAAATTCAATGAAGTTATGAAATGATTCTTTCTCTAAGATGAGGACTTCAAGGTCATTGTGTTCTGCTTAGTGTTGATTTCTGCGTGAATAGATCTGTTTCTAAAATGGGAGCCTTGCCTTGTGCGGTTTGCACTATTATGGCAAATTGCAGATGGTTCTCTCTTCGTGAGATCTGAAGATCTTTTGGCTTCGAAAGCATGCAAATTACGAATATGGTTCACTAAGTAACACGTCTGAAAGATGTGCATGTAAGTTGTCTGCAGTCTCGATCCAATGTGGAGTTCTGAATCTCTATGCATGATCTGCAAAAATAGCTTAGCTTTTCATGCTTATTCGTAAATGTTAATGAAAGAAAGACAATTGAATCGTCTTGGACATGATGGGATGACTCCTCATCCGCTCAAATTTTAAATCTAATGAGTTGCGGTAACTTGCTTCATTGGTTAAAATCCTTGAAGTGATATTTCTTGGTTTCTAACCCCTGCGATTTTCCTTTCCAATATGTCAAGTGACATTCCTTGGATTGACTTTTTCCAATATGTTTTCATGGGAGAGTCAAGTTTCAAGAGAGGTCCCGCGTTCGGGTGCGCGGAACCACCAAGAAAAGAAGTTCAGCTGGTTTCCACGAGCTCATTGTATCCAAATTATAAATGCCTGCATCGGTCATTTTGAACCACGTCAACTAATCTTATCTACACATCAGTCGCCTTCAGCACCTCCATACCAGAGACTCCACGATTCTCCGACTCAAGATGAAGGTAAAGACATTGGTTGAATTTTCCTTTGAATTCATACTCTCCTCTCACACACAAATACACCAAAAGCACTCATTTGCTCATTTCACTTTTCACTTTAACCATTGGTTTTGGTTGATTGCAGCTCTTAAGCCGGATGCAAAACAAGTTAAACATGAGATAGGAGGAATATGCTCGCAAAGCCGATGCAGTTTTCAGCAACCTCTCACCATAAGTACTATCGTCGGCATGCCTTCGTAATGGATGATTCTTGACTGCACGATCTTGATTGCAATAACTAGGAATCTACTCAGAGCCTACAACTTTTGTACCATCATACAAGGTGCCTACTTTTCCAATCCACTTACTTTATATTTTGGAGGAATTCAGAGGAATCTGTTCTTAATTTCACTTCTAGGATATGGGTTTTATTGTGAGTAGACCACATTGATGTAGATATACATGAACTTCATGTTGTCTCTTGCATTGGCGGAATTTAATATCTTGTTAAACCTTAATGGTTCAGATCAGACAAAACTAGAGCCTTGAGAAGAGTTCATTAACCACTACATGGATTACTTTCAGGTGGACTTTTGGGAGATTTCAGGGGAAGCCGGGGAAACCAATGTCTCTTGGAGACTCATTTTCATCTGACAAAGCTACAGAAAGAGCTAACCAAGCTTTTGTCCCTACAAACAAGCAGCGAAACAGAAAAACAAATCATGGACCTCCCGCTGGATAGAATCCTCTACTGTCCCTCGAGTTTGGAGGTGAACTGCAGAATTGTCAGTTTGTTTCACAGTGATTGAGATGACTATGATGATGATGGGATTGATATTGAACGGACCATCAGTGCAATACTTTGTAGATGCAAGGAAATTTGCACAGACAGTAACAAGAACGATTGGCGAAAGAGTAATTTTCCTTCATTACCAAGAAGATGTTCGTCTGCAGAAGTGGATTCATGCTGGCACCCACTTGGAGAGGTACAATTCATAAATCTAGGAAGCAGAAGGTCTGTAAATGGTTCTGAGCTTTCTTTAATCAATAGTTGAAGGTCCCTGCATTAAAACTGTGAATTGAACTTTACGGTTGTTAGAAATTCGTGGATTATGGATATTGTAGAACTCTTTAGTTTGTACTAAACCTTGCACATCAGTTTACTCTCCAAAACATAGCCTTCCCTACTCATGATCCAATTTCATGCTTGTCTGTTGCGGTTTAAGTTGGCTTCCAGATGTAGCATTTAGTTAGAGATTCTTGCAAAGCCTTGTCCTGTACAATCAGATGAGAATGGGATCGTTTATCTTTGTACTAATTTTATTATCATAATTTTGTGCTGTTTCATTCTCAGCACAAAGTATCATTGTGAACTAAATCAAATTGATTAGTTATCCCTTCTTCATGGTACAGCTTTTGAGGACAATAATTCACCAGAAATCCCATCCCTGAAATGCATCTCGAGCATCATTGGTCAAGATATACTTGGCATAAACGAATGCCATAATTATTAGAGGAGAAAAAAACAACAGGGAAGATATCCGCAAATTGGTCAAAACAGATTCTGAACTTGAGGAGTTGCATTATAAGGAGGAGTAAATCGACCAATTTCGTAATCTTAGCAGTACAGCCACTCTTAGCTTACTTGCTCATTGTGATGCTGCCACTTCCAGTGCGCTGCATTAGTGTTTTAACCAAAAGCTGTGTCTTGATTGCATCGACTTCCCTAGACGAATAGAAGCCCTACATTCAGGTAACCACTTGGGCCAAATATGTTTACTGAAGATGAAACGAAATGTCCACGTTCCTGAATCTAGCATAACCATATGTGCATGATCGAATAGCAGAATCCTAAAACAGTTAGCTGACCAATTGATCTGTCAACCCTTGGTTTCAGATATCTTTATGGAGAAGTAGAACTGCCTCATCCACTGCCGCCTTAAAATCACAAGGTGAGAGGACCCTTATAGTTTCATTCTCAAGGTCAAAGGACAAACTCGTCTCTCTAGACTGTTTATAAGTTCTTACATATCAATACGGATCTATGTGTGTACATTTTAGTTTCATAGAGATACAAATCTAGACCATCTTGAAAATATTCACTTTTTAGGAGGTTTGCCAGAGCATCCAAAAATAGCGGCATCATCTACAAGAGAAAAAAGGAAAAAGGAAAAAGGAAAAAGGAAATAAATAAATAAATAAATAAATAATTTGAAAGAATATCTAAATATTATTAAAAATTGTCCATGTTAGTATCGGTCGTGTCATGTCACGTAGGATAGCTAGCATTCACTTCAATGAATTCTAGCCAAAATTATTTTGATATACTTAATTGGCAAAACATTGAAATGTTTTAGGACTCAATTGGCAAAATTGAAAGGTTTAAAATTGAATTGGTGAAAGTGTAATAGGTGTAGGACTTTTTGAATAATTTTCCCTGTATTGGAGATTGAACAACTTTTCAATACATGGATATGTTCCTCTTGTTCTACCATTTTTTGTTTTGTTTTGTTTTTTGTTTTGTTTGTTGTCAATGGAGCTAGGAGATTCATTGGCAAAACATATCTCATCTGAGAGCTAATTTTCGCACATGACTTGGCTGCAATTCAAAGCATAATTTTTACTTGTCATTTGGGAGTATCAAAGTTGTAATCATTTGATACTCCACTTTATTTTATGGAGTACTAAAGTAGCAGTTTGGGCACTGAACTAATTGACTTAAAGATAAATGTCCCAACAACTAGGCTTCTCTTGAATTTCCACCCCAAATTAAGGGACATGCTTATACTGATCACGGCCCATGATGAATCACACACATTAATAGCTATTGATCATGGCAAAACATATCTCATGCAAGAGTTAACTTTTGTACATAATTTGGCTGCAATTCGGAGTGTAGTTTTTATTTGTCATTTGGGAGTATAGAAGTCATGACCATTTGAGACTCCACTTTATTTTATAGAGTACGAAAGTAGCGATGTGGGCACCGAATCGATTGACTTAGAGAGAAACATTTTGACAAATAGGCTACTCCCAAATTTCCAACCCAAATTAAGGGACATGCTTATACTGGTCGTGGCACATGATGAATCACACACAATCATGGCCATTGATCATGGCAAAACATATCTCATGCAAAAGTTAATTTTTGCACTCGACTTGGTTGCAATTTGAAGCGTAATTTTTACTTGTCATTTGGAAGTATAAAAGTTGCAACCATTTGAGACTCCACTTTATTTTAAGGAGTACTAAAGTAGCAGTGTGGGTAGCGAACTGATTGACTTAGAGATAAATGTCTTAAATGCTAGATTTCTCTCAAATTTCCACCCCAAATTAAGGGACACGCTTATACCGATCATGGTCCATGATGAATCACGCACAATCATAGCCATTGATCATGGCAAAACACATCTCGTGCAAGAGTTAATTTTTGCACACGACTTGGCTGCAATTTAAAGCCATTGATCATGGAAAAACATATCTCATGCAAGATTTAATTTTTGCACACGACTTGGCTACAATTCAAAGTGTAATTTTTACTTGTCACTTGGGAGTATCAAAGTCGTGAGCATTTGACACTTCACTTTATTAGATATAAACATCTCAATAGCTGGGCTTTTTTGAACTTTTCACCCCCAAATTAAGGGACATGCTTATACTGATCATGGCCCGTGATGATTCATGCACAATCATAGCCATCGATCACGGCAAAACATATCTCACGCAAGAGTTAATTTTTGCACACGAGTTGGCTACAATTCGAAAAGTAATTTTTACTTGTCATTTGAGAGTATCAAAGTCATGACCATTTGAGACTCCATCAATGGTTGATAGTTTCTCATTCATTGAATGAATGATACTTGTTGTGACTTGTCTGCAAAAAAAGAAAAAAAGAAAAGCCCTTCAAGAGCTCGTCTAAAAAATTGGAACCTTCTTATAAGTCTCTTCCCAGTTTGCAGCAGTAATTTTGCAGACTAAATGTTATTTGTATATGCAGTCTCTTCCTCACATGTTTTGAAAAATATTTGCAATATATATGAATTTTCTTGCTTGTCTATGTGATATATAAAGAGGTCATGACAAATTAATTATATATGTCAAATAATTACTTACATAATTTTTTTTTGTGTTAACTAATAATACAAACTCTGATTTTTTTCAAAGAAAGGTGTGATTTTGTATGTATGAGTGGCTGAGCATGAATTATTGTGATTGCGTCATGTGGTGTGACACAAATATCTATGTTGGCACAAAACAAATGATCATTAGTGAAATTTTATTTAGCTCATGACATAAAGAATATGGTACAATATATGATTACATATAAGTATTTTGTGTTGATTGCATCAATTTATTGTTATTCATTTTTATAGTATGAAATATAATCAATTCTATAATGCATGCATTAAATAGAGTTTTGTTAACAAATATGATTACTAAATGCTTAATGAATATTAGAGAGAAAATGCTAGCTAGGTTTTGTCCGTGGCTAAGAATATAGATGCGTGTAATGTCTTACAGCTTGAAGAATTCTACACCTCCCTAAAAAATTGTTGAGAGTAAAAGTCCCAATTACAAACCTATTAAATTTCTCGATTCATGTACATGGATTAAGGGAAACGATTTTATCATTTAACTTTTATTGTTCTATTTGTGCCGGAGGAATATATAATGCTGCCATTATGATTATTCGAAAAGAAAACGATTATTGTCACGCCCCGATCCTCCGAGCGCATGCTCATCCATCGGTGGTCGATTAAATAGCGATGTCCCATTCATTTTTTTTAATACGCATGCAGAAGCGAATAATTATAAGACAACAATGAGATGGGATAGAAAAACAGGACCATAAATTTTCGAAAAACAAACTACACCTTTATACATATCAGACTAATTCATATACCTAGCCGATATTTACAAGGTCTACAAAAATGTTGATTCTTAAAACAAGCTATCCTATGACTAGCTAGTTTGACTCGTTCACCGATTCTTTTGTGTCCACCGAAGCTAGGCAGGACGGCGGGTTCTCCACTGCACCATTAGGAGGGTTAGCTGGATCCTTGTCCAAAGCAGCATCAATCACCATAGCGGATATATCAAAAGTCCTAAGGAGACCTAGCCTAACATCATTGGGAGCGTGCGAAACCATGCTCTGAATCGATTAGGTATCTCCTGATGTGGAACCTCTTCGATCTAGACAATGGTTACAACAAGCTCATAGATCCAAAAACTTCCGGAATCGGGGTAACTAGAAACCCGCTCGGTAACCCTCATGGGATGACCATGACGCTTAGGGGATTTGCCATCTAAGAACCTAAAAAATTAAGCCCATGACGGGGTGAGACAATGTCTCAGCAAGTTCATCTCTTAAGTCCCTACTAAAAAGAAAATACGCCCAAAGGCTGCCTAAACACGCACGAGATAGAGGACTTACCTTTGTCTCAGTTCCTTCCTGTAAGTCAGTACGATTCATATATTCAACAAATCACTTCAACAAATAAAGTCATCAAGTCGGATCGAGCTATCGATCAATTGACCCAGTCAATTCCACACCATTAAGACCATCTCTCGATCAACTCATTCAATACTATCTATAAAATCCGATTACATCAAGGACTGCTCATCCTAAGCTGAAAATAGATAGTATAGCTCGTTCTAAACTGATAAAGTATACTGCTCGCGCTAAGCTGATATATTGAGGCCCTCAAGCTGATATAGTATACTGACAATGCTCACCAGAAGCTATTAAGGTATACTGCTCGCGCTAAGCTAACATATCAAAGCCCTCAGGCTAATATAGTATACTGATAATGCTCACCAGACGCTACTAAGGTATACTGCTCGCGCTAAGCTGACATATCAAAGCCTGCAGGCTAATATAGTGTACCGGTATACTGCTTATTCTAAGCTGACATATCAAGTATGCAAGTTGATATAGTATACCGGTATATTGCTCACTCTAAGCTAATATATCAAGTCCACAGGCTGATATATTATACTATCCTGATTATTCGACAATTTCACCACTTTTATCATTCCTAATAAAATAATCGTGTGTGGGTATACGGTCGGTCTTAGCCAAAATATAATAGTCCGCAAACACATTTTTGGCGTTATAAATTGACAACCGATATTTTCTAATTAATTACCAAAATTAATAAATTTTGGGATAAATACCCCAAAATTACAAATCATAGAAGCTGATACCGAGAAAGGACAAAACAAAAGTCTGAAAATTCTTTTGTACAAAAGGAATTTTATGAAATGTCACTATTCAATAAGAGATTGACAAATAGATTAGAGAAACATGTGGGATACTCTACATGATATGGACGATGGTATTTGAAATGTTGGGAAAATATGACTTTGAATTGGGTAGAATAATGAAGTCGGATCTTTAGAGTAATTAAATAAGACTTTGAGGCGTGATATCACTTTTTTAAAGGATTTATTTGGCCCACAAAGTTGCAAATGGTCACCGGCAAATTTCCTCTAGGATAAAACAAAGTCTCAAATGAGAATATTAGATAGTAATTCTAGTATTTCTTCGGGGTCTCTCATAGGAAACAATTAAAAACAATGGTTGTAGTTTCTCTTGAAAGAAAACGAAAAAATGGAAGAAGAAGTTAGTTTGATCTCAAAACAAATGTACTTATCTTTGTTTTTTGAATAGAGGCAACTCTTCAAAAGGTTGCAAAAAGAATAAAGCCAACATTTCGTGAACAAGTACATCTCAAAGGTTACGTTGAAAAGACATAAAAAGTTTGAAATTTAAATAAATAATAAATAACTGTAACTTTTTGTGAACAATCACTATTTTAACAAGACTTTATAGTTAATTTTTATAGAAATAAATCCGAATTTTCAATAAATAAAATTAAAGATCGTCGGTTAGTGCTAAATCTCGTCTGCGTGCGTACTCACATTTTTTCGATGTGGAACAATGCATCCCTTCATTTGTTTTATAAACAAACTACCAACAATCCCCTACTTTTGTTTATAAAACAAAAACAGAAAATAAAAAACAAAAACAGAAAATAAAGCGTTAGAAATATACAACCAAAATTTCCGTGAGATTAATATACATACATAAAGGTCTCTTTCAAGTTAAACCTTTACTTAGTGCAAGCATCTCAAAGCTCTATCAAAGTGATAAGTAGCTCGACTTTAAATTTGTACTTTTATATAATAGAATTGGACATACCGCACATACACTAATATCTTGTTTCGGCGAAAAGTTCTATATTACTCCGCACTATTATGGCATTGTGCTTGATCCTGTTTCATGAGCTCTCTAGAAAGCAACTCTAACTTTCGTAAGAAGCGGCACCACTTCTAAGCTCATATAGGTGAAGTATTTATCATGTGTTTTTGTTACTATTAACACATTACAAGTTTGTACTATACTTCATTAAGAATTCAATTCAACTTACAAAATGTAATAGACGATACTGACTTCTCATATGAGGGTTACGTTATTATCAAACAATCACATTCAATAACTTGTTCTTACCCATTAAACCTTGTAACTAGTGATGTTCTAGAAAACTGTTGGGTTACCATTATTGGTGATTTCAATTAAAGGGTTTCAGCCTCATTTCTTGTGAGGTCATTATTACCATGTGTCTTGGTAACGCATTCGTTAAGGGATCGGCAAGATTATTACTTGACCTCACGTAGACAATTGTTATGGTACCATGTTTAATCAATTGTCTCACATATTCATGTCTTAGACTAAAATGTTTAGACTTACAATTATAGGTGCTATTATAGGCTTTTGCCAAAGTAGCTTGACTATCACAGTGGATAGGAATAGGAGGCATAGGATTATGCCACAATTTGATATCCAATAACAAATTCCTAATCCATTCGACCTCTTTCCCAGTTGCTACTAAGCAATGATTCAAATTTCATAGTTGAGTGAATTATGTACATTTGTTTCTTGCTCGCCCAAGAAACAACACATTCACGTAATGTGAAAATCCATCCAGAAGTTTCATCTCCCGCACTTGTAATCCAAGTAGCATTGGCGAATCCTTCTAATATAGCCGGATTATTATAGAACAGTAAGATAACTCTCACATGTTCTATATTTGGATTATTAGTATTTACTCAACTTGCATATACAAAAAGTAAAATCAGTCTAGTATAATAAATCGCATACATTAAAGACCCATAGCACCCACACTAAAAACTCTTCACCAGGAATCAAATGGAGTACTTATATATTTTAAAACAAGATGTTTAAATCTATACAACATCTTCTCTATGTAATCACTTTAGCTCAAAGAATAACCCCCACTATTTTTTTTTTATTTTAATTTTAATACTTAAGATAGTATCTATTTCATTCAAATCTTTCATTTTGAAAATGAAAGTCAGATACTTCTTAATCTCAATGATTTTAATCATATTAGTTCCAAAATAAGCATATTATCAACGTATAAACACACTAAAACAGCATATTCTTAGTGAATTTAAAATAAATATACTTATCTGTATCAATGGAAGAATCTGGTGCAGGAAATATCTGACCAACTAATTGGTGGCATTTGAAAGGTCAAGCCTCGATCCACTCTCATCTTGAGCCTGACAGGAACCGCGGAAGCCTTGTCGTCCAAGACCGCAAATTCTTGAGACAGGCAAGAAGGCAAACCCAGCAACACTCTCGGCCCCCACGTCTCTCCCAAGGCCGTCAATTGCACCACGCACGTCCACAGCAGCACCGTGGTGGCGGCGCGGATCATCCACACCTTCATCCGCGACCGCGAGGAGTGCGGCAACACGGTGTTCCGCAGCTTCTAGGTATGAAGGGTGTTCTTTTTTTATTTTTATGAAGTCGACGCTCCGACTTCGCTTGATATTTCATGTGGAGGAGCATTATTGGCCAAATATCTGCCGACTATCGTTGTTGGAGATCCATAGCTACCAAAGCGTATTCCCAATGACCCTCTAGTCATTGTTCCTCCGAACCATATTTGGCGTTATCATCTCTCTCCTCGCTTTGCCAAACAAATCAAAAAAAAAATTCCCTCGATTCAATGAAATCTGAGCAAAAAGAATCAACGTCCCCTTCGCTTAATCAAGCCAAAGACTCAAAGGGCCCCCCCTTCGCTTAATCAAGCCAAAGACTCAAAGGGTGCCTCCGGTCCATCTTCTGGACAGTATCTTTCCCCCAGTAAGTGTACACGTCACATGGAAATTTTGCTAGACACGCACCATCGACCAATTTTTTTTTTGTGTCTACTTCATCGGCCTATGCCGATGCGTGTAATAATCATCATTTAGGCCTTGGATCCAGCAGCATCATCTCACCCACAACTGCCATCAGTAACCACGGGGCATAAAACATACGACAAAGAAAGCGCTGATTCAGAAAATACATTAGATCATTGAAATGACTTGGAGATTAACTACTATGACTTAATCCAGGTCAATATACTTTCAGACAAATGAGAAAAAAAAAATTGTGACAAAAGTATTAGCAAATGGCAAACACCATCGGCGCGTGATCAAACACAGAACTTGGCCACAGTATTCGACCATACCTGAACTCCTCACATAGAATAATCATCAAGCAAAGTTTCTTTTCTATTGGAAGAATAATCGAACGCACCATAAGAATGAATGATTTCTCTAAGCACAATTGGCGAGCAGCCTCGGCACGAAATGGTTCCAATTTTCCTGTTTTTGATAGAAGCAATGCTCCGTGCCGCCATTGCTCACCCCTGAGGAGCCCGCATGGGATGAACCGGCCCCTTTGTTCCCCTGACCATGTTTGTCCATTAAACATGTGCCAAACGCCGGGATCATCAAATGAGTTTGGGTCCT
The DNA here is from genome assembly GCA_014182375.1 of Eucalyptus virginea. NCBI lineage: Eukaryota > Viridiplantae > Streptophyta > Magnoliopsida > Myrtales > Myrtaceae > Eucalyptus > Eucalyptus virginea. Next base: position 55,255,626 of record CM024519.1, read on the forward strand.
CAATCCAATTGTCAGACCAAGGAGTGTTGTCATTGGACTTCTCAATGAATTCCGGATCGAGGAGCAACAGATCATCCTCGAGACTATGGTTGGGGTTTAGGAGGAGATACTCAATATAGTCATCGCCCTTCATAATCCTTGTCCTCTTGTTCAAATATCGGAGCTTCGGATCTTTCCATCTCCGCGTCTGCGTACGCTTGATATAAAAACGATGGCTTTCGCGTGCTCCGCCCAGAGAAAGGCGATTCGCAGATTTTTCCTTGCCAGTCCGCGACCGCAGCGCCGACCTCGTGAAGATTCTGGGGGAGATCTTCACGAGGCTTCGGCTCTTGCGGCGGTGCATCGGGTACGCGTTTGGGGACGAAGGTCTTCTTCTGGTCGGGGTCGTCGTAGCCGAAGAGGAAGTTGGTCTCGAGGATCGAGAAGATCTCGTAGCTGAGCTTGTCCGTCTCGATGCTCGGCTCCTCCTGCAATTGGGCCGAACTGCATGCCATTTCTCGGATTCGGCCGAGTGACGAATCAATCCGAATTTCATCACGCAGCCCCCATCTCCGAACACCCTATAGTACCGTTCCAAATTGCTTCTCGCGACCTCCAGCGCCCTTTCTTGCACCTTCTGCTCCCTCAAGAGCCTCCAACAGATCTCATTTTTCTTTTTTGCCTGCGTTTGTCTATATATGGTGTTCCCACAATTGTAATGATATCTAAATCGCCGCTCATACGAAGGAAGAGCCTTCGGAGTAGGATTAGAAGCATCGTCCAGAGGATGGTGGTCATCCGAGGAAGACAGCATTGCAGGCTCTGTGATTTCGACGATGTCCACTTGCTCCGGTGGAGGACGTAAAGAATTATTATGCAGCCTTGCTTTGTTGAATATGAACACCTCTTTTTGTGCACTTCATCCGCTTAACTCCATTGTTGCGAAATAAATCTTTAAAATTGTTGGAAAAATATGGTTTCGAATTGGATAGAGTAATGAAGTCAGATCTTTAGAGTAATCAAGTTGGACTTCGAGGCGTGATATTATTTTCTTTAAGGATTTATTTGCTCCACAAAGTTGTTAATGATTACCGGCAAATTTCCTCTAGGATACAATAAAGTCTCAAATAAGAATACTAGATAGCAATTTTAGTATTTCTCCAGGATTTCTTATGGGAAACAATTAGAAACAATGGCTGTAGTTTCTCTCGAAAGAAAACGAAAAAATGGAAGAAGAAGTTAGTTTGATCTCAAAATAAACGTACTTATCTTTGTCTTTTGAATAGAGGCGACTCTTCAAAAGGTTGCAAAAAGGACAAAACCAGCCTTTTGTGAATAAGTACGTCTCAAAGGTTACGTTGAAAAGACATAAAAAATTTGAAAGTTAAATAAATAATAAATAATAAATAATCGTAACTTTTCGTGACTAGTCGCATTTGTTTCAACAAGACTTTATAGTTAATTTTTATAGAAATAAATCCGAATTTTCAATAAATAAAATTAATGATTGTCGGTTAGTGCCAAATCTTGTTCATGTACGCACTCACATCTTTTCGATGTGGGATAAGGCACATCTTCATTTGTTTTATAAACAAACTACCAACATGAAACACATTAAAATTCCAGAGCACTCGAATTTAGAGATACGTTGGAAATTATTTCTTTTATAAGTCAGAGAAAGGACAATCACATGCAGCATTTGAAAAGAAAAGTGGTAAAGAAAGCTCTGGTGTAAGACAACAAGGATTGATCTAAGGATAAGCAAAAGTGAATCATCAATTGAAAAGGTAATTCCTCAAAACTGAAATACACTAGACAGTGTTAAGAACAGCAAGAATAGAAGCTCTACTGATGCTATTACTGATATCAGTAAGAACAGGGGAAGTAAGATATACAAGAGCAACGAAGAGAAAACATATGAAGAAGAGGAAGTAGAGAATATAAATGCTGCTGAGAAGAATGAGAAGAAAACCTGTTTCGAACACTCTGTATAATGCTGCAAGTCTTGGCAAGTCTTAGCAGCTAGTCTGGTGTACTTCAGTTCTGGAAGTTAGTTAGTTTTTTGCTTTAGTTAGTTAGTTATCATTTCTTCAACTGTTCAATACCTGTAAAATAGTTTCCAGAGATAGCCATTGTATATAAAAAGGCTAACTCTCGTGATTCAAAGTAACAAAAGAAAATAATAGAAAGAAGTATTCCATCTCAAGATCTCTCTACTGTTCCTTCATCCCAAGATTTCCTATTTCTTCTTTGCGCATAAACTTCTTCATGGTATCAAAGCCGCTGCATCCTGAAGAAATCATCTTGATGCTGCACAAAATAGTTAAATCTACATCAGATCAAAGTTAGATTCGAAGCTTCATTGATCTCTGAAGATATTTGTATCTTCCAACAAGATCTGTGAGTTGGTACTTTTCATCCACATCTAAATCTTCATCAGCAATATACTTGTAGCAACGCATCTTTTGCAAACCGGTAGAATTTGTGTTCGCAACTAGAGTTGATCAAAGATCGGGAAGAATAGAATGGCAGCAAGAAGTTTGAGATATCCATTTCCTATTCATGTTAATATCTCGAATTTTGTTACCATCAAATTAGCTGAGGATAATTTCCTTCTGTGGCAAGCTCAATTTTATAGATTCTTAAGGAGCCAAGATTTGTTTGGTTTTGTGAATGGGGAAATTTCACCACTTGCAAAGACACTGCAGGTCGAAGAAGGAGGTCAAACTTCTGAGGTTCCTAATCCTGATTATAATGACTGGACAAAAGCAGATCAGCTTGTATCTTTTTGGATTAGTGGTGCTATATCAGAAAATATACTCAGCTTGATAATTGGCTTAAATACTGCTTATGAAGTTTGGCAAACTCTGCTAAATCGGTTTCCACAAAAGTCAGTAGCTAAGGAGTTCGAGTTAAGAGGGAAACTGCAGGCTTGCCAGAAACGTGAACGAACATTATCAACATACCTCAGGGAGTACAAGTCAATATGTGATCAATTGAATGCCATAGGAAAACTAGTTGATGAAATCACAAAAATATTTGGAGTTCTGGAAGGCCTGGGATCTGAGTATGAAAGTTTTAAAACTACAATCTATTGCTTAAAGCCCCAACCAGAATATGATGAAGTAATCTCACACTTAGAAAGATTCGAAGCCAGGTTACAGAATTATTCTTTAAATCAGTTCAGTCCTAACCTAGCTTACTATGGCCAGAGGAAAACTGAAGCTATACATAAAGAAGAGGCTGACAGAGAATATATACAACATAATACTATTCTTAGAGGATCAAGAACAAATAATCGTGGAGGAAGAGATTATGGAAGAGGAAGAACATATAATGCCCAATACAGGAACTTTGGTTATCCTGGAAGAAACATAAGTTACAAAAATAATAACTCAAACTATGAACAAGAAAATCAACAGTTCAAATAACTCAATACCTCCTCTGGCTTGGGTCCTGTTCAAGGATTTAGACCATACAATGTATCAACACAAAGGTATTCTGATACCAGGTCATATCCTGCATCAAATTCAACTCTTCACAAAAAGGTGCAGGTGGAGAAAGCAGTAGAACACACTCGACTTGAGTGTCAAATCTGTAAGAGGCCTGGTCATGATGCCTTACATTGTTGGTATCGGTTTGATAACTCCTATCAAGATGAGGAGATACCAACAGCACTAGCAGCACTACATATTGAGGAGGCAAATGATCAAGAATGGTATCCAGACACTGGAGCAACAGCCCATATTACCTCTAATGCTGGTATACTTCATAGTCTTTCTAAAAATAATAATGCTGATACAGTCATGATAGGCAATGATCTGTGTTTACCTGTCAAATACATTGGTAATGCAATACTGAATACTGCAATTGATGCCTTGCCTCTAAATGATGTGCTGATTGTTCCTGAGATTAAGAAAAATCTTCTATCAGTGTCAAAGTTCATTGATGATTACCCCTGTTCCTTTATCTTTAACAAAACTGGTGTGTATATCAAGGACAACACCACCAACACAACCATGAGCCTAGGAAGGAAGGTTAGAGGGCTGTACATAGTAGACCCTCATGCTGCAGAAGTCTACTTCACTCAAAGACAAAGAATTGTTGCAGAAAGTATCTGGCATCAACGACTGGCTCATACAAATCATAATATCTTGAAGCATTTGAGGAATCAAAATCTGATTCAGTACAACAAAGAACCACAATCTATATGTAGAAGTTGCCAAATAGCTAAGAGTACTGCTCCACCTTTTCCATTATCAAATTCTACAGCTACAAAACCTCTAGAACAAATTCACTATGATATTTAGGGACCTTCTCCAGTTAAATCTTTTCAGAGTTTCAAGTACTATGTCATTTTTGTTGACAATTTCTCTCGGTTAAGTTAGATATATCCATTAAAGTTGAAGTCAGATTTCTATAGTATTTTTCTCATGTTTCAAAAGTTATTAGAAAATCAGCATAGCTGTAAAATCAAGACTTTCCAGTGTGATGGTGGAGGAGAGTTTATTAGCCAAAAATTCAGAACTCACTTATAGAACTGTGGCATTCAACAGCATATCTCCTGTCCATATACACTTGAGTAGAATGGAATACCTGAAAGGAAACATAGACATATAGTTGAACTTGGTTTGGCTATGCTATACCATGTAAAAATTCCATTAAAATTTTGGGTAGATGCATTTGTAACAGCCAACTACATTGTTAACATTCTTCCTACTCAAAAATTACAGATGCAGTCTCCCTTCAGCAAATTATATCAGCATAAGCCAAGATATGACCATCTCAGAACCTTTGGCTGTGCTTGCTATCCCTGTCTTCGACCATATGCACAGCACAAGCTTGATCCACGGTCACTAACCTGTGTCTTTCTAGGATACAGTGATCACTATAAGGGATATCGATGTCTTGTCCCTACTACTGGTCATGTCTACATTAGTCGACATGTAGTATTTGATGAGAATTTCTTCCCGTTCTCTCATAAATTAGCAACAGTTTATCCTTCCTACACACACTTGTATAAGTTGTGGACAGAAGAAGAGCAGTTCCTAGCTTCCTCCACTACTGATCACATAAAACATTCAACTTCTCAGTATACAGGTTGGGAACAAGAATCCACAGCTAAGCAAACAAATGGAATGGTCTCACCTGAATGGACAGAACAAGTCTGTTTCTCCAGCTGAATTTCCTATGGATCAAGTGTCCACCACTACTCAGAATAGTCCACAATGAGTTGAAATACCTGTTCCCATAACTGAGACAACAGATGGACCAAATATGGAACAACACACTTCAAATAATCAGACAAACTCACAAGGTACATTACCTACTCACCCTATGTAGACTAGGTCTAAGTCTGGTATTATCAAGACCAATCCTCGATATGCATGTCTTGCTATATATGAAGTACCTACTGAATCAAAAACAATCAAATCAACCTTAGCACATAAAGGCTGGTATAAAGCAATGACAGAAGAGATGGATGCACTTTATCAGAACAAAACTTGGGAATTAATCCCTCGAATTGGTCAAATGAATGTCATTGGCTGTAAGTGGGTATTTAAAACAAAGCTTGCAGCTGATGGTAGCCTTGATAGACTTAAGGCTCGACTGGTTGCTAAAGGATTTCATCAGGAAGAAGGCATTGACTTTACAGAAACCTTTAGTCCAGTCATCAAACATGCTACAATTCGTATGGTTCATCTGTAGCCATGATGAAACACTGGCCAATCCATCAACTAGATGTCAAAAATGTATTCTTACATGGTACATTGAATGAGATAGTTTACATGGAGCAGCCTCCTGGTTTTCAAGATCCCAAGAAACCTCATCATGTATTCTCCTAAGAAAGTCTCTATGGACTTCGACAAGCTCCTCAAGCCTGGTTTGACAAGTTTAGCAACTTTCTGCTTGAATATGGGTTCTTTTGCAGCTCAACTGACCCATCCTTATTCATCTATCATACTTATACAGACACCATTCTTCTACTACTATATGTTGATGACATTATCCTGACTGGAAGCTCCTCTTAATTACTTTCCAACCTTATCCATTCTCTAAGTCTTTAGTTCTATATGAAAGACCTTGGCCCACTACATTACTTTCTTGGCATTGAAGTTAAAAATACTTTTGATCACCTGTTTCTTTGCCAGACTAAATATGCCAGTGATCTTCTTACTCGAGCTCATATGCTTGAGTGCAAACCAATTACCACCCCTATATCACTAAAACCAATTGTTCTGATAAATGATTTTGCTCCCCTCTCCAATCCTGTCGAGTATCGAAGCTTAGTAGGTGGCCTTCAGTATCTGACTTTAACAAGACCTGACATTGCATATGCTACAAATCAGCCCGTGTCGAAAATACGAAACCCACTATTGCAGACTTACATAAACTCAAGAGAGTTTTGAGATATGTCAAAGGCACTATAAGTCTTGGAGTCTTCATTCACTCTCGAAGCTCTCTCCACTTGTATGGGTTCTCAGATGCAGACTAGGCAGGATGTGTTGAAACAAGAAGATCAACAACAGGTTTTTGTACATACCTTGGCTCCAATCTCATATCTTGGGCAGCAAAGAAACAATCCACAGTCAGTCAATCCTCTACAGAAGTTGAGTATCGTGCTCTTGCTTCTACATCTGCTGAACTTACCTGGATTAGCTTTGTCCTTCGTGATATAGGTTGCTCATTGACTCGTCCAACATAGCTCTTTTGTGACAATAAATCAACCATTTCTCTTACTATCAATCCTGTATTACATGCTTGCACCAAACACATTGAGATAGACTTTCATTTTGTTAGGGAAAAAGTCTCCTCAGGGTCACTACAAGTGAAATATGTTCCAAGTAACTATCAACTTGCTGATATATTCACAAAATCTCTCCCTCGTATTACACACTATCAGCTACGAATCAAATTAGGAATTGGTTTCTCACCCATTCCCAATTTGAGGGGGGATGTTAAGAACAGCAAGAATAGAAGCTCTACTGATGCTATTACTGATATCAGTAAGAATAGGGGAAATAAGATATACAAGAGCAACGAAGAGAAAACATATGAAGAAGAGGAAGTAGAGTATATAAATGCTGCTGAGAAGAATGAGAAGAAAACCTGTTTCGAACACTCTGTATAAGGCTGCAAGTCTTGGCAAGTCTCGGCAGCTAGTCTGGTGTACTTCAGTTCTGGAAGTTAGTTTTTTGCTTCAGTTAGTTAGTTATCATTTCTTCAACTGTTCAATACCTGTAAAACAGTTTCCAGAGATAGCCATTGTATATAAAAAGGCTAACTCTCGTGATTCAAAGTAACAAAAGAAAAGAATAGAAAGAAGTTTTCCATCTCAAGATCTCTCTACTGTTCCCTCATCCCAAGATTTCTTATTTCTTCTTTGCGCATAAACTTCTTCAGACAGTACGACTGATGAGGTAATTTCACTGTTACCCTCATGTTACGAAAGGGCAAATTCCAAAAGATATATGAAAAACAGTAATTCCAGTCTAAATCGATGTAAGGAAAAACTGCTATTTAGAAGTCGGGATATGATTCTTAAGCTCTTACGACAGGATTTATCACTAACGACAGCATCAGCACCCAATCACACAAGCCAAAAGGCGAAAAAATTAGAGAAAATTTACCGATCCACCTCAAACTCCAACAAGCCCTCACACGCCGGTGATCAGCCTATCGCCTTCGCCGAGCCCCGACCAAAGTGCCCCAACGCTGCGGCGTCCATTCGCCGATCATCGGCCTGCTCCGATCGAGAGAGGGCAAAAAAAAGGGAAATAAGCAGAAGGAGAAGACGAAGAGAGCTAATGATGTGACGTTGGGTTAGGATTTCTTCTTTTTATTTTTAAATTTCTAACGGATAACTAGCCTCTTTCCGCTTGTTCCCAATATACCCCTCGTCAGATAGGAAAGTAGATGGCACGCTGGAGGTTGAAACGGTAAATTTATGATTTTAAATAATAAAAAATCCGATGCAGTACTTTACTAACTGATTAGTTTAATTAGCGGGTGATAGGCATTTATTGCTATGAATTGTGCTGCTACGGCCCCGTTTGCTTTGGAAATGGGCTTTGGGAGTCTAAAGTTCATTGGCCAAATGTAAACGTGTTTAGTTAGATTTTTTGGGCGACTTTGACAAGATGCGATTGCATCTCCAAAGGACTCTAAGGGCCCTTAGTCCAAAGCAAATCTAGAGGTCTTTTGGGAACTTGCATTTTCAGAATGTAAATTTCGGTTATTGTTCATCTTCTCCAAAACCACTGTACGGAGAAGCTGATCGGAGGTCGACCACCGCCGGCCAAGGGGTCGCGAGCATCGGCGACTGCCGCTTGACCTTGGCAATCGTCGCCGGACCTCAGGCGACGCATGGGTCCCGTGACCCAGGCGGCCGTTGCCTGAATCGCGCGACCCCAGGCAACGGTCACCTGAGGTCGCGCGACCCCGGCGGCCGTCGCCTGAGGTCGCGTGACCCAAGCGGCCAGATCGGCGGTCCGATGGCTAGATTTCAAAAAAAAAAAAAAAATACAACTATTTTTTTAAATTTAATAAAAGTCATTTACAAATGCAAATTTTACCGAACGATATTTTGTCTAAAATTGTTTCTCAATACACTTTAGAATTATAATTCACCAAACGCTATTTGCATTTCGGAAAACTAATTTCACCCAAAGGTATTTGCATTTTTGCAAATGCATTCCTCAAAAGCCGAACCAAACGAGCTCTATATTGCATACATAAAAAAAGGAAAGTAATAAATATAGGTGCAATTGAGATCCCAACAATGTCAAGCAAATTACAATTGTTGCAGGTATAATTACTAGAGATACAAACTGCAAATTATGACTTTCTGAGGAAAATTACGCAATAGGATAATTACTTGGTATTACTAATATCATTATGGAGTTACAAATTTTAAAGAGAAGTTTCTAATAACAATTAGGAAGTGAACTACCAATCACAGTTTATTGCAGAAAACTATAATATTACTTAATATTTACTTGTAATGACATTTCTAATTTATGAAGTGTAAAGGCATGTAGCTATTTTCTATAAAGATTTCCAGACGATCGATCGATGCAATCGAATTATGAGGAATTTAGCAATTTACCAAAGCTTTAAGTTAATTACCGAGTATTTGTTATTGTTCATAGTTTGGGATAATCTATTGCATTATGATATAATTACCAAGTATTATATTGTGTTATGGAAGGAATAATTTACTTCAAAGTAGTGACATCTCTTAAGATAGGTAATGCAACTTTAAAGTAGTAATTTCCCTTGTAATTGGTAAATTGAGCAAGTGCTAATCCTCTATGATCTTAATTATACTTATTCTTTGTAAATCGCTAATGTAGTCTTGTTGAAGTAATATACCTTTATTGTATCATAAAAGCAAAAGGATGTTCATAATTGTATCTTGTGCTGGTAAAATTAGTTTCGCCACTATTAAATTACATCTACGTTCTTGCATTTTTGTAAATGCAGAAATTATCTTACAATTCATAAATTCCCACGACCAGTAATACACCCTTGTTCTGATTTGCTCCATTTACGGTTGCAATATAGGTAATGTTATTGTTAATTTTATTGTTATAATATCATTAACAATAACAAAGCTCAATTTGTATCAATACATTGAGAAGTTTGCAATAATCTCCCAAGCTCGGAGCATTCTTAAGTTGTCTCCATCTCTTGCTTTCTGTTCCTAACATTTTCTTTTAACATTTAGAGCTTGTTAGCCTTCTTTTTTTTTTTTTTTTTTTGGTCGGAATTGCATCTCCTTTCATTTACTTGGATAAGTTCAAAGCTAATACATTAGAAACATCAGCAGTAAGTAAATCTAGTAAGGCTATCGGGGGGTATTTTACCCAGTTACGGGGAAGGATTTGTTTCCGATGGGCTCTTACAACCCAGTCCACAGGCTTGTTCGCTTCTCTTCTACAGTGGGCCAAAGTGAGGCCCGGAAATTTTTCCATTCGTTTGCGGATCCGGTTCACCAGCCCTGCGACTTCCCAACTTGGTTTTATCTTTTGCTGAACTGCTTGCACAAGCAGCAGGGAGTTAGATTGTACTTGCATAGCTTCGGTCGATCGGCTTGAGAGATATTCTAGGGTTTCCATGAGGGCTTCCGCTTCAGCTTGTTCTGCTGAAGAGGCTTCAATTGTTTTCGAAAATCCATCAACCAGGCTTCCTCGCGAGTCACGGCAGATGCAGGCGATGGCGCTCCTGTACCCGATCTGTCCTCTGTTTGCCCAAAGAACTGGTATGGTTTGTCTCTGCAGCTCTAGATCTGGTGGCTCTCGCTCATGCCCGATAGAGGAGGTGCTGAAATCACTCTAGTTCGCAGACCCGCCTGGGTCTCCCTCGCGGGCTTGGATGAGTTGGTTTTTGCCCGTTGCCCTTCTCTCCTCCGGTTCAACAGCTTGATCGGAGATTACGTTCGCAGCCCCTTCCCCTCCTGCCTTGTACGTGGTCGCTGCTCTGTTTACCCCGAGCGCTGGTTCGTTCCAGCTCTTTCTGGTTTCTGTTTGTCCAGAATCCGCCAGATCTGATGGTAATATTTCATCGTCGCTGGGGTAAGCTTCTAATTCAAGGCTGTTCATGGTCCCTGTGGATCCTTCCTCGGGAGGTTGTGTGACCCCTTTTCGTGTTTTCTCCAGCTCTACTCTTCTTTCGGATCTTCCATTTGAAGGCTCTGCATACCATTCCTCCGAAGATGGTGTGCTTTTTTGCTGTTCGTTATCTCTATAACTTTCCGGAGGAGTGTCGGCTGCTCCATCTCCACGAATGTTTTCTCTGTTCTCCACCACAGCTCGACTTGCTCTGTACCCGGTCACATGACTCCTCTCCAGATTTGATTTGTCGACTCCGTCCTCGACAAAAGAAGCATCTATATTGATGCTCAGTGTGTTTGGTGGCGGTGGAATCCATCTGTGCTTATGGGTATTGTTCTTTTTTGCTGCTGTTGGCTTGCTGTTGCAGCTCGTGTAGTTCTCATGTAGAGCTATGGCTTTGGACAGGGTCTGATACGGAGACAGGGGATGATGTTCAAACACAAATCGGTTTCTATCCTTCCAAATGCACCACAAAACCGTGGCAATCAGGTTGAAATCTTGAGCTTTACTTGGGTTCTCTCTGATTGAGTATAGCCATTCATCTATTCTTGTTAACCCAATTCTGGAAATTTGGAGGTGCAGGGGGCTCATTCACAATAACTCTATGGTCCAGGGGCAGAGCAGTAGCGCATGTTCAGTAGTTTCGACTTCTTTTTTGCAGATTGGGCATAGAGGATCAGGTACAATTCTCCTCTTGTGTAGGTTTTCCACAGTTGGTATAGCATTCTGACACGCGTTCCATATGAATTGTTTTACTCTAGGTAGAGAATTTGATTTCCAAATGAGATTCCAGAGATCTGGCTTTGTTTGATGAGAGGAGGATGCTGATGTGTTTGTTGGGTTGGCTGTTTGATTTCTGCAATAGATATACCCGCTTTTCACTGAATAATCCCCTGATTTGTTGCTCATCCATACCATCTTGTCTGCTGTAGATAGTAGTCCTATAGGGGTTTCTAGGATTTCCTTAACTCTGTTATCATCGAACAAAGACCGTAGTATTTCCACATCCCATTTCCCATCCCGTTGCTGTATTAAAGCTGCCACTTTTTCTGGCTCGTTTCTTGATGCTGGCCCTCCAATAATTCCGCTTTTCAACCATTTATCTCCTCGGATTGATATAGTTTGTCCGTTGCCCACAGCTCACATCACTTGAGGAGCTATCAAATCTCTTCCCACGATGATGCTTTGCCATCCCCACGACGGTCTAGATCCTTTTCCAGCGTTCCAAAAGTCACCTTGTGGGTAGTATAGTCCCTTTAGAAGTTGACTTAGGAGTGAGGAAGGTTGCTGGGATATCCTCCAAGCTTGCTTGCTCAACATCGCCTTATTGAAGGATAAGAGATCTTTAAATCCGAGCCCACCTTCTTCCTTTCTGAGTTTTAGATGCTCCCATTTTTTCCAATGAATTCCAGCAGCCTTGTTTCCACTCCGCCACCAAAAGTTTGCTATTTTCTTCTCAATGGCTTTGCAAATTGAGACGGGGAGTTTAAAGATGAACATAGCATATTGTGGGATAGCCTGCACAACGGACTTGATTAATATTTCCTTCCCTGGTTTTGACAGCAAGTTTTCTTTCCAACTCTCCAACTTCATGCTTACTCTTGTAAGAATCCATGCAAATACATCTTTTTTCGAACCTCCCCAATCTGAGGGCATCCCTAAATACTTCCCTGTTTTGTCTACTTCCCTGTTAGCCTTCAAATTCACCATGAATCTCTCCATCAATTTCCTAAAACTACAAATGAATTTGATGATATTTGAAAAGGGCCTTTTTGCCTCGGCTTTGACCAAACAGAACCCAACCTGAATGTGACTTAGCTCTTCTAAAGTGAAGGCTGGTCACCAAGCTACGATTGTACGAAATTGGGCTTGGCCCAACTTAATCATGAGGCTTAGGATCGGCCCATCAGCCCAATTATCAGTTTCAATCTCCCAGCTGTGAACCGTCATCGTCGAGAGTTGGACATTTTTACTGTAGCAAAACGTCTTTTCCGCACCGCCGAGAGCCGCTCCCGCCGCCCCAATGCGCCTCCGCCTCGACTGTGATCACACTCGCCGCCACCGCGCTCCGCTCACATGTGAGCGCCTAGACGGCGCCATCATCGGCCTGACCCTTGCTTACGCCGCTGTCCGCACGATCGTCAAGTTCACCTCGAGCTCCTCCACTCTCCACAAGCTCCAAGACGCCCCCTCGGTCCGCGTTGCCACCTCCGGTCCGTGCTCTCCCTCAAAGGCGGTCCGATTCGGAGCCCGATTCGTCGAGCCGGTCGGAACGAAGGATCTCGTGATCGTGCGTGGCCTCGCGGAGGCGAAATCGGCTGTCGAAGGAGGGACGTGGAAGAGCTTGAGGCAGAATGTGTTGGTCTCGCAGGACTGCGACAATAGGGCGGTGATCGTACAGAGGACTCAAACGATGAGTGTGTGTACACGCACTCTTTTGGATTAAAACATGAAGATGTGTACAAGGGGTAAATGTATGTCTCATGAGCAGATATTCTATCCGTGTGCTTTGCATCAGTGTAAGCAAGTCATGTCTTTTATTGCCCACTTCAGTCAATGGATGTTTCGTCTTCTCTTTCAATACCACGTCGAGGAGCCCTTGTGAATTTGTGTAGTTAGTCTTGGAAATGTCATAGTCGTTACTACTTCCTTTTTGACTGGTTGGTCTCAATATAAGTGGATGTCAAGACAAGGAGGATTTCATGATTTGTGGGGAGGCTGCATCGATGACTTAACTGCATCATCTGGTATAAGTGCATTTGCTGGTATGGTTGTGTTACTTCTATTCTTCTTTTGTGATGTGAAGTAAACCTGACATTTTGAAAGTCGAGAGTTTTCTAGCTTATGGCTAATAGTGTTGGTTTAGCACGTGAATTCCTTCTTCTTCTGTACATACGATGAGTTTTAAGATTGTGTCTTAATGTAATTTTGGTCTTGATGAAGGAAGGAAATATCAAAGAAGAATTTTAACAGAGTAACTTGTTGCAGTAGGATAGATGCGCCGCTTTTATCTTCTCAAGATATTCTTGTTTGGGAAATTAAAATGCACTGGAGATGGATGCACTAGTGCTTTTGGGCCTTAAAAATGATATACAAGTCCGGTTTGGGAAGACACAATCACAATGTTGATTTGGTCTCTACATACCTGGAGAATAAGCAAGAAGAAAGTGTTTAGACCAAGGAGAAGATCAATGTTTAGAAAGTAGAGAAAGAAGTCTAGGATTCGGGGTCTCCCTGCTGTTAGGTGTCCTCTCATATTTGAGGGGCTTTCACATGCACCGGGTGCCTATACCCTTCTCGTGCCTAATTGTGAGTTCCAATTGATAACACCAGCGGTCGCTCCTAGTTTGCGAAGTCTGCATAATGGAGCAAATTGCAGTTCATGCGTTAAAATGTCATAATTACTTGTGTCAATCATGGCTTGATCTAAAATGGATTTTTTCCTGTTTACCTTAGGTTTGCATGATCATTTGATAAGCTTGATCTTCTGTTTTCATTATGAAGGGCATATACAATGAGTGGAAGCGGTTTTTCGGATGGAGTTCAGATCTAGGGGCTATCTTGTCAGATTATTGTGGGAACAAAAATCCTCATCGCTAAGAATGGTAAGCAGATTTTTTCCAGAAGTTGGATCTTACTTTTAAAATATATCTCACTGGAAAGCTGCTCTTAAAGCTTCTGTTACTCATTCTTTGAGTGGGATTCCATTACATATTGCTTGTCTTCAGCTAGGAACCATGTACCTCCTTCTAGTTTTAAGGTGTAATCTCACATTTTATTTTTGCCTTTGAGATTGGAAATGTTTGGGAGACTGTACATATAATTGTGATGGTAGACATATCAAAATTGGTTTTGCCACGGGGCATCACATGGTGTTCATTTCCTAATCTCTGGATAGTGCATGATAAGGTCTATACTTTATCCAAATTAAGAGGTAGTGAAAGTTCTATTCTTTCAAAAGAATCGAGTTTCTTGATAGCAGGTTAAGGTTGATGTGTTCTATCATGGTAGAAGGGAGTTTATTGCTTTCCTCACATATAAATACATGTAGAGTTGGTAGATACTGTTCATATTTGCTGTCTTTTCTAGCAATTTTGCCACTATTCCTGTGCTACTGGTTTTGCTTGATTCTGGAGCTGTGACTGACGGTTGGAGCTGAGTTTCGGAGGCTGGGCTTGCCTTCCCCTCCTTTTCTTTCCCACTGAACCGATTGGACTGGTTCGCCCTCCTTCTAGAGTTATGCTTTGTTTGTGCTAGGGTTTTGGTTTCCTCTCAGGTTCATCATCTGGCATGGCTTCTTCGTCTGCGATGATGACTGGTGAAGTGGCCTCGGCCCAACTTGTTGTGGATGGTTTTGGTGGGCCTTCCCTCCTTGGGTCCTCAAGCTCAGCCCTCTTTAGTTGCTGCTGGACTTACAGTAGCACCTCAGGCTGATGAGGCTCCCTCAAGCGGAGGCCCTCGAGTGTCCCGTAAGGCCCTGCAAGGCCCTGATGTTTCTTGTGGTCGTTCCCGTACTAGGTCCACCTTAAGCGTTCTCAGCCCAACAACCTACAAGGAAAGGATCCCCATCCCGTCTGTTCGTGGGCCAACATAGCTAAAACAGCGACCAAGGGGTATGATCTTTTGTTTATTCCCCCAACCTATGTTGATGATAAGCCTGTTATTAAATTGTCTATTGAAATTTTAGAGGCTACCGTCCCTAAATGGCATGAATGCCTAGTTGAGTACTACATTGGGAAGAAACTCCCATTCAAATTAACCAAGACAGCTTTGAAGCATGCCTGGGGGCATAAATTGGTTGAAGTCTTGGCTGATAACTAAGGGTTCTATTTTTTTCACATCCCGAATAGTGAGTTCCATAGGAAGATATTAGATGGTGGCCCGCTAACGGTCGTTGGAGTTCCTTTGGTCCTACAACAATGGCAATTGAGGCTGAAGCTAAAGAAAGACAGCCACTCTCGGTCCTTGTTTGGATTAGGCTGAAGAATCTCTCCTTTGCGCTTTGGTTTGTGATGGGGATAAGTACAGTGCCAGTGCAGTGGGCAAACCGCTGTATGTTGATCTCTGTACCAAGCAAATGAAAATGATCTCGTTTGCAAGAGTTTGTGTGGATATATCAGCAACACAACCTAAGTGTAACTCAATGGACATAGACCTCGATGGGAAATCTTGTTCTGTGGAGATTGAGTACAAATGGCGACCAATTGCGTGCCCGAGCTATGGCGCTTTTGGCTACAAGTGTGCCCAGCCTCCTGCCCCCTTAGGCCCAGAAGGAGAAGCCCAACAAGACTCAATTGTTGAACTCCTTGCTCTTGCTATCTAGCCCTCGGCCCCTGTTTCAGAAGCGGTTGCGACATTGCTGGTCTTGGGCTTGAATGGAACTAGGTTGGTGGTAGGAGGAAAAAGCATTCCCTCACACCCAAGGAGGGGCTATCCTCTCTTCCGGATGCGCCTTTTGAAACGGACCAACCCCTAAATTTGAAGGACGTCTCTTCAGGATTAGGGAAGCCTTCCACTTTTGCCTAGAGGAACCAAAGGCGCTTGAAGGAGCAGACGCAGGTTTGCGCTTCCCTTGAGATCCCCGTTAGCACTCCTAAGGACAAACCGGCGACTACCATGAACTTTATTGCTCCATCCTCCTCTGATGAAGAATCGGATGGGCTTGCTAATTAGGTCAGTAGTTCGAATGATGATGATCTATTGGACCCTCCCTCTCCTAGGGTCACCTCCACTTGTAAGGAACTTGACCCTAGATAGGAAAAGACTTAGATACGCCCAGCCCCTCCTCCTACTGTTCAGCCTAGGTCGGTGTCTAGTTGGCGGAGATCAAGCAAGTGGAGGTAGGCTCTGTCCTTTTATACTATACTGTTTATGTATATAGGTTTTTGGAATATTAAGAGTTTAGTTAACCCTATTAGGTAGGCAAAAGTTAGGAATTTAGTTACTTCTAATGGGCCATGTTTTGTCGGTTTGCTGGAGACTGAAGTCCCAGAATCTCTTTTTGGTTCTATCTCTGCAAACCTCTTGTCGGGTTGGTGTTGGGTGGCCAATTACGAGTTCTCCTTGAGGGGTAGGATTTGGGTCGGCTGGAACCCTTCCCTGGTTATTTTTGAGGTGTCCTCTTCTAATGCTCAGGCGGTCCATGGGAGTCTTAAGATTATTTTGTCGGGCTGGTTTGCTGTATCTCGGTGGTCCATGCAGAGCATACCTTTTTAGCTAAGCGGCCTTTGTGGGCGGACCTTGTTCAGAAGAATTCTATTTTGCGGGACTCGGCTTGGATGGTGGCTGGGAATTTTAATGCCATCAGGGACCCATCTGATCGGATTGGGAGTTCAAACTCTTGGATTCCTTACTTTGATGAATTTAATCAGTATCTTTCTCAGATAGAGTTGGAAGATCTGAGGTCAACATACCTTCGCTTTACCTGGTCTACTTTATCTAGAGCTAGCCGGAAACTAAGGAAGATAGATTGTGTGCTTATCAATACAAAATGGAGCCAAGAATTCTCCTATTCGGAAGCCTCCTTCCTGGCCCCTAGCATTTCTGACCATACTCCTATGGTAATAAAGGTGTTGCAACCAGTTCATCGGAGGAAACCTTTTAAGTTCTTCAATTTCTGAACAAAGCACCTGGACTTCCATGCTATTATTACTCAAGTATGGGAGAGTCTCGATGAAGGTTTTCTCATGTACAGGTTAGTGAGCAAGCTAAAAAATCTCAAAGGCCGTTTAAAGTAGCTCAATAGGGAGTCATTCTCTAATATCTCTGGAAAGGTAGCTGTGGCGAGGAATGCTTTTTGGCTCACCCAGGTTAGTCTTCAGCAGAACTCGACCAGCGAAGCTCTTGCGAAGTTGGAGAAAGACTCAACAGCGGAACTTAGTAGATTTGCGGAGTTAGAAAGTCGTTCTTTAGACAGAAGTCCAGAATCAAGTGGCTCAAAGAGGGTGACCCGAATACTAAGTTCTTCCACTACTATGTCAATAGGAGACATCTGAGGAACATAATTCTTTCTATCATGGACACATCCAGTATTCTTGTCTCGGATCCAGCGGTGGTGCAACACACCTTTGTTTCCCACTTTCAAGAACTCCTAGCGCCGAGGACCTTGCCTTTGAGGCCGTCGCTACTGGATGTACAAGAGGTCATATGGCGTCCTCTAAGTGAGGAGTAGGTTAGTTCACTTGCTTGTCCTGTTTCTGAGTCTGAGATTCGTAACACTTTTTTCTCCATTGATCGTGGGAAGGCGCCTAGACCGGATGGGTTTGGGATGGAGTTTTTCAAGCATAACTGGGAGATTGTAGGGCTATTGGTCCTAGAAGCGGTTAAAAATTTCCTTACCTCGGGATACTTCTTCGGGAGCTTAATAACACCATCCTTGTCCTGGTGCCTAAAGTTCCCAATGCTTCTTTAGTCAATGATTATATGCCTATTGTCTGTTGCAATACTATTTACAAATGTATCACCAAGGTTTTAGCTAACCGTGTGGCTGTAGTTCTACCTGATGTTATCAGCCAGTCTCAAAATGCTTTCGTCAAAGGGCGGCGTATCAGGGACCACATTCTTCTAGCCCAGGAACTTTTTACTGGATTTTACCTAGACCCTTATTCCTCTAAGTGTGTAGTCAAGGTGGACTTCCAAAAGGCCTATGATATGGTGGATTGGGACTTTCTCGAGCTGGTTCTCTGTGCTTTTGGGTTTCTCGACCAGTTGATTCGGCTTATTATGGTTTGTGTACGCACATCATAGTATTCTATTTCTCTAAATGGGGAATTACACGGCTTTTTCCTGAGTGGCCGTGGCCTGCGTCAGGGGGATCCCATCTTCCCTTATCTTTTTACCTTGGTCATTGAGGTGTTCTTGGGGATTCTGAGCTTACGTGCTAGGCAACCGGGATTCTTATACTTCTGGAGGTGCAAAGCATTGGAGTTTTCACACTTATTCTTTGCGAATGATGTCTTCCTTTTCTGCGAAGTTGATATGGCCTCGGTTTCTCTCCTGAAGGAAGGTTTTGATACCTTTCCGACTTGGAGTGGACTGAGGCCAAATACAAACAAGAGTGAGGTATTCCTTATTAGAGGGTCGGCTCCTCTTTGGAGTCAAATTCTCCATGCCTTCGGTTTCCATGAAGGGAAGTTGCTGGTGCTCTATCTGGGGGTGCCCATTATCTCCTCAAGGCTTGGCAAGGCGGATTATATTTTTCTAATTGACTGCATTACTGCAAGGGTATAATCCTAGACCTAGCGTTTCCTCTCTTTTGCAAGTTGTCTTCAGCTGATCAAGTCTGTCCTTCATACGATTCAAGCTTATTGGACTAGTGTGTTTATTATCCCTATTGCAATGTTGGATCGCATTGGACAAGTCCTGAGGCAATTTCTTTGGAAAGGCCCCGGCCTAGGGAGGGGAGGAGCTAAAGTGTCTTGGGGAGATGTTTGTCTTCCAAACAAGGAAGGAGGGCTTGGTATTCGCAGGCTACAAGACTGTAATAAGGCGGCCATGCTTAAGCATATTTGAATCCTCTTTACTGACAGGGAATCCTTTTGGTGCAAGTAAATTCATTCGATTTTTTTTTTTTTTTTAAAAGGAGAAACTTTTGGGTGGTTAGGAAACCAACCCATTGCTCATGGGTCTGGAAGAAAATTTTACAACTCAGGAGGGAGTTCCGGCTTTCCTTCCTTTGGAGAATAGGAGATGGCCTCTCAATGTCCTTCTGGTTCTACCATTGGCACCCGAGAGGTCTCCTAAACCTATTGTTTTCGGACTCTCTCATTTATAGTTCTAGCTTATCCAAGTAGGTGATGGTGGCTGACCTTTTCTCCCCTTCTAGCCAGTCCATCAGGACAGTATTGGAGTATTGGGAGTATCCCTCCCTATCCTTTCTCAGGTCCCTGACCGGTTTAACTGGATGGAAAGTTCCTCTAGATTATTCTCGGTTGCCTCGGCTTGGGAGGCCATTAGAAGTAAGAAGAACCGGGTTCCTTGGGCTGCTTTAATTTGGTGCAACATGATCTCTCCGAGGTTCCAATTCAACCTTTGGTTTATTACCAAGAACCAATTGGCTACACAAGTTCTTCTTTTATCATATGGTAGGATAGACAATGCAGTGTGTGCTTTTTACATGTTGACACCAGACTCCATTGATCATCTATTTTTTGGTTGTTACATCATTGCTAGCCTTGCTTTCTTTTGGGTTGCTAGATGTAACTTCCCTTGGCGCAATAGGTCTTGGTCGGAAAATCTTCAATGGGCAATGAAGTTTCATTCTGGCAAGGATTTCTATTACTGTATTGCCCGGTTCTCTTTTGGTGCCTTATGCCACTTAATTTGGAAGAACATGAATAGTATTCTGTTTAGAGAACAAACGTTGGCGGTCCCGGCCATGAAAAACCATCTCATTAAACTTATTAAGGACAATGCTTTAACGTTCAGAAATAGGAGGCTTCAACGCAACTAGGGTTTTGACCCGATCATCTTCTCTTCTGAGGTCTTGGTGCTTTAATGTGCCTGCTATTTTGCTCCTTGAGGTGGTTGCTTTCCTGTTCTTGTTGTTGCTGTTCCTGTGAGGTTCTACTGCTGTTGTGGCTTGGTGTGGCTTGGTGCTTTGAAGCTGGAGTTTGCTGTTGCGAGGGTGTTTTTTCTGGTGGCTGTTCTGTGGCTGGCGTTGGCAGGTCTGTTCGGCTGGTTGCTGCTCGTTGGTTGTGGCGATTCCCCATTTTCTTTTGATAGCTATTGTTTGGCTGGCTGGTTGCCTTTGTTTTAGCTAGCTGGTTGCCTTGTTTGGCCCTTTTGGTGTTGTAGCCTTGTCTTAGTGACTTGGTGTTTTTGTCGGCACATTTCCACTCGTTCTGACTAGTTTGTCTTTATGAGTGTAAGTTTTTGGTTCTGATCCGCTTTGTACAGTTCTGGTTAAAGCTCAATATACTATTACTTCACCAATAAAAAAAAAAAATACATGTAGAGTTGGTGAATCTAATAATATTGAGAGATAGGAGACAACTTTACAAGGCTTCACTTTTTAGTCTTGAGCATTCAGTTATTATGCTTTCTTACTCACATTGTGTGTTGGAGATTTGAGATTTCTAAAGTCAGAGATTCCTCTTTCTTTGGCTGACAGAATTGAAGGTTCCTCAATAAAAGTTTTCATACAATCATTTTAGGGAGATTGTCTTTATAAATTAATT
Source organism: Eucalyptus virginea (assembly GCA_014182375.1). NCBI lineage: Eukaryota > Viridiplantae > Streptophyta > Magnoliopsida > Myrtales > Myrtaceae > Eucalyptus > Eucalyptus virginea. The sequence continues at coordinate 55,276,399 of CM024519.1, forward strand.
TCTATAACACTTTTTCCCAGTCCTGATGTTCAAAACTATGCACTACGAGAAACTTTGCTTTGATGTGTCAGAAGAGGGTAGTCAATTATTAGCTTACACTTTAGTTGTTGGACTTGCTTACATCTGTTAGTTTGACTGCAGGTTCCTTTTGTAGTCATTGATGGCAGTCAGTGGCCAGTAGCAGATTATGTTGTTGTGAACATGGATGGCTCAAGGCATCATCTACCTCTTACCACATTATGTCACCAACTACAGCTGATGAATTCTTCTCTCCTTACACATTCCTCCAGGCACTTTTTGGTCGTAAATACCCTGTAAGTTTGTGACGTGTAAACTTGATGCATATGGTTAACTGCAATGTTTCTTGCACCTTGAGATTTTTCTGATTATCTAGATGTTGCAATTCCTTTAATTTTGTAATGATGTATTTACTTTGGTACAAGTATCTGATCTGATGCTCTTGTTCCTCTATTTTTGAAGGTTGGACTGTTTGATGAGGAGAGAAAATTCTTCCATTAGGAAAGTATGTCAGTGCTGTTAGCCTTTTCTTTTGAAAATGAATTCCAGAGATCAGGTCAAGCAAAGATTTTCCTTATTTTTTGTAAGTTTTCCTCTCATCTACATTTTAATGGTGATGGATGGACATTCGATTAGTCTTGATGCTTGCTAGGGGAGATTCTTTTTTCAATTGTGGACTTACGCCCATGTACACTATTTTCTTTAGTTGTGAATTGCCTGTTTGGAAGTGTGTGTTTTTGTATTTAGCATGACACGGAGAGTTCCATAGTTTGTGTGATTTCGTGAATTTTTGGATGATCTGCACAACCTCCTATTTTTTTAGTATATTTCCCCCTCCATGTCAAAAGATAAATGTGTCTCCAGTTCCTTTGATGCTTGTCATTTGTTTATGTGATGATTTGTAAGCAAATAGTCTGCTTCACATGAATCAGTTCGTTGAGAATCGACCATCTCATACTTCCTTCTAGGATAGTTGACATGATTATGCTTCAGGGTCTACTACTTAGAAGTTTGATCTTCGGTAGGCAGCCCTTTTTTGACAGTACTCGTCTACTATTGAATTGACTGATTTGACATTTTCCAGTACCAAGACGACAAAAGATCAAATGATCATTGATCTTGCCCTCTTCTGGAGTAGTATTCTTCTTGGAAAGATGTCAATTGGTATCCTTGGTTTTGCTTTTGTAAGGTTGATAGCTATCGACCGAGTAAACTTGTAACCATATTCTGTATCCTAATGAATTCAAGACATTATAATTTTTTACTTTACTGGGCTTATGCTAAATCTTCTTTCCTCGTAAAATGGAACAGATGGAAAAAGTGGAGGCAACGTAGACAGGATGAGCAGGAGTAGCAGGAGCAACAGCAGTAGAGCCATGCTGCGGTTGATGAGCCCAACACTCTTGCGGAGGATGATCGGGAGATGTACCAGATGGATGGTTACGTGTAATTTGTCTAATGAGGAGGAGGAGATCCGTTTTTGTCCCATGCGGTCATCTTGTGTGTTGTTAGTGATGTGTGTTATCCGCGGAACTGGAGGTTTCACCAAAATGCTCTGTTTGTAAGAAGCTGATCTCTAATTCAATCCAGATTCTTGAGTATGGTAGTGATTTTGTTTCTGTTAGTTCAAGGGTGGAAAGTTCAAATTGTTAGCTTTTCTTCTTTAATTTATCCTCGGAAAGAGCACTCCTATCCTTTAAGGGAGAGTCCACAATGGACTGGTGATTGTTTTGTGTCAGTAACAATTCTTCGTGGGTCTCTCCTACTGTTAAAACTGTGTTGTTTAGTAAATTGAGCCTTATTGTTAAGTTTGTCACCTTGAAGTGGCTTTTGTTGTTGGTTTTACAATCGCACTTGGGCGGTGCTTATCTTTTCTTTGAATTTGTAAGTTCCTTTTTTGTCTTTGCAGAGTGACAGATTATATCCATTATTAGTTATGAAATGCGTAGCATGGCATCATATTTATAAAAAAGAAAAAAGAGATGTCGTGAGAGATGTTGTTAGCTTATCCATTACATAAATTTGGACTGACCATTTACTACCATTTTGAAAATAGTTTGTGAGTTGATTAATTGTGAAATAATTGGAGAAATATTTTGTGAAAGGAATTGTAAAAGATTATAGGTTGAGGGTAGGCGAGCCGCATGCAACCCTCGACCCTCAAGATCTAACTCAATAGACTTGTGAGAGTTGACCCTCGATGATCGATCCTTAGCGACCATTGACTCTAGAAAAAAAAGTGCGATTTCTTATGTATCAATGGTTGAGCATGAATTCACGTGATTGTGTCATGCGGTGTGACACAAATGTCTCTGTTGCTAGAAAACGGATGATCATTAGTGAAATTTTATTTGGCTCTTTACATAAAGAATATGGTACAATAAGTCTTTTGGGTTGATTGTATCAATTAATTATTAATCATTATTATAGTATGAAAAATAATCAATTCTAAATTCTTAATGAATATTAGAGGGAAAATGCGTGCATTAAATAGAGTTTTGCCAACAAATATGATTTCTAAATTCTTAATGAATATTAGAGGGAAAATGCTAGCTTGGTTTTGTCTGTGGCTAAGAAAATAGATGCATGTAATATCTTAGGGCCTGAAGAATGGTACACCTCTGTAAAAAATAGTTGAGAGTAAAAGTCCCAATTACAAACCTATTAAATTTCTTGATTCGTTGTCCATGGATGAAGGGAAACGATTTTATCATTTAACTTTTTTTGTTATATTTATGCAAGAGGAATATATAATGCTTCCATTATGATTATTCGAAAAGAAAATGACCATTATCAACATGGTTTTGTTAATGAGTGCTTTGAGATACTTATACTAAAAATGACAAGCTTATATTTATGAGGTGTTTAAGAGTGTCCTATTAACAAAATTCTTATTAAAATAGGTACAAAAGGGCTTGGCCCCTGATTGTTGGGAGATCCACATGGCTCATTAGTGTATAATACAATTTTTTTTTGGTATTGTACTTGCCAAATAACTGAATTTTCGTTACTTTTTCTTTGGAATGTGATGAAAGTGAAGATTAAGGCTGAAGTATGTAGATCATGCTTGTAAGTTGTTCTTTTTTTCCCTAGATGTAATGGTGGCTTACTTGTTTCAACAAGTGAAAAATGAAATTAACAATTACGAATGACATATTCTAAAATGCCATAATTTTGTAGTTTTCAATCAATTCATATCGACTTTCTCACGTTGCTACCTTTTTTGGCCAAATTAATAAGTAGATGGGTGACAAACAACTAAGAGTAATTTGGAAAGAGCAAGTCAATATTGATATTAGTAAGATAATAGAGGTGTAGAGAATTGCTAATACGGACAATAGGGACAAGCGTATTTCTTAATTTGGCATCCAATTAGATTTTAAATTTTACATTTGAATCTAATGTCATTGATGCTATGGAGTAGTGTCATTTCATCGTTAGTATCCTCACAGTAAAGTCATCTTTCATAGAATATTGTAGATTACATATGCACACTATAATTTACAATTAAAATCGAGTTTTTTCTAGCATCTTTATTTTCGTTTTCACTTAATCCACTGATGTTGATGGTTGAGGATTAAAGCGGTTAGGAACAACATCTGCATTTGAAAGAGAGAGAAAATTATAAGAATGCGATGCCTCGTGAGAGCGACATTTTGCTTCCAAAAATTATGCGAAGATATTACTATAATAACAAAAATCCAATAACAACAAATTTTCCTTTCAAGTGATTCTATTGAAACCAATTATTGTCCAAAAGTATTAAATGGGCAATATTCATTGACTATACTATCTAGTTTGTTCCTAAAATAAAAATGAGAATGGATGAAGTGAGTTTAGATTTCAAGGTGAGTAGCTAACGTTAAAATTATTTAAAATAAAAAGGAAAAAGGAAAAAAAAGATGTGCTTCTAGTGCCATTTTAATGGGAAGAATTTTCATTCCCCTATACAAAGAATTTACATTTTCAAGATCATCTTGCGAAGTCTTCATTCTCAAAGAGAAAAACAAGCCAAGCAAAAAGCTGACCCATCACATATCAGAAAAAGAAATTGGCCCTCAAACTCTCAGTCTATTTCTCACCTTCGTTTAAGTTGCCTCCAATTGCCAAGTCCATAGTCTCCAACCAAAGTCAATTTTCATATTCCCTTCTTCCATTCACTCTAGCCCGCACAACACGCGCAAATTGCCAAGCAAAGTGTTCTCTAGAGGCAGAAAAGCCCTTCAAAAAGAACAAAAGTGTTTCAATGGCTACCGAGTCAAAAAGAAGAAGAAGAAGAAGAAGAAGAAGAAGAAGAAGAAGAAGAAGAAAAGCACTTCAAAAAGCTGTTCTGGAAAAAATACAAGAAGAATCAACATCTTCTTATGAAAAAAAAAAAAGAATTCAAAATTGACACCCCACTCTTATAAAGCTCTTCACAGTTTCCAGTAGCACTCATCCTGACCTTTGTTTCCCAAATATACCCGCTTCCTAGGGCTTCAAGTCATGAAACTTGTGAGCATTAATTTTGGAGAGTTTCCATCATGCCCCTTGCTTCTTTGTATCGCTCTTGCCTTGTGCTTTCACCAAGTCTCTCCTACCACCGATGAAATAGATAAACTCGCACACCTCGCATTTAAGGCTGGCATAATTGGAGATCCTTTTGGCATGCTCAACTCATGGAACAATAGCATTGGGTTTTGTCAGTGGTATGGCATTACATGCGGCTGGAGGCATAGGAGGGTCATGGTCTAGGTTCTAAGCTCCAACGGGCAGGTTTTAAGTTCCAAAAAAATGAGAAATCTGTACTCGAGAATATGTTATAGGTTCTAGGTGGAACTTGTAAGAAACCTGGAACCGCTCGTCTCTATATGTATCTGCCATGACCACACCCATTTTCTAGTCCCTTTTCACAAAATCAGTCAAGGCTTTGTCCGCGGCACAAGTGAGAACCCTAGCTCTATTGGAAGCTCTCACTTTCATCTCCAATAGCCATATCCAGTTCAACCCAATCTATCTTAAGTTAGACAGGTTTGATTTGGTAAGTGTTTTGATAACTCGGGAAGTGGATTACTTCAAATGAAAAAAAGTGTCTACTTACCAAGGATAGTTTGAAGCTCCTTCAGCCCACCCGCAGGTTATTTTAGCCCATCTCCGCAGGATGTCTAATTCGGTTGCTGATCGGGCTGCGAAGACCCAAACTCTTTGAACTTTACCACGTTTGGATGCCCCCTTCATGGGCCCTTTGAACTCTTTTGAGTAATGAAGTAAAATCACTCTTCAACCAAGAAAAAAGATGGGGAATTCTCTCTTCTAGGCATTCCCACGTGAGGATTTGATTAGCTCAATAAATAAATTAAGAAGTGGGAAAGGGAAACATAATGATTGCCTAATAGCATTATTGGTATGAATCCAAACTCTAGGGTATCATCATGTGCTTTGACTTGTTTCTTTGAATTTTTTTTTTATCCCGTCAATGTGTAATTGATAGTTGATGACAGGCACATCATGGCGTTCTTTCGAGGGAAATAAAATTTGATTTGTTTAGAAAATATTTAGTCGTTGGATAGGCCTTTTCTTAACTTGTTCGAATACTTCCACTATGAGAGAGAGAGAGAGTGATTTGGAGAGGAAGTAAGTAATAAATTACTTCAGTTTGTCCCCTTCAATGCAACATTTTCATTTCCTGTGGTGATTTTCTATTATAAAATATTTAGTCTTCTTTTTTCTTTGGTCAAAATAAAATATTTAGTCTTCGGGAGAATCTCTTTCTACATGCTCAAATACTTCCAAAACAAGGGTAGCTATCTATGGCCATGACCGATCCAACAAAATTCAATTGCAAACTGGTCGCTTCCTGGGGCAGTGGACCCGGTACTTTTGTCACGCCCCGAATCCCGAGCACGCCAATATCCCTCGGTGGTCGATTAAAAATGCGACGTCCTAGGACGTGTTGCCGACCCATTCTTTTTATCTTTCGATTAAACGCATGCGGAAGTGAATTAAATAAATACTCAATCAACCAACAAATCAAGGATAGTAAAACACAACAAATATTGCCGAAAACAACATATTTATTTATCCACTGTTACTTCTAGGAAGTTTGATAATTACAAGCGTTTCTACAGTCACTTCCTATCGACCCTCTCAAAAACTCTCAAGGATTAGGGTTAATCCAAACTTCACTAACAGCAGGGCCAGCCAAAAAGTGTTGCATCTCGCACCTACCACATCCGCACTTAGTAGATCTCCATGCCACGACCCTAAAAATGGTTAACAACAACAGGATGAGATAAAATCTCAGCGAATCAACTTCCTAAACCTCAATTAGGATGCAAATTCATACAAAGGCAGCCTAATCATGCAACGGCATCCAATCTTACCTCGTCTTGGCACACCTCTACATATTAATACGTCACATATGCCATTATCGATACAATAAGTGTGACATCCTGAAATTTCAGTCATTGTTTCAATTGAATAAGTCGGGCCTTTCATCGATGTGCTTATAGTGTTATTCTCTGAGTTGATCACTCATAAGATAACTAGACTATCTAAGAAAGTCATTAAGGGATTTTAATACAATAGACTTGAGAATTCGACTAGGAATCGACTATTCGACCGTATTCATCTACAAAGATCATTACGGCACAGTTAAAAAGCGATCGAGGATCAGAGATAGGTCGGTTCGACTAATATATGTGACTAAACGTGGGTGATTCCACTAAATTGCAAAATTCTCGTCGATCGGCACTAGACTGATTTTTTTGTCGTTTTGGTACCATGTGTTGGCATTTGAAATCTTGAGATTTTCATGACCACCGAGAGTTGCCAATGTGCCGAAGATGCATGTTGTGGCTTAAAAATAATCTGCCACGGGTCAATTGCACTAAAAATTTCTGAAAGCTACGCGGTTGGTTAGGTCACGCTAAAATCACGCCAGATTGAAATTAACCGTGAATTTGAATCCGATTTCAGAAATTGAAAGTTTTGTCATGTTACAAGTCTTTTAGTAATGTCAACTCATCTTCCGAAAATTTTTCTCGCAAACCGAGATTTTTGTGAAAATTCAAAGTGAGGCTATTTTTGTCTGGAAAATTCAGGGGACCGTTTTTTCTTGTATAATTGGGATGCAAGTTGGTTCTATTGGTGAGGAAAAAATGTCAATTTGATCGTGGTTACCTTAGTTGGATTTTTGAGGGCCGAATTGAATCAATTCAAGAGAGAATTGAAGAGGATTTGGGGAAAATTCTCCAAAATTCGTAGCCCCTTAATCCCTCAACCTGTGGACCACTTCAATAGCTTCTAAAGGAAGCTTTGTGGCTGGAAATTTGCTGAGGAAGCCAGCCCATCCATGTGGGGCCTCTTCAAGGAGACAAAAGGGATAGGAAGGAGCATGGAGGGACCCTCCAAGCTTGGCTGTCCCCTTCTTCTTCCTTTGCATTTGTTTTCTCCATTTTCAACCCTTTTGGAGCTCAAGAAGTTGTAGAGAAGGAAGCCAGTTGCCCCCTAGCCGTCGAGCAGCCCATTGAAGCCCTGGAGTCGTGCCCGCACACCCGCGAGCTGCTTGTTTGCCTGTCGCTGTTGCATGCCTGTCCATGAGTCTAGCCGTGCCATCTCGCCTCTTATCACACTCAGCCATCGTCCCTTACGTCCCTTAGCTATTGTGGAGGTCACTGGAGCTCAGCTCACCGCCGTCCGGCAGCTGCCTCCACTTGCTTGGTCGCCGTTGTCCCATCCCTGCTGTTTCGCGCCAAGCCAGTTGCTGGTCCACTTGCTCGGCCCAAAGCATAACCGAACCCCCTTGGCTAGCCGTGTACTGTTTGGCTCGCTTTGGACACCTTTCGAGCCTCGAAAGGGGTCGCCACTTGAGAGTTTGTTGCTCGTCTCCGCCTCGCCGTCGCTGTGGTCTCGTCGAATTGTTAAACCAATGAGTTTACTCACTAATCTTTGCTTAGAGAGTTAATGATGCTTAAGGGTTGATTAGTTTAGGTTAAGCTTGAATTAAGTGGTTAGTTAGAACAGATTAATGATTTAATTACTCGTTTATACATATTAGGTGGTTAGAGTAGCATAATTAGCAATTAGATAGGCTGTATTATTTATCTAGATAGGTTCAGAAATTTTCCGGGCCCATCTCAATATTTAATTAGACTTTTTCGGCCTAAGTTGCTATTTTTGGTATTTATTGGTAATTATTTAATTATTTATTATTTTTCCAGAAATTAGATCGGGATAACCGGTGATTGGAATTTCATGCTGATTGCATTGGTGTGATTGGTTTGTTTATTTGAGTGCTAGATTGTGCAATTTGAGTGTTAATTGCAATTTTGGGTATTTATCCCAAAATTTTATAATTTCAGTATTTAAGTAGAAAATTACCGGGCGTCGGTTTACAATGCCGAAAATGTTTTTATAGACTATATAATTAGTGGGATTTTATAAATTAAAGATATGATATTTTTGGCTCAGGCCTACCGTGTATCCATACACGATTATTTTTATTGGGTACTTCGGTTAGTTGGTGAGCACATTATAAGTATCACACAACTTTGGTGACAATATTATTATATATCTATTATCAACTTAGGGTGAGCAATACTTGAATCGATCGAATTGTGTGGATGGTATCGATGGTATGGAGTCGAGTGAGTTGACCGATCGATGTTTGATCTGAATTGAAATGATTGGATGATTATATGAATTGTATTCACATGCAGGAAGGCTCTGAGGTAAATGTAAGTCAATTGTCTTATGTGTGCATAGGTAGTCTTTGGGTGTATTTCATTCATAGTTAGAGCTTAGGGGGTGAACTTGTTGAGACATTATCTCACCCCGTCGTGGGCTAACATTTTTAGGTTCTTAGATGGCAATGCCTCCCGAGCGTTTTGGACAGTCGAAGAAAATCACCGAACAGGTCTCTCAGATCCCTCTCTTAGGGAACCAAGGAGCTTGAGTCTATGAACTCGTAAAGTCCACCGTGTGGGTTGATGCGGGTCTACCCCGAAGAGTGCTCAATCAATTCATGTCGTGGTATCGTTATGAGCGAGATGGACCCAAGGAAGGTCCCCTGCCGGAATCTGAAATCCCTATGTCGGTGATGGAGATAGCTTTTGGTCAGAGTATGGCTGACCCTCTAAGTTATGTGGTAGACCCTAGTTCCCCGAAGCCAGAGACCCTGGAGCCTTCTGTGGAAGATTCGAACGCTTAGAGGACTAGTGGTTTTGGTTGTGTTGTTTGTTAGACCCCTCTCTACTTTTGTAGACTTGGTTATATAGACTAGACTTGTATATATGACTAGTCCGTTTGTATAAAAGTGTGTTGTGGTTTGTGATTTTGTGGCATTGCTTTTCTATCCCATCTCTCTATTGTCTGGGGATTTAATTATTTGCTTCCGCATGCGCTTTAAAATGAATGGGTTGGCAATGCATTCTGGGACGTCGCAAATTTAATCAACCACCGAGGGATGGACACGTGCTCGAGGATTGGGGCATGACAATAAGTATAATCAATAATCAGAACACATAAATCTCATACACCAAGCATCCACATGGGTCCCAATTATAAGGTAAAACCCGTTTTGGCACGTCTTATACCATGCCTAACAGTTTAACCCTATAATCAAGTGCAATGCATCATCATCATTCACACGCGTTCCAATTATTACAACCCCTTGAGTCACGGCCAACACACGAGTTGGCGGTCTTCCGGCATGACCAGGTATCATTTCGCCCCATTGGGCACGGCATCGTCTAGAACCCCCACCCATACGGCATTTTATAAAGGAACATCAGTTCGGCCTCAACCGCTGGTTGGCAGCCGAACCCCCACCGGGCATTCGATAAACATTGGGTATCGTCCCCAAACTCTCATTGGGTGACGGGTTCAATTAACTGACCACACAAGCACGCCAACACTCAAGCCAATTTTATATCTTTAATCAATTAGCTCAGTGTAAAAGAGTTCAAGCTTAAATAACAAATCTCAGAAAACCTTTACATTTAAAATTTCGGTAAAATAACCATATGTGGTCACGTATTTAAAATCAACCCATCAAACCTTATACACTTTCATTTTAAAACATCATTACCCCCTTTATCACGTAAAAATATGGCATCCAAACACGACACCTCAAAATTTGCTATTTTCTTACCAATAAACCATCTTTAAAAAAATAGCATTTAAAATACATTATATGGGCAATCAAATATCATGGCATTACATGCTCAAACGATCAGAATCAAGTGTAAATTCATCCAGTAAAATGAGCATAAAATTCTACTTAACGGCTAATCAGTCATTAATTAAGCTAATCATGATTAATTAGGTTGATTACAGTTAATTAAACTAAACTCGATGAATTAGCCTAACTTTAATTAATTAAAAATTAATTGACATTAATTAAAATAAGTACAATTAAATAAATTACAATTAAAATAAATAAATTACAATTAAGTAATTAAATTACGATTAATTAATCTAATCATGATTAATCTAATCTAATCATAATTACTTAAAATAATCACTGTTAATATTAAACTAATCACCCCTAAACGCAATTAACGCCCTAATCAATGATTAGGAGGTTAACTCACCAATTTCCGGTGATGACAAGCCCGCGGTGACTAGGGCTGAGCACGGTTCCCAGTTCTACCCGGGAGCCAGAGAACGGAACCGGAGGGTTCGGTTTGGTTCTCAGTTCTTGAGTGGTTGGTTCCGGTTCTCGGTTCCATTTTTCGGGAACCGACGGTTCCGGTTCCGGATCACCAGAACCGAAACCGGAACCGGAATCTGGAATCGAGACCGGAGTACCCTTCATAGAAACCTGATTTTTCTTCTCTTCTCCATTTTCCCTTCTTTCTATTTCCCCTGCATCGCTCAATCCTAATTTTTCTTCTCTTCTTCGCTGTCCCTTCTTCCTATTTCCTTTACAATGCTCCACCCCCGAGTCACCGATGACCCCACACTGGTCGACAACGTTCAGGTCGAAATCCATGGCCCTACACATCTTGAGAGTCTCGGGCTCTTAGGGTTTGGGGCATAGCGGTTCTTGTTTTTTTTTTTTTTTTTTTTTTTTTTTGTGTCCCTTCCTTCACTCTCGGGTGGTGGACGGAGTGATTGCGAATGTGGGGGTGGAGAGAAGGGAAAGGGGAGCGAGATGAAGCGGAGGAAGGGTGGTGGGTGGGTGGGTGCTAACATGGTTGCTTGTTTCGACTTGCAAAGTGAGAAAAGTCATTAAAGAGAGAACTGCCAAAAGGGATGAGGAAGGAGGGTGGTGATGATGATGATGATGAGGACGGCGAGGAGGAGGAGGAGGAGGAGGAGAGGAGGAGCGAGCCGCTCTTGAGCTAGATTGCCATATGGGGGAGGGCCTCAATGTGGCGCGAGATGGGAGGAAGAGGGGAAAGAGAAGGAAGACGACCGTTTCTCTTCTTCGCCTCACCTGGTTTGACGAGCTGCGACTAATTTTGCCATTGCCCGGTTTGACGATGCTGCCGGCTCTCGCCGTCGCATGTGCAGTGTCCCAACGATGAGCTACTGGGGGGCCGCAACGCCGCCGTTGTTCCACCGTCGGCCGTCCTCAACCTCGCCCACTTCTCCAATCTATCCTTACTTCTCGATCAAGTCCTCATCGACCTCTTCTTCATAAGCTCTTGCTCCGTGTCTGTTTTGTGGGTATCTTTATCTAGATTTTCTTTGCTTTGTCTGATTTTCGTGTCTACGGGTAGAAAGGTCGGAGCTTGAGCCGAGCTCAAGTGGTCGATGGTTTTCATAGACCAGTCGATGGTTTTGGAGATGTGGTCGAATTGGTGTTGAACATGTGTGGGTGCCAATATGCACAAAAGATTAACTCAGTACAGAGAATTAGCAAAATAAGGAGTTGCCAACACATAAAAACCAATTCGATGCATAATCTGAGAAGGATGTAAAAGTTTTGCTAGGTTTTTGGTTTTGAATGTCTAACAAGGTCCCATTCCTCCATTGATAGGGCACAAAGAAAACCAACTCCCTCGTCGAAGGCGCGTCAACGCAAGCCCCCACAATGCGTGATGGAGCAAGGCAAGATCTTGCAATGTTTGATGGAGCAGCAGCAACATTCTTACGTTGCTTAACAATGTATATACTCATTGTTAAGCAAACTAACATGGTAAAGTTTTTGGCTACTGGTTATGAAAACTCTTGTGCAAATAAAAGATATCTAACTTGCTATTGGGCTGGTTGCTTCGCTTGTTATGCTATTTAGTATACTTCGTTTGTGAATTCGTGTGTCTTCCGCCTATCCTACATCTTCATTGGGGATTGTTGGTCCAAACCATTAAATTTTGAGATGCTTTGTCTGTCGAAATACTTCATATGATCAATAACTTTAATGAGCAGTTATTTATGTATCACATTCTGGTTTGATCAAATATGCAATATGGAAATCAAATAGGGAGGTTGATCCAAATTTAAGTTCTGCCTTTTCCCTTTGGGTTTAGCAAATGGTAATGTGGATTTTAAATTCCATAGGAGTTTTGTCCTTCTTCGTTATAGTTCAAATCTTAAAAAGAAAAGAAAAAAAAAAGAACATGTTGGAATTTAGAACCGACCCTGGAACCGATGATAGGGTAGGTTTCAAGTTCCAAAAAATGAAGAACCTGTACCCAAGGGTAGGTTCCGGGTTTCGAACGGAACTGAATTGGAACCTGGAACCACTCACCCCTAGCGGTGACAGCGGCGCGACGGCAGCGGAGACACGAGTCTCATAGCACCAATGGTGGCACCAACGGCATGGCGAAGGTGGCAGCCGCGGCTCAAACCCACGGCCAAGGGGGAGGGCTCAACTTGGGGGTGGTGGTGGCAGTTTGAAGCCACGGTAACCTGGACGGCCGAGTGAGCGGCGATGTTGGGCAAGCGGTGGTGCCGAGCAAGTGGCAGCTCGTCGGGCTTGACGGCGAGATGGCGGTGAGGAAGGCGAACGGTGTGACTCCAAGCGGCGGATGGAGGTGGCGTGGTGGTGAGTTGGGGGTGTGGGCAGCGGTGGTGCTAGTGGTGAGGAGTTGGGCGGCAGCAAGGGAAGGAAGAAGAAGAATAAGAAGAATAAGAAGAGGAGGAGGAGGAGGAGGAGGAGGCTCGGTTGAGATGGGGGGCAGAACAAAGAGGGAGAGAGAGAGGACAAAAGAAAAAAGGAGGGGGGGTAGGAGGTGACGTGAGGAGGAAAAAGGCGAGAAAAGAAAGAGAGAGAGAGGGGGAAAGAAAGGGGAAGGGAGGAGGACAAAAGGAGAGGAAAAGGGGATAAAAGAAAGAGAGAGAGAGAGAGAGGGGGAAAGAAAGGGGAAGGGGAGGAGGAAAAAGGGGAGAAAAGAAAGAGAGAGAGAGAGAGGGAGGAAAGAAAGGAGAAGGGAGGAGGAAAAATGGGAGAGAAGAAAGAGAGGGGGAAGAAAGGGGAAGGGGAGGAGGAAAAAGGGGAGAAAAGAAAGAAAGAGAGGGGGGAAGAAAGGGAAGGGAGAGAAGGAAAAAGGGAAGAAAAGAAGAGAGAGAGAGAGAGAGGGGGAAAGAAAGGGGAAGGGGAGAAGGAAAAAGGGAAGAAAAGAAGGAGAGAGAGAGAGAGAGAGGGGGAAAGAAAGGGGAAGGGGGAATGGATAGTAGAAAAAGGGGAAAAATCATGTGGTGGGGAAGATAAGAGAGAGGAAAATGACAAAGGAAAAGAGGGGAGGGGGATGTTACAACTTCACTTTGGTCAAAATAAAATATTTAGTCTTCAGGAGGTTCTCTTTCTACATGCTCAAATACTTCCAAAACAAGGGTAGCTATGGCCATGACTGATCCAACAAATTTCGACTGCAAACTGGTCGCCTCCTAGGGTAGTGGACCCAGTACTTCACTTTGGGCAAAATAAAATATTTAGTCTTCGGGAGGGTCTCTTTCTACATGCTCAATACTTCCAAAACAAGGGTAGCTATGGCCATGACTAATCCAACAAAATTCAACTACAAACTGGCCGCTTTTGAACCTTTTCAAACTTTATTTGGTTTTAAAGTTTGCAATTGAAAATATGTTTCATAAGCTAATAAAACAATTTACTGGCGTTGTCCACTAATATAAATTGCCCATTGCCAAAGAAAGATCCATGTCCATAAGGATGAATTATTAAAAAAGGCTTAAACTTATTGTAAATGTGTCAATTCAATTCTGAATCTTTTTTTCGTCAATTCAGTCCTAAATTTTTTACAAAAGTGCCAAATCAGTTCATCCAGTCTATTTTAACCAGCCGACGCTGGGCGACGCTAACATCAACAATTTTAAATAATATATTTTCTCTAATTGCTTTATTTTTCATTTTTATTTTTATTTTTTCTCTTCTTCCTTCCCTCTCCTTTTTTCCCCACACTAGTTAATGAGGCTCGCCAACTATTAGCAAGGGTCACAAGCAATCTATGTAGCACTAATACGAACACACGACATGTGGTACAACACACAAACATGCCATTTTAAAAATTAAAAAAAAAAAAAGAGAATTCCAACACGTTCGACACGTTGTATGTTAAATATAGTTTTATATATATGAACAAATAAATAATTAAAAAAATCTTAGAATTAATTCACATTAAAAACATCAATCCAACATTTGTTTATATTATCCATTATTTTAATTTGACAAATTCAACTACATTTCATTGCAATAATCCATAAAATTTTGAGAAAAAAAAAAAAACAACCCACATTCCACTATTAAATTTAGGGATATGTGTACAACAAGTCCTAAAACTTGTCAAATTGGTGTAATCAAGTCCATTTATTAAGAGTATCAATTTGTTTAACGGAAAATGCTGAAGTAGTATTTTTAATTTATTTATTTATCCCACGAGGAAATTTTTATTACTTTTTAAAATCTTAATTAAAAAATAGTAAAAAACTTTTAAAAAAGCTAAAATAATTCTAAAAAAACTGTAAAAAAAAAAAAAAAAAAAAAAAGGTAGGGTCGTGGGTGGTTGAGCACGCCGTTGTCGCCGCCATTATCAAAGGGGGCTGCTGATCGATAATGGCAACAACAATGGTTGCCGACTCTAGGTAGCGGAGGGAGGGCGGCCCTCATTGGCCTAGGTAAGGCTTAGACAAAGCTTTCCCTATATTGGCGACATCGACCCTCACCTATGGCCGTGAGCCTCCCTAGCCCTAGGCAAGGCCTCGCTGGCCCTAGGCGAGGGCCGACAACCTCGCTAGGCCCCAAGCAAGGGCGTGGCGTTGCCTAGGTTGGGTCAAGCTTCACTCGAGCCTTAGTCGAGGCATCACCCAGATCTAGGCGGGTCATCACCTAAGTAGTACTGACACGTGACACGTGACATGATGCAACACGACACGCAACACACCGTTTCTAAAAAAATAAAGAATTTCGACACCTTGGAATACATTATATATTAAATATATATCTTTATATATACATAATAAATTATCATTTTTATGAATATTTCAATCAAATCAATTTAATTCAAATTCATAAATAAATAATAAAAAGTCTAGAATGAATTTACACTAAAAATATTAATCTACCATTCATTAATATAATTCTTTGTTTCAATTTAACAAATTCAACTCCATTCCAATAAACCATAAAATTTGGATAAAGAAAACAAGCAATTCACATTCTAGATTCATGTGTTAGACGTATCGTAAAGAAAGAAAAAAACTTGGGGTGTGAATTTTGTATAATGGGAAGCGAGAGTCAATAGAGAAGAGAAACCTAAGTTTTTCTTCTTTTCCATTTTCTTATTTTTATTATTTTTTCATATATATATTTGACCCTCCATTTATTGAAAATTTTTAAAATTGATCTCACGGATCGAGTCAAAAACTCGCATGTCGAAGAGTGTCGAAAAAGTTGATTATGTGTCGGATTTTTAACACATGTTAATCAAATATCTGAAAGTGTCCAAGAGTGTCGGACACGTGATGAAGTGTCTGACACGACATGAAGGCTCTTGGTACTTCCTAGGCCATCGTCGACCCTTGCTTGGCCGGAGAGGGCCATCCCCCCCTCCCGGCCGCCTAGGGCTAGCAAGGTCACCAGCCCCTTCCGACAGGAGCAATAGCAATGGCGCCCAGTCCCCACAATCCCTACCTTTTTTTTTAAAATATATTTATATTTTGACCCTTCAATTATTTGAATTTTTTAAAATTGATCTTATGCTTGTCAAAATCGCGTGTTAGAATTCCGGACTCACGTGACAGGAAGAGTTGATCATGTGTCAGATTTTCTGATACTCATTGATCGCGTGCCGGAGTGTCGGACACGATATGAAGACTTCCGAAGAGTGTTGATGTTTCTTAACGTGCGACATGGCTTTGCTTAGATTTGCCAGCCGTGGGCAAAGGTGACCTTGTTGACCTTAGGCAAAGGCGGCCATGGTGGGCTTCGCCAAGGCTTGAGCGATGATGACAATTTGCTTTTGTTTATGCATATGTCCTTAATTTAATGGGCGGATCATAGCGTGAGAGATGGCAGGCACTTTGTGAATGCAAGATCGCAGACGATGATGCACTGCCATGCTCGTGAACTTAGTGCGAAGGGTAGAATCGTAATACTGAGCGACGAGCAACGGGTGCGTGCAGTGCACGCGCCTTTACAGCCGCGTGGGCAAGTGTAATGCACGCGCCAGTCATTCTCTTTGCAGCGTGGGGCGCGTGGAAACATGCTGCGTGGGGGGGCATAAGACGCGTGGGGCGTGTGTATTCCACACGCTGTCTCCCCTCTCGCACCTGGTCACGGATTTTCTCCATTTTTCCGCCCTCTTTCAATTACGTCTTTCGTCATTCGGATTTTCTCGAACAAAATCCCTTCGTAGACATTTCAACAATAGGTAGATAACATGAAAATGACCAGCATTCGATTGACGAATCTTTATCTTTATCCATAATATTTTAATAAGTGAAAAAATCATAAGATCCTAAACCATGCTTTGATATCGACCGTAAGTGATAATGTAATTTTTTTATGTGGAAAACACAAAATAGGAGATCTTTGATCTTCATAATTTTTCACAATTAGAGGGATAAAGACATACATTTATCTATAGCAAAACATTAAAAATATTTGTCGCAAAAAACCGAAGAGAAGAAAAGATCTAATTTCACTCCATTAATTTACTTTTTCTTAACGTATTTTATCCGATGAAGGATAAAATATAGCGTTCATTTTATGTCGTGGATAGAGAGATGATCAGATTTTATTTATATAGACTGTCAATAAGTGCCTTCCATCAAAACACATTTTACCTTCATATTTTTTCATAAGAATCATAACTTCTTCGTAAGGATTGCATCTTCTCTTTCACGATAGTTGCAACCTTTCGTAACCAATACGTTTTTAGCAATGAGGACTTCTTTTTGACGAGAGTTTGAGCCGCCAATGGTCCTTTTTTACGAGAGTTTGGTGGGCCGCCAATGAGGACCAATGAGGACCACTTCTTTTTTACGAGAGTTTGGTGGGCCGCCAATGAGGACCTCTTCTTTTTGATAGATGATGACAACACACAATCCCGTCCTTTCACGTGAAAGACCGAATGGTTTCTTGTCGTGATTTTCAATTATAGACTATATATTTGTTGGGAGGGTCCTTTTTTTTGTTCATAGACTTCCAATATCCAATCCAGAGATCCAAGGTAGGTTTACAAAGATAGAGCAGTAGAGCTATGATCGACAGATCAAACAAATGATTCCAGCCTCTTCATAACGTGGTTGGAGTTCATTAGCGGAGTCTACGATCAAATTGAGAGAGCAAGAGAGAGAGGAGCAAATTAGGAAGCAACAACTAGCTAAGCTATTTCTATTAGAGGGATGTCGAGCGCAAACCCGGGTAATTCTCTTCATTTTTCTTAATTTTTTAATTTTTTTAATTTTTTTTTTGTCTTTGCGCTCTACTTTCATTTGTTCTTAACCTAAGTCATTGTTGTTATTCTTGATAAGTCATGCTTTTGCTCTTAAACTTTTTAAGAAAAATTTGTTTGGTTGTAATACCATTTAGAAGATTCAGGTAAGACCTTTCTGCATCCACAATCGTTCATGATCATTAAGTAAGACATTACCTTGCTGTGAACTTAGTCTTGTTTGATTCAATGCAAAATCAGATAGCTCATGAAATAGGGTACCAATTTCCACTATTTTCATACATAGAGTATGTATTTTCAAGAAATAGGATTTCAATTCTCAAGCTTTTTGGGATCCAATATTTAGCCTTTAAAGATTGTCTAAGGGACCTAAAGTGGAAGGGCTAATTTATGCACATATGGGGCGAGCCATTGAACAACCTTCTATCTCCTAGAATACAATCAATTGTGCTCACATAGTTTTTTTTTTTTTGGCAGAGTGTGACAACTTGTCCTATAGACTTTGCCCACCAGCTCATTATGTAGCGAAGATAAGTTCAGTTACTGAATTATTGAAATCACCGGAGCTTAAATTTGGTGCCTTTAAAGTTGGGGACCACAAATGGTGAGTTCTCAAATTTCCCTTTTGTTTTATCTAACATGACGCTCATATCTTTTGGAACCACAATGAACGCAATCTAGGGATACAACGCTTAATCAATTCACAACTAATTAAACATTTCATTTGTCCTTTCCAGGAGGCTACAACTTAAACCTAAGGGACTCACCCATAAGGGGAAGGTATATATGTCCTTGTTTTTGGTAATAGATGAGCCACATAAGCTTGGACGCCATGAGAAGGTCCTAGTCGACTACAAGTTTTTTGTGTTCGACTACAGTTGCAACAAGTACGCCATCTTCAAAGGTTGATTATCACGAAATTCATAATCAATGCACTTCCGGTAACATCATCGTAGTTTAGAATTAACAACAAAGTTATATCAACTAGTGGAATTGTGTTTGCAGAGAGAGGGAAGGAATTGAGGAAATTCAGTAGAGGGAACACCCGATGGGGGTTTTCGAAGTTCCTTTCCTTGAAGAGTTTCGAAGATCCTAAAGGGAAATACCGTGACCGCAAAAATTGTGAAAATTGTGAAATTGGGGCTGAGCTTGTGGTTAGCAAAACTACAAGGAGAGAGGAAATGATCACCATCAAAAACCCATCTCCCATCGAATTCACTATGAAGATCCGAAATTTCTCCGCATCTGAGTCGGGCTATCAGTATTCCGAAGCCCTTTGGTTCGAAGGGAGGCATTGGTAAATTCCCTGAACAAAAGAGTTGTCAAAGAAATGAAATTAGCTTCTCTCCTTTTGCCTCTTTTATAAAATCAATTTATTTTTGTTGCTTATGTTTCTATGCGGAAATAGCTAAAACTCAACTTTTTTAACTGTAATTATGATGTGTAGGAAGTTAAAGGTGCGTCCCCGACGGGACAAGGAGAAAAAGAAGAGGCTGTCCGTTCACTTAGAAGCGCGAGGCATTTCTTCGTCGAAACGTCTTTTTGTAGAAGCCATCTTGCGTGTGTTGAACAGCGACCCTGGAAAACATAAGACATACCAAGGTATGTATTTCTTTTCTTTTCCTCTGTAACAGCCGTGTCTGGATTAAGTTTTACTCCCTCTCTGTTTTTTTTTTTCCCTATTTTTTACATAATCAAATTTTTACGCCACACACTTTTTCTTCCTATTAATCCAAAACATTCGAAATTTTGACAATGTGCAAGTGTTGGCAGGTAGTTTCGCACATAATTTTTGTATATATATATATATATTTTTTTTTTTTAAATTTGAATGATATATTTTGTTTTTCCATTTTTGTTTAATCCAAAAGAGGCGGGCCAACACAAATACATATAAGTATTACCATATATAAATCCTGCAAAAAATTAAAAGAAAAACATGCGAATTTTTTCCAGATTTTTTTATAAATGAATATAATTTTCATTTTATGGAAAAATTCCAAGTGGCTTTTTGAAAGGGCTCAAAGCCCAA
This sequence comes from Eucalyptus virginea, assembly GCA_014182375.1. Taxonomy (NCBI): domain Eukaryota; kingdom Viridiplantae; phylum Streptophyta; class Magnoliopsida; order Myrtales; family Myrtaceae; genus Eucalyptus; species Eucalyptus virginea. The sequence continues at coordinate 55,296,292 of CM024519.1, forward strand.
CCATATGACTACCGAACTTTTGAGTATCCTAGCAACAATTTATAAGCACGTGAGTATTTTCTATTGAAAGACCAATGTTATCTCTCTTCATCGGTCCCGATTGAGCACGATTATGCCGATTGGGCGTGGCTTCATCTACATTAATTTTCTTTTAAAGCTAATAAGTATTTTTTGGGGGGTGTTGCAGTTAACGGTTGGCTAAATGCCAATTATCGCATCTGCGGTGAACCACTGTCTATGCCGTGGGGCAATCTCAATGGAGGGTTCATTCACTGGAATGAACCGAATGGATGGAATGAACTGAAGTTTACAGTCAAAATCCAAATCCTTACTATAATTAATGTCACGAGGACTGACAAACCGATTCGATGACTTACGTCAACAGCTATTGGGTCAGAATTAACTCCTCGAGAAAATTGGCGTTGACATTGGTTCCCCAAAAACCCCGTGAATGTTGTCTTCCTGATTTATTTTCTTATCTGATCACTAGATGGAGTGTTTAATGCACCCAAATTTCAGATTTGTATGTGGAAGATGCCTAGTATGTCCGCAATCTTGTGGAATCGTTATGTCTTTGGAGTTTGCTCAGTGTATTCTGTGTTTCCCGGACTCTGTGTAATCGTAATTATGCTTATAATAAAATCCTTGTGAGCCATTTCACAGTTCGTCCCGATCTTTCTTGTGCCGTAGAACACCGTGATGTTTGCATGCGTGCCAGTTAACATGTCTGCTCATAGCTCTCGCTATGAGTATCCTTTAGAAGAGTAGTAGGGTTCCGACGGCAAGGATCCCCGAGGAAGGGTGGTAGAGGTCGTTCCTCATTGCCATTGACTGTTTGTGAGGAGCAAGGTGTTGGGGCGTTACTCTAGGGGTTTCAAAAATCATGTATAGGTAAAATTAACAAAAGGAATGCAACGGAAACAAAGATGATATATTTTATACATGATTCTCCGAAGGCGTTGTTCGTGTGTTTTAATCAAAAAATTTGAATATAAAGAAAAATGGAGTTAAACGAATTACCTCTCGAAGAGCGTTTTATACGAATTGGTTCGAATGTTCTACAGTTCGAGTCCCACAAATGTCGGATCTCTAGTTCAAACACACCAACAATGGACGTCAAACGGAAGAGAGAACTTTCGGATAATCACCACTATGATCGTGCTAGCAATCTCGTGGAGACAATTTGCCGTATCCTTGAAGTTTTAGTCACGGCCCGAACTAAAAAGAATTCATTTTCTTTCTCACGTTACTAAGACACAAAAAACACACGCTTGTTTTTCTCTTGTTCGTTGCAACCTTTTGCAGCATTTCATTTCAATAATTTATTCACGAATCAACAATAATATTTTTCTCTTGTTCCACGTTATCCTAATTGTTTATAGTGTGTGACATCCCTAAGTTCATCACTAAGCTAGTAGTAAGACTTGTACTAACACATTAGTACTCCCAAAAGAATTAATTGTCCCAATTAATCTTTGGGTTTTACAAACCATGATTGACATCTAGCAATATGTCATGGCTACCCAGTTAGTGTGAATGCTTTAAGAACATGATGAATCTGTCAATTTTGGCTACAATGTAATTTAATCCCTTTATCTTACTATGTCCCGATCAAACAAAGACTATAGAATATTTGTCAAGTCACCAATTCGATCATATGCACAAATATAATTGACATGCATTTTATTCGAGACATAAACAATTTATTCTCGGTTACAACCTCGGCCAATAATTTCAATGTAGTATCATAATTAGATCGCATAGGACATCATTATTATACCCTGCATGTAACAATGAGACAAATTCCATATTGCGCACACGTGCACTTCGTATATGAACAAACTATAACCATCAGGTATAAAAACGGATCAACGTCCCAGCATTACGTGCACCTGTGAACCATAGTTGTTCGACACACAAGTTAACACTGTGCCTCAGGTTTAAGGATTATTTACACAAGACCAAAGCATGAACAATTAGACATTGACCACTCTAAAAGCTTCCATGTCACTAACCGTTCCATATGCATCATGTTTAGTGAAGTTGTCTAATACAAAAACCTGTGTTCTAACTCAAGTATCATAATACCCAATGACATGCGACTCATCATTCTCTTAAGTATCCAATACTTAATGGCGAAGTTAAAAACACACCGGTCTCAATAGGATTATTAATATCCACTCAATAATCCATCAACTGGGAACGATTTAAAGATTCAGCCTAATTATGAACCCGTCACATATATTCTTAACTTCTCAAAAATAGGTGTAGCTGCAACTGATCTTATGGAATCATTCATAAATATAAATAATTGGACAAATGAATGAATATGTCATTGCCATTAATTAAATAATAATAATGATAGTATAACTAAAATCCCTAACATGTATCTATTACATAATAGCTTTAGGGCATACATCCAACAATTACGTGCAAAAGATGGCTCGCATAGAGCAGAAGCATTATGGCCTTAGAAGGTAAGCACGAAGTGAAGGTGCAGTAGCCTTAGATGGCTAGCATTTAGTCGAAATGCGCGGTAGCCTCACATAGCTTGTGTAGAACGAAGGTGCTATAGCCTTTGGTGGCTCGCGGAAGCATTACAACCTTAGATGGCTCACTTGGAGCGGAGGCGCTATGGACTCGCCGGGAGATCTGGACTCAGACGAGTCATATGGATGCAGAAAGCTCAAACTTGGTGCCCATGCTACAGGGAATCACCTCAAAATTAAGTAACGCGAACTCCATCCAGCACCATGCACCTCTTCGGGTAGTTAACTCATCTCTAACATTGGTGGAAACGCCTAAGGGCCGAGAGTGCACCTCGGGAGTGTCTAACTCATCATTAAGGCAACGACGTCGCCCATGAGGTAGGAATTGTACCTCGGGGCTGTCTAACTCTTCGCCGATGAGGTCGCATCACCTTATGAGGTGAGAATTAACGCTAAAATTACCCATAACATGAATTCATTCACTCATACCTTCGATAAGAGCATTCGCCCCTGGCCTTTGACATCTTGACTGAAGCGAAAGATTCGGTCTTAGAAGTAGAGATAATAATTCCTTTGAGTGAGCGCACATTATACCAGGGTTACGTAGTAAATCTCCATGGATATACGATGAAATGCGATAGATCATCCATAAATACGAAAACTGGAGTGTCATCCAAAAGTATCAAAGTCGTGGCCTCGGTTGAGCAATAAGACTGATGGTTTTATTTATTAATTAATGTGATGGGCCTAAGTTAGCCCGTCCGCCCATGTTGGGCCTAAAAGCCTGGCCCATAAGATTAGGGCCAATGGATGGAAGGATATGTTGAAGGGTTGTAACTTTTGGGGGAACGTCTTTTACCGAAGGGACATGTCCTTTGGAGAGGATGTATTTAAGGGGGAAAAGAGAGGGAGGAACGCACCTTTTGACGGTATGTACGTTCCTCCTCCCTCTCTCCCTCCAAAAAGAAAAAAACAGTAACAAAAGAGACTACATTCTCTTTCCTTCAACGCGAATTGACGTCATCAGATTGAACGGGATCAGTTTTTCTTCCTCATATCAGCGTCGGTGTTTAATCTGTGGCTAACAAGGTACGTTCGATTCTGTGATGTGTCTTAGGATCGGTGATACATGTGTTTTTCCCGGGCTCGTCTTCCGCACTTGTTTTAGAGGTTCGATTTAGTGTCGAATCCGGTTTTTTGGGAATTCGATATTCCCGACATTAGTATCAGAGCCATTGTTCATGTTTCCCGATCCCTTTTCATGTTTATGAATGATTTTTGATTGAATTTTCGTGAAAAATCGGCCAACACCGATCGGGGACGGAAAAATCCCGACACCCGAGCACTGTTCATCCGTTTTTTCAATTTTTTGTAAGTTGAAATCAGTTTCGATGGCATAGGGTTGAAGGTCTCGTCGAGACGAGCAAGACGAGTGGCGGATCGCCGCTGGACGCCCCCCCATGCGCGACCGGAACGAACCGGCGTCTTCGGCGTGTGCAACACACGCACCAATCCGAAGAAGCAGGCGCGTGCGTCGCATGCGCACGCAAGGTTGACGCACGCACGTGCGAGGGGCCGCTGATGGTGCCTACATGGCACGCACCAGCTGACGTCATCGTGACGTCAACTGCGCACATGTGCTACACGTGCCAGGTCGGTCCGTCCGACCCGGAGACCCGACCCGGTTGACCGTTGACCACCGTTGACGACCGTTGACCCAAAAAAAAAAAAAAGAGAGAGAAAAAGAATATGTTTCTTTTTCCTATTAAGTCTATGTGGATTATATATAATCCCTTATTTGTTCTATATTTATTGCAGGAACAATGCCTCCCCTTAAGTTGCGCACACCTATTTGCGTAATTACCAATGAACAAAAGGAAAGACTTTCTAAGTTGATAGCTGAGCTGACTGATCATCGATGGGAGAGTGGCAACTTAATTGATCACGTTCTTGAAGTCAACGGAAAAATACAAAAGGTCATATGGAATGGTCGTCCCATGCCACAGTCTGAGATGGTGCAATTTTTCATGAACACTCTTCCACAAGAATGACAAGGAGTGTTGAATCGCGTATGGGAAGTCAACCGAGCTACTTCGTATAGGAAAATTGTGCTGTCTATACTCATAAGCCATCTCACAAATTTGGAAAATTGGGTCATAGAGGAAAGAAGAGTATTTTCATAAAATACTCCAAACACTCGAAAGGGTATGTGTTCATAGGTGAGCAGGAAAGTGGGAGTATAACTGAATTTAAATCACGGGATGTCACATTCTTAGAGAATGAATTTCCTAAGAAGGGCGAAATAGGTGAAGATTACTCATTATTTGAAACCTTGGATCAAGATAATGATATTAGTGGAGTTCGTCCAAGTGGGAGTAATATGAGAAGTGATGAATTGAATTCAACTCATTCTCAATTACAACCACATGATGAGATGATATCGTCATTATCTAATCCGAGTGTGAGCATGATGAGGAATGATGTGCAAAGTGTACAATCTCCCATACGGCGAACAAGTCGCAAAAATATTCCCCGTTGACGTTTTGACATTGAAGGGGAAACTTTTATGATTGATCCGCAAGATGAGGATGAGCCAAGAAATATTAATGAAGCTCTAAATTGTCATAGTAAGGAAAAATGGATTCATGCAATAGAAGAGGAAATTGAGTCAATGAAGTCAAAACAAGTTTGGGAACTGGTTGATCTTCCAAAATGACACAAAGCTATTGGGAACAAGTGGATTCTCAAAATAAAGCGAAAAGCTGATGGCTCAATAGAAAGGCATAAGGCTTGCCTTGTGACAAAGGGGTATAATCAATAGGAAGAAATTGATTATAAAGAAACATTTTCTCCTGTAATGAGATTTACCTCGATTCACATTATTCTGGCAATAGTAGCTAGTATGGATCTTGAGTTACATCAAATGGATATAAAGACTACTTTCCTCAATGGAGAATTAGAGGAAGAAATATATATGGAACAACCTGCTGGTTTCATTAAAGAAGGCCAAGAAGGAAAGGTATGTCTATTTTTGAGATCAATATACGGCCTTAAGCAGTCATCGAGACAATGGTATATACTTTTTCATAATGCCATAATGCCATATGATTTTACAATAATAGATGAGGATCATTGTGTATATATCAAAAGATCCAAAGATCAATTTGTGATCATATCATTATATGTTGATGATATACTAATTGCCGGAAGCAATATAGAATTTGTAAATACTGTGAAGAGTTGATTATCTTCCAACTTTGAGATGTAAGATATGGGTGAGGCTGCATACATTCTTGGAGTTAAGATTTCAAGAAATTGTTTGAAGAGGTCGTTATCTCTTTCGCAAGAAACATATATAAATAAGGTTCTTGAGCGATTTCGTATGTAATATTGTAAACCCATAGACACTCCTATTGCAAAATGTGAAGGATTGAACCATAGGCTATGTTCAAGGACTCCATAAGAGAAGGAACAAATGAAACATGTTCTTTATGCTAGTGCTATTAAGAGTTTGATGTACGCTATGATGTGTACAAGACCAGACATATGTTTTGCAGTTGGAATGTTGAGTAGATAGCAATCCAATCCATGTCAAGCACATTGGAAGGCCGTTAAAAGAATACTGATATATCTTAAGGGAACTACTGATTACAAGCTGAATTACCAAGGAAATGATCTGCAACTTAAAAGCTATTCAGATGTTGATTGGGGAGGAGATTTAGATGTAAGGAAATCTACCTCTGGATTTGCTCCATATCATGGAGCAGTAAGAAGCAAACGTGTATAGCCTTGTCCACGATGAAAGCTGAGTTCGTGGCATTATCAGCAGCGGTACAAGAAAGAATTTGGCTTAAGAGATTTTTGGATCATTTAGGTATCATTGGGTATGCTGCAAATCCATTATTGGTTAATTGTGATAGCCAAGCAGCTATAGCGTACACCAAAGATCCAAAATATCATGGCAAGACCAAATACATAAATACCAAGTATAATTTTGTCAAAGATATGGTTGCACGAAAAGATGTGAACTTACAATACATATCTACGCATAGAATAGTAGCAAATCCTATGACAAAGCCAATACCTAGAGATGTATTTTGTGACCATATGAAATCTCTAGGATTGCGTAGAGGCTAATATACTGAATATTGTAATTTCCCTTAAGTGTTCACTTTTGGTGAATTTGTATTTTCATTATTAATGTTTATGAATCTTTATTTGACCTTTATGCATCTTAATGCTCAGTGCATTACATTAAGTTGAGAAAGTATGTCGGACAGATATAAGATTAGCCCACTCACACGGATAATTGCCTCTATTTACTATGTGATAAATAGAGATGAGATGGTTTTTAAGCTTATTATATATGTGATAATGGAGAGCTCAAGCTTAAAATATATATGTCGCCTTAACTAAGTGTTAAGATGATGACATGATATGTACTATGCCCGAAAGTAAAATACCCAACATATTTTACTTTATCTGTCTAAGATGCCAGATGTGAGTTCTGATGAATTTTGTGAATAAGTAGATACGTGAACTCAAGTTAGACATTGGGTATGTCTAAACTATCATCTGTATGGTATTGAAGGTGTAGACATACGCTTCATGGGAAAGGATTTAATACCGTAATACGTATTTCATACTACGTATGCATGAGACGGCCAATAAGAGTGGCAAAAGTTTGATCTCAACTTCTATGCCGTGTGAGACTCTTGAGGAGAATGGTTCCTCAATTTTAGTGTCCTCATGACTTTTACTTATTCTCAAGATTTCTATTTAGTGTTTGCTATCTTAGGATGTTGCCAATAGTCATGAGTTGATTCGATCTAATGGGACATTTCTAGAAAAGCACGCTGAACTGAAATTGAGAGTTTGAAGGAAAGAGGAAGATCGAATTTGGAGAATCACATTGTAGTTTTGTATTCACCAGTCGACCACTTATGACTGTTTTTGGGATAATCATAATTGTGAATATGATATCATTATTTTAAAAAGATCAAGAAAGATATAAATGTGATCGATCGATCTAAGGTACTGCATACTAAACCTACTCAAAGTGTGATGCCCATTATGAGCTGCTATATATTCCTAACAGATGTATGGCAACGAACTCTCAAAGTATGCTGGTCGCACGGATTATTCACCGGTATGAATGTTGAAGAGAGGTAAAGATGATCCTATTCGGCCCACCATGTGCGAGTGGGAGATGATGATTTTATTTATTAATTAATGTGATGGGCCTAAGTTGGCCCGTCCGCCCATGTTAGGCCTAAAAGCCTGACCCACAAGATTAAGGCCCATCGATGAAGGGATATATTGAAGGGTTGTAACTTTTAGGGAAACGTCTTTTACCGAAGGGAAATGTCCTTTGGAGAGGACGTATTTAAGGGGGAAAAGAGAGGGATGAATGCACCTTTTGACAGTACGTACGTTCCTCCTCCCTCTCTCCCTCCAAAAGAAAAAACAATAACAAAAGAGACAACACTCTCTTTCCTTCAAGGCGAATTGACATCATCGAATCGAATGGGATCAGTTTTTCTTCCTCATATCAGTGTCGGTGTTTAATCTGTGGCTAACAATGTACGTTCGATTATGTGATGTGCCTTAGGATCGGTGATACATGTGTTTTTCCCGGGCTCGTCTTCCGCACTTGTTTTAGAGGTTCAATTTAGTGTCGAATCCGGTTTTTTGAGAATTCGATATTCCCGACAAAGACAAATCCTCCAGAGGTAATCCATCCTTTGGAGCCAGCTCTCGAATGGTCATCTCTCCCTGCCCACAGTGCATAGCTCATTCCCTGGCCCTTCGCCGACAATCATTCCTCGCCAATGCCATACGCCCTTCCTAATAAATAGATCCGATGAGAATTCCAAGCTCCCTCTTGTCTGTCTTCTAAGAAAGTGAATCTTTTTGTGCTTTCTTGTTCAAGATTCTCATGGGTATTACTTGTGAAATCTTGGGGTGAGCGGTTCTAGGTTTCGTATAGATTTCGCTTAGAATTTACTTGTTGGATTAGGCTCTTCAATTTTGGAACTTGGCACCTACCCTACATACTTTAGAACCTAAAACCTTACTTATTACAGATTTTAAGGTCGGTTTTTGGGTCTACTGAGGTTCCACCTATATTATTAATTAAATGATTGCAATAAATCATCACCTTTAATGACCACCATTTATTGTTACAATCTATTGACCACAACATATATTTAGACATATGAAGAATATGAAATATTAACAAAGTAGAAGTCTTAGTTTTAAAATGGAAGATTAGATTAATAGTTCCAGATTATATACTCATCATCGGACGCCATAGAATATCATAGGATCACGTGAAGACATAGACCAAGAAGAAAAAAAAACTTTGTTTTAGATTCTGGGTTCTACCTATCTAGAACCTAGAACCCACTTGTCGAAACAAGTTCTCCAATTTTTAGATTTTGGAACCTATCTTACATATCTTAGAACATGAAATGGGATAGATTCCTATCGGTTCGGTTTTTCTATTCTAGGTTCTATCTTAAAATTATGCTCACTCCTAATGGAATCCTATGGTAGGGTAAAGAGTTGATTTACTATGAGTGTATTTTTTATTTTATTTTAAAAATTCAACTAAGTTGATGCATTTTGCTTGTTTGAGCAAAGTTTACGATAAATTTGTGCGTGCTTGTGCACGCTAGATAGAGGGAGGAGAGCAAATTAGGAAGCAATGAAGAGCTGGGAGCAAGCCAAGAGAACACGCTTTCTGAAGTGGAGATGGCAACGTGCTGGCTTGCCAGGGGCAGAGGCACTTCACTTTATTTCTTGTCTTTGCGCTCTACTTTCATTTTTGGTTAACCTCTAGTCCGTGTTGTTATTCTTAAAGATTCACGTCTTTTGCTTTCAAACTTTTACAAATTTTGTTAGGCTATAATGCCAAAATAGAAAATGGTTCTAATAAGACCTTTCGACATTCATAACCATTTATTCACAACCATTTATAAATTTATGCATACACAGATACAGATCTTCTAGTTAATAGTGCTCGTGCAAAATTTAAGCTATCTAACTAGGTTGAAAATTTGGGTCGTATTTTAGAATTGATTCATCAATACGATTATTAAGCACTTAAATTCGGAGCTGTATGTGGCTTTTCCTCTCATTATTTCCATAAGTATGGAATGGTTATCTCATCAATTTTTTTTAGCTTTCTCCTTTTTTAATTTTTTTTTATTTTTTATAACATGGGGATCCAAATCCTTGGCTCAGCTAGTATACGCACATGTTCATGATTGATAAACTGCTTCGTGCATGTATATTAAAGAAAACTTTGCTCATTGGGTGAAATATTAGGATGTACGTGTAAATTATATTATAGAAGTCCCACATCGGAGAATTAATGCAATGGCCTCGAACTCGGACTCGGACTTGGGCTCCCTCTTAATGATCTTTTCAAATGAAAGGTATTGGACTTTTGTTACGAACTCCTAACATGATAGGTGTGGTGTGGCCCAAAAGTTATTCTGCTGCATCAACTTTGTTACTCGAGCACAGAATCTGCCGCGTCGCATCTTATTAAGATCTACTATTTAGCCTTCAAATTTTGTCTAAAAAACGGAAAGTGAAAGGACCAATTGCGGAAAATTTGGGACGACCCACTTAATAATCAATTGTGTTTTTCTTTTGTCGGCATAATCAATTGTGTTCGAATGGTTGTTTTTGGCAGAACCCGCCATGCACAAGAGAACTCTTCCACCAGCTCTTTATTCATCGAAGATAGAATCATTTTCCTTATTATGAAAATCCGATGTAGAATAGTATGAATCCGGTGTCTTTGAAGTTGGGGGGTGAGTTTTTTAATTTCCTTTTTTCCCCTTCCAAACATATTTTCATCTAACTAGATCCTTACATTTTTTGGAACCACAACTTTAATGTTTAATCAATTAACAACTAATTAAAAATCAATTTTTTTTTCAAGAGGCAATCTCTTTACTTTAAAGGAAACAAGGACATATGTGTAGATGCTGACGGGGCGGTAAGCAGCTTCCACGGCTCGAAGACCCAATGCGGCTTTCCTCGTTTTCTTTCCTTGAAAAAAATTCAGAAACCATTCAAACGGATGCCTGGTGCACGACACTTGTACATTTGGGGCTGAGGTTTTTGGCATTTGACCCACTGGGAAAAGACAGTCTCTTACCATTCAGACAAACCCCCCGAACACCACACGCGATTGGAAATTCCAAAACTGGTCCACGTTAGGCGCGCATCAGTACTCCCCAGCCTTTGCCATCGGAGGAAGGAATTCGTACATTTCCAGCTCAAAAAGGTCGCAAAATTGAGATTAGCTACTCGCCTTTTTACCTGTCTAAATTCATTTATTTCTGTTGCTTATGCTTGTGAATAAAATTAGCTGAAATTTGTTTTTGTTTCACTGTAATTATAGCGTGCAGGAAGTTTTTGGTGTATCTCAAAGGCGATGAGGACGTGATAGGAAAGTCGCTGTCCATTTATTTACAAGTGCAAGGCCCTCCTCCGAAAAGGAAAATGTATGCACGATACCATTTGCGCGTGAGGGACCAACAAAATTTTAATAAGAAGGAGAGAGAAGGTATGTTTTTCTTCTCCTTTTTATCTTCATAACAATCGTATTTGGATTGACTTTTTATTTCATTGATATTTACTTAATCTAAATATTACTAGATACATACTTTTGACTTTTTAGATATACAACCCACACGAAACTTTTATAACATGAATATGTTGGCAAATAAATTCTCATATAACATTTCAATAACTTTTTGAAATTTGAATAATATTACTTTCGCAACAAATAAGAATGTATCTATTATTTATTTATTTTTGCTTAATCCAAATCAAACGGGCTAATGCAAATATATTTAAGTTTTACTATTTAAAATCACGCCAACATTTTCAAGATCTTTCTGTAAAATGAATATCACTTTTATTCTATGAGCAAATGCCAAGTGGCTTTTCCGGGGGGATCAAAGTCCATCCATATGACTTCTCAACTTTTGAGTACCATAGCAGCAATTCGAATATGCATGTGAATATGTTCTCTAGAAAGAACATAAAGCTTTATTTCTCCATGAGTCCAAATCGAGCATGAAACTATGTTTGTTTCGTGGAAAATAAATGATTCAAAAAATATTTTCTTAAAAATGATTGCTTGTATCACTTAAAATAATTAGCTAATGAAAAATATTTTCATTATCGATAATAATTAATAAATATTTGCGTGGACGATTTACTTTTGTGAGCGATACATGTGATTATTTTTAGGAAAATTTTTATCCAAATCATTTATTTTCTATGAAATAAACAGAGCCAATATACTAATCGGACATGGATCCATCCACATTGTTAAAGATACCCTAACAAGTATTCTTTTTCGGGGCATTGCAGTTAGTGGTTGGCTATCTACCTCAGAACCCACCACGGGTTGCCGAGACTTCATGCCTTTGTGGGATCTCCAAAAACTGGCGAAGCAGTTCCTAGTCGATGATGCTCTGATCATTGAAGTCCAAATGCACGCCGCATCAACCGTGTCGAATTTGTAGGATTTTGACGACTTACTTATATCATCGTATTCGTGTGGTTATTTGTATCATTATGAAAACATCTCCATGTGATTATAAAGTAGCTTTTTTAATTAAAAATGGGTGAAAATATGTGAATTCATGTTAGTTTTGAGTCAAATTGAGTCGGGCTTGAATTTCTCTTAGCAAATTTGTGTCACACTTGAATCTTGTTCAGATGGTGCATCATGAATTGCCACTCTATATATCCATACTTACGGATTAGTGTTCTATTTATTTGCTATATATATATATTTGTTAGTCAGAAGAGAGGAAAAGCTGCCTCCTATCTTTAGAACCGAAAAGAAAACAGAGATGGTAATAAGGCTGCGCATGGCAACATTTCTTGGCCGAGGAACAATTTTTTTTCAGAAATAGTTCTTTTCTATTTCTATTATGGGGAACAATTTCTATGTAAAAAAACCCGTTTGGTAACTACACAAAATTTTTACTCTAGAAATAGAAAAAGAATAGAAATGCGTTTGGTAAAAAACAGTTTATTTTTTATATTTATTTGTTTTTCTATTTTTGCTAGTAGGCCGCCACCACCGCCGGGTGCCGCCGCCGCGCCGCCGCACGTGGCCGCCGGCCGACCGTCGCCGGCCGACCGGCAGCCGCCGATCGCCGCGGGCGGCCAATCGACCGGCGGCGACGGCGACGACCGGCGGCGGCGCCCGACGGCGGCGACCGGCGACGACTGCCGGCGGCGGCGGGGCGGTCGTCCGTCGGCGATGGCGTCCGACGGCAACGGTCGGCCCGGCAACGACCGGCGGCGACGGTCGGTCGGCCAACGGTGACCGGCGGCGGCGGCGGCGGATCGGTTGGCCTCCGGCGACCGGCGGAGGCCGGCGGTGGCGGCGGCAAGGCAGTGACGGCGGGCGCGATCAACAAGCGGTCAGCAAGAGAAGAATAAAAAAAAAAAAATTCACTTATTTCTTAAACTTGTTCCCGGGAACAAGAAGCAACTTTTTTTTACTTCTCATTTCTATTCCAAAACCATTCCGGGCTAACTTTTTGTTCCCGGGAACAAAAAATTAACTTGCCGTTATCAAACAGGTTTCTATTCTTTTTTTGCTCTGAGGAAGAAAAGAATAGAAATTGTTGGGCTGGAGAAAGTTACCATGCACAGCCTAAATATACTATATGTGCATCATTAATCCTTTTAGCTCATGAATATTTCGAAATCATTGAAAACTCACTTTTTTTGTCTGGAATTAGCATTGAAAGGCAAATTGAGATCAAACGTATGTGACCTACTGTTCCTTTACTTGAGTTGCGACAAGCTATGATTTGTCTACGTTGGCAAATATATCCTAGAGGACGACCTTTTTTAAAGTAGCAATCCCTAATGGATGGTGCTAACATGACGGCATAGTTGGATAGAATTTGTAACAACACCACTGACACGACATATTTGCTTTCAAAGCAAGTATCATCAATTGAGAGTGAAAACAAGTTTCTTTGCAAACAAGTTTCCTTGAACAAATTTGTCGTAATACGACGACCGCTGCTCTCACGCTGGATATGGACGGTCATTTCAGCATTTCCCATCTCCAATTTCACGCTTCGCATTAGACCAGCTACGAGATCTGGTACGTCGACCGTACATTTCTCTGATCTGACGGCCGGTATGCGTTCGGTGAACAGTCCTTTTGTCGTCGCCGATGAGGGACGATCAGGTTAGGGGCTGAGGTCGCTAGGAGATCCCGACCGCACGCTTCAGCGATCGTGCGGTTGATCAGCAGTCCGCGTTGGGCTTGCCACAGAATCAAAGTCAAAGAACACATGAACTCTCGGTCAGATTTGGTGGGCGGAGACCAATGACGTCAAAGGGTCAATGAGCGCTACCTTTTTTTTTTTTTTTGTCATACAATGAGCGCCACTTTTGTGCCGAGCTTGGCCACATGACGTCAAGACCAATGACTTCTAGTAGGGTTTTGTGAACATAATAATTTTTAAATCAATGTGAGAGTAAATATATATTGTGAACCACATATTTTTATAGTAAACCCCGCAATAATTTATAATTATTTGTTTCTTTTCCTAAATAGACTATTAATCTTAAAGTGAATTAAGAATAGTCACATAAGCATTTCAAATGAACTTCAAATTATTACACAAAGAATTGGTGCATTTGATTGGGAATCAAATGCCACTCGTTCAAATCTTACCAACTGTGTGTAAATTATTCTTTCTTAGGGCAACCTGCACATGAAAAAAAGCCTCAGCTTAATTGATTTATGGGACTTGTGTTGAGAAAATATTCCCTCAGTGGTTTCAATAATTGACAAAACTTAAGAGACTTTGTTTTTTGATTAAAAGTATTTTTCAGGAGGAAAGTTTAATGGGACATAATCAGATGATTGGAATCAGAACCAGAGTCATGGATTATACTTTCTTGGTCGGATATTTTATCAAACGGCTAGGAAGGAGCAAATTACTTGTGCAACAGCTAGTGGAAAATTGATTGGATTCCTTACTATATTTTTGAGGAGTTTCAAAAGGAAAGTTTTCATAATATCTTTCAGAATTTGAACTTTCCTCAAATGTTGACACGTAAATTTTGACAATCCGATCATTCACTTGTTTACCGCATTAAAAATTAGGGATTAATTTTTTTATCCCTAAACAAAAATATTAGAATTAAATTGCATAATATATAGTTTTAGAAGTTTTTTTTTTTATTATTATTGCATTTGCGTTGGACCGATGACGGATGGGCTTGACTTGATGGTTCTAAGCTTTAATTTAATGGGTTGGACTAAGCCCATGGAGAGAGGAAATTGGCCCAAGCTTGGTATTCTCTTATGACTGAAAATTGATTTAAAAGGAATCATGATTTGATATTGTCGTGACCTCCCGAAGCGGGTTGGACCACCTAAGGGTTCGGCTAATGGATTGCTAAGCCTAGATTTAGCTCGAACTCTCCCAAGCCCATACCAATTTGCAACTTAGGGTTTAAGTTCTTAATAGGCAAATGATTTTTATTATGGAGTCGCCACTAATTTATTTTTGGTGGATTGATTAGAAACCCAAGTAAAGTAATGGGTGAAGTAACCAGAGATTAAATGAGTTCGGGGACTTGATCACGCTGGATTTCTTTAACGTCATTTCGATACCTTTTCTCTTTTATTTCAAAAATGTTTTGCAGGTAGTTAGAATTAATTTTAGCTGAACCGCTATCTTGCAAGAGAGTAATCATACAAGTGTGCAAAAATTAAAGATAACATTCAAAGAAAAACCGATTGCGGAATTAAACACAATAAGGCAAGCAATTATTATTATTATTATTTTTTTTTTTGGGTTTTCTCCTGTTTTGAAATGAAAACTTACCTAGATAACATGCATATGATTTTTTTTTTTGGTATTTTTTGGTATTAAAATTCGAAATAATTACTGAAAATTGACTACAAAACCTGATAAGTTATCCTACTCAAGTTAGGAAATAATTTAGATTAAATCCCATTTTA
Organism: Eucalyptus virginea; assembly: GCA_014182375.1. Classification (NCBI taxonomy): domain Eukaryota; kingdom Viridiplantae; phylum Streptophyta; class Magnoliopsida; order Myrtales; family Myrtaceae; genus Eucalyptus; species Eucalyptus virginea. The sequence continues at coordinate 55,311,826 of CM024519.1, forward strand.
ATTCAGAAAACTCATCTTAATTAAGTAGCCGTAACATGCAATCTAATATGAAGAAGAATCTAAATAAATTCTAAACATGTGACCCTATCCTATTTAAGAAACTATCCTAATTTGTCACGCAATCTAATTTTTTTTTTTTTTGATATTTTCCAAAATAAGCAACTATCATATAGGCATTATATCCAGGCCACTCAGGATATTAATCAAATGAATGATTAAAATAATTGAAAAAATAATTTGTTACTTCACGGATTAAATTAACGATTATTTTAATCATAAACATCATAACATGTAAGAAAGAATACTATCAAAGCGCCAAAAAGTCAATATAATTAAAAAAAAATGATCCGGCGTCTTACAGATCAAATTAGTAATTATAGTGATTTTTGGACAACAATACCCTACGGATAATGCCTAAAATATTCATATAATCAACATTCACACCCAATGTTCCAGTTTAAGCCATAGTAACGAAACTTGATTTAAGAAAATTACATTGACTGGATTTTTTATTTTTCTAAATGGACCAGCGCCTGGGATCCGCGAACGACGATTTACGTCAGGGTCGGGCTTAGTGGAGCGGGCTCACGACCAAAGATCCTACAAGAAAGCTTATGGAACCGACTCGATTCAGACACGAGTGGGAATAGTGAGCGGTAGGAATGCAACAGCAGCTCCTGATCAAGCTCGTCGCGGGCTTTGTGGAGGTAGCTCAGGCGCAACAACTCAGGAGGGAAAGCAAGTGGACTCGGTGGAACAGCGAGCAGGCCAGTGTCGAGTCAGCGAGCTCAGGACAGCGGGGCTCGCAGCGGAGGGTGTCCAGCGTGGCTCGTCGTGGACCCGAGAGTGGTGATGGGTCGTCGGTGTCGGGTCGTGGCAGGAGGAGCAGCAGTAGGTCGAACGGAGACGTAGCAGTAGTAGCGCTCGCAGCTTCGAGCTGGGAGACAACATCAACGATGGCACGGAGGTGCGGCGACGGGCGGAGGCGCAGCGATGGGTGGGTGGAGGTGCAGAGGCACGGGTTGCAGGCGTCGAGGTCGGCTCGGATCCGGGCAACGGCAGTAGCGGTGGCGCGGGCGTCGGCTTGGCGAGGGCTGCAACGACGACGATGTCCGAGCTCCGGAGACCGTGAAATAGCAGCTGCGGTGGTGGAGTTGCAGGTCGGCTCAAATCTGGGCGACGGCAACAATGGTGGCGCAGCGACGGCAATGGCTGTGGCATGGGCGTCGAGCATGGCTAAGGGTTGCAATGGCGACGGCGTTCGGAGCTCTGGCGACCGCGAAACAGCAGTTGCGATGGTGGAGTTACGCGGCGACGGGGTCGGCTCGAGATCCGGGCGACGGCGGCAATGGTGGCGCAGCGACGGCAACGGTGGTGGCACGGGCATCGGGCGTGGGCAAAGGGCAGCGCGCAGCGCTTGGAGCTTCGAGCTGCAAGAGACGGATGAAGGTGCTGCGGTGGTGCGGCGACAAGCAGGCTGAGGTACGGTGGTGTGCGGGCAGAGGGAGGCACGAGCTACTGGCGCGGTAGCGAGTGGCGCTCAGCGCTCCGGTGATGGACGGAGGGGCGGCATCAAGCAGTCGCAAGTCACAGGCGCTAGGCGTCGGGCGAAGCCTCGCTGAAGAAGAAGGCCTTCCCATTTTCTTTTTTCTTTTCTTTTTCTCAAGTTCACTCTCCTCTCTCCGTGTACTTTTGAGTGGACCCTTTTTTTTCTGTTTCTATTTTCTCCTCTCCGATTTCACCTTTTTTTTTCTTACTGAAAGAGAAGCCCCTCAAAATGAACTTTTTTTGTTTCGTTCCCCTCTCTCTGACCTCACTCCTTGGTTTCTCTCTAACGAGACTCTATCTCTCTTAATCTCTTCCTCTTTCCCCTCGTGTGGCCTCCTGTGGTCTTATTTATAGGCGTTCCACTGCCTCTTGAAGATAGCCGACTTTTTTTTTTTTTTTTTTTTTTTTGGTCAAGCAGATAGCCGACTTTAGTGTGAAAAGATCCGGCCGCAACTTTTCCAAAATCCAAGTTGAACTTTGCTTTCTTTTTTCTCCAGACCTTTCTTTCGGCCACCAATCTGTTCTTCGGTAAGGAGAGAATTCCTCACGATATAATATTATAAAAATGTTAGCTCGTCTTCTTGCAGGCGTCTCTTGAATTTTCACGTCCTCCCCATTGTGCATGCATGTGCATGCATTAATGAGGAAGAGAAAAATGGACGTTCATGGAGTCTCCTTTCTTCTTTCTTTGACTTTCTTCTCTCTTTTTGTGTGTTTTCTTATGCGGCTACTTGTCCCCCCCCCCCCCCCATTCTATAGGTGTTCCACCGCCTTTGTGTGAAAGAGAATTGCCGCAACTTTTGACTTTTCTTGCTTGTTACTTGCTTCTTCCTTCGGCAAATTTCTCATTGCTTCACCAAAGTTGATAACTTGCACTTGATAGAGCATAGTTTATAATATATTATGAGCTCCTTTTGCTTCTTTGAGGCTTTCTCTTGAGTCCTCGCGTCTGCCGAGTTTTGTGCATGCATGTGCATGCATTAATGAGAAAGAGACAATGGACGTGCAAGAACTTCTTTCCTCTTTTTTTTTGACTCTCTCTTATGCGTGTTCAAACTAGCGAAGAGAGACCATCCTTTTGTGCATATTATCGATCGTGAGCCCCTGCTTCTTGTTGCCTTTTAGTACCGATGCAAATGCTACTACATGAAATGCAATTTTACTATTTTTTTAAGAGTTAAAGATTAATCCCTAAATTTTTTATGCAATTAAAGATTAATCAAAATTTATGTGTCAACAGCTGCCACTCTTTGAAGATGAGCTCATAGAGATTAAATTCAAAGATAATATGATACATAAATTTTGACCATACACATACAATGGATGATATTTTGGCAGGACCATGGATCTTTTTTTTCTTTTCTTTATTTTATTTTATTTTTTATAATGTGATGTCATGAAAATGGTAATGTAAATATGAGATATTGAAGAGGAGAGTATACTTGTGTTGGAGAAAACTTCTTTACTGTTTTGAAGTTGACAAAACTTTTCCATAGTCTAGTCTGAAGACTTTCAGACTGAAGTGTCAAAGTCTGAAGACCGTCAGACTTTAGGTTCAAAGTTTGCCCACTTTGACAGATTCCAGACTAAATGCTACTGAAGAATGAAGACTTATTCAGATGCGAGATTATTTTTAATCCTCCAAGGATTTGGTTTGTATGGCTTAAGAATGACCTTATGGTTGGATATAGCACTTATGTGATTGATTATCTTTAATGGAATCAATTTCGTTAATCAAATCTTTTGGAAGACAAGAAACTTGGAAGGTTCTACTTATAGAAATCAAGATCCTGATTATATGGGCGAACATGATTGACCGACTTTCATCTCAATCATCAAACGGCTCGAGATCTTATTGATTGATTATGTCCAACAAGTTGATTAGAAGAATTCCTTTGGTAAGTGCCAATGGTCGTGATAGCATAAAGGACTAATTAAGGTGGACTCTTCAGCTGTTTGAGCGTGTGCGTGAAAGAGAAATTTCAAAGTCTGAAGCTTCCTAGTTCCTTGCTATTTTATTTACTGATCTCAAAGTTGTATACAAAAGAGAGAAACAGATAGTGAGACTTCGCGAGAGACCAATAGAGACTTTTCAATGTGAAGTCATGTTCACACTGTTGTAAAATCTCTTTTGATTCTTAGTGCAATCCAGCCAGTGGGTTGTCAGCGTGAGAGAGTGGACGTAGGCTTCATCTAAGCCAAACCACTATAAAATTTGTGTTTTTATTCTCTTCCCTTAACTCCTTATTTAATTCGTAGCTTTGTTTATCTGTTTAAGTTTTAAATTAATTCATAGTCTATTATCTTCTAAAGGCAAACTACTTCTACCAAAATTTGCAAAAAATTGTCTTCACACCTATTCACCCTCTTCTAGGTGTTCTTACTAGCCCTTTCAATTGGTATCAAAGCTTGTGTGCTTATTTTATTAAAGTGTTTTACTTCTTAAGCTAAAGATCTATGGCTAGTATTTTGGCTTTAGGATTGGTTGAAGACCAAAGCAACACCAGACCTCCTTACTTTGATGGGAAATAGTATAATGTGTGGAAAAACAAGATGAATGCATTCTTGAGATTTAAAGATCCCATGGAATGGGATATGGTAGAAAAAATGATCAATCCTAAAGCTACATCAACCACAAAAAGAGGAAAGGAAACTGCAGATGCTGGCGAATTAACACAAGCAGAAATAACCAAGAGACAAGCTCTTGAAGCTAAAGCCATCCACTCTTTATATTGTGCTTTATTGCCCACTGAGTATAACCAAATTTTTTCTTGCGAAACATCTAAAGAAGTTTTTGACAGGTTGCACGTTACCTATGAAGAAACTAATCAAGTAAAGGAAATGAAAATCAATATTCTACTCGGATAATATGAAGCTTTCAAGATGAAACTTGGAGAATCCATCATTGATATGTTAGTCACTTCACAGAGATTGTAAATGGAATGGCATACCAAGGACAGCCAATCTCAAGACCAATGAAGGTCAATAAACTGCTGCGTAGACTCTCCAAAGACTGGAATCACGTGAAGACATCAATTAGAGAAACCCAGAGAATCATGCCTCTTTCAGTAGATGAACTTGTTGGTACACTTCAATCATTCGAAGTGGAGCAGATTAATGAGGAAGAAAATCCTAAATGTAAGAAGTCAATTACTTTAAAATTTAACAATAATTCTGATGGTACAGATTTAGAAGATGACATGAATGATGAAGAACTAGCACCTCATGATAAGGAAGTTCAGAAAGTTGAATAGGAAGGGAAAAAGATTCAACTGGAAAAAGCAAAGCACGCAAAATTTCCAAAAGAGACCAACTGAGGACAATAAGATCAGCAAAGATGTAAATATGCTTCGAATGCAAGAAAAATGGGTATATTAAACCTAACTCTCATTTGTTGAAGAAAAAGAAAGAAAGAATTAAGAAGTATAAGAAGGCTCTCAAAGCTGAAATATGGTGTGAAACTGAATGCGGGAAAGTGATGAAGAATATGCCAACATATATTTAATGGCCAATTCAGAGCCAGATTCAGACCTTGAAGCAAATTCTGATTCAGACTCAGACAAAGAACTTGAGGTTAGCAATTTAAAAATTCATGTTAAATTCTCGAAGTATATAGATGAACTCTGTTTCAGTCTCAAAGCATCTCTTAAAAGGATTTCCGAGCTAAAAAGGGAAAATTATAAACTAAGGCAACATGAAATTTCTTGAAAAGAAAAGTTTGAAAATCTAGATAAAAATTTTACTGAGTTGAAAGAAAATCATATTCTCTTTCGAAAGAAAATGTTTTTTTTAAAGAAGATATTTCAAATATCACAAAAAGATTTTCAAAAGGACCTGAGAAGTTTGAGAAAATTCTTTTTGTACAAAGACCTTATTTTAACAAAGCTGGTTTGGGAATGACTTGAAACTATTCCTTCAATTGATTTTTCCAAAGTTAAAGAAAGAATTAAACAAAGACCTACAAAGGTATTAAGCTGTCGCGACCTACCCTCGAGGGAAGGGAACAGGTTTATGGGTATTGCCTAAAAGATTGGCCTAAGGCCCATGATTAGGTGTGGGCTCTCCCAAGTCCATATCCCGCGTGACATTGAGATATATTTTAGGAATTTTGCACAAAATGAGTTGCCACTAGCCTATTGGGATCGGCTAGAAATCAAGTGAGGCATGAGAGTGTACCTCACTTCCTATGCAACCAGAGAATCTAGGGTCAGGGACTTGATTACACTAATTGACTAATTAGTGCCCTTTCGGTACCTAATCTTGTTCATTTTTACAAAATGATTTTTTGGCAGTCAGTTTGGATTGATTTTATACCTATCCACTAACATGTGAGGTGATCATGCTAGTGCGTAATCATTAAAGTAATAATCATAGCTACCAAGATCCTAATTGCAATAAAATCAAACACGTGCAATTAAACATAATTAAATATGCAAATTAAATATACAGTATAATCAAAAGATGAGCAAATAAATGCCTAATTATACTAAAAAGGCAAAACATAGCAATTCCTAACAAAACCTTACAATTTTTGGATTTTCAGAATTTTTTTATTTTGAAAAATATTTTTTAATTTTTTTTAAAAGAAAAGAAAAGTGAATCGGGTTGGGTCTGATAGGGGCAGGTCGTTCAGACCCGCCCAAGTTCGGCCTGCCCAAAGGACAAGGCCCGACCAGTCTTGGTCGGACCTTTCTTTGACTTTTTGAACAATTTTCCCTCGGTATTGGAGACTATAGCATGAATTGATCACAAAGGAACAACTTTTTAATACACGGATTCTGCTGCTACCTGTACCTCTTGTTCTCCCATTTTTCTTTTCTTTCTTTTTTGTGTCGCCAATGGAGCTAGGAGTTTCACTGGCAAAACATATCTCATGCAAGAGTCAATTTTTGCTCATGACTTGGCTACAATTCGAAGCATAATTTTTATTTGTCATTTAGGAGTATCAAAGTCGTGACCATTTGATACTTCACTTTATTTTATGGAGCACTAAAGTAGCGGTGTGGGCACCGAACTAATTGACTTAAAGATAAACGTCTTGATAGCGAGGCTTCTGTCAAATTTCCACTCCAAATTAAGAGACATGCTTGTACTGATCTTGGCTCATGATGAATTATGCACAATCATAGCCATTGATCATGGCAAACCATATTTCATGCAAGAGTTAATTTTTGTACACGACTTGGCTGTAATTCGGAATGTAATTTTTACTTGTCATTTGGAAGTATCAAATTCGTAACCATTTAAGACTTTTCTTTCTTTTATAGAGTACTAAAGTAGCGATGTGAGCACCGAATTGATTGACTTAAAGTTAAACGTCCCAACAATCAAGCTTCTCTCAAATTTCCACCCCAAATTAAGGGACGTGCTTATACTGATTGAGGCCCATAAAAATCACACATGATCATAGCCATTGATCATGGAAAATCATATCTCATGCAAAAGTTAATTTTTGCACTCGACTTGGCTACAATTCAAAGCGTAATTTTTACTTGTCATTTGGGAGTATAAAAGTTGTGATCATTTGAGACTACTATATTTTATGGAGTACTAAAGTAGCAGTGGGTGCGTTTGGTTCGGCATTCCCAATGGGCTTTTAGCCTTCAAAGCCTCTTAGAGAAATGTTGGACCATTTGGCAACTATTTTGAAATAATTTTCAAGTGAAAATCAGCATTGGAAAAGCTAAAAGCCCAATACTAATAGGGACTAAAGGTGCGTTTGGGAGTAACTTTGGAAGGGGCTTTGGGCATCAAAAGCCCTTTGGGCCAAAAAATGGGTGTTTGGGAACCAGCTTTCGAAGTCCCTTAATGGGAAAGCAAGTACTTGGGAAGGCTGAAAGCCCAAGGCAGCCCTGAGGCTGCCTTGTGCTTTCAGCATTCTCGGCATGCTGGGAGCTCATTGTTCATTTATTTTTTTTCCAAAATTGTCCTCACGAATTTTTTGTTTTTCCAGTGCGTGCCCTTGTATGAGCACTGTTCATTTTCTCCGGGACGCCGCGAGCCTCAGGGTCGGACGACCTCCATTGAGGGTCCGCCGGAGGTCGCAGGTCAGCCGGAGGTAGCGGGTCCTGCGGCGACCCAAATCGGGTCGCGGAGGTCGCGCGACCTCGCGGCAACCAAATCTGGTCGCGACGAGGTCGCGCGACCTCCAGCGAACAGATCTGGTCACGCGACCTCCGCGCGACCTCGCCGCACGACCTCTCGTGCAACTAGATCCGGTCGCCGAGGTCGAGCAACCTCGCGGCGACCGGATCTATTCGTCGGACCGGGTCGCCGCGAGGTCGCGCGACCTTCGGCAAACAGATCTGGTCGCGCGCCTCGCCGCGCGACCTCGCGCAACCAGATCTGGTCGCGGAGGTCGCGCAACCCTCGTGCGACCAGATCTGGTCGCGCGACCTCCGCGACGCGCGAGAGGTCGTGCGACCTCGCGCGACCCAGATCGCCTCCCGCGACCTAGATCCGGGTCGCCGGAGGTCGCGACGGCGTCCGCGCGACCTCGCCGCCAGATCCGGGTCGCCGGAGGTCGCCAGTGGCCCCTGCCCTTGCCGGTCAATTTATTTTTAATTTTTCTTTTGATAATTTTTTTTTACCACAAAACTCCTTTGTAAATGTAATTCCCCAAACACCATTTTGCTCAAAGCACTTCACAAAGGGCTTTCAAAGTACAATTTACCAAACACAGTTTGCATTTTGAAAAACACCTTTAAGTCAAAGGTCTTTGCATTTTCCTAAGGACTTTCCCCAAAAGTGGTTCCCAAATGCACCCTAACTTTGAGCTTTCAACCTACTAGCATTGGGCTTTTAGTAGTTGACCAAATGCTGAAACTTTTTTATTTCTTCCTAACTATCATCACTCATTCTTCAAATTTCTAATTTTGCCCTCGTTATTATTTTTTTAAATGCCAAAATAATGCTAAAAAAATCAAATATATATAAATACTAAAAAAATTAAATATATTTTGGTCCTTTTAAAAGAAATTATTTATATATTTGATTTTTTAACATTATTGTCAAAATTTATATTTAAAAAGTTGCATACATTATTTTTTTCAATTTTAAACAAATAAAATTTAAAAAAATTCCAACGAAGGGTTTGGTCTGTTTTTACAAAAAAAAATTATATATATATATATATATATATATATATATGTTTTTCAGTTTTTTTTTTTTTTGCATTATTGTCAAAATTTATATTTAAAAAGTTACATACATTATTTTTTTAAATTTTAAACAAATAAAATAAAATAAAAACTAATATTAATCACTAAAAGGGCTTTCCAAATGTGTTTTTCTACCAAACGACATTTATCTCAAAATTGCTTTTCAAAGTATTGTTTACCAAACAGCCTTTGCATTTATCTAAAATCCTTTAGGCTAAACTGTTTGCATTTTTCCAATGGGCTTTCAAAATGCTGAACCAAACACACCTAGTGTAGGCATAGAAATAGAACTGATTAACTTAAGATAAATGTCCCGACAGATAGGCTTCTCTCAAATTTTCACCCTAAATTAAGGGACGTGCTTATACTGATCATGGCAAATGATGAATCACATACAATCATAGCCATTGATCATGGCAAAACATATTTCATGTAAGAGTTCATTTTTGCACATGACTTGGCTGCAATTCGAAACATAATTTTTACTTGTCATTTGAAAGTATTAAAGTCGTGACCATTTGACACTCCACTTTATTATAGATAAACAATAGCTAGGCTTCTTTCAAATTTCCACCCCAAATTAAGGGACATGCTTATACTGATCATGGCCCATGATGAATCACGCACAATCATAGCCATTGATCATGGCAAAACATATCTCATACAAGAGTTAATTTTTGCACATGACTTGGTTGCAATTCGGAGAGTAATTTTTACTTGTCATTTGGGAGTATCAAAGTCATAACCATTTGAGACTCCATCGATGGTTGATAGTTTCTCATTCATTGAATGAATGATACTTGTTGTGACTTGTCTGTAAAGAAAAAGAACGAAAGAAAAGCCCTTCAAGAGCTCGTCTAAAAATTGGAACCCTCTTTTAAGTCTTTTCACAGTTTGCATTGACTAATATTCTCTCTCGTCTCTTCATAGTTTGCAGTAGTAGTTTTGTAAACTAAATACTATATGTATATGAAGTCTCTTCCTTACATGTTTTGAAAAAGATTTGCAATATATATGAATTCTCTTGCTTATATATGTGATATATAAAGAGTTCATTACAAATTAATTGTATATGTCAAATAATAAGTACTTACATAATTTTTTTATGTTAACTAATAAAAAAAAAAACTCTGAATTGGTAAAAAGAATGTGATTTCTTATTTATTAGTGCTTGAGCATAAATTCATGTGGTTGCATCATTCATGTGACATATATGTCTATCTTGCCCCAAAGCAGATGATCATTAGTGATATTTTATTTGGGTTATTACATAAAGAATATGGCATAATATATGATTGCGTATAAGTATTTTGTGTTGATTGTATCAATTAATTATTAATCATTATTATAGTATGGCAAATAATCAATTCTATAATACGCATTAAATAGAGTATTGCCAATAAATATAATTATTGAATGACTAATGAATATTAGAGGGAAAATGCTGGCTAGGTTTTGTCTGTGGCTAAGAATATAGATGCATGTAATATCTTATAGCCCGAAGAATTCTACACCTCTCTAAAAAATCTTTGAGAGTAAAAATCCCAATTTCAAACCTATTAAATATCTCAATTCATTGTTGGTGGATGAAGGGAATCGACTTTATCATTTAACTTCGTTTGTTCTATTTATGCTAGAGGAATATATAATGTCGCCATTATGATTATCTGAAAGGAAAACGGTTGTTATAAAAATGGTTTTGTTAACGAGTGCTTTGAGATGCTAACATTAAAAATGACAAACTTATATTTATAAGGTGTTTAAGGGTGTCTTATTAATAAAATCCTTATTAAAATAGGTATAGAGGTGCTTGACCCTTCTTGTTCCACATGGCTCATTAGTGCATAATACATTTTTTTTTGGTATTTGTACTTGCTAAATAACTGATTTATCATTTCTTTTTTCCATGGAATGTGATAAAAGTGAAGATTAAGGTTGAGGTATATATATATATATAAATTTTTTTCCCTAGATGTAATGGTGGTTTACTCGTTTCAACAAGTGAAGAATGAAATTAACAATTAAGAATGACAAATTTTACAATGCCATAATTTTGTAGTTTTCAATTGATTCATATTGACTTTCTCATGTGCTACCTATTCTAACCAAATTAATAGTCGATGTTGATTATAGTAAGATACCAAAGGTGAAAAAAATTGCCTATATGGACAACGGGACAAACATATTTCTTGCTTTAGCATCCAATTAGGTTTTAATTTTTACATTTGGATCTATTGTTGTTAGTGTCTTTGCAATAAAGTCATCTTTCATAGAATATTGTAGATTACATATGCGCACTATGATTTACAATTAAATCGAGTTTGTTTCTGCATCTTTAATTTTGTTTTCCCTTAAACATTGATATTGATGGTTGAGGATTAGAGCGAGTAGGAACAACATTTGAATCCGAGAGAGAAAATTATATGAATGCAATGTCCCAATAGAGTAATATTTTGCTCCCAAAAATTACGCGAAATTATGCTATAATAACAAAAATTTACTGACCATAACCACATATATTCCTTTCAAGCAATTCTATTGAAACCAATTATGTCCAAAAGTATTAAATGGCAAAATTAATTGACCGTACTTACTATTTTCTTCCTAAAGGAAAAATGAGCATGGATGAAGTGAGTTAGATTTCAAGGTGAGTAGCTAACAATTAAAATTTTTAAAATATAAAGGAAAAAAATGTGCCTCTAGTGCCATTTTAATGGGAAGAATTTACATTCCCCAATACAAAGAATTTACATTTTCAAGATTATCTTGAGGAGTCTTCATTCTCATATAGAAAACCAAACCAAGCAAAAAGTTTACTCATCGCATATCAAGAAAAAGAAAATGGCCCTCAAACTCTCAGTCCATTTCTCACCTTCATTTAAGTTGCCTCCAATCGGCACATCCATGTCCTTCGACCAAAGTGAGTTTTCAACATTCTTTTCTTCCATTCACTCCAACCCCCCTAACACGCGCAGATGGCAAGGCAAAGTCTTCTCCAAAGGTAGAAAAGCCCTTCAAAAAGAAGAAAAGTGCTTCAATTGCGATTGAGTTAAAAAGAAAAAAAGAAGAAAAGCGCTTCAAAAAGCTATCCAGAAAAAAAAAAAAAAAAAAAAAAAAAAAAAAAGAATCGGCATCTTCTTATGATAAGATACGAATAGCGCTTCAAAATTGATACCCAACTCTTATAAAGCTCTTCAAAGTTTTTAGTAACACTCATCTTGCCCTTTGTTTCTCAAATCTACCCACTTCCAGAGGCTTTGAGTCATGAAACTCGGGGGCATTAGTTTTGCAGAGTTTGCATCATGCCCCTTGCTTCTTTGTATCGCTCTTGCATTGTGCTTTAACCAAGTCTCTTCCACCACTAATGAAATAGACAAACTCATGCTCCTCGCATTTAAGGCCGGCATAACCATAGATCCTTTCAGCATGCTCAACTCATGGAACAATAGCATTGGGTTTTGCCAATGGTATGGTGTCACGTGCCGCCCGAGGCACAAGAGGGTCACAATCCTAGACTTATCATCACAAGGACTTTTGGGATCAATCTCTCCTCATATTGGGAATCTCAGCTTCTTAAGGGAAATGAGGCTCGATAACAACAATCTTCGATCATGAAATCCCTCCGCAAGTCGACCAATTGAGCCGCCTTCGTATCTTACTACTAGACAACAATTTATTGGTGGGTGAAATTCCCAAAAACCTATCAAGTTGCTTGGACTTGTTCTTGCTCGCGATTGCACATAATGAACTAAGTGGAGAAATTCCTACAAAGATCGGTTCATTGACAAAGCTACGGGAATTCGCTTTGTGTGAGAATAATTTAACCGGGAGCGTGCCTTCCTTCATTTGCAACTTATCTTCCGTGGAGATTCTTGCTTTAGAATGGAACAACTTGGGCGGGAGCATTCCCCAAGTTCTAGGCCACCTAACAAACTTGACATTCATTGGACTTTGGGAAAATAGATTGTCGGTACAATTCCATCTTCCTTATTCAATCTCTCTTCACTAATTATGTTTTAGGTTGGGTTCAACCAAATACATGGGACTCTTCCAATAGGTATGGGCCTTGCACTCCCAAATCTTGAAGTTTTTGGTGTTGGGGCCAACCAACTTGAGGGGCTGATTCCTCCCTCGATATCGAATTGCACAAAGCCAAATTTGATTCAAATTCATCATAACAGATTTTCTGGGAAAGTACCATCTTTGGCAAATTTGTATAATCTTAGTTTGTTTATAATAGATAGAAATAAGCTTGGAAGTGGAAAACCTGAAGACTTGAGCTTCCTTTGCTCGTTAACTAATAGCACCAAATTAGAGGGAGTGATTATTGGCTTTAACAAGTTTGGTGGAGTGCTACTAAATGCATAGGTAATTTATCCACCTCTTTCACAAAATTTGTTGTAACGCACAATCAAATATATGGTGTGATTTCAGAAGAAATCGAGAATTTCGTCAACTTGGAAGTATTATTTATGAATCGCAACTAGCTTTCATGTGTTATCCCCTCAAATTTGGGGAGTCTAAAAATTCTAAAGCTTTTGCAATTGAGCTATAGCAACCTCAGAGGGACTATCCCATCTTCTTTGGGAAATCTAACCAAGTTGATTCAATTAGATCTTCATGGGAACAACTTTCATGGGCAAATTCCTTCACATCTGTGAAACTGCCGATCTCTTGATGGACTTGATCTATCTAACAACAATCTTAGAGGTGCCATACCCCCACATCTTATTGGTCTCTCATCATTAGCCATCGTTCTGAACTTGTCTCATAACCATCTAATTGGGGTTCTACCTATAGAAGTTGGCAACTTGAGAGCTTTGTCCAGCTTGGACATCTCTAACAATTTATTGGTAGGTGAAATCCCAAATAGTCTAGGTGATTGCACTTCATTGGCATATCTGAGGATGCAAGGCAACTTCTTCCACAAGTCGATTTCGCAATCAATCGGATCGTTAGGAGGCATTGAAGAACTAGATCTTTCATGCAACAATTTGTCAGGTCAAATTCCAGAATTCTTAGCGGTATTTCGATCCTTAAAACGTTTGAATTTGTCGTACAATAAGTTTGAAGGCATGCTACCATGTGAAGGAGTCTTTAAGAATGCTATTGGTACTTTTGTTGTTGGGAACAATGAGCTTTGTGGAGGATTGGTAGAATTTCATCTCCCCAATTGCATTTCCAAAAGCCAAAAAAGCAAAAAGATCAATATAATGATAGTTGTCGCTTCTATTATTTCCGGAGTTCTTGGAATGGCTCTTATTGCGGCTTTTATATATCTTTGTTGGGTGAAGAAGAAAGTAAATGAACAGTAAATGAACCGGTTCCAAGTTCAATGGATGATTCACATCTAAATATATCTTACGAGACACTCTTAAAAGCAACAAAAGGTTTTTCTTTGGCAAATTTGATCAGTGTTGGAAACTTTGGTTCTGTTTACAAGGGCATACTCGAGGACAATGGAACAGATTTTGCTGTGAAGGTGATTCATTTAGTCCGTCATGGTGCTTTGAAGAGCTTTGTAATCGAGTGCGAGGCATCAAAGAATATTAAACATCAAAATCTTTTGAAGATACTAACAGTTTGCTTCGATAGTGATAATCAATGAAATGATTTCAAGGCCTTAGTCTAGGAATTCATGGACAATGGAAGCTTGGAACAATGGCTACACTCATACGCATTAGCATCATATGCTCCCGAAAAAGTTGAATTTCATTTGGAGGATGAATATTGCAATTGATGTTGCTTCTGCACTAGATTATCTTCATCACCAGTGCCACATCCCCTTAGTTCATTGTGATTTAAAGCCAAGCAATATCCTCTTAGATGTTGATATGGTCGCACATGCTGACGACTTTGGATTAGTGAAATTCCTTCTTGAATCATCCCTTAATATTGTAGATAATCAGATGAGCACAGTGGGTCTTAGAGGCACAATGGGTTATACTCCACTAGGTACTCCCCCCAAACCCCCCCTCTCTCTCAAACGAAGAAAGTTTATATACCTAAAAATTATTGATCAGTTTTCTTGTGGAAATTTTGGTAGCTAATGATAGCTCAGTTTTACACACATTACATTTTTATTTGATGACCGCACTTTAATATGATTTGGATTATGATTAAAATGTGTGACAGAGTATGCAATGGGATGCGAGATTTCAAGAGAATGCGATGTCTATAGTTTTGGCATTCTTTTACTGGAGATATTCATAGGTTTGAATTCCACTAATGTCAAATTTAAAGACAATTTGACTCTTCATAGTTTTGTAATAGAAGCTATGCCTGAACGAGTATTAGAAATCACAGACAGCTTTATGCTTAAAGAAAGAGAGAGCCATTTAGACCCCTATAGTCATTAGCATTGGTCTTCTAAAAGGGATAACATATTTCAAGAGTGTTTGGTTATGGTGTATAACATGTGAATTGCTTGTTGTACCAAGTGTCGGGAAGACGGATGAGCATCAATGAAGTTGTAAATCAGCTGCACCAAATTAGGAAGAAACTCTTCGCATTGGGTTTACATGAACAAGATGAACCACGAATAGCTTAATTAGCTATCGGACATGTGATATCTTTATTAACAATAACTTAACCGAATAAAGCCGGATGGCCCTTTTGCTTCGGCTTTGACCAAATAGGACGTAGCTCTTCTAACGTGAAGAATTGTCCGAGATTGGGCTTGGCCCTGGATCGGCCCATTAGCCTAATTATCAGTTTCAGTATTTTCATCGTGTCGCAGCAAGTCCTATTTCCGCACCGCCGGGAGCCACTCCATCCGTCCCCACGCGGCACCGCCTTAACTCCGATCGCAGTCGCCACCATCACCAAGGAACACCAGCCCATACTACCACCACCGAAATACCAAGAACAGCACCATGTCCTCTCTCCTCTCCCACTTCGACGGCGCTGTCCTCGGCCTGACCCTTGCTGACGCCGACATCCACACGATCGTCAAGTTCACCTCCAGCTCCTCCGCTCTCCGCAAGCTCCGATACGCCCCGTCAGTCGGAGTTTCCGACCTTCGATGTGTGCTCTCTCGTGAAGGCGGAGTCTGATTCGTCGAGCCTGTCGAGAGAAGAGGAGCTTGTGGTCTTGTGGAGGCGAAATCGGCCGTTGAAGGAGGGACGGGCGGTGATACAAAGGACTCAAACTGTAAGTGTGTGTACACACAATGCTATGGGTTGGTTTACTCGAGTGTGCGACATAATTTGATATACTTTTTGTTACTTGTGATGATTGACTTACTATAATTATGTGTTCACGGGTGTTTGCATGGGCTAAATGCATGTCTCATGTTCGGATGTTTTATCTGTGTCCTTCGCATCAGTGTAAGCAAGTCATGTCTTGTATTGCCAACTTCAGTCAATGGATGTTTCGTCTTCTCTTTCAATACCACAAGACTGCGAAAGGGCAAGCAAATTTGATTGTTGAAGTATTGAGATGTCGAGGAGCCCTTATGCATTTGGTGTAATTTGTCTTGGAATGTCATAGTCGTTATTGCTTCTTTTTTGAATGATTGGTCTCAATATAAGTGGCTGTCGAGACAATGGAGTATTTTATGATTTGTAGGGAGGCTGCATTGATGACTTAGCTGCATCATCTGGCATAAGTGCATGCCCATCCTGTTATGGAGAATCCACAATGGACTGATGATTCTTTCATGTTAGTAACGATGTTTCGTAGGTCTCTCCAACTGTGAAAACTGTGTTGTTTAGTAAATTGAGCCTTGTTCAGTTTGTTAGCTCAAAGTAGCTTTCAATGTGGGTATTACAATCAGATGTGAGTGCAGCTCATCTTTTCTTTGAATTTGTAAGTTCCTTTTTCGTCTTTGGAGAGTGACAAAGATTATATCCATTATTAGTTATGAAATGCATAGCACGGCATCATATTTATAAAAAGGAAAAAGAGATATGTAGAGCATATTCATCGCATAAATTTAGATAGAGCATTTATTACCATCTTGAAAATAGTTTGTGAATTGATTAATTGTGAAATAACTTGAGAAATGCTTAATGAAAGGATTTGTAAAAGATAGGGTAGGTGAGCCTCGTGCAACCCTTGACCTTCCAGATCTCACTCAATAGACTTGCGATACTTGGCCCTCAGTGACCATCGACTTTGGGTTTGCAATGACCAAAATCTAGAATGGCAGGGTGTGTTTGGTTCAGAGAGAGACAATGAATAATAGGATAAGGGCAAAACAATAATACAAAGTATAAGCAAGGGTAAAGTTGGAAAAGAAAATTCATTACCCCCAATAGCATTTGGAAAATGTGGAAATGCAAATGTTAGGAGGAAGTTATTTGAGCTAAAGGATTTTAAAAATGCTAAATTTGGTTCAAAGGCTTTTAGGACCTCAACTTTGGCACAAGGGTCCTTGAGGCCCGAGATTCTTTGGAAAAGCAAATTAAAATGCACCACCTCCCCTGACAAAACTCACTAGTCATATAGGACTACCAACGGAGACCCCTTAAACCTTATGCACAAATGACAAAAGTAAACATAAAAGAGCAAATCACTTCAATAGTACTCTCAAGATCAGCATAGCTGCCCAATTTTGTGTATACAAAAAGATTTTGCAGACATGAAATGGAAAATTATTGCTGCACTAATCACAAGATAATACGGCCAATGTCTAGTAAATTTCATACCTATATTTTCTCATCCCTAACATAATTACAGGACACTAACAATACACCCACCTTGACAATAGGAATGTACCATAATGCTGTGATGCTGTTAAGTGCACTCTAAAGATCCTAAAGTTTTAGGTAATTTATTCACGTTGCCCTATCCAGAATTGCTTGTTGTGCTTTTTTACCTTTACTCTATTTTGGTTCTTATGTACATAATCTTTGGAAAATATACACATGCTAAAACCAGACAAAATTGAAATGGGTTAAAAATTCAAGGAACCACAAGATTTAAAATGTGGCGTCATTAAAAAATAACTCAAACTAATTATTTGATATTTTTCTGGAAAAGGAAAAGTTAGAAGAGTTTTGTCCTTGTGAGTATTCATGCGATTTTACAAAGAACACATTTACCGTGATAGGAGAAAGCTCTCTCTCATAATTTTTCCATTTGGCATTCATAAATTGACAAACTTGTGTTTCCTCATAGAAAATAGCTCTTTGCAAGCAGAAAGAAAATTTCATCATGTGAAAACATCAATTTGAAATAATCAGATCAGAATCACTCTATAATCAAAATCCCGCCATTCTCCTTCAAGCCCTACATCGGAATCAGTTCTAAAGATCCTTATGTATCACCTGGCTTTTATCAACCCAATTATCAATTTCGGTCTCCCAATATGAAGCATCATCGTCTAGAGTCAAATACTTATATAGTCACGACAGTCTTTTTTCCGCACCGTTGAGAGCCACTCCTTGTGCCCCCATGCGCCACTGCCTTAACTCTGATCGCACTCGCCACCACCGACTCCGCTCACATGTCACTGCCAAGGAACACCACCCCATGTCCTTGCACGAGGAACTATTAAAAGGCCGAATGTTAATTTTCCTCCTAGGAAGTTACTACTCGCAATATTAACTGATTAAGATTTTGTTAGTCAAGTGATATTTGTTAATGACAATGACCAGCTCAATCAATCACGCTTGATCAGTCTTCGCTTCATTTTCCAAAGTGGGGTTGATTTTGTGGGCATTGGTTGACTTCAAGTACCCCGGAAAGCCATCTAGCTGAATCCATCATCTAGATGATCTCGCAGCACAGAGACAAATCGACGACCTCACGGTAGAGGCTTGGTTTTGTAAGAGTATGATACAGCTTGCAGCGAGGTTTGACTCGACGACACTTTGCAGGAAGCGGTCCTTTGCAGGGAGGTGCCTTAGACAAATTTACATCTGGTCATACAAAAGATGGCCTGAAGTGGCCTCTCAATTGGCTAATTCATAAGGTGACTGCATGGTTCGTTGCAGCGTGGCAGTGAATTTGGATTGGCATCATGACCATCTTCAAGCTGCTGTTACTTTCAACCTACTTAAATTTTCATGCGGTGTCTAATGATAGGTTACAAGAACGAGCATACAATCGGGGGGTTCCATCGGACTACGTGTGCACGATCTTACTTGAAGCTGTTCGTTAGAAAATAACATTCGATATTATACGAGACGTACTTTCAAGCACTATGTGACTTAGTAGTTTCTACCGTTGTCCTATAGGCTCAAACCGTTCTTCCGTCAGGCCCAAAAATCTGCTTCTGCTATACCTGAGGTAAATATAAGCATGACTTCTGCAGTACTGCTAAGGTTTAACATTTTTCTGTGTAGCCCATCAGTTGTATATCTTTTCCCTTTGTACTTTTTGTGAAATATTTACAGGGTGGTTTTTGGTATCTGGAAAACTTCGTCCGCCTCTAGTTTTGCGGCTTTCATTACTAATGACACAGAAAGCGGTCAAATGCATCTAGCTTACCCTGCTTTTGAATTTTGTGGACAATTGAAAAGTAATTTTCTAAAGAAGTACAAGGCAACAAAATGTTATTTTTCATTGTTTGTAAGTAGAAGAGGGAGGAACTTGAAATTTCAGGAAAGACTTTTAATGTTGAATCCTATATAGGGCAAGAAACAGACAAGATATTCTGTTAACGATACCGGACATGTTCTAAAAGTGAAAATCAAATAGAAGGAATTTATATATCTATTCTTTTAAATATTTATAGAGACAATAAGAACCAAAAACTGTCTTAACCAAATGCACCTTGAGATGCTCCGATCTCATCCATGTACTTATATGTCACGTACTTTGGCATATATTAGAAGCGATGAAGATGATTCCAAATTTCTACTTCTCTTCATTAACAAGAAGCTTTAGATAGGTGCCTGAAGAAGTGAATTTCCAGAAAAACTAAATGCAGACAACGTGCGTTTCCTACTCAAGATCTGATTTCCATGCGTTTTCTACTCAGGATCCGATTTCATGTTTGTCTAAGTTGCGGTTTGAGTTGGCTTCCAGATGTAATATCTAGTTAGAGATTCTTTCAAGGATTTCCGTCTTGTTCTTGTTCTCAACTTTATATCTTGTTTGTCTTGAGCTATTTTATTCTCAGCACAAAGTGTCATTCTTAATGAGCTTAAATTGATTGGCAAGCCCTTCTTTCTCATGGTACAGCTTCTGAGGACGATAATTCACAAATCAGTGGAGGATGAAATTCGCGATGGAAGCAAATGGGTCAAGACAGATTCCAACTGTAAGAGTTTTTTAAGGAGTAAATTGACAAATTTCGTAATCTTAGTAGCACAGCCACTCTTAGCTTTACTTGTTCATTGGTCGTGCTGCGCTTCCAATACTGCATAGATGCTTTATTGCTTTATTAAAAGCAGCATCTTGATCGTCAGCCACTTTCCCAGACAAAAAAAGGAAGTCATGTTACTTTCGGGACCACTTGGGTCAAGTATGTCTAAAAAATGAAAGGCCCTTCCATGTTCCTAAGTCTCCTCATAAATTTACTGACGTATTTACATTTCAATCCGTGGTTTCAGGTATTGTTTTGGAGGCGTAGAATCTGCCTTCATCCGATGCAACATCAAAGTCACAAGGTGAGAGGACCTTTTAAGCACCTTTTCGAAAATGTTAATTGCAAACTCGTTTCTGTGATCTGTTGCTACGTTTTTATGTATGTACATGAATCCATGTAATTTCATTTCAGTTCCTTGGAATGAGTATGTATCATGCTGAAACGGTTCAAAGTTTCAGAGGCTTGTTGGAGGACCAAGAATAGCCGGGAGCATCGACAAGGAATGATGTGCTCCAGCAATTGAAAGCACCAATAGTTTCATTAACCATGCCATTGCAATTGGAAGAGCTTTACAAGTTGTTCAGGGTTCTTCCATGTTGCTCATTGTCTCATGCATCGATGGACTAGCGGTGGTCCTCCTCACTGTATGCTACCGAAGCTAGAAAAACAAATTTTTATCATCTAATTTTCTTTGCTGCAAATTTTTGCTATATGTGAGGTACTTTAGATCGATAGTAAAGAGTAGCATAAATTCATCACATGAAACAATTTTTCAATGCAAGGATACGGCCTTTGCCTCTTGTTCTCCGATTTTTCTTTTCTTTCTCCTGTTCTCTGAGAGTGGAGCAAGAGTTCCATTGGCAAGACAGTATCTTATGCAAGGGTTAATTTTTACGGATGACTCGACTGCAATTAAGAGGTTAATTTTACATGTCATTTTTGAGTATTAATTTTGGAGTATCAAAGTCGGGACCATTCGAATTTCATATAAAGTAGTGTCGTGGGTGCTGCAATGATTGACTTAAAGCAAACATCCCGACAGCCAAGCTTCTTGCAAATATCCAGCCAAAGCATGGGAAATACTAGTGCGGACCATGGCCCATGGACCGTGCAATTATAGCCATTGAAATTTGGGTGATTTGTGTGAAATCCACGTGACTGACAGCTGTGATCGGCCCCAGTTCACACCGATTATGATTGGACTGTGTCAAGACAAGAATTTAACCCCAAATGATGTATATACATCAACATCACAGCGACTCCCGTTGAATATATGGCCAGACAAAAAGTCTCCTGCATAGTCAATGAAAAAGAAAAGTTTCCTTGACTAATGATACTTGTAAACTATTAGAGACAAGGACAAGTAGTGCAACTCAATGAATGGGCAGGGCAGTCAGGGTGACCGATGGTTGATGGTTTCTCATTCACTGGTGAGTACTCATTGTTGTGACTTGTCTGCAGAAAAATCAAACCCCTTCTTGTTAATCCTTTCACAGTATGCATTAGCACTTATCCCGTCTCTTTCTGACCTTGCAATCCTCTCTACCCACTTCCGCTTGGGGTCATGAATCTTGTTAGCAGTAGTTCTGCAGAGATTGTACAATTAATTATGTGTTGAATGATACAGAATTACTTAATCATTTATAGTAACTAATAAAAGAAAACAAAACTGTGAAATATTTTATAAAAATATTGTGTAGTTTCTTGTGTCTGTGGTTGCGCACAAATTCATGTGCTTAACCTTGCAATCCTCCCTACCTACTTCCGCTTGGGGTCATGAATCTTGTTAGCAGCAGTTCTGCAGAGATTGTACAATTAATTATGTGTTGAATGATACAGAATTACTTAATCATTTATGGTAACTAATAGAAGGAAAAAAAAAACTGTGAAATCCTTTATAACAATATTGTGTAGTTTCTTGTGTCCGTGGTTGCGCACAAATTCATGTGGTTGTGTTATGTGACATGAAGTATATGTCCATTTCACGTAATGTGGCACCGCATGGCACATTATCATTGTGAATCTTAATTGGATAAATTAAATATTATTTACTTTAACATGATTAAAATAAGTTATAACCTATATAACTTCACGTATTTATAATATCTTATAATCTATAATCACATGTAAGTAAGTAGTTTGTGTTAATTATATCAGTTAATTATTACTTATTATTATTATATGAAATATATTCAATTCCATTATATGTGCATAAAATAGAATTTTGCCAATAAATATTATTACTAAATGCGTAATGAATATTAGAGGGAAAATGCTTGCTAGGTTTTAATGCTTCCCGTATGGCCGTGGCTAAGAATACAAATGCTTACGTAATAAATTAACGCCAGAAGATTTCTACACCTCCCTCAGGAATTTGTTGAGAGTAAAAGTTCCAATTACAATTTGATTTCGCCGATGGAAAGGGGGAGTGATTTTAGCTTTAATTTAATTTTATTCTTTTCTGTACCAGAAAGAATATATAATGCCACTTTGATAAAAAAAAAAAGACCATTATGAAATTTTCTTAATTAATTCCTAATAAGTTTCCTAATTGCAGTGGTTGGACATCTCAATTTCTTATCATTTGCTAACACAACAAATAGCTAACACATCAAACAGCTCTCTCTCTCTCTCTCTCTCTCTCATTGCAGCTACCCATCCAGATTGTAGAACCTGATTTTTAAAAGTAATAACTTTAAGGAGCCATTTGAAGAAACCGTGGTAATCTTTTCTCTGCCTTCTTATGGTACTTTCTACTGAATAAGCTATAGAGGTAGTCTGTCTATGTATGTATTGACATAATAACAAGTTTTTGCTCTTTTCCATATCAAATGCGGGAAAGAAACTTCCGGTGGGAACTTTAAATTTCATTTGCAATGAAATCACATAAAATTTATTTCGTCAAAGTCGATATGACAAATTGCAATCAGTCATTATGAAGGTTCTTTAAAGGTACAATTTAAATTGCTAATCTGTTTTTTAAAAAAAAAATGAAACTTTGTAAAAAAATTGTTTGCAAGGTCCTAAGGTAGAATAATTGTATAATGCTTTCCTTTGATATATTTTTCTTCTTTGTATTTTTTAAATAACCAAAATTTTTGCTACTTTTTCGATGGGTCATAATGAAAGTGAATATTAAGATTGAGGCATGCATCTTCTGTTTTAAAGTTTTTTCCCTAAAGGTAATGGGGATCTACTCATTTCAACAAGGGAAAAGCCAAACTGACGATTAAAAATTGCACATTTTACGATATCATAATTATGCACTTGTTTATCAACTCATATTGACTTTTTCACATGCCGCCTATCTTGACCAAATTAATGGATAGATAGATGTCGTCTAATGAAGAGTAATGTGGAAAGATCAAGTTGATGTCGATCCTAGTGAAGATTCCAAAAGGGAATAGAATTGCCTATATCGACAATAGACACGAACATATTTCTTACCTTAGCGTCCAATTGGGTTTTAATTTTGTATTGTTGGATTTAATGTCGTTGATGCTATGAAGCAATGTATTTTCATGGCTAGTGTCTTTGGAGTAAAGTCATCTTTCGTACAATATTGTGGATTACACATGCTCACTATAATTTCAATGAAATCAAGTTTGTTTGTGCATTTACCCTTATTCCATTGATATTAATGGTTGAGGTTTGAAGTGACTAGGAACGACTTCTGCACCACAGAGAGAATTATGTGAACGCACTGCCAATGAGAACAACATTTTCTTTGCAAAAGTTACATGAAATTATGCTATAATAACAAAAGCCCTCTGACCATAACAACGATTTTTCCTTTCAAACAATTCTAATGAAACCAATCATGGACAAAAGTCATTGACTATAGCGACTACGTTTTGCTAAAGGCAGCGTGGATGAGTATGTTGAGATTTCAAGGAGGGTAGCTGACTAATCGTGCATGACCAAAGAATGACTAAAAAGAAAAAATGAAAAAAAAAGTGCCACTAGTGGCCGTGGCCCTGTTGGGTGTTTGTAGTGGAGATCATAGCATTAATCACAAGAAACCACTTTTAATGCAGGGATATTTGCCTCGGCTTTGTCCATGGAGCAGAGAGTTTCATTGTCATAACGCTATCTCATCATGCAAGTGGTAACCTTTGGAGTCTCCGTTTAATTTCACAGACCAGTAGTCTCTATTTCAAACCAGACCAGTCAGGTTTCTCACATATCTTTCACCCTTAATAAAGGGAATACTCCTGCTTGGATTCATGAACCACGAGCAATCATAATCGTTGAAATTTGTGGGACTTGGGGAACGACGATTGTGACTGATCTGCCAATCAACGGTTGTCGTTGATCTTATCATGTGGGCGCGGATCGGATCGTGTACAAGCAATAATTCCAACCCCCAATACACGCTGATGGATATATATCAGATTGACTATCATGCGCATGTGACAAGACAAAGTTTTTCTCCGGAGGCAGAAAAGCTTTTCAATGACTACCAAGTCAAAATAATTATACAAAAAAAAAAAGGAAGGGAGAAAAAGAACAAGGAAAGCGCTTCAAAAAGCCATAATTCTCGACAGTTTCCATTAGCATTGATCCCCCTCTTGTTTCTTCTTGCCTTGCTTTCATATCTACCCGCATCCTTGGCTTTGAATCATGAAACTCGTAAACATTAGTTTTGCAGAGTTTCAATCATGCCACTTGCTTCTTTGCATCACTTTTGCATTGTCCTTTAACCAAGTCTTCTCCATCACCAATGAAACAGACAAATTTGTGCTCCTTGCATTTAAGGCCGGCATAACTGAAGATCCTTTTGGCGTGCTCAACTCATGGAACAATAGCATCGAGTTTTGCCAATGGTATGGTGTTACCTGCAACAAGAGACGCCATAGGGTCACAATCCTCGACTTGCATTCACAGGGACTCTCTGGATCAATCTCTCCTCATATTGGAAACCTCAGCTTCTTAAGGGAAATGTTGCTCCAAAACAATAGTTTCAATCAAGAAATTCCTCCACAACTCAGCCGGTTGCATCGCCTTGACGTCTTACAACTAGACAACAATTTATTGGTTGGTGAAATTCCCAAAAACATATCAGCTTGCTTTAACCTTGTTCACCTCAGCCTTGAATTCAACCAACTAACTGGAGAAATTCCTATGGAAGTTGGTTCATTATCAAAGCTACGGACTTTTTCTGTATATGGAAATAATCTTGTTGGGAGTGTGCCTTCCTCCATTGGGAACTTATCTTCACTAAGGCAGCTATATTTAACATTGAACAACTTAAGCGGGAGCATTTCTCAAGTTCTCGGCCATCTAACAAACCTGCGGTACATTAGCTTTGGAGGAAACAGATTATCGGGTACAATTCCATTTTCATTACTCAACCTCTCTTCGCTAATTGTGTTTGATGCTGGATACAACCAGATACAAGGGACTCTTCCTGTAGGTATAGGCCTCAAACTCCCAAATCTTGAATTTCTCAGCATTTGCAAGAACCAATTTGAGGGGCTAGTTCCTCCATCAATATCGAATTGCACAAAATTACATGTTCTTCAACTTAGTGATAACAGATTTTCTGGTAAAGTACCGTCTCTGGAAAAATTGTGCACGCTTAGGTGGCTTACTATCTATGGTAATAAGCTTGGAAGCGGAAAACCCGAAGACTTGAGCTTCCTTTGCTCGTTAACTAATAGCACCAAATTACAATATGTGGGTATTCATCGAAACAAGTTT
The DNA here is from genome assembly GCA_014182375.1 of Eucalyptus virginea. Classification (NCBI taxonomy): domain Eukaryota; kingdom Viridiplantae; phylum Streptophyta; class Magnoliopsida; order Myrtales; family Myrtaceae; genus Eucalyptus; species Eucalyptus virginea. The sequence continues at coordinate 55,337,497 of CM024519.1, forward strand.
GGTGGGGTGTTACCTAAATGCATAGGTAATTTATCCATAACTCTCACACAATTTCTTGTGAGTGAGAATCAAATATCTGGTAAGATTCCAGAAGAAGTTGGGAATTTGGTCAACTTGGAAGTATTGTTTATGAATCACAACCAGCTTTCAAATGTAATCCCCTTAAATTTAGGGAATCTACAAAGTCTAGTGAAGCTGCAATTAAGTGATAACAACTTGAGAGGGATTATACCATCTTCTTTAGGAAATCTAACCAAGCTGGTTGAGCTACATCTTGGTGGGAACAACTTTCATGGGCAAATTCTTTCACATCTTTCAAATTGTCGATCTCTTGACTTGCTCGATCTGTCCAATAACAATCTCAGTGGTGCCATACCCCCTCAACTTATAGGTCTCTCATCATTAGCGATTATTTTGAACTTGTCTCATAACCATCTAACTGGGGTTTTACCCACAGAAGTTGGCAACTTGAGAGCTTTGACAGCATTGGATATCTCAAACAATTTGTTACTAGGTGAAGTCCCAAGTAGTTTAGGTGAGTGCACTGAATTGACATCACTAAGAATGGGGGGCAACTTCTTCCATGGGTCCATTCCTCAATCAATCAGATCATTGGGAGATATTGAAGAACTAGATCTTTCATGCAACAAATTGTCGGGTCAGATTCCAGAATTCTTAGCAATATTTCGTTCCTTGAAACTTCTAAATTTATCATACAATAATTTTGAAGGTATGTTACCATGTGAAGGAATCTTTAAGAATTCTACCGGTACTTCTATTATTGGGAACAATGAGCTCTGTGGTGGACTGCCAGAATTTCATCTCCCCAATTGCATATTCAAAAGCCCCAAGAGTCGAAAGATCAATATATGGACAATATTCACTTTTGTTGCTTTCGGAGTACTTGTAATAGCTCTTATTGTATCTTTTATATATCTTCGTTGGTTGAAGAAGAAATCAAGTTTGATGGATGATTAATGTCGGGACATATCTTATGGAACACTCCTAAAAGTGATTGATGGTTTTGCAAGTAACAATTGGGTATGCTCCATCGGGTACTCTCTCTCTCTCTCCCCCTCCCTCCCAAGAAAGTTTATTTTCCTAAAAGTTATTGATGGCTCTACTTGTGAAATTTGTTAGCTAATGATAACTCTTATAGTCTTATACATCTCATATTATGATGGTATGTACTTCAATTTGATATGCATTATGATCAAAATGTGTCGCAAAATATGCAATGGGATGCGAGGTTTCAAGAGAAGGTGATGTCTACAATTCTGGCATTCTTTTATTGGAAATGTTCACAGGATTGAATTCCACCAATGATGCATTTAGAGACAATTTAACTCTTCGTAGTTTTGTCATAGAAGTTTTACCTAAATGAGTGCTTGAAATTACAAACAGTGTTTTACTTTGAGAAATAGAGTGTCATTCAAGCTCCAATAATCATCAGCATTGGCTTTTCGAAAGAGACTGTATATTTCAAGAGTTTTTAGTTATGGTATATAATATTAGAGTTGCTTTTTCGAACAAAGTGCCCACAAGACGGATGAGCATCAACGCAGTTGTGTGTTTGTTGCATCAAATTAGCGAGAAACTCTTTGCACTGGGTTTACATGGACAAGATGAACTATTAACAGTTTGCATTTAGTTGCTAAACATTTAGGATGTTTTTGCGATCGAAAGCAGATAGGTAAAATATATAAATTGAAGAGAGAATAAATCATTCTTTTTCCTAAAAGATGATAGTTGATAATGATTTCCCATGTGTATCTTGACATATTTTTACTAGCAGAAGGCCTGTGGTTCAACACGTTCGAGTACTGTTGGTTTACTTAAAACTCTATTCGGGTGCCGTACGACTTTAAAATGAATTCTAAATAAATTTCCATACTTTTTTTTTCATTTCTTTTTTTTTTTTTTTTTTTTTGGTGAAAGTAAGTAATTGTATTGAGCTTTACCAACGATACAATATGATTCTTTTTTTTTTTTTTTTTTTTTGGTCTTTGGAGGAACCGGCTTGCACCGACAGCCATGCGCCAGTAAACCCCTGGTGACACTTAGCGGGAGGACTCACCACCCCGAGTCACACTTAATACACCTGGGTTTTGAACCCTTCACCTCTAGGTTGAGGATCAGCACGGCCTTATCCAGCGGAGCCACCGCGGCCGGTGGTTTTTTTTCATTTCTTTTGTATCATGCTTATTAAGATAAATTGCAATCAATTAGACTAGTGGAGTCTCATTTAAAGGAAAGCTTCTTTTTTGCAGATTGACTAGAAATGATTTGCTGCTTGATTTTTTTAGGTTGACTAGATAAGCCAATGTCAGGAATTAATCTTAGCTCCTAAAACTATGTTCAGTAGCTACATGCAATACCGTTGCTCTGGTGGGTCAAAAAAGATGTGTAGCTTCTGGATTCAGCATTCTAGCATGCAATAAATTCAAGGACATATTGACACTTGATGTGCATAGCAGAAATTAAACGAGAATGCTTTTGTAGAGTAATTTAACCTGTGTGTACTGGATTTCGGACCAAATAGGCAAATTGGCAAAAAGGTCTAGAACTTTAGGGGCAATTATCTCCTCTATAATAGCTAAATCCATTTAGTGTTGTATTGGGCTAAATGATGGTCAGATTTATGATGGATAACCACTAGTACATATCATTCCAATTGCCATTACAGGAAGTAAAAAGTATTAATTGCATAAAAATATATTATTGGCGGGTAGTCATTCCAAAGAATACTATCCATTATGCAAGAATCTTCTCTCTTCCACTCTACAGTCTCTAGATTTTGATACGAGGCAATTACTGCTATGCGCAGAGAATCGTAGCTTGTTTAGATCATTAAAGAAAGGAAAATTCACGCAAGCGAAAATGCATTATCCCTGTGGAGATAAATGTCTCTCATTTTCTCATATGCTTAAATTCAAACGAAAGCAGGCACCACAACATCGGCTTCTTAGGTGGGAGAATGGTTCTCAAGTAAGACTTTAAAACCAAACATATTGCGGTAAAAGAATATACTTGTTGATTTCCTATCATGAGAATTCGTTGCTGTCACAATTATAAATATGTAAATAATAAGAAATCCAAGAGGTATCAAGAAAAATGAAGCCCAAATGGCTTTCATGCTTATATCCACCACAAGCCCCTAAGAATTAGACAAACTTGTGATAAATATACATGACATCTTTTAAAAGCACATTTAAACTCTCGATATTGTTTGAAAGGGAGCAAAATTGCAAAGATCTGCAACATTTGGAAACTGACTTTGATGTATAACTTTAAACCGGTTACTCTTTGATAGAATACTTAAATTCAAGAAGTTAATGTTTAGAAAGGACAAAACAAGAGTCTCAGAATTCTCAAATAACAATATGCATGACATTCAAAGCAGTTTAAAACTCTCGATGTTGTTTTAAGATAAAAGGTCTTGCACAGAGAGAGTAAGGAAGGAAATTGACATCATTTGCAACATTTTGAATGACTTTATAGAAACACTAGATATCCAGTGACTCTTTCACAGAAAATTTGATCAAGAAGTAAACATCCAGAAAGGAAAAAACAAGAGTCTCCCAGTACTTTAAGAAAGGAGAGAGAACAAATAGCAAGGTACTCAAACCCAATCCAGATAAATATACTACACTCTAAACCAACAAATAGTAGAGGATATTGCATGGAGATACATTAAAAGACTACTGCTAAAATCTGTGCAGAATTCTCAACATGAAATGATAGAACAAATCAGGTGAAGACCGAAGACACTGGGAAATCTTGGGCTTAGTAGAGTGTAATAACTCAGAGAGAGAGAGAGAGAGATTAGCATCCGAAAGTAACAGAAGTGAAAATATCCATGAAATAAAGAGGCATTGGTTTGCTAACAAATTTGGTAAAAAGGTGGTTCAACTTCTTAAAAGATTATTTTTCAAGACATATACAGATAATTATGCTTGACCTAAGGGAAAAGGTCAAGCATTGACAAATGCCAGGCAAGAAAACCACAATGCCCTTGTCCCACTAGGCAGGATACGTTCAAGGAAACACCAAAGATGCCTTTCTCCTCACATATAAAATAAGTGGCATATAAACCAGAGGCATTCCTACCAAAACACCTGAATAAAAAAATGTTTGCAATTTTCAATCACGGGAAAAATACCATTTTGATGAATGCGACTGTAATTTTACCCAGTTGAACAAGGGGTATTGATACTCCTTGGCATTTCAGCTGTTCACTCATATCATCAGGGCCCAACTGTAGTAAAGCGTAGAAATAGTTGAAGAAGGCTATCAATAGTATGTTGGTTGGAAGGTCTAGAGAATCTACAATAGTTATTTATCACTATCAAACCACATTACATGTCTAAAATGAGAAAAAACAGAACAGCCCACCATCAGCATATGCCTCGAGCTAAACAACGTTTCCACTTTCCTACAGTATGAGATTTTCTTGAGGTGAAACAAAGAAGATATTATTAGTATGTGGGTTGGAAGGTATAGAGAACCTACGATAGTTATTTATCACTATTAGACCACATCACACATCCAAAATGAGAAAAAACTGAACAGCCCACCACCAGCATATGCCTTGAGCTAAACAAAGTTTCCACTTTCCTACAGTAAGAGCAAAGAAGTTTCCACTCAAGCATGATTAGAAAGCATCACCCATGAATAGAAGTTTCAACATATGTTACTTTGGAACCTGGTAGCAGAGAGAGATTTTCTTGAGGTGAAACAAACAGGATATAAAAACATCAATTTGCTAATGTGATGGATACTCAGATAGCAAAAGCAGACTGTAATTAAAAAAAGAAAAAAAGATTATTGCCAAGATCTCTCACAAATAAAATGAAAAACGTGAGCATTTAATCTGCAGGAAAAATTGCATTGAGTGGACCCCAAGTATAAAAATTGTCAATCAAACCTTACATGCATCTAAAGTGCAGGAGTTGGCACTGATCTCATTGAGACATTCCATGTGCAAAGCTCAACTTAATGCATTAGTGAAGAATGGCAGTTCACTGCAACTGCAGGAGAATTTACATGTGGCTTTAGATTCAATACAGGTAAGCCATGTATAGTCAACGTGGATGACTGAGGGCAATAAACATTAGATGGTACAAACAAGATGATACCAACAAAAGTTCACTCTCGAGGTATACCACGTAACAAATAACTTGTGATGCCATAAAATACGCTAAAATTGATTTGACAAATCAAACTTCCCACAGCCGTTTCTAAATTATTATGCAAGTTTGAAAGCAGAACCGTACTAGGTAAACAAATTCAAAAGATACTTCAGCTCAAATAAATAATCAGGTGTTTCATCACATCCTTCACTAAAAAAAGTGATAATAATTCTATTAGCAACAGCTCCATCATCATAGATGTTTTCTGTTCCCATGTTCGATGAAATTATGGGTCTGAGATCATGACCACATTTCTACATGGAAGCTGATGTATCCAAGCATAGGAAGGAACAATCTTCTCATGATATTTAGAATATATTATTATTTGCGCTTTAAGCAAATCAGTTATTAGCCATTTCTCTTACTGATCATAATCTTCATTAAATATGAACATAATCATACCCCCTGGGTTCAGAGCGACAGCAGCTTTCTTCAGTGCAGCTAAATCCGTGAAGCATGCAACAGCTCTGGGGAGAGGCAATGAAGATGTAGAAAATATAATGGGTATCACCCCAGAGCTATTCACCTGTGACAGAAATAATGAACCATATAAATATAGCTCTAATTGGTTCAACATTTAAAGCAAGTGAGCTCGGTCCAATTCCAACCAAAAGGTGGATAACAATCGATATCTGCAAGCAGTACACTCATGTAGATACAACTTTGTACAATGTACTACCTATAGCACATAAAAGTTGACATCAAAAAGTAGTTTCCTGGGTTGGCAAACAGTTATTGAAATGTATACATGAGCTATGGTATCTGGTATCTTTCAAAATGGTTGGCTATGTTTGAACTCTTGCCGTGCTCCTCACAACACACTATCATTCTGTAGGATATTTTGGCTCTACAGATTACAGACTAAGTTAATCAGCATATTAAACTCGTAGAGAGAAGTGCAGAAATGATTGGCCCGGAAGCCTAAATTATCCACTCATGCTACTCCAGGATAGACGGACAAAACCAGGTACTTAAATTGCATTTAGATTATCTCCCCAGGTACTTATCTCATTAAAAGTCACTTGCAAGCAGCACTTTAACATAACTCACGAGAAGAGGCAACAAGAGGAGAATGGATGCGGGTAAAAAGCAATATATGTTCACCCATGGTCTACTGAAAAGTGTAAGATGTGTCATACAATCCATCCATTTCATTGGAAGTAAAGCAATTCTCCACAAGGAAATGGAAACGAGGAAACTGAAAACTACAGACTCAATATATAGAATAGACCACCGCACTTCACATATAGTTAGGCACAAAACAGAAAAAAATAGAGAAACAGGGAACTCAGCCAGATCACAACTAGCACACGTAAGACAGATCCTCAAATTACTAAGACAGACTATGTAGCCTTATGGAAAAGGGTAGTTTACGATCACATTTAGAACCTTATTACTCCAGTCTGCTGCAGTCTTATTACGCTTGGAAATGGATAGCATCCCCGGATACCAACCTTGAAGGGTAAGTGAAGAATTTTAGGAGAAATTACTCTGATTTTTATTCTCCAGAGAATGAATATTTACATGAGGCATCTAAACTTTTTATAGCTGCTACAGCACCCTAAAAACGTAGTAAACAAATTCCTAAAAATTAACAAACAAAATCTGGAAAAATAAAATCTGGAAAATCTAGAAAATCTGGAAAATCTGGAAGATCTAAAAGATCTAGAAATTCTGGAAACAAAATAACCAGAAATTTGATTATGATTTTCAACACTCCCCCTCAAGCTGGATTATGAATGTCTATTGTACCCAGCTTGCACCTTAGAGTCTCGAAATTATTTTTGGATAAAACCTTGGTCAGTATGTCTGCTGTTTGATGATTGGTTGGAACATACGAGAGCTTCAAGATTCTTTCTTCAAGTTTTTCTTTGATGAAATGTCGATCGATCTCCACATGCTTTGTTCTATCATGATGAATGGGGTTCTTGGCAATCTCAATAGCAGCTTTGTTGTCACATAATAATGACATAAGATTGGTATTAGTGAATCCTAGTTCATTTAAGATTCTTTTCAACCATATGCCTTCACATATTCCTTGACACATTGCTCTAAACTCCGCTTCAGCGCTACTCCTAGCAACAACAGGTTGCTTCTTGCTTCTCCAAGTAACCATGTTGCCCCATATGAAGGTACAACACCCTGTTGTCGACCTTCGATCCATGAGAGATCCAGCCCAATCTGCATCCATGAATATCTCCATGTTTCTCTCATCCGTTTTCTTAAAGTAAAGCCCTCTTCCAGGACTTTTCTTCAAAAACTATAAGATTCGAAAAACTACCTGTATGTGTTTCTCTGTTGGTTGGTTCATGTATCTAACTTACTGCAAAACCAATGCCTGGCCGAGTATGTGAGAGATAGATTAGTTTGCCCACTAATCTATGATACCTCCCTTTGTCCGTTAATGGTCATTCTTCTTCTATCTCGGTTTTATTTGTAGAATCCATCGGTGTATTAGCTGGTTTACACCCAAGCATACCAGTTTCCTTCAAAAGATCAAGAGTATATTTGTATTGGAAAATTACAATTCATTTCCATGACCAAGCTACCTCCATACCTAGGAAGTATTTGAGTAGACTTAAGTCTTTAACCTCGAATTCTTCTGCCAATATATTCTTCAGTTTTCCAATCTCCTCCAGATTGTCACCAGTTAGGATTATATTGACGTATATAATCATTACTGCTCTTTTACCTTCAGCTGACTTCTTGACAAACATTGTATGATCTGTTTGATATTGAATGAAATTCAGCTTTTTAACGACCCTTGTTAACCTCTCGAATCAAGCACGAGGTGATTGTTTTAGACCGTATAGGGATTTCTTGAGTTTGCATACCTTGTTGAAACTCTCTTTAGTGTTAATTCCCGATGGAACCTCCATAAAGACTTCTTCCTCCAATTCCCCATTCAAGAAGGCATTCTTTATGTCTAATTGATGTAAGGGTCAGTCCAAGTTAGCTGCAAGGGAGAGCAACACCCGAATGGAGTTTAGTTTGGCTACCGGAGCGAAGGTTTCTTTGTAGTCTATACCATATGATTGCGTGAATCTCTTAGCAACCAGCCTTGCCTTGAAACGATCAACACTACCATTAGCATTGTACTTAACTGTAAAGATCCACTTACATCCCACCAATTTCTTCCCAGCTGGCAATTCTGTATATTCTCAAGTATTATTATTCTCAAGTGCATGAATTTCCTCAAGAACCGATTTTTTCCACTCGAATTGAGCAAGTGCCTCCTGGATATTCTTGGGAATTTGAATGTTGCTCAACGTTCAAACAAATGCCTTGTATTTAGGAGACAACTTTTCATAAAACACAAAATTGTTAATGGAATGTTAAGTGCACTGTCTCTTCCCTTTCCTAAGAGCAATGAGCTAATCAAGATCAAGTACAGCAAAATTTTCTGAACTTATAGGAGCATTACCTTCATCTATTGTTGGTTTTGAACTCAGGTCTATCTCAAGCCGGCTTTGATGTAGCACGTTCCTCCAAATCCTTTTGAGTTTTCCACCTAGAGTAGACAATTACTTCTTTATTTTTGTCTTGTGTAGCATCTTGAATAGGTAGACACGAAAGACTTTCGGATGTTGGATGACTCTCGGATGTTGGAATGGGTAGACACGGAAGACAAGCAGAATTGATATTTGCTTGTTATGGTCCGAGTGAATGAAGAATGTCCCAAAAATAATATTTCTCACAACTCTCCCTCTGAATGGTATTTTTGGAGTGAAAGGGCTGGTGCTCAAAGAAGGTAACATCCATAGTGGTATAAAAACGTTTTGTTTGTGAGCAATAACGCTTATATCCACTTCGATTTGGAGCGTATCCTAGAAACACACATTTGAGGGACTTAGGATCTAGCTTGCTACGATGTTGCTGATTTATATGAATAAATGCTGTGCAACCGAATACTTTGAGTGGGATATGTGAGGCAAAACGAATGTGGATAGGTACGAAGTAGACTCTGAAAAGGTGTTTGAAAATCTAGGACACGGGAAGTCATACAATTGATGAGATATGTGGCTATCAACACTGCTTCTCCCCATAAATGTTTAGAAACATGGGTGGTTAACATAAAAGAACGAGCGACTTCCAAAAGATGCCTATTTTTCGTCTCCACTGCTCCATTTTGTTGTGGAGTGTCTACACAAGAGCTAATATGTATGATACCATGGCTATTTAGATATAACTCACGCTGTGAGTGAAAGTATTCACTCCCGTTATCCATTTTGAAAGCTTGTATTTTTGTGCTGAATTGGGTTTGGATCATTAGGTTGAAGGTTTGAAAAATTTGGCCAATATTTGATTTTTCTTTCATTAAAAAAAGCCAAGTGAGTCTTGTATGATCATTAATGAAAGTAACAAACCACCTAAAACCATAAATGTTATTGACACGAGAAGATCCCCAAATATCACTATGAATCAAGTGAAATGGATGAGAAGACTTATAAGGTTGCAAATAATACGAATTGCGAGTATGTTTGGATAATTGACACAGTTTTATTGAATATTTATAGAACAAAGAAGGTAGCAACCTTTTTAAGTACGAGAAATTTGGATGACCTAAGCTATAATGCCACAATCTTACGTCACTCTCTTCTTTAGCACAAGATGCTACACATGACATCTTGTTTTTCCATTCTGAGGCATTAATTCGTAGAAGGTAGAGACCCGCATCCATCTCAGCACTACCAATCGTCATCCCCGAGTTAAAAACCTGAAATTCACGTGGGAAAAATTTAGTAATGCAGCCTAAATCTTTGGTTAACTTGCTGATGGAGAGAAAATTATAGCTGAGTTTGTACTGAATTCAGTGTTATATCTTTTGAAATAACCACTGATCCAACACCAGCCACCTTTGAGTAAGAAGCATTAGCAATTCGAACACTAGTGCCATTTTGACATGAATTGTACTCGTTGAACACTGTGATATATTCGGTCATGTGCTCGGATGCTCCTAAGTCTACAACCCAAGAGGTGATCTCCTATTTAGCACTAAGGGCATTTAGAGAATTACCTCGTTGAGCTATTGTTGCTGTACTAACCCCTTCTGGATGGGTTGTCTTATGAATTCTTGTAGCAATTTTTTTAGCATCTCCAACTGCTCTTTGTTGAAGGGACTTAAATCTACCGAAGCGATTATTTCGGTTTAGACTACGTTGCTTCTGCTCTCTCGATTTTAAGTAGAATGTGAGGCTGATGGCTTCCAATCATCTGGCCGACCATGAATTTTCCAGCATGTGTCTTTTGTGTGACCCGTTCGTTTGCAATGATCACACCATGGACAACCACCCTTTCGCCGGCTGTTGTTTGATTGAGTACCTCGACTGTAGGATGATTGAGATCCTCAAGCTATTAGAGCAGAATTTGTTGGATTGGTCTGGTTGTTTGAAGAACCAAGCATCACCTTTCGCCGAGTGTCTTCTCTTCTGACCTCAGCAAAAACTTCTCATACACTAGGTAGGGGCTTTATGCTCAGAATTCATCCGCGTACCTCATCAAACTCTTGATTCAAGCCTAACAAAAATTAGTAGATGCGTTCTCGATCTTGAATCTGCTTGTACCGCTTGCTATCTTCAGGACAACTCCACATCGTATCTTCGAGCAAATCAAGTTGCTGCCAATAACGTATTGAGTTGGTTAAAATAATCAATGACAGAAGATTCCCCTTGCCTTAGGTCATGGAGAATACCCTTGATCTCGAAAATGGCTGAGGTGTTATCTTTGTTTGAATAAATTTCATGAGTAGCATCCCAAATCTCCTTTGATGTCTTGTAGTACATGAAATTCTCCCGTTTCATTCATCATTGAATTCAGCAACCAGCACATCACCATCTTGTTTTCCGCCTTCCATGTTCGATAATTTGGGCTCGTCTCCTCAGATTGTACGGCATTACCTTTTCCGCAAACGAAAATCATGACAGAATGGGACCATTGATTGAAGTTGTGACCGGTAAGTTTATGACCAGTGATGAGAAGAGTTCCACCTTCGGATGTATTGATAGGTTGGGTAATGTGAGGAGAATTCTGAGCTCTAGGGTTTGAGGTTTTACTCTCAACCTCACTTGCCATAGCAGCTCTAGGGTATTTTGTCACGGTGGAAACTCTCAGAAATAAGGTAGAAAAGAATGGTTCAGATCTTGCTCTGATACCATAAAGAATTTTAGGAGAAATTACTCTGATTTTTATTCTCCAGAGAATGAATATTTACATGAGGCATCATGGCAACTCTAGGGTATTTTGTCACGGTGGAAACTCTCAGAAATAAGGTAGAAAAGAATGGTCCAGATCTTGCTCTGATACCATGAAGAATTTTAGGAGAAATTACTCTGATTTTTATTCTCCAGAGAATGAATATTTACATGAGGCATCTAACCTTTTTATAGCTACTACAACACCCTAAAAACGTAGTAAACAAATTCCTAAAAACTAACAAACAAAATATGGAAAAATAAAATATGGAAAATCTGAAAAATTTGGAAGATCTGAAAGATCAGGAAATTCTGGAAACAAAATAACCAGAAATCTGATTCTGATTTTCAACCGTAAGTAAGCAGATTTTTGAAGGCCTCCGTATCTTGAGGCATAGTTGAGGGGAATTTTCCTTTCTGCTTCCTGGAAATTTTTCTTATGGAGCATGTTAGGTAATTCTCTCTTTTTTTTTTTTTTGGGTTACATTTCTTTCTCTTAATCCTATCATAATATGATAAAATCCTAGAATTTATAATGATCAACTAGCCGAACATATACGATGCCAAGCACTAAGGGGACAGAGGATAAAATGATGGCAACATGCCCCACACGTCCACCTTCCAAGGTAGAGTACTTGGCCTATAGCCTGGCAGATTTTTGAAGGCCTCCACTTCTGCTGGCGTATCTTGAGGCATAGTTGAGGGGAATTTTCCTTTCTGCTTCCTGAAAATTTTTGTTACAGAGCATGTTAAGTGCATTTCTTTCTCTTAATCCTATCAAAATATGATAAAATCCTAGAAATATATGATGATCACTTAGCCAAACATATACAATACCAAGGACTGGAAGGACAGAGGATAAAATGACAGCTACATGCCTCACATAGTTGTCATTCTGATTAGCTTGGGCTTGTTCAACCAAAGGATACTGGTAAGTAGGAGATTGTGCTTGTAAATATTAACAGCAATGCCATTTCCAATACTCAGGTCAGAGATCCTCTCTCCACTGTATGTTGTAAATACTAAGCCAAGCATTAATGTTGTAACAGAAGAAAGAGTCCACTCTGTGCTTAAGTCCTCAACATAGGGACAAAGGTAGAGTACTTGGCCTATAGCCTGGCATATATAGATAAGATGGGGATAGGTGTTACCAGGAAAACTCATCACCAAGAAAAAGTATTTTCATCTGAAGTGAATTTGCATCAAGTAAACTAGTAGGCAATCAACTAGAAGATCATTTTAAGACTTTTCCCAAGTTTTATGGCTATGTTATGTATGAAAACCCACAAAGCCCAAATCCCATTGTTGGCACGCCATTAGGGCTCTCAGGAAACATATCAAATAGAAATACTTCCTATCAGTTCATTTATAGTTGCTTTTTAAAAAACTGGTCACACAAGTATGTACTATATCTGACACATTTGTAGAAATTTGAGAAGAAGAGAAATGTGAGTGAAAATCCAAACATGCAGTATAGACTGGAACAAAAATCAGAAACCAAAGAAGCCACAAATCTTCTTCGCATGCTGTAATTTCACTTTGACAATGGTTAATATAATTTTGCGTGCCAGTTAATCAATTGCTTGCCTGTACTATGGCAAACCGGACTGAAGCATAGCAAGTATACCGGAGAACTTCCTTCCCGCTCTACCTTCTCCTTCTTTCAGGTCTTGCAACTTCGGATATATTTGTGCCAAAAGCCGAAACACAATATGCGCATTCAGAAAGGAACAATGCCAAGGGAGCAAATCCCAAGTCTACCGATACCTCCCCCAGAAAAAGAATCCAAAGTGCTCAGCAGACTACACTGATCCAAATTCCCAGCAAAGCATCCCGACTTAACCCTCCCAGGGGACCATATATGCCTAGTCAGGATAGGGCCAAATATCCCAACAACTTCAGGAATTTCCAAGGCAATGGCCCTTTAAAGAAATAACCAAAACCAATGTAACCATCCTCAATTGCAGCTGCTGCAGAAAGGGAGTTTGTTAGCCAATTGGCTATCTGAGCTAATGACAGCCAAACTATGAACGACAAGCAATGTAAGAAGTTTGACCCTGCCACTCCCCGACATGAGACGATGTCTTTTTCCCTTCTTGTGCTCAAGGAGCTCTCAGATATTGGAGAAAACAAACTTAGAGAACTTTCCCATGGGGAGTTCAGCGCAGAGGAATGATGTGAATCTATTCCCAAAGAATAAAAAACTGCGCCCTCAAAGCTGAGGAGTATTTAAGGGACAAAGCAAAATAAGGAGCTTGACTATGACAACTTTTCTGAAACAGAAAGCAACGACTGGACTCAATTTATCAATGATTTCAAAAATGAGCACCAGTGATAAAATCCTACAAAACTATTGAGAATCACATCTTAAGACCTATTGATAATTACTTGCATAATATGCATGACATTCTTTAAAAGCACCCTCAAACTCCCAATGTTGTATCAAGGGAATAATTCTGCAACAAAAGTGACTAAGGTAGGAAATTGTCATCATTTGCATCATTTGGAAACGGCTTTAATGTTAAAATTTAAATCCAGTTACTCTTCCATAGGACATAAAATCAAGAAGCTAATATTTAGAAAGCACAAAACAAAAATCTCACTATTCTTTAAAACGGAGAGAGATGTTACAAAATCCCTTTAACACAAATTAAAAAAATATATATATATATATATATATTTATATATAAAAGAGAACTAAAGATTTAACTTTTTTGGCAAAAACACACATTTGAAAACTCACAGTAATACATTCAGAAACTTATGATATGGTCTAAAATATTACGCATGACGTTCTTTAAAAGCAAATGTAAACTCCCAATGTTCTTAAAAATAGTAGGTCTCGTACAAAAAAGATTCAAAAAAATAAATTACCATCATCTGCAACATATGGAAATGGCTTTGACGGAGAACTTAAAATTTGGGTAGTTCTTTGAAAGATAACTTAAAATCAAGAAGGAAAAGACAAAACAAAAGTCTCCCAATTCTTTAAATTAGAGAGAGATTTAATCAAATCTCTTTAACAAAGAAAATTCACAAAAGAGATAATATTGGAAAGAAGAAAACAAAAGCTCACCTTTTTTTTGGTAAAAAAGAGATTTATGACAACTTATTGCTCACAAAGCTATTCAGAAATTCATTTAACAATCTTGTGAAAGTATCTATTAAATTCGAAAGCTAAGCACAATCCCCAATGTTATTTGAAAAATAATAGGACTAGTACAAAATAGAGTAAGAAAGAAAATTGCCGCCATTTCCAACATTTGAGCCAATCGCTCTTTGACAGAATACTTAAAATCAAGAAGTTAATATTTAGAGAGGACAAAACAAAAGCTTCACACTTCTTCCCTTTACCAAAAAAAAAAAAAAAAAAAAAAACAAAAGCTTCACAGTACTTTAAAACAGTACTTTAAAACAGAGAGATATTTATGTATTCTCTTTAACAGAGAACTTTGCAAAACAAATAAATATGAAAAAAGACAAACAAAAGTATTGAACTTTTTTTTTTGTCAAAAAAGAAATATTTGAAAGACTGCTGCTCATAAAGCTATTGCGTAATAGATTAGACAAAGTTGTGATAAATATATATGACAGCTTTCAAAAAATTGTTTGAACTCTCGATGTTGTTTGAAAAAGGAACAAAATTGCAATCATGACATTTGGAAACTGACTTCAAGTTACTCTTTGACAAATCTTGAAATCAAGAAGTTAATGTTTAGAAAGGAAAAAACCACAGTAGTCTCATGATTCTCCAATAACAATATGCATGACATTCCTTAAAAGCAATTTAAAACTCTCGATGTTATTTAAAAATAAAAGGTCTTGTATAAAGAAGAGGAAGGAAGAAAATTGACATCTTTTGCAACATTTTGAAATGTCTCAAAAGGAAAACTTTAAATCTAGTGACTCTTTAACAGAAACTTAAAATCCAGAAGGAAGAGACAGAGAGATTATCTCTTTAACAAAGAACTTCTGAAATAATATTCAAAAGAAGAAAACAAAAGTTTTAACTGTTTTGGCAAAAAGAGATACTTAAAGAATATACTACTTATAAAGCTATTAAAAATAGATTTAAAAAACTTGTGATAAATCCGCAAGAAGTTATTTTTTAAGCAAAGTTGAACTCCCAATGTATGTTTTTTATAATAACATGTCCTGTACAAAAGAGGAAGATAATTGCCATCATTTACAATCTTTGGACACGACTTTCATGGAAAACATTGAATCTGGCGAGTCCTTGTAAGAAGTTAAAATTCAAAAAGACAACACAAAAGTCTAACAGTACTTGAAAACAAAGAGAAATAATATAAAATGTCTTTTAACAAATAACTTTTGAAGTACAAATAAATATTCAAAAGGTGAAAACAAAAGTCTAACTGTTTAGGCAAAAAGGAGATACTTGAGAACTTACTGCTGAAAAGCTATTGAGAAATATATTTGACAAGCTTGTCATAAATACGCATGACATTATTTAAAATCAACTTTCAACTCCCTTTATTATTTGAAAATAATACTTCTTGTACAAAACAGAGTAAGGAACAAAATGTTTGACGTAGAACTTTAATCCAAGTACTCTGTGACAGCAAACTTAAATTCAAGGAATTAATATTTCAAAAGGAAAAAAAAAATCCCACAATTCATTGAAATACCTCGAGATATTACGAAATGTCTTCAACAACAAACTTTTAAGAAATAGAACTGAAAAGGAGAAAACAAAAGTTTTTTTTTTTTTTTTCACAAAAAAGAGATAATTGATAACTCACTTCTATAGAGCTTTTGAGATAGATTCAAAAACTTGCTTTGATAACAAACTTTAAAACCAGTTTCTCTTTGATAGAAAACTTAAAATCAAGAAGCTAATATTCAAAAGGGACAAAGCAAAAGACTCGCAATTCTTTAAAACAGAGAGATTTTACGATATCTATAGAACTTTTAAAATTAAAAAATAAAAGTTTCAACTTTTTTGGTGAAAAAGAAATATTGGAAAACTACTCATAGATATCTGCAGAACTTTCAACTCCCGTTATCATTTGAAAATAATACTTCTTGTACAAAACAGAGTAAGGAACAAAATATTTGACGTAGAACTTTAATCTGGGTACTCTCTTAACATAAAACTTAAATTCAAGAAATTAATATTTCGGAAAAAGAAAAAACAAAAGTCTCACAATTCATTGAAATAGCTGGAGATATTATGAAATCTCCTCAATATCAAACTTTTAAGAAATAGAACTAAAAAGGAGAAAACAAAAGTTAACTTTTTCGCAATAAAAAGAGTTATTTGATAACTTACTGCCATAAAGCTTTTGAGAAATAGATTCAAAAACTTCTTTTGATAACAAATTTTAAATCCAGTTACTCTTTACTCTGACAGAAAACTTAAAATCAAGAAGCTAATATTCAGAAAGGACAAATCAAAAGACGTGCGATACTTTAAAACAGAGAGATTTTACTATATTTGTAGAACTTTTAAAAAGGAGAACTTGTTGGCAACAAAGAAATATTGGAAAACTACCCATAAATATGCATAATGGTTTTTCATAGCAAATTTAAACTACTGATGTTTGAAAAATAATAGGTCTCACAAAAATCAAAGGTAGAAAATTGCAATCATTTGCTCGATTTTGAAACAACCTTGACGGAAGACTCTAAATCCGATTACTCTTTGACCCAAAATATATATACATACATGTATGTATATACATATGTACATGTATGTATGTATATATACATACATGTACATATGTATATATATACATGTATGTATATGTATATACATACATGTATGTATATGTATATACATATATAACATATAATCAGGAGGCTAATATAGAAAGAACAACAATAAAATTGAAATTCTTTAAAACAGAGAAATATTACAGAATCTCTTGAACAAAGAACTTCAAGAAGAAAAGATTAAAATTCAAAAGGAGAAAACAAACTTTTTTTTGGCACAAAGGAGGGATTTAAAAACGTACTACTCATTAAGTCTATTGAGAAATAGATTCTAAAGCTTGCGACTCATTTGCACCATTTAAAACAACTTTGACAGAATATTTTAAATATGATTACTCTTTGACAAAGTAATATACATACATACATAATCAAGAAGTTCATATTTAGAAAGGACAACAACAGAATTAAAATTCTTTAAAACAGAGAAATATTACGGAATCTTTTCGCAGAGAACTTTAAGAAAAAGATTAAATTCAAAAAGAAAAAAAGTTTGAACTTATTTCACGAAAATAGAGATATTTGACAACTTAGTGCCATAAAGCATTCGAGAAATAGATACAAAAACTTGCTTTGCTAACAAACTTTAAATCCAGTTTTCTCTTTGACAGAGAACTTATAATCAAAAAGCTAGTATTTAGAAACGACAAAACAAAAGACTCACAATTCTTTAAAACAAAGAGATTTTACAATATGTGTAGAACTTTTTAAAAAGAGAGAAATATTCAAAAGGAGAAATATGAAATTCTAACTTCTTTGGCGAAAAAGAGATTGGAAATCTGCTCATAAAATGCATGACATTTTTTAAAAGCAAATGTGAACTCCCGATTTTTGAAAAATAATGGGTCTTGTACAAATCAGAGTAAGGTAGAAAATTGCAATCATTTGCACCATTTAAAACGACTTTGACAGAAAACTTTAAATACAGTACTCTTTGACAAAAATAGATACAATCAAGAGGCTAATATTTAGAAAGGACAACAATAGAACTGAAATTCTTTAAAACAGAGAGATATTGCAGAATCTTTTTAACAAACAACTTTAAGGAAAAAGATTAAAATTCAAAAGCAGAAAAAAAATTGTTTTTGCACAAAGGAGGGATTTAAAAACATAATGCTTATAAAGTCTATTAAGAAATAGATTATAAAACTTGTGACTCATTTGCACCAATCTGAAACGACTTTCACAAAACATTTTAAATCTGGTTACCCTTTGACAAAATAAAATATATATAATCAAGAAGTTAATATTTAGAAAGGACAACAATAGAATTAAAATTCTTTAAAACAAAGAAATATTACAGAATCTCTTCCACAAAGATCTTTAAGAAAAAGATTAAAATTCAAAAGGGGAAAGAAATTTAATTTTTTATTGCAAAACAGAGATCTTATAACTTATACCATAGAGCTTTCCAGAAATAGATTCAAAACTTGCTTTTAAAACACTATAAATCCAGTTTCTCTTTGACAGAGAACTAAAATCAAGAAGCTAATATTTAGAAAGGAACGACTCGCAATTCTTTAAAACAGAGAGATTTACCATATCAGTAGAACTTTAAAAAAAAAGAGATATATTCAAAAGGAGAAATAAAAGTTAACTTTTTTTATGACAGGGATATTGCGAAACTGCTCATAAAATGCATGACGTTTTTTTTTTCAAAGCACGTTTTTTCAAAGCCAATTTGAACTCCCAATGTTTGAAAAATAATAGGTTTGAAAATAGTGCAAATGTTTTTTCAAAGCCAATTTGAACTCCCAATGTTTGAAAAATAATAGGTTTGAAAATTGCAATCATTTGCACTATTTTCAAATGACTTTGATGCAATACTTTAAATCTGGTTACTCTTTGACAAAATCAGATATAATCAGAAAGCTAATATTTACAAAGAACAACAAGAGAATTGAAAGTCTTTAAAACAGAGACACATATTATGGAACCTCTTGAACAAAGAACTTCAAGAAAAAAATTAAAATTCAAAATGAGGAAACAAAAGTTATTTTTGCACAAAGGAGGGATTTAAAAACTTACAGCTCATAAAGTCTATTGAGAAATAGATTCTAGAGCCCGTGACTCATTTGCACTAATTTGAAACCACTTCGACAGAATACTTTAAATCTGGTTAATCTTCGACAAAATAATATATATATCCATATATATATAATCAAAAAGCCAATATTTAGAGAAGGACAACAATAGAATTAAAATTCTTTAAAACAGAGAAATATTACGGAATCTCTTTCACAAAGAATTTTAAGAAAAAAGATTAAAATTCAAATGGAGAAAAAAAAATTTTAACTTTTTTTTTTCAAAGAAAAATAAAAAGAGAGATGTTTGATAACTTACTGCCATAGAGCATTTGAGAAATAGATTAAAAACTTGCTTTGATAACAAACTTTAAATCCAGTTTCTCCTAAACAGAGAAGTTATAATCAAGAAGCTAGTTTTCGGAAAAGACAACACAAAAGACTCACGATTCTTTAAAACAGAGAGATTTCTGCTAAAATATGTGCAGATTTCTCAACATGAAACAATAGAACAGATCACGTGAAGACCAAAAAGCTGGGAAATCTTGGACTTAAGAGTGTAATAACTCAGAGAGAGAGAGAGAGTAGGATCCGAAAGTAACAGAAGTGAAATATATCCATGAAATAAAGAGGCGTTGGTTTGCTAACAAATTTGGTAAAAAGGCGGTTCAACTTCTTAAAAGATTATTTCTCAAGACATATACAGGTAATTATGCTAAACCCTTAAGGAAAAGTCAAGTATTGACAAATGCCAGGCAAGAAAATATGTGCAGATCTCTGCTAAAATATGTGGAGATTTCTCAACATGAAACGATAGAACAGATCAGGTGAAGACCCAAGAAGCTGGGAAATCTTGGGCGAGAGTGTAATAACTCAGAGAGAGAGAGAGAGAGAGCCTAGGATCTGAAAGTAACAGAAGTGAAAATACCCATGAAATAAAGAGGCATTGGTTTGCTAAAAAATTTGGTAAAAAGGTCGTTCAACTTCTTAAAAGATTATTTCTCAAGAAATATACAAGTCATTATGCTTAACCTAAGGGAAAAGGTCAAGTATTGACAAATGCAAGGCAAGAAAACCACAATGCGATTGTCCCACTAGCCAGGACACATTCAGGGAAACACCAAAGATGCCTTTCTCCTCAGATATGAAATAAATGGCATATAAACAAGAGGAATTCCTACCAAAACACCTGAATAAAAAAATATAGCAATTTTTAATTATGGGAAAAATACCGTTTTCATGAATGCGGCTGTAGTTTTACCCAGTTGAACAAGGGGCATTGATACTCCTTGGCGTTTCAGCTGTTCACTCATATCATCTGGGCCCAAGTGTAGGGAAGTGTAGTAGTAGTTGAAGAAGGCTATTAATAGCATGTTGGTCAGAAGGTATAGAGAACCTACAATAGTTATTTATCACTATTAGACCACATCACATGTCCAAAATAAGAAAAAACAGAACAGTCCACCATCAGCATATGCCTTGAGCTAAACAAAGTTTTCACTTTCCCACAGTAAGAGCAGAGAAGTGTCCACTCAAGCATGATTAGAAAGTATCATGCACAAATAGAAGTTTCAACATATGTTACTTTGGAACCTGGTAGCAGAGAAAGATTTTCTTGAGGTGAGACAAGATATTAATAGTATGTTGGTTGGAAGGTATAGAGAACCTACAATAGTTATTTATCACTATTAGACCACATCACATGTCCAAAATGAGAAAAAACTGAACAGTACACCATCAGCATATGCCTCGTGCTAAACAAATTTTCTACTTTCCTACACTAAGGGCAGAGAAGTTTCCACTCAAGCATGATTAGAAAGTATCACGCACGAATAGAAGTTTCAACATATGTTACTTTGAAACCTGGTAGCAGAGGGAGATTTTCTTGAGGTGAAACAAACACGATATACAAACATCAATTTGCTAATGCGATGGATACTCAGATAGCAAAAGCAGACTATGATTTTAAAAAAAAAAAAAAAAAAAAAAAAAAAGATGATTGCCAAGATGTCTCACATGTAAAATGAAAAACGTGAGAATTTAATCTGAAGCAAAAATTGCATTGAGTGGAACCCGAGTATAAAAACTATCAATCAAAACTTACACACATCTACAGTGCAGGAGTTGGCACCGATCTCACTGAGATATTGCCACATGCAAAGCTCGACTTTAATGCATTAGTGAAGAATGGCAGTTCACTGCAACTGCAAGAGAATTTACATGTGGTTTTAGATTCAATACAGGTAAGCCATGCAAAGTCCAAGGGCAATAAACATTTACAAACAAGATGATACCAACAGAAGTTCACTCTCAAGGTATACTACCTTTTGAATGTTGAAGTCTTAATGAGGTGACACACCCAAACCTATTTCATAAATTTTTTTATTAGTAAAAAATAACTTGTGATGCCACAAAATACGCTAAAATTGATTTGACAAATCAAACTTCCCACAGCCGCTTCTAAATTATATGCATGTCTGAAAGCAGAACCATACTAGGTAAATAAATTCAAAAGATACTTCAGCTCAAATAAATAATCAGATGTTTCGTCACATCCTTCTGTAAAAAAGGCGATAATAATTTTATTAGCAACATCTCCATCTTAGATGTTTTCTGTTCGCATGATTGATGAAATTATGGGTCTCTGAGATCATGACCACCATTTCTACATGGAAGCTGATGTATCAAAGCATAGGAAGGAACAATTCTCATGATATTTAGAGTATATTATAATTTGCGTTTTAAGCAAATCAGTTATCAGCTATTTCTCTTACTAATCACAATCTTCATTAAATATGAACATAAACATACCCCAGGGGTTCAGAGCGACAGCAGCTTTCTTCAGTGCAGCCAAACCCATGAAGCGTGCAACAGTGCCGGGGAGGGGCAATGAAGATGTAGAAAATACAATGGGCATCACCCCAGAGCCATCCACCTGTGACAGAAATAATGAACCAGATAAATGTAGCTCTAATTGGTTCAACATTTAAAGCTAGCAAGCTCACTCCAATTCCAACCAAAAGGTGGATAACAATTGCATATCTGCAAGTGGTACACCGATGTAGGTACAACTTTGTACAATGTACTACCTATAGCACATAAATGTTAACATCAAAAAGTAGTTTCCTGGGTTGGCAAACAGTTGTTGAACTGTATACATGAGCTACGATATCTGGTATCTTTCAAAATAATTGTCTATGTTCAAGCTCTTGTTGTGCTCCTCACAATGCAATATCATTCTATAGGATATTTGGGATCTACAGATTACAAACTATGTTAATCAGCATATTAAACTCAGAGAGGAGCGGATATAATTGGCCCGGAAGCCTAAATTATCCCTTCATGCTATTCCAGGATAGACGGACAAAATGAGGTACTTAAATTGCATTTAGATTATCTCCCCAGGTACTTAGCTCATTAAAAGTCACTTGCAAGCAGCACTGAACATAACTCAGAAGAAGAGGCAACAAGAGGAGGTTGCATAAAGATGGGTAAGTGCAATATATGTTCACCCATGGTCTACTGACAAGTGTAAGATTTGTCATAAAATCCATCCATTTCATAGACAGGAAATGGAAAAGGGGAAAACTGAAAACTGCATAGGCTCATCAATACATAGAATAGACCACCGCACTTCACACAAAGTTAGGCGCAAAACAGAAGAAAATAAAGAAACAAGGAACTCAGCCAGATCACAACTAGCGCACGTGTAACAGATCCATGAATTACTAAGACAGACTATGAAGCCTTATGGAAAAAGGTAGTTTGCAATCATGTTTAGAACCTTATTACTCCAGCCTGCTACAGTCTTACTACACCTGATAATGGATAGCATCTCCGGATACTGACCTTGATGGGTAAGTTAGCAGATTTTTGAAGGCCTCCACTTCTGCTGATATATCTTGAGGCATAGTTGAGGGGAATTTTCCTTCCTGCTTCCTGAAAATTTTTGTTACAGAGCATGTCAAGTACATTTCTTTCCCTTAATCCTATCATAATATGATAACACCTAGAATTTATGATGATCACCTAGCCGAACATATATGATACCAAGGACTAAGAAGAAAGAGGATAAAATGATGGCAACATGCCCCACACATCCACCTTCCAAGGTAGAGTACTTGGCCAATAGCCTGGCAGATTTTTGAAGGCCCCCACTTCTGCTGGTGTATCTTGAGGCATAGTTGAGAAGAATTTTCCTTTCTGCTTCCTGAAAATTTTTGTTATGGAACATGTTAGGTACATTTCTTTCTCTTAATCCTATCATAAAATGAAAACATCCTAGAATTTATGATGATCACTTAGCCGAACAAATACAATATCAAGGACTAAGAGGATAGATGATAAAATGATGGCAACATGCCCCCACATAATTGTCATCCGGATTCGCGTGTGGTTGTTCAATCAAAGGATACCAGTAAGTAGGAGATTGTGCTTGTAAATATTAACAGCGATGCCATTTCCAATATTCAGGTCAGAGATCCTTTCTCCATTGCATGTTGTAAATACTGAGCCAATCATCAATGTTGTAACAGAAGAAAGAGTCCACTCTGTGCTTAAGTCCTCGACATAGGGACAAAGGTAGGGTACTTGGCCTATAGCCTGGCATATATATAGATAAGATGGGCATATGGGTTACCAGGAAAACTCATCACCAAGAAGAAGTATTTTCATCTGAAGTGAATTTCCATCAGGTAAACCAGTAAACAATCAACTAGAAGATCATTTTAAAAGACTTTTCTGAAGTTTTATGGCTATGTTATGTATGGAACCCCACTAAGCCCAGATCCCATTGTTGGCACACCGGTAGGGCTCTCAGGAACATATCAAACAGAAATACTTCCATTCAGTTCATTTATAGTTGCTTTTTAAAAAACTGGTCACACAAGTATGTACAATATCTGACACATTTGTAGAAATGTGAGTGAAAATCCAAACATGCAGTATAGACTGGAACAAAAATCAGAAAACAAAGAAGCCACAAATCCTCTTTGCATGCTGTAATTCTACTTTGGCAATGGTTAACATAATTTTGTGTGCCAGTTAATTAAGTGCTTGCCTGTACTATGGCAAACCGGACTAAAGCATAGCAAGTATACCGGAGAACTTCCTTCCTGCTCCACCTTCTCCTTCTTTCAGGTCTTGCAACTTCGGATATATTTGTGCCAAAAGCTGAAACACAATTTGCGCATTCACAAAGGGAACCATACCAAGGGAGCAAATCCCTAGTCTACCAATACCTCCCCAGAAAAAGAATCCAAAGTGCTCAGCAGACTACACTGATCCAAATTCCCAGCAAAGCATCCCGATTTACCCCTCCTAGGGGACCATATATGCCTAGTCGGGATAGGGCCAAATATCCCAACAACTTCAGAAATTTCCAAGGCAATGGCCCTCTAAAACAATATCCAAAACCAATATAACTATCCTCAATAGCAGCTGCTGCAGAAAGGGAGTTTGTTAGCCAATTGGTTATCTGAGCTAATGACAGCCAAACTATGAACGACAAGCAATGTAAGAAGTTTGACCCTGCCACTCCCGCCATGAGACGATGTCTTTTTCCCTTCTTGTGCTCAAGGAGCTCTCAGATATTGGAGAAAACAAACCTAGAGAACTTTCCCATGTGGAGTTCAGCACAGAGGAATAATGTGAATCTATTCCCAAAGAATCAAAAACTGTGCCCTCAAAGCTGAGGAGTATTTAAGGGACAAAATAAACTAAAGAACTTGACTATGATGACTTTTCTGAAACAGGAAGCAATGAGTGGACTCAATTTATCATTGATTTGAAAAATGACCACTAGTGATAAAATCCTACAAAACTATTGAGCATTACGTGTGAAAACCTATTGATAATTTCTTGCATAATATGCATGATGTTCTTTAAAAGCACCCTCAAACTCCCAATGTTGTATCAAAGAAATAATTTTTTACAGAAGAGAGTAAGATAGGAAATTGTCATCATTTGCTTCATTTGGAAACGACTTTAATGTTCAAATTTAAATCCAGTTACTCTTTCTCAGGACATAAAACCAAGAAGCTAATAGTTAGAAAGGACAAAACAAAAGTCTCACTATTCTTTAACACGGAAACAGATGTTACAAAATCTCTTTAAAACAAATTGAAAAATATATCTACAAATATTCAAAGGGGGAAAGCTAAAGATAAACTTTTTTGGCAAAAACACAGATATTTGAAAACTCACTGTAATACATTCAGAAACTTGCTCTAAAATATTATGCGTGATGTTCTTTAAAAGCAAATCTAAACTCCCAAACTTCTTTAAAAATAGTAATTCCTGTACAAAAAAGATTCAAAAAGGAAAATTACCTATCATTTGCAACATGTGGAAATGGCTTTGGCAGAAAACTTATAATTTGGGTAACTTATAATTTGGGTAGTTCTTTGAAAGAAAACTTAAAATCAAGAAGCTAGCATTAAAAATGACAAAACAAAAGTCTCATAATTCTTTAAATCAGAGAAAGATTTTATCAAATCTCTTTAACAAAGAACATTCACAAAAATATTGAAAAGGAGAAAACAAAAGTTCACCTTTTTTGGTAAAAAAAAAAGATATATGACAACTTACTGCTCACAAAGCTATTGAGAAATAGATTTAACAATCTTGTGAAAGTATCTATCAATATGCATGAGGTTCTTTGAGAGCGAAGTACAATTCCCAATGTCGTTTGAAAATAGTAGGACTAGTACAACATAGAATAAGGAAGAAAATTACCATCCTTTCCAACGTTTGAGCTGATCACTGTTTGACAAAATACTTAAAATCAAGAAGTCAATATTTAGAGAGGACAAAATAAAAGCTTCACAGTACTTTAAAATAGAGAAATATTTATGTATTCTCTTTAACAGAGAACTTTTGAAGAACAGATAAATATGAAAAGGACAAACAAAAGTATTGAACTTTCTTTTGTCAAAAACGAGATTTAAAAAATTGCTGCTCATAAAGCTATTGAGTAATAGATTAGACAAACTTGTGATAAAAATACATGATGGCTTTCAAAAGCTTTGAATTCTCGATGTTTGAAAAAGGAACAAAATTGTGATGATGACATTTCGAAACTGACTTCAATGTAGAACTTTAAATCCAGTTACTCTTTGACAAAAATCTTGAAATCAAGAAGTTAATGTTTAGAAAGGACAAAACCACAGTAGTCTCACAATTTTCTAATAACAATATGCATGATATTCCTTAAAAGCAATTTAAAACCCTCAATGTTGTTTGAAAATAAAAGGCCTTGTATAAAACTGAAAAAGGAAGAAAATTGACATCATTTGCAAATGTCTTTAAAAGAAAACTCTTAATCTAGTCACTCTTTAACAGAAATTTAAAATCAAGAAGTAAACATTTAGAAAGGAAAAGAGAGAGATTATCTCTTTAACAAATAACTTCTGAAATAATATTCAAAAGGAGAAAATAAAAGTTTTGACTGTTTTGGCAAAAAAGATACACTTAAGAAACATACTGCTCATAAAGCTATCAAAAAATAGATTTGAAAAACTTGTGATAATATGCAAGAAGTTTTTTTTCAAGCAAAGTTGAACTCCCAATGTATGTTTTTTAGAATAATACATCCTGTACAAAACCGGAAGAAGATTGCCATCATTTACCACCTTTAGACACGAGAAAACTTCGATTCTAGCTGGCCTTGACAAAATTTTAAGGACAAAAAGTTAAAATTCAAAAAGACAACAATCTAACAATACTTCAAAACAAAGAGAAATACTATAAAATCTATTTAACAAAGAACTTTTGAAGTACAAATAAAGATACTTGAAAACTTACCGCTGAAAAGCTATTGAGAAATAGGTTCGACAAACTTGTCATAAATATGCATGACATTATTTGAAAACAGCTTTCAACTCCCGTTTTTATTTGAAAATAATACTTCTTATACAAAACAGAGTAAAGAACAAAATATTTGAAGTAGAACTTTAATCCAGGCACTCTGTGACAGAAAACTTAAATTCAAGAAATTAGTATTTTGAAAGAAAAAAAAAAATCTCACAATTCATTGAAATAGCTGGAGATATTATGAAATCTCTTCAATGACGAACTTTTAACAAATAGAACCGAAAAGCAACAAACAAAAAGTTTTTAGCTCTTTTTGCAAAAAAGAAATATTTGATAACTTACTGCCATAAAGCTTTTGAGAAATATATTCAAAAACTTGCTTTGATAGCAAACTTTAAATCTAGCTACTCTTTGACAGAAGCTAATATTCAGAAAGGAAAAAACAAAAGACTTGCAATTCTTTAAAAGAAAGAGATTTTACAATATTTGTATAACTTTTAAAAAGGAGAAATAAAAGTTTTAACTTTTTTGGCAAAAAAGAGATTGGAAAACTTCTCATAAGCATGCATGATGATTTTTCATAGCAAATTTGAACTCCCATGTTTGAAAAGTAATAGGTCTCATAAAAATCAGAGTAAGCTAGAAAATTGCAACCATTTGCACCATTTTGAAATGACTTTAACGGAATATTTTAAATCCGGTTACTCTTTGACAAAAATATATGAGTATATATATAATCAGGAAGCTAATACTTAGAAAGGACAACAATAGTATTGAAATTCTTTTAAAAAGAGATTACGAAATCCCTTGAACAAAGAACCTTGAGAAAAAAGATTAAAATTCAAAAGCAGGAAATAAAAGTTTTTATGGCACAAATGAAGGATTTAAAACTTACTGCTCATAAAGTCTATTGAGAAATAGATTCTAAAGCTGTGACTCATTTGCACCATTTTGAAACAACTCTGACAGAATACTTTCAATCTGGTTAATCTTCGACAAAATAGTGTGTGTATATATATATAATCAAGAAGCCAATACTTAGGAAATGACAACAATAGAATTAAAATTCTTTACAACAGAGAAATATTACAGAATCTCTTTCACAAAGAACTTAAAAAAAAAAAAAGATTAAAATTCATAAGGAGAAAAAAATTAAACTTTTGTTGCAAAAAAAAAAAAGATATTTGATAATTTACTGCCGTAGAGCTTTCAACAAATAGATCCAAAAACTTAATCCAGTTTCTCTTTGATAGAGAACTTATAATCAAGAAGTTAGCATTTAGAAAGGACAAAACAAAAGACTCGCATTTATTACCTTTCACCAAAAAAAAAAAAAACAAAAGACTCGCAATTCTTCAAAACAGAGAGATTTCATGAATCTGCACAACTTTTAAAAAACAGAAAAATATTCAAAAGCAGAAATAAAAGTTTTAACTTTTTTGGCAACAAAGAGATATTGAAAAACTGTTGATAAAATGCATGACGTTTTTCAAAAAAATTTGAAATCCCGATATTTGAAAAATAATAGGTCTCGTGCAAATCAGAGCAAGGTAGATAATTGCATTTGTTTGCACCATTTTGAAATGACTTGAATGGAATATTTATAATTTGGTTACTCTGTGACAAAAAAGCTATAATCAGGAAGCTAATATCTAGAGAGGACAATAATAGAATTGAAATTCTTTAAAACAGAGAGCTATTACAAAACCTCTTGAACAAAAAAATTTAAGAAAAAGATTAAAATTCAAAAGAGAAAACAAAAGTTTTTTTGCACGAAGGAGGGATTTAAAAACTTACTGCTCAGAGTCTATTGAGATATAGATTCTAAAACTTGTGACTCATTTGCACCATTTTGAAACAACTTTGACAGAATACTTTAAATCTGGTTACTCTTTGACAAATAATTTTTATAAAATCAAGAAGCTAATATATAGAAAGGACAACAACAAAATTAAAATTCTTTAAAACAGAGAAATATTATAGAATCTCTTTCACAAAGAACTCCAACAGAAAAAATTAAAATTTCAAAGGAGAAAAAAATTTCGCAAAAAGGAAATATTTAAAAACTTACTGCTCATAAAGCTATTGAGAAATAGATTCAAAAGCTTGTTATATAAAACATGAAATGCATGACTTTTTTAGAAGCAAATTTAAATCCCCAATGTTGCTTGAAAATTATATATCTCATAGATAACAGAATAACAAAGATAATTGCCATCATTTGCAACATTTGAAAAAGAGTTTGATGGGAAACTTGAAATCTAGTAACTGTTTATTGATAAACTTAACATTAAGAAGCTAACATTGAGAAAGGATAAAACAAAAGTCTCACAATTATTCAAAACATTAAAATCTCCTTAATCAAAAAATTTCTTAAAATATTGAAAAAGAGAAAAAGTTAAAACTAAGAAAGATATATTTGAAAACTCACTACTCAATGCTCGTAAAGCTATGGATTAATAGATCCAACAAGCTTGGGATATAATCTAACAATATGTATGACTTTCTTTTAGAA
Organism: Eucalyptus virginea; assembly: GCA_014182375.1. Lineage (NCBI taxonomy): Eukaryota > Viridiplantae > Streptophyta > Magnoliopsida > Myrtales > Myrtaceae > Eucalyptus > Eucalyptus virginea. The sequence goes on from CM024519.1 coordinate 55,366,964, forward strand.
AAAAATATTTTAAAACTCCTGACGTTGTTTCAATTATAGGTCTTGTACACCACAGAGTAGGAAGAAAATTGCCATAATTTTGAATGTTTGGAGACGACTTTAACAGAAATCCAGTTACTCTTTGACAGAAACTTAAAACCAAGTAGTTAACATTAAGAAAAGACAAACAAAAAGTCTCAAAGCACTTTAAAACAAAGAGAAATATTATGTAATCTCTTTAACAAAGAACTTTCGAAAAATAGACAAATATAGAAAGTTTAACTTTGTTTGGCAAAAGAGAGATCCTCATAATGCTATTGAGGAACAGATTCAACAAACTTTATATAACCTAACATCATATGCATGACATTCTTTAAAAGCAAAATTAACCACGCAATGTTGCTTGAAAATTATAGGCCCTGGACAAAACAGAGTGAGAAAGAAAATTGCAATCATTTGCAACAATTGAAATTGATTTTGACCAAAACTTTAAATCCCTTTAGTCTTAAACAGAAAAATTGAAGTCCAGATGCTGATACTGAGAAAGGACAAAACAAAAGTCTGAAAATTCTCTAGGACAGAGGTAATTTTATGAAACCTCACTGTTCAATAGGACATTGACAAATAGATTCAAGAAATATGTGAGATACTCCACATGACATGGATGACGCTGTTTTGAAACACATTAAAATTCCAAAGCACTGGAATTTAAAGATGCATTGGAAATTATGTCTTTAATAAATCAGAGAAAGGACAATCACATGCAGGGTTTGAAAAGAAAAGTGGTAAAAGAAAGAACTGACGTAAGACAACAAGGATTGATCTGAGGATAAGCAAAAGTGAATCACCAATTATAAAAGTTAATTTCCCAAAACTGAGATATACCAAACAGTATGACCGTTGAGGCAGATCAATCTCCTTATATGTTTCACTGTCATCTTAATATGCATCAATAAAGAGGCTAACAATTCTACCACTCAGATAGATATTACCGCTCATCAAGACATTGACTGAGAGGTTCGAGAAACTTTCGGGATCTTACCACATAAATTCCCAAAGATATATGAAAAACAGTAATTCCAGTCTAAATCGATGTAAGGAAAAACTGCTACTCAGAAGTCAAAAGGTATATGATTCTTAAGCCCTTACGACAGGATTTATCACTAACGACGGCATCAGCACCCAATCACACTAGCCAGGAGGAGAAAAAATTCGAGAAAATTTACCGATCCACCTCGAACTCCAACAAACCCTCGCACGCCGGTGATCAGCCTCTCGCCTTCGCCGCCACCATGGGCGACCCCGTCGCCGAGCCCCGACCAAAGCGCCCCCGACGCTGCGGCGTCCGTTCGCCGATCATCGGCCGCACGCGGAGCCAGACGGCGGTTTCCGCCCGCTCCGATCGAGAGAGGGCAAAAGAAAAAGGGCAATAAGCAGGTGGAGAAGACGAAGAGAGCTGATGATGTGACGTTGGGTGAGGATTTCTTCTTTTTATTTCTAAATTTCTAACGGATAATTAGCCTCTTTCCCCTTGTTCCCAATATACCCCTCGTCAAATAGGAAAGTAGATGGCACGCTGGAGGTTGAAACGGTAAATTATGATTTTAAATAAATAAAAAAAATCCGTTGCGGTAGGATATTTTGCTGAAGTTGGGCGCTTTAGTGTATAAACCGATTAAATTAAAGTCAAAATAATATATACATATATATATATATATATATATTTCAATAACTTGAGGTAATTTGTCATTTCCAAAGGTTAATTACTACCCACCATAAAATTTACGATTATAGAGTTCGGTTATTGATTATAAGTTGTGCTTCTGGCGACAATTTCAAGTACTTCACTAAATCATTGGTTTAATTAGCATGTGTACGCATTTGTTGCCATGAATTATACTGCTAAATTGCTACGTTAAAAAAGGAAAGTACTAAATATAGGTGCAATTGAGATCCCAACAATTTCAGCAAATTACAATTGTTGGAGGTATAATTACTAAAGATAGGTACTAAAAATTATGACTTGTTGAGGAAAATTACGCTATAGTAGGATAATTACTCGGTAATACTAATTTTATCATCGAATTACAAATTTTAAAGAAAAGTTTCTAATAAAAATAGAAAGAGTATTAACACTGTTAGAACTACCAATCACGAGTAATTGTAGAAAACTACAATATTACTCAATAATTACTTGTAAGGACATCTCTAATTTACTAAATGTAAAGGTATGTTGCTATTTTTAATAAAAAATTTCCGATGATCGACGCAATCAAATTATGAGGAATTTAGCAATTTACCAAAGCTTTAAGTTAGTTACGGTATATTTTTGTCACTGGCAATAGTTTGGGATAATCTACCACGCTATAATAAAATTACAAAGTATTATGTTATGTTATGGAAGGAATAATTTACTTCAAAATAGTAACATCTTTTAAGACAATCAATGCAACTTTAAAGTAGTAATTTCCCTTGTAATTGGTAAATTGAGCAAGTGCTAATCCTTGATGATCTTAATTATACTTATTCTTAGTAAATCGCTAACATAGTCCTTTGAAGTAATATACCTTATTGTCTCATAAAAGCAAATATACCTCATTGTATCATAAAAGCAAAAGGATGTTCATGCTGGTGAAATTAGTTTCGCGGCTATTAAATTACATTTACGCTCTTGCATTTTTATAAATGTAGAAGTTATCTTACAATTCATAAATTACCCATAAATAATTGTTAAAATCCTTCTATGGCTGTAATACGTGTAATGTCATTGTTAATTTTATTGTTAAAGTATCATTAACAATAGCTAAACTCAATTTTTATCAATACATTCAGAAGTCTGCAAGACTCTCCTAGTCATGAACCGTCATCGTTGAGAGTCGGATATTTTTTATTGTCGCAGAACGTCTTTTTTCCGCACCACTGAGAGCCACGAGCCGCCGCCTTAACTCCGATCGCACTCACCACCACGGTGCTCCGCTCACATGTGACCGCCTAGAAACACCACCCCGTACCACCGGCGCCTCGTGGAGGCAAAATCGGCTGTCAAAGGAGGGACGTGGAAGAGCTTGAGGCAGAATGTCTTGGTCTCACAGGACTCCAGCGATAGGGCGGTGATCGTACAAAGGACTCAAACTGTAAGTGCGTGTACACGCACTGTTTTGGATTATTCTACGGGAGTATGTAACGATATTGAACGTGGTCTTTGTCTGACAATTGGAGGTAGCATTAAAACATGAAGATGTGTACAAGGGGTAAATGTATGTCTCATATTCAGATATTCTATCCGTGTGCTTTGCATCAGTGCAAGCAAGTCATGTCTTTTATTGCCAACTTCAGTCAATGGATGTTTCGTCTTCTCTTTCAATACCACAAGACTGCAAAAGGGCAAGTGAATTTGATTGTTGAAGCATCAAGGTATCGAGGAACCCTTGTGCATTTGGTGTAATTAGTCTTGGAAATGTCATAGTCGTTACTGCTTCTTTTTTCAATGGTTGGTCTCAATATAAATGGCTGTCCAGACAACAGAGGATTTTATGATCTGTAGGGAGGCTGCATTGATGACTTAACTGCATCATCTGGTGCAAGTGCATTTGCTGGTATAGTGGTGTTACTTCTATTCTTCTTTTGTAATGTGAAGTAAACCTGACATTTTGAAAGTCGAGAGTTTTTTAGCTTATAGCAAGTAGTGTTGGTTTAGCACGTGAATTCCTTCTTCTTCTGTGTGTACGATGAGTTTTAAGATTGTGTCTCAGTGTAATTTTGGTCTTGATGAAAGAAGGAAATATGAAAGAAAAATTTTAATAGAGTAACTTGTTGCAGTAGGATAGATGTGTCACTTTTATCTTCTCAAGATATTCTTATTTGGGAAATTAAAATGCATTGGAGATGGATGAACTAGTGCTTTTGGGCCTTAAAAGGATATACTAGTCCGGTTTGGGAAGACACAATCACAATGTTGATTTGGTCTACGTACCTAGAGAATAAGCAAGAAGAAATTGTTTAAACCAAGGAGAAGATCAATGTTTAGAAAGTAGAGAAAGAAGTCTAGGTTTCGGGGTCTCCCTGCTTTTAGGTGTCCTCTCATATTTGAGGGGCTTTTACATGCACCGGCTGCCTATACCCTTCTCTCGCACAATTGTGAGTTCCAATTGATAACATCAGTGGTCACCCTTAGTTTGCGAAGTCTGCATAAAGGAACAAATTGCAGTTCAAGCGTTAAAATGTCATAATTACTCGTGTCAATCATGGCTTTTCTAAAATGGATTTTTCCTTTTTACCTCAAGTTTGCATGATCCTTCAATAAGCTTGATCCTTCGAAGGGATTTTTCGGATGGGGTTCAGATCTAGGGGCTATCTTGTCAGATTATTGCGGGACGAAAATCCTCATCGCTAAGAATGGTAAGCAAATTTTTTCCAGTAGTTGGATCTTATTTTTAAGCCATATTTCACTGGAAAGCTGCTCTTAAAGCTTTTGTTACTCTTTCTTTGAGTGGAATTCCATTACATATTGTTTGTCTTCAGCTAGGAACCATGTGCCTCCTTCTGGTTTTACGGTGTAATCTCACATTTTGTTTTTGCCTTCGAGATTGGAAATGTCTGGGAAACCATACATATAAGTTTTCCTCTCATCTACTTTTAATGGTGATGGATGGACATTGGATTAGTCTTGATGCTTGCTTGAGGAGATTCTTTTTCCATTCGTGGACTTACTGCCCATGTACACTATTACTATAAATCGACACGTGTACAAATTTTATTCACTCTAATCTCGATCGTGGTTTGTAGCAAGATGGGGATATGTAGTGAATTGCCTGTTTGGAAGTTCGTGTTTTTGCATTTTGCATGGCATTGAAAGTTCCACAGGTGTGTGATATTATAAATTTTTGGGTGATCCGCACAACCTCCTATTATTTTAGTATTTTTCCCCTCACCTATCAAAAGATATTGTGGCTCCTCTTCCTTTGATGCTTGTCATTTGTTTATGTGATGATCTGTAAACGGCTTCACGACTCAAGTCGTTGAGAATCGACCATCTCATACTTCCTTCCTATAGTTGACATGATTATGTTTTAGGGTCTATTGCTTAGAAGTTAGATCTATGGCAGGCAGCCCTTTTTTGATAGTACTCGTCTACTATTGAATTGACTGATTTGACATTTTACAGTACCAAGATGACAAAACATCAGATGGTCATTGATCTTGCCTTCCGAAAAAAGATGCTCTTATAGAGAAGTATTCTTCTTGGAAAGGTATTAATTGGTATCCTTGGATTTGCTTTTGTAAGGTTGATAGCTATCAACCAAGTAAACTGGTAACCATATTCTATGTCCTGTTGAAATCAAGACATCATAATTTTTAACTTTACTGGGCTTATGTTGAATCTTCTTTCCTCATAAAATGGAATAGATGGAAAAAGTGGAGGCAGCGTAGACGGGACAAGCAGGAGTAGCAGCAGTAGCAAAGCCATGCTGCAGTCGACGAGCCCAACACTCTTGCAAAGGATGAATTGGGAGATGTGCCAGATGGACACTTATGTTTAATTTGTCTAATGAGGAGGAGGAGATCCGCTTTTGTTCCATGCGGTCATCTTGTGTGTTGTCAGCGATGTGCGTTATCCGCGGAAGGGGAGGTTTCACCAAACTGCTCCGTTTATGGGCAGCGGATCTCTAATTCAATTTGAATTTTTGAGTATAGCAGCGATTTTTAATTCAATTCGAATTCTTGAGTATAGCAGTGATTTTGTTTCTATTAGTTCAAGGGTGAAAAGTTGAAATTGTTTGCTTTTCTTCTTTAATTTATCCTTGGAGCATAGCATGCCCATCCTTTAATGTACAGCCCATAATGGATTAGTAATTATTTTGTGTCGGTAACAATGCTTCTTAGGTCTCTCCTACCATTAAAACTATATCATTCAATAGATTGAGCCTTATTGTTGAGTTTTTCACCTCGAAGTAGCTTTTGTTGTTGGTTTTACAATCATACTTGATTGGTGCTCCTCTTTTCTTTGAATTTGTGAGTTCCTTTTTTGCCTTTGGAGAGTGACAAAGATTATATACATTATTAGTTGCCAAATGCATAGCATGACATCATATTTATGAAGAAGCAAAAAGAAAGCATATTCATTACATAATTTTGAACTAAGCATTTATTATCATCTTGAAAATAATTTGTGAATTGATTAGTTGTGCAACAACTTGAGAAATGATTTATAAAAAGGAATTGTAAAAGATTATAGATCGAGGGTAGGTAAGCCTGGTGCAACCCTTGACCCTCCATATCTAACTCAATAGACTTGCGATAGTTGACTCTTGATGATTAACCCTCTGTGGCCATTGACTCCAGGATCATATCAACAAAAAAATCTAGAGTGACAATGGATGTGTTTGGTCTGGTTCAAAGAGACAATCAAAAATAGGATAAGGGCAAAATAGGAATACAAAACTATAAGTGAGGGTAAAGTTGGAAATAAAATTCATTACCCCCAATAGCATTTCGAAAATGTGGAAATGCAAAAGTTAGGTGGAAAAGCGATTTAAAACGCTTCACCTCGCTCTACAAAATTCGCAAGTCGTATAAGGCTACTAATGGAAATTCCTTAAACCTCATGCACAAACAGCAAAAGTAAACATGAAAAAGCAAATCACTTGAATAGTACTCTCAAGATTAGCATAGCCACCCAATTTTCTATCTACAAAAACATTTTGCAAACACAAGAAGGGAAAATTATTACAGCAGTAAGCCAACATTTAGCAAATTTCATTCTATATAGATATAGCCTTTGTTAAATTTTCTCTGCCATCTTGGATCTATATCTATAATAATTTTCTGTTGTAACAATGTCCTATATTTCTATCTGAATGGAAGCTTCTTTTAGCTCTAGAATATATTTTTGAATTGGGTGTCTTAACAACTTTTTAATGTTGTACTTAAAACTGATTGTAAGATATTCACTTGCTGAAATGACGAGCAAAACTCAAAGTTTTCTCCAATAATGGCAAATAGCTTTCAAGCCATACCATTTAATTTTGGATGATTATCTAGGATAATGATTTGGCAAACTTTATGGATGAATTCATTTGAGGTGATCAGATTCTTGTATCCTGATTTTAGAAAGAAATATACAAGAAGATAATTCTGGTATTGATCCTAGTGCCTGTTTTATTGAAGTTTTATGTGGATCGATAGCTTCCTTTAATTAATTTTGAGTTTAATGTTCTACAAATAGGTGGACAACTTCAATTAAGGGGGCTGGCCGTATATTATGATATTATAGTAGAATGATTGCAGAATGATTGTAGAATGATTGTTGGGGTATCCATTTCTATTACTTCTGAAGGTTAGTAGATTGTGGAGTAATGTCTATAATATGGGGTGATTATTTGACCTTGACATTGCAATGATTGTTTTATTTTGGTTGATTATTTGGCATTGATGTTTGGCAAATTTCAAGGGTGAAATTATTTGAGGCGAATATATGTCTGTGTCCAAATTCTAGGAAGAATTTTGAGGTTGCAAGTGTTTTGATCTTGAGTCAAAGGTTCCCTCAAGGGCTTAGGAGGTAGATGTTTTGCAACTTAAAGGATAATTTTATGAGGGGGCAAAATGATTGTTGGAGCATTGATTTCTAGGAATATTGAAGGTGAGTAATAATTATGTGACTTTGGGTGATTATTCGAGCTTGGCATCGGAATGATTTTTATTATTTTGGGTTTGAGAATTTGACATTGATGTTTGACAAATTTTTCAAGAATGCAAATTCATGTGAAATTAGTAGATGCTAGTGCCCTCTTTTAAAAAAAAATATAGAAATAGTAACTTTATAGCGTCCTGTTTTCTTTAGTTTTAATATAGAGTTGTCATAGGTTTGGTTCCCTAAGATATTTTGAGGTTGATGTTTCACAAATAGGTGGACAAGTTCATTTGAGGGGGCAGATGGGATGTACTGATGTAGAGTAGAAAAATTTTTGTTCATTGATTTCTTTGACTCCTAAGGTTGTGGAAATATTTTGGATTTTGGGTGTATTTTTTATCTTGACGTCGAAAGGATTTTTATAACTCAAGCTATTATTTGAGATTTATGTTTGGCAAAACTTAAGGATTAATATATTTGAGGTGTCAATGTGGCCCGTGTGATATAATCAATGGTTTAATGCCAAAAACCGATGGAAGGCTTAAAGGCGACTTTTTATAAAGTGCTTTCATTAAAGGCACTTATTGATTGATGATGAATAACTGGTGTAAGTGCTGAAAAGTAAAATGTCGCAATTCTTTTGAAGATAGAATGTTTTTTTATGGACAGCACACATTAAAGGCATTCATTGAATACTCTAATGAATGCCCTTATTGAAGACATCTATTGGTAGCATATATGAAGAGTCTTGTCCTCTCTCCACCTTGAATAACAATTAAATATTGAATTTTTTCTTCCATCAGATAATGTACATTAAGAGAAAAGTGGGTTAGGGCAAAGAAATTAGATTTCTCAATTAAACAATTACACTATGATATGAACCAAGGAAAACGAAAACAAAAATTGTGGCAGTTATGCTATCACACGGGCACGACTCTCCAAGCCTCACTATAGAGATTGTCTGTTTGACACTAAATTCTTTTCCATATTTTGGTTCATATTATAGAAAATTATACAATAGCACGATTCTCATTTATAGGTTTCACATTGTGGCAAGTGTAGAGCTTATCACCAAGATTAATCAAAACATTTATAGTTTTTAAGAATCATATTGAGTAGAGAGGTAGAAGAAAAAATTTAGAGATTCATAGCTCACATACACTGACTTTATGAGCTTCGTCCTCCCCATTAATATTACAAACATTGCCTTATATAGGCACGAAATAAATATTGATTATCCCTTACCAAAAAAAAAAAAAAATAAATAAATATCGAATTATCCTTACCAAAAAAAAATCGAATTATTGGTGAAGTTTTGGAGATCGCAAATAATTATACAAAGACTCCTTATGACCACCGATGACCAATAATCTTTACATATTCTTGTTTTTTACGTTGAGAGACTTGTAACACAAATTTTCTTTCAATACAATACTATAGTAGCAAACAGTAGTTACACTATTGCTATGGTAGTGAATAGTGACTACTATAGTATTGCAACGGCCATTTATACAAGCACACTTCTTATAACTAGAATCAATAAAGACTAATAATTTAGCTTCATGTGTGATCTTCAATCAAATCCTAGGGCATGGAGCCATTAGTCCTCATCAGAGCTGTTAGAATTATGTCCAATTTTCTCATATTGGTACATTTGATTAGTCATTATACTTCCACTTCTTTGAGTTGGCTATGTTCCGTGGATTCTAGATGTTGATGAGAGCTTTACTAGGATATTAGTGGAACCACTAAAAGTGCTTTTCTCAAGATTATCTCCATATTGTTGCTTGTGTCATTTGATGAACTTATCCACTTCTTCACCTTCCAGAGTTAATTTCTGTTTTTGATGTAGACAACTTTTTGTCTTTTTGAAGACTGATGAGGACTTGTCGGAGCATCGATGAAGCTGGTTGGGGTAGATTCTCGAGCAGGAGTGACAGTCTTTCACTGTCAAGGCTTAGATTGAGTGCAAGCTATAATTTATTATGATCAAATTTTTGGATAGTAACTTTGTGCAAGGAAAATTAACATTTGGCCTATTAATAGTTCCACGCATGAGGTGGTGTTCCTTGGCAGTCACATGTGAGTGGAGTCAACGGTGGTGAGTGCGATCAGAGTAGGGAGTGGCTCTTGGTGGTGCATAAAAAAGACGTGCCGTGACTATATAAGTATCTAATTCTAGACAAAGATGCTTTGTATTGGGAGATTGAAACTGATAATTGGTTTCTAATGTAGGGCTTGGAGGAGAATGGCGGGATTTTGATTAAAGACTGATTACGATACGAAATTTTCTTTTTACTTGCAAAGAGCCAGCCGCATGCTAAATGGAAAAAAAATTAACTATCTTTCAATCGGCATAGGAAGGGCTTTCTCCTATCACAGGGAATGTGTTCTTTGTAAAATGGTGTGAGTACTTGCAGGAAGGACAAAACTTGTTCTAACTTCTCTTTTACAAAAAAATATTAAACAATTATATTGAGTTATTTTTAACGATGCCATATCTGAAATCTTGTGGTTCCTTGGATTTTTTAACTCGATAGTCCTCTCTCACATCAATTTTGTCTGGTTGGTTACTTTTCTTCTGGCATGTGCACATTTTTCGTATATTGCATATATAGATCAAAACGGAGTAAAGGTTAAAAAGCACGAGGGGTGATTTTGAATAGGGCAATGTGAACAAATAATTAACAATATCACAATATTATGGTATATTCCTCTTATCAAGATATCATAAGAATTAGGGAAGAATGATTATGGGAGTATTGTTATGATAAAACATGAGCAATTGTGCTAGTGTCCTGTAAAAAAAAAAAAAACTTTTGTTTTCTCCTTTTGAATTTTAATCTTTTTTTCTTAAAGTTCTTTTTTAAAAGATTCCGTAATTACTCTATTTTGAAGAATTTCAATTCTGTTGTTGTCCTTTCTAAATATTAGCTTCCTGATTATATCTTTTTCAGTCAAAGAGTAACCAGATTTAAAGTATTTATGGCAAAGTCATTTCAAAATAGTGCAAATGATTGCAATTTTCTACCTTTTTCTGATTTGGGAGACCTGTTATTTTTCAAACATCAGGAGTTCAAATTTGCTTTAAAAAAAGTCATGCATATTTATGAGCAGTTTTCCAATATCTCTTTGTCGCCAAAAAAGTTGAACTTTTATTTCTCCTTTCGAATATTTCTCTCTTTTTTAAAAGTTCTATAGATATCGTAATATCTCTCTGTTTTAAATAATTCCGAGTCTCTTGTTTTGTCCTTTCTAAATGTTCGCTTCTTGATTTTAAGTTTTATGTGAAAGAGCAATTGGATCTAAAGTTTATTATGAAAGAAAGTTTTTGAATCTGTTTTAAATTATCAAATCTCTTTTTGTGAAAAAAAGTTAAAACTTGTTTTCTTCCTCCTATTGAATTTTGATCTTTTTCCTTAAAGTACTTTGTGAAAGAGATTCCAAACATTTCTCTATTTTAAAGAATTTTAATTCTATTGTTGTCCTTTCCAAATATTAGCTTCTTGATTATCTTTATATATACATATTATGTTGTCAGAGTAACTGGATTTAAAGTGCTCCGTCAATGTCGTTTCAAAATCTCAATAAACTTTTTGAGCAGTAAGTTTTTAAATCCTTCCTCCGTGCAAAAAAAAAAAAAAAAAAACTTTTTTTCCTCTTTTTGAATTTTAATCTTTTTTGTTAAGTTCTTTGTTATAGGGATTCCGTAATATCTCTATGTTCTAAAGAATTTCAATTCCATTTGTCCTTTCTAAATATTAGCTTCCTGATTATCTCTGTCAAAGTGAGCCATATTTAAAGTTTTTTGTCAAAGTCGTTTCAAAATGGTGCAAATGAATGCAATCATCTACCTTACTCTGATTTGCATGAGACCTATTATTTTTGAAATATTGGGAGTTCAAATTTGCTTTGAAAAAACATCATGCGTTTTGTGAGCAATTTTTCAATCTTTCTTTGTTGCCAAAAAAGTTAAACTTTTATTTCTCCTTTTGAATATTTCTCTATTTTTTAAAAGTTCTATAGATATCGTAAAATCTCTGTTTTAAAGAATTGCAAGTCTTTTATTTTGTCCTTTCTAAATACTAGCTTATGGATTACGAGTTCCCTGTTAAAGAGAAACTGAATTTAAAGTTTGTTATCAAAGAAGTTTTTTAATCTATTTCTCGAAAGCTCTATGGCAGTAAGTTATCAAATATTTTTAGGTGAAAAAGTTAAACTTTTTTTCCTTTTGATTTTTTATCTTTTTTTTTTAAGTTCTTTGTGAAAGAGATTCCTTAGCATTTCTCTGTTTTAAATAATTTTAATTCTATTGCTGTCCTATTCTAAATATTAGCTTCTTGATTATATATTCTGTCAAAGTCGTTTCAAAATGGTGCGAATGAGTCACAAGCTTTGTAATATATTTCTCAATAGACTTTATGAGCAGTAACTCCCTCCTTTATGTGAAAAAAAAAAAATTATTTTCTCCTTTTGAATTTTAATTTTTTTCTTAATGTTCCTTGTTCAAGAGTTTCCGTAATATCTCTCTGTTTTAAAGACTTTTTGTCCTTTGTAAATATTAGCTTCCTGATTTTATCTTCTTTTGTCAAAGAGTAACCGGATTTAAAGTATTCAGTTAAAGTCGTTTCAAATGGTGCAAATGATTGCAATTTTCTACCTTACTATGATTTGTACAATGCCTATTATTTTTCAAACATCGGGAGTTCAAATTTGCTTTGATAAAACGTGATGCATTTTATGAGCTGTTTTCAATCTCTTTTTCACCAAAAATTTAAACTTTTATTTCTCCTTTTGAATATTTTTCTCTTTTTTTAAAGTTCTACAGGTATGGTAAAATCTCTCTGTTTTAAAGAATTGTGAGTCCTTTGTTTTGCCCTTTCTAAATATTAGCTTCTTGATTTTAAGTTCTCCGTCAATTTATAGTGTTTTAAAAACAAGTTTTTGATTCTATTTCTCAAAGCTCTTTGTGGAAGAGATCCCGTAATATTTCTCCGTTTTAAAGAATTTTGATTCTATTGTTGTCCTTTCTAAATATTAGCTTCTTGATTCTATTTTATTTTGTCAATGCGTAACCAGATTTAAAATATTCTATCAAAGTCGTTTCAAAATGGTGCAAATGAGTCACAAGCTTTAGAATCTAGTTCTCACTAGACTTTGTAAGCATTAAGTTTTTAAATCCCTCATTTGTGCCAAAAAAAAAAACAAACTTTTGTTTTCTCCTTTTGAATTTTAATCTATTTTCTTAAAGTTCTTTGTTAAAAGATTCCGTAATTTCTCTCTATTTTAAAGAATTTCAATTCTATTGTTGTCCTTTCTAAATATTAGTTTCTTGATTGTATCTTAGTTTATCAAAGAGTAAATGGATTTAAAGTATTCCATCAAAGTCGTTTCAAATGGTGCAAATGATTGCAATTTTCTACCTTATTCTGATTTCTATGAGACCTATTATTATTCAAAATTCGGGAGTTCACATTTGCTTTCAAAAAACGTCATGTGTTTTATGAGTAGTTTTACAATTGTCTCTTCTTCGCCAAAAAAGTTAGAACTTTTATTTCTCCTTTTGAATATTTCTTTTTAAAAGTTCTACAGATATCATAAAATTTATGTGTTAAAGAATTGTGAGTCTTTTGCTTTGTCCTTTCTAAATACTAGCTTCTTGATTATAAGATCTCTGTCAAAGATAAACTGGATTTAAAGTATGTTATAAAAGCAAGTTTTTGAATCTATTTCTCTAAAGCTCTGTGGTAGGAAGTTATCAAATCTCTCTTTTTTGAAAAAAAAAAAAAAAAAAAAAAAAAAAGTTGACCGTTTTTTTATTCTCCTTTTGAATTTTAATATTTTTCTTAAAGTTCATTGTGAAAGAGATTTTGTAATATTTATTTGTTTTAAAGAATTTTAATTCTATTGTTCTTTCTTAATGTTTGCTTCTCGATTATATATATCTAATTTTGTCAAAGAGTAATTACATTTAAAGTATCCCATCAAAGTTTCAAAACGGTGCAAATGAGTCACAAGCTTTGAATCTATTTCTCAATAGACTTTATGAGCCGTAAGTTTTAAATCCTTCATTTGTGCCATAAAAACTTTTATTCTCCTTTTGAATTTTAATCTTTTTCTTAAGGTACTTTGTTTAAGAGTTTACGTAATATCTCTCTTTTTTAAAGAATTTCAATTCTGTTGTTGTCCATTTTAAATATTAGTTTCATGAGTATATATATATATTTGTCAAAGAGTAACCAGATTTAAAATATTCCTTCAAAGTCATTTCAAAATGATGCAAATAGTTACAATTTTCTACCTTACTCTGATTTTTATGCGACCTATAATTTTTCAAACATCGAGAGTTCAAATTTGCTATGAAAAACCATCATGCATATGTATGAGCAGTTTTCCAATATCTATTTTTCGCAAAAAAGTTGAAACTTTTATTTCTCCTTTTAAAAAGTTCTATAAATATCGTAAAATCTCTCTATTTTAAAGAATTGCAAGTCTTTCGTTTTTCCTTGCTGAATAGCTTCTTGATTTTAAGTTTTCTGTCAAAGAGTAACTGGATTTAAAGTTTGCTATCAAAGCAAGTTTTTGACTCTATTTCTCAAAAGCTATATGGCAGTGAGTTATCAAGTATCTCTTTTTTGCGAAAAAGTTAAAAAAAAAACTTTTGTTTGCTATTTGTCGCTTCTATTTGTTAAAAGTTCGTCATTGAAGAGATTTCATAATATCTCCAGAAACACTAATTTTTTGAATTTACGTTTTTTTTTGTCACAGGTGCCTGGATTAAACTTTTACTTCCAATATTTTGTTTCTTACTTTATTTTGTACAAGTATTATTTTCAAATAATAACGGGAGTTGAAAGTTATTTTAAAATAATGTCATGCATATTTATAACAAGTTTGTCGAACCTATTTCTCGATAACTTTTCAGCAATAAGTTTTCAAGTATCTCCCTTTTGCTTAAATAGTTAAATTTTTGTTTTCACCTTTTGAATATTTATTTGTACTTCAAAAGTTCTTTGTTAAAGAGATTTGATAGGATCTCTCTTTGTTTTGAAGTACTATTAGACTTTTGTGTTGTCTTTTTGAATTTTAACTTCTTGTTTTTAAAATTGTCAAAGATCAGCCAGATTCAAACTTTTCCATGAAAGTCGTGTCCAGAGGTGGTAAGAGATGGCAATTTCCTTCCTGTTTTGTACAGGACATATTATCATAAAATAACATACATTGGGAGTTCAACTTTGCTTTAAAAAATAAACTTCTTACATATTATCATAGTTATTCAAATCTATTTTTTAATAGCTTTATGAGCAATATGTTCTTAAGTATCTATTTTTTGCCAAAGCAGTCAAAACTTTTGTTTTCTTCTTTTGAATATTATTTCAGAAGTTATTTGTTAAAGAGATAATCTCTCTGTCTTTTCCTTTCTAAATGTTTACTTCTTGATTTTAAGTTTCTGTTAAAGAGTCATTGGATTTAAAGTTTTCTTTTAAAAACATTTCAAAATGTTGCAAATGGTGTCAATTTTCTTCCTTCCTCAGTTTCATACCAGACCTTTAAAGCAAAGAGTCATTGAAGGTTTTAAATTGCTTTTAAGGAATGTCATGCATATTGTTATTAGAAAATTGTGAGACTACTATGATTTTGTCCTTTCTGAACTTTAACTTCTTGATTTTAAGATTTTTGTCAAAGACTAATTGGAATTAAAGTTCTAAAATAAAGTCAATTTCGAAATGTCATCATTGCAATTTTGTTCCTTTTTCAAATATCGAGAGTTCAAAGCTTTTGAAAGCCGTCATGCATATTTATCGCAAGTTTGTCTAATCTATTACTCAATAGCTTTATGAGCAGCAATTTTTCAAATATCTCTTTTGTGACCAAAAAAAAGTTCAATACTTTTGTTTATCCTTTTGCATATTTATCTGTTCTTCAAAAGTTCTCTGTTAAAGAGATCACATAAATATCTCTCAATTTTAAAGTATTGAAGCTTTTGCTTTGTCATCTCTAAGCGTTGACTTCTTGATTTTAAGTATTCTGTCAAAAAGTGATCAACTCAAATGTTGCAAATGATGGCAATTTTCTTCCTTAATCTATTTTGTACTAGTTTTATTATTTTCAAACGACATTGGGTATTGTACTTCGCTTTCAAAGAACCTCACGCATATTGATAGATACTTTCACAAGATTGTTAAATCTATTTCTCAATAGCTTTATGAACGGTAAGTTGTCATATATCTCTTTTGTGAATAGGTTTCGAGAAAACAAAAGTTCACTTTTTTTGGTACAAAAAAGATATATAACAACTTACCGCTCACAAAACTATTGAGAAATAGATTTAACAATCTTGTGAAAGTATATCAATATGCATGAGGTTCTTTGAAAGCGAAATGTAAATCCCAATGTCGTTTGAAAATAATAGGACTACTACAAAATAGAATAAGGAAGAAAACCGCCATCATTTGCAACATTTGAGCTTACCACTCTTCGACAGAATACTTAAAATCAAGAAGTCAAACGCTTAGAGAGGACAAAACAAAAGCTTCACAGTACTTTAAAACAGAGAGATATTTATGTATTCTCTTTAACAGAGAATTTTTGAAGAACAGATCAATATGAAAAAGGATAAACGAAAGTATTGAACCTTTTTTTGTTTAAAAAAAGATTTGAAAAATTGCTGCTCATAAAGCTATTGAGTAATAGATTAGACAAACTTGTGATAAATATATATGATAGGCTTCCAAAAGCTTTGAACTCTTGATGTTTGAAAAAGGAACAAAATTGTGGCGATGACATTTCGAAACTAACTTTAACATTGAAATTTAAATCCAGTTACTCTTTGATAAAAATCTTGAAATCAAGAAGTTCGTGTTTAGAAAGGACAAAACCACAGTACTCTCACAATTTTCTAATAACAATATGCATGACATTCCTTAAAAGTAATTTAAAACCCTCAATGTTGTTTGAAAATAAAAGGCCTTGTATAAAACTGAGGAAGGAAGAAAATTGACATCATTTGCAACATTTTGAAATGTCTTTAAAGGAAAACTTTTAATCTAGTGACTCTTTAACAAAAACTTACAATAAAGAAGTAAACATTTAAAAAGGAAAAGACAGAGATTATCTCTTTAACAAATAACTTCTGAAATAATATTCAAAAGAAGAAAACAAAAGTTTTGACTATTTTGGCAAAAAGAGATACTTAAGAACATACTGCTCATAAAGCTATTAGAAAATAGATTTGAAAAACTTGAGATAATATGTAGGAAGTTTTTTTCAAGCAAAGTTGAACTCCTAATGTATGTTTTTTATAATAATACGTCCTGTACAAAACAGGAAGAAAATTGCCATCATTTACCACCTTTGGACACGACTTTCATAGAAAACTTCGAATCTGGTTGGTCTTTGACAGAATTTTAAAAACAACAAGTTAAATTAAAAAAAAAAAAACAACACAAAAGTCTAACAGTACTTCAAAACAAAGAGAGATACTATCAAATCTCTTTAACAAAGAACTTTTGAAGTACAAATAAATATTCGAAAGG
Organism: Eucalyptus virginea; assembly: GCA_014182375.1. Lineage (NCBI taxonomy): Eukaryota > Viridiplantae > Streptophyta > Magnoliopsida > Myrtales > Myrtaceae > Eucalyptus > Eucalyptus virginea. The sequence goes on from CM024519.1 coordinate 55,384,109, forward strand.
TAAAAACAAAAGTTCAACTATTTAGGCAAAAAGGAGACACTTGAAAACTTACTGCCGAAAAGCTATTAAGAAATAGGTTCAACAAACTTGTCATAAATATGCATAACATTATTCGAAAACAACTTTCAACTCCAGTTATTATTTGAAAATAATACTTCTTGCACAAAACAGAGTAAAGAACAAAATATTTGAAGTAGAACTTTAATCCCGGCATTCTGTGACAGAAAACTTAAATTCAAGAAATTAGTATTTCGAAAGAAAAAGAAAATTCTCACAATTCATTGAAATAGCTGGAGATATTATGAAATCTCTTCAATAATGAACTTTTAACAAATAGAACCGAAAAGCAACATACCAAAGTCTTAAAACTTTCTTCGCAAAAATAGATATTTGATAACTTACTGCCATAGAGCTTTTAAGAAATAGATTTGAAACCTTGCTTTGATCGCAAACTTTAAATCCAATAACTCTTTAACAGAAAACTTAAAATCAAGAAGCTAACATTCAGAAGGACAAAACAAAAGACTTACAATTCTTTAAAACGGAGAGATTTTACGATATACGTAGAACTTTTTAAAAAGAAGAAATACAACTTTTAACTTTTTGGCAAAAAAGTGATACTAGAAAACTGCATCTAAATATGAATGATGGTTTTTCATAGCAATTTTGAATTCCCGATGTTTGAAAAATAAAAGGTCTCATATAAATCATAGTAAGGTAGAAAATTGCAACAAATTGCACCATTTTGAAATGACTTTGACATAATATTTTAAATCCGGTTACTCGACAAAAATATAAAAAAAATATATTTAATCAGGAAACAGATATTTAGAAAGAACAACAATAGAATTGAAATTCTTTAAAAAAGGAGATACCACAAAATCTCTTGAGCAAAGAACCTTAAGAAAAATATTAAAATTCAAAAGGATGAAAAAAAGTTTTTATGGCACAAATGAGGGATTTAAAACTTACTGCTCAAGAAGTCTATTGAGAAATAGATTCTAAAACTTGTGACTCATTTGCACCATTTTGATACGAACTTTGACGGAATACTTTAAATGTGATTATTTTTTGAAAATAACATATACATATATATATATATATATATATATATGTATATAATCAAGTGAAAATTAAGAAAGAACAACAGTTGAGTTAAAATTCTTTAAAACAAAGAAATATTACAGAATTTCTTTTCCAATGAACTTTAAGAAAAAGATTAAAATTCAAAAGGAGAAAAAAAAAAAAGGTGTACTTTTTTTTTCGCAACAAATAGATATTTGATAACAACTGCCCGTAGAGCTTTCGAGAAAGAGATTCAAAAACTTGCTTTGATAACAAATTTAATATCCAGTTTCTCTTTGATAGAGAACTTATAATCAAGAAGCTAGTATTTAGAAAGGACAAAACAAAAGACTCAAAATTCTTTAACACAGAGATTTTATGATATATGTAGAACTTTTAAAAACGAGAGAAATTTTCAAAAGGAGAAACAAAAGTTTAACTTTTTTGGTGAAAAAGAGACATTGTAAAACTACTCATAAAATCCATGACGTTTTTTGAAAGCAGATGTGAACTCCCGATGTTTGAATAATAATAATGTCTCATACAAATCAAAATAAGGTAGAAAATTGCAATCATTTGCACTATTTGAAACGACTTTGACAGAATACTTTATATCCGATTACTCTATGACAAAATAAGATACAATCAGGAAACTAATGTTTAGAAAGGAGATCAATACAATTGAAATTCTTTAAAATAGAGAGTTATCACGGAATCTTTTTAACAAAGAACTTTAGGAAAATAGATTAAAAATCAAAAGGAGAAAACAAAAGTTTTTTTTTGGGGGGCACAAAGGAGGGATTTAAAAACTTAATGCTTATAAAGTCTATTGAGAAATAGATTATAAAGCTTGTGACTCATTTGCAACATTTTGAAATGACTTTTGACAGAATATTTTAAATCTGGTTACGCATTGACAAAAAAACATATATATATTATAATTAAGAAGCTAATATTTAAAAAGGACAACAATAGAATCAAAATTCTTTAAAACAGAGAAATATTACAGAATCTCTTTCACAAAGAGCTTTAAGAAAAAAGATTAAAATTCAAAATGAGAAAAAAAATTAACTTTTTTTGCACAAAAAAAAAATTATAACTTATTGCCAAAGAACTTCCCAGAAATAGAATCAAAAACTTGCTTTTAAAACACTATAAATCCAGTTTTTTTTTTTTTTTTTTTTTTTTGGTAAGAACTATAAATCCAATTTTTCTTTGACAAAAAACTTAAAATCAAGAAGCTAATATTTAGAAAGGACAAAACAAAGTATTCATAATTCTTTACAACAGAGAGATTTTACCATATATGTAGAACTTTAAAAAAAAGAGAGAGATATTCAAAAGGAGAAATAAAAGTTTAACTTTTTTGGTGACGGAGATATTGGAAAACTGCTCATAAAATGCATGACGTTTTATCATAGCAAATTTGAACTCCCGATGTTCGAAAAATAATAGATATTGTACAAATCGAGTAAATATTTAGAAAGGACAAAACAAAGGATTCATAATTCTTTACAACAGAGAGATTTTACCATATATGTAGAACTTTAAAAAAAAAAAAAGAGAAATATTCAAAAGGAGAAATAAAAGTTTAACCTTTTTGGTGACGGAGATATTGGAAAACTGCTCATAAAATGCATGACGTTTTATCATAGCAAAATTGAACTCCTGATGTTCGAAAAATAATAGATATTGTACAAATCAGAGTAACATAGAAAATTGCAATCATTTGTACCATTTTGAAACAACTTTGACGGAATACTTTAAATCTGGTTACTTTTTGACAAAATACAATGAAATCAGGAAGCTAATATTTACAAAGGACGGCAATAGAATTGAAAGTCCTTAAAATAAAGAGATATTATGGAAACTCTTGAACAAGAAACATCAAGAAAAAATTGAAATTTTAAAAGGAGAAAACAAAGTTTTTTTTTTCGCATAGAGGGATTTAAAAACTTACTGCTCATAAAGTCTATTGAGAAATAGATTACAAAGCATGTGACTCATTTGCACCATTTTGAAATGACTTTGACAAAATATATATAATCAAGAAGCTAATATTTAGAAAATGACAGCAATAGAATTAAAATTCTTTAAAACAGAGAAATACTGCGGAATCTCTTTCACAAAGAACTTTAAAAAAAAGGAAAAGGAAAAAAAATGTTTTTAATTTTAAATTTAGTTTCTCTTTGATAGAGAACTTGTAATCCATAAGCTAGTATTTAGAAAGGACAAAACAAAAGACTTGCAATTCTTTAAAACAGAGATTTTACGATATCTACATTACTTTTAAAAAAACAGAGAAATATTTAAACGGAGAAATAAAAGTTCGACTTTTTTGGCAACAAAGAGATATTGAAAATCTGCTCATAAAATGCATGACATTTTTTCAAAGTAAATTTGAACTCCCAATATTTGAAAAATAATAAATCTCATGCAAATCAAAGTAAGGTAGATAATTGCATTCATTTGCACTATTTTGAAACAACTTTGACAGAATACTTTAAATCTGGTTACTCTTTGGCAAAATACGATGAAATCAAGAAGCTAATATTTACAAAGGACAACAATAAAATTGAAACTCTTTAAAATAGAGAGATATTATGGAAACTCTTGAACGAGGAACATTAAGAAAAATTGAAATTCAAAAGGAGAAAACAAAGTTTTTTTTCGCATAAAGGAGGGATTTAAAAACTTACTGCTTATAAAGTCTATTGAGACATAGATTGCAAAGCTTGTGACTCATTTGCACCATTTTGAAACGACTTTGACAGAATATATATAATCAGAAGCTAATATTTAGAAAAAAAAAAAACAGCAATAGAATTAAAATTCTTTAAAACAGAGAAATACTACAGAATCTCTTTCACAAAGAATTTAAAAAGAAAAAAGAAAAAAAATTAACTTTTTTCACCCAAAAAAAAAAATATTTGATAACTTACTGCCATAAAGCTTTGGAGAAATAGATTAAAAAACTTCTTTGGTGAAAAAAATTTAAATTCAGTTTCTCTTTGACAGAGAACTTGTAATCTAGAAGCTAGTATTTAGAAAGGACAAAACAACAGACTCGCAATTCTTTAAAACGGAGATTTTATGAATCTATAGAACTTTTAAAAAAACAGAAAAATATTCAAACAGAGAAATAAAAGTTTAACTTTTTTGGCAACAAAGAGATATTGAAAAATTGCTCATAAGATGCATGACGTTTTTTCAAAGCAAATTTGAACTCCCGATATTTGAAAAATAATAGGTCTCATGCAAATCAAAGTAAGGTAGATAATTGCATTCATTTGCACCATTTTGAAACGACTTTGACAAAAAACTTTAAATCTGGTTATTCTTTGACAAAATTAGAGATAATCAGGAAGCTAATATTTAGAAAGGACAAAATGGAGTTGAAATTCCATTAAAACATAGAGATATTACGGAATCCCTATAACAAAGACCTTTAAGAAAAATATTAAAAATAAAAAATAAAAAAGAAAGTTTTTTTTTTTTTGCACATACGAAGGATTTAAAAACTTACTGCAGCACAATGCTCGTTAATCAAAAAATTATTCAAAACATTAAAATCTCCTTAATCAAAAAAAAATTTAAAATATTGAAAAAGAGAAAAAGTTAAAACTAAGAAAGATATTTTTGAAAACTCACTACTCGATGCTCGTAAAGCTATGGATTAATAGATCCAACAAACTTGGGATATAATCTAACAATATGCATGACTTTCTTTTAGAAAAAAAAAAAGTTTAAAACTCCTGATGTCATTTCAATTATAGATCTTGTACATCACAGAGTTGGAAGAAAATTGCCATAATTTGCAATGTTTGAAGACAACTTTGACAAAAATCCAGTTACTCAAAGAGAAACTTAAAACCAAGCAATTAACATTTAGAAAAGACAAACGAAAAGTCTCAAAGCACTTTAAAACAGAGAGAAATATTATATAATCTCTTTAACAAAAAACTTTCAAAAAACAGACAAATATAGAAAATTTAACTTTGTTTGGCAAAAGAGAGATCCTCATAAAACTATTGAGAAATAGATTAAACAAACTTGTTATATAACCTAACATCGTATGCATGACATTCTTTAAAAGCAAAATTAACCACGCAATTTTGCTTGAAAATTATAGGCCCTGGATAAAATTGAGTGAGAAAGAAAATTGCAATCATTTGCAATAGTTGAAATTGATTTTGACCAAAACTTTAAATCCCGTATGTCTTACACAGAAAAAAAGAAGTCAAGAAGCTAATACCGAGAAAGGACAAAACGAAAGTCTGAAAATTCTTCAGGATAGAGGGAATTTTACGAAATCTCATTGTTCAATAAGACATTGACAAATAGATTCAAGAAATATGTGGGATACTCGACACGATATGGATGACGCTCTTTGAAACGCATTGAGATTCCAAAGCACTAGAAATTATGTCTATTATAAATCAGAGAAAGGACAATCACATGCAGCGTTTGAAAAGAAAAGTGTAAAGAAAGCACTGGCGTGAGACAACAAGGATTGATCTAGGGATAAGCAAAAGTGAATCATCAATTGAAAAGTGGTAATTTCCCAAAACTGAGATACACCAAACAGTATGACTGTTGAGGCATATCAATCTCCTTATATGTTTCACTGTCATCTTAATATTGCATCAATAAAGAGGCTAACAATTCTACCCCTCAGATAGATATTACTGCTCATTAAGACATTGACTGAGAGGTTCGAGAAACTTTCGGGATCTTACTACATAACTTCCGAAAGATATATGAAAAACAGCAATTCCAGTCTAAATCGATGTAAGGAAAAACTGCTACTCAGAAGTCAAGATGTATATGATTCTTAAGCTCTTACGACAGGATTTATCACTAACGAGTCACGACGGCATCAGCACCCAATCACACTAGCCAGGAGGAGAAAAAATTCGAGAAAATTTACCGATCCACCTCGAACTCCAACAAGCCCTCTCGCACGCCGGTGATCAGCCTCTCGCCTTCGCCGCCGCCATGGGCGACCCCGTCCCCGAGCCCCGACCAAAGCGCCCCCGACGCTGCGGCGTCCGTTCGCCGATCATCGGCCGCACGCGGAGCCAGACGGCGGTTTCCGCCCGCTCCGATCGAGAGAGGGCAAAAGAAAAAGGGCAATAAGCAGGTGGAGAAGACGAAGAGAGATGATGATGTGACGGTGGGTGAGGATTTCTTGTTTTTATTTCTAAATTTCTAACGGATAATTAGCCCCTTTCCCCCTTGTTCCAAATATACCCCTCGTAAATTAGGAAAGTGGGCAGCACGCCGGAGGTTGAAACGGTAAATTTATGATTTTAAATAAATAAAACATCCGTTGCGGTAGGGTATTTTGCTCAAGTAGGGCGCTTTAGTGTATAAACCGATTGGATTTATATTTCAATAACTTGAGGTAATTTTTCATTTCCAAAGGTAGATTACTACCCACCATAAAATTTACGATTATAGAGTTCGGTTATTGATTATAAGTAGTGCTTCTTGCGACAATTTCAAGTACTTTACTGACTCATTGGTTTAATTAGCATGTGTACGCATTTATTGCCATGAATTGTATTGCTAAATATAGGTGCAATTGAGATCACAAAAATTCCAAGCAAATTACAATTGTTGGAGGTATAATTACTAAAGATAGGGACTACAAATTAATGACTTATTAAGGAAAATCACGCTATGGTAGGATAATTACTTGGTAATACCAATTTCATCATTGAGTTAAGAATTTTAAAGAAAAAATTCTAACAACAATGGGAAGAGTATTAACACTAATAGGACTACCAATCACAATTAATTGAAGAAAATTACAATATTACTCAATAATTACTTTTCACAACATCTCTAACTTATGAAATGTAGAGGCGTGTTGCTATTTTTTATAAAAAATCTCAAACGACCAATGCAATCAAATTATGAGGAATTTAGCAATTTACCAAAGCTTTAAGTTAATTACCGAGTATTATGTCGATGGCAATAGTTTGGGATAATTTACTACATTATAATAAAATACCAAGTATTATGTCATGTTGTGGAATGAATTTTTCTTCAAAATAGTAACATCTCTTAAGATAGGTAATGCAACTTCAAAGTAGTATTTTCCCTTGTAATTGGTAAATTAAGCAAGTGCTAATCCTTGATGATCTTAATTATACTTACTCTTAGTAAATTGCTAACATGGTCTTGTTGAAGTAATATACCTTGTTGTATCATAAAAGCAAATGGATGTTCATAATTGTAGTTTGTGCTAGTAAAATTAGTTTCGCCGCTATTAAATTACAGTAATGCTAATATTAGTTACCGTATTTACAATAATAATGCTTATCTAGCATATCAGATATATTTATCCACATTTTTTTTTTAACAATGAGTTGCTAATATTATTAAAATGTTTTAAGAGTTTTTGTTAAGTACAGGGGTAAGCATTGGAACCAAACCAAATTGGTCGGTTTTGGGCGGTTTTCGGTTTCTAAAATTTGGAATCAATGATTGTCCATCCAATTTTCGATTCTAGGTGTGGACCAAACCGCTTGAACCGAACCGATACTATTTTTTTTATTAGCATGTTAATGATACTTGATCAAATGTTACCACACCTCCAACATCTTTCCATCAAGATTTTCAATGATTAACATTGAAATATTATCCCACATCATTGACAATAGATTTGAAATACTATTTTTATTTATGTGATCTCTCTCCACTTATCTGTTTAAAGCATTTGTGGATTTCCTTGAGAAAATCCAAAATACTAAAAAAAATGAAAGTTTAAACCATGCAACAACACTTGCAATCTCCTAGGAAATAAGAAAAATGAAAGAAGATATCACCATTGGTGCTTGGCTCCGATCCAATTTCAAGACTAGGCGAGTCAGTTCGACCCCCTTAAAGCCGATCACTTAGAATCAAGTATGCTTAATCGTTGAAAATTAATGCTTTTCGCATTAATTTGAGCACGGGCAAAATTATACATTTTTCTAAATAAGATGGTAGGAGTGTAGAAGAGAGTTCTAGTAAATAATACGGAGAAATGTTTACTTTTCTTCTATTTGTTCGCAAGTGAAAGCTCTTTTCTTGAAAGTAAGAAGCCAAAAGAGGTGAAATATGAGATAACAACTACTCAAATTTTCCCCTTTGATGACTAGAAATGGTAGAAAGGTCACGACCTTATGAATTATGTAGGCACGAACTCATTTCATAAATTACGTAGGCATATAGCAGACAAAAGCAAATGCCTTTCTAAAAGGTATTATTTAATTAAGAATCAATTACGACGAAAAAGGAAAGAGAGTGATACTGCATGTTATACTGGCATGCAGTTCACAAATCAATTAAGTGCTCTACCATCGAATCAAATCGATTACTCTTCAAAAAGTAATATGATCTCGGCTTCTAATCCTCCAGAAAATAACTATATCTTAGATTTTGGTTAGTTCTATTGATCTCATGGATAGTAAAACAGTAAAACTAATGAATTCAACTTTTGGAAAGGTACATATTTGGGTGCGCGAGACAAAATATGTCAAACACGAAAACCTTTATTTTATTTTGAATAATGAGATTTGCCGACATGAACAAGCACTCGAACTTTCTACACCAAACTCCTTATCAGCTCTAATAGGCTCGAAGTCAAGAATTTGATTTAGCAAAAGTTGTATCAGTTTAAAGGCTTACTATGCAACTAAAAAGGTCCAAGATTTATTTTTTAAAAAGGGTTAATTCAGGGTTAATTGAATTGGCTGAAGCATTGAATGATTTTTAGCTCGGAAACTAGAACTCATCGGTTCAAATGATACAAATTGCATGCAAAATGTTTTGGATTAGGGCCATTAGTTACAGGTAAAAATATAAACTTAATCAATTGATAATACTCGTATAATGTTTCTCAAGCCTTTAGAAAGCATCGAGTCTTTGTGCTTGTATCTCTAGATAATACTACTGCTTTCTCCTCACTTCATGCTTCTGTGTTGCATAAACTAAGTCCAGATAAGAAATCATTTTCCTTCCCCATGCCACATAAACCAAGTTTTCGTGAGATTTTTGGTTCCATGAATTCAAGTTTCACACCCTTCAGCGAACCCTTGAAAGCCCGCATGGGCGTGTAATAGCCCATGTTACGGGCTGATCTCGGGCCGGCCAACGCCTTCGGCCCACCTAATTGTCTGATTGGAGTCCATCTGAAATGACATTGCCGGCTTTGTTTTGCCAAGAATTTCTGCGGTCTAAAGCCCGTATTCATTAAATTTTTTCATCAATCACCAATCCACTTAACAAGCCGAATAAAGAATAATAGTTAGCTAAGCGGAAGGATTAATGGTGTGCTCGACCAAATGTCCATAGTGATAGTATTCCTAATTATACCTATCAAATAGGTGAATCGAATCGAAAATGGTATAACTCAAATTAATTCATTTAACTTATTTTGACCCATTTGTATGAAATACAAATTTAGTGATCCTTACCCAACCTAACTTATATTGTTAAAATGCTTCTATATTTAACCCAGTTTAAGAAAACTCATAACTGAACTAAGGAAGAGTGAATAGTGAATGAGTACAAGATAAAGTGAGAGCAAAAAAGAGTGAAGAAAGAGTCATAAAAGTGAGTTGAGTCTTAATAAGTTGTAAATTCATTTAACACTCATATAATCTTGGATTTTACCATTTTAAACCTGTTTGTTTGTGACCCATTTGCTGAACATAACTAACCCACATAACAACTCGGCATATCTAATATGGGTTAGGAAATAAGTCTATGACCTATTGATCTAGTCCTAATTAAAAGCCCGAACCCTTTTGAATAGAACAAGGCACATAGTCGCATATATATTTTCTCAATATATTCAAGTATACGTGAGCACACCTAAATCGAACTCTTTACTTTGTTCAACAATGCGGGTTAGAATAAAGAATAGAATTGGGCCATCTATGTCCAATTAGAGGTGTCAAACGGGTGGATCGGGTTTGGTTTGGGTCGCCATTAACCCGGCCAACCCAAATCGACTCATTAAACCATTTATAACCCATTTAAGCCTAATGTAAAATTTTCGACCCATTCCCAACCCGACTCATACCCGACCCAACCCATATTAGTAAAATATTTTCATATTTAACCAAATTTTGAAAAACTTATTCTTATGTTTTTTTTTAAAGATTATATTACTAAAAACTCTATATATATATATATATGTATGTTAATATTATTTTTTTAAATGGTATTGCTAAAATAGTTTATACACAAAAATTTAATGGACAATTTTTATAATTTTTAAAATAATTATTTTAAAAATCAAATTTTAATTATTTTTTAAAAATTAAAAATTTTAATTTTAATTATTTTAATTTTTCTTTTTAAAATCTTTTTTCTTTTTTTTTTTTTTCTTTTTTTGGTTCTTCTTCTTCTTTGGCCGGTGGCCGACCACAAGCGAGCCTTGCCAAACGTCGGCAAGCTCGAGGCTTGAGCCTCGCCAACATTGGCGAGGCCTTCGTCTCGCCGCCAGATCTAGTGAGCTCGAGCTTGCCCCTCGCTAGAATTGGCGAGGCTCGAGCCTTGTTGGGCGTCGGCGAGACCTCCGCCTCGGGATTAGGCGAGCTCAAGCTCGCCCGACGCCCAAGCCTCGAAGCTCGCCTGGTCGATCACGCCATTGCCATGTCGGCGACCAAAGGAAGAAGAAGAAAAGAACAGGAAAGAAAAAGAAAAAGAAAAGAAATTAAAATAAAAATAATTATAATTTCAGTTTTTATAAAAACATATTTTTGTAAAATTAAAGAGAGAAGAGAGAGATTGTGAGGTTTTGGGTGAAAAAGGGTTATAAATCCAAACCCATTTAAGATCCACTTAAGACCTATTTAAAACCCAACATATCAAAGTAAACCCATTTAACTACTTTTTGTAAAAAACAAATGACCCATATATGACATATTTATAATTTAAATGGGATTTGACACCTCTACGTCCAACTAATTTCTTAACTTGGACAAGTGGGAAATATAGGGCCAGCATAAGCCCATGACTGTCTAGTGGGCTTGGGTGCGGGGTGGGGCCGGGGGGTTGGGGTGGTTTGGTTAGAGCGAGAGTATCCTGTAACCTATAAAATCTGGTTTCTTGGGATAGAGCTTGGGAGGGGAACTGGGGATGACTCAAGACCACACATCAATTCCATGGTTCACATTGCGGAATGACAGCCAAGAGATGCTTCCAACGATAGTTACACTGCGGAAGAAGAAGACCCGGAGGGGGTGGGGGCGGGGGGTGTTTGGCTTCTCTCTTTTAATATGACTTGAGCTGGCAAATGTCTTGTTTCGAGCTCATGCATTCCCTCTTCACGGGCCTCCACTGGACCACCCGTGCAATTCCCCTCCAGTTCGTTCTTTGTTCGTCTCCTTTAGCGGCACTCCTTATCGTTATCATTCCTTCTCTTTTTCTCATGATTTATTTGATCTTTCTTTCCCCAGCATATATTAGCAACGAAAGGTCCAACCTACTCTGTGTTTTAACCCAACTAGTTAGCAATCAATTGACCACGACATATTCTGATCATTTTCTACTCCTAAATTACAAAAAGAATCGCAAAAGGCGTGAACCATGTTCAAACACTTATAGAGCTCATTATGCTTGACTCAAAAGTGTTGCACAATCGGACATTTTACTTGTTAATGGGAGATATTAGCAAATGAACACCAATGTAGACACGTGCCATCTTTCTTTTGTTAATCTCCTTTAAAAGTTTGAATAGTTTAAGTTTTTAGAACGGTTGGCAAAGATTCTACAAACTCTCACAATCTTTGGCCAAAATTGTTCTCTTCTTTCCATGAGCACATCTCATTTATTTTCATTCATGCTAGGATCAACATCAGATGAGGGAAGGCATTAGGTCCTAAATGGAGTATCATTTCAGCTAAGATATCCAGTGAGACCCACCAAAATGATTATCCTTTAATATTTTGCTTTTTCCTTGTTTGACATGAAAGGGGACTTTCAAGAATCAATTGGCTCGTCCATGCACTGATATCCCTAACTACCAAAAGAGCCTTGCTGTTTTTATCCTGTAGCTACAATGGACCACCAATCTCTCCAACACGATAAGCTCGAGCATTTCGATCTCTCTCTTCTCCCCCCCCTTGTTTGGGTTCAGTGAAGATGCCTTGGCTCTTCACAGTCCAAAAAATTTGTGGCTCTCTTTCAATGTTGAATAATCACTATATCCTGCATGGTCAAGTCTTCTCGGTGCAACATGCATCCTATTCGTGCAAAACTCCTATATAAACCTTAGGTGACTTAGTGAAAGTACCATATCTTGTGCCCTGAAGTAAAAAGCACCAACCAAAATGCTTCACATTCTCTTCCTTTTTTCCCTCCTCTTCTCCTCTTCTCATGCCTCCGTCCAGGACTTCTGCGTCGCAAACCTCAAAGGCCCAGACACCCCGGCAGGCTACACTTGCAAGAGCCCTGCAAAGGTCACTGTCAAAGACTTTGTTTTTTCAGGACTCGGAGTAGCTGGTAACACCACCAATATCATCAAAGCAGCTGTGACCCCTGCATTCGTAGGCCAGTTCCCAGGCGTCAATGGGCTCGGCATCTCAGCAGCTCGATTGGACCTGGCGCCAGCTGGTGTCGTCCCATTGCACACCCACCCAGGTGCATCGGAGCTCCTGTTCGTGGTTCATGGGAAAATATTGGCAGGGTTCATTTCTTCAGCCAATGATGTCTACTTGATGACCCTGAAGAGAGGGGACATTATGGTTTTCCCACAGGGGTTGCTTCATTTCCAAATAAATGCAGGCGGGTCCAAGGCCATAGCCGTGGTCAGCTTCAGCAGCGCAAATCCTGGCCTCCAAATCCTCGATTTCGCATTGTTTGCCAACAACTTTCCATCTCCATTGGTGGAGAAAACCACTTTCCTGGACGATGCCCAAGTGAAGAAGCTCAAGGCTGTGCTCGGTGGAACTGGCTAAACAAAGCCAAGATCCGCTTCAGACTGATTTTCTAGTGTAATGACATTTGTGGTTGTGGATGTGTTTTCTTGTTGTTGCTAATGTGGAAGCCATTTGTTCATGTTTAATAATGCAATTGAAATATTGTAGCTTTGTTTTGCCTGGAAAAAAGTTTATTTGATGCTGTACCTCGTCAGTTGTATGAACAAAGGAACAGGACCAGCTCAACTAGTAGCTCAATTTTGACCCATAAAAAAAAGGAAAAGCTAGTAGCTCAATTCAGCTGAGGTTTGATACATTTTTAGTCAATTCAAAATGTTGTGATCCTATGGTGATTCACCGAGCAAACTAGCAGTTGAAGCATTGGTTGTATTGAACTGCTATCTGAACAGAGAATGCAGTCATTGTAGCCTTGGCATAAAGAGAGGTAAAAGATCGTGTAAAAAGGTAGAATCTACTAGCCTCAGGTACACAGACCATTTTCAATTCCCTGGCGACCAGGTTTCTACTTAGGCGAGCAGACAGAGCAGGGCACATCATGGTGAGAAAGGACTTCTTAGGCTCTTGTGGGTATTTACGCAGAATCTCGAATTGTGCATACAAATTAAGATGCATCATAAGGAACGAAAGATAAGCTGTCAACTCTCCTCCTGGTCCTCATGCAAGCTGCTGTGCGTCCTGCTTCCACATGTTCCACCCCGCAACGTAACCCCACATCTACACCCAAACACAACATGTGGACTCCCATATTTATTTATTTTTCCATGCTTTATCTCCTCTTTGATACGCGGAATTGTAATGATTTGACAAGCTTAGATGCGTCAGAGACTTATGGATTGCATGAGCCTCCCGTGAGGAGCTAAAAAATTGAAGCAATTCCCTGCAAGCTGGATTATTCCCTGAGGTACGGGAAATTTGTCCCATGAATCCTAGACCCTGCTCTCCGCACTACCTCTTGGGAGCATAGTCGGTCACATCATAAGAAGGTGAAGCATCTAATCAGAGAGGCATTTGCTAATTTTGGCAATGCGATCTTGGGTTTCCGGCTTTTTGATTGTTGTTGAGGTTAAAATCATTGTGATAGCACAAATCTGTTGCCATGTTGCTGCTGAAAATGCTTCCGTCACATTCATAATCCCTTATGCTTCAAGCCATTTCCTTGGAGTTTTAGTCCGGACTGCATAATTGCCATGGCCATCCATCATTTGCTAAAATTGTCATATTCCCCTTGAGACGAGTCCCTCGTGTTTGTCCAAGAGCTGGACAACGATCAGCTCTTTTGCTCTATTGTTCACCTCAGCACGAGTCATTTACCGCTTCTCTCTTGACAATGCAGCTATACTGAAGAGATCAACATCTAGAGACTTTCCTGCACCTGCCTTGAGACAGAGACTTACAAGACCTAGCTGTGACATGGATCCTGACCATCTCTGTATATTACTATCGGGAAATGCTGGTCTAAGATACAAAAATGGCTAGAGTAATCATATTAGGTCGTGAACGGTATTGATCGGCCAACTGAGACGATGTCGAATCAGAAAATGTCAGTAGTACTGCACCATAGATCTCCAGAACAATAGCCTCAACTAGAAGTGAGAGAGTTATGCCTCTATCAACACTTGAGTCGCTGAGCTTGTCGTCAAGGAATGTCAAGGAAACTAAAACGAAAACAGGAAAACTAACGAAATGGAGAAAGAAATCTTTAATCGAGTGTACTGAAGTTGCTTCTGTTTGGAGGATGCACGAGAAGCCTAGCTCTGTTTCAACTGGCTTAATGGCTGCGGCCCCACCTTCTTGCATATGATTGAGAACCCATCTTGCATTTCTGAGAAGTTCACGTTCCCACCAGCTGAAAAGTATGCGAACATGAGCAAGTAATAAGCTTCACGGATGTCGCTTGCCTCAGAACTGAAATGAGCACCACATTCAATTTGTCCTGGGGTCCTTTCTTAGATAAATTTATTGTAATGGCGGGATGGATCATAGAGCGAGAGTGAGGCCCCCATAGATTTTCTTGAGTTAGAGGACTTGAGAACCCATGTCCTTTCTCCTTACTTAAAAAGTCTTGCTATAAACACTGGAGGCAAGCAGACGCAAGGGCATTGGCTTTTTAGGACGGATAGAGCATGTAACCAGCGATACCAACCTGGTAAGCTCAGCCATAGGTCATTGTCTTCCAGGGAGTAAGCCGTGACAATGTTGGTACCACTGAGGTAGAGGAGAAGGAAGAGGCCCAAAATGCCTGTAGGAGGCTCATCAGGTGATCACCGGGATTTCTTGTGCTTTCTCCTTGTTGCCTCGAGAGCACGTCTTAAGAGTCAGCTAGCAGGTAAGTCGGCCAGAGGAGAAAGCTGAGCCAGGCTCATAACATGTGCTAGCAGTGAGAGCCAAATTGTATAAGGATGATTTGTTGAAAAATGCTGAGGAGGACCATCATGCGCATCTCTCCTCCAGCACTCTTCGACGAGATCTCGTTGATGCTTCACTTGATCTGGTAACTGAAAACGAATGAGGAAGACAATTAAGATTCTTCTGCTAGATTATGGCACCGTTATACATCATCTTGATTCGGATTGAATGTTCCTTGTGAACATTACCTATGATCAGAATGGTAAGCTCATTCTTAATCTGACAACCGCAATACACCAACTTCCATGCATATGGATTAGTCTACATGTCAGTGAGAGGGTGACATTTTCAGCCATTTGTTCATACTTGACAGCGAGGGTCTGAGTTTATCCATGAGAGAGCCATGGAAGTTAGCTGGAAATTTTTGCAGAAGGGGTTTAGCAACATCAAATGCCTGTTTGCCACAAGAGTTTGCCAGTCAAGCTAATGGTAATGCTTTTGAGTGGTTACTAATGCCAATTTTGCTTTTGCCAGCAACAAAAATTCTTTCTTTACATTGCTTGTTTGAACGTATCATTTGAGCCTTTTAGCAATGGTAAGAACTAAACCAATCCGTTGAAGCAAAAAGACGAGATAGCTAAATTGGAAGAAAAAAATTTTCTCTTTTTATGATCGTATAAAAATTGAAAGAAGTTGCCCTCCAAGTTACTTGATGAATTTTAGCTCTTCAGTCTTCACAGGCAGAGAAAGAGAAGGCAATTCGTCTATCTAATATTTTTCCCCCCTTGAAAAAGAAAATGAAGGCGCTGGAAAAGAAGAAAGAAGGAGCCAAGTGCAACAATCTCCATGCGATGAGGATGAGATCAGCCTCATGAATGCTTGCCAACAGTATTTATGTCCAATCATTAGCATGGATTGCATCCTCCTGACTTGCCTGCTAGTAAATGTACAAAGAATCAACAAGGCTCAATTTACAGAACAACACCGTACTCATGGTAGGGGAGACCTTCGGAGCATCGTACTAATTTACACAAGAAACAATCGACAGTTTTTTATGGTCTGTCCATGGATGGGTATGCTCTCTTTCCGAGAATATTTTAAAGAAGAAACGCTAACAATTTCGTCTTCCCACCCTTTGACTAACAGAAACAGAATCAATATTATACTCAAGAATCATAGATCCGGACTGAATTGGTGATCGGCTGCCTACAAACGGGGCATTTTGGGGAAACCTCCCGTTCCACGGATAATGCACATCGCTGACAACACACAAGATGACCGCATGGAACAAAAGCGGATCTCCTCCTCCTCATTAGACAAATTACACATAGCTGTCCATCTGGTACATCTCCCGATTCATCCTCTGCAATGTGAGCGGTGGCCTCATCGACTGCAGCATGGCTCTGCTGCTCATCCCGTCTACGCTGCCTCCACTCTTTCCATCTGTTCCAATTTCTGAGCAAAGAATATTCAGCATAAGTCCAATAAAGTCAAAGATTATCGCGTCTTGAAGTTGACAAGATATAGAATATGGATTACAAATTACTTGGTTCATAGCTATTAACCTTACAAAAGCAAATCCAAGGATACCAATTGATGCCGATCCAAGAAATATACTACTCCAGAAGAGTATCTTTGTCCGGAAGGCAAGATCAATCACCATCTGATCTTTTGTCATCTCAGTACTGAAAAATATCAAATCACAGACAATTCAATAGTAATTGACACCGTCAAGGAAGGGCTGCCAGCACAAAATCTGAGTAGTAGACCCTCAAAAATAATTATGTCAACTACACTAGAGGAAAATATGAAATGGTTGATTCTTAACAACTTGAGTCACATGAAGCAGACTGTTCGTTTACACAACATTTCACACTCAAACAAATGACAAGCATCAAAAGGAGAGGTGCCGCCACGATTTCTTTTGACAGGTAAGTGGAGAAATACTGGTTAATAGGTGCTTGTACAGATCACGCAAAAATTTATGAAATCATACGACTGTTGAACTCTCCATGTTATGCAAAATGCTACCAGCAAGACTTCCAAACGGGAAATTCACTACATACTCACATCCTTCTAGAAACCTTGACCATAATTAGAGTGAATAAATTTGTACACACGGGTCAATCTATTTCAAAAGAAAATAGTGCACATGGGTAATAAGTCCACAAATAGCAAAAGAATCTCCTCAAGCAAACATCAAGACTAATCCATCACAATTAGAGGAACACTCACAGGAAATATGGAAGATCTTTGCATGACTTGATCTCCAGAATTCCATTTTTCAAAAAGCAAAGGCCAACAGCACTGACATCCTTTCCTATTGGAAGAATTTTCTCCTCATCAAGCAGTCCAACCTTGAAAAACAGAGGAAGAAGAGCATTGGGTCAGACACTCGTACCAAAGTGAATGCATCAAAAGTCCAAAATTTAAGGAACAGCAAGGTCTAGATTATCATAAAGGTCTTCAAGGTGCAACAAACATCGCAGTCAACCATGTGCATCAAGAAGTATATGTCATTATATGTGGCAAACTTACAGGGTATTCATGACCAAAAAGTGCCTGAAGGAATGTATAAGGAGAAGCATTAATCGGCTGCAGTTGGTGATATACTGTGGTAAGAGGTAGATGATGCTTTGAACCATCCATGTTTACAACAACATAATCTGCTGCTGGCCACTGACTGCCATCAATGAGTACAAAAGGAACCTGCAGTCATACTAACATATGTGAGCAAGTCCGACGACTAAAGCAGAAAGCCAATTTTGACTGCTCTGTCCTAAAACATCAAAGCCAAGTTTCTCATTGTACATAGTTAAGACCATCGAGAACAGGAAAAAGTGTTACAGAAATTATTTTATAAAGACAATCTCACTAAGATGAAAGTATACAAATTTTTCTTGAGGAATCTTCAGTTCTGTCGGCCAAAAAATGGGAACCTCTGACTTCTAAAATCTCAAATATCCAGTGCACAGTGCAAGAACCGAAGCATAATAACTAAATGCTCAAGACAGAAAAGCTAAGCCTTGTAAAGTTGTCTTATATTTCTCAATATCTTTAGCTTCATTAACTGCACATGTATTTAAGGACATCAGTAACCTCCCTTGTACCATGACAAAGAACATCAACTTTAACCAGCTCTCAAGAAACTCAGTTGTTCTAAAAGGATAGAACTCTCCCTGCCTTTTAATTTGGAATAAAATATAGACTCTATAGTGCAACTCCCGTTATTGAGGACATGAAAACCATGTGATGTACCATGGCAACACCAATTTTGACACGTCTACAATCACGGTTGTATGAATAGTCTCCCAGACATTTCCAGTGTCAAGGGCAAAAATAAAATGTGATACTACCCTAGAAGGAGGTCCATGGTTCCTAGCTGAAGACAAACAATGTGTAAAGTAAACCCACTCGAACAACAAGTAATGTAAGCTTTAACAGCAGTTTTCCAGCAAAACTAAAGCGTAAATACAAGAAGCAACCTCTGGAACAATTCTACTTACCGTTCTTAATGATGAGGATTTTCGTTCTCGCAAGGATCGTGACAAGATAGCACGTAGATCTGAAGTCCATCCAAAAAAGCCCTTCCACTCATTGTATATGCACTTCATAATGGAAAATAGAAGATCAAGCTTATCAAATGATCATGGGAGACTGAGGTAAACAGGAACAAATCCATTCCAGAAAAATCATAATTGGCAGGAGTAATTACGACAATTTACTGCATGAAATGCACTTATAATAGCTCCATCATGCAGATTTCACAAAACTAAGTCCTGTCCTTTCACTGATGTTATAGTTCTACAAAGAAAGAAAAATACAAAAGAGAAATTATTGTTTAAGTAAGATCCCGAGAACAGATAACAGGATATGTGGACCCACTCGACTGGAACTCACAATTAGGGGGGAGAAGGGTATAGGCACCTGGTGCATGTAAAACTTCCTCAAATACGAGAGAACACAGAACAGGAGGGAGACTCTGCAACCTACTATACTTCCTAATATTGATCTTCCCCTTGCTTCTAGCATTTTTCTCTAGGTATGCGCACTAAATCAACTTTTTCCGGTGGTGTCTTCCCAACCAGACTGGTACACCCAAGGCCCAAAGACACCAGTGCATCCATCTCCAATCCATTGTAATTCCCCATATAGTATCTCAAAAAGAGAAATGAAAGTGGTGCATGTGTCCTTTACTCCAACAGCTTACTCAGTTAAAGTCCTCATCTTTTCCTCCTTTCATCATGACCGAAATTACATAAGAGTCCACTTTATCATTAATTGCATCGCACTTACAGAAGAAGGAATTCACTTGCTAGGCCAAGACAATCTGCTATATGCTTGAAAAATCCCAACTTCCAAAATGTCAGGTTTACTTCATATCACAAATGAAAAATTGCAGTAACACGGCTATACCAGCAAATGCACTTATACCAGATGATGTAGCCAAGTCATTGATTTAGCCTTCCTACAGCCTCCATTGTTCAATATCCACTTATATCGAGATCCCTCTTGAAAAAGAAGCAGCAGCAACTATCACACTTCCAAACTAATTACACCAAATTCACAAGGACTTCTTTGTTACCTCAATGATCAATTTGCTTCCTTTTCGCAGTCTTGTGGCATTGAAAGAGAAGTCGAAACATCAGTTGGCAATACGAGACATGACTTAACACACAGATAGAATATCCGAACATGAGACATACATTTACCCCTTGTACGCATCATCACGTTTTAACGCTACCACGAATTGTCAGACAAAGTCCACTTTCAATTACGTTACATACTCGAGCAAAATAATCCAAAACAGCGCGTGCACACACACTTACCGTTTGAGTCCTCTGCACGATCACCGCCCTATCGCCGGAGTCCTGCGAGACCAACACATTCTGCCTCAAGCTCTTCCACGTCCCTCCTTCGACAGCCGATTTCGCCTCCACGAGGCCGCGCACGATCACGAGATCCTCCCTTCCCGACCGGCTCGACGAATCGGGCTCCGAATCGGAACCGCCTTCGATGGAGAGCACGGACCGGAGGTCGGAGACGCGGACCGAGGGGGCGTCTTGGAGCTTGCGGAGGGCGGAGGAGCTGGAGGTCAACTTGACGATCGTACGGACGGCGGCGTAAGCAAGGGTCAGGCCGAGGACGGCGCCGTCGAAGGAGAGGGCGAAGTTGGAGAGGAGAGAAACTATGGCTTGCTCGTGCGAGGACATGGTGCGGTTCTGGAGAATTAGGCGCCGGTGGTATGGGGTGGTGTTTCTAGGTGGTCACATGTGCGCGCAGCGCGGTGGCGGCGAGCGCGATCGGAGTTAAGGCGGCGGCGCGTGGGGGCGGCGGGAGCGGCTCTCGGCGGTGCGGAAAAGAGACGTTCTGCGACCATAAAAGTCTCCGACTCTCCGCGATGACGGTTCAAGCTGGGAGACCGAAACTGATAATTGGGCTGATGGGCCGATCCTGGGCCCCACGATCAGGTTGGGCCAAGCCCAATTTAGGGCAATCATGGCTTGATGATCAGTCTTCACTTTGGAAGAGCTAATTCACATTCAAGTCCAGGTTGTGTCCTATTTGGTAAGCAAAAGGGCCCTTTTCGAATATTAACAAATTCATTTGTAGTTTTAGGAAATTGATGGAGAGATTCAAGGTGAATTCGAAGGCTAGCATCTAGATTAAAGTCTGATCTCAATCTCAAAATGTCAAGAGAAAAAGTTAGGAACAGAAAGCAAGAGATAGATACAACTTAATAATGCATTAGACTAAGGAGAGTATTGCGAACTTCTCAAGGTATTGGAAAAAATTGAGCTTAGTTATTGTTAATGTTACTATAACAATAAATGTAACAATAACATTACATGTACAACAGCTGTAGAAGGAGCAGATCAGAACAAGAGTGTATTACTGGTAGTGGGAATTTTCCTCCAGACGAGAGAAACTATCATTAGCTGGTAAATATTTTATTAGAAGTCTTCATGTCTCGGAGTTTCTCCATTTTTTAACGATTATTGATGGGTAATTTATGAATTGTAAGATGACTTCTGCATTTATAAAAATGCAGTATTTAGAACATCCGATATATTAGCAACCACCATTTAGTCTTTGACTTTCGACTTGGGCTGAAAAAGACTGAGCAAAATGCTATACATATAAAACTTGGCAAGTGCTGAAGGGTTTCAGTCGTTAAGTATGGTTAGTTGACAAAGTGAGTAGCCTTAGCCAACGGAAGAGGTAACTCGGAAAAACAAAGTCCTGAAGCATTAGGTGTCAATAAATGAAGGTCGATTTAATCAACAAAGGGCCATGACTTAAAATGAACCGGATGCAAAATAGCTTTTTGAGTGATAAAAACGATAATCTCAGACACAATTTGCTTAAGCTCATCGGCATAACTATGAAGTGAAATCAACACAACCATTAGGTAGTAGATGCCTTATATCTCGGAAGCCATTAATGATAGAGGCCAAGAAATATGGATTATGGCAATTGTCCAAGTAAAGGAGAATAAGGGATTTCAAAATAACATATGATACTACACATGAAAAGTGGAGAGAGAACAACCGTTGAAGTGGTAGGTGTTGATCAACCGTTTGCAAATACAAGTTGTTGAATTCTAGTAGTCACGGTAGATACAATTGTTTTCTTTGTTGTTAATTATAGGAAATAATTATGAAAGTTAGACTTGCCATTTGCACAAGGTACCATCAATCATTTAATGCATATTAGTTGTTCATTTTGACTTCCAATTTATCTTTACATTTCAGTACCCTTTTGTATGGTTGAATATGATTTTCTTCAATTTCATACTTTTTAATTTTCTTGTAAATTATGTTTTCTGTCCAAGAATCAACAAAGGGCTCTTCACATTTATTGTCAATATTCATATCGATCTATGTTTCGAAAGGTTTTTGATCGCACTTTTCGGCAAAACAGAATTTCAGATTATCGAATATACACTACCATTTTATTCTATCAAAATTTCTTATGATCACAAAAAGACACATCTTTCTATCTAATCATAAATACGACCCACATCCCAATAATTAAATTGACCTGCCTATTGAGGAAGAGGGAGAGTTTAAAAACTGAAGACTAACCTTGGGTGGCAAAAAATTGTTTGGATTCACATCAATTTTTTTTTTTTCTCCTCAATTTAAACCTTAACAGAAAAAATGTCATCATCCATGAGGGGCCAGGCACCCACTTCAAGGACCATGATGGGGAAACAGTGCAGGAGAAATACATAATAGCCCTCCCCTCAACCTTTAATTTCTTTAGCACCCTTCTCATGTCCTCGCTAGCAAGCACTGACTTCATATGTCCTGTAAAATTAATATATCAGAGCCAAAAAAAAATAGCACTGACGGGGGAGGCAAAGAAATGGCAGAAGTAGCAGAACATAACAGGACCCACCAAGAATTCAGAGGTTGAGAGAGAAAGAAAGAGAGAGAGAGAGAGAGAGAGAGAGAGAGAGAGGACACAGCATATAACACATATCATGAGTCTCTTTGCACGATTCATGCATAAGTCTGTACAAACTATACCGACCTGTAATGACTGATTAGCATTGAGTCAGTACTGCTATCAAAGTGGTCAATCCCAAAGAAGGGGAGCAAAAAGAAGTCCCTCCCTCTGTTTGGTGTCGCTGAGGATTTTTAGTCAGCTGAACCCAGAGAGGATGAGTGGGAGTGGAAGTGGAAGAATGATGAGCAGGTATTATCCATTCACAGAGGCACAGTGGCAAGAGCTAGAGACACAAGCCCTTGTCTACAAATACATGGTGTCAGGGCTTCAAGTCCCATCTGAGCTCATCTTCAGCGTTAGAAGGAGCCTGGAGTCCAACTCCTCCTCACTCTCCTTTGGCCCATTCCCTCCTCATCAGGGTAAGCTCTATCCATGTCCAAGAGCAAAAACAAATGTATTATTCTTGATGAAGAAACAGGGTAAGATCCTTTTTTTCTTTTTCTTTTTTTTTTGGGCCAGTGGGTGGGTGGGGTGAGTTCCAGGCGGGTTATGGCAGGAAAGCAGACCCTGAGCCAGGGAGGTGCAGAAGAACAGATGGGAAGAAATGGAGGTGCTCCAAGGAGGCCTACCCTGACTCCAAGTACTGCGAGAAGCATATGCACCGAGGCAAGCACCGTTCAAGAAAGCATGTGGAACAACAGCAACCGCCGCCAGCCTTGTCAATCGGCGCCGCCGCTTGTCCACCGACTTCTTCATGCGTTATCTCGGCTAGCGGTGAACACGAATACCACCACCCAACACTCCATCCCTTCATGACTACTACTTCTTCCTCCTCCTCCGCTAGGCCTGCTCCAGATGCGGGTCCATTCCCTCATCCGTATGAAGCAAGCAGCCACCTTCAGCACAACTACGTGCTGAATTCTTACTCTCAGAACCATAAAGATGGCAGGTAGGCCTTGTCGGTTCGTGCTCAATTGCCAAAAGTCATCCCGTTCGAATCTTTGCAACATGTATGAAGTTTGATTGAGCATTCTGACGATACGTCATTTTCGAATGCTTTTGCAAAACCGTCAGGCTCCTGTTGAAAACCGACTGGTTTATGCAAAAAAGATTAAATTTTTTTTCTTTTGAAATCATTTCTCCAACTGCTGTTCCATGAATTTTACTAGTCTTGCGAATAGGTATTTTATCCATGGGAAGCTCGGTGAAGTGGACTATGAGAGGTCTTTCTTCCCAGAAGCTTCAGGTGCTGAATCAAATTACTCTCAAGCTCACGATCAGTATCAGGGCTCGATCCAATTCTCTTCACAATCACAGGACCACAGAGAAAGTCACTCCTTTGTTCTGGGTCCTGATTACAAATCAGCTGAGCCAATGAAGCCAGAGAAGGAAGACCAACCCCACAAGCCATTACACCACTTCTTCGGGAAATGAATGCTCTTCTATCTTTTCTTGTTTCCTTCAATTAGACTGCTCTATGCAAGTTGCTCGAGGCTCACTGATGGGGTGACTTGGAGCGAAGGAACGCAACAGTAGGTGATGAATTCAATTCCTCTGCAGAAAAGAGGTAGGGTCCCATATCAGGAGGAGGACTTGAAGTTTTGTTCCCACTTTTAATTTTATTTTGCTTTCATTGCACTTTCTCTTTCCCCTATGAGCAAAACATGTCTCAGATTTGCAAGGCTTGTTTCTTTGACTGGAAGCAACATTAGAAAATGCTCCTTGAGGGACTTTGTCCACTTTCAGTAATCAAAGCACCACCTACTTTTTGCTCCTGCTGGTTCTCTTTCGGACATCATTCATGGGCCCAACAATACTCAGAATGCAGTGCATTATTTGAACCATGTATGATCGAACATGATGCGCAGTGGTCATCTGGTACTGGTAGTCCCAACGATTGCTTGTACTACCTGGGTCCAACTGAGGCCCATCGTGCTCCGTCTTTATCATCTTGCCTCTAAAAGCATTTCGCATGTTCAGTTTGACTCGGAGGGGAAAAATAAGTTATACGATCTGCTTTTCTTTTAGTTAGGTGATCATGCACAATCACTTACTTAGGTGCATCGGTCATCCTATCTATGACATTTCATCGGTAATGCGGACCTTGTCTTGAGCAAACCTTGCTGATTGTACTTATAAAGACGTACGTGTCAATTTTTGCGTCGCAGATGGCATATTCATATGTAAAATGTCGTAGATGCCAATACCAAATTACAGACGTGCAGTCAGCTTTTATTGGGTACTTCTCTACTTTTGTCAAAGATTTCTCTCGAATACTTGAACATGAATTTGTTTGAGTACCTACTTACATGTTTGTCACCACCATTGTAATGTAGATTAAATTGTTCTTTGTAACGCTAGCCATCAGCATTAGTCTCTATTTATTATAGTTGGCACGATCATAGACATATGTTGAGAAAATAAAATACAGATGAACAGGGATTAGGAAAAAGAAAAGACTTTGAAACTAAATTACTTGAACCTGTAAAAGGAAAAGAGAATTCAAATTTGAAGTATATTGGCTCCAAGATGAAGAGTGCTGCGAACTTGTAAATTTGGTACGGAACATCCAGGAATGGCAAAATGAGCATTTGCTGAAAAAATTGCAGAAGGTAACAGAGGCCCTAAAGAAGTGGAGCAGGGAAAAGTTTTCCAGTGCTCAGAGCCAAATCAATTCTCTGAAAAGGGAGCTCTAAGAGATCATAAATGAGCAAACTTTTCATCGTAATCCAGATAGAGTACAGTAATTGAATAACTAAATTGAAGATATGTGGAAACAAGAAGAAATGTAACACAGTATGCGCTTTAGAATAAATCGACTGAAATGACGTAATAAAAACATTGTTTTTTCATGCAACCACGATTCGAAGGCACCAGAGAAACATGATCTCTATGTTGAAAACTATAGCAGAGGAGTGGAGCCAAGACCCTACATGATAGAAGCAGGTCAAAATGGACTTCTTTAGGTCATCATACAGCTAGGTAGGTTCCAGCGACTTTCAGCTAGTGTTAGATCAATGCCCCAGCTTGGTTTTGGACCCTATGAATCAAAGCATGCTGTAAAATGTGAAAATGCAGGAGGTAAAGAGAGAAACTTTCCAGTTTAGGAGGGTAAAGGCAAAGGACCATATGGTTTTAGTGGACAATTCCATCACAATCACTAGGAAATCATTCAACATTATGTCTTCAATATGGTGAGATCTTTCTTTGACACTAGCATTCTCGACCAAATTTGAACCCATATTACCCTTATCTTAAAAATCCCTAATCTAGAGAAGTTAGACCAATTTCGACCCATTACCCTGTGCAACTTTGGTTACAAAATTATTTCTGAGGTAATTGCAAATTGCATTTGACCTTTGCTTCATGATCTGATAAATGTGGAGTAAAGTGCATTTGTGAGTGGCAAGCAGATTCAAGATAACATCTTAGTCATTCAAGAGTTACTACACCAACTCAAAGGCAAAGGCTAGTGGAGAAATTTTAGGTTATTTTAAAATTGGAAATAAAAAAATGCCTATAACTGAATAGAATGGGATTTCTTGGAAGTTTATATGTTAAAAAGGGGATTTGGTGAGAGATGGGTTTCATGGGTATGCAGTGTGCTACCTTGGTATCTCTTAATGGTAAATTCAATGGAGAACATCATTCATACTTCAAACCTTCAAGAGGGGTTCATCGAGATAATCCAATATCCCCATATTTGTTCATAATTGTGGCCAATGCACATTCCTTTCTTATGTAGAAAGTAGTTGAAGATGGTAGCTTTGTATGTATCAAATTAAATAGTCATTGCCCTACATTAACCCATATATTGTTTGTACATGACTATCTTTTTTCTTGAGAGAAAGATTTGGTAATGTTAGAATTCACCTTCTATCCTTTATCAAAATTGTTTTGCCACAAGGCAGGCCATCAATTGGAATAAGTTAGGAATCTACCTTAGTGCTAGATTTTCACAATCTTTGAGAAGGAACACGAATTAGGAAATGAGAGTCCTAGAAAATAATAAAACGGAGAAGTACTAGGAGATTTCATCAGACTAGGCCAATCTAAAAAGCATTTCACTCAAATCATGGCAAGGGTGAACATGAAGCTTGAATGCTAGAAAGAAATGTTTATTTTGAAGGCGGGAAAAGAAATTCTAATAAGGGATTGTTGGAGAAAACTTCCTTGTTTGATTTGAAGTTGACAAAACATTTCCTTTAGTCTAATCTGAAGACTTCCAGATTCTATCATCAAAGTCTAAAGACCACCGGACTCAAGACTTAAAGTCTGCCCTCATTGACAGTTTCTAGACCGACGAAGAAGACTTATTCAAATGCGAGTATATCTTTAAGGATTTGATTCGTACATCTAAAGAATCTCTCACGGCTGGGATGGCATCTCAAGATTTATTATTCGTATTGAAATTGATTCGAGTAACTAAGATCCGTTGATTGGTGAAGAATACTTGAAATGTTCTACATATGGAAACCTAAATCTTGATTGTATGGAAGAGCAGGATTGGTGGGCTATCTTCATATTCCTTAAATAACTCGAGATCTCCTAATTGATTCTATCAAATGGGTAGATTGGAAGAACTCCTTTGGAATGTACCAACGGTTATGAAAGTATGGAGGAGTTTATAAAGGAAGACGCTCTAGTTATTCGATGCGGTGCAAGATAGATAAATTCCAAACTCTAAAACTCCTATACTTTGCTTATTCAATTGTTGAGCTTAATTTGTACTAAAAAAAGAGATTAAATACCGATGAGACCTTGAGGAAGTGTAGTAGAATCTCTACACTATGGAATCAAGGACAAGAGATTGTAACACCTCTTTTGATTCATAGTGAAATCCAACCGATGGGCTATTAGTGTGGGAGAGTGGACGTAGGCTTGATTTAAGCTAAACCACTATAAACCTTGTGTTCTTATTATCTTCCATGAACTCTTTTATTTTGTTCGTAACTCTATTTAATTGTTAGAGTTTGATTTCCTCTGCAAAGTCTATTATTAACCAAACTCAAGTTAAAAGTAAAGTTTTACACTATATTTTGCAAAATTTGTTTTAACACCTATTCACCCCCGCTAGGTGTTCGTACTAGCACTTTCAGGGATAAGTGCTATAAAAATCCTAAAACTTGTCACGAAAATAAAATTGAATCCTAAAACTTGCAAAAAGTGCAATCAAATTCTAAAACTTATCAAATTATTTCAATTGAGTCCTAAAATTAACACCATTAACATTTTCCGTTAAAACTGCTACGTAGCATTTTAAATAATTTTTCATTTTCACTTGGATTTTTTAATTATTTTTTATTCAATTTTTTAAATTAGATTTAAAAACTAAAAAGAAAAGTTAAAATTTATTTTTAAAAATTTTTAAAAAATAAAATCAACGGCTCATCTACCGATGCCCATCGCCGGAGGGGCCGGCGATGGTCAGGCCCTGGGCGGGGGTGGCCAGCCCTCGCTAGATCAAGGCGAGGCCTCACCAACCCCAAGTGAGGGCCAGCGACCATCGCCCGCCCTAGGCGAGGCCTCGTCAGCCCTCACCTAGGGCCAGGTGAGGGCCGGCCAACCCCGCCTAGGGCCGGCGACCGTCGCTAGCCCCTCCGGCAATGGGCGGCGGGGAGGAGTTATTGATTTTATTTTATTTTTTTAAACAATTTTTAAAAATAAATGTCAACTTTTCATTTTAGTTTTTAAATCTATTTTAAAAAATGAATAAAAACAATTAAAAAGCCATATGAAAAAAGAAAAATTATTTAAAAGGCCACGTCAAGACCTTTGCCAAGTCAGCATTTTCTGTTAAAAATGCTAACAATGTTAACTTTAGGACTCAATTGAAACAATTTAACAAGTTTTAGAACTTGATTGCACTTTTTGCAAATTTTAGGACTCAATTGCATTTTCGTGACAAGTTTTAGAACTTCTGCAACACTTATCCCTTCTAATAAAAATAGCGGTGCAAGCTTTAACCACAATTTGCAATATCAAATTTAAAAATTTCAGTGTCCATCTATAGAGCCATTGAGCAGAAGATAGCATCATTTTGGTGGAAAACAAATGCATCCCAAGCTGGCCTTCATTGTTAAAAAATGGGAGACATTGAAACAAAGGAAAGATGGGAGGAGCGAGGTCTAAGGATCTCCTAACTTTCAACAGAGCTATGCTGGACAAACAAGCTTAGAGACTCAGTCAAGCTCCAAATGCTCTATAGAGTAGAGTGCTGAAAGGGATTTACTTCTCTTATAGTGACTTCTAGCATGTTTGGAAAGAGCTCTTGCCCATCGTGGGGATGACAGAGCTTAATTATGGGTCGGGACGCTATCTTGAAGGACATGAGACGGTTGGTTTGGTAAAAGACAAAAAGGGGATAGGTGGCTTAAGAAGCAAACTTGGGGGTCTAGCAAGCCAAAATGAATCAAGGTTAACGGAGAAACTAATCAACGCAAAGGAAGCAGAATGGAAAGAACATAAACAACATACTCTGTACGACAAGCAAACTATGAATGATATTCTTGCTACTCTTCTCCCAACAACATCAGCAGCAAATAAGCAAGTAGGGACATGCAATCAATCAAGATGCTACTTAGTCAAAAGTGGCTATACAAAGTTTAGAGATATTGAGACAAAGAACAATGCAAAGCAAGCCTCATATCTCTGCCAAACCACCATGGCCCTCTGAAAAGGTATGGAATCTAACACCTCTACTGAAAATCAGACTACTTATGTTGAGTGTGTGTCAAAATGCCCTACATAGGAGGAGAAAATCCATTAGAAAGGAAAATAGTACCTATGCCAACATGCTCTATTTGCCAAAAGGAGCCCGAAACTATCGGAACACTTATACCTCCTATATCAATGGACGAAAAAAGTAAAGATGTACAAAAGAGCCAGGAACCACCCGAACCGGATCGGAACTAACGGTTTTCAAATGAACTGATCCGATTCTCGGTTTCAATTATTGGTCTAATTTCTAATTCTAGGTGTGGAACACCCACCACCAACCACCCGAACCAAACCAATTATTATTATTATTATTATTATTATTATTATTATTATTATTATTATTATTATTATTATTATTATTATTATTATTATTATTATTATTATTATTATTATTATTATTATATTAGATTTTTAAGAAAAATTTCCAACCAAAAAAATTTAAGAAAAATGAAAACCCTAAAATCCCTAATATAAAGCTCAACATCCATTAACTAAGGATGCGTTTGATAACGTTTGCGTTCAAAAATTGTTTCGGGGAACAAAAATAAAAAACTATTTTTGTTCCATAGAACAATTTTTGAACAGAAGAACGCGTTTGGTAAACTTATTCTTAGAATAGAAAAAGAATAAGAAACACGTTTGGTAAACTTGTATAATTTTTTTGTTTCTTTTAATTTTTTAATATTTTTAATTTTTAATTTTTCTTTTTAATTTTTAATTTTTTTTTTTTTCTTTTCCTTTTTTTCTTTTTTCTTTTCCCTTTTTCTTTTCCTTCCTTTTGGCCGGTCGCTAGCCTCGACCATGGCCGGTGGCGGCACACGGCGAGGCCGAGCCTCGCCGTGGCCGGGCGAGGCCGAGCCTCTCCGGTGGCTAGGTGAGCTCGCCTCACCGAATATGGGCTAGCTCGAGCTAGCCCAACCAAGACGAGGTCGAGCCTGCCGGGGGCCGGCGATGCTCCGGATGAGGTCGCGACCTCGACGGCCGGTCACTAGCCATGGCCGAGGCCGGCAACTTGCCAAAGAAAAGAAGAAGAAAGAAAGAGAAGAAAAATAGAAGAGAGAAAAATTTGTTTCTCAAAGTGTTCA
Organism: Eucalyptus virginea; assembly: GCA_014182375.1. Lineage (NCBI taxonomy): Eukaryota > Viridiplantae > Streptophyta > Magnoliopsida > Myrtales > Myrtaceae > Eucalyptus > Eucalyptus virginea. Next base: position 55,414,722 of record CM024519.1, read on the forward strand.
GAAATAAGTTTGTTTCTTGTTTCTATTCCAAATTTGTTCTTGGGAACAAAAAGATAGATTTGGAACAAAAACGCAAACAAACGCATTTTATTCTTTTTTTGTTCCCGGAACAAAAAAAAAAAAAAAAACAGGATATTTGTTCACAAAAAAAAAAAAAAAGAATACAAACAAACACCCCCTAAATGTTCGTTTTGTCTCGTTCTTACCTCATGTAAGTCATTTCTTTATCTCTTACTCATAGCTTTAACTCTCAAGTTCAACACCCACGGACCAACAACATCAACTCTCAATTTTTTATATGAATCCAATCTTTTTATTAATCTTGCAATTAAGAATAGAAAAGTTCTTCTTCTTTTTTTCGCTTTACTTTGACTTGTCAGAAAATGTTGCACGGAGTGCGTAAAATTTGATAGGACCAGTTCCATGGATTCATCTGAGAACCGGACTGGACCAGGGTTTAGTTTTCCAGTGGAATCTATGGAACAAATGGGTGGTTCCCAATTGCAATTTTTTGAAACCGGTCTTTAGTAGGCAATTCTTGGTTCCAGGATGGGAACTACCCACACGGACCATGCTCACCCTTAGAAAAAAGTGTGGTCAGTCCCCGGACCCAACATTTGGATCTTGAATCAAGAAGATACTTGAATTGAAGAATGGTTGTCGAAGATCTGAAACTACCCCAACAACCCTGTCCTTTGAATAGGCCACGGTCGCTTTCTGGAACATATAGACAACAAGAAATTCCTCTATATTTAAGCATTATCTCCCAAATCCTACATTAATAGCAGCTTCCACCATGGCTATGCATCAAAACTTGTCGAAGTGGAATGGCCGAGAATCAGAGAGAAGATGAAACCCGGGTGACTAACCCATGAGATGACACCACTGAGCAAAGGAGTACCGAAGCCAAAAATCGACGGATATTTTCATGACGGATCATCCAAAGGTTCCATAGCTTGTGTTTGTCGAGGCTTTGAGGGGGATTGATTGATGGGTTCGCATGGACAGTGAAAGCTATTTCAATGCTTCGAGTGAAAGCCTTGCCTGTCTTCAAACACTCCAGTAATTCTCATCAAAATCTTAACTGAACTTTACTTTTGAAGTCAGACAATCTAAGTCTGATAGATTCTCACACATGCGACTCTCTCTGCTCCTGAGAAGTCCACGCGCTCATCACTGACTGCAAGACACTTCTAGCCCAATATCTAAATCTAAAATTAGCCCATTACCCCAGAGAAAAAAAATTAGCCCATTACCCTAGAGAAAAAAACAGCGTCAAGCTTACGGGGCGGTCATCAAAAAAAAAAAAAAAAAAAGCTGCGGACTAGGTTATTAAGGCTTATAGATATAAAGCCCTTCCACAAAATTGGTATTCTAATCCCCCTCCCGCTCTTTGGGAGCTTATTGCAATGAAGCCCCTTTATTATGTAATTGGGCCTGTACTTAATGAAGTAGAAAGTATTTTTTTGATTAAAAAAGAAAAAGATCTTGAGCTCGACTAGTTTGAATACTCGAGCTACTTTAACTCAACTCAAACTTAAGAAAACTGAAATAAGCACAAGAAATCTTCCAGTCTGATGCCTAAAACTCCTCCACCCATTCTATGCTCAAGATTTGGTGGGTGTAGGAGCATTTTCCATTAGAACCTGGTTTTACTATGGATTTACAGAATATCTTCTATAGCTGGCTCTTTGGAATTACCATTTGATGTGATCAAGAATTGGTCCAATCGACTGGCATCAATATAGCACCGACACTCTCCGGAAGCTTTCGTGTCGTGTCCGACACTCCGACACGTGTCCAACACGCTCCGACACATTCTGACACGCTCCAACATGCGGTCAACGAGTGTCGAAAAATCCAACACGTGGTCAACTCTCTCCGACACGCGAGTCCAGAATTCCGACATGCACGGAGTCAATTTTAAAAATTTCTAATACTTGAGGGGTCAAAATATAAATATACAAAAAAGAAGTAATAAAAGAAGTAATAAAAAATGCTATAAATATACACGCACGGGGTCAATTTTTTTTTTTTTCAGTTTGTTTTTTTAGAATTTTTTTATTTTTTTTTTAAAGTCTTTTACTATGAAAAAAGTAATAAAAATGCTATATATGATAAATAAATAAATTTAAAAATATCATTTCAGCATTTTTCTTTTAAAAAAATTTTCCTCTAAGTTTTATGTATTATCGTAACAAATTAAAATAATGAATAATATTATTTAATATTTTTCATGTAAATTAATTCTAGGCTATTTTATTATTATTTATTTATGTATTTATATATAAAAATATATTTAATATATAACGTGTCGGAATTCTTTATTTTTAAGAAATGACGTGTCGGCATGTCGTATCGTGTCATGTCACATATCCGTGTCGGTGCTACATAGACTGGCGTCAATATTACTAGATCTGCAAAATAATGTGGCAGTCATGTATGGGATTTAATTCCACATGTTGTACCGAAGTAATCACTTAGGAGTTAAGCGTTCTTATTACTTGCACCTTGGATAGTAATTAATGCACATCTCCCCAGAGACAAGCAATTGATAATTTTGAGAATACGTTGTTGCATGCCACATGACCATCGCGTTGAACCTCATCATCCATTCCCAAAAAGACGCACACGAATCATGTTATTCATTAGATACTGGAACCGAACACAATGAATGCTTGAGCTGTGCTCAATTCTTCTCAGAGTTGGAGGCAAATTCGGGTAGCTCGAATGCCAAATCAAGTCGGAGCTCAAATAGAGCTCTATCAAGTTCAAGTCAAGCTAAGCTCGAGTGGGAAAGGAAGTGTCGTTGGAATAAGAGGTCGATAGACTTCACGATAAGGATGTCGATTCGTTCACTCCATCCCCCGTTTCTCTTTTTCGGTTTTTCTGTACTACGGTCTAACAAATTTACCAGTTGTTTTCTATAAGGAAGCTTCACAACGCCCCCAGATAATCAAGCCGGCAATGCCGCTTTACGCGTGAGAATCTAGTTTGACTTGGTAAACAAATTCTCGAGACGTGTCTTTCCACGTAGGAATTGTTTAGGAGACCGAATAGATAATGCCAAGTGAGTTAGGTCCTAGACGCGGAAGACAAACCATAAGATATATCCGTCCCTACAAGAACAGTCTGTAACCTGCTTTATTATTTATTTGTTAATCTTTCTTTTCTTGAAGCCAGCCTCCAATCTAAGACATGACTGTTGGACAATGGAAAAAGAATACACCTTTACAACGCAAACATGGCCTAAAAGGCTGCAACTTCTCAAGTCAACCCAGTGAATGTACTTCATTAAACAATCAACCGATCCAATGATAGAAGCAACTGCATATTTTTTTCACGCCCTCCCTGAAATTTGAACTTGAAGCATTCACAGTCAAATCTAGAACAAACCCAGTATTTCTTTTTGAAAATCCCTTCGGACGCTAACCATAATCAAGTTCATCACTTCCCAATTCAGCAAACACACGCAGCTGGCAACCAAAGCGAGCAAAATGTTCATTCCCATCATACCACCCATATTCTACCGCCTAGTAAGAACACAAAATCTAACGGATGACTACGCCACGCTTCCCGACCAAAAGGAAAAATGCAGTTAACCACATGACTGGCTGGGAGATTGAAACAAACCCATTGACATCTTAAAAACATATTGATGCCACAAGACATTTACAGACAACGGTGGTGCTTAACCGTCATTTCTGTTGGGAGTCTACATCTACATGGAGAGTGTGTCTCAACTAAGCAATACATCTGAAGCAAAATGACAGGTGAAGGAGACAATGGGATGGAACAAAGACGAATGTTGCTAAAACAGTTGATACAGTAATCTCGCCACACAACATATTTCTTGCGAAAGCACACACGCACACCTCGCCCAGCGTTTACTCACACACAAATAGAGGATCATAAAGCAGTCAATGATATGGTATCCCACCAAGAATGGAGTGCCATAGGAAATTACCCAGAAATGACAATGAAGCAGTTTGCAGTAGCTCCAAAGTGCGTTTAAATGCATTGATGAAGGATTTCCCTATAACGGCTTATAGTATACCGAATGTTGTGCTCAGAAATATGGACAAATCCTGTCTAATTGACAGCTAATAAGAAAAAGAAACTGCATCATTTGAAATTCAGAAACAAATCTTACGGCTGAACTACTGCAATAGTGCAAAGGCTGTATTTCTACCGCATTCCTACTACGGCTGACCCATCACTTCTATGTTTCATTCTACTCAACAATTTTGTAGATGGGGCTAGCTAAGTGACAATAATTACCATAAGTTTCATGAGCAACAAGGATGGTAACTAAGAGGGCAATATTATACGAATTAAGGATGGAGATTCAAATCAGTAATGACATCCAGCGCAACATAATCTTGCTGACCAGCTAATTTCTCTTTCTAAATTGTCGACCGCAACTGCACAATTGAATCTCAGACGATAAGTAAATGAGAAGAAACAGCTCCATTAGCGTCAAAAGATAGCAATAACATCATTGGGAATGGCAATGTGATGTTATTTCTCTTACCTATGTAGCCCAACAAAATTCTCATCCTATCCATAAATTTCCTAGCTTTCCCATGTAAATGATACCGGCTCTGATGGTATTCAGAGTCAAGCATTGACTACCAGGGCTAGCAACAAATCTTCACCTCTCTGCCACTACATAATGCATGCAAGGAGAAAATGGTAGAAGATCATATGTGAAGAATGAAGATATCGAGACAAAGCATAAGAAAGCGGCAATCACCAATTACAGATACAAGGAATAAAGAAAAAATTCAAGGACTCCGATGCTGGATGTATGCTACAGTCAATCTGCAGTTGCTATCTATCCACAAGCTCTCGTCTCAATGGTTCCTCTGGCCATTCACAAACGAACTCCTCCTGTTAGTCCTCCAACGAATCTCATCAATGAGCCACACATCTCCATCATTGTTCTTCAATTGAACCAACGTCGAACTCTCATGGAAACGTTTCATATCTATCCTTGGTTTTCATCAGCTGCCGTCTCTTAAATACCAAAAACCCCGCGACGAAAATCTGCAATATCGAAGCTATGCCAATAAATAACAACCCCAGCTTCTTGCCTGAATTGATCTTGTCTTCACGCGGTGGCGGGGGCCTCCCGCTTCTGTTATTATGCCACCGATGCGGATCCGATTTCTTTGCGGCGTCGTTATTTCCTGAATGGCGGGGCGGCGGCAGAGCCTGCGGTGGCGAAGGCGATGGAGGGGGAGGAGGAGTTGATGGAGACGGCGGCGGCGGCGGCGACGATGGCGGCGGCGGGGGTGGAGACGGCGGCGGAGGAGAAGGAGGCGGGGGAGGAGGAGGAGGAGGAGGTGGGGGAGGAATCACAGTAGGCGGAGATGACTGTTGTTGAACGCTGGGTGCATTTGGCGATTGAGACGCAACCACAATGGCCCAGATTGCAAACACAGACCCCAGAATCAGAACAAAACGAGCTGACAACAACGACTCCATGGGACAAAAACCAGCACAAACGACCGAAAGCCAACAGCTTTGGGGGGGAGATCCTCAATGCAAATGCAGATTCCTGCTCGCCCGTCTCAGGCCGCGCGCTCGCGTATGGCTTCGAGAATGCCCCCACTTCATCGATCTTCTCCCCCGTTCAGCTCTCGAAACCCCGAACGCAAAAATCTCACCTTTCTCCTCGAACGAGACGAGATTCAGGGGCGATCGCGCGGAATCGATCGACCCTCTTCGTCCGGACGCCGAAGCTCCGCGTTCCCGGCCTCCAATTGGGAAAGGAAGGGAAACGAAAGGAGACTCCCTCGATTCGGAGGCTGGAAACCGGAGGATTAGGGTTTGGGACGGCGGGGGCGATCCAGGAACGCTGCCCTCGGGAAGCATCAAACGGAACGGCGTGATGGGTCGAGCCGGTAAAGCTGATTCCCAAAGAAAAAAATCTGATCTTTCGTGGGGAGATCGACCGATCGATCGATCGATCGATCGAGGGACTGCTGAGTTTATCAGGGGAAAATGGGAAAAAGGATCTTTGGAAAAACGGGGGCCGCCCGGTGCCTTGCCCGGGGTTCTTCCACCGATCTTCTTCGACCTCAATAATGGTGGTGGTGGGGGGTGGAGGGGCGAGGTTTCACCGAAAAACCGACAGCCAAAAAGGAAAGAGAATTATGTTACTGTCTAATTTTGGGGGCACCTAGGCAAGGGCATCTAGAAACCCTGTATTGGGGAGGCATCGAATCCAGAGAGGGACAGTAACAGAACAGAGAGGCAGGGGCACTGATATGAGAGAGAGAGAGAGAGGGGGGGACTCGGGATGATCATGTCAAAGCTCTCGAGCATTGGGAACGCGATTTGACCATCAGATCGAAAGTTATGAAACGGCTTCTTCTTTGGATTCCACGGTGTTTGCGCACCGGGACCCTCGTTTGTTGTACCCGCCGAGGATCGTTTTGTTACCCATGACTCAGGTGTGCTCGTCTAACTGAAGAGGCGGAAAATCATCTAGACAACTGTCACGGGCCGATCGATTGGGATCGTGACCGCGCGGCGACTCGGGCACTTAGGATCGGAATGGATCACTGAAGACACCTAAGCCAAGCCTTCACTCGGTCGAACGCTCACTCGCTCGCCTTACCCGGATCGTAGAGAGATAAAGAATCTAGAGAGAGGAGCTCTGGAAAGAAGACTTGCTTTGTATTTTCGGAAGTAGTGGATTGATTACAACTGAGGGAGGACACCCCTTTTATAGTTGAGGGCCTCGGATTACATCCATTGATTTAGAAGTCTCATCGGCGGACGAGATCGCACCGCCTCAACTACCGACATAAGTACCGTCTACCATCTACCGACATAAATAAAGGGACAGACTCGTAATCTAGCTAAATGACGGCTTCGCCCGCCTTTGCAACTCGGGAGAAGGCTTGGTGGGAATCAAGTGAGAGCAGGAGGTCCACGGGCGAGTTGGGGTCGACTGCAGGGAACCTCTCGGGTCGTCCATCTTTCGGCCCGTGACATTCTCCCCCACTCAATCGAGCGACGTCCTCGTCGCTCTTAGCTTGGCGGTCGGCTTTCTTCGCACGAGCACGAGCTTTGGCACGAGTTTTGTTGTTTTTGTTGCGCTTCGCTCGGACGCTCATGAACGAAGGACCACAACCTTCTATGATGAAGTCGGACTTGGCACGCGGCTCGGGCGTCGCCTTGGACGGAGCACGCGGTGCACACTCAACCTCGGGAAGAGTGCTTGGATGGGCATGGCATGTGTTGGAGTAGGATCCAACTCAACCTTCGGCTTCACCTCGGACAGCTTGTTGATGCGCATGACGGCCTTCAAGCTCTTGTCCAAGCGTCGGATCGACGCGATGGTCTTGGTGTCGACCACCCCTTTGATCATGGGGATCATCGACGGGCATTTTTGATCGAGGATCATCAAACACTTGGTCCTCATGTCGATCATGGCTCCCACACTATGGAAAAACTGCATTCCAAGGATGAGATCATAGTCGTCAAGTGGGATTACCTCGAACGCCATTCGGCCCTTCCATCCACCAATCTTGACGTCCACGTCGGGTGTTGATCCTACGCCATGGAAGTCGCCCGAATTGATCGGCTTGTACGACTTCTCGGATGGCTCCACATGAAGTCCCAAGGTCTTCGCAACCTCGGTCGACATGAACATGTTGGATGCGCCGGTGTCGACCAAAGCATAAAGCGTTAGGCCGCCCACTTCGACCTCCACGAAGAACATGTCGGTGTTTGGAGTGATTCCTTCTCCTTTGGTCGGCGATCGAGCTTGGACCGAGTTGATCATCTTCACGGCTCCGATCCGGATCGCCGTTTGTCTTCTTTGATCTCCTCCTTTTCTTCCTCAATGGCAAGGAGGGCATTGATTCGTCCCTTCTTCGGGCACTTTTGGGTCCAGTGCGGACCTTGGCAAATGAAACAAGGAGAAGGTGGGGGTTGATCAAACCTACTTGCGTAGTCCGTCGGTGGTCGACCCCTTTGGAAGGATGGCTTGGAAGTTCCTTCCCCCCACGCTTTGGCTCGGCCGCCTTGATCGGGCGCGCCTCGGGAGTGCTTCGTGCTTCATCCTCGCAAGGTCAATCCGACCTCCAATCCCTTGGTCGACTCCTTGGTTCGGTTCTGGTAAGGTCGACGAGCGACTCGGCCACGCTCAGCGCACGCGTAAGACCACTCACGTCCCGCCGCTTCAACTCGAGCCGTGCCCATGGCTTCAGTCCATCCATGAATGCTCCGAAAGCCTCCTCTTCGCTTAGGTTGCGAACGGAGTTTGAGCTCCGTGAACTCCCTCACGTACTCTCGGATCGCGCCTCTTTGCTCGAGGCGATGGAGCTTGCTACGGGCCTCTTCGAGCGAACTCGGGAAAAGTAGTCCCGGAACTCTCGCATGAAGTCGTCCCATGTGTTCACGGGATCGGCGCGCGTTGAGTCTCGTGGCACCTATTACGCCACCACAGCATTGCCGTGTCAGACAGGAACATGGAAGCGGTTCGTACCTTGGTCGACTCGTCTCGGATGTTGACGGCGCCAAAGTATTGCTCCATGCTCCACACGAAGTTGTCCACGTCTTGCGCGGACCGGTTGCCTTTAAACTCTTTTGGCTTTGGCACCTCAATCTTGGGCACCGCTTGGGTAGACACAAAGACCGTTCGTGATGCTGAGTTTGCATAGGGCGAGCTCGGTCTTGAGCTCTTGGATCTCCACCTTCATGGCTTCAACCTCTTCCCTACACGGGCTTACCTCTTCGATTATTTGGACGCGCTCGTTCAAACCATCGATCGATGCTTCGAGAGCTTCGTCCTTGTCGAATAGTGGAGCCGTGGCTTGGTTGATGCCGGTCGTAAAGTCTTCGCGGAGCGAGCCCTCAACCTCCATGATCCGGTCTCGCACGTCGTCAAGACCTTCCATGAGTTCGAGCACGGCACTCCGGACCTTGCCGATCTTCTCATCGAACGAAGCCGCAAAGCATCCACCGAGTGATCTCTTTTCTTTGTTTTTCTTTGCGCGTGTCTATGCACGGCGCGAGACTCTCCAACTATAGCCGCATCATGGCTTGACATTCTCTCGAACAGTTGGCGCTCCTCAATCTCTTGGAAACGATCTCTCTTTAGCTCTGATACCACTTGTCACGGGCCGATCGATTGGGATCGTGACCGCGCGGCGACTCGGGCACTTAGGATCGGAATGGATCGCTGAAGCACCTAAGCCAAGCCTTACTCGGTCGAACGCTCACTCGCTCGCCTTACCCGGATCGTAGAGAGATAAAGAATCTAGAGAGAGGAGCTCTGGAAAGAAGACTTGCTTTGTATTTTCGGAAGTAGTGGATTGATTACAACTGAGGGAGGACACCCCTTTTATAGTTGAGGGCCTCGGATTACATCCATTGATTTAGAAGTCTATCGGCGGACGAGATCGCACCGCCTCAACTACCGACATAAGTACCGTCTACCATCTACCGACATAAATAAAGGGAACAGACTCCCGTAATCTAGCTAAATGACAGCTTCGCCCGCCTTTGCAACTCGGGGAGAAGGCTTGGTGGGAATCCAAGTGAGAGCAGGAGGTCCACGGGCGAGTTGGGGTCGACTCTGGGGAACCTCTCGGGTCGTCCATCTTTCGGCCCGTGACACAACCCTACATCTATTGCATTTTCATCCATTCGGTCTTCAATTTTTTAAGTGTACTAATTGGCTTTATAATTATTGTTACATTTTACCAATTAAGTCTATCCGATTAATTTTGTCCAAAAATCGCTGACATGGATAGTAGTAAAAAATCATTGACTGACGGCATAAACAAATTTTAACAACATTTTACATTTTTTTCAATTTTTTATTCTTTTTATTCTTTATTTTTTTACAACTCCGGTTGGTGAGGTTGTTGGTGACCATCGGCCGCGAGCCCCTCACTTGTGGTCAAAGAGGGCGTTATAGCCCTCAATTAGATCTAAGTGAGAGCCTAACGACCTTGCTTATATCTGACGAGGGCATGGAGGCCCTTGCCTATGGTCGACAAGGATCAAAAAGGGCCACAATGCCCTCCCTTGGCTAGAGTTGTAAAAAAAAATACAAAGAAAAAAAAAGAAGAACAATGAAAAGAAAAGGATGAATTCAAAAAAATAAAAATATCTTTCAAAATTATCCACTTCAACACCAATTATACCACATATGACAGTAATAATCCATCGAATTTTGACAAATTGGTTAGATTGACTCAATCAAAAAAACATGAAAATGTAAAGGATTCAATTCGCACGATTAAGAAGTTTATGATTTAATTGGCAAAAATGCAATATGTTTAAAAAATTTAGACAATTTTCCCAACTAAAGTGTGTTTAATGTGTTTCAGAGTTATTCCCTTATTATGTGTAATTATTATCTTGAAATTAAAAAGTTTATGATCAAATATGCTTACCAAGTGTAGAAGAGCATGAATTCCTCGAAGTTTTTTTTTTGGTAAGATGAATTCCTCGAAGTTTTTACACACAGACTTTGAAGTTCATCCTAAATTGATTAGTAAACAAATTTTCCTCTACTTTTTTTTATAGATTATAAGACATTTGCTGAAATTATTGGGGAAATAGTCGATAAGCACCTTTTAAATTAAAATGAGACAAATCAAGCATATCTATAGCAATATCTAGTGTTTAAGTACATAAGATTTATCGTAGTGGATAGATATGAATTTTCTTCTTCAAATGCAAAATTTTTAATTGTTAGAACTTTGATAGAAAATAAGACTAATAGCTTCAAAAATTGGACATGTCTTGGTATCAATGAATGAATAAAATATTGAATGAATTTGAACGTATGACTTTAAAGAGTATAGGCATCGCTTTTTGTTTATTCATATTCACAACACCGCGTTTCTTTTGCATCGTGCCAAACCCACTCCCGCCATTCAAAAAATTCGCCTAGTCAGAAGAAGCAAATGCTTGTAATTTCGCTTTGAGTTTTTTTTTTAATCGTGTCCTTGTCAAAATAAAAAGGATGAAAATGAGAGGAAGTTGAAATTTAACCATGATCAGGTAGTTGTTAAAACATTTTTATCCCTTTATCCATATAATGACGTGTCAGAGATATCTCCAAATCAAAAAGAAACTTGAAAGAAGATTTTCAAATGGATAAGAGTGGATTTTTTCAATTTTTTTTTGGTCATAAGAATTATTTGGATAAGATTTTGACTTTTTTTGGCTCCATTTGTTTTGTTGAAAATTTTCAGTTGCAAAAAAAAAAAAAAAAAAAATCTTCAATCATTTAGAAAAATGAGTCAACAAAAAGTATTTTTATTGGTGACAAAAATACACATGCTTTTTTTTTATCGAAAAAAGACACGTGCTTAAGTTCATGAAATTAATGGTCAATGAGGTTGAGGTCGACCTCGCCGGCCTTTGATGAGTCTCGCCAACCACTAGCAAGGCTCAAGCTCTCACTAGAGGCTATAAGGCCTAGCAAGGGTCAAGACCAACGAGGGTGAGCCTCGCTACCTAGCATGAGGTCACGTTGGCAACATGGGTAGCCTCGCTAGAGATCGAGTGAGGCTCAACCTCACTGGATCTAGCGAGGTCAAGCCTCCCCCATGGTCGGCGAGGCTTGACTCTCGATAGATCCAGCGAGGGCGAGCCTCAGTAGCCTAGTGCGAGGCCGCCCTCACGGCATGGGTGGCCTTGAGCTAGCCTCACTTATGGCCGGCGAGACTTGACCCTCGATAGCCTAGTGTGAGGTAGCCCTTGCGGCCATTGGTGACAACTTGAGCTGGTGAGGCTCGCCAATCGTTGCCTCTGGCTAGTCGCCGGACCGACTAACTAGAGAAAGGAGGAGGAGAAGAAAAATAAAATAAAATAATTAAAAATATTAAAATATTATTAAAAATTATCCACATTAATATTAATCGTGCCACGTTAGCCAACCGTTGTCCAGTTAGCAAAATTTGGTCAAAATTAATCAGAAATGATTGAATTGACATAAAGTGAAAATATTTATGACTAAATTAGCATAAATATAAAATGTTTAGGACTTCTTTAACATTTTTCTCATTATGTCGAGCGTCTTTTAACACACAAAAGTCAATCAAAGTTAACCTCCCGTACCTAATTGTGACTATCGCTTTATCTGCAATGACTGGTGCAAGAAATCACGACTCCATAATCCCAAAAACGATCTTTTGTTTCATAGGGGCCAAGCCAAATAGATAACAACATCGTAATGAGACCGGATTCGAACATAGTAAATTATGGACGATCGATTCTCTACTTCATAAAGAATTGCCTCCTTCTGCCCGTGCATCCTTAAATGAGAAATTAAAATCAAAGAGTCTGTCCCCTCTTTTTTTTCCCCCTTTTAACCAAAAAAAAAAAACTCTTTTTTACACGTTCATGCCAGCTACCCTCCAATTAAATCTCCGACTGCTTTGACCAAAAAAAGGAAAGAGTTAAATCTCCGACTTCAAACTCCAAATTATTTATTTATTTTTGAATTTGTGATGTCGGCAATTCTCATGCTTATAAAATGAAAACTTTAATTTATTTCATCCACGCACGTTTCCATCCGCATCAGCAAAGAGCAAAAGGGCTTTACCCTATTTTAGTGGATCTCACTTCCTTCCTTCCTTCCTTCCTTCCCTCCCTGCAAAGATCCACACGTATTCCTCAATTTTATAAAATTAATCAGACAAACGCCATTGTCCTATGTTTTGCGCGTCGGTCCATTCTTTATTCGATTACCTCTTAGTATTTTCATTTACATAATAGACAGCTCATTCCTACAACCCACGATTATGTGTGTGCCAGAGCTGCTTCGGGTCCAGCGATATGAAGAGATCATGCCATAAAATATTTAGTCCTCCCTCAAGCCCACTCAATAGGGAAACATTATATTTACAAGAAATCTATGTAGAAGTCAAAAAAGGACATAAATAAGCAAAATTCAAACGCGTATATACCATATAATTGTCCATTAAATGCTAATATCCATCATGCATATTATCAAATATAGCTTTTCTATAGCAATGTTTAAGAGTTTAGAGAAAACCCATTACATTTGTACAAATTTAACTCTAAACTTTTCAATTATGCCAATTAAGTCATAAGCATTATGATAATTTGTTAATGTAGTCCATCAGATCAAAATGGTTGGAATTTGCTAACACAAATGTCAATTATCATATGTGACACGATCCAAGCTTATGGGAACAAATTTTATAATATTTTGTTTTATTTATTTATTATTTATTATATTATTTATTATTCTTTTATTCTTTTTTATCCTTTTATAACAACAATATCACCCGGTCTAGGTGAGAGCCTCCACGCCCTTGCTGGACATAGGCAGGGGTCGTAACTCTCCGGTGGATCTAAAACGGTTAGAGTCCATGTTAGTGATTCTAGACCAAAATTTGCCGGATTGACTAAATTGGTAGATCGTCAAAAGATGTAGGACTCAATTGTAAGTTTAGGACTGAATTGACACATATACAATAAGTTCATCACTTTTTTTTAATCCCAATTTTTCTAGATTTAGTTAAATATAGAAGTGTTTTAACAATACAAGTCGAGTTGGGTATGAGTTTCTAATTTGTATTGCATGCAAATGGATCAATTTGAATTAGACCATTTTTTATACCCATTTGATAGGTCTAGAGAAAATATTCTACCTCACTCGACATGAACTTGATAAGCCCGCGACCGTGGCAACTCCATGTAACAGAAGATTTTCGATCTTGTTATTTCCAAGCTTTTAACTCTTTAAATCATCGCCTAAACTCAAAGAGAGTACGAGAAGGGTTTTACTGGGCTATGAGTTGCGGCCCTCCTTCGTCGGCCCAAGTTTTGACTTCGGCTGTAGATGCATGTCACGGCCCAATAATAACCTGCCACTGGTCAAAGTATTCAGAATGCCAGGAGTGAGCACTAGAAATATCACTCCATAATGTTGACGAAAATTCTTTCTCCCTTAAGTGTAAATAACTGTATCAAAAGGCCGCTAATGACAGGATTTTATATTGATTCCACGTTAATTAACATCACGATCGGAACTAGATTCCTTAGAAGAGATATCACTGAGTGCAAGAGATAGTGGTAGTTTACAACTTAATAAGCTTTTACGAGACACTGAAAATCATATTTCTTATCTTTCCCTTTACCATTATAAAATCTAGGTGAATCGATCGATTAGGTAACTATCCATTTCATATCAAGTGGTTGTACAAATGTGTTCAAATTAGCTTTCCTTGGCAATTGTTTGCACTTGCGACACTCCATGATTTTTTTCAAGTAGTGTCGGACGTAGGTTCACGCCCTTATCTAGTTCTCTCTATGCAATGAACAAAAACGTTAGAGCTTTTGGAATTAACACGTTAGACCATGTAACTCCACGACCCAACAATAACAGGCCTTTCATTTGAGTTTTCTAGTTTGTACCGAATAACGTAGGCCATCATTTGATTCTGTGATAGAAACCCATTTGAGAGTCGTACACGAGAAGAACATGGGAGATCCATACATTTACACAATTGAGAGTTTGAGCTTGGCGACTTGGGGGGACAGACGCAAAGATGAAAAGGAAAGGAGAAAGAAAGCCAAAATGAAAGAGCGAGAGCATGGGACATCGCTTCCTGACTTCACATTCCTCTCCATCATCTATTAACACCGAAAGGATCTTTATCTATCTACCCATCCACAGAGAGGGGGGGGGGGGAGAAGGGACCTTTCTTCCTTGTCTTGTCGCGTCATTATCAGAGAGACTCCATGTGTCAATAAATAAAAGAGGCTGAAAAGGATGCTAGTGGCAATATCGTGATTCTCCCCTCTGGTCCTTTTCTGCTGGTATCTAAATGCATGAGAGAGGGGCTGTTGGAATTGCAGAGACAGAGGATGGGAATGAAGGAAGGGGATGGGCCAGAGAGAGAGAGAGAGAGAGAGTTTCCACATTATTGTTATTAAGATCGTGTTACTTTTTTCTATGTGGGGTATTTTTGCCTTGGAAATTGATCTCCCCTTTGCTCTTTTTTGCCTCCTTTGAGCCTGAAATTCAGATATCTCTCAACAAGCACGCCACTGCCTCTTGGTGGAAACCAAAAAGTTTGTTCTACAATTCAAATAATTCCTTTGGTCTAGATAATTGAATAAGATTAGAATATTAGAGATCTATGGTCATTTTCAAGGCTTCACAATTTTTCCCGGGAGGCTACAACCACCACTTCTAACTCTGCACTTAAGCGAGAAAATGGAAAGGGAAGAGAAAGGAGAGTTTTACACTAGAGCTGATATGGGAATTATAGAAAAGATTTAGCTATTTGTTTGTAATTGTGATAATGCTCTCTCCCATTTTTATAGTCTAATCAAATTGTATTCTTTCGAACCCATGAAACAAGTGCAACATGGCATAATTGACATGATTTTATACAATTTGAAGTGTTGTTATGATGCGTAGAGTTCATTTGAGTTTCAAATTTCAAAACTTAAAGATAGAGAGTAGATTTAAGATACAGAGACATACCCCTAATTCAACCCATTCATCCGTGAATAATACAATTCCCTTTTTTGTCAGTGCAAGCACAAGGCGAAGGCGATAAAAGTGTCTGGATAATGCGGGTGTCTCTAGGGTTTCTAAAAACCGTGTAAAAGGTTGACCACATGAGGCATCATTATCACCGTAAAAGTGGGGTTGACAAAGCCGAAATTGGGAGTTACAAGCTAATTATTTCAAAGTGGTTTTGGGAATGGAGAAAGCATTTCGGTCCACCGATGCTGCGATTTGCAACTACTCCTCAATTATTAGGAGAGTACACACAAAAATCGTCATCTTCACTCTCTCTCTCTCTCTCTCTCTCTCTGAGTGCCTGTCAAAGGAACGAGTCAAATTAAGGGAGAGGGCACGTCTCGTGCATGCAAATTTTAGCAAAAGGGCACGACTTTGTCCTCCATCAAAAGCAACTAAAGAACACGTTCCAAGTAATGCCAGCGGCTGTTAATCAAGATGGTCGTCGGATGGAACAAGACCAACAAATAGTCATCCAGAAACCCCAACCCTAGACCCTAGATCTGAACCCTAACACTGTAGCTCAAAAAAAGTATCTGCTCTCGAAAAGGGTTCCTGCGTGATGGAGAAATGTCCCTGCACTGCATGGAGCATCTTGTCCTTTCAAAAAATTTAACTAGTCTTGTACTGGGTGATTATTTATCATCTTTGACAGATCTCTCTGTGCCAGGTTACATTTGCTTTTCTGGATGATGTGGATTTGTAACTGGATCCTCTTCCTTCTGTTCTGCCCTAAATCTATCTCTAAATGTCCTTGCTGCAACAATTTCAGATTTTCGTACGCCATCAGTTAGTCTTACATATACTTGCGGAGTATATTTGAAAAATTCCACTGATTTGAGTCTTTTTAAATGTAATTTTCAATGATTTAAGTATAACTATCCTCTATACTTAACAATTTTATTGAGTGTACCAGCAGTATAAAAACCTTTCCGCTCATTCGCGATTGGATAGGCACATGTGGAATTTAAAGTTGGTTGTTACAGTTATCTTTTAAATTATTCATAAAATTTTGTTTTACTAAAAAGAGAATGATTCATTTAATTTTAAATATTGACATTAATGCAGTTTGTCTGATACTACATATTAGGTAAAACTTAAATCGTGATGCTGAAAGTGAAAAAGAAAGCATGAATAAGAAAACTATTCAAAACTAGAAACGAGTGTTTTAACTTCGATGTTAACCATTCAAATAAATGTTTTGTAAAGAGTTGACAAGGGATTTTTTTTTCGGTAGCTTCTTTCCAAAAGTCAACTTTTCTTTAACTTTAATTGGTCTTTATTTTTCAGAAATTTGCCAAACTCTTTCCTGAAGCTGTATCAGTTTTTTTTTAAAAAGATTACAAGTTCAAAAAAACGAATGGTATAGATGAAATATAAAATTTTGTTCATAATGAAGTATCCAATAATTTTAAACCAGGAGATTTTAATCTTTTTAAAGTCGATACTCGAGCAAGAGTCCCACTTCGAGTCGGCAACTTTCTATTCTGGGATAGCACTCAGCAGGCAGATCTAGGCCAACAGTCCCAGTTCTGTGTTACCTGGTTTTCCCCGTCAAATTTCATAAATCTGTCCCACAAAATTGATATCGCGGGCCTATCATAAGAGATTGTTCACAAAAATCGACCTATGCCCGCTCACGGGGATCCGAAATTCACACGATGAGAGAGTGGTCGAAATATAAATGTATTGGAATTGAAGTTCATCGATATGAAAAGTCCATAAAAACGAAATTCCAAGGAAAGCAATAGCAAAAGCTCCATTTAATTCATGAAATATGAACGACTTAATAAACAAAAATTCCTTAAAATGATCACTTATATTGCTTTTAAATTTGTATGAATGAAAAATATTTTCATCATCCACAATAGATTAATATATGTTGTCAATAATAAGAACGTTTTTATTAACTAATTATTTCAAACAACTTGCATAATTATTTTTAGGAAAATGTTTTCATCCTTAAAATAAGTGCAGCCAATCATATGCATTCTTCCATCTTGAGTACTCGTTTGCCATATTTTTTCAATACACCTAATATTTGTAATTGTAAAAATGATCTTATTTCCTTCATGCTCTTTAGTTAGGTTACCTAACAAATGTTCACAATTATTCTAAGCCTATCGGAGTTTGGAATGTTACTTAACAGGTAAACTTGAAACCTGAACTCAATAAATTACTTACCAAATTACTCTTGCTCTATTAAAATACTCAAGCTTGCTTGTATACTTTTTAGACACTTAGAGAGTTACTTGACAGTAAAGTTTGATTTCTCATTTTAGGATTGTCAGATTTTAGATATTTACAATTATTGAGCTTCCTTTGTTTTTTTCAATCTTCTATTTTTATTCCTTAGGTTTTCTAATAGGAGATTTAGAATAAGTTCTGAATAATTGGTTGTGTATGCAAATTCGACGTTATTTATCTTGTGTTTACAATAGGATATTTGTTGACTAAAATAGGATGCAAGTACTTGACAATTTTAAAGAGATAGGCTTGAGATCTTACATCAAAATCCATAGGTCGGGTTTGGTAAATGATAAAAAGTTGATAAGACAGGTTTGGGACGAGGTTATTTAGTTTTCATGCTTTCTTCCCCTTCTTTAACAATTCATGAAAAGCGATGAAAAATTAGACACGATGAAAGGCGTTTCATAAAGTGGAAAGCTGAAAACGATTCAACTATTAGCTAGAACCAATAACAAAGATAATCTCCAGGATCATTTACAGGGTTTCAATACAATTTTAATCATGGTGATAATCTTGACGTGCATCGAATTCCAATTCCTCTCTGGAGCTTCACTTTACTTATAAAAATAATCGAAAAACCGATGAGGACAAACACTTCTCGTCTCGCTGTGTTTTTGTCTTTTAGGTAGAAAAAGTGCGTCTCTGGGAAATGACTCCAAGCAGCAGAAAACATAAAGATGCTACGGCTATACGAGGGCACGCAATTTAAGGCACATCTTCAGCAATCGGCAGTACACATCTGACTATTACTACTCCCTCTCCATCTCGAACTCCACATTATGACATACGCCTCTGTTTGTATCTGCTGGAAACTGCTTGTGAAAATTTTTCCTCCACTCGGCCAAGCATGCCCTATTCATTACAATATTTTAAGTATTGTTTTGTCCAGAAAACATCACTCCAGTGACATGATTAATCCTTGTTACATGTTGAAATCGTAGTGTCTCAATAGTCGCTTGGCACGCAGGAACAGGAGCATAAGCATAGGGGAAGCAAATCCCAGCTCCAATTCAAATGTTTTTATCTGGTCAACGCCCAACAGCTTTTTCTGCACTTAAGTACAAGCCAATAAAATAGAGTAGCTGTGCATGCACGAGTAGTAAAGATTCTCGTCGATCTTGTGATGGCCATAAGTGCGCGTACGTTGCTCTGAGGAAATTCATTTAAAGATCGTCGAGGACAAACACGAGAATCCACTTATATATTATTTCACCAAGTCAAGGTATGTTGGTGGGCAAACTCGATATTTGACATGAGACATGTGAATGCAGCTATTGCAGATAGCATGAAATTCTCGACCATTTAAAGTCAAACCTACTAATGGAAACAAATCCTTTCTGGACATTCTCTACCTTCCAGCTTCCGCGATGTCCTCTTTGATTCGAACCATTTTCTGCGTACTAAAATCTTTTATTAGCGCCCCCCTTTACTCATTCCACAAAGCAAACATCGGAACTTGATGAGCCAAGCTCAAGTTTCCCAGCCTATTGTCCCCGTTATTATCGCTCCCGTTGCTTCCGTCTTCATATTTTTGATCCTGCATTGAGAAATAGGCATGAGAGTAATCTTCGCCGCCCCTGCCGCCTCCGCCGTCACATCCGTAATCACCAGAGCTTCCGTACGAACACTTGTGCCCCGCCACTGCAATCGGCGACGATTCTTGATGATCGCTCGAGCCCATGATCAAGGCATCGCCATCGGTAGTGTTTGCGATCGTTGGAGGATCTTGACTTTCGGGCATGTTGGAACTCCACACCATGTTGGTAAAATCCTCAGACGTCTCGCCATTGGTTATTGCAAGAAGTGCTTGCGGAGACGATGAGGAGGCGCACGAGTTGTAGTCGTGATCGAAAAGGGCTGGTGTAGCCTCTTTTGGGGAGCGTTTTGCGAGATCACTTGCTATTAGAGTGGAGCTCGAGCAAATTCTCTTCACATCGTAACGGCTAATATCAAAGTTTGTGACCGCATTCGTTCCCCTAAATTTGATGGCTGCAATGTCATAGGCTTCTGCGGCTTCCTCTTGGGTACCTAAATTAAACAAAGAAGAAAGCGCGACGTAAATAATTGAGCAATAATCGTACTAGGTAGGATACAAAATTTTCAATCAAAAGGACAGTGATGCATAATTTAGACACGTCAGATCCTCGTCGTGCTTTTAACATATTCAGCACACAAAGGTCGAACAATGGAAGTAAACGGATTGATAATGTACAAGACATAAAATTCAGTAGTAACTAACACATTGATTATCCGATACAGTCAAAACTTGAGACAAATAGAGCCAGATAGCACTTCCTAAATTCTTGAGTGGGTAAAAGCTCTTGTTAACAGCCATCTCATGAATAATTGTTAAACGAATTTCGTAAAAGGGCAACCAACGTCTCATTCTTGGGCCAAACATCAAAAGCGATTAGAGTGCAATAAATTCATTCGTTACTAGAAAAAGATAACTAAAGAGCATCGAACACGAGTTACCTAAACATTGAAAGAATGTAAAAGTAATTTCGATGCTTTTCCCAACAAGAATCCTGCATTGAGCTAAGAAAATCAGGAAGGTGGGAACTTAACTGAATGTGCCGAGGTACAAGTCCTTGTTACCAGCAACTCTTCCGATTCTAGCTTGCCACCGTCCATGTTGATGGTGTCTGACAATCAAGAAAGACAACTTTTGACAGATAAGAGGAGAGGGGAAAAAGAAAAGGGAGATTGTTTGATAGTTTGATGAGACCCTCTCCAATAATGGCACCAATTGATTTATGTCATATGGCAAATTGCACCCTTTATTTTGCCTATTATTGCAAAAGATAATTTATAAAAAAGAAGAAAAAGAAGAGAAAAGAAAAGAAAAGAAAGAAGATGCTGCAAAAGTGCAAGCAGTAAATAACATGCACTTTACAAGTCCTGCCTCCATACCTGGTCACTCCTCTGTATACAGATGCTCCTCTTGAAAATCCACTGCTTTTCCTGTTAAAATAAATACTTACAAAAATGTTATATATAAACCCGTGCTAATCAATCATTTTTCTAATTATTTTTGGCCAAAAGTAAGATTGACCTAAACCTATTATTACCTTCTCAAGTGGGCAATGAATTCTTGCCGAGTCATGTTCTTCATTTCCTCAAGTTCTTTCTCATAAGTGCTCAGCTGAGCAATTCACAAAATGAGAAGAGTTAATGCACATTAAAAATTACCTTTCCTTGTATAGTTTTTACAGCTACAGAAGAGTAGTTTCCTAGGGAATTATCCAACAAAAACTGACCGGGAAGTTTATGTGGGTAGTTGGACCCCAATACTTCAGTGCAGCTAAATCATAAGCCCTGGCTGCCTTTTCTTCCTTATCATACCCACCTGATAAACATCATCGACACGATTTATGAACTGTTAGTAAAGACTCAAAATGCACATCAAATCAATCATACTTAAGAATTGAACTAGAGTTGCTAAAATTTTACTAAAACTCTTTACAAAGGATATGGCCCTCGCCGTAGGTTCCAAAGGTAATGCGCTTGTTTTGTATGCATTATCAATGGAAATTTGTCTTTTCATTCTTCAGAAAAAAAAAATATATCTAAGTAATTTTCTCTAATTACACGAGACAAGCACAAAAAATAAGAGCAACGGGTCAGGAGCAGTTTACCTAGATAGACTGCCAAGTTGGTTCGGTGAAAGTAGAATCGCCCCAAGCAAAGCACAGTGAAAGTACATTGATAACACCATCATCATTAGAAAAGTCTTCGAGATGCAGAAACCTTGGGAAAGAAAAGAATAATAAGGATGTGAAATGATTACTCCTATTAATTTTTCTCTTACCTTGCCTCCCTTTTCTGGTTTGCCCTTCTTTCCTGCAACTGTTATCCCACAGATGAGCCTCATATCTCCCCGTCCACCTATGCCTGCATAAACAATTACACAAATCCAAAAACTGAAAAACAAAACCCGAATCTTCGATTAATTCAACAGCTGGAATGCAAACTGCAGATGCATAGAATAAATAAACTAAAACGCAATCGTAAAAGTTATCTTTTTGGAGGGGAAAAAAGAGTGAAATTGGCATCGGCAGCACTCAAAAATGAAGAAAGACTGCTGCTTTTTCGAAAAATTTGTAGCTCACCTGGTGACACCTCGATACTGAGAGGTTCTTTGCCCAAAAGTGTCGATAGACTTACGAGGAACGACACACTTGTTATTGTTGTTGTTGCTCGCAGATGATGCCCTCTTGGCGATGGTACCATCACCGACTGGTGGTGCCTGAGAAATCGGTGCGCCAACACCCGCGTTGCTGCTGATGGTGTTGTCACTATGAGAGCTAGGGCTCATCATGGTGAGAGAGAGACCGCCACTGCTACTTGTAGCAGTCCCGTTCGCTTGACGCAACCATAACTTGAACCCAGAAACTGAACAAGTTGTTGCACTCGCGCCGCCATCAAACGGGACATGTTCTTGGTGGTGGTACATGCGATCATCGACATCACATCTGTGGTCGTTGCTGTTGTGGTGAGCAGATGGAACTATTAGGGCTTGCGAGCTCTCGATGTAACACTGATGATGATGATCTGGGTGGTTGCCGGTGTTGAAGCAGCTCGGAGCTACGTTCACATTGATCCCCGCACCAGCTGAGCTTGTGGCTGGGTGGTTCTGATTTTGGGGCTCATCATCGCCATGGGGAGAGCCTGAGTAGCAGCAGCCCAAGAAGTCTTCAAGCTTTGGGCCTCGATTATCTTCCCCATCATCCGCATTCTCATAGCTCCAATCTACACAAACAAACAAACAAGCCCATGAGCAAACAAGGAAGACTGAAACAATCACCATAAAATGTCAACTTTGCCAGTTATGTTAGCAGGAAAATGGACACAAGAGAATCTCGTGGAACTTGGCCAAACAGATGGAAAGCACGATCTGACATGCGTAGAGAGATTCGATTCCTATTTCTCTTTTTCAGGACAAACCTCAGTTAGAACCTATATGTTTATTTCCATTATAAAGGGTTTTGGAGATCAGTGGGAAATGAGACATGCAAATAGTTTAGAATACCTTCACTGCCAGGAGCACGCCTGAAATGAGGATCAAGAACGCAGAGGGAGCCATCGGAGCGCAGTGGCATGACGGTAATATCAGGAGGAAAGCCACCGCCACCGCCTGCCCCGCCACCTCCTCCTCCACCCGCTTGGCCTTCTCTGCAGATGTCTTCGTTGATTTTCAGGTGCGGAGTCAGAGAGAACCCCAGCCAATTGCTCATTTTTCTCCCTCCTTCTATCTTTTTCTCTCGGAAACTCGGGGGGAAAAAAAAACTATTTTATCTCGAACCACACGACCTGAAAACCCCCCACGAAAACAAAAGAGTTCTCTCTGTGTACTCTCTCTCTCTTTCAAAACGAGCGAAAATCTCCTCTCTTTTCTAGTTTCTTGCAACCTAGGATCTTTGAAGGGATTTTGAGCTCGAACTTCGAAGTGGGGTTCGTGTTTTTCCTTTCTTCTCTCTCTTTGAAAAAGAGAAAAATTCAAACTTTTTGCACAGGGAAGGACTAAAGAGAAAAAGCTTTCACAGGGTCGTCAAGAAGCCCTGTTTTGTCTGTTCTGTGAATTGGAAAGAAGAAGGGAAGGCATTACGGGGATTTACGAGCATTCTCTCTCTCTCACTCTCTGCCTGTCTGTCTCTCTCATCTCTCCTCTCTCGTCTATCTTCGTCTTTATATTCTCAGCTCTGTGAGTCTCCTGCGTCGTCTGTTCTGTACAATGACTCCTCGGCTTTTGTGCCCATCCTTCAATTTCTTTCTCAGATTTCTCTGCAGAGGTGCCACAAGACTTTTCCAACAGATCATATTGCTCCAGCAAAATTAAAAATATTCTGAATGCGCCAAAGGAAAATAAAAAAAAATACATTATATGCATCTTTAGTTATCCTTTATTTTTTTAAAGTCCACTCTGAAAGGTAATAAAAATTACAGATGCTTCGGAAAGTTCGAATATTTCACATAAAAATTGAAAGAAAAAATCGAAAATTTCTTTTACTGGCGATCACAATGGTTCTGAAAATTTAAATTATTTAGTAAAAGCACAATTGAATAAGGGAACACTCTAATAATGGCCCAGACCTCATGGTAAGGGCAGATTTTTGCAAATACGAGGTCAGTGACCTGTGACAAAACTTGTAGCAATAATGCATGTATCTCACTTTGATTAATAGCAAACGGACCTCTAGCACTAGGGGCAAGCAAAAGAATCAGACCGGTTTGGGAACCATTCAAATTGGCTATTTTTGGATGATTTTCATGGGAACTAGTCCAGTTCTCAATTTCACTAAATTGGAGCTAGTGAATATCACTCTAGTTCCTAGTTTCAAGTGTAGATCCATCTACTTATACCATTTGAACCAAACCTATATATATATACACACACATATATATAGTATTAAATTCTTGTGTTTCAAAACCCTAATTAGAGTACCCTTCAGGTCTTCCCTTTTTCACTCTTGACTACAATAGCAAAAATCCAGCAATTCCAACTCGCTCAAGTGAGTCATCATCTTCTCCACCAAGTTTCCAAGTTGGCCAGCGCCTTTCAACCTTCATTTGGTAGTTTTAGCGACAGTCCCATAGTCCCCAATGCCTCCACACCGGTATTACTGTGTCGTTGTCGCACTTGAGCTTTTTTTTTTGCAGGTTTTCCGATGACTTCCAGTAAGAACTAGCGCCCAGACTTCTTTTGCCAGCTTCAGAAAGCGTCTAAGCGTTGTTGCTGTAAACTCCAATCCTTATTAGCAATCCCGACGAGATCCAGAAAAGTTCCTCGCACGTTCCAACGCGCTACGGTGCTCCAGTAGATCCCCACGGTGGTCTTGGTCTTTGCCGTCACACGCCGTTACCCTTTTGCTTCAGAAAACTTTACCATTGAGGCTGTTTTGCCCACACTCCAACTTTCACTGGAGTTACCAATTGCTATTTTTGCCCATTGTTACCAATTTGCAATGTAGAGCAGATACTCACGATTGATTCCTAGACCCATTAGGGAACCAGTGGGCTGGTCCCAGGTGGGTTCAGAAATTAGTGGGTAGTTCTTGGTTCTTAGTCCGTGGAACTATCATTTGTGGTAGTTCCTGATTTCAAGATAAGTTTGGCCCATTTCAAAACCGATCACCCTATCTGGCACCACGGTAGGACTATTATGAATGACCTAACCCATTAGATTGATGAGTGGACGGGTGATGTTGAATGGTGATCTCTCCATGGTTATTTACTCCGCTCCACTTTATCAAAAGGGAAAAAAAAGAAAAAGGAAAAACGGAAGGGGTACTGACCCAACCCGTATGTTTCGAGTATTTGAAAAGTATACAACGTTGTTTAGATCGAATTAGTCCAAGACCCGGGGGCTTAACAAGTGAGCACCAGTAGGCCTAGACCACTGGTATTGATCTTTTGAGGATATGAGGCCCGACTCCAAGCCCAACAAGGACGGTCTATTGCCATTGTCCCTTTCTTTGTTTACAAAATGTAAGATAAATGATCTAATTATGTAATTAGTTATTAAATAATGAAAATTTTGTTTTATGCGGAGACTTTTTTATTAAATGAGAATTCAATGTCTCTAATAAGGATGAGTTTCCCAAACTTAAGCAATAATACTATTCTAGCCAGTGGGTTTTGGTTGCAAAGTAAGTACATTCGTCAAAATTATACTCTCACACATTTACTTCTTAAGCCAGATCTGCGATTTTTTTTTTTTTTTTTGGTTATGTTATAAGATCAAACAATCTATTTCACGGACATCTTATTCTTTCATCATCTTAGACAATGAATTTATCGTGTTTGGTTTCATGGGACACATCGTTGAAACAAAAACCTTTTGCTATGGCCCAATCAAGAAAAAGAGTTCTGTTGAAGATCATGGGCTGTCCGTCCATATGAAATCTTGAAGGCCGAGGCAAACTCATATTAGGATAATCTCATATTAATCTTTTCTCAAATGAACTAACGTGGCTCTACAGTAAACTAGTGCAAATTTTGAGTAATTTTTCGTTTACCTCCGCGGACTCAAATCTGCCCCATCACAAATTTCTTGAAGCAGCAAAATAGCTAGATATATTTCAAAGCCCATCATAACATAGTAGCGTTCACCTGCTCTCTGATCTTGAATTCGTCGAACCAATGAGCTAATGAAAAAAAGCCCCATTATTCAGTTCATCTCCATCTCGTGGCGCATTTGAAGAAAGCAATTGTAAATGCTCATGAACATGTTCAATCTTCATCGTCAACCTGCATGATGTGGATAGTTGAGGCTATGATATTACTATGCTAATTAGTTGAGAAATAGATGCTAAGGCGAGAGAGAAATAAAATAAGTAGAAGAAGAAGAGAAGGGGAAGACAGAGATAAATTAATGGAAAATATAAAGAACAAAGTTGCAGAGAGGACAAAAAAAACGCATCCTTTAATTCCTGTGACCCTACATAAATCTGGGATGGGGCATTTCATTAATTGATTCGATTAAAGTATTAGATATGATATTCACAACAGTTAGCACGTCTCCGCCAATGATTTTTAATAATCTGAATGGCTAATAGATCTAACTTTAAAAAAAAAAAAAAATATAGGGCGGTCCAATTTAATAAAGTTTAGTTAACATGCACTTGCCCTCGCAATAAGGCTTTTGATGCAAGTGGAGAATTTTATTATCTGTTTTTTAAAGAGGGTTTGTTTATAGCGTCATGGGCAGAATTGTGTTTTGACCGGTAGGACGACCTAAAAGGATCATCCTGATTTGGCTTTATGTTTAGCGAAAGACAAACATAAGAAGTTGAGGCAAATGCTGCGACGCTCTGGCCACCAGATTGATCCTTTACTTTCCTTCGAAATAGGCTGGAGAACAATTTCATGTTTGGACGCTACATACTGCACCATGAGAAACTTTGAAAGTTCCTCTTAGTCATTCCCAACCCTACTTCATGTCGTGCATTCATGAACAATGTCGAAAGAAAATGATATCTCACTGCTAATTGATTTAATCGAGTAGATATTCAATTGCTAGATTTCGAAAATTCATATATAGAAGATATTGACGTCACGATATATTCTCATTGCTATATATATTACACCTTGAAAATATGTCGGTATCTTGCAAGATAAACTTTTAGAGATATAATTGGAAGATGGCATTGTACGATATATTCCATTATGAAACATGGAGATATGATTCTGGCATCTTTCGAAGTACGATTTCCTTTTTAAACATCCTCACAGGTCCTTACAAATAGGGATGCTCATAAGAGAGAATACACGTTCAAAAGAAATTCCAAGAAGCATCAAAGCTTTCCACATATACTAAAGCTCTCGACTTTCGAAAAGCAAGAAGGAAATCTTGGAGCTTGAAGAACATGGAGATCGCGAAACACGAAGAGCAACGAAGTCCAGTCAGATCAAGCGTCGCCCCTTCGTCATTGTCCACACATTATGAGGTTTCGTCGGATCAAACTTCCAAGCCTCATCGCCTTCAGAGGCATATGTCGAAGTCTCATCGGATCACGCTTCTAATGCCCTCTCGTTCTCGTCGTTATACACCAAAGTCTCATCGGATTACACTGACGAACCTTATCGTCTGCATAGATATTTATTGAAGTTTCGTCAAATTATGCTTTCATGGCTGTTTCTCAGTCAACATCTATTAAATTTCGAGTTTCGGCACCCCGAAGAGTTTTTAGATATCAAGTTTCAATGTGTGTGCAAAGGATAGAATCAGAGTTACCTGTAAAATAAGTAACAAATTAGAGATTGTTCCCGCTTTTATGATATTCAATAAATTTGGCACCGATTTTCTCGTTCGAAATTTTTGACTCAAAGTTTATTTGTGCAAATCTCCTATTGGCAACAGTAGTTTCCGACTATATCATATAATAGAGAGGGTCATAATCAAACAAAATGAGAGTAAGTCGCCCTCATAATCAGGAGTATAGTCTCCGACACCCCTCTCGTGATTGAAACTATCACGATTCCTGCATCATTCGTGCAGCTCACTTTATCTCACAGAATTGTCCCTTCTGCATAAAAACAAGACATCCTCCCCTGAATTTTATGACTAGTGTACAGAACACATATCTCTTGCTGGGTCCTCACTAGAGATCGCAAAGTCACTTTCACCTTTCTTTATACATGGACGTGGGTCATGATCAAGACGAGCCTCCTCTTTGATCCCTTTCAAGACCTAAAAAAAGATGAACCTCCCAGGTAATCATGCACAACTTTTTAGCAAAATAACAAGCGGCAATAGCATCTTTTTTTAAATCCCCTCAATGCCATCGCTATGGTCCATAAAGTCGATGTGCTACTATAGTTATCTAAGACCAGGTCCATGAATTTAAAGGTTATTTTTCATAAAAAGGAGAGAAGAAAAGGTTCATATCTATATGTTTCATGCGTCTACTTCAGCACCACTGCGAGTGGGAAGAGCCCTTTGCAAAAAGCAGCGTACTCTATAAAGTGTAACATCTTAATTAGACGAGATCTTTGGCTTTCTTCGTTTGTCCTCAGACATCTTGTCCTTAAACTTTGTCCTCTTATCAAATTCCTTTTGTTAATTACTCCACTTAATCATTCTCCCTC
Organism: Eucalyptus virginea; assembly: GCA_014182375.1. NCBI lineage: Eukaryota > Viridiplantae > Streptophyta > Magnoliopsida > Myrtales > Myrtaceae > Eucalyptus > Eucalyptus virginea. The sequence goes on from CM024519.1 coordinate 55,443,109, forward strand.
CCCCGCTTTCCCTTTGTACCCAACCCATGCATGCATATTTGCATGTGATTCAGTGAACTGTTCTAATTGAAATGAGAGGCATTTTGTCAGTGAACTAATTAAAATTATGTTATTTAGTGCAGGGAGATCCCACACGCCGTGCCGTTACAAACTAATGAATCCATGAAGAATGGGATTGTTGACTTGAGGCCACGTGGCGAATTCGCCTGTCAAGTTTGAATGTGTTTCCTGGTCTACGTTTCAGAGAATACAGCCCTCTTTTCACCTAACCCTTTGTTAAATCATTGATTTGTGACCTAAGCTCCCTACAGCTTTCGCCCCTTTTTCCCGTGCGCATGATTCGTCAAGAAACACATGTTGATTGGACAGTACAAAAATGAATGAAAGAGGTCGGAATTATTAATTTGTTGGTCGTATGTACATAAGTCACTTGCATTCGCGCATTGGACAATTTGATCTATATTCTAGAATGATTAGGTAGAGACCCATTATCAATGCATTTACCTGAACAAAACCAGTGTTGATTTACATGTGAAAGCTCATATATTTCTTTCCTTCCGCAATGATCAGCCAACTTTGAAATCATTTCCATGAGAGCTTCCTGCCACTTTTAGATTCACGGGCAGGACATCATTTGTTGGCATCAAGAGGGAGAGTGACTAATAGTGTAATTAACACCCAGCAGAAATAAAACGAGATAAATGTCCTTAATATTCTCAAATATATATAAGGTCAAAGAATTTATTATAACTAGGGTTGTAAGGGATAAAAAGGATTATCTAGTTTGTAATTACAAAATGGCGCGATTTTTTGAATACACGAGAAGTTAATGAGTCATTTTAAAGTATCGATTATATTGCGATTACTCGACTAGACAACATGAGCTTAAATGAATTATATCGGGGTTCATTATAATTAGCACTTCCCACCTTTTTGTCACCACTCTTAGTTATAAGAAAAAGAGATTGCGAGAGCCTTGCCCCTAAGACTCCTATCGGGGTGGCCCTCCTAGACCTCAACAGAAATGTGTGACGAACTATTATTCTTCTTGCCTTTGTCTGGCTTCATAGTTTTGGCTAAAAGAACTTGGAAATTATATCCCGAGGTGGGCACTAAAAATTAGGAAAATGCTTCTTTACATAGCAGCCTTTCATAACGTGCCTTCATTGCTCAATCATAGAGCCCATAAGGACGGCCTCTTTCTTTATAATAAAGGAATTCAACGTTGCCAAAACTCACTTCACTGCGAGATTTCTCAGGCTCCCGACCCTCCCTCCCTCCCTCCCTCTCTCTCTCTCTCTCTCTCTCTCTCTCTCTCTCTCTCTAAAAAATGGAGGGTAGGATTAAGAAGATTAACAAGGAAGCATGGACTGCGGAGGAAGACAGAAAATTAGCTGAGGTCATTGCAGTTAGCGGAGCTAGAAGATGGCAGGCCATTGCAGCTAAAGCAGGTAACTCTCTCCCTCTCCTCTCTCTCTCTCTCTCTCTCTCTCTCTCAGCATGATGTTGAGAAAAGTTTGCCATCCTCTTCAGGCTTGAATAGGAGTGGCAAGAGTTGCAGACTAAGATGGATGAATTATCTGAGGCCCAACATAAAGAGAGGCAACATTTCAGACCAAGAAGAGGATTTGATACTTAGGCTTCACAAGCTCCTCGGAAATAGGTTTGGTTTTGTTTCTTTCCCTACCTTTTTTTTTTTAATTACAAAAAGAAAACCTATTAATGATAACTTAAATTCTCTCTGTCTTGCATGTATAGGTGGTCTTTGATTGCAGGGAGATTGCCAGGACGGACAGATAACGAGATCAAGAACTATTGGAATTCTCATTTGAGCAAGAAAATGAATAACCGAAAGGAGAAACAAATTAGTCAAGCTTCGAGTGAAAGGGATGAGATAGAACAGGTAAGAGAATTAGAAGAGAAGAAATCATCAGAGAGTAGTGAAGACCACTTAAAAGCCATCGCCAGCTTTGATATGGATGATCTCTTCGATTTCTCCATGAGAACCCCTCTAAATCTCGGCTGGCCAAGCGAGTTTCTTCTATCGGAGGACGACAATGGTTTGAAAGGATCATGCTCATGTATCCACGAAACTCTTCGCGAATTTAATAAACAATAACTGTTTATTTCCATACGCTCAATCTACTGCTGTTTGAAGTCGATGCAGTTCAGAAATGTTGATCCGTCGTGTTTAATCTGGTTCTGCCTTGATCAGCAAAAGTGCCACTTTCTCATTCCTTTTCCAACTATTTTCAGCGCGTGACCTCTGCCTGTTCTTAGAAATCTGGATGAGAAAGAACAAAAAAAGGGGAGAGAGAAATTTGAAAATATTTATAAATGGTATTCTGATAAAGGCAAAGAGAAGAGAACAAGAGATTTTCCGGGCGTGGGACGTTTTTATATCACGGGCAGTCAGGCATCGGGATAAAAAGAGAGAAGGAGAGAGATGGTGATGAAAGTGCTAAAAAGGACTCTTGTCTGCATGATAATGTGCAGAAGACTTGAGACGCACTCCCATGATGAGACATAAGGCGATTCAGGACTTTCTTTTCGCAGATCAATTCAGCTCAGCCCTCGAGAGACGTCGAATCTTTATTCCTCTTTTTTCCTTTTAAAATTCTTAACGCTGTAAGAGTGCACTGCCCAATTCACAGAAATTAAAAACATGCAACATGGGTAGACCTCCTGAGCAAGTCATTGCACGTAGGACTACTGGGAAAAAAGCATTATACTTGCGCACAGGCTAACGCATTAATACTTGACTACTATCTTCTTTCTAATCAGCTTTTATATAGAACTTATTTCGCCTAAGTGGAATGACATGTGCAATAATGTGTGAAAAGGTTATGAATTGTCAGACTTATAGGTTTAGGAATGCGGGACAATTTATTTTTTAGTCCATTCATGTGAGTGATTTCTCTTTTGAAAAAAGTAGTTGATAATTAATTAACAAAGCTTTTGGGCTTAAAGAAGGAGGGCCACCACCGGTCTCTTGACTTGCCATGAATAATATCGTCGAGTCCTCGTAAGAGTTTTGGGGGCGGCAAGGGAGACTATTGTCGTTCCAAACCACGTAAATATAGCGCATGAGAAAGGTGAGCCTGTAACTTTTGACCTATTAGGTTAATTGGGATGAGGACGGTATAAATGCCATAATTTTTATACGGCGTTCATTTAAGTGTTAAAATGTCTAAAAACGTTTACTTTAACTTTTAATTGCCACTTAGATGTCATAACTTATAAAAAAAACATTCACTTAAGTATCAGATGTGGCGAACTTTTTTTTTATATGATATTCAAGTGATCGATAAAAAAATTATGTGGCACACAAGTGATCGGAAGGAAAAGTTATGGCACGCAAGTGAGCGCTGCACAAAATTATGATACTCGTTATATTTTCTTTCCCTAGGTTAATTGCATGGTCAGTTGTACTAGTAACAAATTGGATGATTCATATTAAACAGTAGACCAAAAGAATATCAAGCTTGTTGAAATGAGTCAAATCTCCCCCGGTAGGAATTGAACCTACGATTAGTCATTTAATAGCCGATTGCTCTACCACTAAGCTATCGAGGAACAACGGGAGATGAGATTTCATAAGTTCAATTCCCCTTCTCAATTCATAACCATTGTGACCTCGAAATTTCCTTTGTAACTCTCGGAATTTCTTCAAAGTGGCTTTGTTTGATGTCTCATTTAATAAGGAACCTCAAAGTTCCTCTAATTCATAGTATTCAATCCGCATCACATTTCACTTCATGTAATATTCCCTTTGGTGTCATTGACATAAGAGATGTTGTTTCTAATCTATATCTCTCTTATTTCAATTAAAAGCCATCATATAATAATCCATAAATGAAAATAGAAAAGAAAAAGAGAAAGGTTTGTAATGATTTTGAACTTTTTCTACTAGGTAATCTAATATCTTGATGCGTGAAGATGATAAATCAGTCGTTATGGTTGGACTCTATAATAATTTCTGACCACCTTCTCTATAGGGCCCACTTATCTTTTTCTTCTCCGGACTTGGGTTAGGAAAGAAGGAGAAGAAACAACCCGGAAGAAGGTATCAATAATGACAGATTTTAATGCTGGACAACTCATAATGTTCATATCGATCTAATATGCACTTTTGCATTTAGCATTGGGTAAACATTATACACTAATGTCTAATCTATGCTGTATCTTTGGAAACAATCTTAAAACTTTTTTGATTATGGATCTACTATCGGAAATTCAATATGTAATCTTAGTATTTGATGTGTATTCTTGAATAATTTCATTTTTCAATTATCCCTTAATGAATATAAAACACAAATTAGAAGTAATTCATTTATCAAAATTAAGATATGGGTAAATGTTATACCTAAACCCTTTTTGCATTGTAAGGAAGAAAAGCCGATGATAAACGAAATTGTAACGATGGACGTAGAATTAATTGGAGAGAAGGAGAGGTAGCAAAGCATATTTTGTAGATACCAACACCGCACAAATCACAGACAATCATTTTGAGTTTTGTCAATGTTTTGATGTAAAATAGTAAGGAAGTCAACGAGCAAATTTTTTTTTTCGCTTTTGCCCCTGTGGCCATCACATCACTCAATTACAACCCCAAGTTGGGGGTGGAAACGAAAGAGAAAATATAAAAATAGAGCAAAGTACGGAGATTAAAAATGAGACAAAATAGAATCATGAAAAAGAGACAGGGGGAGAGAGCAAAATAATTTTTTTTAGCCCAAAGTCTAGATGCTGTTTTGCTTTATTTTCATATTTTAAATATATATCAAATGCATCAAAAGGAGCGCCGCGGGACAATATACCTCAGTCAATCGCCATATAATTATCTTGGCGGTGGCTACAGAATAGGGTTTGTAAATTGAGAGGACGTCCAGTGGGAACCACATGTTTTAGCTCAAATTGGTAAACTTTAAGTAGTGGTATAACGATCTTCACGGATTTAAAATTAATTAGATTAGTGAGCTTCAATTTCAAACCATCGATCTTTCCGGTTTTCATTTATTTACAATCGATACATTTTAATCAAATCTAGGCACTTCTCTAGTAAAATCACTGCCTCGGTGGACACTTGATATTGTCATGTTATCTAACTATGCACCAAGTTAACCCTATCTAAAAAATTTGACCCAAAATAAGAAAGCCCTTACTAAAAAGAATTTAAGGTTTTCTTGGACTATAAATATATGCAAACTAATATAAGGAAAAAAAGAAAAAAGAGGAGAGGAATGGATCCTAACTTTTCTTTACTCAGGGTAATAGTCAGTTACCCTAATTTTAAGGAAGTTTCCATCGTCTCCTGAGGAGCCAATACACTTTCTTAGAAGGGTCATAATGTGATCCATTTTGTCATAAATTCCTTTAAAAAAGTCGTACATCACAAATTTTTCAAAAAATTTTACTAATGACCGACCGAGATTTGGTCTTTTGTAATTCAACAGTTATTGATTTTTGAGAATCGGATACTCGAAAATTCACAGGAGTGCCAGCAATTATGAGGGCTGTTTTTCATCGAAACTTGTCTTGTTTCTTAATGTATCTCCTCAATAGAATGCTCCCTTTCAGATTTAAATGCTTTCCGACTAACTAGAAGCTGAACCCAATTAAAAGGTTGTATTCAGAATGACGTTAGCCCGCAACACGAAACAACAACACAAGTGAAAAAAGGCTCGAATTGCAGATACCAAATCGGGGCGCTAAGGTCAAGTTGTGGCAGAGGCAAGAATATCTTCACCTTTCCGTGGAGGTTCTCAATGCTAATACTATTTCGTTTAAGATCCCTACACATTTCAAGCTAAAAAACGTTGTACAGCCATTTTATCTCAGAGATTTAAAATCCACGACATTTAATGTAAATCTCATGGCACAGATTTCTATCACCAATCGGCTAAATTCATCATCAAGTCTCTTTGCATTTTACAATTGGGAATTGGCGGATGGTCATGGGAGCACCGACAGTTTTAGGAGTTCACACGCGAGCGGTGTCTAAAAGGACGGAGCACATATTCTGTTTTCAGGAAAATATCGTTTTGCCCCCCACACACACACATATATATTGGTCCAAGTGTTGCCATATTCAATGCCCGAATTATCGTCTCCACACGCGTGACTAGAGCTTTACAATTGGAAAAATTACTAAAAAAAGTCACAAATTTATTATACCTATGCCAATTCGACCATAGAATATTGATTTGAAGAATTTAGTTCTAAATCTTTTGTCATTTACCAATTTAGTTATTACTATTAATTTGGGTTGAAAATCGCCAGCGTAAATATTAGCCGCCTTATGCGATACAACTGACATTGGCTTGGCTTTTTTTTTTTTTCATATTTTTTTTTTCCTTTCTCTACTAGTTGCAAGGCCTCAGTCATGGCCGAAGGTCGGCAATGAATGACAATTGGGGAGGGCTGAACTTGGGCAAGATTGGCCCTCGTCAAGAACCTTGCCAGCCTTGAGTGATACTTGCCAGCTTAATGACACTGGCCTCTGGCGAAAGCGATCCATGTCGATCGCGGAGGAAGAACGAAAAATAAAAAATATATAAAAATAATAAAAAATTATTCATATCAATGTTAATTGTGCGGCACATGTAAATCGCACTCTGAAGGTGACGTGATTCTAAAACGTTGATATTAACAACGATAGGTCCAACTTCCTATTTGCAATGAAAGTATGCGTACATGTTTCAAGAGGCAACATGACATTTGCCCGTTCAGAAACCTGAGGAGGCGCGATGCAAGAAGATTCACCGAAGACGTATAGTCCTGTTCAGACATTGACTTTCGTTATAGTTCCCTTTTGCCCCACAATCATGTCACAAAGACTTCGACAAAGGGCCCCGGCACACGTGAGTCATGCTTCGTTATTCCCTCTTAGAAAATTAGTTAACCTACCTAGTATATTATTCAGTATGTACATAATTCTTATACCAAATAAATTACTATACATGTTTTAACCCCCCCAAAAAAAGGTTATGTCTCGAATAATGCTATATATATGCATGACTTAACACTATCGGTGGTGATTACCAATCTTTTTATTTTCAAGTAGATTCTTTTCAAGCATTAGGCGTGAGAAAGTTAAATTCCCACAAACTGTCATGACCACGTCTTTCTGTATGGGTTCAAATTCAAGGTACCAATGTCGATTTACGAAATAATTTTCAAAAAAGAAACAAAAATGCAAACCCAAAATATAATGAGTGTAAGCTGAATGTTTTCAGCTCTAGTACTGTGTAGAAAATCGGGAAAAGAGAGACAATTTGAGCGGTCACTTTGGGGAGAGTATCACGTATATACACGTCCCCGTTACTCTAGGAGAAAGAGAACATTTAGAGATATTATATGATTTATGTCCCCCACGCAACTTTAACATATTCAAATTAGTATTGATCACATCAAATCACGACTTTCTTTTCCGTTTTCGTCCTCATGTGTGAGACCAATCAGTCACACAACCTTGTCCTTCTCTCTTTCCATCTTCTGCTATTTCAACACATCCTTGTTAGGGACTGCCACTTCACTCCACCCATTTCTCACGTCTCTCTTTCCATGCCAAAAAAGTTCAACCCTGAAACTAAATTTTGTCAAATGACGTCTTGACTACGTTTACTCTTTCTCACTAGGGTTTTTCTTTCTTTTTTTTTCTCAAAGCGCCACGAAATAAGTTATGTCTTGAATTTCTCACTTCAAAATAATAACTTCATTTTGATAAGCTGCATTTGTGATAGAAGAAAGGATTATCTTACTTGACGATGTCTAGGAACCAACATATGTGTATTAAAAAAATGGATTAGGTGATCCCTCCAATTCTTTAGACAAAGCAATCGCAAAGGAGATGCAATTTTGGAACAACTACAACAGCGATTTCGTAAGTTAGTTTGTCTTTGCTTTCCTCGGTGGAAGAGCAGCAGTACTTTTCCTGTTTTCACCTAATGCTTCACTTATTTTAGACAAGTCTCTGGCTTTATTGCCACTTTCTAATCAACGACTTCGATCCACCAATTTAATCCACAAAATCGAAGACAAATTACGCTCCACAACGAATTATTCGCATAAGGGTCCATAGATCAATGAGCCGCTGTCACTGACAGCCAGGTATAGTATAATAGGAAGCTGATAATGACAGCTTTGTCTCTTAATTTAAGCAAATACACGGTCCATGTTCTATCTAATCATTTGAATTAAATATATGAAATTTACTAATCTAGAAGAGTGTCACGTGGTCCGAGACTATTGCTGTATAGACGTGCCAGATGCCTCAAACTGGTCACTGAACCAGGAAGTAAATCTTTCCACCAATGATAGAAATTCTTCATGCCTTTCACTAAGTGGAAAACATATTTTTATGTGGTTGTTTTTTCGGGGCTCTGAAAAGCTCTTATAATTATACAAACCTGTTGCAGTGTTGCCAGCAGAATCTGATATATAATATTGTCACTATTATATGTGTGCATGCCCTATGTTATAACCCCTTTTAGCATGAGATTTCGAGCCCTGAATACTGATAATAAATTGGCCATGCAAAAGGAAAATACTCATGGTCATAAACTTTGACCTCTATCTAACTCCATGGACCTCTCAAAAGCTAACCTCGAAGGTAATGACTTTTTCCCATGTGATGTCTATACTTTTTGCCCTCCGTTATGCCATCTTCTTCTTTTCTTTTCTTCCTCTCATGATTATTATTTTTCTGAATACATATTTTAAAAAAATTTCCCATTTGATCAAATCAATCATGTATCAAGAATCCATGAAACTTACATGAAGTTTCACATAAAAGCCACCATGTCTCTTGCAGATTTTGTAGATTTTGCACTATATTAATTCTGTTCAATTGTCCATAAAATAGTGTATAGTTATATGAAGCTTTTTAAAATTTAACTTTTTTTTTGGCATGTAATTAAAAGCATTGTACCCGCACTCAGTGATTAAAAAACAATTTCTTTTCTTTTTAGCAGCCTTTGGATTAGCACGTATTCGGTGGTGGTAGTAGGAGTAGGGTTCAAACTTTATAGCACTCTTGATTGCTCAATCATAAAGTCTCATAAACATTAAAACTTTTCTTTTCGCAGTATCTATATGATGTGTTTTAAATGCGTGTATATATACAAGTGGTACTTCGTTACTTTTCTCTTCCACCAAGAAGGGTAGGCGACACAGAGACCCAGTGACGGAAAACCCTCTCAGATATAGAGAGATCTTCCTCAAGTAACAGTTCAGAACACCCATCCTCTCTCCAAGGCCTTTGAACTCCTCTCTCTCTCTCTCATATGGAGAAATCATCAGCTGCAAAGGAATATAGTAAAGGAGCATGGACACCTGAAGAAGATAGAAAGCTTGCTGAGGTTATTGCAGTTCATGGTGCAAAAAGGTGGAAGACAATTGCAGCTACCGCAGGTGATCTTTTTCGATACATTTATCCAGGTTTTCTAGTTGGCTTTGAGAGGACAAAAAGAACATTTCGATTCTGTGTACATCTTAAAAAAATATGGTTCCTTTGTTGTCTTCTCTCGTTTCCAGGTCTCAGTAGATGCGGGAAGAGTTGCAGGTTGAGGTGGTTGAATTATCTAAGACCCAACATCAAGAGAGGCAACATCACTGACCAAGAGGAGGACTTGATACTGAGGCTTCACAAACTACTAGGGAACAGGTTCGCATTTAGCATATGTCGATTGCTTTCTTGATAAATCGTTCATTTTGTTTCGCAATTTGCCTGGCATGGGTGGCCTGATTTTTTCCGCTTTTTCTGGGTGGAAAAAATTCAGGTGGTCCTTGATTGCTGGAAGAATACCGGGTCGAACAGATAATGAGATAAAGAATTACTGGAACTCTCATTTGAGCAAGAAAATAAAGCAGAAGGAGAAGCAAAGTGAAGCCCCCAAAAGAGAAGGCAAGGAAGCTCAGAGGAGGAGGGGAGCAGAAAGGGTGAGCGTGGAAGTGAGAGAGGAGAGTTCATCTAACGGAGGCGAAGAATCCAAGACGAGCGTCGATTTTGACGTGGACGAGTTCTTTGATTTCTCCAACGAGAGTCCCTTGAATTTGGAGTGGGTCAGCAGATTTCTTGAATCAGATAAAGGCATTTGTGATGAGAGATCATGAGAGCTCAAAGATATAAAAATTATATGTTATGTTATTGTCTTCAGCTTGTGTGCATGATGAGTCCGGAGAAAAGGTAGCGAACTTTGTCATCTGCTAATTAAAAATTTTCATTTGTGTCTGCGGGTGAAACTTCAAGCTAAGACAGCTACTAAAATATACTGGTCATGATGAGCTAAAGAAATGCAAACCACTCCACTCGGCATGCGTCGCTTTCTCTCTTATTATTTTCTGGCTATTAAATTAAATCATCTTTCGACCAAAAAAAAAAAAAAACAATTAAATCATCTATTGCTTTACCCAATTGAATAACTTCTTTCACTATAGTCGGAGAAAGCAGGAGGGTAAGTGGAAAATCATAGGGTATATTTTGGCAACGAGGGAAGAAATGGAAAGATGAACAATGTTCAAAAGCACTCCGTTTTTGGCTTGTAGCTGTCATTGTGCTTCCTCAGATCCTCGCGAAAAAAGAAAAGTGCAAAGGCATCCAGCAAAGAGGGATGGTTTTTAAGGCAAGAAAGGACCTGTCTGCAATGCTGTGGAAAATTGGTGGTGGATATAAATGCGATGATGCAAAAGTCTAGTTTGACTAAAAGGGATTTTAATCATGTGGTGTGAAAAGAGGTCTTTGCAAAAGATGCCCCTGTATCATCCTCATGATTATGTATGGATTCGCCTGCAATAGATTAGGAACGCATGAAGATAAAACGTGCTGTCGTGAATTAACTTTGTTAAGTTTAAGGTAACTAAATCTTCATTTTAGTTTATCTGTCTACTTCCATAGTACGTTGTTGTCAATTCTCATTATGTCACTCCAAGAACTACCCGTTAAATAGAAACAACCTGTCACTTCCAAGCATGGAAGAATTAGATAGGTGGCCCCGATTCTATTAAAAAGTAAGGGATAAATCTATTAAAAGTCCTAAAACTTTAAAGAATTACAATCAAATCTTAAAATTTATCACGAAAATGTATTTTAGTTTTAAAACTTTCAAAATATGTAATTAATTTCTAAAACTTATCAAATTGGTCTAATTAAATCATTCTATTAATTATACATTTTGAAAATTTTAAAACTCGATTACACTTTTTGAAAATTTTAAAACTTAATTATACTTTTTCATAAGTTTTAGAATTTCTGGTACTTAGGTTAAATCTCAATTTAGCCTTTTTTTTTATTTCATAAAAAGCTCTAATTTTATGTCGGATTCTATTTCATGCCTTAATTTTTTTTATTTTTTTATTTTATAGAAAGCATCAACTTTATCCCAAGTTCAAATCCTGACCCAAACTTTTTTTTTCATCTTATAAAAAAGCACAAACTCTTACCTAGTATTCAAATATGATCTTCATCAAGTTTCCATCTATTGATGTCATTAAAAACCCAACGTGTCATTCTTGTTGAGAGAGAGATGACATGTTGGATCTTTAATGACAACATCAAACACAAATTTGATGGGTTCAAATTTGGATGGCGACTAAAAAGTTGATGTTTTTATGACAAAAAAAAAGTTCATGTCAAAGTTGGGACTGATATAAAGTTGGTTTTTTTTTTTTTAATGAAACAAAAAACTTCGAATTAAAATTGAGACCCGATCTAAAGTTAATGCTTTTTCATGAGACGTAAAGAAAAAGTTCAAACCAAAATAGGAGTTCAACCTAAAATTGATATTTATTTAAGGGAATTGAGTCTTGAGTCGGCAAACGCATCTAGCTCATCGCTTTTTACTTAATGGTCGAAGGAGCGGTCAGACACGAGATCACTTTGAAGTACAAAGGTTGGATCGGAATTTCTGGGAAGTTCAATGGTGTACAAGTGGGTTCAATCTTGACCAAACACCTCCTATTATTGAGCACATGCATGCCAAGGAAAGGCAAGTATAGATGGACAAAAGGGTCTCCATCAAATTTTTAATGCACCCATCTAACTTCAAAAATAATAGCGAATGCTCAAGAGTCAAGACTAGGAGGGTGCATCAGATGTTATTGCACCACCTACCCCACTCAATCAAGCCATGAGAAATATTTCGAGGCCAAATAGGCTTCGATTGAAATCTGAACGATTCCATGATTTTAGGAGATACAAATTAAATCGATATCGACTTTATTAAATCACGATTCCAACTTTTGACTTCACCGGCCCCTTTTCACATTTATTAACATGTTAATTGAGGGGAAACGCATCCATGTGATCGTTGACATGTGTCAAAGCCAATAATTAGACCATAGGACGACAAACATTGTCGAGAACACGTGAAGTAGATATCAGGGTATTTAGGCACAATAAAGCCATACTCTTGTCGATCTAGTTGAACTCATAAATGTGTAGATGAGTTAATAGCAATCTCACGCAATGTACCGCAGGACCATCAATCCTACGTGCTTGTGGTGATGCTCTTCACTCCAACCTAACATATTCCTAAAGGAACAATCTCCGGCTTTCACTGAAGATTGCTAATCTCTCCCTGGCCAGTTCAAAGCTTTGAAATGGATTATTCACCGCACCAGATCGCTATGAAACCATCTCCAGAGTAAGTTTCCTAGAGAAGAACCTTTTGCCACTTCTACATCCTTGTTAGTTTAAACTGGTGCAGTAAAAGCTAAAAAGGCACCTCGCAATGTCATTTCAGGGTCCGGCCTTAAAGCTCCATAAGGTGATAAAGCAATACAAAAAGAAAAAAGTAGGAATGATGACAATTTGCCTCCACATCAAACACGAAACCAAAAGTGCGAGGCCAGCTGACATGAACAACATCAATACCAAAATCATGTGACCCAGTACAAGTCGTGTCAAATCAAATCGCATTTTTTGTTGGAATCCTTGGCTGAAAATATTCCCACTCAGCTCTGTTTATCAGCCAAATGATGAGAAAGAGACAAAGACATGTAGGAAACATGCGAGTTCCGTACTTCAACTATCGTTCTTAGATGTGAATCCTTAGTCTAACAGCAGATGGCGTCTTCCTGAGTGCAATGAAGTGCGAACTTTGAATTTCTGCAAAACAAGACAAATCGATTGAGTAAAAATGGAAAAAACAGGACTTCAACTGTTTCAAGTCACTGTCGAACAAGGTTCAATGAATACCTTGCTTGAAATCTCATCATCAAAGAAGTTCAGGTGCGTAGCCCAGCAGAGATGACAAATGTTTGAAGAAATCAAGAGTTGAATTTCCACCACGGCGGCAAATGTCCAGTTGAATTCCTCCAATAGAAAACCCATCAACAAAATGACAGCTCTTGATTTGCAATATTTTAGAATTGTAATGTGGAAACTTGACATTCTAAAATGATATCATTTCAACTGCCAACAGATCTGTCACCACTGAAAGCATATACCACGTGACTCGAAAAGTTTTGCCATGTCAAAGATTTGCCATGACACGGCCAGACTTCTGTGCATTATGAAACAGGCTATGCTACTTGGCTAGATCAGCACGAGAGCAAGGGAACATATAATTATCATTATGTAACTCGTGTTTTTCTTCTACACACTTATTATGCAAAGGAGAAAAAGGACTGATCATATGCTATGAGGAAGTTACTTACATGTACAGATGCATCAGCAGAGGTTACTGATATTAAGTGCTGTGCCATAGAACAATCATAATAAAAAACGAGCTTACCATCAAAGCCATTCTACACCATTAAGATTGCCACAAATCAGGTGAGAAATACAGTTAAAAAGTTTTTCACATTTAAAATGATAATTTATCCATGTAACAGCGTAATTAGGTGAAGCCTTTGAAACAAAAGACTTATACAGTCAGCAATAACTTAATTTTGTTGGTGTAAAGAAAGGAAAAAACAGAAAGCGCTTATGAGAAACAACAGTCGCTGGAATAAATGTAGGACTTGGGAAGGTACCTGCTATATTAATTCTCTAAAATTTGACAGTTTCTGTCAAAGATTGCCAAGAAAGTTTCGATCTTGACCAAACACCTCTTATTGAGCACATTCTTTCCAGAAAAAAAAGGCAATTCAGATTCTAATCGAAATATAAGTACTTCCCTGTTGCTTGGGTACATGAAAGCCAATATAGATGGACAAAAGGTTCTATCGAATTCTAATGCACCATCTAACTTCGATAATAATAGTGAATGCTCAAGACCAAGACAGTGCATCAGCTGTCGGCGCACCACCTACCCCATGCAGCCAAGCCTCAAGAATTATTTCAAGGTGAAATAGGCTCTGCTTGAACTATAAATCATACCATGATTTTAGAAAAAAGAAATGAATCTAAAATCATGCTTACAACTTCGCTGGCCACTTCTCGCATTTAACATATTATGCAAGGTGACACATATGCATTTGATCGTTGACCTGTGAAAGAGCCAATAAAAATGGCGCCTGATTTAGGCCTAGGACGCCAAACATTTTGAATACACATGAGGAAGATATCAGAGTATTTAAGTACAATAGAACCATACTTCCGTCGACCTAGTTGAGCTTATAAATGTAAAAATGAGTTGGTAGATATCTCATGTAACATATCACAAAGCCAATCAATCATGCATGCCTGTGATGTTCTTCGCTCAAACTTAACATATTTTTAAAGGAACAATCTCCAGCTTTTGCTGCAGATTGCTTGTTTTTTCGGTGAAGTATTTTCAACCGAAAACTACTGTGAATACGCGTCTGTGGACAGCTTTAGGTGACTGGCTGTCATGACTTACATATTTAGCAGATAGATGCTACTCGTCGTGAATCAGAGGATGAAACCAACTGAAGAACCATGTTCACTAGTTCATGCTTTCTTAAGAAGGGCAAGGACTGATCAAGAGTCTGCATACAATTACTGCGGAGTCTATTGAAAGTGACAGCTCATAGCTTTACATTCATGGTTGCGTACATTTCAGTCTGAAGCTTTACTTCTGCAGTAGACAGTACTCATTTCAGGACCCAATACTTCTAAGGTCTTTAATCCATTCCATTTGTAGGAGATTTAGCTATCAATTGGCTAGAAAATTAGTATTCAGCATCCCAAAGGTTACCAGCGTAATTCCTATACTCTTTATCAAATGTTAATCAGTAATCGTCATGAAAAGGATCCGAGCAGAAGATTATCATAATTGCATTGGTCTCTTTGTGAAATGACCGAAGGCCCCTGCATTGATGCGGCCGGGCATGTCACTTGGCAGAATCACTGCAAATTGTGTACTGTCAAGCAAACAGAACAATCCATCTTCAAATGCCAGCGCGTTACTGGACTGCGCGACAGTAGCAGAGCACAAAAGTTCCCAGGTAAGCACGCTTTGCAGTTTCTCCGTTTTCTCCTCGTGGATCATCCTTAACTTCAAAACTTGTAAAAAGAATTGCTTCAGACTGCACTTACATGAAAATCTGCTCTTGGCAATGTTTGGTAAACAGAAATCAGGAAGGGAAGGGGGAGAAAAAAATTGGAAACTTGAAAAGCAGCCTGGGAGATGCAAATTTCCCTGAAGATGACAGCAAAAAGAAATGCAGAGTGGATCAAAATGAGTAACTCGATACCCGGAAAGACACTTGAAAAAAACTAATTCTAACTGTATGCCGAAGGGACATCACAAAGAAAAAATAAAGCACTGATGAAAACTAAGGTGTAGAGCAATGCAACCGTCCTTGTTGATCCTGTTGGTTCTAACAGTTGCAGGAGAATGCAAATCATAGCTTGTCCTCGTACTCGGAGGGAGGGGTCATCGACCCTTTCAAGCCCTTCCTCTTGCGAATGTCAGAAACAAGCTGTGCAGCCTGAGACCCAGCTTCCATTGGATCTGAAGGCGCCGGTAGTCGAACACGCACTGTGGGGAAAGCTTGCTCAGAGGTGGCAGCCCTGAGGGTGCCGCAGAATCCAAACGACTCTATGACAGGTAGATCAGCCTCGATGTCACAGAGTGGGAGTTCCGGGCCTTTTGCATCTCTTCATACGCATGACCACGGTTCTGGCTAAGAAGAACACTGCAGATCCCTCCAAGATTTTGCTCCGGAGCTTGAATCTCAACGTAGTAAACTGGGTCTAGGAGCCGGTTCTGGCCCAACCCCATTTGCTTCAGCCCACGACACAAGTAGAATCCGCCTCCAAAAGAGAGATACTCTACTTCTGGGAACTCCTGTTTTGGTTTCCCATATCCATGGCACATCTTCATCACTGAACTTCGCCAGATATCAATCATCCGACCCCGAACTACATAAGCCTCATCAAAGAAGAACGAACTAATGTAATGTTTTGGCAAAACACCGAGGGGTCATTTTGAGTGCCATCCGGCATCATACGTGAAACAAAACAAGGCGTTTGGTAACGATTACATTCGCTTTAACAAATTCGATCGAAATGATTATTTTTTACTCTCCTTAACCGATTCCGAGTAAAAGAATGCGTTTAAGAATCGTACAAAATTTTTGATTTTGGAATAGAATTGCATTTGTACCGTGTTCATTGATTCTATTCCAAATCAATTTATTTTAATTTTTAAATAATTTTTATAATTTTTCCTTTTTTTCTTTTCTTTTTTTCTTTTTTTTTTTTTTTTTGTTTTCTTTTTTTTTTTTTTTTCCTTTTATTTTATTTTTTTCCTTTTTTTATTTTTATTTTTAATTTTTAATTTTTTCTCCTATTCTTTTTTTTCTTTTTATTCTTTTTTTTCTTCTTCTCCTATTCTCCTTTTTTTTTTTTCTTTTTTTCTTTTTTCTCCTATTCTTTTTTTTTTTTTTTTTTTTCAGGCTAAACGAGAGCCTCCGGCGAGCTCGTCGGACCAGTTGCCGGCGATCGGCGGCGACCGACGGCGGTGGACGGCGGCGGGCGGCGACGAACGGCGGTGGGGCGGCGGTTGCGAGATGGTAGTCAATGAAGAAGAAGAAAGGAGAAGAAGAAGAGTTTTGATTCTCAATTTTGTTCCCGAAATAATAATCAACTTTTTTTTTTTTTATTCTTGATTCTCTTCCCAATCTGTTCTCGGGAACAAATTTGATCATGGGAACAAAAATTTTACTAAACACGATTCTCGTCCCAAACTGATTCTGGGAACAAAAATCAGAATCATACACTGACACTGTTTGGATGGTTACCAAACATGCCCTAAGTCATTCAGGAAGCTTTCAACAAAAACTTTCTTCGAAGTGATTGATGACATAACACTTGTATTATGTCACTTTTGTTCATTAGAAATTCTGAATTGAGTTTTGTGCTGGTCTAAAGTAGCGGGCTTTGGTAACGTCCAAGAAAATTCCTTAAAGTACGGAGGCTGTCAAATTTTATTATCATGATATCATATAAATAAATCATAGATGTTCGTATATATATATGTACACACTTGATGAGTTTTCTTTACCATGAAGAGCATCCTTATCTTGTAATCTATTGCATGGTCAAACCAATCATTGTGGTATTTATAAAAAGACGTAAAGAGGACACAGATTGATTGACTTCTGACTTCCCTAATCCTGATCCTCGAGGAAGCTATTGCTTGAGGATTTTACCTTGTTTCTTCGGCTAGCTATCATTTTGTTCCCCTTTGCCAACGCCCCCATCCCAACCCCCGGCGGCGGGCCGGGGCGCCCAACCTCAAAAAAAAAAAAAAAAAAAAAAAAAAAAACTTTTTGTTCCTCACTAATGAAAATTCCTCTTTTTTCCTCACTAATGAAAGCTATTACCAACCCCCTTTTCTATGACTAAATAATAAACTAGTATTGCATTAATAACTAGATAATCAATTTTTTCCTAAAATACCAACTTTTCTTGACCTTGACAGAAAAAAAAACTTCTCTTATCTTTTATGTACCTTTGTTACCAATGACTTAAAATTTACTGACCTTTTTATAAAATTATCAACCTCATATGTCAGTGACTTACCAACTTTATTTGATTAAGTATCCCAATTCCAAAAGTTGGTAGAAGACAAAAATTAGATAAACATTGATGACTAACTTAAATGAGAGTTGGCTAGAATCAGTTGGTCATTTAAAATTGGTAAATCATTTAAATTCAAGTAAGTAATTTCATAGAAGGGGCGGTAAATATAAGGTGTTATTAAGAAAAGCAAATAAAAAGGGTAAAAGATAACCAGAAAAAAAAGTTGTTCATTTAAGGTAAAGAAACATGGTAATTTCTAAAAAGAATTAGTAAATTAAGCATTATGAAGAGATGCAAACAACGTTCGTAAGCAATACGAAAAGTTTTAAAAAAATGGAAATGTAACTCAAATGAAAGTTGGTAATTGAATTCCATTTAAATGGAGAAAAGTTTATGGGTTACACTAGTTTAGGTGGCAACATTTGAAAAGAGTTAGTAAATATAATGGACTGCTAACCAATAAGTAAAGGTTGATCATTCAATAGAAAAAGTTGCTAACTTCAAAGAAACAATTAATCTTTTGTAATTAAATAAAATGAGAGTTGTCAGTCCAAAACTAGTTCGTAATGTAAAATGAGAAATGTCGCTAGATTGCTTTAATTTAGGTTGGTGATTTCATTCAAGAGCAAGGCTCCGCTTGTTTTGAGGAAAATGAATTATTTGGAAAACACTTTCGTAAAAATAATTACTTATATTGTTTAAAATAATTAGTCACTGAAAATTGTTTTATTATCAATGACCATTTATATTTAAAAAATTTTGCGGATGATGAATATATTTTTCATTGACAAATTTTTTCAAGCCGTGTAAGTGATTATTTTCAGAAAAATAGTTTTCAAATCATTTATTTTCCTCAGAATAAATGGAGCTTGAGTAAGTAAAAAGCATTTATAATTAATCCACCTAGAAATCAGTAAGTCACTACAAGAAATGGTAATTTTCAAACTATGATAAAATATTAATAATTTCACAATAGTGTCTGTGAGTTACCAAGAAGTTATTTGAACAAAAATAATCATTTCTTTTTGTTACCAACATTGAAATCTGTCAACATGGAAAAGGGAAAAAGTATTAAAAAAATTATAAACTTATTGTATTAGTATCAATTTAATTCTATACCTTTCAACTAAACCAATGTGATCTTAAATCTTTTCACGTTTTACCAATTTAGTCCATCTAGTCAATTTAAGTTGGAAATTGCTAACGTCTTATGTGTACAATAAGCACTAACATTAATTTTTTTAATAGAATTTTTAATTTTTTTTTCCTTTTTTCCTTCCATGGCTTGTGCTAGTGATTGGTGAGGGCTAGTCTAGCCTAAGCTAGGGTTGATACTTTTGCAGGAAAGGGCATGTGCGCCTTCTTTTTACGGAAGAATAGGACTGTTCTCTAGGACTTTAGCATGCATCTAGATTTATTTTCAGAAGAAATGGTGACGTTTTAGCTGGCATTATTGACAATAAGATCCACCTCAAAGATCCAATGCATCAATAAGTCTCCACCAGATATCTGTCATGTCTAAAGGTAAGAACAATCCACAAAATATAATTATTTCATTTCCGTCGTCCATTTTGGAGTTGGCGGGGTCTCCGCATATTATTAAAGCCCATTTAGTAAGCATCAGTCAGTCGTATTGATGTTATATGTCTGTAGGAAAGATAGCTTAAAACAATCATCTCTAAAATAGCCCCCTTCCGGAAAAAAGAAAAAGGAAAAAGTAATTTAAGGAGCCACTATCATTCTCTTAAAGTAGTGCAATGCCAGACCCAAAAAAAAAATCAAAGTAGTAGTGCAATGGCGTGGTCTTTAATATTATTGACTAATATAATGTCACGGATATAAAGAATTCTCAATGATTTTTTTTTACTAGTATAAATGATGTGACAGAGCTTAATTAGATATTTAAGTCGGGTGGCTAGTGAATAATGTCGTCTACGCAAATCACTCCTCTCGACCAAGAGCGTGATTCACAAGTTTAATGCTAATGAACTATTTCTGTCATGTTATGATTTGTTAAAAACTTTATTGTTTCCGTTATGAGAACGTGTATAAACTTATGGAAAGGTATTCATTATTTCTTTTTCTTTTTTTGGGAATTATGTCTTCTTCCTTCTCTAAATGAAACAATATTTACATCGATTAAACATCTACTCATTGCTCATATTATTTGTGCTTTAGTTTACACGTGGATCATGTCCGTGTTTGTTTTTTTTTTTTTTTGGGTAAAGGATGTCCGTGTTTGTTATCCACTAAAGAACGAATACCTTTTTTCTTTTGAAATATATATTTAGCACTATTTCACAAAGTAATTACTAATTATACCCAAACCCGAAGTTATTTTTTTTTTTTTTATATTTGGAGTACATAGATAGAAGTGTTTGTAATCCCCTATAGAAGTGCCGTCTTTTGATAAACGTGGATCACATCAAGATGATAAAGTCGTAGATGTACACCCCATTGAAATCACATCATTTCTTCTCTTTATCTTCCGACGGCCATGATCAAGATGACAAAAGTCATGGATGTATAAACCCCATTGAAATCACATCACTTCTTCTCTAATCTTCCGACGGCAGTGATCTTTGTTCTTGGGGGTTCTATGATTCGTCGCGACTCCACTTGGAAGCAGAATGAAGCATGGATAGCAACAAAAAATCATTCTAGGGTCCCTTCATGCTTTTGTTTCCAACACTCAATCAACCTTGATTCCCCAAAAATGGATTGAGCAAAGCAATACATATAGGTTGAGAAGAATTGTAATCCACCTAATTGTATTATTGGCAGAAGACGACTAACCTCTTTGATGCGCAATGAACAATTTACCTTGGAACAAACGTTGAATTAAACGTTGAATTACAGGTGAATTTCGAACAATATGACTTCACAATAGTCTGAATGCAATCACGAGAAAAACATCCAATTTCCATAGCGTTAATGTCGATTGTCTTCATAAAGGAGTAATGTAATGTCTTTTTTTCTTTGATAGAAAGAGGAGAAGAAGAGAAAACAGTTTTTTTCTGAACGTTCTTTCTGCTAAGCCCAATCCAACGGTTATCTTTTGAAGTTATTTACATGACTTCCCTCGTACTTTTTCAGAAGGTGTCTCTCTATCATACATATCTATTGAATATATCACCGCCTATCTCTCGTGACTCTTCGTGTTTTGGTCGAAAGGCTGTTCAGTTTCCAACGGAAGCCGTTTCGGCACATATATTAAAGTGTATTTATTACTATTTAGACATGTTGTCTTTATTACTATTTATTTAGACATGTCTTTTCATATATCTAAGGAATGTCAAGAGTCGTGCTTTAAGCCTATATATAAACTAGTCTTGTAATCATTTCAAAATAGAGAGTGAAAAGTTTTTTTTTTTTTTCAGCAAGTAGTATATTCATCTCCTTCCTTAAAGAGTTTCTCTTGTGAGAGTGTTATCAGAGTTGTGCGATTCCGATATTCAATAATTGGTATCAGAGCAAGGTTATCGGGGACCGAAAGCACGGTTGTCAAGGACTGTGAGTCAAGTCCTCCGGAGCGTAGTTCGTGAAGACGGTGGTCAAGGACCATTGTTCGTGCGTAGGCGGTCGAGGACCGAAATACGTCGAAGTTCTGCCGATGTACAGTCAGGGATTGTGATCGATTGGTCGAGGATCAAGGTTTTTTTGGAGTAGTGCTGGGCATTATTTCAAGTCAGATGGCGGATATTTCAAATTCGACGAATGGCATTAAGAAGCTCAATAACTCCAATTACAATAATTGGAGTGTCTGGATGTAGTTTTATTTAGGGGCGTGCAAAATACCCGGGAACCGCCCGACCGCCCGGAATCGGACCGGAACCGCCTGGAACCGACGGTTATTGAGGGAAACGGTCCGGTTCCCGGTTCCAATTTATGGGAACCGGTGGGTACTGGTCCGGTTCCCGGTTCCATGGGCGGATACGCCCGCTCGCCCACCCGGACCGGACCGGAACCTTTTTAATATTAAAAAAAAAATTACTAAAAGAAAACCTAGATCTCATCTCACTTCCTTCGTCTTCGGCTCCTAATCCTATCGCCATTTCGCTGCGTTTACTTCTCTCGCCGTCCGTATCTCCACGTACTTAAATTTGGTTTTTCTTTCTTTGGCTTGCTTTGATGTCACGTAGTCGTTCTATGTTGAAAACCAAAATTGTTTCGTGTCAAGATTGGTTCCATGGATCCACTCGGGAACCGGACCGGACTGACGGTCCGGTTCCTAAGTGGATCCATGCAACAAACGGGTGGATCCCAGTTCCAAGTTTTCGGAACCGGTCCTTAGCGAGCGGTTCCCGGTTCTAGGTCCGGAATCGCTCGCCCGGACCATACACACCCCTAGTTTTATTTGCTGGGTCAAGATTTGTGGGATATTGTTGGCGGCAACAACACCATGGCACCCAAAGACGATGATGCACAGAGGAGATGGAAGATAAAAGCGGGTAAGGCTCTTTACGCACTTGCTGTAACTGTTGAAGATGATTTATTGCCGCTTATTAGGAGCGCGCAGACTCCCAGGGAGGCGTGGGATAACTTGGCAGCATTATACGCAAGGTCGAATGATGCCAAGCTACAAAGGCTGGAGAACCAACTGCTGTCAATGTCACAACAAAATATGACGGTGAGTCAATATTTCTCCAAAGTTAAATCTATTTGTGATGAAATTTCAAAGTTGGATCCCGCTAATGCCATCTTAGAAATAAGAATGAGAAGAATTATTATTCACGGGTTAAAGTTGAAATATAATGGTATTATTATGGCTACTCGTGGATGGGCAACTCAACCTCAACTGACGTTAACCGATCTGGAGAATATTCTGGCTAACCAAGAGACTTTAGATAGTCAAATGTCTAAGGTTTTGGTTAAGGAAGAAGAAAGTGCCATCTTCAGTGATAAAAGAGGGTTCAAGGGCTAGAGGCGAACCGGTGTTGACAATAAAGATGGCAAGTCCAGGAAAGCCATGTCGAATGGCAAAAGCAACTAGCTCGTGAAAGATGGCAAAAGCGTCCAGGAAAGTTGAGCCTTCGATTAGGGGGAGCCGGGCGACGCGATGGCCAAAGACGTAGTGGACGATATTACGTCTGCGGTAAGGAGGGCCACTTTGCCAGAGATTGTTGAGCGAAGAAAGTTGAAGGAAATGTTGCAGCATCATTGAAGAGGAATGATTTTGATGAAGATAAGGAATGAGATTTCCAAACGTCTGTTGCAATAATGGTGTCAAACGAGTTCGCTGCCTCTTCCGCAGTCGAGTTAAATGATGTGATGGCATTAATCTCTATAAGTGAAAAGTCGATTAATTATGATTATGACTAGATTGTTGATTTAGGGTGTTCGAGTCATATGACTGGAGATCAAGGCAAACTGTCGAACATGCGTAATTATACCGGAGGACGTGTTGTGATTACTACAGACGACTCGAGGTTGCCGATTACTCATATCGGCAAGACGATGATAACTCATTGGTTTAATTCACAGCAAGTTGAATTGAAAAGTGTGTATCACGTGGCAGGAATGAAGAAGAATTTATTGTCTGTGTCCCAGCTCACAGACTTGGGAATTATGTGGTGTTCGGTCCACAAGATGTTAAAGTGTACCGAAGTTTGAAGCCCACTGGTCGACCAATCATGGAGGGACGTCGGTTGGAGTCCGTTTACGTGATGTCTGCTCAAACGGCATACGTAAACAAAACCCGAAGGAATGATACACCCGATTTATGGCATGCGCGGCTTGGGCATGTAAGTTATCACAAGTTGAAGGTGATGATGCAAAAGAACATGCTGAGGGGTCTTCCCCAGTTGGAAGTGCAAGAAAATGTGATTTGTGCCGGGTGCTAGTACGGGAAGGCACATCAACTTCCGTATGAGGAATTTTCGTTCAAAGCTCGAATGCCTCTCGAGCTCGTTCACTCGAATGTGTTTGGTCCAGTGAAGCAGCAATTTGTTAGTGGATTTAAGTATATGATCACTTTCATCAATGACTTCTCCAAGTACATCTGGGTTGATTTCATGAAGGAAAAATTTGAGGCGTTTATTAAATTTAAGGTGTTTAAGGAGAAGGTTGAAAGTGAAGTAGGTAGAAAAATTCATTGCCTACGCACCGATAACAGGGGAGAGTACACTTCCTACGAGTTTACGAAGTATTTGCAAGAGTACAAGATACATTGACAGTATACTTATCCATATACGCCGCAACAGAACGATGTTGCCGAAAGAAAGAATCGACATCTAGCTGAGACATGCAGGAGCATGTTGCACGCAAAGAATGTTCCACTAAGGTTTTGGGCTGAATGTATGAAGACGGCGGCTCACGTGACTAATAGGCTGCCACAAGCAAAGCTTGGTTTTATGTCACCACACGAGAAGCTATGGAATCGCAAGCCTGTGGTAAGTCACTTTAGAGTTTTCGAATGTGTATGCTATGCATTTGTGCCTGATCATCTTCGCAGCAAATTCGACAAGAAGGCGGTCTGTTGCATATTCGTGGGATATGGTGATCAACGAAAGGGGTTGGAAGTGCTGTGACCCTATAATAGGATGGTGCTATACTTTAAGGAATGTGGTGTTCGATGAAGTGTTGTCTTGGTGGTCATCTCAACCAATCGAATTGCCAAATTCACAGCATTTCGACGAAGAGATTGAAGAAAGGCTGAAAGAATTCAATGAGAATCAACCTGTGCAAAAAGATGTTGAAGCACAATTACTAGGATTGACAAGTTCATCTAGTGAGCATCCAAGGTCGACAGAAGAACTTCGACCAAGTTAGGTCGAAGAACTTGAAGAGGAGGAGCCTCAACTTCAAAGATCGACGAGGCAAAGGAAGCCGAACCCCAAGTATGCCAATGCAGCATTGACTGAAGATGTTGGCATGATCGAGCCTTCGACATATGAAGAAGCCTCAAAGAGTACATAATGGAGGAAGGCCATGGAAGAAGAAATCTTTGCACTAAAGAAGAATGAGACATGGGACTTGGTACCGAAATTTGAAGAGGTACGTCCTATTTCTTGCAAATGGGTTTATAAACACTCGATCAGACAGGTCAATTGAGAGGTATAAAGCACGTCTAGTGGCTCGAGGATTTTCGCAAAAATATGGGGTTGATTATGAAGAGACCTTTAGCCTGGTGGCAAAGGTTACCACTATTCAAGTTCTATTAGCACTTACAACAAGCAAGTCATGGAATGTGTGGCAGATGGATGTGAAGAATGTTTTCCTGCATGGAGAACTCGAGCGAGAGATATACATGGAGCAACCGGATGGCTTCAAGAGCAAAATTCATCCAGAATATGTCTGCAAGCTAAAGAAAGCATTGTATGGCTTGAAGCAAGCCTCGAGAGCGTGGTATGGAAAAATTGCAGAATTCTTGTTGAAGAACGATTATAATGTAGCTCCAGCAAACTCAAGCCTGTTCGTGAAGGCAGAAGATGGAAAGGTTGTAGCTGTGCTGGTTTATGTGGATGATCTCATCATTACTGGAGATGATGAAGATGAGATATGTCGAATTAAAGCCAACCTCTCTATGTGATTCCAAATGAAGGAGCTTGGAGAACTAAAACACTTTTTGGGGCTCGAGATTGATAGGACAAAGGAAGGATTATTCCTATGTCAACAAAAGTATGCACGAGATGTCTTGAAAAAATTCGGAATGCTTGATTGCAAACCTATATCTACTCCGTTGGATGGGAACGCAAAGCTATGTGCTGAAGAAGGTCGAGAGTTAGAAGATTCGACTATGTATAGGCAACTGGTAGGCAGTCTAATTTACCTTACCATAACTCGGCCTGACATCCCTTTTGTAGTGGGAGTAGTGAGTCGATTCATGGAGAAGCCAATGAAGCCTCACTTGGATGCAGCCAAGCGTATCTTGAGGTATGTAAAGAAAACTTTTGATTTTGGGCTTTTGTATAAAAAGGGATCATCAAGTGAGTTGGTCAATCATTGTGATGCCGATTATGCTGGAGATCAACGCACACGACAATCAACTACTGAATACTCGTTTAATCTTGGATTAGTAGTAGTATCCTGGTGCAATAAAAGACAGTCGACTGCGTCTTTGTCTACAACATAAGTTGAACATAGAGTAGTAGCAATGGTAGCTCAGGAGAGCATGTGGCTAGTGCTGTTATTGGATGATCTTCATCAGTCAATAGGTTATTCGACAATATTATGTTGTGATAATCTATCCACTATAAGCTTGGCAGAGAATCTAGTTTTCCATATTAGGACTAAGCATGTGGAAGTCCATTATCACTTTCTGCGAGAGAAAGTGTTGGAGGGCGAGATCAAGATGAAGTACATCAAGACGTGATCAAGTTGCTAATATCTTCACCAAAGGTCTTGGAGCTGCAAAGTTTGAAGAGTTTCGAGCTCAGCTTGGTATGGTCGCGAGGACTATCCTTAGAGAGAGTAGTCGGTGAGGGGGAGTATTGAATATATCACCGCCTATCTCTCGTGAGTCTTCGTGTTTTGGTCGAAAGGCTGTTCAGTTTCCAACGGAAGCCATTTCGGCATATATATTAAAGTGTATTTATTACTATTTAGACATGTTGTCTTTATTACTATTTTTTTAGACATGTGTTTTCATATATCTAAGGAATGTTAAGAGTTGTGCTTTAAGCCTATATATAAACGAGTCTTGTAATCGTTTCAAAATAGAGAGTGCAAAGTTTTTTTTTCAGCAAGTAGTATATTCATCTCCTTCCTTAAAGAGCTTCTCTTGTGAGAGAGTTATCAGAGCTGTATGATTTTCGATATCCAATAATATCAAGATGAAATTGTGTGTCTTAATTGCGCCTCATCATGGACATAATACTAAAGTACAATATGTATAAACTTCAACCGATGCAACCGTCATTGAGCAAAAGCCAAGTTATGAACTCTCAAATTTAGGTATTATCCTCTCCCGATATTGATTTGAGAGTTTAATATATATATTTTTGGGGATTTAATACCCTTATGCTTTTGTCCATGTACATATACTTTGCTTTCGGTTTCAATAATGATCATAGGAGTTTTGACGTCTCGTTCAATTATGAAAGTCTATTCCTTCACATGTTAGATCTGTGTTAGATTTGTGTTTGTTCAACTTATTTTAGTTGTCTCCATACGGCGATGGTTTAGAGAAAGTTGAATCTAGGCATATACTATCAACGTCATAGTTTTTTTTTTTGTCCAGGTAGGCGCCAACCGAAGGAGAACTAGTTCGGCCTCACAAACTAGCCTCCATGTAAGTCAAGGATATCGTAAGATGGAGGGTAGAAGGACTCGAACTTGGGGTCAATCACCCAAAAGCCCAAGCCCTTGCCACTCCACCAACCTCTTGAAGGCGACTGTGTCATAGTTATTGGAGAAGGAATTTCCGGTGTATATTCATCATTGACAAAGACACAAGATACAACGATGAGCCGCTAATTATTTTGTTTGACGGATCCATTGCTCTTCAACAAGTGTGTATTTAACTTTGCTGGATTTGGTTTTACTTTTCAGTATTTTTGCAATGTTTCGATTTGTTTTGTCATGAAAATTACGCATTTCTTATATATTCTTTTGAGTAATGAATATAATTTTCTTTCAATAAAAAAAAAAAATGGAGCTTATGTGGATCGGATCTATATCCAAAGATCGCATATCCAACTAAACCAGAGTTAGTGGAATCCTTGGAATAATATAATCCCAAATCTATGGTTCCTCGGAGATAACAAAAAATATGTTTAACTCCATTCCAATGTCTCCGAGTTGGCTCGAACTAAAACGTGCCAATAAATTTACCGCAAAAGCGATATCTCGGTCTCATACATTGTGCCAAGTACATCAAAGCCCCAATTGCATTGAGATATGGTACTTCGGGACCAAGTATCTCTTCATCGATTCTCTAGGACGAAATGGATCCTTTTGGGGATCTAGAGACCTTACAACCATAGGGGTGCTCAATGGGTGAGCTTTGTCCATGTTGAAACGTTTAAGCAATCTTTCAACATATGCCGATTGATGGACGATTATTCCATTTGCTTTATGCTCAAGCTCTAGACCAAGACAAAGTTTGGTTTTACCCAAATCTTTAACTTCAAACTCCCTTTTCAAATATTCAGCAGTTTCAGCTAACTCTTCTGGAGTTCCAATTAAATTTATATCGTCGACATAAATTGCTATAATAGCAAATCCGGTTTCTGATTTCTTAATAAACACGCATGGGCGAGATAGGATCATTTTTGTACCTTTCCTTAATTAGGTACTCACTTAGGCGTTGATACCACATGCGACCGGATTGCTTTAACCCGTACAAGGATCTTTGCAATTTTATTGAGAATAAATTGCGGGGAGTGCATGCTTCAGGCATTTTGAATCCCTCGGGAATTTTCATATAAATATCAGAGTCTAATGAGCTATATAGATATGCCGTCACAACGTCCATAAGACGCATTTCCAATCTTTCAAAGATTGCTAGGCTAATGAGAAAACGAAATGTAATCATATCCATCACAGGTGAATATGTCTCATTATAATCAATCCTAGGTCTCTGGGAGAATCCTTGGGCAACTAGTCGGGCTTTATACCTGACAACCTCGTTTTTCTCATTTCGTTTTCGGATAAATACCCATTTATATCCAACGGGCTTTACATTATTGGGGATACGAGTTACAGGTCCAAAAACCTCTCGTTTAGTTAGGGAAGCTAATTCAGCTTTAATTGCTTCCTCCCACTTAGGCTAATCTTGCCTTTGATGACATTCAATAATAGATTGTGGTTCACAATCATCATCCATAATTTGATGAGCAACTGAGAATGCAAAAGCATCATCAATGATGATTTTATTTCGATCCCAAATTTCATTACAATATGTAATGGAATTCTCAGTATTCCCGGGGCTAGTGCTCCTTTCATGGGTTTGCGCCTCTTCAGGGGCAATAAGCTCTTTGGGAGCAAGCACAATGCCAGGCTCTTCTGGAGCGGATTCCTGATTCTTTCCCCTTCGTTTTCGAGGAGCAGTATCTTTTGATCCTATCAGTCTACCACACTTCAAGTGTGGGGGATTTTGATCCATTTTAGCCTGTCCTTCGAGAACAGCTATCCTAGCTGGAGCATTTGCAGCTGGAATATGATAATAATGCAAATAAACGTGCAAATGTGACATTGCACGTATATAATAGGCAAACATGGGACCATCTACAGGATGCGTCCACTAATACCATAAAATATCGAAATGGTCCACTTGGTGGTTGTATTGGTCTACAAATATCATCCTGAATTCTTTGCAAGAATAAAGGAGATTCAAAATTAACCTTTGTTATAGAAGGTTTGATAATGAGCTTTCCTTGTGAGCAAGCCTCACAATTATAATCTTTGGACAACAATACCTTTATATCCTTTAAAGGGTGCCCTTTTGTATTTTGAATTATCCTACGCATCATTGAAGCGCCAAGATGATCAAGGCGATTATGCCACAGTCCAAACTGATCAGGGCTTACCAATCTCCAGGATGTGGTAGCGTAGGTTTCAACAGCTTTAATCATGACACAATACAAACCTATAGAAGAAGCTTCTAGCTTCTCATGGATGGTCTTTAGGCCCATCTTATAAGAGGAAATGCTAATATATTCCTTATCTTGCTCATAAATAGTCTCAATGGTACCCATTACGGCGTCTGTCTTTGAATGGCTTGATTCGCACTGATCGAATGCTTAGAAACGCATTCTCAATATGCGAGATTATTGCCATTTGGCAAAATAATTGTAGCATTCCCAAACCATCGATAATCGGAGCAGGACGTGTGTGGTTGTGCGCTTCTGTGATATTAAATGCTCGAGAAAAAGTGTCTACTACAAAATATAGTATGTGTTGTTGCTATCAAGCAAACAAACATCTTCCTTTTTCTCGGTATTTTCCATTTGCATTTATATTGACAACCCAGGTGTCAAGTATCATAAAAGTTACATATTAGTTATATAGTCGAATAAAATTTCAAAAGATAAATATTATATAAGGTTCATAAGTATTTCATAAAGAACAATAAAAAAAAAAAGTAATACATTTAAAAGCGAAACAACATAAATTTCAAAGTTCAAATTATTATCACCAATCGATTCATCAAAGTAATCGGAGGTCCTCAAAGAAATCGAGACATCCAATGATGCATTTGCTGCCAGGAGCAAGAGGAGTCCTGACGGAGATATTGTTGGCCTCAACGTAGTTATGGCGGTAGGATTGATTTCAATGGCATGAGATTCACCACGCTTGCCAGTATTCTTTAAAGATGCTTGGTATAGGTCAACAAAATGTTTTGGCGTACGAGCAGTACATGACCGGTGCCGGTCGTACCACGTCGATGACAAATACTTTCATTAATCACCTTCTTTTGCTTATTCTTTTGCCATGATTCGGGCAGTTTGATTTCTTAGAGGCGGTTAAATTTCTTGCCATCCCTTCTAGGATTATATTCTTACTGCGCTTATAGCCCTTAAAATGGCGTATTTTCTCAAAGTTAGCATGTGCTTGAGGGCTGATACTTTTTGGCCGTAGTCCTAAGATCGCTGATTTTTGAGCGGCAATTCATTAGTTTCTTTCAGTGGTAAGAGTAAGGTATATTTTACCATATTCCCTGTGAGTTAAACCGAGCGATGACCTCAAACACTCAAGAGCCGGCTTCATTTTGTCTAGACTTTTTTTTTTTAATGGGAAAGAGACTGAATTACGACAATTTGCAAAATGATGACATAGGGGTACCATTCTGATCTATCATATTCCATGCTTTTCCTTTTGTTTGCTTTCTAACAAACGTTATCGTGGCCATCCACGCGTCTATCAATCCAAAAGAAGCGGTCTCCATCGTTTAATATGGC
Source organism: Eucalyptus virginea (assembly GCA_014182375.1). NCBI lineage: Eukaryota > Viridiplantae > Streptophyta > Magnoliopsida > Myrtales > Myrtaceae > Eucalyptus > Eucalyptus virginea. The sequence goes on from CM024519.1 coordinate 55,473,889, forward strand.
ATAAATCTTCAACCACTCATTTATAAAATTACTCTTTCTCTTCCTAATCTCTGGTCACAGACATTACATATCATCTACGTCAAAGGTGGATCCACCAATTATTTGAATCCGTGGCATTGAAATCTTCTTATTTACATCTTATCACGCCAATTATTGCATTTTAGAAGTCATTTCAAAACCATAGTTCGGAGATCACATTGCATGCAATTGATGGTCGATGAATTAAAAGAAGAGTTGCTCCAAAAGAGTCCATCCTCACGTGCAAGTTGCAAACGGACGGCATTACTAATTCCCCTACTCCTAATCAACTAGCAAGTTTTGTGGCCCTCCCAGATTTAAAAACTTCTTCACTAAGTTTTTATAATGAAGAAAAGTACAAATACGTGACCAAACTTGTACGAAGCGCTTTGAAAGAAATCCGTTTTCATGCTGCACTTAGAAATTGATTAGTTATATATGCTAATATATAAATTAAAGAGGACCTCCCACTTTTTAGGGATCTCAGATATTTTTCTTTCTTCCTCTAATATCCTCAAATACTTATTTTATAAATATTGTACCCATAGACATATGCGTAAGTTAATAATTTATCAATCTCTTGCATGCTTCGGTATTAAAGTTTGAATATTATATTTCTTTTATAACAGCCCTAAGAAAACTCAAATCTTGACATTTTCTTGTCTTTCCTATATACAATTTCTTTGGATACTGTTGTTCTACCAATAATTTATTTCTGCATTGATTTTTCAGGCATTTCATAATAAAATGATTTAGCTAATTGTGCATATGTCAATTTTTTACATGCACATACGCGCGAGCACATTTGCTAGTTTGTAATAGAAAAGTCAACCGGGTCCCGGCAATCCACCTGGCCCTAAGTGAATGTAAGTGAGTTTGAGTAGATTGAAAACTTAAAAACTTGCATAGATAATGATTTATGAACCATATGCTATCACAATAGATTTTTAAGGTGTGTATTCATTTTAAAGGACTCATGTGAGTCTCCGTGATGAAATATTGTGGTTGACCCTGTCACATTAACCGAAATCCACAAAAATCGAGCCTAAGCAAAGAGCGTTTGCAACAACTCGACCTAATTCAATGATCTAGGTAGTACCCATTTAGGGTGGCTCTTTGCCTATATATAAATCAAATCTCAAGACTCTTCCCATCTCATATGGGATGACTAAGAGTGTGTCAAACTTCTTACACTTAAAGTATAGACATCCTCATTAGTGATTGAGTCATTAAAGCCCGACGGAATTTTTTTTTTATGTAAAATGTGTAATTCAAATAGTTATGAATTTCATTCACAACTTGTTCAAGCTCTTTTGACCCTTCTATCATTACCCGCCCTTATTGAATTGTTATGGACTTGGTCCATCATTGAACCGCACATAAATTGCTGGGAATCCAGCTTTAGTTCCATTTCTATCTGCTGACTTGATGATGGAGGCTATATTCGAGTATTGATTATTTAGGCCGAGTCTTTAGTTAAAAATGACTCGTTTAATCATCTCAGGTGATATCCAACCCTCCTAGACAAACTAGACATGTCTCCCAAGTAACTTTACTTTCCACCTAAATCTTCATTAGCAGGCTTTCTGATCAAAATTCTTCTATGACTACCTGGACATGTCTCCTTATTCTTTTGGCCCCCAACAAAACATAAGAGGTACGAAAGTGTAAGTAACCAATCATGTACCTTGACCATGATATGAACGATAAAGACAAGAAGGAACCTTGTACGTATTGGTTTGATAGCCTCACCATTCGTGAGGTCTTCGACAGGCATTGCAGTTGATTGGGTATTCATGATTCGATGGATTTTCTGGGTAACCTATTAGCCTATAAACTATTCGAATACTATATATGCCATGGAAACTCATGCCACACGAAGCAACACTTCTTTGACCAATGAAAACGATGGAAAAAATCTTATTATTGACTTCCAACCGAAAGCTTCGAATACATATTGGTGATACTACGCTTGAGATGATGAATATTGTAATGCCCTGGGAATTTAAAGTAAAGGATAAAATAATCTCCAATAATAGTTACGTGCCCAAATATCAAATCAACTCTTTATCGATGAGATCAGCAATGAGTTGCATCAAATAGCTTTTAGTAATACTATCCACCAATTAAAGTCTCGGTTCGTGTACTCCACAATAAATTAGGGTTTTGATTCAAAAGTCTTATCGTGCAAATCTTGTCTCATCAATCATTTTCTACTAATAAATCATTAATTAAACATCTACGTTACTAACTCTTATTTGAATTAATTATCAATTTCTATTTAACTTTTTCAAATTTTTAACTTCGTTTTCTCTAGCAATTTTTTTATCTTATTCCTTCCATTTTTTTTTTTTTAACTTTCTTACCAAACTATGGAATTTACTGCCCATCACATGAGATTACCAACCTTTATTTGATGATGAAACAATTCTATTCCTAATGATGAAATCCAATAGAATGTTGTTAGGTAAAAAAAATTCAAATAAACGTCGGTAAATAGCTCAATTGAGAGTTGGTTATCCATAATTATTTAATATGACCAGAAAAGAGTTGATAAATCACTTAACTTAAATGTTAATAAGTAATATCATATAAATCCTGGTAAATTTAAGGCATAACTAAAAGAGATAAATAAAAGTTGGTAAGTTAATAAAGAAAGATCGATAAGTAACTCAAATGAGAGTCGATAACCTCAAATTGACTGTAACTTAACTAGAGAAAAAGTTGGTAAGTCACTCTAACTAAGACTAGTAATTATATTTTTTATAAAAGTTGGTAAACTTAATCCATATGATAAGACATGCAAATAAAATTTGTAAATAGTAAGAAAAGTTGCCAAATAAAAAAATCATATAAATGTTGGTAAGTAACTCAAATGAGAGTTAGTAATTTAATATTGTGAGAAAAGTTGGCCGGTCACCGTAATTTAGATTAATAATCTCTAAAAGGAGTGTGTAAACATAAGTGTTGCGCCCAAGACATAAAAATCGGCAACTTAATAGAAATGTTGGTAAATTAAGGATAACAATACAAATGTTAATACGTAAATCAAATGGGAGTTGATAACCCTATATTAGTTGGTAATTTAATCTTATAAAAGTGGTATTTAGTAAATTCAAAGTGTTGACAAGCGTTGGTAAACTACTGGCTAGTTATATAAAAAAGAAATAAATGGTCATTTTCTTTATAAAAGTTGAAAGTCACCGACATTTATTTAAATGTACCTGCAGAAAAGAACAAAATCCGTGGCACGAAATTAAAGAATTGTGCCCACTTAAAATGAAGAAAGATGCCGAGTATAACTGAGTTTGTCTTTTTACTCGTAGAACAGGTAAAACTTTTATATTGATGTACACAAATACTCATAATAATAACCCATTATACGAAAGTCTCTTTCAACTTTAATTCCTTTTCCAAAGAGGAAAAACGAAAAAGGACAAGGGGAAAAAATACGATACCTGGAGGTGGGTCCAAATAATCTTAATGAAAAACGATGTTCGGTGCCCCAGCAAAATCTAGGGTTTTTCCTTTAGGAGGACCCTCCAAAGATATGCTGTCACACTTCAATCTTTTTTAGCTCTATAAAAGAAACCATCAGCACAACCTTCAGTTCCCCCTCTTCTGCTACTTTCTTCTTCTTCCTCTTCTTTTCCTCCTCCTGTCTCAGTTCATACATCTTTAAGCTCACATTAGTACCATAGTTTGGTTGCTATCATAAATATTATTTAATTGGCTTAATTTCCTGAAAGGATCAGAGAGAGAGAGAGAGAGAGAGAGAGAGAGAGAGAGAGAGAACCATGAAAGAGAGTGGAAGAAAACAAGGAACGCTGTCGCCATGCGCGGCGTGCAAACTGCTCAGGAGGAGATGCGCTCGAGACTGCGTGTTCGCTCCTTACTTCCCAGCTGATCAGCCCCAGAAATTCGCTATCGTTCACAAGGTCTTCGGTGCCAGCAATGTCAACAAGATGTTACAGGTTTAGCTTATCATATTCCCCCATTCTATGGCTTTTGCATGCCTGACTTTCTGCTCTAATGTCCTTCCACAATTTTAGGATGAGTGAAAAACATAGGCTATCAGTATATCCAAACTCTGAATCCCCAAAATTAAAGCTATCTTACATTATGTGGAGGAAAATTACATGAACATCTATGAAACCATTATCAAAACCCCGTCTGTCTTGCAGGAAACTTCAACTTGCATACTTATCTAGAAATGAACGTAATTACAGCTCATGAGGAATTACGATACTGGTTCTTCGTTGATTTCCCTCTTCTCTGGATGCATGCACTCCCCTCTCCATAAGTGGCGGTGATTCATTTTCGTTCGTTCAATTCGGGCAAAGATCAACTTAATCAGTTGTTACGGAAACAAGAAGATCGACTGCAATGACCATATCCATTTCTCATGTCAGTTATTGTGGTTAATTTCTGTTGGGCAAAAGCTAAAGCAAAGGAGACCCCACCATTACCGAGGTTTCTCCGTCTTTTTTTTTTTATCCAAAAGGCGACTTTTTGACCAATTTCCATTTAGCATATGGGATGACTAGGCTTTAATTGTTTTAAAAGATCTTCACATCATCAAGTATAGAAGTGCTATATGCACTAAATGTTCTTTATTGTTTTTGTCTTCTTTATGCCGACGAAGTTCAAATTCGTAGATAAATTTTAAAGTAATCCTCAAACATCACGACCAAAAAAAAGTAGATCTCTGCAAGAAAAAGGAGAAAAAGAGGAGAAATAAGAAGAAATGATTTATAACTTGTATAATTTGGAAACTCGTACTTGTTAATGGAATTGATACGATTGCTAAATTAAAAGTCTTAGTGGTTAAGCCTCAGTTGTGTAAATATGATCGCTTATGGTGATTTGGAGAAAGGAAGGAATTAGGCGTGATCATCAAGGATTTCAAAGAGAAAAAGAAGGAGAGCGGACGCCTACTTTTTGTGACCATGAGGTGAGGCGCTAGCCTTTTCTTTTGGTCATGTCTGCTTATTTTCCAACTTTAGAATGTAAAAGTGGTGTGGACCGTGGAGGGCCGTTCCTGTCATTTTGCTTTTAAGTACATGATTTTACGGAGATAAGGTCGGGAAGCCACACGAAGTTTTACTCTGGTGAGTCGTTATCTGCTTGTTGGAGCATAAAGAGCAATATCACCATGAGGGAATCCAAGCCAAAAAGAAAAGTCAGTATTGCGTAATCATGACCCGACAATGACGACCTAAGTTATTGGTTTAATAATGGAGGAGCGTTTCTCAATTCGGCAGGTTAACCATTTGTATAATTTTCGGCCATTTCTTAATTACTTGTACTAATTTAGATTATATACGAATTTGCGTGTCAATTTAAGAAAATTTTGAAAGGTTTAGGAGCATTTCGGATATAGCAAACCCGAGTATTTCATCAATCGCTAACGTCACATTTATATTCTCAGGAATTACCAGAGCACCAGAGGAGCGATGCGGTGAGCTCCATGGTGTACGAGGCAAATGCAAGGATGCGAGACCCTGTATATGGCTGCGTTGGGGCCATATCGTCGCTGCAGCAACAGGTCGACGTGCTTCAGAACCAGCTCGCGCTTGCGCAGGCCGAGGTCGTCCACATGCGCCTGCAAACACCTCAGTTCCCTTCGAGCTCGAGCTCAGCCATCGTGGCCACCAACAACGATAGCTCACATTCCAGGCGGTCATATTACCCTTTGAACGGGGTTGAGCAAGCCGATGTCGAGGACTCTTTGTGGTCATGACATGAATCATTTCTGATGCTGCCTTCGCTGTTCTCATCCATTCGTATGCAGATCTTCTGATTTTCCTCACTAGCTAGCTATAAAGTCGTGGTACTTCTCATGCAGGCGATCTCTCTTAATCCCCTCGGATTTCCACCTGACATCACGGAGCATATGACTGTTCATCAGAATGTATAGCATTAGAGAGACGTTTTTTACGGGTGTTCAACTTCTCTATGATCATGTCTAAAGGTTTCATATTAAATTTTCAGAATGGCTTCATTTTCTCTCGTCTGATTTTACCCGTGTGTGCTGTTAACGAGCTGTTATCGATTATGAGGCGAATGGAGCCGAAAACATGTCCGATCTCTAGAAATGCTAAAGGTACTAAGAAGTCTTGTGGAAACTTATTTATCAAGTGATATGACAAATTTCAATCGAACGTTGAAATAATTGCGCAGACATCGAATCGGATGATAGACTTGTGTTTGGAGCATTTAATATAAAATTGCTATGTTTGTCCCTGAGTGAGATTTCTTAGTCGTGGTACACCGCGTGTCGCTCGTCTTCTCTTGTGCTTTTGCCGCTGCAACACTTGACATTAGTAAAAGCTGGATCTCGAGATCAGGTGATAAAGAGTCCAAACTCGGCATTCGAGTGCGTGCGTATTAGCTAATGATTAAGATGCATGCATGGGGAAGTTTGATGTTTTGTCCACTGCCATTGTATTTCTAAAGTGCCGATACGAACCCACGAGGCTTATATATGAAAGGTAAAGCGAGACAACAACACCATACCTAACCCAATCATGATCTCCAAGCATTGACTAGTTTATAACGGGATGTAAGGCTGGAGGGTCACCTGCGTTAGCAACTGGGGTCGAACGGATCTCAATAGTGCTCGGGAATATGAAGTTGAAAAGAGCATAACGTGGACTTACGTGGGCAAAGATTTATGCCATCAAAAGGTACTATGCATCATAATTGTCGTTTGAGGATGGGGTCCTGCGGCCGGCACGCTCCTTATTTAATTTAGTCATGAGAACGAACCGGTTTCTTACTAGGCGATGTTTTCCTCCCTCCCTCGAGTGGAGGGAAATTTCATTGAATCTTGACTTTTGATGACACGAAATAGATCCTAATATCACCTACATGATTGTAAGTTTGATTTAAATAACATGCGTGCAAAACATCCTAACAATACTACCATTGGTGCCTCGCTCTCTCTGTCTCTATTTTCCCTTTTTTTCTCCGCTGCCATTAGCCGCCTCGCCAGCCCACTGTCATTTCTGACTTTTATTCGAAGGACGAGGCAGCTAATGGTTTATAAAAAGACATTACCTAGAAAATCTGTAATACAATCACTTTCATGGAAAGAAAATCTTTTCTACAAAAAAGATAAAATTAGTTTGTCAGTTTTGAAAACTCTCGTTACACTTGCCAAAAGTACACGAACTGCTTAACTGGTCTTAACTTGATTGAGAGGCAATTTTAGGAATTGTTTTGTGGTTGAGAAATATTTTCTATAATACGCCCCCGCAAGGGAGGCGTTCCATTGCAAATGTCGATATTGGGCTGTAAATGAAGAAACTGTTGTCGTGCAAAAGGCTTTGTTAGTGCATCGGAGAGTTGATCATGAGTTGACACACTCATAATAGATCTTTATTAACCATGTCGCAAACAAAGTGATAATTAATGGTAATGTGTTTCATCTTGGAGTGAAAAATAGGATTAGTGCACACATATGTAGCACCAATGTTAACGTGATAAATACTAGGTGTGGTCGAAGAAATTTTTTTTCTAAGTTCATGCATGAGAGATTGAATCCATGTGAGCTCAGAAGCTATTGTTGAGCAACAAATTGTTGCTTTCGAGAGCATCATAATATTGGATTCTAGCCAATATAAACTATGTAGGTGGTTGGAGACTTACGGTTGTTTGGATTGCCTGCCCAATCAACATCAAAAAGTGCACAGAATGATAAAAGGGGACTACTTTGCAAGTGCATGCCAAGATTGATGGTCCATTTGAGATAATGTAAAATTTGTTTAATAGCACTCTAATGTAACTCTGTTAGTCGATACATAAATTGACAGAGCTTGTTGACATTAGGCCTTGTGAATATAAAATATTATAGAGCATCAACAATCGTCCTATATGTAGTTGCATCTATATGAGGTGACCCATCGACAAGAGTGGGAGAGCTGTCGACATATGTAATTAGGACGTGACTAATCGACTAAACTCAATGATTGCTGCATGTGGGCTTAATTTATTAGCATGTCATGTAAGAAGGCCTTATTGATGTCCCATTGTAGAATGGGCCAACCGTTTGATGAGGCCAGACAAATGACACCCATATTGTGGTGGGATTAAATGGTCATAATTAAGTCATGGCCATTGGTGGAACTCCTTGGCAACAAGTTAAGTCTTGTATCGAGCTATGCTACCAATTGAGTTTCTCCTTACTTAAACTAAATACTTGCGACCGATGGTATTATGATGAGGCTCAAGTGGTGCTAATGTAACTCTGTTAGTTGATACATAAATTGATAGAGCTTGTTGACAACAAAAGTAATATCAGGCCTTGTGAATATAAAATATTATAGAGCACCAACAATTGTCCTATATATAGTTGCATCTATATGAGGTGACCCATCGACAAGAGTGGGAGAGCTGTTGACATATGTAATTAGGATGTGATTAATTGACTAAACTCAATGATTGATGCATGTAGGCTTAATTTATTAGCGTATCATGTAAGAATGCCTTATTGACGTTCCATTGTAGAATGGGCCAACCGTTTGATGAAGCCAGACAAATGACCCCCATATTGTGGCGGGATGAAATGGTCATAATTAAGTCATGGCCATTGGTGGAACTCCTTGGCAACAAGTTAAGTCTTGTATTGAGCTATGCTACCAATTGAGTTTTTCTTTACTTAAATCAAATACTTGCGACCAATGGTATTATGATGAGGCTCAAGTGGTGCAAGTACCATGTACCATTTTCGGAGAATTGCATTAAATTTCTACCAATTGTGTGGGCATTGCTGGAATTATGGTGGAGGGGCTGAATGAAGTCTTTGAGTCCGTGTAAGGCACAGATAAAGCTTTAGTGTCTCTAATGTATCTGCACTAGGGGGAGTTAAATTGGTGTTTTCCATAAAAGTTGTGAGGCCATTCAAATGTTGATACGAAACTTCTTCAATCATTGAACTCGAAGCATTTGATTGACTATGTGCAGTATGGCTTAGCTGTCTATTGTTAGAAGAGGGGACTGAACTGCATATCTAAAAAAAAAAAATGAGATGGTGCATGGGTACTCTGACGTGGTGGAGCCAGGGGATTGAGAATAAGTAAGACGGTGCGTGGGTGGCCCATCACACGCCTTCTCTCGTTACTGGGCTCTTCTTCGACTCCGGCCCAAATATGGCCCACCGACATCAGCCCAAAGGCCCGTTGAGCTCGCGCGCGAAACGGAAGCCCAGAGGCGCGGCCCAAACCGAGAACCCGTCGATCATTAGGGTAAACGAGGGAGACGGACGGAGGAGGGGTTTTAGCAAAGTTGCCTATTTGCTGGCCAGCAGAGAATCAAGAATCCGGAGAGCATCACCACCACCACCACCACCACCACCGCCTCATCTTCACGCGTACAGCAACCGCACTTGGCGTCGGCCTCCCGCCCCAGGAGGAATCTCTCCCTCTCCATCTTCTCTGCCTCCGTTCCACGGAGGCCGTCGACATGGTACGTTCGGTTCCGTCGTCGCTCGTTGCCACGTTTTCTTTGGATTGCGGGGGTTGGATCCGCTTCGGTATCGAATGATCTCGTGCTCATTCGACGGGCGATTGGGTTTTTATTTTCTCTGTTTGTCGAACGTAATGCATTTTGATCGTACAGTCTCAGCAGCCGGATAACAAGCCCGAAACCGTGGAGGACTTGGAGAGAAAGAAGAAGAAGGAAGAGAAGGTCTCCCTTCTTTCTTTTTTTTTTTTTTTTTTTTCGCCTTTTTGCAAATTCAGTTACTCGTTCGTTCTTTTTCCCCTCCCCTTTGTGTTGTGCATCGGACCTCATTCGAGTAGTGATTGAGCGCGGCGAAATGGGACTGGAAGGGAGTTCGATCTTGTTTCGCTCGCGACCCACGAGTTGTTGCAAATTGCATTCCGCTTCGCTCTTCGTTGCTCATCCCGCCATTCGTGCGAATGTGCTTATCCATTTGATCCTTCGGCTTTGCCGGATCGAAAAGGCTGTTCATTTGCTTAAGTGAGAATACTCTCTCTTAGTACGTTGCATTTTGATTTTGTGTTTGAAGGCAAGAGAGAAGGAACTGAAGAAACTCAAGGCTGCTGAAAAAGCAGAACTGGCTAAACTTAAGGTATCTATTATTGCCCGACAGAGTTCTTGCTCATCGTATTATCGATCATTTGCAGTTGCTCTCATGCGTGATCGTTCTTGCTCTGGTAGCAAGTTTTCGGTGTTGGGGGTTGATCATTTGTCTGTTGTCTCGTGTGGGGTCTTTTTAATGCCATTCACACTTTTCAAACTGGGGGGTTGATATTTTTTGTCGTGTTATTCTTTGAAGGCTCAACAAGGTGCCAATGCCCCTAAAAAGAGTGCAAAAAAGAATATAAAGCGAGATGCAGGTGAAGAGAATCCGGAGGATTATGTTGACCCAGAGACCCCTCTTGGTGAGAAGAAAAGGCTATCCAGCCAAATGGCCAAGCAGTATAACCCAAGTGTCGTTGAGAAAACGTGAGAATTTAATTTCTTTGTTTTTTACTCTAGATTTGACTTATTGTCGTGTCTTAAGATCTATTCTCAGGCCAACTTCTTGTTGATTTAGATGGTATGCATGGTGGGAGAAATCAGGCTTCTTTGTGGCAGATGCCAGCAGCCCAAAACCGGCATTCGTAATTGTGAGTATGTTTTACGTCTGGAAAGTTCTTTACAGCATAATTAGGATTCTATTACATCTTCTTGTTTGCAACTTGATATGAGTGACTGACTGGGGTTTTCTAAGATTGAATGCAGTGAGTTTGTGTTCACTAGTTTGGCTTCTACTGCAGAGTCTATTAATGCAATTACTAATAGTAGACTTACTAATAGTAGACTTCGCTTTTCCAATGTGCCTTCTGTTCTTTTCAAGGTTTAAGATGGGTGGTTTTTTATTATCGAATCCCTATCCATTTAACACCATGGACCTTTATAAATGCCTAATAGTTGGAGGAACAGCTTTAGCATGGAGGCAGTGTCATTAGTAAATGGTACCCAGGATAGGTAGATGGTAAAACTACAATGGAAAAGGCAGAAGGTGAAAATAAGAAAGAAAGCGTCTGTAGTAGTGTGTCTTGATTGTCTTTTAGGTGTGTGAATTTTATGTACCAAGTGACTTTTCTGGTTTGTTCTACTGAAAGTATCATTCTTGCTTCTTCTTACTGCTAAAATATGTAGATGATCTCGAATTGGATTGAATCGTCATTTGCTTGTATACTTCTTTTTTGTTCCTAATGTGTTGATATTTCTATCTTCTTGTGAATGTGGCTTAATATGAACTAATTGGGCTATTACATTCTGGGATGTAAAACTGTCATTGTATATTTATCAAAGTGCTTTACGGGGAGTTGTGCTGCATTTTCAATTTTTCCACATGGAAAATTGTTTTGTAGATTGGAAAAGTATTAGCCTGCAATCTCAGCATATTAATCTCTTTCCTAAGTTTTGTTTTGCAATATGCTTCTCATCATGCAGGTCCTTCCCCCTCCAAATGTGACAGGGGCCCTACACATTGGGCATGCCCTTACCTCTGCTATACAGGTTGCGTCACTGTTTATGCAAGTCTCTTCTTGCTCATTCATGAAGACTAAGTACATCCTTCATGTCCACATTGTCATCATGTGCAGGACACCATTATCCGTTGGAAGAGAATGTCTGGATATAATGCCTTGTGGGTTCCTGGAATGGATCATGCTGGGATTGCAACACAGGTGATGTTGCTATCATCTTCTACTTTTTTAACGTTCAGATGGGATATTGGGGTTACTGTGGCAGGTTGCCTGTTCAATCATCACTTATTGCAAGAACTTTGGTTGCCAATAGCTCAATGTAGAAAAAGCCAAAACTGTTGTCAAGACCTCATCTTTTTATGTCTATTTTTGCTGTCATAGTACATGACCTTGATAATTCTTTCTACCTTTGCCCTAGAGTTTTGGCCTTTTACCCTGTTCTGTTCCATGAGTATCTTAAGCTTGGTTATCATTTGGTTGGATTGGAGTGGACATTCTGATCATCTGAAGAGACTACTAATATGGCTTCTGTCTGATCATCTGTATGGTTGGACGACCGTATTAGCATCACTTCATTAGATGTGTGCTTGTTGATAGTGGAGACACTGCACACGAGGTTGCAACCATGTCGATATTGGGGAGGAAAATTGTCATGATGGGACCCTAATTAAAATGTTTATACCAATTGCGTTGGTAGTTGTCATTGGGGTAGGGTGCAATCAGTTCAAAGTCTTATCCTTTTACTGCTATGCTAGCATTTATTTAAACATTTCAATTGAGCGAGTCATGTCTAGTTAATTCAGGCAAATGTAAGTTGGAAAAAAGTGAGTTTAAGGCTTCCTGCAAAATGTAGCGGATGTCACCAACATCATTGAATAGTTTCATAATATTCTGCTATATATTGCAAGATTTCATGAAGTGAGATCCATGTTTTCCCTGGATGTGGTCATTTTGGCAAGTACAGGATCTGATGACATTCTCATTTTTCCCATTATATAGATTTTCTAGTTTCATAGATCTGGTATGTAGGAAACATTATAATTGGAATTCTTGCCATTTATCCAGTAAATTCATCATATACCCACAATTACCAGCAGTATATCGTGGTGATATTATTGAGATGACAATGCTAGATCTTAACATGCACCACTTGAGGCAACGGAATTCGTCATCTTTCCTTTTGGCATGTACCATCTTAATAAATACCACCTTAATCGCTTTTATCTAAATAAGAAAATAGTCATGTTTGGTCAGTTTTGTGGTTCTGGTTGAAATTGGAGGTTATTTCACTATGCTGAGATGGTTTTGATGGAATTTTTTGCAGGTTGTTGTGGAGAAGAAGCTAATGCGTGAACGTCGTTTGACAAGGCATGATGTTGGTCGAGAGAAATTTGTGTCTGAGGTGAAATTCCTCTTGCTAATTGGACCTTTGTTGGTTGTACTTCACTGTCCACATGGAAGACATTGTGCTTGATGAATCTATTTGTTGTCTGGTTGTGACTAGGTATGGAAGTGGAAGGATGAGTATGGTGGCACTATATTAAGGCAGCAACGTCGTTTGGGTGCATCACTTGATTGGTCCCGTGAGGTAACTTTTTTAAATTCATGAATCTTGTGATGAGGTTTTGGACTGGAATAGATTGTGCACTTGAGTTTGAAGCTGATGAAGACATTAGTGTCAATATCTCAGTTTACCTCTGGTGATTTATTGACTAGAAACTTATTATCCTGAAATATCTGTTGTTCCTTTCTTTCTTTTTTTTTTAAAGTGCTTTACAATGGATGAGAGAAGATCAAGGGCTGTTACTGAAGCATTTGTTCGACTGTACAGAGATGGTCTTATCTATAGGTATTTGAGAAATACTTTTTCCAGCCTCTTTTCTTCTCCTGTTGTTCTCTGCTTTTTTCTACTTAGTAACACACTGTCTGCATGTATTTTTGGTACAATAATGTCAAAAAAGTAATGGGTTTCTTATGGGAACTAGTCAACTGAACAAACATTCTATGATTCTGATGGTTGATTGTCATCAACTGGATGTATAGCTACCATGTTTTAACATATTTACTGTGAGATGTTCGGTATCATTCTTTTGATGTACCTTTTGCTTTTCTCAAATATTGAGGTTTACCTCTTTGATTTTTATAATGACCAGTATTAACAAATTGGCTAGCAGATTTGCATATTAAATTTTATATTTTTTTAGAACTTCTTTTTACATTTTCAAAGTAGTAAAATAAATTTGCACATATGTTCAAATCTTAGGAGGTATGTTTTATATTTGCATGCTCATATTTTTAATTAAGATGGCTGCTTTTTATACCTTCTTTGTGCAGTAGAATTCTCTTCATGTTCAATTGAATCAATTGAAAATTTTGTCAGGGATATCCGCCTAGTGAACTGGGATTGCATCTTAAGGACCGCAATATCGGATATTGAGGCAAGTGCTGCCTTATGATTGCATAGTCATTTAATGTCATTTTCCATTGCTTAGCTGGATGAATCTGTTTGTAGGTAGATTATGTGGATATCAAGGAAAGAACACTTCTAAAGGTTCCAGGCTATGAAAATCCTGTGGAATTTGGAGTTTTAACATCCTTTGCCTACCCACTAGAGGAAGGCCTGGGAGAGATAGTTGTTGCCACAACAAGGGTGGAGACAATGCTAGGTGACACTGCTATTGCAATTCACCCTGATGATAAAAGGTATACTCATCTGCATGGAAAATATGCAATTCATCCGTTTAATGGAAGAAGACTTCCCATTGTCTGTGATGCAATCCTTGTTGATCCAAGTTTTGGTACTGGTGCTGTTAAGGTACAATTTTGACCGATTGCAATTGTAAGCCTTATATGTCTGTTCCTACGATAGCTTTTATACCCTGTTCCATCTTTTTCAGATCACCCCTGCACACGATCCAAATGATTTTGAGGTTGGAAAGCGTCACAGTCTTGAATTTATCAACATTTTTACTGATGATGGGAAAATAAATAGCAATGGTGGTTCGGATTTTGTTGGCATGCCACGTTTTAAGGCCCGTCAAGCTATTACTGAGGCACTGCAGCAAAAGGTACTATTATATGCACTGCACAATAGATGTTTCCAGTTATTTTGTAGGTTGTCATGGTTATACAACTCTCAATTTTGTTGATTTTAATTTATTTATTTATTTATTTTGACTTCTAAGATTTGTTTGACTTCTTATCACTTGTTTGATGTGGTTAATTCCTCTGTAATTATATTGGGAGAGGCAAATTTGATTGAATCTTTGAAGCCCACAGAGTCAGGTATTTTTTATATCAACATTTCTGGGTCTGCAACCAAATTTTTCTGAACAAATGGAACGGGATTATCAGTATTACATAGGCATATTCAAGTTGCCAAAGTTGTAGAGGGAGGAATCCATTATAAATCGTCTTCCCTTAATACACATGCATCTGTAACTTATATAGACTAACCATCAGTTTTTCTGTCATGAGTTCTTCAGAACTCAACTCGCATTGAAAGTCACGAGTCAAAGTCCATCACAGCTTCTCCCATACAAAGAATGGGGTATGTACTAGATGATGGGGCAGTTCCATCAAACCCATGTGATGTATTAGAACGGACCTGTTTCTTGCAACATTTTATCAAGCTCCTGGGCCTGTCATCAGACAACACCCTTCCTACATCACCATGCCCTCAAACCCCAGTTGGAGATGTCTTGCCCAGCTGGAACTCCTAAATTGGTTAGTAAAATGGGTGTAGTGGGGGAGATGCCTGCTGGGCTTGCTTCTTATGTAGATCTGTTCAGAAGCTTGACCATGGACTAAGGCTGTATACTGAAACAGTTGCATCCTCAAATTGAAGATATTGGCAATCGCCTAACTTTGACAGAGTCTTAAACAACCGATATGTCATTTGACTTTCCATGCACTACATCTTTAATCTCTTTTATTGGATGATATGGTTGACTACATGATGTAGGACAATTAGTCCCGATGAAGAATAAAGCTTTAGGCTTCACACCCAAAGCTTCCTAAGCATCACACCTAGGGTTTCTTAAGCATCATTGCATCACACAATCCCAAAACAAAGGATTGCCAAATTCAAATAATCATCAACTCTATTCAAAAGAAAGAATTTCAACCTCATACGTAGACCTCTCTAATGTACTATTTTAGTCAAAATAGTGAACCTGATATATCAAAACTAGGAAATGCATATCCACTACCAGCTAGGAAAAGGAAACATTAAATTTTATTCCATCTAGGAGAAGGAAACATTTCAAGATCCTAATAGACTCCAATCACGTAAGAAGATTCCTGATTAATCAAATAGAAAAAACAACACACTTCATTTGGCGCGCTTTTGTAAGTCTTCAGAGGCTGTTCCCATTGTCCTTCATCACTAGTCAGCTTTCAATTTGGTTGGAGAATGCCCTGGCTATTTAGGTTGAACTCAATCCTATTGATGTTGGTGTGAGGTTAATGCGCTTTGTCACACAAGACAAATACTTCTACAAAACTCTGGATCTTTGACTTTTTCTCTGCTTTACACATCGGTACTCCAGTGCATTTCTCCCTCTGATTCGGAATAATATTGACGTGGATGCTTAGCTTATACTCTTTTACATATCCCTTCTTATTCTCTCCAGCATGTCCAGTTGTTGAGCTATTTTATTTGGATGCTTTTAGGGACTATATAGAGGTTCCAAAAACAATGAGATGAGGCTTGGAGTTTGTTCAAGGAGCAATGATGTTGTGGAACCATTAATAAAGCCTCAGTGGTACGTGGATTGTAATGTTATGGCGAAGCAAGCTCTTGATGTAGCAATGGATGCTGAGAATAGAAAGCTTGAAATCATCCCTAAACAGTATGCTGCCGATTGGAAAAGGTGCTGTCATCTCCTCTACAGTATCAGGAACCATGTCTATGAAGTGCTTGCTGTTTATTTTTCCACCCAATATTTTACTCTGATTTGCTTGCTGTTGTGATGGGCTAATCATGAAACCATGTTTCCTCTGATAATTTTTCCCTTTGGTTAGCTCCTAGCAATTTGCATAGATGCAGGCTATTTTATGGGTAAAAACTGGTTCCTCATTTTTGGACAGTGTGGTTATCAATTGTCTGATGTCCATGTGTTTTAATGCATTTCATTTGACTGTAAGCGTTTTTATGAAGTTATAGCAAGTGTTTTTGAACTAAAGAAATGTTTCAACATCCCAGATGGCTTGAGAATATACGCGATTGGTGCATTTCGAGGCAGCTATGGTGGGGTCACCGGATCCCTGCATGGTATGTCACGTTGGAAGACGATGAACTGAAGGAACTTGGTGCTTATAATGATCACTGGATAGTTGCTAAAGAAGAGAGTGAAGCTCACAAGGAAGCCAGCAAGAAGTATGCAGGGAGGAAATTTGATTTGTGCCAAGATCCTGACGTGCTTGACACCTGGTTTTCATCTGGCCTTTTTCCGTTATCTGTTCTTGGATGGCCAGATGATACAGAAGATTTGAAGGCATTTTATCCTACTTCTGTCCTTGAGACTGGTCACGATATTCTCTTTTTCTGGGTTGCCCGAATGGTAATGTTGGGAATTAAACTGGGAGGAGACGTACCTTTTAGGAAGGTGAGTAAAATCCTCTTCCAGCTCATATGACTTACTATTATCAAATGAAGATATGGTGCTAAATTTACGATAATTGTTCTTTTATTTTCCAATAGCTCAGCTTCCTAGCACTGGCTCTGCAGGAGATTTCTTTCCAGGAAAATGCCTGGATTGAGCTCCTCTCTAAACCTGGTAGAAATGTGATGTGTCTATCGATTGGCGTTTAGTTTGATTCTTCAGAAATATCCTTTTGAGTTCTTGGTTGAGACTTACCTAAAACTGCATTGTAACACAAATTTCCAGATTAACTTTCCCTAGAGGATCTGGAAAACTTGAACTGCATAAGGATTGTGAGTGATATGAATATATAGTATAAATGCTTGAAAGCAACAAGCTTGTTTCTTTGTTGTCATAGACACTCAGAAATTTGCATGGATGGTTATTTTCTGTCAAATGTTGATGTGACTCTTGCTTTTGTGACTAACTTGTTGAGTCCCCGTTGTCAGCATCTTAATAGTTCTAGTTGGTATAGTCAAGAGTCAACACTCAGTCTGATTGCTGTGTGATTAAAATTTAATGAGCTGCTACAGCTTGGGAAATGAAGAGTTTTTGTCTGTGCTCGTGGAATTCTTTTCTGCTATAATTATGGTTTGATCCATGATTTGTCTTTGCAGGTTTATCTACATCCCATGATTCGCGATGCACATGGACGAAAGATGTCTAAGTCTTTAGGAAATGTCATCGATCCACTTGAAGTAATTAATGGTGTAAGCCTTGAAGGTCTTCATAAGAGATTGGAGGGGGGCAATTTGGACCCTAATGAGCTGGCTGTTGCAAAAGCAGGACAGGATAAAGACTTCCCCAATGGTATTGCTGAATGTGGTGCAGATGCTCTCCGATTTGCACTTGTCTCTTACACAGCTCAGGTTCATGCTTTTTGCCCGCCTATTTGACCTTGATATAGTACCTACTGTCTATGGGACTTAATGTCATTCTACAACTGCTAAGTTGCAATTTCAGTAAAATCTCCTTTGTATTTCTGTGTTAACAATTTTTCCCATCTCCTTTTCTAGTCTGATAAAATAAATCTGGATATCCAAAGAGTTGTTGGCTATCGTCAATGGTGCAACAAATTGTGGAATGCCGTTCGATTTGCTATGAGCAAGCTTGGAGATGATTATGTTCCTCCCGTGGAAGTTCATCCAGAAACTATGCCATTTAGCTGCAAATGGATAATATCTGTGATGAACAAGGCTATATCGAAAACAGTATCATCACTAGATTCGTATGAATTTTCAGATGCAGCCACTACAGTGTACTCATGGTGGCAGTATCAGTTCTGTGATGTTTTTATTGAAGCAATCAAGCCCTACTTTGCTGGTGAGGACCCAACCTTTTCCTCTGAAAGGAATTCTTCACGAGAAGCTTTGTGGCTATGCCTGGAAACTGGGCTACGGCTGCTTCATCCTTTCATGCCTTTTGTCACTGAAGAATTGTGGCAGCGGCTGCCTTCATCGCAGGGCAATCAGAGAAAAGAATCCATAATGATATGCGATTACCCATCCTATGTGGAGGTAAATCTAGGTTGATAATCTAATGAAAGTTCGTTTTTGACAGTGTAATTTTTATATGCCATTATATATTATAACTGGGACAAACCACACTTGTGATTCTATTATAAATCTATGATTCCAAGGATTGGATTTAAAATTCAATGAGTTGATTATCACTGTGATTTTCTTTTTTGTGCAGTGCTGGACAAATGATAGGGTGGAGCTTGAGATGGATCTTGTTGAGTCCACGGTAAAATCTCTTCGGTCACTAAGGTCAGGGGTGCTTACAAAACACAAAAATGAAAGGTATGGGTTTGCCTTTTCTCCATTTTGTTTGCTGCCGTGTATTTGCTATTATGCGATACCATCATTCATTTGCTAGGCTGATGTCGTACTTGGTCATCCTAATAGTAAAGGTCCACTGAGTTTTTGATTTATTTTTCCAGCTTTGATCTGAGGTCTTTGTTTTGTTTTCCTGTATCTTCTCTCCCCTGGAGAATTAAGATAACATGCTTCCTTCCTGGGTATCTTATAACTGTTAAAGGTGCTGCTTGAAGTTTGTAGTGCTTGCTTACCATGCACTGCGACTTTGGGGAATCCCATCACTATAGCACCTTCATTCCACAAACGTGTGCTTAGGTGAACATGTGGCGATAGAAATTTTAAAGTTGTCAAAAAAGGATCTATCAGGTGAAATGGACACATACCTAGCCGTTTACCTGGGGGTCTTACCTGATCAGTATTAAGTCCTCGGATATATTCCGAGTTAGGAGATTTTCTATAAAGGATTATCTAATCTGCTAGGTTGTTTAGCTATTTCAATTCTCTCATGCGTTCTCTTAGGTACCTATGTTATAATAGTCCAGCTCTGTGGGGTAAAAAGATCTCAAAATAAGATCAACTGAGTTCGCACTTAATGATTCGTATGTTTTATTGTTTCTTTGTTTATTACCCCTTTTTTCAGGTTACCTGCTTATGCGTATTGTCAAAATGAGGAAGTTGCAGACATCATTAAA
The DNA here is from genome assembly GCA_014182375.1 of Eucalyptus virginea. NCBI lineage: Eukaryota > Viridiplantae > Streptophyta > Magnoliopsida > Myrtales > Myrtaceae > Eucalyptus > Eucalyptus virginea. Next base: position 55,493,568 of record CM024519.1, read on the forward strand.
AGCCATCAATTGGAGATTGTGACTCTTGCTTCTTTATCATCATTAGAGGTACGGTGTGTTTCATTTTTAACCTGTGAGTAGAGGTGGCAAAATGGGTCACTTGTTTTTTGACAAAAAGTAGTTAAATGGGTTTAACAATTAAAGATTTTGATAGGTGGGTCTTAAGTGGGTTTTAAATGGGTTGGATTTAGAACTCATTTTCACCCAAAACCTCACAATCTCTCTCTTCTCTCTTTAACTTTATAAAAATATTTTTTTATAAAAATCGAAATTATAATTATTATTTTATTTTAATTTTTTTTTTTTTTTTTTTTCTTCTTCCTCCGGTCGCCTGGCACGGCGATAGCCGGGGACCAGCTAGGCGAACCTCAAGCTCGTTAGCGTTGGGTGAGGTGGAGGCTCGAGCCTCATTGATCCGGCGAGACTTGAACTCCCGGGTCGGGCGAGGCTCGAGCATTGCCAGATTTGGCGAGGGGCGAGCTTGAGCTCGGATTTGGCGAGGCGAAGGCCTTGCCGACTTTCGATGAGGCTCGAGCCTTGCCAATTTGGCGAGACTCAAGCTCGTTGGCATCGGGTGAGCTTGAGGCTCGCCTGTGGTCGGCCGCTGGCCAAAAAAAAAAAAGAAAAAGAAAATCATATTTAAAAAATAAAAATAAAAATAATTAAAATTTTAATTTAGAAAAAAATAAAAAATAATTAAAATTCGATTTTTAAAAATAATTATTTTAAAAATTATAAAAATTGTTCATTAAATTTGTGTTGTATAAAACTATTTTAGCAATACCATTTATATATATATAAGAAATAAGCTTTCTTAAGTTTAGTTAAATGGGTCGGGTATGGGTAAAAAATTTTGCATTGCAATAAATGGGTCATAAACGGGTTAAATGAGTCGAACCATTTATGACCCAAACCCCACCCGTTTAATGGGTCTACCTGTGAGTGCTCATTACCTTTTAAATATGGTTCACCATTTCATCTTAAGCTTAGTTTGTTGTCAAAAAAAAAAAGTCTGGCAGTCTTTCTTTTTAGGGTCCAAAGGATGACTTGCCTCTAATCATTATTGTTCTTGAATGTTGTTTAGCTGCCCATTGGGGATAAAAATCTAGTCAATATGATGAAGATCTGTACCTTGACAATACTTTTAGTCCTACTGTATAAACTTGCCAGGGTTTCACTGCTTAATCTTTAGGTCAAATGCTTCAAATATTAGTTGTTAATTTTGTAAAATGCCTCTTGTTTTCCTTTGGTTCAAGTGATGACTTCACTGTTAATGGACAGGTTTTGCTGAGTGAAAGAGATGTTGCTCCAGCAGGATGTGCTTTGGAGAATGTTAATGAAAATCTCAAAGTGTATCTTAAGGTTCAAGGAAATCTCAATGCAGAGGCAGAACGTGAAAGGATCAAGAATAAGATGGAAGAGATTCAAAAGTAAATCCACTGAAAATGGAGGCGTCCACATCTATCTCTGTGATTGCACGTGTGTTTGAATGTGTGTACTGTGCGCATGTGCATGCTTGAATCTAAACAGCACTTGGCTTGAAAAGTTACTTTTAGCAGCTCAGAAGTATTTGCACACATCAACTTGTCTACCAATAGCTTATCAGAACTAATGTGCATGCACACATCAACTTGTCTACCGATAGCTTATCAGAACTAATGTGCATGCTCCTTTTAGCCTCAATAGAACTTATTTGTTAGACAAGAAATGTTCATTTAAAGAATCTAGTTGTGTCCTATGATAACTTTACTGAGAGCTGGTATTTCCTTCTCCCCTATTATTTCCGTGTGAGCATCATTTCTAGGAGAAGTCCCATGGTGTTTCACTTGTCCTTGACCTCATCTATCCACCTGGTGTCATCAATTGTTATGGTGATGCATGTTATTTTTTATTTTTCTTGTGAATTGGAGCTACTTTTGGCAAATTTTCATATAAGAAAGCTTGTTATTACCTTGGTTCTCTAGAGTTTTATTGAACCTTGAAGATATGGCTTGATTACATGGCTAGGATCTAATAACTTGGTGTGACTTGTCTACTTATGCAGGCAGCAAGAGAAACTTAAGAAGACCATGAATGTATCTGGCTATGAACAGAAGGTCCCGCTTCATATCCAGGAAGATAATGCTACGAAGCTGGCTACGCTCATCCAGGAATTTGAATTTTTACTGAGGGAGAACTCAAGATTAGATGCTGAATTGATGGATAACAATTAAACAGCAGGTTTTCTCATTCTTTACTGGCCCTGGACTGCTTGATGGCGACATGAAGTTTGATACAACAAAAAGCAGAAAAGGATATTCTGAGGCTTCTATGACCTTGAAGCCCCAGCTAAGACTAGGAAATGTTGTTCCAAGTGATTTGTTTGGTTGTTCTGGAGGAGTTCTTTGGGACGATATACTGCCGTTGGGCCTTATATCTATATAATGATTTCTTGTTTCCATGGTACGAATTGATCTCGCTTATTCAAGGGGGGAAGTGCGTTTGGATGCTGCTTGATCTTTTTCAAATCAGAGAGGATGCGCTTGCAATTGAATCCTTTCAAATGTGACGCAAACTTATGGCTTTGCTGCAAGGTTTCCGAGGTGTATGATAACAGGCATGCTTGCAAAAGTGCATTTGCCTTCGATCCGACTTCAACATGGCTGCTTAGACTGATCTTCTGAGCCAGTTCTTACCTCATTAAATGGGTATTGGCCTACCAAAATTCCACGATGGATATGCTCGATTACCTTCAGATCAATGTGGTAATGAGGTGTAAATTATCTCATGACTTTTCTAATAATTTTACCAATCAAATTAGTGTTTTCAGAAACTTCGGTCCGTAATGAACGCAATTGTCTTGATCGAACGAAATACCGTTGGTCGATCGCATACTTAATTATGGTAGGTGTGGGGCCAATTTTCTAGGTCAAGTCCCATCATGAAAAATGTGAGAATTTATTGGTTCTAAAGCTGCCACGTCGAAAAGGATGTTTGACTGCTTTCCACTTCGCAAACCAAAGTTATCCACCACCTCGCTCGTACGCACAAATATCCGATGTCGGAATAGCCCCGGGAAGCTCTATACTAAGATGATTTAGTTAAATTTCAATTAGGAGCTAAGAGAATATTCAGTAACTCAAGCATATATGTTAGCGATTCACTCACCAAAAGCCAGCACTTCTTGTTTATCCCGGGGCCTAAGGGCCACGCAGTCGAGAACTCTACCCCATTGCCAGCTGAATAAAGATCCATATTCATTCCTCACAAATGATTCACGGTGAGTGAATTGCTCCTAAATTACTGAATATTCTCTTAGCTCCATATTCATTCATCAAAATTATTCATGGCGAGTGAATTGCTCCTGATTTACTGAATATTCTCTTAGCTCCTAAATTGAAATTTAGGAGCTAAGAGAATATTCAGTAAATCAGGCATATATGTTAGCAATCCACTCACCAAAAGCCAGCACTTCTTGTTTATCTCGGGACCTAAGGGCTACGCAGTCGAGCACTCTACCCCATTGCCAGCTGAATAAATAAACATCCATATTCATTCATCACAAATGAGTCATGGTACCAACGTTCATGCACATTGGCAGAGTGAACCTACTGATTATGGGTATATATGAGAACTTTCCAGCTTTGATGTACCTCGACAGTGTTGGTTTAGAGCATGAACTTTGTTTCATTTGGTGACCGAAATCCATAAAACACATGATATTGTAATGAACTACATAAGAGTATGGAACCCCATTATTTTTGGTTTAAAGAAAAACCTTTGAAGAGAAGCTTAATATAAATATCGTTGGTCCTTGCGGCAAGGGGGTTTGGGGGAGGGGGGGGGGTGGGGTGGGTGTGGTTAGGGGCACATTTTTGCGATGAGACTTGCAGTAAACGTTCCTCCCTACATTGCACACTCTACAAATTTACTGCCTGAGGTGGCATTGCACAAGCAAACTACGATGTACACAGACAACAGCAAACTATGGAAAGCAGCGATACCAAAATTGGCCTTCCTTCCTCTTAGCTTGACTAACCGCCCTTGAAATAATAGTGAGTTGCAGAGAAAGTATAGTCCAGTGAATATGAGCGACAGTTGGTGATGAGCAATCCCCAGTATGACAATGATATATATATCAGCTCCTGCAGAGTATGAATTTATTGTGTAAATAGCATTCATTAAACTCCAAACAGAGACAAGTGAACTTTTAGTTATGGGATAGCAAAAGAGAATCATAAAACCAATTATCTTTCCTAAGTAAAAATAACTTTTGGAATTCAGTCATTCCCATCAACAAACAAACTTCAGAAAAAGGTGGATTTTACACACCAAAAGCAACTTATGCTTAAATAAAATCCAACCATCAAATCACTGTATGGAATGGCGGACTTCTTTGGTAACAGAAAAATCACCTAAAGAAAGGTTGGTCAAAGACTTGCAGAAAAAATGCAGCAACAGCACCCAGGGGAATTAAGAAAGACAAGCAGCAATACCAAGGATGATTTTATATGCTTTGCAGAGTGCTATCGTGTATGAATTCATTAAATGCATCGGTAAAACGATATATATATATATACACATCAATTTGGAATTCCTATTTGCATCAAATATAACTTCCTCCAAATTTTGGGTACATGGCTAGTCCACCATACGTGTTCAAGACCAACTTTGACAGGGCTGGAGTGAACTTTTTACAGTTAGGTAGAGAAGCAAAAGTACCTTTTATTATGTCAAGTAAAGATTTTCTCCTCACCTAATTAACATTGCGGTTAAGCAATCCCTGGAATGACAAATAGAGATCTTTGTTGTCAGTCCCAAATATTTCCTCTGCTTTCCTCAAAGTTTCCTGGAAAGATGAGTATAAACCACATCAGTTCACAATATCTGAAAGCTAACAAGCCAATCTCAACAATTAAAGAGATTGTTTTCTCTAAGAATGTCACCTCTCGAGTTTGCTTTTGAGCATTAAGCTCCTTAATGTTTGCCAAAAAAGCACTGAATTGCTCATACGATAGACGAGTCCTGCATTAACCCCAATACCAAACAGAGCGTAGCTTCATCAGAAATGTCGCAATACTATAGGTCTCTCACTCAAATCAAAGTTGCAATGGAGTTGGTGCAAACGTACCTTGCTTGACGAAAAAATTCTTTTCCATCAATTCGAGGAGTGCGACCTACGGTAATTTTTAAAGGAAGATGCACTCAGTTGCCCGCCAAAGGAACACAATATTCTATAGCTAACATAATCTACACTGGTGTTGGCCTATGTAGCACTGACATGGACACGCGACATGCGACATGACACGATATGCACGACACGCCGACACATCATTTCTTAAAAATAGAGAATTTCGACACGTTCCGACACGTTATATATTAAATATATTTTTTATAAATACATAAATAATAATAATAATAATAATAATAAAAAATAACCTAGAATTAATTTACACGAAAAATATAAATAATATCATTCATTATTTTAATTTGTTACAATAATACATAAAACTTAGAGGAAAAAAACATTGTTTAAAGAAAAATGCTGAAATGATATTTTCAAATTTATTTATTTATCATATATAGCATTTTTTATTACTTCTTTCATAGTAAAAGACTTTTAAAAAAACTAAAACAATTATAAAAAACAAAACTGAAAAAAAAAAAAAAATTGACCCCGTGCGTGTATATTTATAGCAATTTTATTACTTCTTTTATTACTTCTTGTGTATATTTATATTTTGACCCTCAAGTATTAGAAATTTTTAAAATTGACCCCGTGCGTGTCGAATCGCGTGTGTTACGGACTCGCGTGTCGAGCGTGTCGGAGAGAGTTGACCACGTGTCGGATTTTTCAACACTCGTTGACCGCGTGTCGGAGCGTGTCAGACACGTGTCGGACACGACACGAAGGCTTCCGGAGAGTGTCCGTGCTACATAGGTGTTGGCTTATACAAGAGGAAAAACAGCATTGAAGTGTTGGAAAGAGAATATGGCTCAACAAAAGTATACAGTAGAAGACAAACACAGTCAACAAGCAGATCTAAAGTTCAAAATTATGAAAACAAACAGTTATAAAATAAAATAGCAATCACTCTTCATCACAAACCTGGCAAAGAGTGTCCACGAGGAGGCGAGTTTGCAGCTGATGACTGCTGACTTGATGGGTACCACATAGAGAGTGCATACTGGGGTTTTGTAGGAGTTGTTGCACCTGAAGTTTTCTGGGGTGATCCAGCAGCAGAATATCCTCTAGGAGAGCCATTTTGAGAAAAAAATTTTGGAGTCCCAGTTGGAGTAAGTTTTGGTGTAATATATGGAGTTATTGAAAGTCTTTGTGCAGCCTGCTGTGAAGCTGTGAGGAAATCAAAGAAGTGCTTAACAATGTTTTTTTTTTCTACTTTTATAGAGTAGAGATAGGTAACACGGCATGATATCAATCTGCAGTATGCCCATCACATTCAATTGACACTTCATTAGAAAAGTTCCAGAGGATCCAAACAAAGTTAAGACATCTCAAAAAGAAGAAAGCGCATATAAAGTGAGAGCATGCACACCCCAGTTATATGCTTCACATGCTTTGACATCCACCACCTTAAATTTGTGCAACTAGTGTACACCATCCCAAGTCCTCATTTAACTCTCAATGGTGTAAATGGTAGAGGAACCCATGTCACTCTGATTAATATTTTGAATAATTGAGGACCAGTTTTGAAAGTGGTGATCAGGTTGCATTTTTAGCCCCTTGGTTCTGCGTCCCAGCTTATGGTTTTTGGTTCATTTCTATTTGTCATCACAGTCCAAGCAAGATTTCTTTGGCTTATACCTTCCGATGCAATTGGTTGTTTGCCATAAAAAAGCCAACCAATAATATATATATATATATGTATGTATGCGCAGAAACCAGAAGCAAAATAAACTGTAGCTGAGATTCAGTCTGTGCTTTAAGCTTCAATAGAGAAATGTAAACATAAAAGAAGAATTACTTTTTAAGTGTTAAGAGCAGAATTATAACATGCTTCACCTATGCCTCTGGTATTTGTAGACTATAAGCTACAAAGCAAAGTTCCACAAATTTCATAACCAAAATCACGAAGTAAAAGATCTAAGCCACCCCAAACAAGATCCAGCATATGCAGCTACAGTGTCATATTTAAATCAATGTTCCTGACCCAGTATTTGAAGTACTTGGATAGAACGAACTTGTGTAACAATGCATTCAATTTACCATAATGTAAGTCAAATTTAACAAATGGCTTATAATGCCTTGAAATCCTTGATCATTCATTCAGAAGTATGCCTGGGACAAAGTTAATCACATGATATCAATCAAAGAGAAACAAATTATTAAACTATAGAATAAACAGACAGTTAAGAGAATGCTCAAATGAAAGTGCTTCCCTCATTATCTACAAGTACTTTAAAGCCTTGAAATAGTCAGTGTTCTTTTATGCAATTGTTGAAGAAATACCTCCATCCATGTTGTTGCCAACGTTAGCAGAGCCACTGTAACCATTTGCATCTACATCACAGGTCAGGCATTGTGAGTCAATTCCAAAATAGTGGCTAAATGCACGAAAACAAAAAAAAATTGGTCATGGAAATGGATGGACGAAAAATTGATGGACATGAGCAGCCTTTCATTTATACAATGACAAGCTTCCTCAAAGCATGTTTCTCGTACCCTTAAATGGATAGGAGTTTGAATTTGACTGATCACAGGTCCCAGTATCAACGGTTTCAGCAGGCTGTGAAGAGTTAAATCTCAATCAATAAAATTGAAATTGTAAGAGAAGAAAATCACAAACATGAAAGACTTCACACCAGCAAAAAGTGATGAAAACCATGGACAATATAAATGGAAGCTGAGTATCGGAATCTTACCAATGCATTTTCGTCATTCAGCGACTGCATCAGTTGTCTTTTAAATGTTTCTAGCTGTCAATAGGAGATGTACATCAATATCAAATATTTTGTGATTATAAAAATGCACATAATGCACAGGTTTCATCACTTTTGATGTTAGCAGCAGCAAGTGAGGAACATAACATGCCTGATGGCAAGGGGCAAACTCATCAAGAACAGCGAAGATATTTCAACTTAAGGAAAATCCATGACAGACGTCAAGTATAGAGTAAAAGGCTGCACTGACTGACTTTACTGTGAAAAAAATAATCCTACTCCATAACTGCATTCCTTGCAGGAAAAAAATATATACTGGGAAAAACCATGTGCTTGATTTGCCAAAAATTCAACAATTTGGAAAATGTTATCCTAAAATTGACCGCTTCTATCACTTACAAAAATTAGTCAACAGAAAACATTTTTTACTATTATCAACAATTAATGCACAAATATTTTCTTAAATGATGAAAATAGCATTCGCCAATTCATTTTCGTAAGTGATACGAACAATCATTTTAAAGAAAATACTTTCTAAACCATCGATTGTCTGCCAAATGAACACACCCAAGCAGATTAGTCTTTTTTTAAGCCTTTTAATCAGAAACAAGGTGAAAGACATTAACTTTGGAGCCCACTCAGAAGTAAAGCAATATCACCTTTGCCAGATCACGACTGAGCTTCTTGACAGTCAGGCACAAGGAATCCCGTTCTTTCGAGAGCCTCATCTTTGGCAACAGACAAGACAAACAAAAGTATCAGCTCCAATTTAGCTTCAACGAGACAAGAAAGAGCCACAATTTTTTACAGCAGGTGAAAGCTTTTCATACAATCTCGTACGCACATAAACCGGTACCACTAAATAGATGGCTTCATGATTCTCCAATAGAATTAACTTCTCGAGAATCGAAGTCGTCAATTCCGACATAAATAACAAGCTTGAGCACGTAAACTCGACATCAACGAAACCAAAGCAGCAACCGTTCCATCGGTAGTCAAAGGGCAAATGAAACTGTAAAAAAGGAAAAACAAAAAAAATCAACCCACATTCTCATCGAGGACAATCTTGAGACGCGAGTCGGCCTCCTGGTGGGAGCGGTCGAGGTGAGCGACCTTCTCCTCGAGCTCGTAGATGATGCGGTCCTTGTCGTGGAGCTTCTGCTTGGAGCGGGAGACGTCGGACTCGAGCTTGGAGACGCGGGAGGCGATGGCCATGGAGGTGATCTTGCGGGCCAGATCCAGCTGGTCGTAAGGGTCGGTCGGCATCACCGCCAGTATCTCCTCGGCCAGCTCGAAGTCGGGGCCACCGCCCCCATTGCCGACGCCGCTCCGCGACATCATACCACCCCAATTCCAATCGCCCACCCGCCCACCCTTCCCTCTCAAGGCAACACGAAACCAAGAATGGCGACCGCGACCGCGACCGCGATTGCGATTGCGATTGCGATTGCGAAGGAAGGGCGTCGGTCGAGGTTTGCGGAGAGGATGAAAGAGACGGAGACCGACCTCGGACGAATCGATTTCGAAGAGAGAGAGAGAGAGGAGGGGGTTAGGGTTTGGTGAGAACGGGCGTGCAATGTAATGTCATGCGGTGGGGGTGTCCTGTCGTTTTCCGCGTTTTGAAAGTTGCAAGTTTTCCCTCCAAAATGGGAAGTCATTTTCCAAGGAAAAGAGAGGCGCCAGCTGAGCTGGCCCTGATTTTGATATTTTCTTCTTCACAATTATGAGGAAGTTTTCCGCTCCACCGCTGGAAAATGCCAAAAACTTGTATTATTAAGGGGTTTGTTAAATATAATGACAAACGGCGAGCGGCTGTTTAAAATTAGTATGCGGATCCCAATATTTCTTGCTTTTATTCATATTGTTAATAATTGAAGTGTTTGATGTTGTAGTGTAAAACCAAACTTACATTTTGATTGTTGAAGACTTAAGAACGAAAGTAGCTAAAAAAAAAAGGCATAGATTGCCTTTGAAGAAAAATCATCGATTTCTGAATTTTGGTCTAAGTGACCCAAAAGCAAAGGGAAAGGCAGTGGTCTATTAGTCCCCTACATTGTTTTAGAATTGGAGTTTACTGTTGTCAAAGCTCTTATTTTACGACAGGGAAAAAAAAAAAAAGTCATTTGCCACGTAAAGAGGCTCTTGATACCTAACTTTAACAAACCTGAGAATTGGATTGAGTTTGAACACCTCGGATCATTAGAAAAAATAAAGAGAGTTCACCCAAGAAGATTTGCCATGATGTAAGTGAGAACGATTCTATAACCATCTTCTTTCGATCGAAGTATGTGCCATACAATTGAATCAACACAAGATGGACGATTCCAGGTTAACACTAAAGTTATATCACTATTACAATCAATAGAATTGACACGCATCATATTAATTAGTTCAGGTTGATCAATAGTCCTTCCGATCTTCTAATGCATCAGTATATGGGATCCTTATCCAGTAGTCTTTGGCCAAAGAAAGAACCTATCCAACAGTCAAAACCCCGAAAGTGACTGGTGGTTCCGTTTCGTGCTTTGCCAAGAATCTGAACTAGAAAGTTGCTTCATTTGTCTATGAATTCAGGCACTTGATTACATGAAACACTTCAGAAGCTTTGATCAAATGAATAGACAAGTTTCTGATAATTCAACATCCAGCTAATCAAAGTCAACACAATGCAACATCTCAATCACACTACAATAACTTCCCCCTTATTTCCTGTACAAGAACGTAACTGCACAGACGATCAAAACAGATTTGAGAACCCGGTCTAAAAGATTGATCTCCATTTTGTACACCATGGGAATTATAATGAATATTGCGCACATCACTCAAGGGGACTGAAATCGGGAAAAGCTCTTTTTATCTGAATAAAGTCACCTGATCTGCACAGCTATGACTTGATAACCTCTTTCCCATGAAAAATGTAGGGATCAGATACGTCTTTGAGTAAACGGGAAATCATTTCACTGGACGGACACCCACTGTTCTTACACGGAAGCGATACTGACACTCATCATCATCGTCGTCATCATCATCTTCACTAGAATTATCTTCAACACTATCCCAACGAGCATAGTCCAGCGTTGAGTGTCCCTTTGGTTTGGGGATTGCTTGCCATCCCTTAGAGTCATCCTTAGTGCCTTGGGCATTAGGGACACTGACTCCTGTGGCAGGAATAGTATCAACGTGAACAGCCTTTTCATCATCTCTTTGTTCAAATGATTCCCTCTCAGGCTGTATTTCACTAGAGACAGACTGAGCAAGATATGTCGTGTCAGACTCATTTTCCCGATATGTTCCTTGAGCTGCACCGGCAGAATTAAGTCCTACATGTCGACGAATTTCTGCTTCATCTCCTTTGATATCAACTTGAATTTCTCCTTCTCCTTCTTCTTCATCTTCTTCTAGCTCTGCCTCAGATTCAGGTATTGGAGCCAATGACTTTCCTTAAAACAGGAGGTAGAAAATATTTTTCAGTGACAAAAGGCTGATGACATGAAACCAACAGCAACTATTAGGACAAAAGAAACAGCTTGCATGATATGTATACTCAAAGTTGCAAGAAATCGATCCTCAAGCATAACGCTTCCTTCATTGATGAAAAGAAGAGATGACTGCAAAACTAGGCTTTCACTTCCTCACAGGAAAAGAAGTGTGGAATTGTGTTCACCTAATGAATTATCACCCTATCTAGACGCTGCACTAATCCTGACCACTCTAAACGGATAAAAACATGAACACTGCTGAGAGCAAGAAACAGAAAGTATATGTCTACCAGTTGGGTCCTCAAACGAGATTCAAGGTTCCTGTACACCTCTGATGAAGGATCCAACTCAATGAGTCTATTCACATCAAAGAGCGCCGAGTGATACTCCTTCAAGGTAACCAGGGTCTGCGACCGTAGCATCAGTGCTCCTGTATGTTTGTGATCAAGCTCAAGCACAGAAGTACACTCTTCAGCCGCCTAAACAATGAAAATAATGTCAAATATCCTGAAAAGCCCAAACACAAAAGAGGTAGCAACAGTATCCATGGAAGCGACAGCAGAAAGAATTTGAGACAATATCAAGCAACATTCCAAAAAGAAAGCTTTGTGAGCCATGCTGCTTGTAGTACATTGACCTGCTTGAAGAACCAAGTAGATGTATGAGATGAGCTAATGCTCCCATCATATACAAAGAACATTCTATCATGATCAACATTCTATCATGATCTTGTTTCTACTTCATTAGTTGCAGAAAAAACAAGATCACGTATACTACGGGAGAAAATTTTCCTTTATCAGCCTCGAGATTTTTCACTCCATCTCCAAATAGCTATACAAACCAAATATCTCCAATCATATCATTACCAATAGTGACATTGAATAAAAACCAACTATCTCAGATCATGTTGTTAAATGCAAAATTCTGAAAACCGTTGTGCTGGATGGACCAGATGTGATTGTGATTTTCAAGAGGTCATGTTAATTTTTTTCAAATGCATAAGTGACTCGTTATTTCATTGATAACTATGTAAGCGCATCAACAGACACGTATTCTTAAGTTCAAAAGGGCCTAGATAGTTGATATCTGTACTAGACTGGAGCTTTTTTTTTTTTTTTTTTTGGGTAAAGGTAAGTAATATATAGATTTTGCCAAAAGAATGTACAAATAAGGAGGCCTGGCTTTACCAAAAAAAAAAAAAAAAAAAAACTTTAGCAAAAAAAAAGGAGGCCCGGCACCAACAAGAACAAACACTCAAAAGACAAGGAAGTCAAAAGAGTGTAGGGGTGCAGTGGAACCACAAGAAAAGCACCAAAAGCCAAAAGGAAAGAAAAACAGCAACAAGAAAGGAAAGAACGAACAATCAATCAAAGATTGTCGAAGGCAATCCCCAACTTTGCTGCAGTCTTCTATTCCTCGGAGTGTCAGACTGGAGCATTTTGGATGGGGAGAAAAGCACAACAAGCTCATTCGAAGAGAGCTGTTCACAATACTTATTCAAATGAACTGGAAATGAAGATCCATCTTGCAAAGACTAAACATTCCCAGGATTCAAAAAAAAAAAAAAAAAAAAAAGCAACTGCCTACTGCATCAACTGATCTTCCACACAACAAAATTATCCATCTTCCAGAATCACTCACGTCCTCAGAGCTCTACATCCTTGGAAGCGAATCACGAGACAGGTCATAATCCTAAATCCTAATGCCAATAAGGTGTCAACAGGAGTGCCGCCAGGCTTGCCTCAAGAAGAGAAAACATCTAGACGGTTTGGAATCACCAGCAACCTTCCATCATCAATCAGTAAGATTTCGTGCACTCGCATGAGTCATGCATCACTCAAAACACGAAACAGCAGATCCCATTCGTTACTCAACAAGGTTCCCAATCAAAAGGACCTCAAATACATCCACACAAACAACAGGATTAGGTTTCCGCGTCAGCAGAGACGGTTCGATCGGGACAGAGGGAAGCGAAGGAGGCCGAGATGCGGACCTTTTTGAAATCGTGCAGCTTGAGATAGCAAGCGGCCCGGTTGCTGTGCAGGGCGATCCTCTGGGGCTTCGTCTTGGCCATGGCGAGGGCCTCCGTGTAGAACCCGAGCGCCACCTCGTACCGCCCGTCGCGGTACATCTGGTGGGCCCGCTCGATCAGGTTCAGCGTCCCCGACGACGCCATGGCCCCTCCCCCGCTCCGGCGGCGTATCTCGCCCCGCGCTCGATCGGCGAGGAGGCCCTTGAAGAGATGGCGGAATCCGGAGGAGGCGCGAACGGCGGTCGCCGGGGGGAGGGATCGGATTCGTCGGAGGCGATCGGGCCGATCCGCATGAATGGAGTGGAATCTCAGGATGTCGTGGGACGGGAGAGAAAAGGAAGGTGCGGGAGAGTGTGGCTCTGGTTTTAGGTTATGCGAGTCCTAATGCGACAACGACACGTCGTAATTTGGGAGATTTGGGGACAAATAATTGGTCTGGGATTAAATAAAATAAATCATTTTTTTCCCAACTTACGGCGATGCCTGGTCCCAAACCGCGGACATGAGTCACGATCGTGGCCAAAAAGAAACGTTGTAGACAACATCTTTTCCAGAATATGATGAACATCATATTCGAAAAGTCCGATTCTACTTCCTTCGTTTCAAATGAATCATTTGAACAAGAAAGTGGAAATGCAAAAGTGTGTTCTTCTTTTCCTTTCTGAGGAGAAAGTTGGATGAAGTTATCATATGCTCATCCAGAGACAATCGAATCCATCACGTCTCTGGTCAAGAAACATTATACTACTTTCCTTTTGGCCAAAGCAAAGTTCGCTTCCTCGTTAGACAACGTAATAAAATAACCTCAAAAAGACCCTTTTTTTTGTTTTTTCTTTCTCATGTCCCACAGTGTCATTTGCCTTTCAAAGGCTAGGAGGATATCTGTCTTTCCATGTTGCGAAAAAGAGTTCCATCATTTAGTGCAGTCTCATGTCTAGAAACATCAAACCAAATGCAACTGAAATCTGGGTGATTTCATTATGTTCCCTTTCCAAATACAAAAATTCCAATAAAGAACGCTCCCGTGCAAATGAGTTCTTGGTATCTGATAACAACAAACGCCGAGGGTCAAAACACCTAATGAAGGTGTTGGCTCATCTCAAGACTAAGGAATTGAATCTAAGGATACGCATTGAGAAGATTTCATTTCCCTGAGTACTAACATGGCCTTTTGTCATCTCCACGAACGTGTCATTGACAGACAAACAAGATAGCAATGCAATGATCATTTCAATTTAAATGACTCGTTTTTAAACATACAGAAGCACTAGAACGATTCTTCTCACATCATTTTCAGAGCATCTAAAGTTAACAATATATAGCTTTTCTAGACGCACATTCACAATTTCTGCTTTTCTAGTCTGCAGTGACTGCCCCGCTAATTCGAACTGTTCTCATCAAGTGCGGGCAGAGCATTGAACAAGATCTCAACTGCCTCATCCAACTCCTCCACAGTTATAATCAATGGAGGTACAAGCCTCACAACGTTCCCTTTTCCAGCAGTGAGAACTAAAAGGCCTGAATTTCGACAAGCGTCAACTAGTGGCGAGGCAGATACATCCAACTCAATCCCAATGATTAACCCAAGACCGCGCACTTCTTTCACATGGGAGTTCCCTCCAAGTTTCTGCACTAGCTTTTGCTTGAAATATTCTCCGTTCTTCCTCACGCTGGCCAAGAAATCAGGTTTCGAGATTTTATCTAGGACAGCTTGTGCAGCTTTACATACGAGAGGCGAACCTGCAAATGTGCTCCCATGATCTCCATATTTTATGGCAGAAGCAACTTCTTCAGTAACCAGAACGGCACCAATGGGAAGCCCTCCAGCAAGAGGCTTAGCAAGTGTCATTATGTCAGGATAAACACCATAGGCTTCATAGGCCCAGAGGTAACCACTGCGACCCAAACCGCATTGAATCTGCAGATAAACAAACCACCTTTATAGGATAAGGTGAAGGAATAAATAGTTGAAAAGTTATGCAAAGCATGAATTCTGAAAGACTATCTTCTTCATTTGAAGTCAAAAGATGAAAAAAGGGGTAAACAGGGTAGACTTAACTGCTATGACAATGTAAATTCAGAAATCAGATTCAGTGGAGGTGTACAGATCAACGTTCAAAGTCACTTGTAGGGGCAAAAACAGAATGATTATTGTGAATCCAAAGCTATCCCAGAGCGCTAACACGTATATGTGTAATTAAAAATAAGTGTGGAATTGAAGAGACTACAGGCTTGTCCAAAGGTTGTATCAAATGGCTTCTCCAAATTATGATAAGAAAGCACACAAAAAAAGCTATCAACAATTGTTCCAGTTGGAGAAAGCATTTGAGAAGCACTCTTCCATAATGTTAATCTTCAGACTTCAGGATTTCATTTCATGCTCTTCCCAATCTTCCATGCACGCACAGCCAAAAACCAAATCAACAAGAGAGAGAGAGAGAGAGAGAGAGAGAGCCAATAATTATGTCATTCTTTATGCTTTTCTTGCAGTAACTCATGCTGCAACCAGCATGATACATAAGACATGTCTAACTTATAATCATGTTTATCACAAAAAGCAGAACAAAGGACATGAAACAAATGACAACAGACATCTTCACAAGCAACATATTCTTTGAGACATTATAGATTCTGGGCTCAACATTCAGTGGAAAAGGCTTTACCTCATCAAAAACCAAAAGAGCACCAGCATCATCACAAGCACTTCGCAGATATTGTAAGAACTCCCTGGTCGCACTGTATATGCCCCCTTCACCCTGGATCGGTTCCACAAAAACAGCTGCAGTCTTCCCACGCTTAATTTTCTCTTTTGTGGCCTCTATGTTTCCATACTCCACAAAAGTGACTCCCGGCATGACAGGTTGGAAAGGTGTTCGGTAATTCTCTTTGCTTGTCAAAGCGAGAGCGCCCATTGTCCTTCCATGGAAACTGTTTGTGAACGAAATGAACTCAGTGGCCGGCTCTTTTTCATCAGGGTGTGTGTGTCTCTGAAATTTCCTAGCAAATTTTATGGCCGCTTCATTTGCTTCCGTCCCAGAATTTGTGAAAAACACACGGTCAGCGAAAGAACTGGCGACAAGATGCTTAGCGAGCTCTACCTGCAGCAACCATAAACTATTCTTAGCTCAGGGGTAAGGATCCCTTAAAGTACCATCGTGTATCATTAGATGATAAAGATAAGTCTTCTTACGCAACAGACAGTCTAAATCGCCTGCACTATGCATAGCCCAAACCGAGCAACCATTTCACTAGCATGAGATTTTAATCAGCAAAAAATCTGACCGATGTTTCCCTTTACTAACAATTTCCATCAATCCACCAAGGAAACAGAAATTCCGCGCAAATTTTGCAATACCTCTACCTGAAGGCGCGCAATGATAAAAAAATGCACCTTTTCTAGAATGCAAGTGATTATACTCATCATAATCAAGTCTCATAGAGCGCAAAACCATTCAGCACGTAAGCAAAGCTCATCATCAGAAGATGCTAACCTGTGGAACAGAGTAATACACGTTGCTGACATGAGTCAGGGTGTTGGCCTGCTCCACCACGGCGTTCACCCAGTCGGGGTCCCCGTGGCCGAGCGCGTTCACCGCGATCCCGGAGCTCAAGTCCAAGTACTCGCGCCCCTCCACGTCGTACAACTTACAACCACGGCCGCTGGCGAGCACGACGGGAGCTCTGGCGTAGGTGCCCACGAGGACCTCGCCTTCCGCCGCCATCACCCCCTTGCTGTTGTCACCAAACCCTACATTCCGAGGCGGCGCGCGAGGCTCCTCCACCTCCAGGTTCAGGCGAGCCGCGATTCCCGCGCCGCCGCGGGGGAGCTTGACAAGCGACGACGGCGGTCGCTCCCAGACGGGGTTGCGTCGGCGGAGGAGATCGGGGGATTGGAGGATCGATCGGTCGAGGGAGGCGCGCGCGAAAGTCATGGTTTCCCGGCGCTGCGATCGAGCGAATCGGGAAAGTGGGGTTGGCCTCGACCGGCAGCGAATTATCGCCGGAGGCGAAGGAGCGAAGGGGATTCGGACAGCGTACGACGGCTGGGCTGCGCTGGGGTTGGGGGGCGGCTGCAAGAACGCTATCGCCCTTGTCCTTGCCCTGCATGCGGGAGCAGGGTTGGTAGGCCACGTGTCGCTTTTCGATACGCCTGTAGTTGAAGACAGTGCTGCATGGACCCCGCATGTCGGGCGAAAGCAATCGCGACCGTCGATGCACGTGGACCCGGTCCTGCGCAAGCGTTCGCCGCGGGATTGAAGAGCCGCCCCCCACTTTTCTCCCCGTCCGTATTTTCTTCGAAAACTTATGAGAGCGCATTTTAAATTTCCCTTTCCTCTCTCATCAGTTCAACGATTTTCTTGTTATTTTTCAAACCAATTATCAGTCCCTCTCCCTTTTCTCAAGCTTTTCAAATAAAGCATCACAATCTTAACCCAATTGATGATGTCCTACATATGCTAAGCCATATAGCATGTTCTATATCATCATATCAAGTAGATATGGAATCCCACACATTTTAACCTTTTGAATGGGATGGAGGAATTGACAAAATAAAATTGAACTTGTCACCTCCCACTCTTTACATCAAAGTACCTAAATTGTATGTAACAGTAATTTAGTTGACAAACTGCACTTTTTATGCTACACATAATTGTTGTACTCAATTTTTCTTTTTTTTTTTGGTAAAAGTAAATGGTTTCTAATTTATTAACCCCAAATATCCATAAACCAAAAGAGAGAGACCATCCAATTTTAGATGGGATAACCCATTATCTTTACAAGAGTAATAATAGGTATACGAAATGAGTTGGATATATAATATATTGGCTTATTACATTTCGCAAGATAAATAGGATTTTCGTAAAACGATTTTCCTTCGTATACATGTAAATTGGGGCATTACATTTTACAAAGTAAATAGGATTTTCGTAAAACGGTTTTCCTTAGCGTTACTCTTGCTGGAAATCACGCGATGTTGTCAGAAGGAAGATTCTACGACGGTGGCGTATCATAATCGCCGACCGAAAGGGGCCAGAACGGCGACGTTTCGACCCTTCCTCCGCTCACCTATTAAAATACGAATCCGACCGTTGCCCAGATTTAAAAAGCCCAGTCGACCGTTCCGCTCAATTCGCTCCTACTCTCCCTCTCTCTCTCTCTCTCTACTCTCTAATCTCTCTTGCTATACAAGTGCAGAATCCATGGCGGATCAAGCACCGAACCAGTCCATAATGGAGTCCAAGCCGCCGCACCCGCTCTGCCAAATCGCCGAGACCCCGACCCACAAGCTCCTCCTCAAGCAGTGGCTCAAGGAAGAGGAGCTCATCCTCTCCCGCATCGCCCTCAAGGAGACCCAGATCGACGCCGTCCGCGGCGAGATCACCCACCTCCACATCTCCTTCTTCCTCTTCCATTCCCTCTCCCTCCTCCTCCTCTTCGCCATCCCCCGGGACGCCGCCGCAGCCGCCTGCCGCCGCTCCTGGATCCCCTCGCTGTGCTCGCTCGCCTTCTCGCTCGGCATCTTCTGGGCCGTGAGGTACAAGACCGACGTGGAGGTCCACCTGGAGAAGTTGCTTGAGCGGGAGAAGGAGGACGCTAAGTTGCTGGGGAAGTGCGTGGAGGAGTTGAAGAAGAAGGGCGTCGAGTTCGATCTGTTGAAGGAGGTGGACGCGCTGCGGAGGGCGAAGAGCTTGCGCGTGGAGGCGAAGCCGGTGAGGAAGTGGTCGCCGAGGGACTTCGTGACTCTGTTCTTATTCGCCGTGTCTTGCCTTGTGCTGGGATTGATGAGGGTCGTACTTTGCGATTAGGAAATTTATGCAGTGTCATAGTCATTTTTTTTTTTTTTTTTTTTTTTTTGGATGGGTCGTTGGCAAATGGGTTTGTTGAGGAAGAAATTACTTGCTTTGTGGCCAAATTTCGTTGGAATTGGATGTTGGGCAGATGCAGAATATGCTATTCTGCTTTTGTAATATGGATTCACATGAGAAGTTGAATTAGCATTTCCCAAATCCCTTTGCTCTTTTGCTTTTTGGGTGATTTAATTTGGACCAGAGGATTCTCAGCTGGTAGAAAGATGTGATTCATGATGCACTTATTCTTGCAAAGTTTCAGAAAGAAAAGCATAGGAGTTATTTGCAATTTAACTAGACACATGCGGAGGTGTACTGGTTTATGTTCTCTTGGGTTTTGAATTGATACTTTGCAAAATTTACCTATGTAGAGCTTTAATCCACAAACTTTTTTACATAATGGCAGAAATGGTTGACAGGGAGAGTCATATTTTATAGGAAATTCACCTACATGTACTCGTAATTAATTACAGAACGAAATGTTGGCATAATCGATCCATCCAGGTAAAGTCCATGTTCACCTACCTTCTTGAATTTATCTCGTCAAGCATGGGCGTTGAAGCAATTTCCAGTGAAAAGGGCGTTGTAGCAATTTCCTGTGAAAGATTTGCACCTCCAACAGTCCTTACAGTGGACAGTGAGTTGTAAGGGCTCTCGTCTGTGCTCTTAGCAGCAGCCTCAGTCAAGAAGCTAGTGGTATCATTGAATCTCCGATCAGTCAAGTAGCCCGGCCTCATGGACACGGTCGGCACTTCAATATCTCCGGAGAGCATTGCCACCACACGCGACATTGGTGGTCTCAGCGCTGGTGATGCTTGAGCGCACAAAAGCGCTATTGCAACCATGCGTTTTGCCTCTTCTTCATTGAACTCTGATAATCTAGAGTCAACCAGCTCGGAAATGCGGCTGGTTTCCTGCAGTTTCCAAGCCTGAGAAGCAGGAAAAAAAATGACAAAGATGTATTCAAGCAACCTCATTGACTGAACTAAAAGGGAAGAATAGTAGGAAGAAAGAGAGAGACGTTTCTTTATTTAATGGCCATAAAACAACTGTAAAAGTGGGACAATGTTCAAGCGTGTACCCATCCAAGAAGATACACTTTTTCTTCTTCCAAGTTACGGTCTGAATTTGGCCTCCCACTGACAGCCTCTAGAGCCACCACACCAAATGCAAATACATCAGCCTTCTCTGTAAGGTGGCCATGCATTGCATACTCGGGAGCAAGATATCCGCTACAAAAACCATGGGTAAGCAGAATTAGAGTCTCAGCAACCATATGCGCAATGAACTAATGCATATGGCTCTGTGTGCATGTGACAGAAGAACATGGAGCTTACAAGGTTCCCGCCACACGGGTGCTTATATGGGTCTTATCATCATCATAAAGTTTGGCCAAACCAAAGTCTGATATTTTAGGTGTGAGATCAGAGTCCAGCAGAATATTACTGGCCTTCACATCCCTATGCACGATTCTCAGCCTTGACTCCTCGTGAAGATAAGCAAGACCCCTTGCAACACCAATACAGATATCATAACGTGTTGCCCAATCAAGATTCAAGCTTCTTTGACCTGCACAACGGACGCAATATATCATAAGTCCGATCATCACTTTTTACATGGCGAAAAGACGTTATTGAGGTGAAGATTCTGTCACCTACCGAACATTGCCTGGTCAAGACTCTTGTTTGCCAGATACTCATAAACAAGAATTCGATTATCTGCATTTATGCAGCATCCGTACAGTTTAACAAGGTTGCGGTGCTGCACTGCAGATATAGTCGCAATCTCTGTCACGAATTGATTCTTTCCTTGCTTGGACGATACAGATAGTTGCTTAACAGCAATCACTCTCCCATCATCGAGTGTTCCCTGTTCTCCTTGATAGAGTCAGTACTTACAACATAAAAGATCCTCAGCAATTTTAAGACCAATAACGTGATTAGCATAATAATGTATACTCCAGTTCCTAGACTATCCGGGATCTCCACTTAAGCCTGACTATCAAGAAATGACAAAGAACCCATCTTCTGGAACTACACTGTATTAGCATGTAGATGACAAATGAAGGACGCGTCAACATATATCATGTTATTCAGTCCGGACCCCAGCAGATATAGCCAATAAAACTGCCCATTCATTAGTTACTTAAAAACACACATCACAACATTTAGTTATACAACGCAGGCATGGGTGGGTGTTGGTCTTTCTTTCTTTCCTGGACGTAATTTAGGATCTATTACAGTCATCCTCCGATGCCAAAGGACGATTGCCTAAAGGTGGAAAGTGAGGAGTTCCTTTTCTTTTTCTCTTTCTGGAAGGAGAAAATCTAGTAAATTAGGGTGTATTTGTTTCGGAAAAATGCTTTTCATGGAAATCAATTTCAAGGAAAATGTTTTCCCCTTTTCAGACTAGGAAGTTTGTTTGCCTTATTTAAAGCATTGATATTTTCTTTGACCGTAAATGGTTTTTTGTTGACTAATCATTTTCAGCAAACCAAATAGTGAACGTCGGGAAAAGTAATTCACCAAAAATTCTTTCATTCAAACAAACACACCCTTAGTAATAAGTTTCTCCTCTTTCTGTTCTTTTTCCAAGAAACACTTTCAAAAAGATAAACCATTGACTAAATTCTTATGACAAGCTAAGATCAGAGCAGCTACAGTTGAAGATACAATAGTGATAAAATGAGCATTTGCAAGCAGCCAAGCACTTCAATTCTGCCATGACATTTAATTGTGACATCACTGCATCTACATCTACTTTTTTGTGTTATCCAACGGATTATAACAAACCTTAAAAACAGGGCCAAATCCTCCCTCCCCAAGCTTGTTATTGGGATTGAAGTCATCTGTAGCAGCTTTTAGTTCCGCATAGCTGAAAGTGTAAGGTCTAGCATCCATGCCAAGGAACTCTGTAAGACACAATAATGTAGATAAGATTCCGGCTCTTGGTAGATTTTGCAGAACCTTCGTCACTTAGTTTCTGACTTTTCGGAAATATATTAGCCACTTAAATTAGTCAAAATGCATTCGTGAAATTTAGTTTAACTAGAAAACATGGAAATTCCACTTCCCACCACCAGTGGGCAATGGGCTCAAAAGCTCCCTAGAACAGTAGCATTTCGATGTGGAGATTTCTCATTCTTTTTACCTCTGCAGAACATTGTTTTCATCTTTTATGCAAAAATAAAATTAGCACACAAGATTACAGATAGGAAATTATCAAGAGGAAGATATTGGAAGCTTCTGATTGTGTGGTTTACCTTGATCTTCAATCATGCGTGCCATTCTCCTTTTCCATACAACATAGAACACCAGGAGAACAGCCATAAAGCCGACCACTCCAACTCCAGTAGCGACTCCAACTATCAAGCCAGTACGATCCTTTTTGCGGGATGGAGGATTGTCAAGGGTTGGGGGATTGTTACTGACAGTGGGTACGAAGTCTGCACAAAGTCTGCCAATTAAGTAATTTTTTAAAAAGTGGTGCTGGAAATATGAGCAAGTTTTTATCATAGTACCTGGGACAGCACTAATGGCTGAAATTAAAGGTCCATATGTGGCTTGATTTGGTACGCAGCAAGTCCCTTTCCCAGCCCAAAAAAAGTGTATTTCAAGATTGTTTGCTGTTACCTGAGCCTGATACACTCTTTGAACAGCTGAAGGAGTGGCACTGCCTGCCTCTTTTTGTATGTCGAAGTCCTTTTCAACAATATTTCCCTGAAATAAGCATAAGTGGCACTGGTAATTGATCGTGAACTTTCCAGGTTAAAAAAAAAAGCCTGTCAAAATATGACCCTACCTGTATGTATACATTGAAAACACGCCTCTGAAGACTTCGCCATCCAGTAACCTCTATTTGTATTTCAGCAAACAGGAGAGTGACACTGTAGTTTCCATTTTCCAGCCCTAATCCATAGTATCGTAGAGATGAAGCAGATATCCGTGCAGTCTGGATTAGCTCTGATAGCGAGGATTGCGATTTATAGACGGGATTGTTGTTTCCCGTGAAATAACCAACATTGCTCACTGCCCACCTCTCTGAGTCGGTCACGTAGTAGGCAGCAGGACCAAGACTGCTATTATCCTGCTCATACACAATATTACTGGTAATCTGAGGGCCACCGCATTTAACTGCAAAATTATAATCTGCATGACAAACATAATAGAGCGGATCATGATGAGTTTACGAAAGGTACTTCCATTACATAATCTGCCACAGGACATGCACTTTGTACACATTATACTTCCATAATCAGCCCGTTTGAACTTAGAATATACGTATGGCACATGCTTATCTTCAAAACTTACCTCCAACAGTCTGTCGCATAGCATCTTAATATCCAGTTGTAAATGTAACAATAAATTAGTTCTCTCACAATCGAGTGAAAAGACCCACAAGGTCCTGATAAAAATGAAGTAAATTCCTGTCTAGGGAAATCAACATCACAGATAAAGGGGTAACCTAGAGAGGCAAGTAATGAACATAAAGGCGGCCTGCCACATACCTGCCATTTATACCCTGGACCAGAGACTGAATTACTTAGGCCCTTCACAAATGGTGAAATTAAAAATCTAAATAGCATGTTTTTAATGGATTGAGCAACCTTGCATGTTCAGCATCATATGAGGGTTTTCGCAAAACCGGATGGCTATTGGATCTAATGACAAAGACACTGTTGAGAAAAAGATGGATTTTCCTTGATGAAACGAAAAATCAGATTCATTACTTAGCCACATAGATCGATGGATCCACATATCTCAATCGAAAAGAATCAATAGAAAATGAAAGAATTGGAATCGATCGATATACTCCCCCAAATAAACCAAAATGAAATGAAAGACAACATAAGTCATGGATCAACTAAGCCTTCTAGGGGGCTTGCAAGAGCCTGAATGGGACATCAAAACTACATAGCTGTCCCCTTTTCTAAGAAAATAACCTAGCATACTATGACGGCCTAAGCGGCGGTTAGACTTGTTAAACGGATGGGTTGGGTCGGGTTTGGGTCGAGTTATAAATGGTCCGACCCAAATCGACCCATTTAACCCGTTTATGACCCATTTATTGTAGTGCAAAATTTTTGACCCATACTCAACCCGACTTATACCCAACCTATACCCGACCAATTTAACAAAACCTAAATATATATATATATAATGGTATTGCTAACATGGTTTTATACAACACAAATTTAATGGACAAGTTTTATAAATTTTAAAATAATTATTTAAAAAAATCGAAATTTAATTTTTTTTTAAATTTAAAATTTAATTATTTTTTATTTTTATTTTTTAAGAATACAATTTTTAATTTTCTTTTTCTTTTTTTCTTCTTCCTCTTCTTTGGCCAGCCGCCAGCCACGATGACACCCGGCAATCGGCCATAGGTAAGGCGGCTCGACGCCGGCGAGTTCGAGTCTCACTCGACCGGCGAGGCCTCCGCCTTGCTTGCGGATCCGGCGAGCTCGAGGCTCGCCGGCCGGTCGCTAGCCATTCCGGCCATCGAAGAAGGAAGAAGAAAGAAAAAAAAAGGAAAGAAAAAGAAAAAAAGAAAAGAAAAAGAAAAAAAGAAAAGAAAATTAAAAGAAAAAAATAATTATAATTTAGATTTTTATAAAAAAAATATTTTTGTAAAGTTAAAGAGGAAAGAGAGAGATTGTGTGGTTTGGGTTGAAACGGGTTCTAAATCTAACCCATTTAAGACCACTTAATACCCACCCATCTTAAGTCTTTAACTATTAAACCCATTTAATTAATTCATTCAAAAAACAAGTGACCCATTTTGCCACCTCTAGCGGCGGTGCATGGGGAGGAGGGATGACAATGTATCTGCACCTCAAACCCTAGATTTGCGTAGGGAGGGGCACGTCTCTTGTCCCACGTCGTCTAGGGAGGGAGTTCTAGGCTACCTTATAAGGCAATGGGCTTTCTAACTGTATATACGCGTTTTTTTGGATAGTATGGGTTGTCCTGAGAAGAACAAAACCGTGGGGATTTAATGTTCAAAGCGGACAATATATGTACAGTGGAGACTTAGGGCCTAACAAGGGGAGACATCCGATAAAATTGGAATGATACAGAGAAGATTAGCATGGCCCCTGTGCAAGGATGATGCGCAAATTGAGAAACAGTCCACCCCTGTGCAAGGATGACACGCAAAAATCGAGAAATAGTCCAAATTTTTAATAATGTGGTGACTTTGAGGGCGTGGCCGGGATGGCAAGGAGGCTACACTGGTGGGCGACCCGAGAAGCTAAGCACATGTCTCCTATCCCACATCGCTTAGGGGGAAGTTCTGAGCTTGCTTATAAGGCTTGGGTTCTCTATTTTATGTAATGTGTTTTAAAGCCGTGAGGGCTGAAGGCCTAAAGTGGATAATATTATGAAGTGGTCACCCCGGGGTCCTCACACATACCTACTTGAATTGTAATTTTTCCTCTCTTCCACTGAACTACCCCTAATCTAATTTACAGAAGTCTTCTACTACATTTAAAGTTACCATCACTTCACGTATCAGGATGCAAGCAAGCAGAATATGTAAGGTAACTGTAAACCCAATCTCCTGTCCTCCTCTTGTTGAGGCATTCAACAAAAGGAAAGCGTATTAAGGGGAAAAAGGTTATATGGACTTACAGATTCCTTTCCCCCTGTTGCAAGGAAAATTCTGCTGAAGACAGTTTAATCCTGAAGGGAGAAGGCTAAGATAAAAGAAGAAAATTTTATTCAGTTGACCAGTATGGCAGCATGAACTTATGACTAAACCAAAAGCAGATAATTCTATTGCAAGAAAAATTCCTTTATTTTTATGACTTTCACTGAAACATTTAAGGTTCCTTCATGGATGATGCAATTGCTAATTAAATGCTAAAAGTTTTTAAATCATTGAAGCGGCGATAGCTTCTCCAAGTCATGGTTCGAACCGTAAGGCTTGATTAGTGAATACTAATACTGAGCTTTGCAGAATTGCTGATTATCCACAGCATCAATTACAAGAATTGAATGATGGTGAAACTGCAGTATCAGTATTTATTCAAATAACTGACATCCACAATGGCATATGAACAAGGACAATCATGTGAAAGTTGATACCTATGACAGTTCTTTTGTAGGCAGTGTTTAAATGATCTATATTCGTTCCAAGCAGTAGAATTAGCAACCAAACGTGAGAGTGAGTTTTAATGTAAATTCAGCATGCATCTGTGATCTCAATTAATGGAATTACTACGACAAAGGACAAATTTGATATATAAACATCTAGAATGCCTAGCAAGGTGGTGGGATGGATGATTATCCTCGTAAAGCGAGGTAGGCATTCAAGCCAAGTCTGAGGACACATCAGCTAACCATTTTCAATCGAATTGATTACCGTTTATGATCTCTCAAGCATCATAAACAAAAAATCGCTAGGGCATTTACCTTCTGTCAGAGTTGTCCAATGCAAAGTTGTTGCCAACCAGATTACTGCAAAATGCATCATGAAAAAAGATGTGATCGTAAGTCTCCTCACAAGATTGGAACACCAACAGCTCATCCTGTAGCTAGAAAATGACTTCAAGTACTATAGAGCATCCCATGAGCAATAAAAGATTGATAAAGTGCAAAAGAAGAGTCCTCACTTTAGATATCTAACTAAAAGTATAAATTATCATTTTTCGAATGACAGAAATACATACAGTTGCGAATCATTGCTGACCCAAGAGGGAATGCTTCCCATCAAGTTATTGTATGACACGTCTCTGCAAAATTGGCACAGGAGAGATGTCATTTAGTTAACCAACAGGGTAGTCGTCTATCAGTATCGAATAGCATGCTGTGATATGTCAAACAACAAAAGGTTGACTATATTCTCCATATTCACAGGTGCAAAATAGATGACTTTGAAAGAAACTATATATTTAGTACTGAGTTAGCTATAAAGGAAAAAGGAGAAAATTCTATTCAAATAGCTATATCTTCTATTCAAATAGCTATATCCTCTTTTTGAACCTTCAACCTATGACGGAACACGGAATATTTTGACTGCACATCCTCTTCGCATTCAAACTCCATAAGTGCCCATAAAAACTTGTGTGTAACTTCATGCTCTTCTCAATTGATCAGTGACAGTTGTGAGCATCATTATGGCTATTATGCAACGGAGATCTTTCAGGTGTTTCTTACATGTTACGAAGGGATGCACTTTTCTGTTCAGGCAGTGTGCCATTCAAACTATTATTTCCAAGAAACCTGAGAAATGAAGCAAAGAGATTTGCAAAGCATTAACAAAGAGAACATATTTGTAGGAACACGTATGGAATCCAGATGAGGTGCATTACAAGTAAGTGAGTGAGCTTAAATTGAAAAGAGAGTCTGGAATCTGTCCCGTTAACTTGTTGAAGCTTAAGTCCCTGGTCCAATATAGACGCAACAAAGTTACTCTATGAATAAATTGAGTAAACAAGATATAGAAGCTTCAATAAAAAAAGAAAATATGCCTTTGGGAAGATCAAGCTGATTACATGTGAAAAACAACATAATTCCCAATAAATATAACATCTTGTCAATTGAAGTCTAGAGAAGAATCGTGGAGGCAAATGCTCCTTTGAAGTACTGTACTATGAATGAGGGCACAAGATGGTCTTTAATTAAAATATGATCATCCAGATAATATTAAGTACAAATCATTTAGTAACTACTATTATAAACCATTAATGAAGGGTGACTTATTCATCTTTTTCAAATATTGCTTCTGAGTCACTGAATATATATTCACAATGTAAATGGCAACAACTCATATCCACGTTGATGATAATGAAAGACAGACACACTTCGGCATATTTTCAATCAATCTCAACTGAAACAACGACTTACAACTGAGATAAACTCTGGTATCCTGAAAAATCTGATGGGAGTGAATCTGAGATATTGTTATTCCTCAGTATCCTGGAAACAATTGGGTAACCCATTTCTCATATGGGCCAAAAGAGAAAATGAAAGGAAAAGAAAGTTTGCTACATGCTCCGGAATCACAATGTCTTACAGAATAGACAGATTCTTCATATTCCTGATGAATTCCAGTGAAGAGCTCACATTAGATACATCACTTATTCTCCTGCATTATGTACTCAACTCGTTGTCACTTTGTTCAAGGCTGTGGTAAGTAATTTTTTACAAGCATAGAAACAGAAAGTACATGGCCCACTCACAAGTCTTTCAAAGCGGTTAAATTGGAAAATGTCGAAGGAATTGAACCTTCGAAAGAATTTCCTTGAAGAAACCTATAAACAAAACAAATTGAGAAAAAATTGGACAAATTTACCACGTACTGTTTAATGATAACATAATACAGAATTAATGCTTTAGAACTTGTCAAATTTCAATTTCCAGATCCTAGAAACTGTTGTGAAAGGTAGACATTCATAGTCCTGGGCATGGTTAGATGAAAAACAGACATATATATTGCATTACAGCTGTGTAAGCTGCGACCAATTTCCTATGAATTCTGGTATATTGCCAGTGAAGTTGTTATCCGATGCCCACCTGCAACCGCAAAAGGTATTTCTCCTGAGAAATCGTATCACAAATCTTTTCCTGTTAATAGTTTTTTTCTAGTATCAAAGGAGGAATGAAGCTCTTACACTGTTTGAAGATTTTTAAGCTTGGAAAATGTTGACGGAATCTCACCACTGACTCCAGAACTATCCATGTAACTGCACAATAAGTGACTTCCATCAGCCAAGGGAATTTTATTAATTTAACACAACTCAAATAACTCAATAGTTTGTCCTTTTGAATAGTTGAAAGCAGAAGTGATGCCAAGAGGAGAGGGTGACAGAGTGTCATGGAATATTTGCACAACATCCACGAGACTTGAAAAGTTTTACACCCAGAAAGTACACGGCCAAACATTGCGGGAGTCTCTAGTAGTTGAAATGTCAACAAGGGGATGACAGTGAAAGTGAAATATGAGGTATAAGGATTAGGCTATGTGATGATGGGCGGGATGATAGTAACAAGAACATGCTACTGCAAGTCAGAAAGGTTAAAAGAAACTAATCAATTTGAAAGGACACGCGAAAAAATTTACTTAGTCCGTTTGCCACCTATTTCGACAAAACTAGCCTCCGCCAAACTCAAATATCTGCAAATATTTTAAAAGGAAAAATCCATGTTTAAGAATGTTAAGCAGGTAGGACTTACAGCTGCTGCAATTTGGACAGATTTCCAAGCTCAGATGGCAGAGAGCCACTGAAGTTATTGGTGCTAAAGGACCTACAACATTAAACTAGTCGTCAGATCCACTCTTTCTTTTAAATCCTTTCGCAAGCCAATTTTCATTAAAAATTAGTCTGAACATCCAGTGGACCTAATGCTGTTGAATCCATCTGCTTGACATTACAAATCCTGTTCTGGAACTGTTACTTACAATGACAATAGCTCTGTAAGTTGCCCAAGTTGCGTTGGAAGCTCCCCCGATAATGCATTGATGCCCAGACTCCTGAAGCGAATAAGCAGAGTAAGCATCAGGAAGGAAAGAAAAATGCTTTAAAAAGGAGCAGAGAACTCGTATAAATTTTGAGACTAGAATCGAGTTGTGCTCACAGATACTGCATGCGAGTTAGGTTGCCAATGGATGGAGATAAGGAACCGGTCAAGAGATTTTGGGCCAAGTTCCTGTATAAAGTACATAATACCATCAGAACGATGGAAAACTACGTAAGATTTTGAAACCTTGGTGAGTAAAATCAATATGGAGCTTCAGCAAATGAGAGCACGCGAGTGTTGCGTAGACAAGCTCGAACTGAGTGTTGCTTAATTATAAGGAATGACACGTGGCACACCATGAAAACTCCAGTGAAATGAGAAACTACTGGAAAAGACGGATGAAGTGGAATGGGACCAATACATACAGAATGGAGAGGTAAGTTAAGTTCCACAACTCATCAGGGATAGGACCGTCAACGCTCACTGCATAAACCTTGCTGCAACCAAAGAAAAACCACCCGGTCACGAGAAGAGACGTACACATGGTGGGCGAGATACTGTCGATACGTACAGCTGTGTAATGTGGCAAGAAGTGGAATTGTTGAAGGAGCAGCCGCATTTGATGAAAGGGTTGTAATCCATATCGTCGAAGGAAACGGAGTCGTCGATCGCAGCCCCGCTGCATGGCTCTCCACTTATGTTCCATTTTGGCGCCTGTGAAGTGAGTCCCCATGTGGACCATATCGTGTTCAGAATCGCCACTACATTCACATAACCGTCATCGACTCAGACTTTGTTGAGCTTCATGCTCAAACTAAATGCATCGGTGCATGACTCTCACCTTAAGTAAATGGAGAGTGACTTAGACAATTAAGTGCAGTTTATAATACAGGTATGCACATGCTGTCCATCCAGTTGAATTGTACAAACGAGGACAGCCGCTTATATGGAGCTGCGTCTTCACATTTGCCAGACATAAGGTTTTAAGGGAATCAATTTTGCTTTTTCTGATTGTACGACAAGTCATAAAAAAACTGAGTTGCATAAAGACTGAATCAACATAAGTAGGTGACAGGGGGACCACAGGCGCCGTTGCAATCCCATAACAAAATGCTTTCTGATACTAAAGCGAGGTAATGACAAGTTCGCGAAAGGTTCCGAAGAATGATCATCACGATACTTTAAAAAGCAAAGGTGTATAGTCTCGATTGGACAATGATAATGTGACGGCACTGTTATTCTTCCGTAAGAGACGGAAAGATCTCCACAATTATATAACCAAGGTAACCGGTAACCTGTTTATTAGGTTTGCTTGAAAATTCTCTTGATGGGGAATTCCCGAGAAGGGGGTTTTATAATTGTTAATATATATATATATATATATATATATATATATATATATATATATATGAATAAAAATATGAATGAAATTCAATAACCCAAATATAGCTTATCATCGGTATGAAAAAATTAGTTCTAAATAAAATTTATTAATGTTATTAGAAGGATCTATTATATCCCCCCCCAAAGAAAAAGAAGAAAAACCACCCCAATGCTGTATTTCAACATTAATTAACACATTATCTTGCATTTAAATGGTTCGTGATTCTCTGCATTCAAGTAGAAGTGTGAGAAGTTGAGGACGTTAATTCAAGGTATTGGCGAAATTAACAATGCATAACAACAGTGGTAGAAATACAATATACAAAACATCATATAAAATAGCAAAATGATAGTACATGAATAGTATGATATTACTAGATGAGATTATTACCTACTGAATCAAATGTTGTAGATAAATATGCATTAGGACCTAATTGAATCACAGAAATTAAAGAAAATTGCAGAAGCCAATGTATGATTAAGTATTTTTCGTGAAAATAAAATGTTAATTAGGATGCATTTTTCTAGGAGAAAACTTTATGAAAAAGAAAGTACTTCCCACTAAATTATTTTTCAAAAAAAATGGCTAATTTTCTTTTATTTGGTAATATGTGACCAAAAATATTTTTTCTGATGTTTGGATCTCATTTAAAAAAATTTTCAATCTCACGCCAAAAAAAGAAATTTTTTAAAAATAATTCTAATTTTTTTTTTTTTTCTTTTCTTTCACTTTCCTTCTTCCTCCTCCACCGGTTGTTGAGCCCCAGTGACAACCACAACAAGCCACTAGCGCCATCACCAAGGCCCGACAAGGGTCGACTTGTTTGGCCTTGAGCTCGAGGCCGACCCTCTCCAACTTACGTTGGCCTATGTTTGTGGCCGGTTGCCGATGCCCGGTAGCTAGTGGAGGAGGAAGTACATAAAAAAAAAAAGAAAAAGGAAAAATATTTTAAAATTGAATTTTTATTAAAAATAAAATATCAAAAAATTCAAAATGAGCAATTCCACAAAGCGTCTTAGCTTTCTTATATTTAGGAATTCACTTTCCTAATTTTATGTATAAATATTTTCCTTGATCAGGTTTTTCGTTGACTAATCATTTTTGACAAACTAAACAGGTCAAAATTTGGAAAAATGATTTTGGGAGAATACATTCTCTCAAACAAACACACCCTTAGTACTAGTTATTACGGAAAACATAATAAAGAGAGTTTGTAGATGCATAAATTAAATGAATTACATTCGGTATCTTTTTCCAATCCATTTTGGGGTTTTGTCCATTATTTAAAAGTAGCATTTCATGAATATCTTATTGCTTAATAATTTCATGTCGTGGATTTGTAAATAAATAAATAAATATTCCAGTTCAATGTCTCGTTGCTTGCTTAAGAAACCACAAGTCTTTAGCTCTTCCAATGGTCCATCTCTTACCATTTGAATTGTGTCGCCAAATCAGTACTATCATAAAATTAAATGATAGTGCACTTACACCAGTGTGACTACTGTTAAGCCAGTGGCGAAGAACATTAAAGCCATGGTTTCTTGAAATGTTTTCTTTTTCCTAAATTTGAAATTTAATTGGTCCTTTTAATAAGTTTTATTTAGTAATAACTTTTCGTACCGGCGATCAAATATACTTAGGTATTTAATATAATTCAGATGGATCTCTTTCTTTATTTTTTTAATATATAAAGAACCCCACTTTGAGGGATTTGCTTTTCGCCAGCAAATCTGGAGGACTAAGCAAGAATTTTCAAGCAAGGCGGGGTAAACTGATTACCGGGTTGCCTTGGTTTAAGTAAGAGGGCACCGTCCTTCATGGAAAGATAACAGAGCCGTCACCCAATCACTGTCCCTCACGATCTTAATCATTCTTCAGTAGGAAGGAGATGATTTTCCATTATCAGGAAGGATGCTCACGATCACTCTTTAAGAATGGCAAACTCGCTAAACACACACACACGAACATGCAAAGAGAGAGAGAGAGAGAGAGAGAGAGAGAGAGTACCTTCAGAAGGATCGGTCGTAGCTTGAGTCTGGTTCTGAGCATGAGCGATATCTGCAAGTAGTATGCACGCTGCTACATGCAAGGCAAGGATCACCCTTGAATTTGCCATTGTTCAACGAGAGAGAGAAAGAGAGGGAGAGAGAGATCCTTGGAGCTGGAGAGCCTCCGTGTCAAGTCTGACGAACCGCACTCCCAGATATGTGTTTATTTGTGTAGAGAAAGTTTAATGAGAAAGCCAAGGACAGTGGCGTCTGATATATAAAAGGGGCTTCGCCTTACTTTTCAATAAATTCTCGAGCAATGAACCATTTTCGTAATCAGACTTCGAAAATTCTCGTTGTTGACCGTGGATGAGAAATTGGCTAAAGCTATATCTGGGTCAAATATCTCATGCTCGTTCTACACTTTTGAGAACCTTGATTGTTAGAAGAGTGAAATTTTTGTTACCACCAAAGAAAAACCAATAGTAATTCTTGTTGCCACTAAAAGTTTCTTCATTGAATAGGTGCAAATCTTTCTGCTTAAGAAGAGTCGAGTACCCAATCGAGAACTTCTTATTACCGCACGAAAGGTTGTGGAATCACATAGTACATCCTCATTACATATTTCAGGACAACCATTTGGAAAGACTGATAAAGTCAATTTAGGCAATTTAGTCGCTAGTTATACATTCAAATTGGGAAGAAAAGTCACTCTTAGAAAAAGCATGGCGACTTGCAAGTTGGCTGCTTCCGGAGGCTAATATCTGTGTGGCGTTCAAAGTCTCGCCTTCAATCAGACTTGTTGACTTTGCATGGTTTGATAGAGGCATATGCTAAAATTGGGGGCGAAAAGGCAAAGAGAGATACGGGGGACTTTTCAATTCCATTTTCTAAGGTCAAATTGGACGTCTAGAATTGACGGATTCATCCATCTAGGTTGTGGCATATCTCAATTTCTGCTTCATTTCAAATTAGATGTGAAAGGAGGAAAGATTTTTTTGAATCTATAATGAGAAATTTTAGGGAGAAAATAAGCGTCTGTGTGTATGAAAATGTCAAGAGACAATAGGGAATTGTCCTGAGGAGATTTGCAAATGTCATGACATAATCAACGTAAATAAGAATCCCTTGAATTTTGTGACATCCTGATTTTTCAAATTTGATTTCAATTGAATAAATCGGGCATTTCATCGACGCGTCTATAGTGCTATTCTCTGAGCCGATCACTCATGAGATAATTAGACTATCTGAGAAAGTTATTAAGGGATTTTAACACAAAAGACTTGAGAATTCGATCAGGAATTGACTGCTCGACCGTGCTAATTTGCAAGGATCATTACGACACAATTAAAAATCGATCGGAGATCGAGGTAGGTTGATTCAACTGAGATATGTGATCAAAGTGTGGATGATTTCACCAGATTGCAAAATTCTCATCGATTGGCACTAAATTGATTTTCTATCGTTTTGGGTACCCTATGTCCGTATTTGAAACCTTAAGATTTTCATGATAACCGAGAGTCGCCAATGTGTTGAAGATGTACATTGTGATTCGAGATAATTTGATCACGGGTCAATTACACTAAAAATTCCTAAAAACTACCTGGTGGGCTAGGGTTACGCTAAAAGTGCTTATTTGGATTGAAATCAACTGCGAATTTGAACTCGATTTCAGAAATGAAAGTTACGTGGTGTCACGAGCTATTTGAGGAATGTCGACTCATTCTCCGAAGAATTTTCAGAAATTCTGAGATTTTTATGGAAAATTGATTTGGACGTTGCGGAAAATGAACGGAAATTTGGATGAAATTTAAGTCGATGGAAATTTGACACAGACTAAGCTATTTGAGGAATGTCGACCATCCTCCGGCTAATTTTCGTAAATTCCTGAGATTTTTATGGAAAATCGATTCGGACGTTGTGGAAAATGAACGAAATTAGGATGGGTTAAGTCGATGGAAATTTGACTTCCAGACTGAAGCCTATTTGACGATAGGAAAGTGTGGAAATCTTGTGGGCTTTTCTTCATCAATTTTGGACTTCAATTTGGAGAATTTGAGGATGAAAATGAAGTCTAAATGGAGTGAATTTCAGATCTAGGCTTGAAGGCTGCATTTTGGACAATTGAATTGGATTATTTTGTTGAAATTGGTTGGAAAGTAATAGGGGAGACAAGGCCATCAATGGAGGGGATAAAATTTCTGACTTTGGGGCCCCTCCCGTCGCTATCCTCTCCCCCTCCTTCGGCGAGCCTTGCCAGCTGCATCCCCATCTCACCGCCTTAATCTCTCTCTCACTTTCCTCGAAGACGCAAACAGCTCCTTCAGCTTTGTTTCACTTTAATTTTTCCTTCACTTATCTTTTCCTTTCGTTTGTGCTGCCCATCAATTCCTTTCGGTTGTGCTCCATCATCCTCATCATCCGCATCATCCCCATATCCACCATATCCCTCAATCTCTCGGCCAATTTCCCTCTGCACTCCATTACGAACCATCATCACCATCTGTCATCATCCCATCTTCCACCATCACCCCATGTCCGTAGCTCATGCCTCAAGTCAACCATTGAAGCTTTAGTCGACTGAAGAAGCCCCACAACTCACCGAAGTCCAGCCACGAAATCAAGCTGCCTCTCCACGCGTCCAAGTCCACCAGCTGAGTTCTCTTCGTTGACCACCATCTCCACTTGTCCAGCACCAAAACGTGACCGCAGCAGCTCCTTCACCACATCTGCGACACCATCCGTGAAGTAGCTCCATCTTCGCGCGTGTCTTCAGTTCATCCCGTGCTCGCATGAAGACGATCGAAGTAGCTCACTTGCTTCTTCGTGGCCCAGTCCATCACCCAACGTCTTCAGCCCAGGCGGTCCTCTTCTTTAGCCCGCATCAGCCCAGCAATTCCAGTCCATCTTCTGCCACAAGCCCAGTTGAAGTCCAGCAAACCGTGAATGTTCAGCCCACTTGAAGTCAGGCCCAAGTCCTATATTCCTCAGCAGCAAGCTCAGCCCAACTCATAACAAATCTGAGATTTGTTGGGCCAAGTTTAGGCCCGGCCCAAGTTCGCCGACGCCGCCAAAAATTTCGATTTCGGCCGCCGTCGAGTCGTCTTCACGGTGAACCGGTTTCCGCAATTAACCGGTAAGTTTATACTCTAAACTCTGTTTAGTAGGCTAATAATGTTTAAGGGTGTTTAGATTTATCTTATTAGGAATTAGGTGGTTAGCATGGTTTAGCTAAGGCCTAAATAAATTGTACTATTTATCTAGAAGGGTTCGGGAATTTCTCCAAGTCCGTATTGGTTATTAATTTAATGATTCTGGCCTAGGTTAGTACTTTTAGAATTTAAATTGAGTTATTTAATTAATTTTAGTAATTATTTAATTATTAATTATTTTTCCGGAAATTAGCCGGGATTGCCAGTGACTGGAATTTCGTCTTTGATTGACAGAATGATGGTTAAATTTTGCAACTGAATGTTAAATTATGCAAATTGAGTGCCGATTGGATTTTTGGTATTTAATTCCAAAATTGTGAATTTTCAATATTTATTCAGAAAATCCCGGGTGTCGGGTTTTGACACCGAAAATAGTTTTTAGTACTATATGAAATAGTGAGATTTAAAAAAGGAAGAATATCAATTTTTCTGGGTCAAGTTGATCGTGTACCCACACACGGGTAATTTCATGTGAATTTCTAATATGAAGAAAAAGGCCAAGCTTACCATTTTAATTGAAGCATTTGAGTGCAATGCACGATGCCCTGGGCCATATTTGAGTGATCGTGTGATGGTTAAGAGAAATCGTCACGGGCTGTTAAGCTGGACGTTATCCCTATTTGGGATACCCCTGGACAACGGGAAGCTGGTCGCAATAGATTCTGGACCCTATGCTCATTCGGGAAAGCTGTCTAAAAGAGACGTGTCGTGCTCAATGGGAGTGCCTGGCAATGCCAGAAGACTGCCGAACAGAGAGTAGGCTGTGCTATATGCCGAGATTAAAACTAGGAACACATGATTAATTGAGTGTGGCGTTTCAGTTAGTGGAGCTTATTTGTTGCTTATGCTCTCATGTTGTCTGTGATATAAATCGTAGTGACCTGTAGGGTGGACCCAAGACGAGGTAAGTCTCATTGATTGTGTGATTGTGTG
The DNA here is from genome assembly GCA_014182375.1 of Eucalyptus virginea. Lineage (NCBI taxonomy): Eukaryota > Viridiplantae > Streptophyta > Magnoliopsida > Myrtales > Myrtaceae > Eucalyptus > Eucalyptus virginea. The sequence goes on from CM024519.1 coordinate 55,530,792, forward strand.
ATTATGACACTTTTAGGCGTATTTCCCTCCTAATCAGGGTTTAGAGCTTAGACTCGCTGAGATTATATCTCACCCCGTTATGGGACAACATTTTCAGGGTTGTCGAGTGGAGGACTTGGAGCTAAGAGAAGATGATCGGAAGCGTAGGTTAGTTAAGACCGTTTCTTTTTGGAAGGCCAGTTTTTTGTAGTCTTTTGGCCATAGACTTTTGTACTTGACATTATGTGAATATAAAAGTATGTTTGTTTTGTGAATTCGTATCCTGCTTTTCTATCCCGAGATGATTATTATCACGGGATTTCTTTTCGCTTCCGCATGTGCAATAAAATGGAAAGGGTCGGCGACTCGTCTTGGGAAGTCGCAAATTATTATCAACTAGATAGGGATGGGCACGCGCTCGGGGTTTGGGGCGTGACAAATTTTCTCTCATCAATATAGTATTACCTTTCTCGCTTGAGTTACTTTTTTTTTTTTTTTTTTTTTTTTTGAGGTTGTCTTGACAATTAATCATTTAATTGATGTATGGTTTTGACATGCATTAGTTTCCATCCAAAAAGAGATGAAAACCTCTTATTATTCGTATGCTTATATGGGTCTTCTTATCATCATAAAGTTTAGCCAAACCGAAGTTTGATATTTTAGGTGTGAGATCAGAGTCCAACAGAATATTACTGGCCTTCACATCCCTATGCATGATTTTCAGCCTTGACTCCTCATGAAGATAAGCTAGGCCCCTTGCAATACCCAGACATTAATCAAACCGTGTCGCCCAATCATGATTCAAGGTCCTTTGCTGTCACGTCCCGATCCTCGAGCGCATGCCCATCCCTCTCTGGTTGATAAAAAAAAAAAAAAAAAAAACTATGTGACTTCCCTGACGAGTCGCCGACCCTTTTTTTTTTTTTTTTATTGCACATGCGGAAGCAAATAACAAATCCCATGACAGTAACTATCTCGGGATAGAAAAGCAGGACATCGCATTGACAAACAAACCACACTTTATAAACATACTGAGTCTTTTACACAAGTCTATAACCAAAAGACTAGTTCTCAAAAAGAGGCTGTCCTATCTGACTTACTCTTCAAGTCACCTTAGCTCAGCTTCAGGTCCTCTCTCTACGGTCCTGAAAATTTTAAGCCCACGACGGGGTGAGATATAAATCTCAGCGAGTTCACGGTCTAAGCCCCGATTAGGAGGGAAATACACTCAGAAGTGTCATAACCACACAACCACTCAATTGGCACAGAGGACTTACCTCGTCTCAGTTTCCTTCCTGCACGTCAGTACAGTTCATATCACAATGCATATAATCAACGCACATAACAACTGGAACACCTCATCAATTCAATTAATCACTGTGGTCCCGATTATAAGCGCCAAACCGTTATGACACGTCCCATTCCATGTCACACGTTTTTGGTCTCATAATCGGGTGCATCAAACTCAATAATCATGCGTTCCAATTATTAATTACACCCCTCAAGGGTACGACCAACTCCAATATTGGCGGTCTTCTGGCATTGCCAAGCGTCGTCTCACCTCCTTTGAGCACGGCTACGTCTCTCAATTAGACGGCTTCCTCGAAAGGGCGTAGGTCCAGAATCTACTGCGACCCGAGTCCCAATGAATGGGTAACATCCGGCTTAATAGCTCAGGACGGTTTCTCTTAACCAACACACGACCAATTAATCTCGGCCAGGACACCGTGCGCATTCGCACTCAAATGTCTCAATTAAAATAGTGAACCTGGCCTATTTTCTTCGTATTAGAAATACACGATAAAATAGTCGTGTGTGGAGACACGGCCAATTCACACTAGAAAACCGATATCCTCCAATTTAAAATCCCACTGGTTTATATAGTACATAAAATCATTTTTAGTGTTAAAACCCGACACCCGGGATTTTCTCGAATAAATAAGGAATTTCACAAATTTTGGAATTAAATATTCAAAATTTCAATCAGCACTCAATTTGTACAAATTAACATCCAATTGCATAAATTGAACAAACCATTGCAATCGGCACGAAATTCCAGTCACATTTATCCCGGCCTAATTTAGGAAAATAATTAATAATTAAATAATTTATCAAAAATTAAATAAATTATAAAATAAATAAATTTAAAGCTTTAATTGAATTAACCTAAATTAACTAAACTAAATAATCTAACTAACAATTAAATCTAATCATCCTATTTAATTTAATCTAAGTACACTAACTAAATAAACTAACTAATTATTAACTAATCCACCTAACTAAACTAATTACACTAACTAAATACTAACTATATACTTAATCTAACTAAGCCATCCTAAACCTAATCAACATAATTAATCCACAAATTAGCTAACTAACACACTTCTAAGTGTCATTAGCCCACTAATAAAGGATGAGAACGCAACTCACCGGTTAAGCCCGAAAATCGGCTTACGGCGACGGCGGCGTAACAGCGGCCAAGACTTAAGCTCACGGCAAGGCCGACAGGAGCTTGGACCGGCTGAAATCAGCCAACAAAGCCTATGGTTCAAGACCGAAGGAGCTAGATTTTCCTCGGTTGAACTTGCGGTGGACGCGGCAACGAAGCTTGGCTTCGTGGAGACGGCGAGCTGGAGAGATGCGGTCAACAAGCAAAGCAAGTTGTCTTCGTGGCCGTGTGAAGAGAAGACCCGGTGATGCTTCGGTGGAAGGGAACGGCGAGATGTGGGGGTTTCACGGTCAACTTTGCTGGAGAAAAACTCCTTTGGTTGACTGAATTTGAGGTGGCTTCGGACGTGTGGTGCAGAGAAGAAACGGTGGGTGAATGATGGTGCAGGTGGCGGTGGGATGAGGGAAAACGTGGGGATGCTTCAGTGATGGGTGTCTTCGAAGGAGAAGTGAACAGAAGGAGCTGAAGCCGTGAAAAGCGAGAGAGAGACCAAGAAGAAAGAGAGAATCGGATGAGGGAGAGAGGCGGTGGACAGGCGACGTGGAGGGATCGGCTCCGTGGAAAAAATGAAAGAGAAGCTGCGCCCGTGGAGAGCAGCTTGCTTGGGGGAAAAGAAGTCAACATGCTTATCTCCTCCATTGAATCCTTGTCCCCCTAATTCTTTCTAACCAACATAATCTAAGAATTAACTAAATTGATGCCAAAAATCAGTCCTCAAACCATAGCTCTGAATTTCACTGATTTTAGAATTCAATTTCATCCTCAAATTCTCAATTTCGAAGTCCAATTTTGTCGAAGAAAAACCCCACACATGTCTATAAATTCCCATCACCTAAGAAATGGGCCGCACATCAAAATTTCCTTCAAACGAGCCCGTCCGAAATTCCGTTCAATTTCCGAATCGATTTTCGTAAAATCTCGGAATCTCCGAAAAATTTTCGGAAAGTGAGTCGACGTTCCTAAAATGAATCGTGATACGGTAAAACTTTCAATTTCTGAAATAAAGCTCAATTTTGCGGTTAATTTCAATTCGACGTGATTTTAGCGTGTCCCAATCTACCAGGTAGCTTTTAGGAATTTTTAATGCAATTGACTTGTGTTCGATTATTTTCGAGTCACAATGTACATCTTCGACACATTGACGACTCTCGATTGTCGTGAAAATTTCGAGGTTTCAAATACGGACACAAGGTACAAAAATGACAGAAAAATCGGTCTAGTACCGTTCGACCGAAATTTTGCAATTAGATGTAATTACCCACGCTCTAATCACATATCTCTATCGAATCGACCTATCTCCGGCCTCTGATTTATTTTGACGGTGCCGTAATGACCCTTGCAGATTAGCACGGTCGAGCAGTCGATTCCTAGTCGAATTCTCATGTCTATTGTATTTAGATTCCTTAACGGCTTTACCTAATAGGCTAGTTAACTCATGAGTGGCCAACTCAGAGAAAAAGGCTATAGACACGTCGATGAAAAGCCCAACTCGTCTCATCGAAATCAGACTCGAAAATCAGGATGTCACATTTGCCCTGCACCGTGGAGGCACTATATCATAAGTCCAAGCATCACTTTTTACATGACAAAAGACATAATCGAGGTGAATATTCTGTCTCCTACCAAACATCGCCTGATCAAGACTCTTGTTTTCTAGATACTCATACACAAGAAGCCGATTATCTGCATCAATGCAGCTTCCATACAATATAACAAGGTTGTGGTGTTGCACTGCAGATATAGTGGCAAGCTCTGTCACAAATTGATTCTTTCCCTGGTGGGATGTTACAGATAGTTGCTTAACAGCAATCACTCTCCCATCATCAAGCGTTCCTTGATGTCACTGATATGGTCAGTACTTCAATATAAAAAAAATGCTTAAGCCATTTTGAGACCAATAATGCGATCATTATGATAATGCATACTCCAGTTCCTAGACTATCTGGAAGCTCCACTTAAGTCTGACTATCAAGAACTACACTGTATTAGCATATTGATGACAAATGAAGGACGGTCAACCTAATTTATGTTACTCAATCTGGACCTAGCAAATATAACCAAGAAAATTGTCCATTCATTACTTACTTGAAACCTTACGTAATCAACAATTTGCTATATTATCCCCAGATATTTGGATGTTGTCCAATGAACTTCTTTCCTGGACGTAATTTAGGATCTATTGGAGTCATCCTCCAAAGCCAAAGGATGATTTCCCAAAGAATGAAAAAGCAATATGCGAAGAAGGGTTTTTCCTTTCAAGGCAGAGAAAGTATCGGAAGTTCGGTCAACCAGCACACAAAAACCATAGTCTTTTTCTTTTTGGCCCAGGGTACGGAAACCATAATCGCTGTTCCTTTAGTAATCTGTTTATCTTCTATTTTTCCATTCTTTCTCCAAGAAACACTTTCAGAAAGATCAACCATTGACTTAGTTCTTATGACAAGCTAAGATCACAACAAACCTTGAAAACAGGGCCGCATCCTCCCTCCCCAAGTTTTTTATTGGGATTGAAGTCATCTGCAGCAGCCTTTAGTTCTGTATAGCTGAAAGTGTAAGGTCTAGCATCCATGCTAAGGAACTCTGTAAGACACAATAATGCAGATAAAATTCCGGCTATTAGAATATATTTCGCAACCTTTTGTCACTAAGTTTTTGACTTTTCGGAAATATGTTAGCCGCTGAATTAGTCATCCAGCAAAATTTATATGTATTCATGAAATTTAGCTTCAACTAGAAAACAAGGAAATTTCACTTCCTACCACCAGTGGGCAATGAACTCAAAAGCTCTTAATAACAGCGGCATGTTGATACAGAGATTTCTCATTCTTTTTACCTCTGCAGAACATTGTTTCCATCTTTTATCCAAAAACATGATGAGAACACAAGATTACAGATAGGAAACTATCATGAGGAAGCTATCGGAAGCTTCTGATAGTGTGGTTTACCTTATTTTCAATCATGCGTGCCATTCTCCTTCTCCGAAAAACATAGAACACCAGGAGAACAGCCACCAAACCGACCACTCCAACTCCAGTAGCAACTCCAACTATCAAGCCAGTGCAATCCTTTTTGTGGGTTGGAGGATTGTTCTGACAGTGGGTATAAAGTCTGCACAAAGTCTGCCAATTTAGTAATGTTTTAAAAAGTGGTGCTGGGAGTATGAGCAGGTTTTTATCATAGTACCTGGGACTGCACTAATAGCTGAAATTGGCGGCCCATTTGTGGCTTGATTTGGTACACAACAAGTCCCTTTTCCAGCACAAAAGAAGTGTATTTCAAGATAGTTTGCTGTCACCTGAGCCTGATACAATTTTGGGACAGCTGTAAAGGAGCCACCATCTGCCTCTTTCCGTATGTTGAAATCCTTTGCCAAGAGGTTTCTAAGCACAAATTGTAACATCCCGGGTCTCCACTGTACACATATTGTGTCCGCTTTGGACACTAAGTTATCACGGTTTTGTTCCTCTCGGGGTAGCCCATACCACCCCAAGAAAATGGGTATGTACAGTTAGAGGAAACCAAGTCTTATAAGCTAGCCCATGATTCCCTCCGTAGGCGATGTGGGACAAGAGAGGGACCCCTTCCTTGCACACGTCCGAGGACCGTCGCTCGGGCCGTCACACAAATGGCGTTGGCAATTGACCATGACCTTTATTAGTAAAACAAGAAGCCTGGTAAAGCATGGCCCTACCTGTATGTATATATCAAAAAGACGCTTCCCAAGACATTTCCATTCAGTATTCTGGATTTGTATTTCAGCAAACTGGAGGGTGACCTTGTAGTTTCCATTCTCCAGCCCTAGTCCATAGTATCGTAGAGATGAAGCAGAGACCTGTGCAGTCTGGAACAGCTCTGAGTCTAACGTTTCGGTGAACTGGGATATCGAGGAAGCACCGTCAGTGGGATCGTATCTTCCCGTGAAATAACCAACATTGCTCACTGCCCACCTCTCTGAGTCGGTCACGTAGTAGGTAGCAGGACCAAAACTGATACTATCCCGCTCATACACAATATTACTGGACGAAGTATTCTGAGGGCCACCGCATTTTACTGAAAAATTATAATCTGCATGGCAAAAATAAAAAAGCAGATCATGATGAGTTTGTGAAAGGTACTTACATTACATAATGGACACGAATTATCTGCCAAAGGACATGCACTTTGTACTTATTAAATTTTCACAAAAGATTGAGAAAGTGCAAAAGAAGAGTCCTCACTTAAGATATCTAACTAAAAATATAAATTATCTTTTTTCAAATGACAGATATACATACAGTTGTAAATTGTAGCTGACCCAAGAAGGAATGCTTCCCATAAGTTATTGTATGACACGTCTCTGCAAAAATGGCACAGGAGAGATGTCATTTAGTTGACCAACAGGGTAGTCGTCTATCAGTATCAAATAGCACGCTCTGATGTGTCAAACAACAAAATGCTGATTATATTCTCCATGTTCACAGGCGCAAAATAGTTGACTTTGAAGGAAAGTATATTTAATACTGAGTTAGCTATAGAGGGAAAAGGAGAAAAAAACTATTCAGGTTGATGATGAAAGACAGACACGCTTTGGCATATTTTCAATCAATCTCAACTGAAACAGCGACTTACAGCTGAGGTAAACTCTGGTATCCTGAAAAATCTAATGGGAGTGAATCTGAGATATTGTTATTCCTCAGTATCATGGAAACAATTGGGTACGCCCATTTCACATATGGGCCAAAAGAGAAAAAGAAAGGAAAAGAAAGTCTGCTACATGCTCCGGAATCACAATGTCTTACAGAATAGACAGATTCTTCATGTGGGTGGCGTTGGTCATCCTGTCGCACCCACTTGATGCCTCCGTGCAGCCTTCTCTCTCCATAATTCAATCTCGATACACGTCCTTCCAAAGCCTAATGGCAGCTTGCAGAGCGAGAATCCGAAAAAATCCTTATCCCATTTCTTTTGTGTAACTGGTTGATCCGACTGTCGTCTTCTCTTTGAATTGACCAGATGAAGTAAAATGGGTCCAAACAATATAAGAGACATGTCAGCTTTTCACCTTTTCTTTCCTCGTACCGCGTGCTTCCAAGATTGTGTAATGGGATCAAGAATCCAGACAATTTGATAACAAACCGAATGTGGATGGATTGATTGATTCGTCATTATTCAGGTGGGGTCCGAGTTTTTGAGGGAGCAGCGCACCAAATTCAATCGTGATCAAACAGCATGACTCAGTCATAGTAAAGGTCTCGATCCACTGTTTGTGGTAACAAGTTTATTGATCACTGATCATTTTGCTACGCGAGAAGGAGGAAGTCCTCTCTCTGTTTTTCTTTTATATCCGTTGAGTTAGTGAAACGCAGATGTGTTGCTCCAGAGCTATGCCATGACCAAACGATGAGCACTGCCTATAATAAAAATTCAACAGGAAAATATTTTCTTAGAAGAAATAAACAAATGAAATAGTATGTCTCATGGGTAGTGGCATCTGTTTTAGGTTTGAATTATTTCTGAAGTTCACATGTTTCAGTTGTCAGCGCAACTATGTGTGATAATAATGGGAGATATAAAGAAATGAGAATGAGAATAAAAGAAAGCAAAGCTTAATTGCTCTGTGGATGGAGTCTCCACCTTAACAGTCCAGCTATCAACTTGTTTGCGTCATCAAAGGAATCTCTAATTGCATCTACCTAGTTAATTTAATTTAATGTAATTGCAGTTTTGTGCCTGTGAGGCTCATTCTCTAAACCATAACTAAATCAAACTAAGCGATTCGCTAATTATGACCTAAACATTTTGAAAGAGTATCCATCCAATTAGACCGATGATTAGTTCCACTGGCCGAGTTTCTGAGCTTCCTCTCTCAGTGACAGGAATAATCTTGCAGGTTTAAAGAAATAGTGCAGAATGTCTAGCATGGCCAAACGCAAATAAAACCAACCCACGAATCAGAACTTATGCCCTCATGTATCTTCTGCTTGACCGTCTGTTGTAATCTACCTACTAGAAACCAGGTTTAGGAGGTCTTAAACATCCTGTGCTATGTCCTGTAGGGCTAGTCTAATTGAAGCTAATTTGCATAACGAGAGTAAAAATAGCAAGTTTTTGGCAGGGAAAGAACAGTTATTAGTGAGTTTTCCAAGGCCCAGACTCCGTAGTCCATTAGAGAAAGTCCTTAAGCAAACAGTTGTTTGGGTTTTCCCACCATAATACAGCCTGCAATTGCGTCAGTCCTAGAGTAACTCTGTTGCCAATAATATCTGTGAATGGGCCATTATGTTTAGATGTATTGCTGTGGTATGCACTCAGACCTGGCCTGAATCTGCAATTCAAGCTCTTTGGTTTCTCTCTTCTAGTACAGTTAAAGTTGCTTTCAGACGAAAAAGTGAAACCCCATGAGAAGTTAAATTAAGTTCAAGAGGCCAACTGCTGCACATCTAATTCAGTTTAAGATGCCAACTGCTGCACTTGTAGGCTTCTAGCTCAGACAGGAGAGAACGATACTGGCTTGACAAAAGCCAATACTACAAAATATTAATTTATTTCCTGAGGTGATTTTTGGTATACTAGATATAAATTTAAAAAGGAATAGGAACTGATTACCACTAACATGAGCAAGCTGAAGGTTAAGAGCTCCATTGTCATGTGTTCTATGGTTGGAAGGTTTTCAAAAAAGTGACATTCATAAATTTTAAAATTCTCAATTGGCAGGCTTCAGACAGATTAGCACTTTACACTTTCACTGCGATCAAAGGCACCTGCTCTATTCACGAAGCTGATACATTTGTTATGATAGAAATTATCACACCAACCTCATCTAGTATGTTTGAGTAGAAGAATCCACAACCTGGAACAGCAACCACCCCCGCAATCGCACTCTTACCTTTTGACAATGACATATATCGGATTTCAGACGGCTTATTAGCCATAAAAATAGTGGAAAAAAGCAGCGTTTGTCAGACAGAAGGCACTCCTCAGGAATCTTGGCAAATATAAAGAATGAACCCTGAGGCTTAAACTGAATGTGCAAATTAATTTCAGCCGGAATTCTAGCTAGGAAATCTCTTCTTACTTCATAGTCCTGAACATCAATAGGAATAAGAGTCGGTTATTGCTTAGTGCGAATCCTCATGCACAGTCTCGGAGTATAGTACTTGTCTCAGTGATTCAAAATATTGTGGCTGACTTATAAGAGCGGCAAACACAGCCTCCTGGAAAGGGTGTCAACAAGGTGCTGGAGCTGAATCTGTGATTCTGACGTGTATGTTCTTTATGGCCAGTGATACTGCATCTCGGAACTAGGAGATCACCTGTACCCTGAATGTTTTCGAGAAGTAATTATCGTCCACTCCTGCATTCCTCGAAGAGAGGCGAGGGATATGTTTTGTCTTGTCATATGTGAAAGTGTTCATACCCCTGAAAACATTTGGTATTTTATACTCATTCAGCCCCCGGATATTGAAATCCCCCGCACAAAAGCACTTCTGGGGACCATGATTTGATTGAAAAGGAATCTCAAGACAATAAAAAATGGAACAAACTAAAATCGACTTGGGGGGCAGCAACAGCTTGACCGATGTATCTTATGAAGCAACGCTGATTGCTTTTTATCTCAACGCAATGAGTTTCATAAGCTCACAAGGCAATTGCACCATGTTGGTGAAATTTTATGCTGAGCAATATTATTCATTCATGCATGTATGTAAGAGACTTGATTAGAGTTGATTGTCACTGCTTCCATGTTTCTTCAGCTGCTCACGAGTCACACCAATGGAAATGCAGGGAACAGAGTAAGAAAATCGCTTTAAAGGAAGATCATCCTATGTTATCATCTCTTAAGGCAAACAAGAGTAATTTATTGTAGTCGCTATCATGTTACATTACTATCATTTCCTACAATGGTATGTGAAAAAAAAAAAAAATCTGAAACTAACATCGACCACTTGGACTAGATGAATAGTGCTGGTGAAGAATGAGTTTATATCTGCTCCCCCAAATACATTCCGTAAGTTAATGCTTTAGAGGAAAAGCATCGACCTCTTGTTTTTTTCCTCCCTCTGGGAGTACATTGGCTGATAATCGAGGCACCGCGCAAACAAGCAGGATGACAGTCGTCCTTGTTTGGAGATTAGAGAGAGAATACCAAAGTTGCCCAAAGAAGCAGGATGACAGTCGTCCTTGTATATTTAGCTTAGCATGTGATTTGGAGATTGGAGAAAGAACATAGAAGTTGCCCAAAGAACTCGCCGAGTCACCTTTAATTGGTGTATTGTAATTGTGATGCCCAACACATGAACTTGACCCAGAGACGGCAAAAGCTGACAACGCAGAAACCGAGTGCCGTGTGATTAGCAAACTTATATAGATAGTGGTACAATTGAGCATTGTCAGAAAATGCAGACTATGCTCCTCAGAAAATTCGAGCTATTTTCAGCATTTACCCAAATCTTTCTTCTTTCTTATATGTGTTTGATTTGGATCGGAGGATTCTCAGCTGGTAGAAAGATGTGAATAATGATGCACTTATTCTTGCAAGTTTCCGAACGAAATTATAGAAGTTATTTGCAATATAACTAGACACTTCGGAGGAGAACCGGTTAATGTTCTCTTGGGTTGTGAATTGATACTTTGCAAATTTACCAGAAAAATTGACAATTTGTACAGCTTTATTCCACAACTTTTTACATAATAGAAAAATCATGGACGGGAAGAGTCATCTTTCATAGGAAATTCATATGTATGTTCTAGTAAATAACGACAATACAAAATGTGACTGATGAAGCCTGACATGGATGTAGCAGAGATCCATCCAGTTAAACCATATTCATCTACCTTCTCCGACTATCTCATCAAGCATGGGTGTGAAACCAAGTACCGGTGAAAGATTTGCACCGTCTACAGTGCTTGCAGTGGACACAGGGTTGTAAGGGCTCTTGTCTGTGTTCATGTGTGTACTCTCAGTCACGAAGCTAGTGGTATCATTAAATCTCCAATCAGTCAAGTAGCCTGGCCTTTGGACATGGTCGGCACTTCAATATCTCCAGAAAGCATTGCCACCACACGAGACATTGGTGGTCTTAGCGCTGGCGATGTTTGAGTGCACAAGAGCGCCATTGCAACCATGCATTTTGCCTCCGTTTCATTGAACTCTGAAAATCTAGAATCAACCAGCTCCACAACACGATTGGTTTCGTGCAAGGTCCAAGCCTGAGAAGCAGGAAAAAAGTGGCAAAGATGTATTCAGGCAACCTCATAGACAGAATTAAAAGGGAAGAATAAAAGGAAGAAAGAGAATAATGTTTCCTTTTAAATGGCCATAAAATAAATGAACAAGTGGGACAATGTTCAAGCGTGCATCCATTCAAGAAGATATATTTTTTCTTCTTCGAAGCTAGGGTCTGAATTTGGCCTTCCACTGACAACCTCTAGAGCCACTACACCAAACGCAAATACATCTGCCTTCTTCTGTAAGGTGGCCACGCATTGCATACTCAGGAGCAAGATATCCACTACAAAAGCAATGGGAAAGCAGAATTAGAGTTTCAGCAACTGTATGCATAAGTGAACTAATAAATATTGCTCTGTGTGCACGTGACAGAACAAAATGGAGCTTACATGGTTCCCACCACAATGGTACTTATATGTGTCTTATTATCATCATAAAGTTTAGCCAAACCAAAGTCTGATATTTAAGTGTGAGATCAGAGTCCAGCAGAATATTACTGGCCTTCACATCCCTATGCACGATCCTCCGCCTTGACTCCTCATGAAGATAAGCTAGGCCCCTTGCAATGCCCAGACAGAGATCAGAGCATGTTGCCCAATTGAGATTCAAGCTTCTTTGTCCTGTACCATGGAAGCAATATAAGTCCCAGCATCACTGCTAATCAAATATATGGCAATTTGAAAAAGTTTCTTACATGGCATTGTTCTTAACTTTAGTTTGCTGATTTCCCACTTATTTTGTAACTTTTCCATGGTTCGTGCATTAAATATGTATTCACATGACAAAAGACATTATTGATGTGAAGATTCTACCACCTACCAAACATTGCCAGGTCAAGACTCTTGTTCTCCAGATACTCATAAACAGGAAGCAGATTCTCTGCATCAATGCAGCATCCATACGGTTTAACAAGGTTGCGGTGTTGCACTGCAGATATAGTTGCAATCTCTGCCACAAATTGATTCTCTCCCTGGTGGGATGATACAAATAGTTGCTTGACAGCAACCACTCTCCCATCATTGAGTGTTCCCTGTTGTCATTGATATGGTCAGTACTTCAATGTAAAAGATCCTCTGCCATTTTAAGACCAATAATGCGATTAGCATGACAATGTATTCTCTAGTTACTAGACTATCAGGGAGCTCCACTTAAGTCAGACTATCAAGAATGCCAAAGAACCCATCTTCTAGAACTACAGTGTATTAATATGTAGATGACAAATGAAGGACAGGTTATTCAGTCTGGACCCTAGCAAATATAACCAAGAATTGTCCATTCATTAGTTACTTAAAACCACATGTTACAACATTTGGTTATATTATCACCGATGGGTTGATGCTTTTCATTGGATTACTTTCTTTCCTAGACGTAATTTAGGATCTATTACAGTCATCCTCCAAAGCAAAGGATGATTGCCTTAAAAAGGAAAATGGCATAAGTGAGGAGAGTTATATTTTTCTTCTCCGGGGCTGAGAAAATACTGGAAGTTAGGTCCATCAGCACACGGAAACAATGAACTTTTCTCTTTTAGTTCCAAGGTACCGAAACCATAATTTTGGTACCATTCTGTAATGAGTTTTTCCTCTTTTTCTGTTCTTTCTCAAAGAAGAACTTTCAGAAAGATAAACCATCAATTTAGTTCTTATGGCAAGGTAAGATCAGATCAGCTACAGTTCAGGAAGCTATAGTGATAAGAGCAGCATTTGCAAGCAGCCAAGTATTTTACTTCCGCCATAGTATTCAATTGTGACATCACTGAATCTACATTTACTTTTTAGTGTTATCCAACGAATTACAACGAACCTTAAAAACAGGGCCAAATCCTCCCTCCCCAAGCTTGTTATCGGGATTGAAGTCATCTCTAGGAGCCTTTAGTTCCGCATAGTCGAAAGTGTAAGGTCTAGTATCTATTGCAAGGAACTCTGTAAGACACAATAATGTAGGCAAGTTTCGGAAACATATTAGCCGCTTAAATTAGTCAGCCAGCAAAATAAAAATGCATTCATGAAATTTAAATTTAACTAGAGAACGTGAAAATTCCGCATCCTACCACCAGGGTTCATTGAACTCAAAAGATCTCGAGAACAGTGGCATTACAATGTAAAGATTTCTCGTTCTTTTTTACCTCCACAGAACACGGTGTCCGTCTTCTAATGCAAAAACATAATCAGCATACAAGACTACAGATAGGAAAGTTATCAGGAGGAATCTATTGTAAAAATCTGATTGAAGTTCACCTTGGTCTTCGATCATGCGAGCCATTTTCCTTCTCCAAACAAAATAGAAGACCAGGAGAACCACTACAACTCCTGTAGCAACTCCAACAATCAAGCCAGTATGATCCTTATTGCTGGTTGGGGGATTGTTACTGACAGTGTTATGAAGTCTACACAAATTCTACCTATTAAGTAAACTAAAAAATATGGGGCTAGGAATACAAGCAAGTTTTTATCATAGTACATGGGATAGCACTAATGACTGGAACCAAAGGTCCATATGTGGCTTGATTTGGTACACAGCAAGTCCCTTTTCCAGCCCAAAAAAGGTGTATTTCCAGATAGTTTGCACTTATCTGAGCCTGATACACTTTTTGAACAGCTGTAAGAGAGGCACCACCTGCCTCTTTTCGTATGTCGAAATCCTTTGCAACAAGGTTTCCCTGAAGTAATCATAAGAGGCATTGGTAGTTGACCATGAACTTTCCAGGTTAAAGTAGAAAAAAAGCCTCTCAAATTACAGCCCTACCTGTATGTAGATATCAAAAAGATGCCTCCCAAGACATTTCCATTCAATATTTTCGATTGTATTTCAGCAAACTGGAGGGTGACATTGTAATTTCCATTCTCCAGCCCTAATCCATAGTATTGTAGAGACGAAGCAGAGACCCATGTAGTCTGGAACAGCTCTGAGTCTGAAGTGTTTGTGAACTGGGAAAGCGTGGAAGCTTTATAAGCAGGATTGTTGTTTTCCATGGAATAACCAACATTGCTCACTGCCCACCTCTCTCTGTCGGTCACATAGTAGGTAGCAGGACCAAGAGTGTTATTATCCATCTCATACACAATATTACTGGACGAAGTAATCTGAGGGCCACCACATTTAACTGCAAAATTGGAGTCTGCATGACAAGCACAAAAGTGCAGATCATGATGAGTTTATGAGAGGTACTTCTATCTACATAATGGACAAAATTATCTGCCACAGCACATGCAGTTTGTACATTCTATAATTGCATAATTTAGCCTGATTAAACTTAGAATATCTGAATGCACATGTTTATCTTCAAAACTTACTTCCAACACTGTTGAGTAGCATCTTATTATGCAGTTGTAAATGTGATAATAAATTAGTTCTTTCACAGTCTAGTGAAGAGACCCACAAAGTCCTGATGGAAATTAATAAACCAAATAAAGGGGAACCTAGAGAGGTAAATATTGGATACAAGGACAGCCTGCCAGATATCTGCCTATTATACCCTGGACCAGAGACTGAATTTCTTAGGCCCTTCACAGATGGGGAAAGTAGAATTCTAAATAGCATGTTTTTAATGGATCAAACAACCTTGCATGTTCAGCATCATATAACATGCATCATATGTGAGTTTTTGAAAAACTATAAGGTTATTGGATCAAATGACAAAGACATTGTTGAGAATTAGATGGCTTTTCCCCAATGAAACGCTAATGGATTCATTACTTAGCCACACAGACCAATGGATCCATATATCTCAATTGGGAAGAATCAACAGGAAAAGAAAGAAACAGAATCAGTCTATATACTTCTTCGAAACAAACCATAAAGAAACCAAAGATGAAACATAAATCATGGATCAAATCGGACATCATAACTACTTAGCTGTCCCCTTTTCTAAAGAAAAACCTAGCATACCAACTTGAACTTCAATTTTTCCTCCTCTGTGCCACTGAACTGCCCCTAATCTAACTACGGGAAGAAACTAGTTTGACCATTCCATGTTCTACTAAATTAAAGTTACCATTCACTTCACTTATCAGGATGCAAGCAAGCATAATACTTAAGTCACTGTATATATGATTTCCTGTCCTCCTCTTGTTGAAGCATTCGACAATGAAAAGCGTATAAAGGGGAAAAGAGTACATGCACTTACAGATTCCAGTCCCGCAATTGCAAGGAAAATTCCGTTGAAGACAGTTTAATCCTGAAGGAAGTACACTAAGACATAAGTAGAAAAGTTTACTCAGTCGACTAGTATGGCAGTTATGTACTTATAGGCTAATCAAAAGCTGATACTTCTATAGCAAGTCACTGGCTGTATGACCGAAGGGTATAAAAGGATTCTTCTAGTCGTATAGACACATCTGTTTTTTGGAATTAAACTCAAAGGATCATCTTTTAGTCATCATGAACCTGCACATCCTATCCCATCCAATAATCAATTGTCATTTCCCCACTATGAGGGTTGTACTGCTTCACATTTTGGAAATGCATTTTCCCTTGACACGACATTTTATGACTTTGATCGAACATTCAAGTCCTTCATGGATGATGCAATTGCTGTTTAAATGCTAAAAGTTTTTCAATCATTGACACAGTGATAGCATCTCCAAGTCATAGTTCGAACTGTATGCCTTTTCTAGTGAATACTAATACTGAGTCTCGCAGAATTGCTAATTACCCAGGCATGAATTATGAGAATTAAAGATGGTGAAACTGTAGCTTCAGTATTTATACAAATTACTGACATCCACAATGGAATATGAATGAGAACAATCATATGAAATCGCTAGCTATGACAGTTCTGTTGATGACAGTCATTTAAGTGATTTATATTCGTTCCTTGTGGTAGATTTAGCAACCATATGAGAAATCACATACAGTTGTAAACCTTTGCTGACCCAAGAAGGAAAGCTTCCGATCAAGTTATTGTATGATACATCTCTGTAAAATTTGCACATTGAAGATGTTACTGAGTTAGTTAACCAATATGGTAGGAGTCTTTGAGTATCCAATAGCATCCTGTGATATGTCAAACAACAAAAGGTTGACCATCTTATCCATGTTCCCAGGCACCAAATAGAAGACCTTGCCAGAACTATTTATAGTACTGAGTAATCCTCATTCTGACCTTCAACCAAAGACAGAAAATAGAATACTTTGACCACACATTCTTGTTGCATTCAAACTCCAAGAGTGCCCCTAAAAAAATGTACATAATCCCCCATGTTCTTTTCAACTGATCAGTGACAGTTGTGAGCATCATTATGGCTATCAGGCAAAGGAGATCTTTCAGGTGTTCTTACACGTTATGAAGGTATGCACTTTTCTGTTCAGGAAGTGTGCCATTCAAACTATTATTTCCAAGAAACCTGAGAAATGAAGCAAATAGATTTGCAGAGCATTAACAAAGAGAACATATTGAAAGGAACATTTATGATTATCCAGAAGAGGTACATTACAAGTAAGTGAGTGAGCTCAAATTGAAAAGGGAGTTTGGAATCTGTCCAGTTAATAAGTCCCTGGTCCAATATAGATGCAACAAAGTTACTATATGTATAAATCGAGTAAATAACATATAAATGTTTGAATAAAACATAATGCCTTTGGGAAAATCGAGCTGATTACATGTAAAAAACATCTAGATACCCAATGAATATAATATTTGTCAAATGAAGTCTATAGAAGAATCGTGGAAGCAAATGCTCCTTTGCAGTACTGTACCATTAATTAGGGCTCAAGATGGTCTTTAACCAAAGTATGACCAACCAGATAACATCAAGTACTATTCATTTAGTTACTACTGTTATAAACCATTAATGAAGGGTCACTTATTCATCCCTTTCAAATGTTGCTTCTGAGTCACTGAATATATATTCAGAATGCAAATGGCAACAACCCATATCCAGGTTGATGATAATGAAAGATAGACAAATTATGAAATGCTTTGGCATATTTTTCAATCAATCTCCACCAAGAACAATGACTTACAGCTGAGACAAACTCTGGTATCCTGAAATATCTGATGGGAGTGAATCTGAGATATTGTTATTCCTCAGTATCCTCAAAACAATTGGGTAGGCCCATTTCACATAAGTGCCAAAAGAGAAAAATAAAGGAAAAGAAAGTCTGCTACATGCTCTGGAATCACAATGTCTTACAGAATAGACAGATTTGTCATATTCCTGATAAATTCCAGTGAAGAGCTCACATTAGATACATCACTTATCCTTCTGCATTATGTACTCAACTCATTGTCAGTTTGTTCCAGGCCGTTATAAGTTAGTTCTTACAAGCATAGAGACAGAAAGTACATGGCCCACTCACAAGTCTTGCAGAGCCGTTAAATTGGAAAATGTTGAAGAAATTGAACCGTTGAAAGAATTTCCTTGAAGAAACCTATAAACAAAATAAATTAATAAAAAATTGGACAAATTTATCACATTCTGTTTAGTGATAGCATACTACAGAATTAATGCTATATAATTTGTCAAATTTCAATATCCAGAGCCTACTAACTGTTGTGAAAGGTAGACATTCATAGTCCTAGGCATGGTTAGATGAAAAACAAACATATGTATTGCCTTACAGCTGTGTAAGCTGCGACCAATTTCCTATGAATTCTGGTATATTGCCAGTGAGGTTGTTATCCCGAGAAATCATATCACAAAGCTTTTCCGGTTAATATTTTTTTTCTCACAGAGTATCATAGGAGTAATGAAGCTCTTACACTTTGTTAAGATTTTAAGCTTGGAAAATGTTGACGGAATCCCACCACTGACTCCGGAACTATCAATGTAACTGCACAATAAGTGGTTTCCATCGGCCAAGGGCATTTTTTAAATTTAACGCAACTCAAATAACTCAATAGTTTGTCCTTTTGAATAGTTGAAAGCAGAAGTCATGCCATGTGGAGAGCGTGACACATCACAGAACATTTACGCAACATCCATGAGTTTTGAGAAGGTCTAGACCCAGAAAGTACACAGCCAAACATTGCGGGAGTCTCTAGTAGTTGAATGGCAACAAGAGGATGACAGAGAAAGTGAAATATGAGGTGTAAGGGTCAGGCTATGTGACTATGGGCAGAATGATAGTAACAACAGCATGCTACTGCAAGTCAGAAAGGTTAAAAGAAACTAATCAATTTGAAAGGACGCATGAAACAGTCAGTCTGTTTGCCACCTATTTCGACAAAACTGGCCTCCACCAAACTCCAATACCTGCAAATACTGTAGAAGGAAAAATCCATGTTTAAGAATGTTAAGCAGGTAGGACTTATGGTTGCTGCAATTTGGATAGATTTCCAAGCTCAGATGGCAGAGAGCTATTGAAGTTATTGGTGCTAAAGGACCTACAACATTAAACTAGTCATCAGATCCACTCTTTCTTTTGTATCTCTTTCCAAGCCAATTTTCATTGAAAATTAGTCTGAACATCCAGTGGACCTAATGCAGTTTAATCCTTCTGCTTGACATTACAAATCCTGTTCTGGAAATGTTACTTACAATGACAATAGCTCTGTAAGTTGCCCAAGTTGCGGTGGAAGCTCCCCTGATAATGCATTGATGCCCAGACTCCTGAAGTGTATAAGGAGAGTAAGCATCAGGAAGGAAAGAAAAATGCTTTAAAAAGGAGCAGAGAACTCGTATAAATTTTGAGACTAGAATTGAGTTGTGCTCATAGATACTGCATGCGAGTTAGTTTGCCAATGGATTGAGATAAGGAACCAGCCAAGAGATTTTGGGCCAAGTTCCTGTAAAAATAGTACATAATACTATCAAAACAACGGAAAACTCTGCAAGGTCTTAAACCTTGGTGTGAAAAAATCCATATGGGCTTCAGCAAATGAGAGCATGCGAGTGTTTGTTAAAGCTGATAAAAGCAACAAACAAACCAGAAACTTCACTGGTTTTTTCGAGAGAGGGAGAGAGTACAGAAAAACAGAGCATTGGACTTCATTCATCTTCAACAAGGAAACTGTCGAATACAAAGCTAAATGCAAGAAACTGCACACATACGTGCAAAGCATAACTGCACACAAACGTGCTATTAACTTCCTAGAAAATAGCAAAACACTAACTGCATAACTTAATGAACTTGACTGAACAATTAAAAAAACAGAGGAAACACGTCCGAGCATCAGCAGCACTGAGACAACTCCAACAAACTCCTCCTTGGATCAGTTGCTGCTGCAAACTCCTATTTTCTCTCTTAACAGTTCAAATCTTCCAGCCTGAATTGGCTTTGTGAACATGTTTGCAAGCTGATCTTCAGATTTGCAATAGACCAACTTAATTTCACCACTTTGTTGCACCTCACGCAGAAAGAAGAATTTAACTTTAAAATGCTTGGTTTTGCCATGGAAAACTGGATTCTATGATATTGTTAGAGCAGCCTGATTGTCTACATTGACTTCGATACAATCACTGGAATTCAACCACAAATCCTTCATTATCTTCTTCAGCTACAAAGCTTGATTTGCAGCTATAGCAGCTGCTATAAACTCAGCTTTTGTAGTAGATTGAGCTACAATATCTTATTTTTTGGAACACCAGGAGAAACAAGCAGAACCGAGACTGAAACAATATCCAAACGTACACTTCATGTCATCCACTGAACCAGCCCAGTCACTATCAGAAAATCCTTGTAAATTAAACTTCTAACCCTTCTTAAACTTCACACCAAAGAACAATGTTCCTTTAAGGTATCTCAAAACCCTCTTTGCTGCAATCAAATGTAATTGACTAGGACTACTCATAAACTTGGATAAAACACTCACAGAAAATAGAATATCTGGTCTGGTTGCTGTAAGATACATGAGACACCCAATCAGACTTCTATACATAGAAGCATCTACTGCATCTGTTCCATCATTCTTCTGCAGCTTCTCTTTAGCAGCCATAGGAGTGCTCACACTTTGACACTCTTCCATCTGAAACTTCTTTAGAATTTCCTTTATATATTTTTTCTGACAGATGAAGATCTCATATGAAGCTTGTTTGACTTCTAGATCCAAAAAATAAGCCATATTTCCCAAATCTGACATCTCAAAGCCTGCAAATAAATCTTGCTTCACATTTTCTATCAATTCCATATCATTTCTTGTCACTAATAGATGATCTACATAAAGTGACAGAATTACAACACTATGATTCACCTTCTTGACATAAAGAGTGAACTCACTTAAGCTTTTTATAAAACCAAAATCCTCAAAATATCGATCTATCTTCCCATATCAAGCTCTTAGAGCCTGCTTCAGTCCATATAGAGCTTTCCTCAATCTGTATACACTCTCTTCTTACCCTTTGATACTGAAGCCTTCAGGTTGTTCAACACAAATCTCCTCTTCAAGCTCTCCATTCAGGAATGCAGACTTGACATCTAACTAAAATATAGGCCACCCCTTCTCTGCTGCAATAGCTAATAGTAGCCAAGTCGTGCAACAGAAGCAAATGTTTCAGAATAGTCTACTCCTCATATTTGTGCATAGCCTTTCACAACCAGTCTAGTTTTGTGTTTATTGACAGAATCATTAGGATTAAGTTTTGTTCTAAACAACCACTTAACCCCAATCACATTCTTATTAGATGGTCTGTCAACAAGCTCCCGTGTGTGGTTTTTTTGAATCATTACAATCTCCTCCTGCATTGCTGCAATCCACCTCTGATCCTCCTTAGCTTCCACAAAGTTAGATGGTTCGAGCACTGCCACATTGCTTTTCACAACCAGTCTAGCTTTATGTTTATTGACGGAATCATCAGGATTAAGTTTTGTTCTAAACATCCACTTAACCCCAATCACATTCTTATCAGATGGTCTGACAACAAGCTCCCATGTGTGGTTTTTCAGAATCATTACAATCTCCTCCTGCATTGCTACAATCCACCTCTGATCCTCCTTAGCTTCTACAAAGTTAGATGGTTCGAGCATTGCCACATTACTTCTTTCATAGATTTCAGCAAGTGACCTTGTGCCTCTCATTGGTAGATCATCCATACTGTCTTCCAATCCATCTATAACTTCATCAATCTCTACATCTATTACAGGTTGTTTTTCGAATTGCTGCTGTTCTGCACTCTTTCCTTCTATCCAATTCCACTCATCTTCTCTAGAAAAATAACATTTCTGCTCATAGTCACCTTCCCTGTTATGGGATGGAAAATCCTGTAAGCCTTTGATTGAAGATTGTATCCAATAAAGATGCCAAGCTCTGCTCTTTTATCCAGTTTGTCCCTTTTAACCTCAGGAACATGAGTGTAACACAAACACCCAAAAACCTTCAAATTCTTCACAGAAGGTTTAACACCATGCCAGACTTCGAAAGGTGTTAATCTCTCTAAGGCTTTTGTGGGCAATCTATTCAATAGAAACACAGCAATATTAGCTGCCTCAGCCCAGAACTTCTTAGGTAACTTCTTCTCTTGCATCATACATCTAGCCATCTCCATAATGCTTCTGTTTTTCCTCTCACTGACCTCATTCTGTTGAGGTGAATAGAGAACAATGAACTACTGCACAATTCCTATTTGCTCACAATTCAAATTAAACTTGTGAGCAGTATACTCAGAACTATTATTAGACCTAAGAGTTTTAATTTTCTTCCCACTCTGATTTTTAACTAAGGCTTTAAACTTCACAAACACATCAGCAACTTCAGACTTGGCTTGCAGAAAACAAATCCAACTCATCCTAGTCATATCATCAGTGAAAGTAATAAAATACCTGCTACCATTGAGAGAAGACTCAGACATAGGTCCACATAAATCTGTGTGACTGCAACTTTTCACATGCTCTCCAGCCTTCTCCTTTGAAAGGAAATCTGGCTTACTTGCCAAGAAGACAAGTTCTGCATTGTGAAAATTCTTCCTCCAAACTTGGCAAGTCCTCTGCCAGGCTATTCCTTTGTATAAACGACATGCTCTTCCTGTGAACATGCCCAAGTCTTTTATGCCATAGCTCTGCATTTTCTTCTTTGCACTTTAAAGCCATTTGTTGCATCTCTTGTGGCTTGAACATGAAACTCTTATCCCTCATTGGAATTCTTAGCACTTCTTTGTTATCTACATTATTAATAAGACATTCCTTCCCTTCTAACTTCACTTTATAACCCTTTTCAACTAATTGACCAACACTTAATAGATTCTGGTCAATTGTTGGTACAAAGAGAACATCATTGATTAGCTTCACCTCCTGATTTCCTTCAATAGCCACTATACCCTTCCCTTGCACTTCGATATACTGTCCATTGCCAATTCTGAATCTGGACTTAACTGACATGTTTAGACTCCTAAACAGCTTCAAATTGCCAGTCATATGATTGGTACAGTCACTATCCACCGGCCATGCATCATTCTTGACTGAAGATTCAGAAAATGAAGCTACAAACAAGTGCTCTTCCTCAGTTTCATTCACTGCTATCTGTGCTTCTCCTTCTTGCTGGTAATTTTTTTCTTTGCAGATTGCTTCCATGTGACCCAACTTGTGACATCTTCTGCATTTAGCATCAGGCTTTCTCCAACATCTAAAAAACTGATGATTAGTTCCACCACAGTATTGACAAGGCTTTTTGTTCTTCTTCCATTTGCTAGACCCACCAGAATTTCCTTCTTTTGTTACAAACTTGGAATTACCAGAATTTCCTCTGGACTAAATCTATTTCTTCCCTTTGCGTCCATCATTGGACTTCACTCTAACTTGCAGCGCACCCTCTACATGCTCTTCTCTTCTCATCAGTCTTCTATGCTCCTGTGCCTACAGGGAATTTAACAATTCTGCAAGCTTTATATCAGCTAAGTCTCTTGTATTTTCTAGAGAAGCTATGGTGGCTTCGAACTTCTCTGGAAGAGACACCAGGATCTTCTGAACCAGCCTTTCATCCTTCAAGTTAGTCTCTAAAACTTTGATTTTTTCAGCTATTTCAACTAGCCTAGCAGAGTATTCATTCACTGACTCTGAATCCTTCATCTGCTGTCTCTCAAACTCCCTCAAGAGATTCAGCATCTTCATGCCTCTTATCTTCTCATCTCCCTCATATTCATCCTTCAAGAAGTCCCATATTATCTTTGCAGAATCACACCTCATGATCCTTGTGAAAATAGTGGGCGAGACAGCAGCATACAAGCAAGATTTTGCCTAGGCCTTCCTTGTGATTCTCTCTTTATGGAACTTTATCTGATTTAAGGTCGGATTATTTGGAAGTGGAGCAACCTCATAATCATTCTCCACAACCTCCCATAGATCGTGACCCTCCAAGAATGCTGTCATCTTGACAGCCCAAGTTTGATAATTTTCCCAGTAAAGATTGGAGCAGCCATTGCAGAGAATCCACTTGATCCTGCCTCCATCAACCTGTTTTTTCTTTTCAGATTGAAAGCAAGCAGTCTTCACTCACTTACCCTTACTTCACAGTCCCTTAAGATCCTACAAAGTGCTCTGATACCACTGTTAAAGCTGATAAAAGCAACAAACAAACGCGAAACTTCACTGGTTTTTTCTCGAGAGGGAGAGAGTACAGAAAAACAGAACATTGGACTTCATTTATCTTCAACAAGGAAACTGTTGAGTACAAAGCTAAATGCAAGAAACTGCACACATACATGCAAAGCATAACTGCACACAAACGTGCTATTAACTTCCTATAAAATAGCAAAACACTAACTGCATAACTAAATGAACTTGACTGAACAATAAAAAAAAAAAAAAAACAGAGGAAACACGTCCGAGCATCAGCAGCACTGAGACAACTCCAACAGTGTTGCGTAGACAGGCTTGAACTGAACGCAGCTGAATTATATGGCATAAAAACATGGCACGCCATAAAAGAACTAACGAAAAAGAGAAAAGGGGAACAAGAACAACACATACGGATCGAAGAGGTAAGTCAAGTTCCACAACTCATCAGGGATAGGACCAGCAACGCTCATTGCATAAACCTTGCTGCAACCAAAGAGAAACCACCCGGACATGAGATGAGACACACACATGGTGGGCATGATACTCTTGATACGCACAGCTGGGTCATGTGGCAAGTGGTGGAATTGTTGAAGGAGCAGTCGCATTTGATGAAAGGGTTGTAATTGTTATCGTTGAAGTCAGTGGAGTCGATGGCGGCTCCACTGCATGGCTCTCCGCTTGTGTTCATGTCGTCGTCTGTGGAGTCAGTCCCCATTTTGACCATATCGAGTTGAGAATTGCCACTGCATTCACTTCATCATCATCGACTCACCCTTGTTTAGCTTCATGCCCCGACTAAAGGCGTTGGTGCTCGATTCTTGTGATACGTAGGTGGAGAGTGATTTACACGATTGAGTGCAAGTAATGCTACAGGTATTCACATGCTGTCCATCCAGTTGAATTGTACAATCGAGGACAGCCGCTCATACAGTACTGTTTTTACGCTTCCGGGACAATATGGTTTTAAGGAAATCAATTTTGCTCTCTTGATAGTCAATATTTTGAGGGAAAATCCCAAATAAGGACCCAAAGTGCCTTCTTTTTCTCAAAAGAGGACGCAGGTGAAGTCATGTCTCAAATAAGAACCCAAAGTGGTAATTTAGTCTCAAAAAGGACCTCTCTCGCTGACCTATGAATCCAATTCATATTCCAATGGCTTGATCAAGGATACTTTTGTCCATTTATTTTAAAAAATTTCGGTTGTCTTTTTTTTTTTTTTTCTTGGGTCGATGGTTGCACTGTTCATCATCTTCTTCATCCCTTATTCGTCTTCTTCTCAAGACCATTGAACTTGGGAAAGGCTGGCGCTCGCCAGTCGTTGGTGAGGGCCAACAAGGGCTGGACACCCATCATCGGCAGTGGGCGAGGGCCGCCAAGCCCTCGCCAGATCTAGCGAGGGTGGCCTCGGCGGCGGCAGGGACCAACGCGTAGTTTTCAATTCCGCTAAGCAATGGGGCACCAACAACAAGCGCCAGCTTCACATTCAAAACAGTACTGCTCAAATTCTTCACGGTGTAATGCCAATCGAAAGCCGCGAATCACTCGACCTCCTTATAGATATCGATCTTGGTCGCGTTCGCTCCGTTCACCAGGACATCGAACACCCTCTGGCCCGCCTTGTTCACCCGTGGATCGATCTTCACGAAGTGGAACCACAGTAGGTAATCCAGCTTGGCGTCCACCTCCAATTAATACTCCAGGACCCCCATTTGATCGGCCGTCACTGCGGTCTAGTACAATTTCATGGGGAAATAATTGGGCTGCTGATTGGTCCCCGCGATGCTACTCGCGATCGAGATGGCGTCAATGATTTTACGCGTGGCGACGGTCCGGGCGTTGTAATCCGACTGCCAAGACTAGCCGAAGTAGTCGGCGTGGTCGCTGAAACCCAGCCCCCACTGACCGGCGCCATAGTCTAGTCTCCCGTAGTTGACCGGGATGAAATCGCTGCCCCATAGACGCGAATAAGACAGCGGATTGACCTGGACGAGCGACAGGGATCCGACCACGAGGGGGGGTGGTCGGTGGCAATGCTACAGAAGCAGACGTCGGCCTCGCCATCGCGGACGAAGGCGAAGAGGTCGGAGTAGGCGTCGGCGGCGCTGGCGAGGTCAAGGGAGGGCCAGGGGGAGCGCCAGCTGAAGACAAAGGTGCCCTCGACGGAGGCGTCGAAGCTCGGGGGTGGGACTTGTCATCGTAGTTGTCATAGATGATGAAGGTGCGGAGGTAGTAGCGGCCGGAGGAGGCCGGGGAGGACGTAGCGGTTCTTCTTGCCGGAGGAGAGGGGAAGTAGCGGAGCGTCTTCTCCGAGGCTGGTGGAAGCGGAGGGGCTCCAAGACGACGTCGGTGGCGCCGTCGGTGAAGTAGTAGTCGGGGAGCCATGTGGTGTTGAAGGAGTCGACGGCGGGGCGTGGCCCACTGCGGTTGATGTGGCACAAGACGTTGCCGTACGGATGCAGAGCAGAAGCGGCGAGGAGAGGGAAGAGGAGGAAGAAGAGAGAGAGCATGCTAGCTCCCTCGTCGCTGCTTCCTTTCTCTCTCTAACTCTCTCTCTCTCTTTCTCTCTCTATGACTGGCTTTGCTTGGGGATCGCGTGAACAATGCAACCACTGACTAAAAAAAAAAAAAAACAAGACAACCGAAAAGTTTTAAAAGAAATGGACAAAAATACCCCCGATCAAGCCATCGGAATATGAATCGGAAATGCATCTGTTCACCGGCCGACGAGTGAGGTCCTTTTTTGAGTCTAAATGACCACTTTGGGTCCTTATTTGAGACAGACTTCACTCCAGGTCCTCTTTTGAGAAAAGGAAGGCACTTTGGGTCCTTATTTGGAATTTTCCCATATTTTAAATTGAATAATTATTTTGCAAGTCATCAAATAAAAGTGGGTTCCATATGGATTGAATCGACATAACAAGGTGAAAGAGGAACCGCCCACGTCCTTGCAGTCAATAAGATAATGTTGTCCAGATTATCAGACAAGGATATCATAAGTAGGCGAACGGCTGTGAATAAAGATCATCAGGATGTTTTAAAGAGAAATCTGTGTCGGTGTATGAAAGAAGATATCAAGAATTGAGAGTCATTTTTGGAATATGAGACCAGAGGTTGATAGTGGGGTTGGGCTACTAAGGGCACGCATAACAAAATTTCTATTTCCCTATTTATCTGTTTTTCTATTCTCCAGAACATGTGTGGAACAAAAATCAATTTGGTAACGTAATTTCATTTTTCTATTTTTGGAACAAATTTATATTCCAAAAATAGATTTGGAGTAGAAACCAGAAACTAAAATTTTTAAATTCTCTATTTTTGGAACAAAAGTGAGAAATCTTCTCATTGTTCACTCTAGTCATTGCCTGCCATCCACCCGCCACCCGTGGGATGCCAGCCCTAGGCTGCCGAACGTCCGCCACCGGCCACCGACTGCCACCCCTTTAGATAT
Source organism: Eucalyptus virginea (assembly GCA_014182375.1). NCBI lineage: Eukaryota > Viridiplantae > Streptophyta > Magnoliopsida > Myrtales > Myrtaceae > Eucalyptus > Eucalyptus virginea. The sequence goes on from CM024519.1 coordinate 55,558,305, forward strand.
AAAAATTTTATTTTGTTATCAAATGAATTTTTATTCTACAAATAGAAATTTTGGCAAAACTGGCCTTTGCCAGACTCCAATACCTGCAAATATTTAAAAAAGGAAAAATCCATGTTAAGAATGTAAAGCAGGTAGGACTTGCAGTTGCTCTAATTTGGTCAGATTTCCAAGCTCAGATGGCAGAGAACCACTGAAGTTATTGGTGGTAAAGGACCTACAACATTAAACTAGTCGTTAGATCCACCGTCTTTTATATCTTTTTGCAAGCCAATTTTCATTGAAAAGTAGTTTGAACATCCAGTGGACCTAATGCAGTTGAATCCTTCTGCTTGACATTACAGATCTTGCTCTGGTACTGTTACTTACAATGCCAATAGCTCTGTAAGTTGCCCAAGTTGCAGTGGAAGCTCCCCTGATAATGCATTGATGCCCAGACTCCTGAAGTAAATCAGCAGAGTAGGCATCAGGAAAGAAAGAAAAATGCTAAAAAAAGGAGCAGAGAACTCGTATAAATTTTGAAACTAGAATTGAGTTGTGCTCACAGATACTGCATGCGAGTTAGGTTGCCCATGGATGGAGATAAGTAACTGGTCAAGAGATTTTGGGCCAATTTCCTGTATAAAGTACATAATACCATCAGAACAATGGAAAACTACGTACGATTTTGAAACCTTGGTGAGTAAAATCAATATGGAGCTTCAGCAAATGAGAGCATGTGAGTGTTGCGTAGACAAGCTCGAACTGAGTGTTGCTTAATTATGAGGCATGACACATGACACACCATGAAAACTCCAGTGAAATGAGAAACTACTGGAAAAGACGGAAGAAGTGGAATGGGACCATTACATAGTGATTGAAGAGGTAAGTCAAGTTCCACAACTCGTCAGAGATAGGACCGGCAACGTTCATTGCATAAACCTTGCTGCAACCAAAGAAAAACCACCCGGTCATGAGAAGAGACACGCACATGGTGGGCATGATAGTCGATACGTACAGCTGTGTAATGTGGCAAGTAGTGGAATTGCTGAAGGAGCAGTCGCATATATGATGAAAGGATTGTAATCATCCAAGGAAACGGAGGGGTCGATCGCAGCTCTGCTGCATGGCTCTCCACTTACGTTCCATGTTGGCGTCTGTGAAGCGAGTCCCCATGTTGACCATATCAAGTTCAGAATCGCCACTACATTCACATAACCATCATCGACTCACACCTGTTCAGCTTCATGCTCAAACTAAATGCATTGGTGCATGATTCTTACCTTAAGTAAATGGAGAGTGATTTAGACAATTAAGTGCAATTTATAATACAGATATTCGAATGCTGTCTATCCAGTTGAATTGTATAAACGAGGACAGCCGCTTCATATGGAGTAGTATTTGTGCATTTCGCAGACATATGGACTTAAAGAAACCATTCTTTCTTTCTTGATAGTCAATATATTAAGAGTAAAGATTATACGACAAGTCATTAAAATAAAACTAAGTTTCATATGGACTGAATCAACATAAGAAGGTGAAAGAAGAACCACCAACGTCCTTATAGTCCCATAGCATGTCGCTTTCTAGATAATAAAGTGAGGTAATAATAAGTCGGCAAAAGGCAAAAGGTTAGGAAAAAAGAACATTGAGATGTTTTAAAGAGGAATCTCTGTCCGAACATGAAAAGAGAGTACATTCGAGAACTGACGTTGGGGATGGGATTTTCTCTAGTAAGAAGACACCTCCCTCAAGAAAATATTCACTGATTTCTTCCCATCACGACGTCATCATCTTCCGTGGCATATACCTTTTTATTTTATCCAATCACCACTTGGCATGTAATGATCTGACGTGGAATCACAAAAAGTTGAAAATCTACTCAGACCAAGTCACTCTCTTCATCCTTCTCCAGCCACAGCCACGTCCGAGCCTGACCTCCGAGCGTCCCCTGCCGGCGCCCATCTTGACCGACACTGCTGCGGGTCCAAACCCGACCCACCCCCACCGCCGTCTTCATTGTCAGCTTCGCCTTCGCCGGAAATGGTCCTTCATTTTCGTCGTCTTTGTGGTCATCTTTACCCGTTTTTGGCCTTGAGCAAATGCCCAAAAATATGGGGAAAAATAAGGAAAAAAATAGAAATCTCTTGACAAAAAAATTTGGGGAAATATCTTTGAGACAAAGAAGGGGCAGTGAGTCTCTTGGCTTGTCCTTTTGGCCAAAAGGTAGAAGACATGGCTGCAAACAACTCGATTTTTGGGAGATTTGTAGAAGCTGGGTTATGGAAATCTGTGGAAGCTGGGGACAAAGAAAGAAGCCCAGAAACTTGAATGCTAAGGCCCTCCCATTTTGCAGCGCATTTCGTCACCACAACAGGGGAAAAAAATAAAATAAAGTTGACCCATAAAGTTGACCGACGCATCTGGTCACCAGAAGACGACTTCCTCTATTCGTCTTCGGCTTCGTCTTCCCCTGTGATTGGGCTCCGGCGGTGGGGAGGAACTTAGCTCACCGCTGGCACGACGACCACGGCGGCGTAAGGGCTCGTGGAAAGAGGTTGCGGCGGAACGGGGAAATGAGAGGCCGGAGCGGTGGCTTGAAGGAAGACAGAGGAAATATGATTTCTAATTTGTTTCAATATATATATATTATCCACGTCAGAATATATATGTGTCAAGTGGTGGGAAGAAAGCAAATCCTCCAAGGGGTGAACGAAATTAAATACCCAGATAAAGCTAATCACTGGTATGAAAAAATTATTACTAAATAAAATTTATTAATATTATTAGAAGGATGTGTTGAATTTCAAAAAAAAGGCAAAATACACCTCAATGTTGTATTTCAAGTTTAATTGACATATTATTGTGCATTTATATGGTTCCCGATTCTTTGTATTCAAGTTAAGTTGCGTCAAGAGTTGAAGACATTAATTCAAGGTTTTGGCGAAATCAACAATACATAACAACAATGGCAGAAATATGATATACATAACATTATACGAAATAGCGAAATGATCAAAACATGTGGTGTAATATGGCTAGATGAGATTATTACCTACTCAATCGAATGTTGTACCCAAAAAAAAAAAAAAAAAAAAAGCATTAGGGACCTAAATGAATTACAGAAATTGAAGAAAATTTGTGAATGAGCATACGCATATAACTACATTATATATGATCTAATGCCATTCCATATAATTAAGAAGTCAGTGTACAATTAAGTATTTTTTTTAAATAAAATGATAATTAGTACTAGTTAGTATGGAAAACATAATAGAATAGAGATGCAGATGCAGAAGTTAATAAATTATATTCACTATCTTTTTCCCTTCTATTTTCGGGGCTACATCCACCATTTAAAAATCGCATCTCATGAATATCTTATTGCTTAATAATATCATGTTATGGATTTGAAAAAAAAAAAAAAATCAGTTCAATGTTTTGTTGTTGCTTGCAAAAGAAACCACAAACTCTTTGGCTCTTCCAATGGTCCATCTCTTACCATTCAAATATGCCGTTGAAATAACATTGTCATAAAATTGAAATAACAGCGCACTAAGCAAGAATTTTTAAGCAAACATGGTAAATTGGTTACCCGGTTACCTTGGTTAAATAAGAGGACACCGTTTAGTGCTGTCGCTTAATAAGAATCTGTCAAAATCTTAATTATACTTTAGGAAGGAGATGATTTTCATTATCAGGAAGGGGGTTGACATCATCCACACTCTTAAGGAAAAAAAACCTCATTAAACACAAGAACACGCATAGAGAGGAAGAGGGTTTGTTGGGACCTTCAGAAGGGTTAGTCGCAGCTTGAATCTGGTTCTGAGCAAGAGCGACGTCTACAAGTAGTATGCACACTGCTGCATGCAAGGCAAAGATCGCCCTCGAATTTGCCATATTTCAACGAGAGAGAGAGAGAGAGAGAGAGATCCTTAGAGCTGGAGAGCCACGTGTGTACATATGAGTAGATATAATTTGATGAGAAAGCCAAGGCAGTGGCGTTTGAGAAAAAGATCAGCAATGGCCCCTTCACTTTGCCTTACTTTCATTGAAGTCTCGAGCTGTGTACAAAGTTTGTAATTAGCCTTTGTGTAATATTTGACTTTTCAATAAGTGGTGGGACCCATTTTTATTTTGATAAAAAGGAAAGAGGGTTGAAAGAGAGCCCGGAGCAAGCGGGAGATTAAAAGAAAAAGAAAAGGAAGAGAGAGCGAAAGGTAAAAAGAAAAAAGAGGGAGAAGAAGAGAAAAGGGATTTGGCGCATGCATGTCGCATACGCCTCGCCAAGTCAACTTGACTCCATTGCACAACATCCGGTTAATGTTCACACTCCTCATTCTTCCAAACAGAGTATTTTTAGAATTAGGGCTTGAAATTCAAAATTATTGGAGATTTGTGTGGCGAAATACAATTTTTAGGTCGTTGAGTTGAGTATTTTTTTAGAAATGATAACTTAGGGTGTTATGGAGCCATAAATTTTACAAATCTTGATTCGTACAGCTTTAATTTACATAATGGCAAAAACGATTGACTGGGAGTCATCTTATATGGGAAATTCATCTATATGTACTAGTAATTAATTACGGTACAAAATGTTGGCATAATCAACTGATAAAGCCTGATATGGATGGAGCAGAAATCCATTCACGTAAACCATGTTCATCTACCATCTCCGATCATCTCACCAAGCATGGGTGTCGTTACAATTTCCGGTGAAAAATTTGCAGTTCCGACAGTGCTTGCAGTCAATGAGGAGTTGTAAGGGCTCTTGTCTCTGCTCTTCTCAGCAGTCTTAGCCAAGGAGCTAGTGGTATCATTGAATCTCCAATCAGTCAAGTAGCCTGGCCTCGTGGACACGGTCGCCACTTCAATATCTTTAGAGAGCATTGCCACCACATGGGACATTGGGGGTCTTAGCGCTGGCGATGTTTGAGTGCACAAGAGTGCTATTGCAACCATGTGTTTTGCCTCTTCTTCATTGAACTCTGATAATCTAGAATCAACCAGCTCCACAACACAGTTGGTTTCGTGCAGGTTCCAAGCCTGAGAAGCAGGAACAAAAAGTGACAAGGATGTAATCAGGCAACCTCATAGATAGAATTAGCAGGGAAGAATAATAGGAAGAAGGATAATGATGTTTCCTTCTTAAATGCCCATAAAACAACTGAACAAGTGGCAGAATATTCAAGCGCGTACCCATTCAAGGAGATATATTTTTCTTCTTCCAAGCTAGGGTCTGAATTTGACCTTCCGCTGACAACCTCTAGAGCCACCACGCCAAACGCAAACACATCCGCCTTCTCTGTAAGGTGGCCACGCATTGCATACTCGGGAGCAAGATATCCACTACAAAAGCAATGAGAAAGCAGAATTAGATTCTCAGCAGTTGTAGGAGCAGAATTAGATTCTCAGCAGTTGTAGGCGTCAATGTACTAATGCATATGGCTCTGTTTGCATATGATAGAAGAACATAGAGCTTACATGGTTCCCGCGACACGGGTGCTTATATGGGTCTTCTTATCATCATAAAGTTTAGCCAAACCAAAGTCTGATATTTTAGGTGTGAGATCAGAGTCCAGCAGAATATTACTGGCCTTCACATCCCTATGCACGATTCTCAGCCTTGACTCCTCATGAAGATAAGCTAGGCCCCTTGCAATACCCAGACAGATATCAAATCGTGTCGCCCAATCAAGATTCAAGGTCCTTTGCCCTGCACCGTGGAGGCACTATATCAAAAGTCCGAGCGTCGCTTTTTACATGACAAAAGACATAATTGAGATGAATATTCTGTCACCTACCAAACATTGCCTGATCAAGACTCTTGTTTTCTAGATACTCATATACAAGAAGCCGATTATTTGCATCAATGCAGCATCCATACAACTTAACAAGGTTGCGGTGTTGCACTGCAGATATAGTGGCAATCTCTGTCACGAATTGATTCTTTCCCTGGTGGGATGTTACAGATAGTTGCTTAACAGCAATCACTCTCCCATCATCAAGTATTCCCTGATGTCACTGATATGGTCAATACTTCAATATAAAAAAAAAAACGCTTAAGCCATTTCGAGACCAATAATGTGATTAGCATAATAATGTATACTCCAGTTCCTAGACTATCTGGAAGCTCCACTTAAGTCTGACTATCGAGAAATGCCATCCATCTTGTAGAGCTACACTGTATTAGCATGAAGATGACAAATGAAGGATGGTCAACCTATAATTTATGTTAATCTGGACCTAGCAAACATAATCAAGAAAATTGTCAATTCATTACTTACTTGAAACCTTACGTAATCAACAATTTGTTATGTTATCCACGGATATTTGGATGGTGTCCATTGAACTTCTTTCTTTCCTGGTGTAATTTAGGATCTATTAGTCATCCTCCAAAGCCAAAGGATGATTTCCTAAAGAATGAAAAAGCAATAAGCGAAGAAGTGCTTCTCTTTTCAAGGCAGAGGAAATATTGGAAGTTAGGGCAGCCAGCACACGAAAACCATTGTCTTTTTCTTTTTGGCCCAAGGTACGGAAACCATTGTTTTCACAAAGATCAACAGTTGACTTAGTTCTTATGACAAGCTAAGATCACATCAGCTATAGTTGAAGAAGCAATAGTGATAAGATCAGCTTTTGCAAGGAGCCAGGCACCTCAATTCTGACAACATTTAATTGTGACACCACTCCATCAACATCTACTCTTGTGTTATCCAATGAATTACAACAAACCTTGAAAACAGGGCCGAATCCTCCCTCCCCAAGTTTGTTATTGGGATTGAAGTCATCTGTAGCAGCCTTCAGTTCTGCATAGCTGAAAGTGTAAGGTCTAGCATCCATGCCAAGGAACTCTGTAAGACAAAATAATGCAGATAAGATTCCGGCTATTAGAATATACTTTGCGACCTTTTGTCACTTAGTTTTTGATTTTTCAGAAATATATTAGCCGCTGAATTAGTCATCCAGCAAAATAAAAATGCATTCATGAAATTTAGCTTCCACTAGAAAACAAGGAAATTCCACTTCCTACCACCAGTGGGCAATGAGCTCAAAAGCTCTTAATAACAGCAGCATGTCGATATAGAGATTTGTCGTTCTTTTTACCTCTGCAGAACATTGTTTTCATCTTTTATCCAAAAACATGATGAGAACCCAAGATTACAGATAGGAAATTATCATGAGGAAGCTATTGGAAGCTTCTGATAGTGTGGTTTACCTTGATCTTCAATCATGCGTGCCATTCTCCTTCTCCGAAAAACATAGAACACCAGGAGAACAGCCACCAGACCGACCACTTCAACTCCAGTAGCAATTCCAACTATCAAGCCAGTGCGATCCTTTTTGCGGGTTGGAGGATTGTCACTGACAGTGGGTATAAAGTCTGCACAAAGTCTGCCAATTTAGTAATATTTTAAAAAGTGGTGCTAGGAGTATGAGCAGGTTTTTATCATAGTACCTGGGACAGCACTAATAGCAGAAATTAGCGGCCCATATGTTGGTTGATTTGGTACACAACAAGTCCCTTTTCCAGCCCAAAAGAAGTGTATTTCAAGATAGTTTGCTGTTACCCGAGCCTGATACAATTTTGGGACAGCTCTAAAAGAGGCACCATCTGCCTCTTTCCGTATGTCGAAATCCTTTGCAACGAGGTTTCCCTGAAAAAAGCATAAATGGCATTGGCAATTGACCATGACCTTTCTTAGTAAAACAAGAAGCCTGGTAAAGCATGGCCCTACCTGTATGTATATATCAAAAGACGCCTCCCAAGACGTTTCCATTCAGTATTCTGGATTTGTATTTCAGCAAACTGGAGGGTGACATTGTAGTTTCCATTCTCCAGCCCTAATCCATAGTATCGTAGAGATGAAGCAGAGACCCGTGCAGTCTGGAACAGCTCTGAGTCTAAAGTTTCGACGAACGGGGATATCGAGGAAGCACTATAGGTGGGATCGTCGCTTCCCGTGAAATAACCGACATTGCTCACTGCCCACCTCTCTGAGTCGGTCACATAATAGGTAGCAGGACCAAAACTGATACTATCCCGCTCATACACAATATTACTGGACGAAGTAATCTGAGGGCCACCGCATTTTATTGAAAAATTATAATCTGCATGGCAAACATAAAAAAGCAGATCGTGATGAGTTTGTGAAAGGTACTTCCATTACATAATGGACGAGAATTATCTGCCAAAGGACATGCACTTTGTACATATTAAATTTTCACAATCAGCCCGATTTAACTATATATATATATATGAATGGCACATGCTTATCTTCAAAACTTCCTATAATCTATTGCTGTCACGACCCCAACTCCATCTTTAGGGTCTTGAGTGGCAAAGGTTGTTTTCGCGACATTCCAGGTTCATCGCCATCTCGATTCTTTTTATTTTATTATCATGCATATGCAGAAACGTGAATAAACAACTCCTTGTACAAACAATAGTTGGAAGACTTCTACATATATTACATGGAACATACTAATTTATATTATAACAGTATTTTTACAATTCCCTTTTCTATGGGCCATCTTTCGTTTTTAAATCACATTAAAGTTTCCACATAGGCCGGGTGAATTTCCTATCTCCTTTAGTATGACTGCAACTCCCAAAATTTACGTGGGACTTCTATGGCTACAAGATTGAAAGATGAGGGAGTGAGTCTTGAAAACTCGCTAAGTAAAATTCCTAACTTTCTACTAGGAAAGCATCTCATTATCAAAGCCTCATGAGTACAATACTCGTAAATAATGTCAATAGTAGTTTAATAGCAAACTTATTGCTACATATCAACTATATGTAGATGTCCATCACAATATCCTTCAATGCATGCTTACCTTCAGCTTAACGATGAATACATCAATATATCATGCTTATGCATAACCGGGACTCATGTAAATTTATTTAGCATCAGGCTCAATCGGTGCTTCCAACTTCTTGCTAGGTTCCCTGACTCAACTAGGGTATCTCGGCTCGACTCAAGCTTTTAGGGGCTAACTTCCCGAGCCTTTCGGGTTCAAGACCCAGACATCCTGGCTCAACCAAGGTATCTTGGCTCAATCGAGGGATCTCATTCAATGAATGAGGCATCACTGCCTATGCTATGTGATAACGAACGCTTTTTCCTTTTCAAGTGTAAGCATATATGCATCATACTAGCCGATTATTATATTTTCTCTTAGCCGACACATGCATGGCTCAGGCGTGCTCAATCGTTCGTGTGTGTCATAAATTTCTTAATACTTCACAAGCAAATATGTCAGGAATGATCTTTAGTCTGTAACTTGAATTAATCACTTAAAGCCGATCTCCACATTGGACAAGGCTTGGGAATGGTATGCCTCATCCAAGACCTCAAGGCTTGGGTATATCTCGCTTTAGTGGCGATCCCAAACTTGACAAACCTCGGCTTTGACCTGATGTGAATACACATGTATCGACAATGACCCTCGATTTGCGGTTAGTCCCTGCATCCATTTGAACAATAGAAATCGGCATACTTGAAGTCTTACCAAGACCTCGTGGATTTGGGCGATTTTCATGTCAATCAAGGTATAAAAATCGACACGCCTTCATATCGATTTAGGACCTTATGGTCTTGGGCAAATCCCGCACCAAGTGAGACTTGGACAATACATCCTATTTATGTAGAAACCAAGATTTTATGGCTTGAGCGACTTTGTCTTGTGATGAATTCAACTCGAACAAACCTCAATTCCATTTTGAACATAGAAGACTCAAGCACACAACCATGTTCCATAGCAAGCAAAATCAAACAAAAGATATTACAAACTTCTCACGACTTGACGGGTGAGCATTTAACTAGTCTCAATGATGTGATCTATTTTCTTAGAGAAAAAAGAGGAATCTTACTTACCTAGACAAACCTCAAAAACTAACCTGAATGGTTTGAAAGTTGGTGATGTGAGGCTGTGAGAAAGGAGAAGGAGGGTAAACGTGAATGACAAAGTAGGCTAAAGTGGTGGAAATGAATGTGAGCTTCTCCTATTTATAGGCACCAATCTCATCATTACCCATCTAAGCAATCCAATCATATTTCTTAAGGTAGCATGACTATGACTTGGAGGTGGCAAGCCTATGTTGCGAGGTCACGAGCCTATTTGGAACTGTTACAACTTAGTTTCATAATGTGGAGATCTAATGATTTATTGTCATCATTTAAAGCCTTGCTTGTCTCCTTTTTATTGGGCCACATGAGCACTTAGCTCATTATTAAGGGAATAAGTGATTATGGATAGATGGCACTCTAAAAGATAAGGTGATATCAAGGCTATAGGATAACCATAATTAGCTCAAATGTGTCCTATTTTTATTGGAATATTTATCTTGGATACTTTACTTAATCCCTAAAGTGAGTCCTTGATAATCATGACTATATCTAGAAAAATTTAGGTGGAATGATGAGTCACCCTCCTTCATGAAGATGCTAGGGTGTTCTAGAGAGTTCTATTTTGTCATTTTCTTGCCAACATAGCAATCATGAAGAAATAGGCCATTTAGAACGCAATTGGGACTAAGTAAGGGCTTTTTGTGTACATCCCTTAATGACCATTTCAATACACCCGAAGTTTATGGCTAAGCTTCTCTCAGTGTAAGTGTAATTGTCGTAGGCCAAGTTGCCTTTCTTGGTAAAATTGGTGGCCTAAGGCGTGGGCTCAACAACCGGCCCTTAGATCGACTTCGGTCGATTGGACCGAATCCTGAATCAGCCATAAGCTTCATCCAGGCTAACTCCCTATTGTCATGTGATTGTTCGAGATCGGTCATATTTATGCCCAACACACAATCGAATCGAGTTGAACCATGGTCATCCATGACCGGTGTATGACCAAGCGGAATCACCCATGACCGAGGCATGACCGTTTGGATTGATCCATGATCATCGACTAATCCGTGGTGGTTGTTACCATCTCTGGATCAACCCTGACAATAATCATCCATTGACTGAACCGTTTTGAGTCCATGATCGTGGTCATAGGGTTGGTCCATGACCATTCCTTTAATCGGTCCATAATTAGCATATGGTCAAATCTTAGAACGATCCATGGCTTATCATTGCCACTAGCACATCGGATTCACAGCCATTTCTCGTAGATCAAAATTGGGATTTACAACTCTCCCACTAAAAAAAATTTCATCCCTAGAATTTCAAAACGTACGTGATTTATGACATAGATATGGATACTTGCATTTCATGGCCTCCTCACTTTCCCATGTTGCCTCTTCCATGCCATGGTGTTGCCATAATGGCCTCATTACTTGCTCCCTTCGATCCATGATTTGCATTGGCTCTTCAACATACAACCTCTGTCGTCTACTTCAATCTCATCAAAGTTCAACACGTGTGTGTTGGATCGAACTCATACTTTCTTAATATAGATACATGGAACACATCATATATTTAAGCAAGTTTCGATAGCAACACCAATCGATAGGTCAAATTTCCAATCCTTTCTAGAATTTCAAATGGTCCTATGCACCTAGGGCTTAGTTTTCCAAAATGAAATATGCCTTTTAGGAGTGATACCTTAAGTAAAACCTACCTAAAATTCTAGAGGTTTTCATTGTCTATCCACATAACTTTTCCATTTTCCCTAGACAGTTCTGAGCCTATCTTTACTTACTTGCATGGTGCCTACCGTAGGTTGAACTAACTCTAGACCAATGACTTTTTTTTGCCCAACCTTGTTCCAATAGATTGGAGTTCTACAAGCTTGGCCATACAATACCTCAAATGGAACAATGTCAATCCTCTTCTGATAACTTTTGTTATACACAAATTTGATTAGATGTAAATGCTCGTCCCAACTTCCTTGGAAGTCAATCGCACAAGTTCTTAACGTATCTTTTAATGTTTGGATGGTCTTCTCTGCCTTGACCATTCATTACAGTTCCGTTGTACACTTTGATAATTATTTTTCTTATTATGATATCAAAGTCATACATAACCAACACGACTAGGTCTACTGCTTTCTCTTATTACATATAATGACCTTATGCTCTCTGCATCCTACCGTGACAGTACTTCATTCCATGATCTTGAAATTTCCCGTTCTCCTAAGTGAATGCATATACTCTCCCTTATGCTGGCGGATAATTATCTCACGGTGGGGCTCCATTTTGTCTAGTTTGCGGCTGCTGCAATTGCATCATTTGTTGTCGATATGGACAATCTCTTATCTTGTGGCCTTGTTGACCACAATCATAACAAGTTCTTGTTCAAGCTAAACAAGGAGTATTGCTGTGTTGCTTCCCATAATAGCGACATATCTCATCCAGAATGGAAATCAACCTTAATTTCTTATTTTTTTTGTAGTGACGTTCTTCTCCCTGCATCGACCTCTTATCACGACATTGATTGACTTAAGAGGCTAGAGGACAAAGACTTCTTTGTTAAGTTGCCATGGCAGCTCATTCCAGTAAATCTTTTTCTATCAGCTAGACTCGTTCATACAACTAATCCTTAAGGTTCAACGGCACCAATTGGCTTCAAATATTCGGCTTCAAGCCATCTCAAAATCTTTTCACTCGATTCATTGGATCTTCAATCAATCTAGGATCGTATTTGACGGCTCGGCAAATTTTGCCTCGTATGGATTGACCGTCATGTTTCGTTGCTGGAGTTGTAGGAACTCAGCCATTTTCTTATCTCGAGCACACTCAAAAAAAAAAATACTTTCCATCGAACGCTTGGACGAAAGCATCCCATGTTATAAGAATAGCTTCAGGAAATAGTCTTCCCTTTGTTACATCCCACCGGTGACTGCCATTACCTTGCAATTAGCATACTGCTAAGGTCACTTTTTCTTTGTCCGAGCACCTCAAAAGTGTGAATATCTTTTCCATTTTTTTACTCCAACATTCAACCATTTCAGGATTTCCCATTCCGACAAATCTCAAGTGTCGTAATTTCAAGAATTGCTTGACCAATCCTTGCATAGGACAGTCACCGTTATTATTCCCATTACTAGACGAAGAGGCATTGGCGGAGGCAGAGGCTAATTGCTATTGAGCCTGTTGCTCCATCCGTCTTCCTATGGTTGCTAATATGCTTGCAAAATTCCATCTAGTCGGGGGTCCTCTTTCGAGTTTCCTTTCGAAGTCACCTAATCCCAAACACTCATGTTATCCACTAATAGGACAACTACATGAATTCTAGGAATGTTTTCTCTACGAGCACAAGAAAAGATTGGTAGTTCCAATTTATTGTCAGGAAAATCGATCAAACAACATAATCACATGCATGGAATGTTTTTTCTAAATAACTATCCCACGACTCCTAGCACACCTTATTACTTCAGGTAATAACCCCACTCTGATACAAAAAATGTCACGACCTCAACTTCATCTCTAGAGTCTTGAGCGGCAAAGGTTATTTTCGTGACATTATAGGCTTGTTGTCATTCCGGTTCTTTTTATTTTATTATCATATACATGCAGAAACGTGAATAAACAACTTCCCGGATAAATAACAGCTAGAAGAATGAGACATATATCTCACGGAATATACTAATTTATATTATAATAGTACTTTTACAAGTTTTTTCTCTATGAGCCATTTTTTCTTTTTACATCTTACTAAAGTTTCCACATAAACCCGAGGAATTCCTCTAGTATGACTTCCAACTCCCAAAACTGATGTTGAACTTCCATGCCTACAAGACTAAAAAATGAGGAAGTGAATCTTGGAAACTTGCTAAGTAAAATTCTAAACTCTCTACTAGGAAAACATTTAATCATTAAAGCCTAGCAAGTACAACACTCGTAAATAGTGTCGATGGCCTAAAGGCGTGCTTAATCGTTCATGTGTCGTGAATTTCTTATACTTCACTAGCAAATATGTCGGGAATGATATTTGATCCATAACTTGAATCAATTACTTAGCATCAATCCCCACATTAGACAAGGCTCAGAACCAATATGCCTTGTGAGATTTTGTGAGACCACTGCCAACTGTTTTAAAAACTTAAGCTGTTAGATGAAGGCATAGTTTCTTATTTAAATATTCAAACACTCCCCCTCTTAGTCTGATCTTTTTACCTAGTACTAAGCGTGGAAATTTAATTAGGGAGGCAAATAGGGGCTAGGAAGATTCGAACTCAGGACCTCCTAACTCTAATACCATATGAGATTTTATAAGACCACTGCTAACTGTTCTAAAAGTTTAAGCTGTTAGATGAAGGTATGGTTTATTATTTAAATATTCTAATATGCCTCATTCAAGACCTCGAGGTTTGAGTACATCTCACTTTAGTGACAATCCTAAGCTTGACGAACCTTCGCTCTGACCCGATGTGAATACACATGTATCGAAAATAACCCTCATTTTGCGGTCTAATTCAATGCTAAGCATAAAGCCCCTGCATCCATTTGGATTATAGAAATCGGCATGCTCGGTGCCTTATCAAGACCTCATGAATTTGGGTGATCCCTGTACCGATCAAGGTATAAAATCGACATGCCTCAATGTCAATTTAGGACTTTGCGATCTTGGGCGATTCCCATACCAAGCAAGACTTGGACCTGGCATCCTATTTATGCTGAAACCAAAGCTTTATGGCTTGAGCAACTGTCGTGCAATGAACAAAACTTGAACGAATCTCGGTTCCGTTTCAAACATAAAATACTCAAGTACGTGACCATGTCCCATAGCAAGTAAAATCAAACAAAAGATATTGCACATTTCCCACAGCTTGACGGGTGAACACTTAATTAGTCTCAACGATGGGATCTACTTTCTTAGAAAAAAAAGATGAATCTTACCTACCTTGACAAACCTCAAGAACTAACTTGAATGGCTTGAAAGGTTGGTAGTACGCAACCGAGAGAAATGAGAAGGAGGATGGTAAGTGTGAATGGCAAAATGGGCTAAAGTGGAGGAAATGAATAAGAGCTCCCCTTATTTATAGGCACCGAGTTCATCATTACCCATCCAAGCAATCTAATCATATTTCATAAGGAGGCATGACTATGACCTTGAGGTGGTAAGCCTATGTTGCACGGCGGCACACCTATTTGAAAATATGGCACACTTAGTTTCATAATGTGGAGATCTAACGATTGAGTGTCATCATTTAAAGCCTTGCTTGTCTCCTTTTTATTGGGCCACATGAGCACTTAGCTCATTATTAAGGGGACAGCTCATTATGGATAGGTGGCACTCTAAAAGATAAAGTCGCATCAAGGCTATAAGATAGTCATAGTTAGCTCCAATTTGTCCTATTTTTATTGGGACATTTGGCTTAAATATTTTGCTTAATCCTCAAGGTGAATCCTGGTAATCATGACCATATTTAGAAAATCTAGATAGAATAATGAGTTACCCTCCTTCATGAAGAAGCCAAGCCAAGGTGTTCTGAAGAGTTCCATTTTGTCCTTTTGTTGGCAACATGGCAATCTAGGTTATTGAAAATGCAATTGAGACTAGGCAAGGCTTTTTCTGTACATCCCCTAACGACTATTTCAACATACCCGAGGTTCATGGCTAATCCTCCATTGGTGTAGTTGTTGTCGGCCAAGTTTCCTTTCTTGGCTAAATTGGTGGCCTAGAGCACAAGCTCAATGACTGGCCCTTCGATCAACTATAGTTGGTCAAACTGAATTTTGGATGAGCCGTAAGCTTCATATTTATGCCCGACAAACGGCTGTATTGAGTTGAACCATTATCATCCACGACCAGTGCATGATCGAGCGGAATCACCTGCGACCGGTGCATGACCGTTTGGATTAATCCATGATTGTCAACTAATCTGTGGTGGTGACCATCTCTCCATCAACCCCGACGGTCAAATAGTCATCCATTGACCGAACCGTCGGGTCCATGAACGTTCCTTTGATCGATCCATAATCAGCATATGGTTGAATCTTGGAACGATCCATGGCTTATCCTTGCCACTGGCACACCGGATTCACAGCCATTTCTAAGTAGGTCGAAACCGGGATGTCACAGTTGCATAGCATTGTAATATGCAGCTGTAAATGTAATAATAAATTAGTTCTCTCGCAATCTAGTGAAGAGACCCGCAAAGTACTAATGAAAATGAAGTAAGGTCCTTTCGAGGGAAATATCACAGATAAAGGGGGAACCTAGAGAGGCAATTATCGAACATTAAGCGGCCTGCCTTATATCCGTGTCAGTGGCAAGAGCTGACAATGGGACATCAAAACTACATAGCTGTCCCCTTTCTAAGAAAATAACCTAGCATAGTAACTTGAACCTTAATTTTTCCTCTCTTCTACTGAACTACCCTTAATCTAACTTACTGGAAGAAACTAGTTTGACCATTCTTTCTTCTACGACATTTAAAGTTACCATTCACTTCACGTATCAGGATGCAAGCATGCAGAATATCTAAGGTAATTGGAAACACGATCTCCTGTCCGCCTCTTATTGAGGCATTCAACAAAAGGAAAGCGTATTGAGGGGAAAAGGTTACATGGACTTACAGATTCCATTCCCCGTATTGCAAGGAAAATTCTGTTGAAGACAGTTTAATCCTGGAGGAAGAAGGCTAAGATAAAAGGAGAAAATTTTACTCAGTTGACTTGTATGGCAGTATGAACTTATGGGTAAATCAAGAGCAGATACTTCTATAGCAAGGAAAATTCCTTTTCTATTTTATGACTTTCACTGAAACATTCAAGATATCTTCATGGAAGATGCAATTGCTAATTAAATGCTAAAACTTCTTAAATCACTGAAGCGGTGATCGCATCTCCAAGTCATAGTTCAAACCGCATGCTTTTCTAGTGAATGCTAATACTGAGTTTTGCAGGATTGCTGATTCTCCACTGCATCAATTACAAGGATTAAAAGATGGTGAAACTGTAGTATCAGTATTTATTCAAATTACTGACATCCATAACCGCATATCAATAAGGACAACCATATGAAAGTCACTACCCACGACAGTACTTTTGTAGGCAGTGTTTAAATGATTTAAATTTGTTCCAAGCAGTAGATTCAGCAACCAAATGTGAGTAATTTTAAAGTAAATTCAGCATGCATCTGTGATCTCAATTAATGGAATTAGTATGACGAAGGACAAATTGGATATATAAACATCCAGAATGCCCAGCAGGGTAGTGGGATTGGTGATTATCCTAGTAAAGTGAGGTAGGCATTCAAGACAAATCTGAGGACACATCAGCTAACCATTTTCGATTCAATGGATTACTGTTTATGATCACTCAAGCATCATAAGCAAAAAAATGGTAGGACCATTACCTAGCGTTAGAGTTGTCCAATGTAAAGTTGTTGCCAACCAGATTACTGCAAAATGCATCATGAAAAAAGTTGTGATCGCAAGTCTCCCCACAAGATTGAAACAATTACAGCTCATCCTTTAGCTAGATAATGAATTCACGTACCATATAGCATCCCTCGAGCAACAAAAGATTGACAAAGTGCAAAAGAAAAGTCCTCACTTAAGATATCTAAGTAAAAGTATAAATTGTCTTTTTTCAAATGACAGAAATACATACAGTTGTAAATTATAGGTGACCCAAGAAGGAATGCTTCCCATCAAGTTATTGTATGACACGTCTCTGCAAAAATGGCACAGGAGAGATGTCATTTAGTTAACCAACAGGGCAGTCGTCTATCAGTATCCAATAGAATGCTGTGACATGTCAAACAACAAAATACTGACTATTTCTCCCTGTTCACAGGCACAAAATAGATGACTTAGAAAGAAACTATATTTAGTACTGAGTTACCTATCAAGGGAAAAGGAAAAAAATCTATTCAAATAGCTTTATCCTCTTTTTTGAACCTTCAACCTATGACGGAACATCAAATACTTTGACTGCACATCCTCTTTGCATTCAAACTCCCAAGAGTGCCCCTAAAAATGTACATAACTTCATGTTCTCTTTCAATTGATCAGTGACAGTTGTGAGCATCATTATGGCTATTATGCAATGGAGATCTTCCAGGCATTTCTTACATGTTATGAAGGTATGCACTTTTCTGTTCAGGCAGTGTGCCATTCAAACTATTATTTCCAAGAAACCTGAGAAATGAAGCAAAGAGATTTGCAAAGCATTGACAAAGAGAACATATTTGTAGGAACACGTATGAAATCCAGAGGTGCATTACAAGTAAGTGAGTGAGCTCAAATTGAAAAGAGAGTTTGGAATCTGTCCGTTAAGTTAATAAGTCCCTGGTCCAATAAAGACGCAACAAAGTTACTCTATGAATAAATTGAGTAAAGAAGATATAGAAGTTTGAATAAAAAAAAAGTGCCTTCGGGAAGATCAAGCTGATTACTTGTGAAAAACATCACAATACCCAATACATATAACATCTTGTCAATTGAAGTCTAGAGAAGAATCGTGGAGGCAAATGCTCCTTTGAAGTACTGTACTATGGATGAGGGCACAAGATGGTCTTTAATTAAAATATGATCATCCAGATGACGTTAAATAAGTACAAATCATTTAGTAACTACTATTATAAACCATTAATGAAGGGTGACTTATTCATCCCTTTCAAATATTGCTTCTGAGTCACTAAATATATATAAGAATGCAAATGCCAACAACCCATATACAGGTTGATGATAATGAAAGACGGACACACTTCAGCATATTTTCAATTAATCTCAACTGAAACAACGACTTACAACTTTTGAAATGGCCTTTGGCTTCCTTTCACTCTTTTGAGACTGTTCTTTTTGCGAGTCAGCCAGTTCTTTGTATTTTTGCCCCCCTTTTATATTTATATTACTACTTACACCAAAAAAAAAAAAAGAAAACAACGACTTACAACTGAGATAAACTCTGGTATCCTGAAAAATCTGATGGGAGCGAATCTAAGATATTGTTGTTCCTCAGTATCCTGGAAACAATTGGGTAAGCCCATTTCACATACAGGCCAAAAGAGAAAAAGAAAGGAAAAGAAAGTTTGCTACATGCTCCGGAATCACAATGTCTTACAGAATAGACAGATTCGTCATATTCCTGATGAATTCGAGTGAAGAGCTCACATTAGATACGTCACTTATTCTCCTGCATTATGTACTCAACTCATTGTCAGTTTGTTCGTGGCTGTGGTAAGTTATCTTTTACAGGCATAGAAACAGAAAGTACATGGCCCACTCACAAGTCTGTCAAAGCAGTTAAATTGGAAAATGTCGAAGGAATTGAACCTTTGAAAGAATTTCCTTGAAGAAACCTATAAACAAAACAGATTGAGAAAAAATTGGACAAATTTATCACGTACTGTTTAATGATAACATAATACAGAATTAATGCTATAGAATATGTCGAATTTCAATTTCCAGAGCCTACAAACTGTTGTGAAAGATAGACATTCATAATCCTAGGCATGGTTAGATGAAAAACAAACATATATATTGCCTTACAGCTGTGTAAGCTGCGACCAATTTCCTATGAATTCTGGTATATTGCCAGTGAAGTTGTTATCCGATGCCCACCTGCAACCGGAAAAGGTATTTCTCCTGAGAAATCATATCACGAAGCTTTTCCTGTTAATAGTTTTTTTCTAGTATCAAAGGAGGAATGGAGCTCTTACACTGTTTGAAGATTTTTAAGCTTGGAAAATGTTGACGGAATCTCACCACTGACTCCGGAACTATCCATGTAACTGCACAATAAGTGACTTCCATCAGCTAAGGGAATTTTATTAATTCAACGCAACTCAAATAACTTAATAGTTTGTCCTTTTGGATAGTTGAAAGCAGAAGTGATGTCAAGAGGAGAGGGTGACACTGTGTCGAGGAACATTTGCACAACATCCACGAGACTTGAAAAGGTTTACACCCAGAAAGTACACAGCCAAGCATTGCGGGAGTCTCTAGTAATTCAAATGTCAACAAGGGGATGACAGTGAAAGTGAAATATGAGGTATAAGGGTTAGACAATGACAATGTGATGATGGGCAGAATGATAGTAACAACGACATGCTACTGCAAGTCGGAAAGGTTAAAAGAAACTAATCAATTTGAAAGGATGCATGAAAAAAATTTACTTAGTCCGACTGCCATCTATTTCAACAAAACTGGCCTCTGCCAAACTCCAATTCCTGCAAATATTTTAAAAGGAAAAATCCATGTTTAGGAATGTTAAGCAGGTAGGACTTACAGTTGCTGCAATTTGGACAGATTTCCAAGCTCAGATGGCAGAGAGCCATTGAAGTTATTGGTGCTAAAGGACCTACAATATTAAATTTGCATGTCAAATTTCATTGAACATTTGTCTGAACATCCAATGGACCTAATTCAGGTGAATCCTTCTGCTTGACATTACAAATCCTGCTCTGGAACTGTTACTTACAATGACAATAGCTCTGTAAGTTGCCCAAGTTGCGGTGGGAGCTCCCCTGATAATGCATTGATGCCCAGACTCCTGCAGTAAATCAGCAGAGTAAGCATCAGGAAAGAAAGAAAACTGTTTAAAAAAGGAGAGGAAAATCGTATAAATTTTGAAACTAGAATTGAGTTGTGCTACAGATACTGCATGCGAGTTAGGTTGCCAATGGATGGAGATAAGGAACCAGTCAAGAGATTTTGGGCTAAGTTCCTGAATAAAGTACGTAACACTATCAGAAACAATGGAAAACTACGTAAGATTTTGAAACCATGGTGTGTAAAATCAATATGGGGCTTCCACAAATGAGAGCATGTGAGTGTTGCATAGACAAGCCCGAACCGAGTGTTGCTTAATTATAAGGCATGATACATGGCACAACATAAAAACTCCAGGGAAATGAGAAACCTCTAGAAAAGACAGAAGAAGTGGAATGGGACCAATACATACAGATTGAAGAGGTAAGTCAAGTTCCACAACTCATCAGGGATAGGACCAGCAACGCTCAGTGCATAAACTCGGCTGCAACCAAAGAAAAGCCACCCGGTCATGAGATGAGATACGCACATGGTGGGCACGGTAGTCGATACGTACAGCTGTGTAATGTGGCAAGTAGTGGAATTGCTGAAGGAGCAGTCGCATATGATTAAAGGATTGTAATCATCGAAGGAAACAGAGGGGTCGATCGCAGCTCCGCTGCATGGCTCTCCACTTATGTTCCATGTTGGCGTCTGTGAAGCGAGTCCCCATGTTGACCATATCGAGCTCAGAATCGCCACTACATTCACATAACCATCATCAACTCACACCTGTTCAGCTTCATGCTCAAACTAAATGCATTGGTGCATGATTCTTACCTTAAGTAAATGGAGAGTGATTTAGACAATTAAGTGCAATTTATAATATGGGTATTCGCATGTTGTCCATCCAGTTGAATTGTATAAAGGAGGACAGCCGCTTCATATGGAGTAGTATTTGTGTATTTCCCAGACATATGATCTTAAGGAAATCATTTTTGCTACGTTGCTAGTCAATATTTTAAGAGTAAAGATTATACCACAAGTCACTAAAATAAAAGTGAGTTCCATATAAACTGAATCAACATAAGAAGGTGAAAGAAGAACCACCGACATCCTTATAGTCAGTTTCTAGATAATAAAGTGAGGTAATGATAAGTTGGCGAAAGATTAGGAAAAAATATCATCAAGACGTTTTGAAGAGGAATCTCTGTCTGGACATGAAAAGAGAGTACATTTGAGAATTGACATTGAAGTTTGGATTTTTTTTAGTAAGATGACATCCCGCTCAAGAAAATATTCACTGATTTCTTCCCATCACGACGTCATCATCTTCCGTGGCATATACCTTTTATTTTATCCAATCACCACTTGACATGTAATAATCTGACGTGGAATACCAAGTCACTCTCTTTATCCTTCTCTTCTCCAGCCACAGCCACGTCCGAGCCTGACCTCCGAGCGTCCCCCGCCGGCACCCATCTCGACCGACACTGCTGCGCGTGCAAACCCGACCCACCCCCACCGCCGTCTTCATTGTCAGCTTGCCTTTGCCGGAAATGGTCCTTCATCTTAGTCGTCTTTATGGTCATCTTTACCCCTTTTTGGCCTTGAGCAAATGCCCAAAAATCTGGGGAAAAATAAGAAAAGAATAGAAATCTCTTGACAAAAAAATTTGGGGAAATATCTTTGAGACAAAGAAGGGGCAGTGAGTCTCTTGGCCAGTCCTTTTAGTCGGTCTCTTGGCTTGTCCTTTTGGCCAAAAGGTAGGAAAACATGGCCGCAAACAACTCGATTTTTGGGAGATTTGTAGAAGCTGGGTTATGGAAACCTGTGGAAGCTGGGGACAAAGAAAGAAGCCCAGAAACTTGAATGCTAAGGCCCTCCCATTTTGCAGCGCATCTCGTCACCAGATCAGGGGGAAAAAAAAAAAAATAAAGTTGACCCATAAAGTTGACCGCCGCATCTGGTCACCAGAAGACGACTTCCTCTATTCGTCTTCGGCTTCGTCTTCCCCTGTGATTGGGCTCCGGCGGTGGGGTGGGAACTCAGCTCACCGCTGGCGCGACGACCACGGCGGCGTAAGGGCTCGTGGATGGAGGTTGCGGCAGAACGGGGAGATGAGAGGCCGGAGCGGTGGTTTGAAGGAAGACAGAGGAAATATGATTTTTAATTTGTTTCAATCTGTGTTCTTCGACCAAAAATAGAAGCAATAAAATGCATGCGGCATGGGATGATGACGCGGTGGGAAGAAAGCAAATCCTCCAAGGGGGGGTATATCTATGAATGAAATTAAATACCCAAATAAAGCTAATCACTGGTATGAAAAAATTATTACTAAATAAAATTTATTAATATTGTTAGAAGGATGTATTAAATTTCAAAAAGGCCAAAAAAAACACCTCAATGTTGTATTTCAAGTTTAATTGACATATCATCGTGCATTTATATGGTTCTCGTTTCTTTATATTTAAGTTAAGTTGTGGTAAGAGTTGAAGACCTTAATTCAAGGTTTCGGCAAAATCAAAATGCAAAACAACCATGGCAAAAATACAATATACATAACATTATATGAAATAGCAAAATGATCAAACATATAGTGTAATATCAGTAGATGAGATTATTATCTGCTCAATCGAATGTTGTACAAAAAAAAAATGCATTAGGGACCAAAATGAATTACAGAAATTGAAGAAAATTTGTGAATGAGCATACGCATATAACTACATAATACACGATCTTATGCTAATCCATATAGTTAAAAAGTCAGTGTGGTATTTTTCTTGAAAACAAAACGATAATTAGTACTAGTTAGTATGGAAAACATAATAGAATAGAGATGCAGACGCAAAAGTTAATGAATTATATGCACTATCTTTTTCCCTTCTATTTTGGGGCTACATCCACATTTAAAATCGGCATCTCATGAATATCTTATCGCTTAATAATACCATGCTATGGATTTGTAAATTAAAAAAAAAAAAAAATTCAGTTCATTGTTTTGTCGTTGCTTCCTAAAGAAACCACAAATTCTTTGGCTCTTCCAATGGTCCATATCTTACAATTCAAATATGCCGTTAAATAGCACCATCATAAATTTGAAAAAATAGTGCACTAAGCAAGAATTTTTAAGCAAACATGGTAAATTGGTTACCCAGTTGCCTTGGTCAAATAAGAGGACATTGTCTAGTGCTATCTTAAGAAAAAAAAGCTCGTTAAACACACAAACATGCAGAGAGAGAAAAAGAGGGTTTGTTTGGACCTTCAGAAGGGTCAGTTGCAGCCGGAGTCTGATTCTGAGCACGAGTGACATCTGCAAGTAGCATGTGCACTGCTACATGCAAGGCAAAGATCACCCTCAAATTTGCCATAGTTCAACCAGAGAGAGAGAGACAGAGGGAGAGATCCTTAGAGCTGGAGAGCCACATATGTGTACATATGAGTAGATATAATTTGATGAGAAAGCCAAGGGCAGTGGCATCTGAGAAAAAGATCAGAAATGGCCCCTCCACTTTGCCTTACTTTCAATGAAGTCTCGAGCTTTGTACAAATTTTGTAATTAGCCTTTGTGTAATATTTGACTTTTCAACAAGTGGTGGGACCCATTTTTATTTTGCTAAAAAGGAAAGAGGGTTGAAAAGAGAGCCCGAAGCAGACGGGAGATTAAAAAAAAGAAAAAGGAAGAGAGAGAGAAAGGTAAAAAGAAAAAAGAGGAAGAAGAAGTGAAAAACGGTTTGGCGTGTGCACGTCGCATACGCCTGGCCAAGTCAACCTGACTCTATTGCGCAACATCCGGTTAACATTCACACTCTTCGTTCTTCCAATTATAGTATTTTCAGAATTAGGGCTTGAAATTCAAAATTATTGGAGATTTGTACGGCGAAATATGATTTTTAGGTCGTTGAGTTACGTATTTTTATAGAAATGATAGCTTAGAATGTTATGGAGCCATAAATTTTACAAATCTTGATTCGTACAGTTTTATATTACATAATGGCAAAAATGATTGACAGAGAGAGCCATCTTCTAGAGGAAATTCATCTATACGTACAATTAATTAATTACAGTACATAATGTTGGCGTAATCCGATAAAGCCTGATATAAATGCAGCAGAGATCCATTCAGGTAAACCATGTTCATCTACCATCTCCGATTATCTCATCAAGCATGGGTGTCGTGGCAATCTCCGGTGAAAAATTTGCAGTTCCAACAGTGCTTGCAGCGAATGGGGAGTTGTAAGGGCTCTTGTCTGTGCTCTTATCAGTAGTCTCAGCCAAGGAGCTAGTGGTATCATTGAATCTCCAATCAGTCAAGTAGCCTGGCCTCGTGGACACGGTCGCCACTTCAATATCTCCAGAGAGCATTGCCACCACACGGGACATTGGGGGTCTCGGCGCTGGTGATGATTGAGTGCACAAGAGCGCTATTGCAACCATGCGTTTTGCCTCTTCTTCATCGAACTCTGATAATCTAGAATCAACCAGCTCAATAACACGGTTGGTTTCGTGCAGGTTCCAAGCCTGAGAAGCAGGAACAAAAAGTGACAAGGATGTAATTAGGCAACCTCATAGATAGAATTAACAGGGAAGAATGATAGGAAGAAGGATAATGATGTTTCCTTCTTAAATTCCCATAAAACAACTGAACAAGTGGCAGAATATTCAAGCGCGTACCCATTCAAGGAGATATATTTTTTCTTCTTCCAAGCTAGGGTCTGAATTTGACCTTCCGCTGACAACCTCTAGAGCCACCACGCCAAACGCAAACACATCTGCCTTCTCTGTGAGGTGGCCACGCATTGCATACTCGGGAGCAAGATATCCACTACAAAAGCAATGAGAAAGCAGAATTAGATTCTTAGCAATTGTAGCTGTCAATGTACTAATGCATATGGCTCTGTTTGCATATGACAAAAGAACATGGAGCTTACATGGTTCCCGCGACACGGGTGCTTATATGGGTCTTCTTATCATCATAAAGTTTAGCCAAACCAAAGTCTGATATTTTAGGTGTGAGCTCAGAGTCCAGCAGAATATTACTGGCCTTCACATCCCTATGCACGATTCTCAACCTTGACTCCTCATGAAGATAAGCTAGGCCCCTTGCAATACCCAGACAGATATCAAACCGTGTCGCCCAATCAAGATTCAAGGTCCTTTGCCCTGCACCATGGAGGCACTATATCATAAGTCCAAGCGTCACTTTTTACACGACGAAAGACATAATTGAGGTGAATATTCTGTCACCTACCAAACATTGCCTGATCAAGACTCTTGTTTTCTAGATACTCATATACAAGAAGCCGATTATCAGCATCAATGCAGCATCCATACAATTTAACAAGGTTGCGGTGTTGCACAGCAGATATAGTGGCAATCTCTGTCACGAATTGATTCTTTCCCTGATGGGATGTTACAGATAGTTGCTTAACAGCAATCACTCTCCCATCATCAAGTGTTCCCTAATGTCACTGATATGGTCAGTACTTCAATATAAAATAAAAAAATAAAAAAAAACGCTTAAGCCTTTTTGAGACCAATAATGCGATCAGCATGATAATGTATACTCCAGTTCCTAGACTATCCGGAAGCTCCACTTAAGTCTGACTACCAAGAAATGCCATTCATCTTCCAGAACTACACTGTATTAGCATATAGATGACAAATGAAGGATGGTCAACCTAATTTATGTTACTTAATCTGGACCTAGCAAACATAACCAAGAAAATTGTCCATTCATTACTCACTTCAAACCTTACGTAATCAACAATTTGTCATACTATCCACGGATATTTGGATGGCCTCCGTTGAACTTCTTTCTTTCCTGGACATAATTTAGGATCTATTACAGTCATCCTCCAAAGCCAAAGGATGATCTCCTAAAGAATGAAAAAGCAATAAGCGAAGAAGGGCTTTTCTTTTCAAGGCAGATAAAATATCAGACGTTCAGTCAACCAGCACACGAAAACCATAGTCTTTTTCTTTTTGGCCCAAGGTACGGAAACCATAATCACTGTTCCTTTACCGATGCGTTTCTCTTCTCTTTTTTTATTCTTTCTCCAAGAAACACTTTCAGAAAGATCATCCATCGACTTAGTTCTTATGACAAGCTAAGATCACATCAGCTATAGCTGAAGAAGCAATAGTGATAAGATCAGCTTTTGCAAGGAGCCAAGCACCTCAATTCTGCCGACATTTAATTGTGACGCCAATCCATCGACATCTACTCTTTTGTGTTATCTAATGCATTACAACAAACCTTGAAAACAGGGCCGAATCCTCCCTCCCCAAGTTTGTTATTGGGATTGAAGTCATCTGTAGCAGCCTTTAGTTCTGCATAGCTGAAAGTGTAAGGTCTAGCATCCATGCCAAGGAACTCTGTAAGACACAATAATGCAGATAAGATTCCTGCTATTAGAATATTTTGCAACCTTTTGTCACTTAATTTTTGACCTTTTGGAAATATATTAGCCGCTTAATTAGTCATCCAGCAAAATCAAAATGCATTCATGAAATTTAGCTTCAACTAGAAAACATGGAAATTTCACTTCCAACCACCAGTGGGCAATGAGCTCAAAAGCTCTTAATAACAGCAGCATTTCGATATGGAGATTTCTCATTGTTTTTACCTCTGCAGAACATTGTTTTCATCTTTTATCCAAAAACATAATTAGCACATAAGATTACAGATAGGAAATTATCATGGGGAAGATATCGGAAACTTCATATAGTGTGGTTTACCTTGATCTTCAATCATGCGTGCCATTCTCCTTCTCTGAACAACATAGAACACCAGGAGAACAGCCACCAAACCGACCACTCCAACTCCAGTAGCAACTCCAACAATCAAGCCAGTGTGATCCTTTTTGCGGGTTGGGGTTGGGGATTTGTTACTGACAGTGGGTATAAAGTCTGCACAAAGTCTGCCAATTTAGTAATGTTTTAAAAAGTGGTGCTGGGAGCATGAGCAGGTTTTATCATAGTACCTGGGACAGCACTAATGGCTGAAATTAGCGGTCCATATGTCGCTTGATTTGGTACACAACAAGTCCCTTTTCCAGCCCAAAAGAAGTGTATTTCAAGATAGTTTGCTGTTACCCGAGCCTGATACAATTTTGGGACAGCTGTAAAAGAGGCACCATCTGCCTCTTTCCGTATGTCGAAATCCTTTGCAACGAGGTTTCCCTGAAATAAGCACAAATGGCATTGGCAATTGACCATGACCTTTCTTAGTAAAATAAGAAGCCTGGTAAAGCATGGCCCTACCTGTATGTATATATCAAAAAGACGCCTCCCAAGACGTTTCCATTCAGTATTCTGGATTTGTATTTCAGCAAACTGGAGGGTGACATTATAGTTTCCATTCTCCAGTCCTAATCCATAGTATCGTAGAGATGAAGCAGAAACCCGAGCAGTCTGGAACAGTTCTGAGTCTAAAGTGTTGGTGAACTGGGATAGCGAGGAAGCATTATAGGTGGGATTGTTGCTTCCCGTGAAATAACCAACATTGCTCACGGCCCACCTCTCTGAGTCGGTCACGTAGTAGGTAGCAGGACCAAAACTGGTATTATCCCGCTCATACACAATATCACTGGACGAAGTAATCTGAGGGCCACCGCATTTTACTGCAAAATTATAATCTGCATGGCAAATATAAAAGAGCAGATCGTGATGAGTTTGTGAAAGGTGCTTTCGTAACATAATGGACAAGAATTATCTGCCAAAGGACATGCACTCTGTACATATTAAATTTTCATGATCAGCCCGATTTAACTATATATATGAATGGCACATGCTTATCTTCAAAACTTACTTCCTACAGTCTGTCGCATAGCATCATAATATACAGTTGTAAATGTAATAATAAATTAGTTCTCTCACAATCCAGTGAGGAGACCCCACAAAGTACTAACGAAAATGAAGTAAGGGCCTTTCGAGTGAAATATAACAGATAAAGGGGAAGCCTAGAGAGGCAATTATTGAACATTAAGCGGCCTGCCTTATATCTCTGTCTGTGGCAAGAGCTGACAACGAGACATCAAAACTACATAGCTGTCCCCTTTCTAAGAAAATAACCTAGCATAATAACTCGAACCTTAATTTTTCCTCTCTTCCGCTGAACTACCACCCCTAATCTAACTTACTGGAAGAAACTAGTTCGACCATTCTGTCTTCTACTACATTTAAAGTTACCATTCACTTCACGTATCAGGATGCAAGCGCGTAGAATATCTAAGGTAACTGGAAACTCAATCTCCTGTCCTCCCCTTGTCGAGGCATTCAGCAAAAGGAAACGTATTATGGGGAAAAGGTTACATGGACTTACAGATTCCATTCCCCGTATTGCAAGGAAAATTCCGTTGAAGACAGTTTAATCCTGAAGGAAGAAGGCTAAGACAAAAGGAGAAATTTTACTCAGTTGACCATTATGGCATTATGAACTTATGATTTAATCAAAAGCAGATACTTCTATTGCATGAAAAATTCCCTTTTTTTAATGACTTTCCCTGAAACATTCAAGATTCCTTCATGGATGATGCAATTGCTAATTAAATGCTAAAAGTTCTTAAATCATTGAAGCGGTGATAGCATCTCCAAGTCATAGTTCAAACTGCATGCTTTTCTAGTGAACGCTAATACTGAGTTTTGCAGGATTGCTGATTCTCCACTGCATCAATTACGAGGATTAAAAGACGGTAAAACCAACGTATCAGTTTTCAAATAACTGACATCCACAATGGCATATGAATGAGGACAATCATATGAAAGTCACTACCTATGACAGTTCTTTTTTAGGCAGTGTTTGAATGATTTACTTGTTCCAAGCAGTAAACTCAGCAATCGACTGTGAGTCAGTCTTAATGTAAATTCAGCATGTGCCTGATCTCAATTAATAGAATTAATATGACAAAGGACAAATTTGATATATCAACATCCAGAATGCCCAGCAGGGTGGTGGGGTTGGTGATTATCCTCGTAAAGTGAGGTAAGCATTCAAGACAGATCTGAGGACACATCAGCTAACCTTTTTCAATCGAATTGATTACTGTTTATGATCACTCAAGCATCATAAGCAAAAAATCGCTAGGGCAATTACCTAGTGTTAGAGTTGTCCAATGTAAAGCTGTTGCCAACCAGATTACTGCAAAATGCATTGTGAAAAAAGTTGTGATTGTAAGTCTCTCGATAAGTTGGGACATTTACAGCTCATCCTGCAGCTAGAAAAAGACTTCAAGTACTATATAGCACCCCTTGAGCAACAAAAGATTGACAAAGTGCAAAAGAAGAGTCCTCACTTAAGATATCTAACTAATAGTATCAGTTATCTTTTTTCAAATGGCAGAAATACATACAGTTGTAAATCATTGCTGACCCAAGAAGGAATGCTTCCCATCAAGTTATTGTATGAAACGTCTCTGCAAAAATGGCACAGGAGAGATGTCATTTAGTTAACCAATGGGGTTGGTTAATCGTCTATCAGTATCAAGTAGCATGCTGTGATATGTCAAACAACAAAAGGTTGACTGTATTCTCCATGTTCACAGGCGCAATATAGATGACTCTGAAAGAAACTATATTTAGTACTGAGTTAGCTATCAAGGGCAAAGGAGAAAAATCTATTTAAATAGCTATATCCTCTTTATGAACCGTCAACCTATGACGGAACATGGAATATTTTGACTGCACATCCTCTTTGCATTCAAACTCCATAAGTGCCCAGAAAAACTTGTGTGTAACTTCATGCTCTTCTCAATTGATCAGTGACAGTTGTGAGCATCATTATGGTTATTATGCAATGGAGATCTTTCAGGTGTTTCTTACATGTTACGAAGGGATGCACTTTTCTGTTCGGGCAGTGTGCCATTCAAACTATTGTTTCCAAGAAACCTGAGAAATGAAGCAAAAGAGATTTGCAAAGCATTAACAAAGAGAACATATTTGTAGGAACACGTATGAAATCCAGAAGAGGTGCATTACAAGTAAGTGAGTGAGCTCAAATTGAAAAGAGAGTCTGGAATCTGTCCCGTTAACTTGTTGAAGCTTAAGTCCCTGGTCCATTATAGACGCAACAAAGTTACTATATGAATGAATTGAGTAAACAAGATACAGAAGTTTGAATTAAAAAAATAAATTAAAAAATATGCCTTCAGGAAGATCAAGCTGATTACATGTGAAAAACATCACAATACCCAATAAATATAACATCTTGTCAATTGAAGTTAGGGAAGAATTGTGGAGGCAAATGCTCCTTTGAAGTACTGTACTATGAATGAGGGCACAAGATGGTCTTAAATTAAAACAGATCATCCAGATGATATTAAGTAAGTACATATCATTTAGTAACTACTATTATAAACCATTAATTAAGGGTGACTTATTCATCCCTTTCAAATATTGCTTCTGAGTCACTGAATATATATTCAGAATGCAAATGGCAACAACAATATCCAGGTTGATGATAATGAAAGACAACCACACTTCAGCATATTTTCAATCAATCTCAACCGAAACAACGACTTACAGCTGAGATAAACTCTGGTATCCTGAAAAGTCTGATGGGAGCGAATCTGAGATATTGTTATTCCTCAGTACCCTGGAAACAATTGAGTAAGCCCATTCATACGGGCCAAAAGAGAAAAAGAAAGGAAAAGAAAGCCTGCTACATGCTCCGGAATCACAATGTCTTACAGAATAGTCAGATTCTTCATATTCCTGATGAATTCCAGTGAAGAGCTCACATTAGATACATCACTTATTCTCCTGCATTATGTACTCAACTCATTGTCAGTTTGTTCAAGGCTATTTTTCACAAGCACAGAAACAGAAAGTACATGGCCCACTCACAAGTCTTTCAAAGCAGTTAAATTGGAAAATGTCGAAGGAATTGAACCTTCGAAAGAATTTCCTTGGAGAAACCTATAAACAAAACAAATTGAGAAAAAGTCGGACAAATTTAAGTCGTACTGTATAATGATAACATAATACAGAATTAATGCTATAGAATTTGTCGAATTTCAATTTCCAGAGCCTACAAACTGTTGTGAAAGGTAGACATTCATAGTCCTAGGCATGGTTAGATAGAAAAACAAACATATATATTGCCTTACAGCTGTGTAAGCTGCGACCAATTTCCTATGAATTCTGGTATATTGCCAGTGAAGTTGTTATCTGATGCCCACCTGCAACCAGAAAAGGTATTTCTCCTGAGAAATCATATCACAAAGCTTTTCCTGTTAGTAGTCTTTTTCTAGTATCAAAGGAGGAATGAAGCTCTTACACTGTATTAAGATTTTTAAGCTTGGAAAATGTTGATGGAATCTCACCACTGACTCCGGAACTATCCATGTAACTGTACAGTAAGTGATTTCCATCAGCCAAAGGCATTTTATTTTATTTTTTTTGGTAAGAGCCATAGGCATTTTATTAATATAATGCAACTCCAATAAATCTATAGTTTGTCCTTTTAAAAAGTTGAAAGCAGAAGTGATGCCAAGAGGAGAGGGTGACAAAGTGTCACGGAACATTTGCACAACATATACGAGAGTTGAGAAGGTTTACACCCAGAAAGTACACAGCCAAACATTGTGGGAGTCTCTAGTAGTTGAAATGTCAACAAGAGGATGACAGTGAAAGCAAAATGAGGTTTAAGGGTTAGGGTATTTAATGATGGGCAGAATGATAGTAACAACAACATGCTACTGCAAGTCAGAAAGGTTAAAAGAAACTAATCGATTTGAAAGGATGCATAAAAATTTACTTAGTCCGCTTGCCACCTATTTCGACAAAACTGGCCTCTGCCAAACTCCAACACCTGCAAATATTTTAAAAGGAAAATCCATGTTTAAGAATGTTAAGCAGGCAGGACTTACAGTTGCTGCAATTTGGACAGATTTCCAAGCTCAGATGGCAGAGAGCCATTGAAGTTATTGGTGCTAAAGGACCTACAATATTAAACTTGCATGTCAAATTTCATTGAACATTTGTCTGAACATCCGATGCACCTAATTCAGTTGAATCCTTCTGCTTGACATTACAAGTCCTGTTCTGGAACTGTTACTTACAATGACAATAGCTCTGTAAGTTGCCCAAGTTGCGGTGGGAGCTCCCCTGATAATGCATTGATGCCCAGACTCCTGAAGTAAATCAGCAGAGTAAGCATCAGGAAAGAAAGAAAACTACTAAAAAAAGGAGCAGAGAACTCGTATAAATTTTGAAACTAGAATTGAGTTGTGCTCACAGATACTGCATGCGAGTTAAGTTGCCAATGGATGGAGATAAGGAACCACTCAAGAGATTTTGGGCCAAGTTCCTGTATAAAGTACATAATACAATCAGAACAATGGAAACCTACTTAAGATTTTGAAACCTTGGCGAGTAAAATCAATATAAAGCTTCAGCAAATGAGAGCATGTGAGTGTTGCGTGGACAAGCTCGAACTGAGTGTTGCTTAATTATAAGGCATGACACGTGGCACACCATGAAAACTCCATTGAAATGAGAAACTACTGGAAAAGAAGGAAGAAGTGGAACGGGACTAATACATACAGATTGAAGAGGTAAGTCAAGTTCCACAACTCATCAGGGATAGGACCGTCAACGCTCATTGCATAAACCTTGCTGCAACCAAAGAAAAACCACCCGGTCATGAGAAGAGACGTACATATGGTGGGTGAGATAGTGTCGATACGTACAGCTGTGTAATGTGGCAAGTAGTGGAATTGCTGAAGGAGCAGTCGCATATGATGAAAGGATTGTAATCATCGAAGGAAACGGAGGCATCAATCGCAGCTCCGCTGCATGGCTCTCCACTTATGTTCCATGTTGGCGCCTGTGATGTGAGTCTCCATGTCGACCATATCGAGTTCAGAATCGCCACTACATTCACATAACCGTCATCGACTCAGACTTTGTTTAGCTTCATGCTCAAACTAAATGCATTGGTATATGATTCTTTCCTTAAGTAAATGGAGAATGGTTTAGACAATTAAGTGCAAGTAAGAATACAGGTATTCACATGCTGTCCATCCAGTTGAATTGTACAAACGGGGACAGCCGCTCATATGGAGAAGCGTCTTCACAATTCCCAGACATGTTTTTAAGGGAATCAATTTTGCTTTTTTGATTATACAACAAGCCGTCAAATAAAAGTGAAGGTGAAAGTGGGACCGCAGACGTCCTTGCAATCCCATAACATAATGCTTTCCGGATAATAAAGCAAGGTAATGATAAGTTCGCGAAATGTTTTAAAGAGGAAAGGGGTGTAGTTTCAATTGGACAGTGATTATGTGACAGCACTATTATTCTTCCGTAAGAGACATCAAGATCTCCACACTTAACCAAGGCAATCGGGAAACCTGTTTACCAGGTTTCCTTGAAAATTCTCTTGGTGGGATTTGCTGGCAGAAAGCAAGTCCTCGAAGTGTGTTTTTTAAATTACTAATATACATGCATAAATATATAAATGAAATTAAATAACCCAAATATAGCTAATCACTGGTATGATAAAATTATTTCTAAATAAAATTTATTAATATTACTAGAAGGATCTATTAAATTTCAAAAATGAAAAATAACCACCCCAATGCAATATTTCAACATCAATTGACACATTGTCTTGCATTTAAATGGTTCGTGATTCTCTGTATTCAAGTAGAGTTGTGAGGAGTTGAGGAGAATACCTTCGCTAAAACAAATGCACCCTTAGTACAAATTATTACGGAAAACAGAATAAAAGAGATTTTGTAGATGCATAAATTAAATGAATTACATTCAGTATCTTTTTCCAATCCATTTTGGGTTTATGCCCATCATTCAAAAAT
Organism: Eucalyptus virginea; assembly: GCA_014182375.1. Lineage (NCBI taxonomy): Eukaryota > Viridiplantae > Streptophyta > Magnoliopsida > Myrtales > Myrtaceae > Eucalyptus > Eucalyptus virginea. The sequence continues at coordinate 55,592,474 of CM024519.1, forward strand.
GGCATTTCATGAATATCTTATTGCTTAATAATATCATGTCGTGAATTTAAATATAAAAAAACTCCAGTTCACCGGCTCGTTGCTTGCTCGAGAGACCACAACTCTTTTAGCTCTTCCAATGGTCCATCTCTTTCAACCAAAAAAAAAAAAAAAAAAATGGTCCATCTCTTACAATTTAAATTGTGTTGCCAAATCAGTACCGTTATTAAATTAAATAAACAATACAGTTACACCAACATGACTACTGTTTAGCCAGCGATGAGAAGAACATTCAAGTCATGGTTTCTTGTAAGCGTTTTTTTTTTTTTTTCCAAATTTATAATTTAATAGATCCTTTTAATAAGTTTTATTTAGTAATAACTAATCGTACAGGTGATCAGCCATACTTAGGTATTTAATATCATTCAGAAGTATTTCTTTTTTTATCTTTTTAATATATAAAGAACCCCACTTTTAGGGATTTGCTTTACTTTATGCCAGCAAATCTCACCGAGGACTAAGCAAGAATTTTCAAGCAAAACGGAGCAAACCGATATCCGGGTTGCCTCAGTTAAGTAAGAGGACCCCGTCCTTCGTGGAAGGATAACGGTGCCGTCACCTAATCACTGTAATCATACTTTAGTAGGAAGGAGATGATTTTCCATCATCAGGAAGGATGCTCACGATCTTGCGCCCTCTTTAAGAACAGCAAACTCGTTAAACACACACGAACACGCGGAGAGAAAAGAGGGGAAGAGGGTTTGTGTTGTACCTTCAGAAGGGTCGGTCGTAGCATTCTGGCTCTGAGCACGAGCAACGTCTGCAAGTAGTATGCAAGCTGCTACATGCAAGACAAGGATCACCCTCGAATTTGCCATTGTTCAACCACAGCGAGAGAGAGAGAGAGAGAGAGAGAGAGAGAGAGAGAGAGAGCCTTTAGAGCTGGAAAGCCACCATGTCAAGCCTGACCAACCGCGCTCCCATATATGTGTATATATATGCGTAGATATAGTTTGATGAGAAAGCCAAGTGGTGATTGAGATAAAGATCAGAAATTCTCCTCCTGTTTGCCTTACATTCACTAAATTCTCGTGCCGTACAAATGTTCAAAATCAGCCTTTGAAAATTCTGGTGATGACCGCGGATGAGAAATTGGCTAAGCTATATCTGGGTCAAGTGTCTCATGCTCGTTTTACAATGGTGAGACTCTTCACTGTTAGAAGAGTGAAATTTTTGTTACCACCAAATAAAAACGAATACTAGCTCTTTTTGCCGGGCATAGCTGCAGATCTAATTAAGAAGAGATCGAGTACCCATTTGAAAACTTCTCCCCCACGCACGAAAGGTTGTGGAATCACATAGTAAATCCTCATTATATATATTAGGACCAGCAATTGGAAATACTGATAAACTCAATTTAGGCAATGTTGTCGCTGGTTATGCATCTGTATTTGGGCCAAAAGTCACTTTACTTCGCAAAAAGTACCGTGACAGCAGCTTCAGGAACTTGTGCACTTAAGTCCTAAACTTGTTGATGATTTGTAAATGTAGTACATCCAGCCATAATTGAAAATCGCTAACATGGATACTGTGTGCTCTATATGATACGATCAGTGTTAGTATGGATATTTTTGAAAATTTTTTATTACTTTTTCATTCTTTCTTTTCTTTTTCTTCTTTTCATTTTTATAGTTCTTTTCTTTCTCTTTTTCCTAAATTGTGGGCAGGAGAGGTTTAAGCAAGAGCCCAACGCCCTTGTCGGGCTCGCTTAGATCTAGGCAAGGGTCATGACGCCCTCAACTAGACTACTTGACCCTTACTTGTGACTGATGATGGTCAATTGATGACTTCGCTGGCCAAAGTTGTAAAAAATAAATAAATAAATAAATATCAAAAAAATCAAAAAAAAAATATTAAGATTCATGTTAGTGTCGATCCTGTCACGTAGGATAAGCGATGTTCACGTCAATGATTTTCAGTGAAAATTGCCCAAATGGACTATATTAGCAAATCGTCAAAAAATTTAAATTTTAATTGATACAATTGAAATATTTAGTACTGAATAGGTATATATATAATTATATTTATATTTTTCCAAATGTCGTGTGGTGTTTAAAGTCTTGTCCTTTGTGATGATAGCGAACTGTTTCGTTTTGTCAAAATGCTTTGTATGACATTCAATGCATAATAATCAGACTTGGTGACCTCGTATGGTTTGACAGAGGCACCTGATGAGATACTGGGGAGAAAGAGGCAAAGAGAAAAGATTCCCCATTTTCTAAGATCATGATGGACGTCTAGAGTTGACAGATTCATCCATCCAAGTCGTGGCAAATCCACATCTACTTTATTTGGAATTAGATGTGAAAGGACTGAAAATTTCTTTGAATCTAGAATAGGAGATTAAAGGAACAAAATAAGGGTCAATGAGTATGGAAAAGTCAAGGTACAACAACAGTCACCTGAAAAAGTCAAGGTACAACAACGGTCACGAGGGAAGACCAACGATAGGGAACTGTCATAGGGAGATTCGTAAATGTCATGACATAATTAAAGTAGACAAGAATCCCTTGAATTTTCTCTCATGGACACAGTATTGCGTCTCTCGCCTGTTTTTCTCAATTATTATTATTATTATTATTATTATTATTATTATCTTGACAAATAATCATATAGCCGATATATATTTTTCACAATTCGTTAGTTTCCATCCAAAATGAGATAACGACTTCTTTTTATCTATATACACAAACAAGATTTTAATTGAGGTCGACTCTAGTTACTGTTGAAAGAAACAAAAGAAGACTTGGATTCATGATTGGAATAGCGGATGAAAGAGAAAATATCAACCTGTACGGACCGTTACTTGCACTTCACCATGGACTTTTCAGAATCTGCCGATGTACATTGTACAAGACCCAGTATGAACTCAGTGGGCAAGTGGGATATCAAAAATGGCGACCTCCACGTCAACGCGTTCACTCGTGGAAAGCGAGGGTCGTCGTTTGTGGGTGGCGTTGGTCATCCTCTCGCACCCACTCGATGCCTCCGTGCAGCCTCCTCTCTCCATTATTCAATCTCGATACACGTCCTTCCAGAGCCTGATGGTGGCTTGCAGAACGAGAATCCGAAAGAATCCTTTTCCCATTTGTTTTGTGGTAACTGGTTGATCTGACTGTCTTCTCTTTGAATTGATCAGGTGAAGCAAAAATGGGTCCAAACAATATAAGAGAAATGTCAGCTTTTCCCCTGTTCTTTCCTCGTACCGCGTGGTCCCAAGATTGTGTAATGGGATCAAGAATCCAGACAACTTGATACCAGACCGAATGTGGATGAATTGATTGATTTGTCATTATTCAGGTGGGGTCCGAGTTTTTGAGGGAGCTGCGCACCAAATTCAGTCGTGATCAAACAGCATGACTCAGTCACAGTAAAGGTATCGATCCACAGTTTGTGGTAACAAGTTTATTGATCATTGATCATTTTGCCGTGCGAGAAGGAGGGAGTCCTCTCTCTGTTTTTCTTTTATATCCATTGAGTTAGTGAAACGCAGATGTGTTACTCCAGAGCTATGCCATGACCAAACGATGAGCCCTGCCTATAATAATAATTCAGCAGGAAAATATTTTCTTAGAAGAAATAAACAAATGAAATAGTATGTCTCATGGGTAGTGGCACCTGTTTTAGGTTTGAATTTTTTCTGAAGTTCACATATTTCAGTTGTCAGCGCAACCATGCGTGATAATAATGGGAGTTATAAAGAAATGAGAATGAGAATAAAAGAAAGCAAAGCTTAATTGCTCCGTTGACGTAGTCTCAACCTTAACAGTCCAGCTATCAACTTGTTTGCGTCATCAACCAAATCTCTAATTGCATCTACCTAGTTAATTTAATTTAATGCAATTGCAGTTTTGCGCCTGTGAGGCTCATCCTCTAAACTATAACTAAATCACACTAAGCGATTCGCTAATTATGACCTAAACATTTTGAAAGAGTATCCATCCAATTAGACAGATGATTAGTTACCCAGGCCAAGTTTCTGAGCTTCCTCTCTCAGTGACAGGAATAATCTTTCCGGTTTAAAGAAACAGTGCAGTATATGTCTAGCATGGCCAAACGCAAATAAGACCAACCCACAAATCAGAACTTATGCCCTCATGTATCTTCTGCTTGACCATCTGTTGTAATCTACCTACTAGAAACCAGGTTTAGGAGGTCTTAAACATTTCCTGCTATGTCCTGTGGGGCTAGTCTAATTGAAGCTAATTTGCATAAGGAGAGTAAAATAGTAAGTTTTTGGCAGATAAAGAACAGTTATTAGGGAGTTTTCCAAGACCCATACTCCGCAGTTCATTAGAGGAAGTCCTTAAACAAACAGTTGTTTGGGTTTTCCCACCATAATACAGCCCGCAATTGCGTCAGTCCTAGAGTAACTCCGTTGCCAATAATATCTGTGAATGGGTCATTCTGTTTAGATGTATTGCTGTGGTACGCACTCAGACCCAGCCTGAATCTGCAACTCAAGCTCTTTGGTGTCTCTCTTCTAGTACAGTTAAAGTTGCTTTCTGACGAAAAAGTGAAACCCCGTAAGAAGTTAAATGAAGTTCAAGAGGCCGCTGCACTTTTAATTCAGTTTAAGATGCCAACTGCTGCACTTGTAGGCTTGTAGCTCAGACAGGAGAGAACAATACTGGCTTGCTTGCCAAAAGCCCAGATTACAAAATATTAATTTATTTCCTTTCTTAAGGTGATTTTTGGCATACTAGATATAAATTTAAAACAGGAATACTGACTGATTACCACTAACATGAGCAAGCTGAAGGTTAAGAGCTCTATCGTTATGTGTTCTATGCTTGGAAGGTTTTCAAAAAAGAGATATTCATAAATATTACAATTCTTTACTGGCAGGCTTCAGACAGATTAGCACTTTTCACTTTCGCTGCGATCAAAGGCACCTGCTCTATTCACGAACCTGATGCATCTGTTATGATAGAAATTATCAGCACCAACCCTGGTGTGTTTGAATGGAAGGATCCACAACCTGGAACAGCAACCAGCCCTACCCTCTTCCATCAACTTTTTGACACAATCAACATGAAATTGCAATCACACTCTTACCTTTTGACAATGACAGATATCGGATTTCAGACAGCTTATTAGCAATAAATATAGTGACAAAAAGCAGCGTTCGTCAGACAGAAGGCACTCCTCAGGAATCTTGGCAAATATAAAGAATGAACCCTGAGCCTTAAACTGAATGTGCAAACCAATTTCAGCCAGAATTTTAGCTAGGAAATCTCTTCTTACTTCATAGTCCTGAACATCAATGGGAATAAGAGTCGGTTATGGCGAATCCTCATGCACAGCTTCGGAGTATACTACTTGTCTTAGTGATTCAAAATATTGTGGCTGACTTTCAAGATCGGTAAACACAGCCTCCTGGAAAGAGTGTCAACAAGGTGCTGGAGCCAAAGCTGTGATTCTGACGTGTATGTTCTTTATGGCCGTTGCGATGGCAGCATGGGCAATTGCCCATCCAATCTTCCTGCCTGTCCATCAAAATACCAATTCCAAACTTTGAGGCAGCTAAAGAGTTTGAGAAATTACGTCCATTTTCTATCAAAGTTATTTGGCGACAGGATATCTGGAAAAAGAAAAATATTTACAAAATGATTTAAAAGATTTTAGGAGTTCTTGGTGGAAGCTTTGTTCCACAGTTGATGCTTGCATCACTACGAGACAGTGATACTGCATCTCAGAACTAGGAGATCACCTTTACCCTGAATTTTTTTGAGAAGTAATTATTGTCCATTCCTACATTCCTTGAAGAGAGGCAAGGGATATATGTTTCGTCTTGTCATATGTGAAAGTGTTTATACCCGAGAAAACATTTGGTATTTTATACTCATTCAGCCCCTGGATATCGAACTCCTCTGCGTAAAAGCACTTCTGGGGACCATGATTGGACTGAAAAGGAATCTCAAGACAATAAAATAATGGAACAAACTAAGATCAACTAAGGGGGGAAGGGGGAGCAACAGCTTGACGGATGCATCTTAGGAAGCAACGCTGATTGCTTTTTATCTCAACGCAATGAGTTTAATAAGCTCACTAGGCAATTGCACCATGTTGATGAAATTTTATGCTGAGAAATATTATTCGTTCATGCATGTATGCAAGAGACTTGAAAAGAATCGATTGTCACTGCTCCCATGTTTCTTCAGCTGCTCATGAGTCACACCATTGGAAATGCAGGGAACAGAGTAAGAAAATCGCTTTAGGAAGATCATCCTATGTAATCATCTCTTGAGGCAAACAAGAGTAATTTATCATAGTCACTATCATGTTACATTACTGACATTTGCTACAATGGTATGTGAAAAAAAATTTGAAGCTAACATCGACCACTAAGACTAGATGAATAGTGCTGGTGAAGAATGAGTTTATATCTGCTCCCCCTAAATATATTCCACAAGTTAATGCTTTAGAGGAAAAGCATCGACCTCTTGTTTTTCCTTCCCTCTGGGGAGTACATTGGCTGATAATCGAGGCACCGCGCAAACAAGCAGGATGACAGTCGTCCTTGTATATTTAGCTTAGCATGTGATTTGGAGATTGGAGAAAGAACATAGAAGTTGCCCAAAGAACTCGCCGAGTCACCTTTGATTGGTGTATTGCAATTGTGATGCCCAGTTTATGAATTTGACCCAGAAAGGGGCAAAAGAATGCAGAAACCGAGTACAGTGTGATTAGCAAACTTATATCGATAGTAGTATCAATTGAGCATTGTCAGAAAATGCTGTCTATGCTCCTCATAAAATTCGAGCTTTTTTCAGCATTTACCCAAATCTTTCTTCTTTCTTATATGAGTTTGATTTGGATCGGAGGATTCTCAGCTGGTAGAAAGATGTGAATAATGATGCACTTATTCTTGCAAGTTTCGGAATGAAATTATAGAAGCTACTCGCAATTTAACTAGACACTTGCGGATGTGACCCTGTTAACGTTCTCTTGGGTTGTGAATTGATACTTTGCAAATTTACCAGAAAAATTGACAATTTGTACAGCTTTATTCCACAACTTTTTACATAATAGCAAAATCATTGTCAGGAAGAGTCATCTTTTATAGGAAATTCATATGTATGTTCTAGTAAATAACGACAATACAAAATGTGACTGATGAAGCCTGACATGGATGTTGCAGAGATCCGTCCAGGTAAACCATATACATCTACCTTCTCCGACTATCTCATCAAGCATGGGTGTGAAACCAATTACCGGTGAAAGATTTGCACCGTCTACAGTGCTTGCAGTGGACACTGGGTTGTAAGGGCTTTTGTCTGTGCTCATGTCTGTATTCTCAGTCACGAAGCTAGTGGTATCATTAAATCTCCAATCAGTCAAGTAGCCTGGCCTCGTGGACACGGTCGGCACTTCAATATCTCCAGAGAGCATTGCCACCACACGGGACATTGGTAGCCCTATTGCAACCATGCGTTTTGCCTCTTTTTCATTTAACTCTGATAATCTAGAATCAACCAGCTCAACAACCCGGTTGGTTTCGTGCAAGGTCCAAGCCTGAGAAGCAGAGGAAAAGTGGCAAAGATGTATTCAGGCAACCTCATAGACAGAATTAAAAGGGAAGAATAGAAGGAAGAAAGAAATTGATGTTTCCTTCCTAAATGGCCATTAAACAAATAAACATTTGGGACAATGTTCAAGCGTGTACCCATTCAAGAAGATATATTTTTTCTTCTTCCAAGCTAGGGTCTGAATTTGGCCTTCCACTGACAACCACTAGAGCCACTACACCAAACGCAAATACATCTGCCTTCTCTGTAAGGTGGCCACGCATTGCATACTCAGGAGCAAGATATCCACTGCAAGAGCAATGGGAAAGCAGAATTAGAGTTTCGGCAACTGTATGCGTCAGTGAACTAATAAATATGGCTCTGTGTGCATGTGACAGAAGAACATGGAGCTTACATGGCTCCCGCCACACGAGTGCATATATGTGTCTTATTATCATCATAAAGTTTAGCCAAACCAAAGTCTGATATTTTAGGTGTGAGATCAGAGTCCAGTACAAAATTACTGGCCTTCACATCCCTATGCACGATTCTCAGCCTTGACTCCTCATGAAGATAAGCTAGGCCCCTTGCAATACCCAGACAGATATCATAGCGTGTTGCCCAATCGAGATTCAATCTTCCTTGTCCTGTACCGTTGAGGCAATATAAGTCCAATCATCACTGCTAATCAAATATATGGCAATTTGAAAAAGATTTTTACATGGCATTGTTCTTAACTTTAGTTTGCTGATTTTGTCCTGCCCGCTTGTTTTGCAACTTTTACATGGTTCGTGCATTACCATATGTATTTACATGACAAAAGACGTTATCAATGTGAAGATTCTATCACCTACCGAACATTGCCTGGTCAAGACTCTTGTTCTCCAGATACTCATAAACAAGAAGCCGATTATCTGCATCAATGCAGCATCCATACAATTTAACAAGGTTGCGGTGTTGCACTGCAGATATAGTTGCAATCTCTGCCACAAATTGATTCTTTCCCTGGTGGGATGATACAGATAGTTGCTTAACAGCAATCACTCTCCCATCATTGAGAGTTCCCTGTTGTCATTGATATGGTCAGTACTTCAATATAAAAAATCCTCTGCCATTTTAAGACCAATAATGCGATTAGCATGACAATGTACACTACAGTTACTAGACTATCAGAGAGATCCACTTAAAGTCGGACTATCAAGCATGCCAAAGAACCCATCTTCTAGAACTACAGTGTATTAATATATAGATGACAAATGAAGGACAGGTCAACCTATATCATGTTATTCAGACTGAACCCCAGCAAATATAACCAAGAATTGTCCATTCATTAGTTACTTAAAACTGCACATTACAACATTTAGTTATATTATCCAAGGATGGGTTGATGCTTTTCATTGGATTACTTTCTCTCCTAGACGTAATTTACAATCTATTACAGTCATCCTCCAAAGCCAAAGGATGATTGCCTGAAAAAGGAAGATGGCATAAGTAAGGAGGGTTTTTTTTTTTTTTTTGGGGGGGGGCTGAGAAAATACTGGAAGTTAGGTCCATCAGCACACGGAAAAAATAAACCTTTCTCTTTTTGTTCCAAGGCAGGGAAACCATAATTTCAGTACCCTTCAGTAATGAGTTTGTCCCCTTTTCCGTTCTCTCTCAAAGAAAAACTTCCAGAAAGATAAATAATCAATTTAGTTCTTATGACAAGGTAAGGTCAGATCAGCTATAGTTGAGGAGGCTATAGAGATAAGATCAGCATTTGCAAACAGCCAAGCATTTTACTTCTGCCATAACATTCAATTATGACATCACTGCATCTATGTTTACTTTTTTGTGTTATCCAATGAATTACAACGAACCTTAAAAACAGGGCCAAATCCTCCCTCCCCAAGCTTCTTATTGGGATTGAAGTCATCTGTAGCAGCCTTTAGTTCCGCATAGCCGAAAGTGTAAGGTCTAGTATCTATGCCAAGGAACTCTGTAAGACACAATCATACAGATAAGTTTTGGAAACATAATAGCCACTTAAATTAGTCAGCCAACAAAATGAAAATGCGTTCATGAAATTTAACTTCAACTAGAAAACATGGAAATTCCACATCCTACCACCAGTGGGCATTGAACTCAAAAGCTTTTAAGAACAGTGGCATTGCAATATAGAGATTTCTTGTTCTTTTTACCTTCACAGAAACCGTGTTCGTCTTCTAATGCAAAAACATAATCAGCATACAAGATTACAGATAGGAAAGATATCATGGGGAATCTATCGTAAATATCTGATTGGAGTTCACCTTGGTCTTCAATCATGCAAGCCATTTTCCTTCTCCGAATAAGATAGAAGACCAAGAGGACAGCCACCAAGCCAACCACACCAACTCCCGTAGCAACTCCAACAATCAAGCCAGTATGATCCTTTTTGCTGGTTGGGGGATTGTTACTGACAGTGGGTATGAAGTCTGCACAAATTCTGCCAATTAAGTAAACTTATAAAGATAGGGCTAGGAATAGGAGAAAGTTTTAATCATGGTACCTGGGACAGCACTAATGGCTGAAACCAAAGGTCCATATGTGGCTTGATTTGGTACACAGCAAGTCCCTTTTCCAGCCCAAAAAAAGTGTATTTCCAGATAGTTAGCTGTTACCTGAGCCTGATACACTTTTCGAACAGCTGTAAGAGAGGCACCACCTGCCTCTTTTCGTATGTCGAAATCCTTCACAACAAGGTTTCCCTGAAATAAGCATGAGAGGCATTGGTAGCTGATTGTGAACTTTCCAGGTTAAAATAATTTAAAAAAAGAAAAAAGAAAAAAAAAGCCTGTCAAATTACAGCTCTACCTGTATGTATACATCAAAAAGACGCCTTCCAAGTTTTTGCCATCCAGTATTCAGGATTTGTATTTCAGCAAACTGGAGACTGACATTGTAGTTTCCATTCTCCAGGCCTAAACCATAGTATCGTAGAGATGAAGCAGAGAGTCGTGCAGTCTGGAACAGCTCTGAGTCTAAAGTGTTTGTGAACTGGGAAAGAGTGGAAGCTTTATAAGCGGGATTTTTGTTTCCCGTGAAATAACCAACATTGCCCACTGCCCACCTCTCTGTGTTGGTCACATAGTAGGTAGCAGGACCAAGAGTGTTATTATCCATCTCAAACACAATATTACTGGATGAAGTAATCTGAGGGCCACCACATTTAACTGCAAAATTGTAGTCTGCATGACAAGCATAAAAGAGCAGATCATGATGCGTTTATGAGAGGTACTTCCATCTACATAATGGACAGAATTATCTGCCACAGCACATGCAGTTTGTACATTCTATACTTCCAGTCCGATTCAACTTAGAAATCTGAACGGCACATGCTTATCTTCAAAACTTGCTTCCAACACTCTGTCGAATAGCATCTTATCATGCTGTTGTGAATGTGATAATAAATTAGTTCTTTCGCAATTTAGTTAAGAGACCCACGAAGTCCTGATGGAAATGAATTAAGGTCCTTTCTAGGGAAATTTAAAAAAAAAATAATAAATAAAGGGGAACCCATAGAGGCAAATATTGTACCCTGAACCAGAGACTGAATTATTTAGGGCCTTCACAGATGGAGAGAGTAAATTCTAAATAGCATGTTGGCTTTTCCCTGATAAAATGATAATGGATTCATTACTTAGCCACACCGACCAGTGGATCAATATATCTTGATCGTAAAGAATCAACAGAAAAAGAAAGAATCAGAATCAGTCTATATACTTCTTGAAACAAACAGAAAAGAAACGAACGATGAAACATAAATCATGGATCAAGTGGGACGTCATAACTACTTAGCTGTCCCCTTTTCTAAAGAAAAACCCAGCATACCAACTTGAACCTCAATTTTTCCTTCTCTGTGCCACTGAACTTCCCCTAATCTAATTTACTGGAAGAAACTAGTTTGAACGTTTCATGTTCTACTACATTAGAGTTACCATTCACTTCATGTATCAGGATGCAAGCAAGCAAAATACTTAAGTAACTGTCTGTATGATATCCTGTCCTCCTCTTGTTGAAGCATTCAATAATGAAAAGCATATAAAGGGGAAAAGATTACATGCACTTACAAATTCCGGTCCCACTATTGCAAGGAAAATTCCGTTGAAGAGAGTTTAATCCAGAAGGAAGCATGCTAAGACAAAAGTAGAAAAGTTTACTCAGTCAACCAGTATGGCAGTTATGTACTTATAGGTTAATCAAAAGCAGATACTTCTATAGCAAGTCAGTGGTTATAGGATTCTTCAAGTCATATAGATGCATCTTTTTTTTTTTTTTTTTTTTTTTTTTTTTTTTTGGGGGGGAGGGGTTGGGAATTAAACTCAAAGGATCATCTTTTAGTCAACACGAACTTTCACATCCTATCCCATCCAATTATCAATTGTTATTTCTCCACTTAATGAGGGATGTACTGCTTCTCATTTTGGAAATGCATTTCCATTTGACATGACATTTTATGACTTCCACCGAAGATTCAAAGTCCTTCATGGATGATGCAAATGGATGATGCAATTGCTAATTTAAAGCTAAAAGTTTTTCAATCATTGACACAGCGATAGCATCTCCAATCATAGTTCGAACTGTATTCCTCTTCTAGTGAATACTAATACTGATTCTCGCAGAACTGCTGATTACCCAGGGCATGAATTATGAGAATTAAAGATGCCGAAACTGTTTCTTCAGTGTTTATACAAATTAAAGACTTCCACAATGGAATATGAACAGGAACAATCATATGAAATCGCTAGATATGACAGTTCTGTAGATGACAGTCATTTAAGAGATTTATTTTTGTTCCTTGCAGTAGATATAGCCACCAAATAAGAAAGTGAGTTAAGCACAAATTTAGCATGCATCTATAATGAAATTTGTATGACAATAGACAAATTTCATATCTAAACATTTAGATTGCCCAGCAGGGAGGGATCGGTGATTCTCCGTATAAAGTGAGGTAGGCATTCGAGCCAAATTTGAGGACAGATCAGCTAACAGTTCTCTATTGAATTATTACTGCCTATGATCACTCAAGCATTATAAGCAAAAAGTCACCAGGGCAATTACCTACTGTTAGAGTTGTCCAATGTGAAGTTGTTGCCAACCAAATTACTGCAAAATGCATCAGGAGAAAAAATGTGATCGTCAGTCTCCCCATAAGATTGGAACACCTATAGCTCATCCTTTAGCTAGAAAACGACTTTAAGTACAATATAGAATCCCTCAAGCGTGATGAAATGATTAATAAAGGACAAAAGAAGATTTATCACAATAAGATATACAACTAAAAAGTATCAATTATCGTTCTTTGAATAACAGAAATCACATACAGTTGTAAGTCATTGCTGACCCAAGAAGGAAAGATTCCTGTCAAGTTATTGTAGGACACATCTCTGTAAAAATGGCACAGTGAAGATGTTATTTAGTTAACCGATACGGTAGAAGTCTTTGAGTATCAAATAGCATCCGGCGATATGTCAAACAACAAAATGTTGACTATGTTCTCCATGTTCCCAGGCACCAACTAGAAGATGACTGTGCCAGAACTATTTATAGTACTGAGTTAGCTGTGAAGGTGAAAAGGAGAAGAATATATTATACTCATTCTGATCTTTCAACCAAAGACAGAAAATTGAATACTCTGACTGCCCATTCTCATTGCACTCAAACTCCACAAATGCATCTAAAAACTTGTACATAAACCCATGTTCTTTTTGATTGATCAGTGACAGTTTTGAGCATCATTTCGGTTATCAGGCAAAGGAGATCTTTCAGGTGTTCTTACATGTTGAGAAGGGATGTACTTTCCTGTTCAGGAAGTGTGCCATTCAAACTATTATTTCCAAGAAACCTGAGAAATGCAGCAAAGAGATTCTTAAAGCATTAACAAAGAGAACATATTGAAAGGAACATATATGATTATCCAGAAGGGGTACATTACAAGTAAGTGAGTGAGCTCAAATTGAAAAGGGAGTTTGGAATCTGTCCAGTTAACTTGTTGAAGCTTAAGTCCTTGGTCCAATATAGATGCAACAAAGTCACTATACGTATAATCGAGTAAATAACTTATACATTTATGAATAAAACGTAATGCCTTTGGGAAAATTGAGCTGATTACATGTAAAAAAAATCTAAATACCCAATGACTATGATATTTGTCAAATGAAGTCTACAGAATAATCATGGAGGAAAATGCTCCTTTACAGTATTGTAATATCAATTAGGGCTCAAGATGGTCTTTAACCAAAGTATGACCAACCAGAGAATATCAAGAAGTACTATTCATTTAGTAACTACTATTGTATACCATTAGTGAAGGGTCACAAAATCATCCCTCCAAATGTTGCTTCTAAGTCACTGAATATGTATATCATGCAAATGGCAACAACCCATATCCAGGTTGAAGACAATTAATTACAGACACATTAATAAATGCTTCAGCATATTTTCAGTCAATCCCTAACCAAGAACAACTTACAGCTGAGATAAACTCTGGTATCCTGCAAAATCTGATGGGAGAGAATCTGAGATGTTATTATTCCTCAGTATCCTGAAAACAATTGGGTAAGCCCATTTGGCATAAGAGAAAAAGAAAGAAAAAGAAAGTATGTCTTACAGAATAGACAGATTTGTCATATTCCTGATGAATTCCAGTGAAGAGCTCCCATTAACTACATCACTTATTCTCCTGCATTATGGAGTCAACTCTTTGTCAGTTTGGTTGAGGCTGTGGTGAGTTTGCTTTTACAACCATAGAGACAGAAAGTACATGACTCCACTCACAAGTCTTTCAGAGAGGTTAAATTAGAAAATGTTGAAGGAATTGGACCTTCGAAAGAATTTCCTTGAAGAATCCTATAAAAAAAATTAAGGAAAAATTGGAAAAAATTATTAGATACTATTTAATGATAACATAATATAGAGTTAATGCTATATAATTTGTCGAATTTCAATTTCCAGGGCCTACAAACTGTTGTGAGAGGTAGACAGTCATAGTCTGAAAAACAAACATAGACATTGCCTTACAGCTGTGTAAGCTGCGACCAATTTCCTATGAATTCTGGTATATTGCCAGTGAAGTTGTTATCGGATGCCCACCTGCAACCGGAAAAGGCATTTCTCCTGAGAAATCATATCACAGAACTTCTTCCATTAATGGGTTTTTCTAGTATCAAAGGAGGAATGCAGCTCTTACACTGTTTGAAGATTTTTACGCTTGGAAAATGTTGACGGAATCTCACCACTAGCTCCGGAACTATCCATGTAACTACACAATAAGTGACTTCCATCAGCCAAGGGAATTTTATTAATTTTGTGCAACTCAAATAACTCAATAGTTGTCCTTTTGAATGGTTGAAAGCAGAAGTGATGCCAAGAGGAGAGGGTGACACAGTGTCACGGAACATTTGCACAACATACACGAGACTTGAGAACTTTTACACCCACAAAGTACACAGCCAAACATTGCAGGAGTCTCTAGTAGTTGAAATGTCAACAAGAGGATGACAGTGAAAATGAAATATGAGGTATAAGGGTTAGGCAATGTGATGATGGGCAGAATGATAGTAACGACAGCATGCTACTACATGTCAGAAAGGTTAAAAGAAACTAATCAATTTGAAAGGATGCATGAAAACAGTTACTTAGTCGGTTTGCCACCTATTTTGACAAAACTGGCGTCTGCCTAACTCCAATAACTGCAAATACTTTAAAAGGAAAAATTTATGTTTAAGAATGTTAAGCAGGTAGGACTTACAGTTGCTGCAATTTGGACAGATTTCCAAGCTCAGGTGGCAGAGAGCCATTGAAGTTATTGGTGCTAAAGGACCTACAACATTAAACTAGTCATCAGATCCACTCTTTCTATTATATCTTTTTGCAAGCCAATTTTAATTGAAAATTAGTCTGAATCCAGTGGATCTAATGAGTTGAATCATTCTGCTTGACATTGCAAATCCTGTACTGGAACGGTTACTTACAATGACAGTAGCTCTGCAAGTAACCCGAGCTGCGGTGGAAGCTCCCCTGATAATGCATTGATGCCCAGACCCCTGAAGCGAATCAGCAGAGTAAGCATCAGGAAGGAAAGAAAAATGCCTAAAAAAGGAGC
This sequence comes from Eucalyptus virginea, assembly GCA_014182375.1. Lineage (NCBI taxonomy): Eukaryota > Viridiplantae > Streptophyta > Magnoliopsida > Myrtales > Myrtaceae > Eucalyptus > Eucalyptus virginea. Next base: position 55,608,149 of record CM024519.1, read on the forward strand.
AGAGAATTTGCGTAAATTTTGAGACTAGAATTGAGTTGTGCTCACAGATACTGCATGTGAGTTAGGTTACCAATGGATGGAGATAAGGAACCAGTCAAGAGATTTTGGGTCAAGTTCCTGTAAAAATAGTACATAATACTATCAAAACAACGGAAAACTCTGCAAGATTTTAAACCTTGGTGTGTAAAAATCAATATGGGCTTCAGCAAATGAGAGCAGGCGAGTGTTGCGTGGACAGGCTTGCACTGAACGCAGCTAAATAATAAGGCATAAAAACATGGCACACCGTAAAAAACTACTGTAAAAGAGAGAAAAGGGGAGCAAGAACAACACATACAGATCGAAGAGGTAAGTCAAGTTCCACAACTCATCAGGGAAAGGACCAGCAACGCTCATTGCGTAAACCTTGCTGCAACCAAAAAAAAACCAGCCGGATATGAGATGACACACACACACATGGTGGGCATGATACTCTTGATACGTACAGCTGGGTAATGTGGCAAGTGGTGGAATTGTTGAAGGAGCAGTCGCATTTGATGAAAGGGTTGTAAGTCTCAAAGGAGGTCGAGTTGATGGCAGCTCTGCTGCATGGCTCTCCGCTTATGTTCCATGTCATCGTCTGTGGAGCGAGTCCTCATTTTGACCATATCAAGTTCAGGATCGCCACTGCATTCACATCACCATCATCAACTCACCCTTGTTTAGCTTCATGCCCCAACTAAAGGCATTGGTGCTCGATTCTTATGATACGTAAGTGGAGAGTGATATACGCGACTGAGCGCAAGTAATGCTACAGGTATTCACATGCTGTCCATCCAGTTGAATACAGGACAGCCGCACATGCGGAGTACTGTTTTTACGCTTCTGGGACAATATGGTTTTGAGGAAATCAATTTTGCTTCTTGATGGTCAATATTTTAAATAGAAAGATTATTTTGCAAGTCATCAAATAAAAGTGAGTTCCATATGGATTGAATCAACTTAACAAGGTGAAAGAGGAACCACCCAGGTCCTTGCAGTCCGACAAGATAATGTTGTCTAGATTATAAGACAAGGTAATCATAAGTTGGCTAAAGGCTATGAAAAAAGATCATCAGGATTTTTTTAAGAGAAATCTGTGTCGGCGTATGAAAGAAGATATCAAGAACTGAGAGTCATTTTTGGAATATAAGACGAGAGGTTGATGGTGGGGGTGGGCCACTGAGAGGACAGCTCCTAAAGGAAAGGTGTTTGAACTGTTTATATAGCCTCGATTTTAAGGAGGAGATGATTTTCATTATTAGGAATCGATGCTGATGATCATCGGCGCTCTTAAGAATGACAAACTCAAAAATGAAACACGCGAATAGAGGAAGAGCCGGGTTTGTTTGTACCTTCAGAAGGGTCAGTCTTAGCTTGCGTCTGGTTCTGAGCATGAGTGATATCTGCAAGTAGTACGCACGCTGCTACATGCAAGGCAAAGATCACCCTCGAATTTGCCATAGTTCAACCAGAGAGAGAGAGAGAGAGAGAGAGAGAGAGAGAGAGAGAGAGATCTTCAGAGCTTGAGAGCCACCATGTCAAGTCTTACAAACCTGAAATTGCAATTGCATTGTTACCATTTGACGATGACTAACATCGGATTTCATACAGCTTTTTAGCAATAATATAGTGACAAAAAGCAGCATACGTCAGACAGAAGGCACTCCTCAGGAATCTCCGCAAATATAAAGAATGAACCCTGGGCCTTAAACCGAATGTGCAAACCAACTTCAGCCAGAATTCTAGCTAGGAAATCTCTTCGTACCTCATAATCCTGAACACCAATGGGAATAAGAGTCAGTTATTGCTTAGTTCAAATCCTCATACATGCTTTAAACTGATTAAGGTCTCAGAGTATACTAAAAGCAAGAGAGAAGCATTTCTATCTACTTGTCTCAGTGATTCAAAATATTGTGGCTGACTTTCAAGAGCGGTCAACGCAGCCTCCTGGAAAGGTGCTGGAGCCGAATCTGTGATTCTGATATGTATGTTCTTTATGGCCGATGCGATGGCAGGGGAGGCAATTGCCCATCCAATCCTCCAGCCTGTCCATCAAAATACCAATTTCAAACTTTAAACAGCTAAAGAGTTTGAAATTGGTATTCTGATATGTATGTTCTTAGTGGAAGCTTTGTCCCTTGATGGGATAAGTGTTTTGAAAGTCCTAAAACTTATCACAAAAGTACAATTTAGTCCTAACACTTTCTAAAAATGCAATAAAGTCCTAAAACTTGTCACGAAAGTGCAATCGAGTCTAAAACTTTCAAAAAGTGCAATCAAGTTCTAAAAATTTTAAAAAGTGCTATTAATAGAAGGACTTGATTTGACCAATTTGACAAGTTATAGAATTTGATTTAACTTTTTGGAAGGTTTAGGACTCAATTGCACTTTCATGATAAGTTTTAAGACTTGATCGCACTTTTTGAAAGTTTGAAGACTAAATTGTATTTTGTTGACAAGTTTTAGGACTTCTAATACATTTATCCCTTCCCAGGATTGATGTTTGCATAACAAGAAGGAGATCACTTGTAACACTGAATGTTTTTGATAGTGAAGAAGTAATTATTGGCCTCTCCTGCATTCCTTGAAGAGAGGCAAGGGATATATGTTTTGTCTTGTCATATGTTATGTGTTCATACACCTGAAAACATGTGGCATTTTATACTCATTCAGCCTTTGGATAGCGAACTACTCTGTGTAAAAGCACTTCTGGGGACCATGATTCAAATGAAAAGGAATGTCAAGATGACAATAAAAAGTCTAATAAATTAAAATCAACTAAGGTGGGGAGGGGAAGCAACAGCCTAATGGATGCATCCTATGAAGCAACATCGATTGCATCTCATCTGAACGAAATGAGTTTGATAAGCTCACTAGGCAATTGCACTATGTTGATGAAATCTTATGCTTAGAAATATCTTATACGTTCAAGCATGTATACACGAGACTTGAAAAGGATCAATTGTCACTGCTCCCATGTTTCTTCAGCCACTCACGAGTCACTCCAATGGAAATGCTGGCAACAGACTAAGACAATCACTTTAAAGGAAGATCCTATGTTATCGTCTCTCAAGGCAAACAAGAGTAATTTGCTGTAGTTGCTACCACATTACATTGCGATCATTTCCCACAATGGTATGTGAAAAAAAATGTCTGAAACTATGAATCTTCATTGAGAACAAAATTGACCACTTAAGAGTAAATGTGAAGGGTGATGTGAAACAAGAGTTTACATCTACCCCTTAAATAAATTGCACAAGTTAATGCTTGTAGTATAGTAAAAGCATTCTCATACTTCGTCTGTGACAACCAGGCAATCATTTGTGCAGCAAGCTGTAGCAATTACTTCAAGCTCATCCTTGCTGAAGACTTTTCCAGTTGGATTATGGGGACTGTTCTGCCAATATCACACAAATCGGTACATTTCCAACTCATAGTAGATGATATAATCCAAAGTAACAGAATAGACAGTTTTACATTTCTCTCAAATATGGAAAAAGAGTGACAAAAGAAGAGGGTGCATTATGTGCAATTGTAGAGCTAGCAAATAGAATATCAGTATTTTCTGTCAAAAAACTCAAGACAGGACACAAGCGTCGCCTACATGAAGAATACACCAGAAAGACTATTGATGTGGTCAAATATCCATTCACCATTTCTGAATTCAAAGTCCAATGCTATAGAGAATATCCAATCATTAACGTTGGGACTTCAGAATTGTAGGCACAGATGGAAAAGATCGATTTAGTCTTTGTGCCAAACTGTTTAATACCACAGCTTTAGTTCTGCTGATGAAGGACCTCAGGAATTTTTCATTGTCCAAAGTACAATGAGGTGGGTCGAGGGCCAAAAAAACCTGCCATGTATACCCACTTTCTTGAGATTACACAGAATTATTCAAACTGAAGCTTTGATCGAGCCCATGAGGAACAGATAATTCTAAAGACACTTTACTGGCACTCCCCCAGCCATGGAGATGCAAGCATCGTATGTCTCATAGGAAGGATCAAACAGTATAACTTCATCACTTGGGTCGATTACTGCCCAAGTAAAGACAGGACTAAGTGTGGTGGCCAATATAAAAGCGGATTAGTTTGCTACGGGACAGACCAAACAAGAATGAAAGAAAGAAAACGTACTGAAAAAGATGGCAGCAGCAAAAGCCTTGGTTTGACCCCAGCAAATGGCGATATCAGTGAGTGGGTCGACTTCAAGACCGTGCGTGTCCTTCACTATCCTGGCCAGACGGTCGCAAATCCATTGCACGTGCCTTCCGACTCGAAGCGGCAATCCATCAAACAGGTGATCGACATTATATGAAATGAAAATGAAAATGAAAATGGACGGCTGCCGACGTCACCTGTACAGGTTGAAGTCGGAGTTGATGGCGGAGACGACGGCGCTCTTGAGGAAGGGAGGCGCGGGGAAGTCGGGGAAGCCCTCGGCGAGGTTGATGGCGTTGCAGCGCTGAGCGAGGTGAGACAGCTGCTGAATCGGCGACGGCGAGAATGTCTCCGCGACCGCCGATAGCTTCTCCTTCATGTTCACATTCGCACTTCACCTCATCCCACGCGTCACGGTCGCTCCCAGGCACGCACCAACGGTTATCTTTTCCTGTTTATGCCATGCATAGCCTTGAAATTATATGAATGTTTGGACCTTCGCTACATTTTTTTTTTCCATATCTGGTTGTTGGCTTATAAGTTATGGAGATTCCTCAAATGCAAATTTAAATCAAAATATATATGGTCGATATTCATATTTGTGACCTGCTAATCATAAAAATCGATCGGAAGGCAGGAAATTTCCTCCAACTATAAATGGAGGAAAAAATGATCTTATTGAGTGAGGTGGAGCTCTGCCCATGATATTAAATTTTACATGATAATATTTAGATAGGACGGGACAAATAGGGCAAGTCGACCTTTCTCATATAAGCACATACAAAACTGCTCAAACACATTTTCGACCTCTCGAGCCTAGATGGTCAAGTGGACCATTCGTTTTTTTTTTTTTTTTTTTTGGGTTGGTGGAGCATTTGTTTTTTTTGTCGGAAAATAAAATTTTCATTAAACTGGTTCAAAGTTAAAAAGGCCCCAGAGATGGGTTTCAGTATATAATATTTCCCAAAGCCTTAGAGGGGAGGAAATCCAATCATGAGGTAACTCATTTTTCTGATGGGTTTTAGCCACTCAATCTGTAGCCAAATTGGCTTTTCTAAGATAGTAAGATACTTGAACATTAGAAAGAGTGAGAAAATTTTCCTTGCACTGTTTAATAGGCACGTGAGCTTCCTAAGTGAGCTGTTGAGGGCTTGCAAAAGCGATGACCAAGACCAAACAGTCAGTCTCTACCTTGACAAAATCGTTAAAAGAGAGAGAGTATGCATTGGGGCTTCGTCTTCTTCATTCTGAGGAGAGAGTATGTAATTGAGGGATCCCACCAAGGCGGGGGCTTCAACAAAGAGAGCCGATGACGAAGCCACTGATTTCATGCCTTCGTTCATCAATCGCTGGCGAAATCATGGCATACCTATGCAGTCGACCCTTTCATCGCTCTAGTTACGATAGCTCCAGCGCGAGCTTTAGGGGGTTTCCAGCTGCTTGAAGCATTCCAACTCTGCTTACTAAAAAATTCCATTTGTGAAAGTTGTCGAGGTTGATGATAGCTATATCCACGACATCATGGATGCATTGTTAGCTTTCCTTGCACCCCAAAGTACCGAAGCAACCATGGCTAGATATGGTAACTTGTTTGTGTTCTTCAATAAATTACCAATCATCTCCTTGATTTGAGATAATCCCTAAGAGACTTGTAGCTTCAACATTGGATGTGCTCAAATGAGTTTGGTCCATTGGTAGAGAAGGCACAAGTGCTCCACTGTTGAACTGCTCTAATTGCACAAGGGGCATATAGGGTCTGAAACTATCCTTCCTTTTATATCAATTTTCCTTTGTTGGGAGTTCATTTGGGCAAAGATTCCCGTAAACAATTTAATTTTAGGAAGGACCTATAACTTCCGTATGTCTGTCCTTAGAGTACAAGGGGAGAGGTAAGACGTTGAGGCTTGATCTTCTTTTTGCTTGCCCGTTGATTCTCGGATACAGTGATATTCACTCTTCACTATGTGCTGCCCTGCTTGTGTGCTTATCCACACAACATGGCCGCTTTCTATTTGCAGTTTGATTGGAATTGTCAAAAGATCACGGACCATTTGCTCATCAAAGTACTCTTGTAGTACAATTTCAATCTAGTGTCCTTCCTTCTCTTATCCAAATCTTGATGTAGGTACCTCTACTGATCCCACTTTGACAAGTCCTAATATATATGTGCCATCCGCGGATTTTTCGCCTTGGTTATTTCCTTCTCATATTTGCCACTTTACTTGTGTAAGCCAACAATCTATTCGGCTTCATGATTTTCAATATTATTATATTGTTGCTTCATTCACGGGCCTTGAACATATAGAGAAGCTTGTACTAATTCTCTTTGGCAGCAAATAATGATAGATGAGTTGTGAGAATTAGACAAATCTCATACCTAGGATTTGGTTATTTGCCTCCTAGAAAGTCTCTAAAATTTTGTAAATGGTTGTATAAGATCAAAATAAAGGTGGATGGTACAGTGGAATGCTACTAAGCTCAAGTGGCAGCAAAAGGCTTCTCTCATAAGTATGATATTAATTATGACGAGACATTTGTTCCACTTGAACATCACATTTCTGTTCAAAGTCTTCTTGCTGTTGCCGTCATTAGGAGGTGACCTTTATCCACATGGGTGTTGAAAATGCCTTCCTCAATGGCGATCCTATTGAGAATGTATATATAGAACCTCCTCCTTATTACACTTCCAATCTAACAAAGTGTATCAATTACGTTGAGCATTATATGGGCTGAATTAGACTCCTCGTGCATTGTACTCCAAATTCAAATTCCACCATGAAACATCTTGGCTTTAAATCTAGTCGTATGACAATGCTCACATCTCGTGGGTTTATCCAGCCACTATTATATATAGATAGATGGTTATTACCGAGAATGATCAAAAAAGCATTACAAAACTCCAAAAGTATCTCAATCACTCATCTGAAATGAAAAATCTCACGCAACTTAATTATTTTCTAGGCTTAGATGTTGCTCCAAATTCCTTTGACTATTACTTTCTTAAGCGATACACACCATGAGTCTTTTGTCTTGACCAGGACTCATTGATAACAAGATTACTTAACTCCCATGGAAACAAATGCAAAATATGATGACAAAGATGGGACTACTCTTATGAATCCCATACTTTATCAACAATTGGTTAGCATTATCGTGTATCAGTCAATTCATGACCACACCGCATACAACTCACTTTACTATTGTTCTTCGCAATCTTCGCTATGTCAAGGGTACCTAGTTTCATAATCATTATTATTTTTTCAACCTACTTTAAAGTTAAGGGCTTATTTGAATGTTGACTATGCTAGTGAGCCTTCTAATTATCGCTCCACTATAGGCTATTGCATCTTTCTAGGTTCACTCATCTCACCATGTAGCAAGAAACAGACAACTACTACTTGATCTAGCACCAAAGTTGAATATCGTGCTCTTGCTGATACTATTAAGAAAACTTCCGAATGAATTTTGAAGTTAACAAAAATATCTTTGAATATTTGGTAAGTTTGATAAATATCTTGAAGTATTTTGATTTATGGAATTACTATTGGATGAGAAGCTTGTAGCAATCACGTTATTGTTTAGATTCAAGTCCGGATTGTGGAATATACTTCAGGCGAAATAGGCTCAGACCTTATACTAAAGATGAAGATCTTTAGACTCAAAGAACTACTTATATTCCCGTCATGACACAAGTTCAGAACATGATACAAGTTCAAAATGTATATAATGTCTAGTGATCTAGCTCAGCTTTCACACTTAGAAAAATTTGATTGACTCAATCTTAGAGATTGTTTTGCACACCAACTTTGTAAAGCAAAACATCTTAGTTGATTGACAAATCAATCTCGAGACAAATTCTTTCTAGATGGTGAAACTATACTTATAGAAACCAAGACTTTGGTTATATGGGCGACCATAATCAACTAGAGATTCAAATTTTGTCACTTAATGGCCACTCAATCTTCTTGATACATATCTAGCCAACGAATAGATTGGAAGATGATCATTTGGAGATTGTCCAACAGTTAGATTGAAATAGAGGAGTATAAAAGGAGACCAAGGTGCTGAGGAGCATGCAAGAGACAAAGTTCAAAATTTAGAATTCTAAAGTTTGAATGTACTTCAACCATATACCCTCGTCTTTCGTGGGCTACAATTTGTAATCTTGAGAAGCAACACCAAAGGAGTAATTGAGTGAGACGGTTTGACCTATCTTAACTAAGTGTGATCACTCATTATTGTAATCTCTTGATTGATCATATAGTAGAATTCAGCTGGTAGGCTGTTAGTATAAGAGAGGGAATATAGGCTTGATCTAACCAAACCACTATAAAGTCTTGTATGCAAATTCATCCCTAAACTCTAACTGTTTATTATTGTAATATATTTCACACTCACATGCTGTTTATAGCAAAACTGCTTCTGAAGTTTTGTTCAGAATTTGAACCTTGCAGTTTAAGTTTGGACTCAAATATGGACTTTTACAATTCTGCTTTAAATTGTCAAGAGCAAGGTGCTTGTTATTTTGAAGTGTTTTTACTTCTGAGCTAACAATAGGTCTCATTGAAGGACAAAGCAACATCAGACCTTCATACTTTGATGGAAAAGACTACATTATCTGGAGGAATAAAATGAAAGCATTCATTAGATTCAAAGATCCTTTGGAATGGGATGTTGTTCAGAGAGGGGTCAATTCAAATTTCAACATCAACTGAAGAAGGAGATGGCAAAACACCCATAGCTGTTACCTTATCTTGGACAATGATAACCAAAAGAGAAGCTTTAGATGTAGGATAAGAATAGCACAAGTGACATAACTTTTGTGCAACTCTCATTTGAGTGCTATAAACTTTTTTCACTCACTTTTTTTTTTTTTTTTTGGTTACAAATTTGAAAAATCGATTACTTGAGTGTCATTGATGATTTGCCGTGCCAAAAAATCCGATGTAGACACTCGTCGTCCTATGTGGCTTCGCTAGCATTGACGTTGACAATTTTTAAATATTTTTAAATAATTTTTAATCTTTTTGAATTTTTATTTTTCTTTTCTTTTTTTCGGCCCTTTTGTTAGGGCCGGCCAGGCTTTCACGGCCGCGCCAGCTGAGGTCAAGGTGGTCCTCCCCCAGTTTGGGCAAGGCTTTCACAACCCTGGCTATCATGAGATAAGACACACACATGGTGTGCATGATATTGTCAATACCAGAAAAAATTACCAAAAAAGTCTTAAACCTATTTTAATTTTCCCAATTAAATCATAAATTTTTTTTTGTCAATTCAGTCCTAAATCTTTTGTAATTATGTCAATCAGCCTATCTGGCCAAATTTGACCAGCCAACGCCGATGCGGACATCGGCTAGCGTCGATGGATAATTTTTTAATAAATTTTCTTTTTTTTTTTTTCTTTTTCTCTTGTTTGTCTTTTCTCCTCTCTCTCCTTATCAGCCAAAAGGAAGGCTCAATCGTCGGCCAGAGGCGAGTTCGCCTCGCCATCACTGGGTGAGGGCAAGCTCACCCAACCACTAGCGGGGCGAGCCCCCGTTGGATTTGGCAAGGGCTTGCCTCGCCAATGAATGGCGAGGCCGACCTTGCCTAGATCCGGTGAGGCAAGCCTCACCCAACCACTTGCAAGGCAAGCTTGCCGATCCACTGGAAAGGGCTTGCCTCACCGGACATGGGCAAGGGTGGCCTTGCCATCCATTGGTAAGGTGAGCTCACCACTGGCCAGCGATCGGTCCTCCCCTTTGGCCGGTCGCCAAAGCAAGAGGAAGAATGAGAGATGAGGAAAAAAAAGAGAGAGAAAAAAGGAAAAAAGAAAAGAAGAAAGAAAAAAATTAAAAAATTATTAAAAATTGTCCGCGGACGCCAGATGGACTGAATTAGAACAATTACAAAATGTTTAGATTGAATTGGAAATATTGCAACTGGTTCAGAAATTTTTCGGTAATTTTCCTGTCGATACGGACGGCTGTGTAATGTGGCAAGTAGTGGAATTGTTGAAGGAGCAGTCGCATTTGATGAAAGGGTGGTAAGCGTCGAAGGTAACGGAGTCGCCGATCGCGGCTCCGCTGCATGGCTCTCCACTTATGTTCCATGCTGGCGTACGTGGAGTGATTCCCCATGTTGACCATATCGAGTTCAGAATCGCCCCTACATTCACGTAACCATCATCGACTCACACTCGTTTAGCTTTATTCTCAAACTAAATGCATCGGTGCATGATTCTTACCTTAAGTAAATGGAGAGTGGTTTAGACAATTAAGTGCAATTTATAATACAGGTATTCACATGCTGTCCATCCAGTTGAATTGTATAAACGAGGACAGCCGCTTCATTTGGAGTAGTATTTTTACATTTCCCAGACATATGGTCTTAAGGGAACCATTTTAGCTTTCTTGATAGTCAATATTCTAAGAACAAAGATTAGACAACAAGTAATCATATAAATGTGAATTCCATATGGACTAAATCAACATAAGGAGGTGAAAGAGGAACCACTGACGTCCATGCAGTCCCATGGCATAATGCTTTCTAGATTATAAAATGAGGTAATGATAAGTAGGCTAAAGGCTATGAAAAAAGATCATCGGGATGTTTTAAAGAGGAATCTCTGTCTGGACATGAAAGAAGACATATTAGAGAAATAACTCCTCCCAAAGGAAAGGTGTTTTTACTTGAAAATTCTCTCGGTGGGATTTGCCCGCAGAAAGCAAATACTTAAAGTGGGGTTATCTAATTATTAATATATATATATATATATATATATATATATATATATATATATGTGTGTGTGTGTGTGTGTGTGTGTGTGTGTGTGTGTGTGTGAATGAAATTATATACCCAAATATAGCTAATCACTTATATGAAAAAACTATAAAAATGATTACATGACAATTTTTAATGTATTGTGAGAATAACAATCTATTCTAGATCACAAAAAATGAAATCACAAGTTATTATAACTTGTTTTTTTTTTTTTTTTGTAAGAAGTTATTATAAATTGTTGTGGGACTATTTCTTCAAAAATTTGTACTTCACAATAAATTGTTATTTACACAGTACTTAAATAATTGTTATGCTAGCAAAAGCCAAAAAACTATTACTGAATAAAGTTTATTAATGTTATTAGAAGGATCTATTAAATTTCAATAATAGCAACGAAAAAAAAAAAGCATCTCAGTGTTGTATTTCAAGATTAATTGACATATCATCGTGCATATAAATGGTTCTTGATTCTTTGCATTCAAGTTAAGTTGAGCTAGGAGTTGATGACCTTAATTCAAGGTATTGGCGAAATCAACAATGCATAACAGCAATGGAAAAACATCAATATACATAAAGCTATATGAAATAGTGAAATAATCGAAACATTAATAGTGTAATATTGCTGAAAAATTACTTAAAAAGTCTCAAACCAATTATACTTGGGCCAATTTAGTCGTAAACTTTTCAATTTGACCAATTTAATCCTAAACCTTTTGATAATTTGCCAATGTAATCCATCTGGTTAATTTTGGTTAAAAATTAATGACATGAATGTCGGTTGTCTTATATGGTGCGGTCAGCATCGACCTAGACAATTTCTTGAATTTTTTTATTTTCTTTTGTTAATTGTTAGGGCCGACCAGTAGCCAATTTAGGTATTTAATATCATTCGGATGTATTTCAATTTATTTTAATATATAAAGAACCCCACTTTTTTTTTTTTGGTCGATAAAGAAGAACCCCACTTTGAGGGATTTCCTTTATGCAGGCAAATCCCACCGAGCACTAAGCAAAGAATTTTCAAGGGAAGGTGGTAAACTTGTTACCCGGTTGTCTTGGTTAAATAAGAGGACACCGTCCTTCATGGAAGGACAACAGTGCCGTCGCCTAATCACAGTTCGTCACAATCTTAATCATACTCTAGTAGGAGGGAGATAAATTTCCATTGTCAGGAAGGATGCTTACGATCATCCGCACTCTTTAAGAATAGCAAACTGGCTAAAGACACACGAACGAACACGCAGAGAGAGAGAGAGAGAGAGAGAGAGAGAGAGAGAGAGAGGAAGAGGGTTTGTTTTTTTACCTTCAGAAGGGTCGGTCGTAGCATGAGTCTGGTTCTGAGCACGAGCAACATCTACAAGTAGTATGCACGCTGCTACATGCAAGGCAAAGATCACCCTCGAATTTGTCATTGTTCAACCACAGAGAGAGAGAGAGAGAGAGAGAGATCCTTAGAGCTGGAGAGCCACCATGTCAAGTCTGACCAACCGCACTCCCAGATACATTTATATATGCGCAGATAAAGTTTTATGAGAAAGCCAAGGACAGTGGCGTCAGAAATTTCTCCCCCCCCACCCCTCTTCGTTTTGCTTTCCAATTTATTTATTTTTTTGGTCGGAAAGATATTTCATTGATTAATCCGGGGATGCCGAATTACAACTTAACTGAAAGTCCAAACATAAAATATAATAAAGTTCCAGCGGGGGATGAGAGACCCAGTTACTTGGTAAAGAGTCGGTATTGTGAGACTTAGCAAGCCAATCTGCCGCGCGGTTGGATTCCCGAGCTTCATACCGCAATGTAACATTCGGCATTTGGGCCAGCAATTCTCTGCAGTCCAGGACAGTCGGACGAGAGGCCCATGCCACTTTTGTTTGGCCCAAGATGGCTTCCACGGCGTAAGTGCAGTCGCTGGAGATACACACGGGGGAAGAGAAGATCAGATGAGTTCGTGCGGCAGATGGGAGTCCTGTCAGAGCTGTTCGTTGTCTTCTCAACCAAAGTAAAGCTTGTTGGACAGCTAGGGTTTCTCCCACTTGAGTCGATTGAGCTCGAAATTTCTGCGCAAAACCTCCGATACACACACCCGCTTCTCCTCGGCATATACCAGCAATGGATCCCTCTAATTTCTCGGCCAGCCAAGAGCAATCGACGTTGATCTTCAAGGAGGCCGTAGCTGGAGGCTTCCAGGTGCTCGGATCTGATCTCTTTATTCTTGTCCGTGGGTTCCATTTCTCGTAGAGCTGGTGAGAGAGCAGGGCTTCATTAACGATTTGTTCTTGTGTTTTTGGCTTCCCGTTGAAGATCCAAGCGTTGCGGGCTTTCCAGATGAGCCAAAGGGTGGTCGCGAAAATCGCTTTTTGACTTACTGTGATGCCAGATCTGAGGTATTCACTCACCCATCGGTCTGTTCTTGTTATAGAGGTTGGAGAAACATCCATGTCAGTATAATGATGCTGCCAAATCTTTCTTGTCCATAGGCAAAGTCCAAAAAGGTGTTCGGAGGACTCCGGAAATTGGTTACATAGTGGGCATGTCGGCTCAGGTATAATCTTTCTCCGGTATAGATTGGCTCTAGTAGGAAGGCCTTCGTTGCATAAACTCCACATGAAGTGTCTGATTCTGGGTGTCGTCTGTAGATGCCAGATTTCTGTCCATAGTTGTTGCGGCACCTGATATGAAGAGGATGCATGGCATTCTGTTTTGCTTGTGTTGGCTGCTTGTAATTTATGATACCCGCTTTTGGTTTTGTACTCCCCTGAATTATGCCCTGTCCAAATTAGACGGTCAGGTCTGGCAAATATACTGAGTGTGGTTGCTTGAATTTCCTCTGAGATTTGGCTATCAAAAAGCTCTGTGATAATCTGATGTTTCCATGTGCGCGTAGTTGGGTCAATGATCTCTGCCACTAACTTAGGATCATCACGGTTCGCCGGTCCCCCAATACTTCCTGACATTAACCAACAATCATCTCTCAAGTTGATGGATTTTCCATCTCCGACCTCCCATTTCAGATCAAGTTTTAGGGCATCGCGACCTATTAAAAGGCTCTGCCAACCCCAAGATGGTCTGGCTCCTCTTGTAGCAGTCCATAGATTACCGTTAGGGAAGTAGAGGCCTTTAAATATTCTGCTCCACAAGGCTTCAGGGGCTTTCTCCAATCTCCAGGCTTGTTTTCCCAACATGGCTTTGTTTAATTCCACTAAATTGTTAAACCCCATTCCTCCTTGTGCCTTCCTCTTCTCCAACACTTCCCAACTCTTCCAGTGAATACCTTTTTGCTGTGCATTCTGTCTCCACCAGAAGGCTGAGATTTTCCTTTCGATTGCTCGACAAATAGATAGAGGTATTTTAAAGATATTCATGGCATATTGGGGTAATGCCTGAACAACCATTTTAATTAACACCTCTTTCCATGCCTTCGATATTAATTGTTCTTTCCATCCCTCCAATTTTCTGTCCACCCGTGCAATGATCCAATCTAGCATCTGTTTTTTAGTTTGGCCCCAATCAGATGGTATCCCTAAATATTTCCCAGTTTTTTCTAGGATAGGAACCTTCAGTTCAGCTGCAATATTGTGTTTTAAATCTTGTGGGCAGCTAGCCCCAAGAAAAACACCAGATTTGTTCAAGTTGATCGACTGACCAGATGCAAAACAGTAACAATTTAGAATATTAGCCAGATTCTGAGCTTCCCTAAGAGTACCATCCAAGAAGAAAATAGCGTCGTCTGCAAAGAATAGGTGGGATAAGATAGGGCAGTGTGGGTTTAATTTGATACCCTTTAAGGTCCCATCCGTAATAGCCTTAGTCACCATATGGGAGAGAGCATTTGCCATAATAATGAATAAATAAGGTGAGAGAGGGTCCCCTTGTCGAATACCTCGAGATGGAGTGAAAGAATCCCCTTGTTGGCCATTAATTAACACCCGGAAGTGAGCTGAAGATATACAAAATTTGACCATATTCACCCAGTGCTCCTTAAAGCCCATCTTCTTCATACAATCGCATAAAAAGTCCCACTCAACTCTATCATAAGCCTTCTGCATGTCTAGCTTCAGCACGGCTTGGAATTTTCGACGTCGTTTTCGAACCCGTAGTTGATGTAGGACTTCTTGAACAATAAAGATGTTGTCCTGTATTTGCCTACCCCCTACAAATGTGCTTTGTTCAGAGGATATAATAGATGGGAGCCAAGGTTTGAGTCTATTTGCCATGACCTTTGTAATGACTTTGTAACTAAAGTTGCACAAGCTTATAGGTCTGAATTCTGTTATGCTTTCAGGATTAGCAACCTTGGGGATAAGTGTGATAAAGGTCTCATTAAGGGCTGTATCGAATCAGCCTTCTTTGAAAAAGGAATCCACTAGATGAAATATGTCTTCTTGGATAGTAGCCCACTGACTCTGATAGAATAGACCACTTAATCCGTCTGGTCCAGGGGCTTTGGCTGCCCCCATTTGGAAAACCACTTGCTCCACCTCCTCCATAGTAACCTGTGCTGTTAACTGCTCATTCATTTCCTCAGAAACAGCAATTGGACAATGCTCTAGAACTGGTTGATAATGCCGAGGACCCACAGTTCTATACAACTCTTGGTAATAGGTAGTTATGTGGTGTTTAATGACATGAGGTTCTCGACTCCACCTATTCTCTTCAATCTTCAGCATCTTGATTTGATTTCTTTGTCTCCTTTGAATTGTGGTAGCATGAAAAAATTTTGAGTTCCGATCTCCCCACTTTAACCAGTTAATTCTAGATCGAATGCCCCAATACATTTCTTCTTGGCGCCACAAAGAGCTGATTTTCTCTGTGATAGTATTATATTCCTGTGCCCTGGCTGTCTGGTTTGCCCTGTTTGTGATCTGAATGAGCTGATGGCTTAGCTGGTCAATTTGTTTAGAAGCATTTTTGAAAGATACCCTGCTCCATTTTCGCAAATCTTCGGTTACCCTTTTTGTTTTCTGTACCAGATCTCCTTGCTGCCAATTCTCTGACTTCCAAACATTGTCTACTATAGTTACACATTTTGGATGATCTAACCAGAAAGCCTCGAACCTGAATAATCTATGTCTTTTCTGTTCCCCTACATTTAAACATAATAAGAGGGGACTATGATCAGACCCTATTGCTGGAAATGCAAAGGCTTCGGCACTGGGAAATATGAGCCTCCATTCGAGGTTGCAAAATACTCGATCAAGCCTTTTTTTGACTAAATCATCCCCATCTCTCTTGTTTGTCCACGTGAATGCGCACCCCTTACTTTCAATATCTATCAGAGAACATGAGTCAACAAAGTGCCTAAATGCCGTCATTCGAAATCTTTCTGTTAATCGTCGGCCTATCTTCTCCCAATGATATAGCACCTCATTAAAGTCACCAATACAAAGCCAATGTGCTGTTGTCGATCCATGTCTAGTATAAAGTAGGCTCCAAAGAGATACTCTCTCTTGGAAGTCAGTAGATGCATGTAAGAAGGAGATCTGCATTTTATAACCATTTCCAGTCACTTTACATGAAAGATCTATGAACTCTTGGCAGCTATGCTCAATAGTAGGTTGTACCAAGTCATCCCAAAGTAACACCAAGCCTCCCGCTGTGCCGATAGGATTAACAACAAACATAGAAGAGAATTTTAGACTTCTTTTGATATGTTCCACCCTCTGGTACTGATTTTTGGTTTCCATAAGGAAAACCAGGTTAGGTCTCTCGCGAGCCACAAGGGCTCGTAGGTGCTGGACTGTCAAGGGAGAACCTAAACCTTGACAGTTCCAGCTTAGCACCTTCATGGCTTTCTTGGTGGCTTATTAGGGCTAGCCACCAAAGCCCGTGCTGTTTCGCCTTCCCATAGTTGAATTCGTGTTTCCAGAAATTTGTCCATGTCCACAAGGGTTGTCATGCTGCTCTTTCTCTCATACGGGGTGAATCGTTTTAACTTTTTTGATATCTGTTTTTTTTTTTCCCGATTTGGCTGCTCCTGTAATCTCCATCTCTGCATCATGCATTAGATGCTCCATCGGTTGTTCCACATTCTGCTGGATGCGTTTGCCTTTTTTCTGTGCTGCAAGTTCTGTAGAGAGTGACAATTCTGGTGTTGTTTGTATTGTAGGATGATAAAGAACAATGGCTTGGCTGCCATCTGCTGATGATTTGCTGTTCAAGTCCCCAGTGGAGGGAATAACCGGTGTCTCAGGAATCACTTCCTTTTCAGATAAGGTGAGATCTATCTCCCCATAAAAGGTAGTCCAACAAGGGCTGCATGTCTTCACCTCTGCTTTCAACCAAGATCCATAACGTCCCGGTTTGTCTTGAGGAAGACCAGATTCTTCGTAGGGAAATGTCGGGCAATAGTTTGCATAATGGCCAATGTAACCATAGGAGTAACAATAGTGTGGTAGTCTTTCATATTTAAAGTCAATTCACCACTTTCTATCACCCACATGAATTATTGTTCCAGTTTTCAGGGGATTAAACAGATTCAGCCTTACTCTTGCTTTTCCAATTCTTCTAGAGCTGTTATTCCGAGCATCAATTCTAACTTCCTCTACTTCTCCCATTTTTCCAGCAATCATTCATATACAATCCTCCGTCATAGCAGCTCTTGGAAGCCCCATCAGATGCACCCAAAAGGAACAATGTTTGAACTCATAGCAGTGCTCGGGAATGGTCGGGTCACCTTCCTGTAGGACTAACAGATGGCTTGAGAAAGACCAAGGACTTGTCTGCATAATTCTTTTCTGTTCTTCCTCCGAGTTAAAAATAAAGACAAAGAAACCTGGTTCAATCACCTCACACCTAACCTCTTCTACCTTCCAAGCCCTTTTCGTTGTCTCCCAGAATGCTGGGAAATTGACATTGGGTTTCGAGAACAATTTTCCATATAAAAGGTACTCACCAGTCTGTTTATGAACCTCAGGGATGCATCCATTTAGTTCCGTTATATCATCAGCAGCCCATAAATCACCCATCCGTTTACAAAGAGCCAGCAATCGGAGATGATTTTCCTAGTTACCCTCCATGGCTAAATGAAGTGTAACCCTAAAGTTACAGAGATGCAGTGTAGGGGATATGGGCAAGAAAGGTAGGTTCGGATGGGTTTTGTGAATGATTTGGAAATGAAGGGAGCTCTGCAGGTTATTGATTATACTAGCAAAAATCTGGGAAAGACAGATTAGGGTTTCGGCTGATTTGCGATTTTTGGGATCAGAACAAGGGAAAGGAGGAACTAATCGGGAGGGGAGGCTTTGGCCACAGCCATTTCTCACGAGGAGAGATGCAGGAGAAATCACCAGAAAGGGATTGAAGGAAGCTCACCTTTAGCGAGAGGGGAGACTGCCGTCGGGCAGAGAGGTGCTCGCCATCAGCGAGAGAATATGCAAAAAGGATTGAGCAATGGACAATTTTTGTAATCAGCCTTTGAAAACTCTCGCTGCTGACCGTGGATAACCTTGGTTGTTAGAAGAGTGAAATTTTTGTTACCACCAAAGAAAAACCAATAGTAATCTTTTTGCTCGTAAAAGTTTATTCATTGAATAGCTGCAAAACATTCTAATTAAGAAGAGTCGAGTACCCAATTGAGAACTTCTTCTCGCCGCACGAAAGGTTGTGGAATTACACAGTATATACTCATTACATATTTAAGGACAACCATTTGGAAAGCCTGATAATTTAGGCAATTTAGTCGCTGATTGTACATTTGAATTGGGACGAAAAGTCACTCTTACAAAAAGTATGGCGACTTGTGAGTTGCCTGCTTCCGGAGGCTAATATCGTGTGGTGTTCGTGTGGTGTTCAAAGTCTCGCCTTCCAATCAGACTTGTTAACCTTGCATGGTTTGATTGAAGCTTCTGCTGATACTGGGGACGAAAAGGCAAAGAGAAAGATGAGGGGTCTGGATCGCATTCCCCAGTACATTTCTTCTTGTTGCCACATCTGTTCAATTTCTTTTGTCAATGCCTTGGCTGCCTTGCTTTCTTGAGATACCCCTGTGCTGTTCATTAATTGTTGCAGTTCACTATTCAGCCACATAATCCTCCTCTTTGCATTGGTAAATTTTCCTTGACTCCATTTTAACAACTTTTTTGCCACCATCTGCAGTTTCTCAACCACATTGAGATGTTGGGAATCGGGAGCAGCCCAGGTGTCCCTGACAAGGCTCATACATTCCTCCTTCTCCGCCCAAAAGGCTTCATATTTAAAG
The DNA here is from genome assembly GCA_014182375.1 of Eucalyptus virginea. NCBI lineage: Eukaryota > Viridiplantae > Streptophyta > Magnoliopsida > Myrtales > Myrtaceae > Eucalyptus > Eucalyptus virginea. Next base: position 55,627,295 of record CM024519.1, read on the forward strand.
TTCTTCCTCTTCCTTTGTTTCGGAGGGTAAGTAGACAGAATATTTCAGTAAATGCTGTCCTATTACTTTGAGGAGAAACATGGCCAATGAACTGAGAGTTCCAGAAATGGAAAAAACAGGGAAATATTTAGGGATCTCGACGGATTGGGGCTGCTCAAAGAAAGATATGTTCGCATGGATCCTTGCGAGGGTAAACCGAAAGTTAGAAAGCTGGAAGGAACATTTGTTATCAAAAGCAGGGAAGGAAATTTTAATAAAATCAGTTGTACAGGCTATTCCTCAATATGCCATGTCCATATTTAAGATCCCTATTTCTATATGCAAAGCTATTGAGAGGAGGATTGCTAACTTTTGGTGAAAAACGAATAGTAAAAATGCTGGAATACACTGGAAGAATTGGGAAGCGTTGAAACTCAGAAAGAAGGAGGGGGGCCTAGGCTTTAAAGACCTTATAGCATTCAACACAGCTATGTTGGGAAAACAAACGTGGCGCATCTCACAAAATTCTCAGTCCTTGTTGAGCAGAGTGATGAAAGACCTATACTATCCACATGGAGACTTCTGGAAAGTTGGAAAAGGATCCCGACCTTCATGGGGTTGGCAAAGTATAACTCGGGGAAGGGATTCTATCAGTCCACACACTATGTACTCAGTTGGGAATGGAAAAAAACTATCGATAAGAGCAGATAAATGGATAACAAGTGGTCCGATTGGAGGCCCAGCAACAAGAAACGAACCAAAACAAGTGGCAGCACTAATTGAACAAGGGACTAGCAAATGGAATGTTCAGAGGGTGGAGTCGATATTTGATGACAGAATCGTGAAGGAAATTCTTGCTACACCTATCGGAATGCCAGATTCAAAAGACAAGCTAGTCTGGATGCACAATAGCTCTGGTATCTATTCAGTGAAAAGTGGCTACTACACAGTTAGAGATAACCCAACAAGCATATGCCCAACAGCAACCTCATCACATCATATCAATCCAGATCTCTGGAACATATTTGGCAAGCAAAAACCCTTCCAAAAATCAGATTCTTTCTCTGGCAAGCATGTCAAAATGCTCTTCCTACACAGGAGAACTTATATAGAAGAAAGATCGTACCGGATCCTATATGCCCTGTCTGCAGCAAAGAGGCTGAAACCACCGAACATATTCTTCTGCTCTGTCCATGGACAACTTAGATTTGGAGTTCCGCACCCCTGCACATCAAAATATCCAGATATGGGTTAACACGCCTCGACGACTGGTTAGACAAACTCAAAACCAACCCTACCCATACCAAGAAGTTTGATCAGATCGCAGCTATCCTCTGGAGTATTTGGAAGGGTCGAAATCAGTTCCTCTTCGAGAGTCGTCCCCTGCACCCGCAACAAGTTCTAATTCAAGCACAAGCTCTCTACGATAATTCCAGATCTGTGAGCCAACAACAAGTAGATGAAAGGAAGATCAAAGCCATACCAGATCGTTGGCAACCTCCGCCCCCTCATATGCTGAAAGTTAATATAGATGCTTCCTTCGTCGAGCTCAACGCCACGGAAGCAGAGGCAGGAGGAAAATCGTGAAACAGAGTTGCTGTCGCGTGTATCTGCAGGGACTACCGAGGATGTCTTGTGGACAGCTTCGCAAAATTGGTGGATGCGGCTTCAGCAGCACAGGCAGAAGCTTTGGCTCTGCTTGAAACCCTAGATCTACTTTCTAACCGTGCGTAACTCTCCCTGCAAGTATAGTCAAATTGTCTTCCACTCATGCAAGGGGTTACAGCTTCGACAGAAGTGAACTGGCAGCTTCAACCGCTCTTGGACCGGGCCTAAGCGAAACTACAGGAATTCGGTGACATCTCCCTGGCCCATTGCAGTAGAACAGCAAACCGGCCCGCCGATTGGCTAGCAAAGGCCTGTCGGTTTAGTTATCTTCCCTCAAATTGGTTGTTTCATCCCCCGCCCGCTTTACTAGACTTATTATGCACCGATGCTTTTGATGTATTGTCTCAAACCGTGGCTAAGTAATTTCAGAGTAACCCTTTTTTCGATCCAAAAAAAAAAATCCATTTTCTAAGGTCAAATTGGACGTCTAGAATTCACGGATTCATCCATCCAAGTGGTGGCATATCTCAAAGTCCACTTCATTTCGAATTGGATCCGAAAGGAGGGAAGATTTTTTTGAATCTATAATGAAAAATTATTGGGAGAAAAGCGTTCATGCGTATGAAAATGTCAAGGGACAATGGGGAACCCAGTGGGGAGATTTGTTAATGTCATGACATAATCATCGTAGATAAGAATCCTTTGAATTTTCTCTCATCGATACAGTATTGCCTCTCTTGCCTGAGTTATCTTTTTTTTCAGGTTGTCCTGACAGTTAATCATTTAACTCATGTATGGTTCTGACATGCATTAGTTTCCATCCAAAAAGATATGAAAACTTCTTATTATTTATATGCACTTACAAAATCTTAATTGAGGTTGACTCCGCTTAATGTTAAAAGAAGAAGACTTGGATTTATGATTGGAATAGCGCATGAAGGAGAAGATACCAACTTGTACGGGACTATTACTGTACTTCAACATGGATTTTTCTGAATTTGCCGATATATATGACCCAGTATGAAATCAGTGGGACGGGGGGAATATAGAAAGTAGCGACCTACAGTTCACTCTTGTAAAGAGACGGTCATCGTTTTTTCGGTGGCGTTGGTCGTTCTCTCGCACCAGCTTGATGCCACGGTGCAGCCTCCTCTCTCCATAGTCAATCTATACACGTCCTTCCAAAGTCTGATGGCAGCTTGCCGATCCAGAATCCAAAGAATCCCCTCTCTTTTCTTTTGTGGTAAGTGGGCGATCTTACTGTCTTCTTCTCTTTAAATTGACCAGGTGAAGAAAAAATGGTCCCAACAATATATGAAACATATCAGTTTTTCACCTGTTTTTTTCTGGTGCTATGGTACCAAGATTATGTAATGGGATCAAGAATCCAGACAATTTGATACAAAACTGAATGCGGATGGATTGATTGATTCGCCATTATTCAGACAATTTTTTTTCAGGATGCTATCGCAGAAAAATGCGATTACTGATGCACTTATTCTTGCAAGTTTCAGAACAAAATCATAGTAGTTATTCACAATTTAACTAGACACATGCAGAGGTGAACCGATTTATGTTCTCTTGGGTTGTGAAATGATACTTCACAAATTTACCAGAAAAATTGACAATTCGTACAGCTTTAATTTGCATAATGGCAAAAATGATTGACAGGGAGAGTCATCTTACATAGGAAATTCATCTGTATGTACTAGTAATTAATTACAATACAAAATGTTGGCGTAATCAACTGATAAAGCCTGATATGGATGTAGCAAAGATCCATTTAGGTAAACCATGTTCATCTACCATCTCCGATCATCTCACCAAGCATGGGTGTCGTTGCAATTTCCGGTGAAAAATTTGCAGTTCCAACAGTGCTTGCAGTGAATGAGGAGTTGTAAGGGCTCTTGTCTGTGCTCTTATCAGCAGTCTCAGCCAAGGAGATAGTGGTATCATTGAATCTCCAATCAGTTAAGTAGCCTGGCCTCGTGGACACGGTCGCCACTTCAATATCTCCAGAGAGCATCGCCACCACACGGGACATTGGGGGTCTTGGCGCTGGCGATGTTTGAGTGCACAAGAGCGCTATCGCAACCATGCGTTTTGCCTCTTCTTCACTGAACTCTGATAATCTAGAATCAACCAGCTCAACAACACGGTTGGTTTCGTGCAGGTTCCAAGCCTGAGAAGCAGGAACAGAAAGTGACAAGGATGTAATCAGGCAACCTCATAGATAGGATTAACAGGGAAAAATAATAGGAAGAAGGATAATGATGTTTCCTTCTTAAATGCCCATAAAACAACTGAACAAGTGGCAGAATATAAAAGCGCGTACCCATTCAAGGAGATATATTTTTTCTTCTTCCAAGCTAGGGTCTGAATTTGACCTTCCGCTGACAACCTCTAGAGCCACTACGCCAAACGCAAACACATCTGCCTTCTCTGTAAGGTGGCCACGCATTGCATACTCGGGAGCAAGATATCCACTACAAAAGCAATGAGAAAGCAGAATGAGATTCTCAGCAGCTGTAGGCGTCAATGTACTAATGCATATGGCTCTGTTTGCATATGACAGAAGAACATGGAGCTTACATGGTTCCTGCAACACGGGTGCTTATATGGGTCTTCTTATCATCATAAAGTTTAGCCAAACCGAAGTCTGATATTTTAGGAGTGAGCTCAGAGTCCAGCAGAATATTACTGGCCTTCACATCCCTATGCACGATTCTCAACCTCGACTCCTCATGAAGATAAGCTAGGCCCCTTGCAATACCCAGACAGATATCAAACCGTGTCGCCCAATCAAGAATCAAGGTCCTTTGCCCTGCACCGTGGAGGCACTATATCATAAGTCCAAGCGTCACTTTTTACATGACGAAAGACATAATTGAGGTGAATATTCTGTCACCTACCAAACATTGCCTGATCAAGACTCTTGTTTTCTAGATACTCATATACAAGAAGCCGATTATCAGCATCAATGCAGCATCCATACAATTTAACAAGGTTGCGGTGTTGCACTGCAGATATAGTGGCAATCTCTGTCACGAATTGATTCTTTCCCTGGTGGGATGTTACAGATAGTTGCTTAACAGCAATCACTCTCCCATCATCAAGTGTTCCCTAATGTCACTGATATAGTCAGTACTTCAATATAAAAAAACGCTTAATCCATTTTGAGACCAAGAAATGCCATTCATCTTCCTAAACTACACTGTATTAGCATATAGATGAGAAATGAAGGACGGTCAACCTAATTTATGTTACTTAATCTGGACCTAGCAAACATAACCAAGAAAATTGTCCATTCATTACTCACTTCAAACCTTACGTAATCAACAATTTGTTATACTATCCACGGATATTTGGATGGCCTCCATTGAACTTCTTTCTTTCCTGGACATAATTTAGGATCTATTACAGTCATCCTCCAAAGCCGAAGGATGATTTCCTAAAGAATGAAAAAGCAATAAGCGAAGAAGGGCTTTTCTTTTCAAGGCAGATAAAATATCGGAAGTTCGGTCAACCAGCACATGAAAACCAGTCTTTTTCTTTCTGGCCCAAGGTACGGAAACCGTAATCGCTGTTCCTTTACCGATGCGTTTCTCTTCTCTTTTTTTATTCTTTCTCCAAGAAACACTTTCAGAAAGATCAACCATCGACTTAGTTCTTATGACAAGCTAAGATCACATCAGCTATAGTTGAAGAAGCAATAGTGATAAGATCAGCTTTTGCAAGGAGCCAAGCACCTCAATTCTGCCGACATTTAATTGTGACACCAATCCATCAACATCTACTCTCTTGTGTTATCTAATGCATTACAACAAACCTTGAAAACAGGGCCGAATCCTCCCTCCCCAAGTTTGTTATTGGGATTGAAGTCATCTGTAGCAGCCTTTAGTTCTGCATAGCTGAAAGTGTAAGGTCTAGCATCCATGCCAAGGAACTCTGTAAGACACAATAATGCAGATAAGATTCCTGCTATTAGAATATTTCGCAACCTTTTGCCACTTAATTTTTTACTTTTCGGAAATATATTAACCGCTTAATTAGTCATCCAGCAAAATCAAAATGCATTCATGAAATTTAGCTTCAACTAGAAAACATGGAAATTCCACTTCCTACCACGAGTGGGCAATGAGCTCAAAAGCTCTTAATGACAGCAGCGTTTTGATATGGAGATTTCTCATTCTTTTTACCTCTGCAGAACATTGTTTTCATCTTTTATCCAAAAACATAATTAGCACATAAGATTACAGATAGGAATTATCATGGGGAAGCTATCGGATACTTCATATAGTGTGGTTTACCTTGATCTTCAATCATGCGTGCCATTCTCCTTCTCCAAACAACATAGAACACCAGGAGAACAGCCACCAAACCGACGACTGCAACACCAGTAGCAACTCCAACTATCAAGCCAGTGTGATCCTTTTTGCGGGTTGGGGTTGGGGGTTTGTTACTGACAGTGGGTATAAAGTCTGCACAAAGTCTGCCAATTTAGTAATGTTTTAAAAAGTGGTGCTGGGAGCATGAGCAGGTTTTTATCATAGTACCTGGGACAGCACTAATGGCTGAAATTAGCGGTCCATATGTCGCTTGTTTTGGTACACAACAAGTCCCTTTTCCAGCCCAAAAGAAGTGTATTTCAAGATAGTTTGCTGTTACCCGAGCCTGATACAATTTTGGGACAGCTGTAAAAGAGGCACCATCTGCCTCTTTCCGTATGTCGAAATTCTTTGCAACGAGGTTTCCCTGAAATAAGCACAAATGGCATTGGCAATTGACCATGACCTTTCTTAGTAAAACAAGAAGCCTGGTAAAGCATGGCCCTACCTGTATGTATATATCAAAAAGACGCCTCCCAAGACGTTTCCATTCAGTATTCTGGATTTGTATTTCAGCAAACTGGAGGGTAACATTATAGTTTCCATTCTCCAGCCCTAATCCATAGTATCGTAGAGATGAAGCAGAAACCCGAGCAGTCTGGAACAGTTCTGAGTCTAAAGTGTTGGTGAACTGGGATAGCGAGGAAGCACTATAGGTGGGATTGTTGCTTCCCGTGAAATAACCAACATTGCTCACTGCCCACCTCTCTGAGTCGGTCACGTAGTAGGTAGCAGGACCGAAACTGATATTATCCCTCTCATACACAATATCACTGGACGAAGTAATCTGAGGGCCACCGCATTTTACTGAAAAATTATAATCTGCATGGCAAACATAAAAGAGCAGATCGTGATGAGTTTGTGAAAGGTGCTTTCGTAACATAATGGACAAGAATTATCTGCCAAAGGACATGCACTCTGTACATAATCAGCCTGATTTAACTATATATATGAAAGGTGCGAGTCTTTGAAGCCGGTTCTTTGTATTTTTGCCCCCCGCCCTTTATATTTATATTACTACTTACTTACCAAAAAAAAAAAAAAAACTATATATATGAATGGCACATGCTTATCTTCAAAACTTACTTCCTACAGTCTGTCGCATAGCATCATAATATACAGTTGTAAATGTAATAATAAATTAGTTCTCTCACAATCTAGTGAGGAGACCCCACAAAGTACTAACGAAAATGAAGTAAGGGCCTTTCGAGGGAAATATCACAGATAAAGGGGAAGCGTAGAGAGGCAATTATTGAACATTAAGTGGCCTGCCTTATATCTCTGTCTGTGGCAAGAGCTGACAACGAGACATCAAAACTACATAGCTGTCCCCTTTCTAAGAAAATAACCTAGCATAATAACTCGAACCTTAATTTTTCCTCTCTTCCGCTAAACTACCACCCCTAATCTAACTTACTGGAACAAACTAGTTCGACCATTCTGTCTTCTACTACATTTAAAGTTACCATTCACTTCACGTATCAGGATGCAAGCACGTAGAATATCTAAGGTAACTGGAAACTCAATCTCCTGTCCTCCCCTTGTCGAGGCATTCAACAAAGGGAAACGTATTATGGGGAAAAGGTTACACGGACTTACAGATTCCATTCCCCGTATTGCAAGGAAAATTCCGTTGAAGACAGTTTAATCCTGAAGGAAGAAGGCTAAGATAAAAGGAGAAAATTTTACTCAGTTGACTTGTATGGCAGTTTGAACTTATGAGTAAATCAAGAGCAGATACTTCTACAGCAAGGAAAATTCCTTTTCTTTTTTATGACTTTCACTGAAACATTCAAGATATCTTCATGGAAGATTCAATTGCTAACTAAATGCTAAAACTTCTTAAATCAATGAAGCGGTGATAGCATCTCCAAGTCATAGTTCAAACTGCATGCTTTTCTAGTGAATGCTAATACTGAGTTTTGCAGGATTGCTGATTCTCCCCTGCATCGATTACGAGGATTAAATGACGGTGAAACTGTCGAATCAGTATTCAAGTAACTGACATCCACAATGGCATATGAATGAGGACAATCATATGAAAGTCACTACCTATGACAGTTCTTTTGTAGGCAGTTTTTAAATGATTTACTTGTTCCAGCAGTAAACTCAGCAATCAACTGTGAGTCAGTCTTAATGTAAATTCAGCATGTGTCTGCGATCTCAATTAATAGAATTAGTATGACAAAGGAAAAATTTGATATATTAACATCCAGAATGCCCAGCAGGGTGGTGGGGTTGGTGATTATCCTCGTAAAGTGAGGTAGGCATTCAAGACTGATCTGAGGACACATCAGCTAACCTTTTTTGATTGAATTGATTACTGTTTATGATCACTCAAGCATCATAAGCAAAAAATCGCTAGGGCAATTACCTAGTGTTAGAGTTGTCCAATGTAAAGTTGTTGCCAACCAGATTACTGCAAAATGCATCGTGAAAAAAGTTGTGATCGTAAGTCTCTCGATAAGTTGGGACATTTACAGCTCATCCTGTAGCTAGAAAAAGACTTCAAGTACCATATAGCACCCCTTGAGCAACGAAAGATTGACAAAGTGCAAAAGAAGAGTCCTCACTTAAGATATCTAACTAAAAGTATCAATTATCCTTTTTCAAATGGCAGAAATACATACAGTTGTAAATCATTGTTGACCCAAGAAGGAATGCTTCCCATCAAGTTATTGTATGAAACGTCTCTGCAAAAATGGCACAGGAGAGATGTCATTTAGTTGACCAATGGGGTTGGTTAATCGTCTATCAGTATGAAGTAGCATGCTGTGATATGTCAAACAACAAAAGGTTGACTGTATTCTCCATGTTCACAGGCGCAAAATAGATAACTTTGAAAGACTATATTTAGTACTGAGTTAGCTATCAAGGGAAAAGGAGAAAAATCTATTCAAATAGCTATATCCTCTTTATGAACCTTCGACCTATGACGGAACATGGAATATTTTGACTGCACATCCTCTTTGCATTCAAACTCCATAAGTGCCCAGAAAAACTTGTGTGTAACTTCATGCTCTTCTCAATTGATCAGTGACAGTTGTGAGCATCATTATGGTTATTATGCAATGGAGATCTTTCAAATGTTTCTTACATGTTACGAAGGGATGCACTTTTCTGTTCGGGCAGTGTGCCATTCAAGCTATTGTTTCCAAGAAACCTGAGAAATGAAGCAAAAGAGATTTGCAAAGCATTAACAATGAGAACATATTTGTAGGAACACGTATGAAATCCAGAAGAAGTGCATTACAAGTAAGTGAGTGAGCTCAAATTGAAAAGAGAGTCTGGAATCTGTCCCGTCAACTTGTTGAAGCTTAAGTCCCTGGTCCATTATGGACACAAAAAAGTTACAATATGAATAAATTGAGTAAACAAGATACAGAAAGTTTGAATTAAGAAAAAAAATATGCCTTCAGGAAGATCAAGCTGATTACATGTGAAAATTATCACAATACCCAATAAATATAACATGTTGTCAATTGAAGTCTAGGGAAGAATTGTGGAGGCAAATGCTCCTTTGAAGTACTGTACTATGAGTGAGGGCACAAGATGGTCTTTAATTAAAATAGATCATCCAGATGATATTAAGTAAGTACATATCATTTAGTAACTACTATTATAAACCATTAATGAAGGGTGACTTATTCATCCCTTTCAAATATTGCTTCTGAGTCACTGAATATATATTCAGAATGCAAATGGCAACAACAATATCCAGGTTGATGATAATGAAAGACAGCCACACTTCAGCATATTTTCATCAATCTCAACCGAAACAATGACTTACAGCTGAGATAAACTCTGGTATCCTGAAAAATCTGATGGGAGCGAATCTGAGATATTGTTATTCCTCAGTACCCTGGAAACAATTGAGTAAGCCCATTCATCCGGGCCAAAAGAGAAAAAGAAAGAAAAAGAAAGTCTGCTACATGCTCCAGAATCACAATGTCTTACAGAATAGTCAGATTCTTCATATTCCTGATGAATTCCAGTGAAGAGCTCACATTAGATACATCACTTATTCTCCTGCATTATGTACTCAACTCATTGTCAGTTTGTTCAAGGCTATTTTTCACAAGCACAGAAACAGAAAGTACATGGCCCACTCACAAGTCTTTCAAAGCGGTTAAATTGGAAAATGTCAAAGGAATCGAACCTTCGAAAGAATTTCCTTGGAGAAACCTATAAACAAAACAAATTGAGAAAAAATTGGACAAATTTATCACGTACCGTTTAATGATAACATAATACAGAATTAATGTTATAGAATTTGTCGAATTTCAATTTCCAGAGCCTACAAACTGTTGTGAAAGATAGAGATTCATAGTCCTAGGCATGGTTATACGAAAAACAAACATATATATTGCCTTACAGCTGTGTAAGCTGCGACCAATTTCCTATGAATTCTGGCATATTGCCAATGAAGTTGTTATCATATGCCCACCTGCAACCGGAAAAAGGTATTTCTCCTGAGAAATCATATCACAAAGCTTTTCCTGTTAGTAGTTTTTTTCTAGTATCAAAGGAGGAATGAAGCTCTCACACTCTTTGAAGATTTTTAAGCTTGGAAAATGTTGACGGAATCTCACCACTGACTCCGGAACTACCCATGTAACTGCACAATAAGAGACTTTCGTCAGCCAAGGGAATTTTATTAATTTAACGCAACTCAAATAACTCAACAGTTTGTCCTTTTGAATAGTTGAAAGCATAAGTGATGTCAAGAGGAGAGGGTGACAGCGTCATGGAACATTTGCACAACATCCACGAGACTTGAAAAGGTTTACACCCAGAAAGTTCACAGCCAAACAGTGCGGGAGTCTCTAGTAGTTGAAATGTCAACAAGAGGATGACAGTGAAAGTGAAATATGACGTATAAGGGTTAGGCAATGTGATGATGGGCAGAATGATAGTAACAACAACATGCTACTGCAAGTCAGAAAGGTTAAAAGAAACTAATCAATTGGAAAGGATGCATGAAAAAATTTACTTAGTCCGTTTACCACCTATTTCGACAAAACTGGCCCACGCCAAACTCCAATACCTGCAAATATTTTAAAAAGGAAAAATCCATGTTTAAGAATGTTAAGCAGGTAGGACTTACAGTTGCTGCAATTTGGACAGATTTCCAAGTTCAGATGGCAGAGAGCCACTGAAGTTATTGGTGCTAAAGGACCTACAATATTAAACTTGCATGTCAAATTTCATTGAACATTTGTCTGAACATCCAATGGACCTAATTCAGTTGAATCCTTCTGCTTGACATTACAAATCCTGTTCTGGAAGTGTTACTTACAATGACAATAGCTCTGTAAGTTGCCCAAGTTGCGGTGGAAGCTCCCCTGATAATGCATTGATGCCCACAGTCCTGAAGTAAAGCAGCAGACTAAGCATGAGGAAAGAAAGAAAAATGCTTAAAAAAAGGAGCGGAGAATCGTATAAATTTTGAGACTAGAATTGAGTTGTGCTCACAGATACTGCATGCGAGTTAGGTTGCCAATGGATGGAGACAAGGAACCAGTCAAGAGATTTTGGGCCAAGTTCCTGTATAAAGTACATAATACCAACAGAACAATGGAAAACTACGTAAGATTTTGAAACCTTGGTGTGTAATGGGGCTTCAGCAAATGAGAGCGTGAGTGTTGCGTAGACGGGCTCCAACTGAGTGTTGCTTAATTATAAGGCATGACACATGGCACACCATACTAATATTAGGGAAATGAGAAACCACTGGAAAAGACAGAAGAAGTGGAATGGGACCAATACATACAGATTGGAGAGGTAAGTCAAGTTCCATAACTCATCAGGGATAGGACCAGCAACGCTCAGTGCATAAACTCGGCTGCAACCAAAGAAAAGCCACCCGGTCATGAGATGAGACACGCACATGGTGGCCGTGGTACTGTTGATACGTACAGCTGTGTAATGTGGCAAGTAGTGGAATTGCTGAAGGAGCAGTCGCATATGATGAAAGGATTGTAATCATCGAAGGAAATGGAGGCATCAATCGCAGCTCCGCTGCATGGCTCTCCACTTATGTTCCATGTTGGTGCCTGTGATGTGAGTCTCCATGTCGACCATATCGAGTTCAGAATCGCCACTACATTCACATAACCGTCATCGACTCAGACTTTGTTTAGCTTCATGCTCAAACTAAATGCATTGGTATATGATTCTTTCCTTAAGTAAATGGAGAATGATTTAGACAATTAAGTGCAAGTAAGAATACAGGTATTCACATGCTGTCCATCCAGTTGAATTGTACAAACGGGGACAGCCGCTCATATGGAGAAGCGTCTTCACAATTCCCAGACATGGTTTTAAGGGAATCAATTTTGCTTTTTTGATTATACAACAAGCCGTCAAATAAAAGTGAAAGGTGAAAGTGGGACCGCAGACGTCCTAGCAATCCCATAACATAATGCTTTCTGGATGATAAAGCGAGGCAATGATAAGTTCGCGAGATGTTTTAAAGAGGAAAGGGGTGTAGTCTCGATTGGACAGTGATTATGTGACAGCACTGTCATTCTTCCATAAGAGACATCAAGATCTCCACACTTAACCAAGGCAACCGGGAAACCTGTTTACCACGTTTCCTTGAAAATTCTCTTGGTGGGATTTGCTGGCAGAAAGCAAATCCTCAAAGTGTGTTTTTTAAATTACTAATATACATGCATAAATATATGAATGAAATTAAATAACCCAAATATAAATAATCACTGGTATGATAAAATTATTTCTAAATAAAATTTATTAATATTACTAGAAGGATCTATTAAATTTCAAAAATGGAAAATAACCACCCAATGCTGTATTTCAACATTAATTGACACATCATCTTGCATTTAAATGGTTCGTGGTTCTCTGTATTCAAGTGGAGTTGTGAGGAGTTGAGGACCTTAATTCAAGGTATTGGCGAAATAAACAATGCATAACAACAGTGGCAAAAATACAATACACAAAACATTATATGAAATAGAGCAATTTCAAAACATTAGTATGTAGAAAAATATGCATATGCATATAACTACATAATACCTAATACCTGATCCTATGCCATTCCATATAATTAAGAAGTCTATGTATGATCGAGTATTTTTCTTGATAATAAAATGATAATTATGGTGCGTTTGTCTAGGAGAAAACTTTATGAAAAAGGAAAATACTTTTCAAGAAATCATTTTTCAGAAAAAAAAAATGGTTTTTTTATTTTATTTGGTGATTGTGACCAAAAACGTTTTTTGATGTTTGGATCTCATTTACAAATGATTTTAATCTCACGCAAAAAAAAAAATCTTATTTAAATATTTTTCTTTTATTTTTTTTCTTTCACTTTCCTTCTTCCTCCTTTGCTGGTCATCGAGCCTCGGTAACAACCGTGACAAGCCACTAACACTGTCACCGAGGCCCGACAATGGTCGACTTGGCTATCCTTAGGCTCAAGGCTAACCCTAACTAACCTACGTCGGTGGCCAGTCATCGAGGCCCAACAACTAGTAAAGGAGGAAGAAGGAAGGAAAAATAAAAAGAACGAGAAAAAAATATATTTAAAAATGAATTTTAATAAATAAAATAAAAAATTAGAAAATTCAAGAAGAGCAATTCCGTTTTCATTTTGTGAGATTTAGGGATTCATTTTCCTTATTTATGCATTGGTATTTTCCTTGATTGAAAAGTGCTTTCTCTTAATTAATCATTTTTGACAAACCAAATAGATGAAAGTTTGGAAAAACGATTCCGGGAGAATACCTTCCTTGAAACAAACACACCCTTAGTACAAGTTATTACAAAAAACAAAAGAAAAGAGATTTTGTAGATGCATAAATTAAATGAATTACATTCTGTATCGTTTTCCAATCCATTTTGGGGTTATGCCCATCATTTAAAAATGGCATTTCATGAATATCTTATTGATAAATAATATCATGTCGTGAATTTAAATATAAAAAAAATTCCAGTTCACCGGCTCGTGCTTGCTCAAGAGACCACAACTCTTTTAGCTCTTCCAACGGTCCATCTCTTTCAACCAAAAAAAAAAAAAAAGAAAATGGTCCATCTCTTACAATTTAAATTGTGTGACCAAATCAGTACCATCATTAGATTAAATAAACAATATAGTTACACCAACGCGACTACTGTTTAGCCAGCGATGAGAAGAACAGTCAAGTCATGGTTTCTTTTTTCCCAAATTTATAATTTAATAGATCCTTTTAATAAGTTTTATTTAGTAATAACTAATTGTACAGGTGATCAGCCATACTTAGGTATTTAATATCATTCAGAAGTATTTCTTTCTTTATTTTTTTTAATATATAAAGAACCCCACTTTTAGGGATTTGCTTTGCTTTATGCCAGCAAATCTCACTGAGAACTAAGCAAGAATTTTCAAGCAAAACGGGGCAAACTGATTTCCGGGTTGCCTTAGTTAAGTAAGAGGACACCGTCCTTCGTGGAAGGATAACGGTGCCGTCACCTAATCACTGTAATCATACTTTAGCAGGAAGGAGATGATTTTCCATCATCAGGAAGGATGCTCACGATCTTGCGCACTCTTTAAGAACAGCAAACTCGTTAAACACACACGAACATGCGGAGAGAAAAGAGGGGAAGAGGGTTTGTGTTGTACCTTCAGAAGGGTCGGTCGTAGCATTCTGGCTCTGAGCACGAGCGACGTCTGCAAGTAGTATGCAAGCTGCTACATGCAAGGCAAGGATCACCCTTGAATTTGCCATTGTTCAACCACAGCGAGAGGAGAGAGAGAGAGAGAGAGAGAGAGAGAGAGAGAGAGAGAGAGAGAGAGAGAGCCTTAGAGCTGGAAAGCCACCATGTCAAGTCTGACCAACCGCGCTCCCAGATGTGTATATATATGCGTAGATATAGTTTGATGAGAAAGCCAAGTGGTGACGGAGATAAAGATCAGAAATGCACCTCCTGTTTGCCTTACTTTCACTAAATTCTCGTGCCGTACAAATGTTTGAAATCAGCCTTTGAAAATTATGGTCGATGACCGCGGACGAGAAATTGGCTAAGCTATATCTGGGTCAAGTGTCTCATGCTCGTTTTACAATGGTGAGACTCCTCACTGTTAGAAGAGTGAAATTTTTGTTACCACCAAATAAAAACGAATACTAGCTCTTTTTGCCGGGCATAGCTGCAGATCTAATTAAGAAGAGATCGAGTACCCATTTGAAAACTTCTCCTCCACGCACGAAAGGTCGTGGAATCACATAGTAAATCCTCATTACGTATTTTAGGACCAGCAATTGGAAATACTGATAAACTCAATTTAGGCAATGTTGTCGCTGGTTATGCATCCGTATTTGGGCCAAAAGTCACTTTACTGCACAAAAATTACTGCGACTTGCAAGCCGGCAGCTTCTGGAACTTGTGCACTCTACTCCTAAACTCATTGATGATTTGCAAATGTTGTACATCCGGCCATAATTGAAAATGGCCGACATGGACACCGTGTGCCCTACATGATACGATCTGGTGTGGATATATATATATATATATATATATATATATATATATTTTTTTTTAAATTTATTTCTTTTTTCTTTTCTTTTTTTTTCTTTTCATTTTTATAGTTATTTTCTTTCTTTTTTTCCCAAATTGTGGGCAGGGAAAGGTCTGGGCAAGAGCCCAATGCCGTTGCCGACCAACAGGCGAGGGCCCAACGCCCTTGTTGGGCTCGCTTGGATCTAGGCGAGTCATGACGTCCTCAACCAGACTACTTGACCCTTACTTGTGACCGACAATGGTCAACTAACGACTTCGTCAACCAGAGTTGTAAAAAGAAAAATAAACAATGAAAATAAAATAAAATAAAATAAAAAATTAAAAAATATATTAAGATCTATGTCAGCGTCGATCATGTCATATAGGATAAGTGACGTTCACATCAATGATTTCCAATGAAAATTTTAAATAAATTATATTGACAAATCGTCAAAAAATTTAAATTTTAATTAATACAATTAAAATATTTAGGATTGAATATATACAAATACAATTATATTTATACTTTTCCAAATGTCATGTGTGGTATTTAAAGTCTTGTCCTTTGTGATGATATTTTCGTTTTGTCAAAATGCTTTGTATGACATTCAATGCATAATAATCAGACTTAGTGACCTCATATGGTTTGACAAAGGCGTGTGATGAGCTAGGTTGCACTGATACATGACATGGACACGCAACACGACACGTCGACACGTCATTTTTCAAAAATAGAAAATTCCGACACGCTGTGACACGTTATATATTAAATAAATATTTTTATTTTTAACTAATTTGAATATAATTTTAAAAAAATAAATAATTAAAAAACCTACTATGAATTTACACTAATCATTCAACACTTTCTGGTAAGATTCTACGTTTTTTTTTATTTCATTGTCCTAAATTTACTTTTATTTTTTCGAAATCTACGCCAAAACTTCTCCTCCACGCACGAAAGGTTGTGGAATCAGATAGTAAATCCTCATTACATATTTTAGGACCAGCAATTGGAAATATTGATAAACTCAATTTAGGCAATGTTGTCGCTGGCTATGCATCCGTATTTGGGCCAAAAGTCACTTTACTGCGCAAAGAGTACTGCCACTTGCGAGCCGGCACCTTCTGGAACTTGTGCACTCTAGTCCTAAACTCATTGATGATTTGCAAATGATGTACATCCAGCCATAATTGAAAATTGCCGACATGGACACCGTGTGCCCTACATGATACGATCAGTGCTGGTGTGGATATTTTTTTTATTTTCATTTTTATAGTTCTTTTCTTTCTTTTTTTCCTAAATTGTTGGAGGGAAGAGGTCTGGGCAAGAGCCCAACGCCGTTGCCGACCAACAGGCGAGGGCCCAATGCCCTTGTCGGGCTCGCTTGGATCTAAGCGAGGGTCATGACGCCCTCAACCAGACTACTTGACCCTTACTTGTGACCGACGATGGTCAACTAACGACTTCGTCGGCCAAAGTTGTAAAAAAGAAAAATAAACAATGAAAATAAAATAAAATAAAATAAAATAAAAAATAAAAAATTCAAAAGAAAATATTAAGATCTATGTCAGTGTCGATCCTGTAATGTAGGATAAGTGACGTTCACGTTAATGATTTTCAATGAAAATTGACTAAATGGACTATATTGACAAATCGTTAAAAATTTTAGATTTTAATTAATACAATTAAAATATTTAGGACTGAATAGGTCCAAATACAATTATATTTATGCTTTTCCAAATGTCATGTGTGGTATTTAAAATCTCGTCCTTTGTGATGATAGCGAACTGTTTCGTTTTGTCAAAATGCTTTGTATGACATTCAATGCATAATAATTAGACTTGGTGACCTCGTATGGTTTGACAGAGGCGCGTGATGAGCTAGGTTGCACTGACACGCGACATGTTATTTGAATATATTAAATAAATATTTTTATTTTTAATTAATTTGAATATAATTTAAAATAAATACATAATTAAAAAAAACCTACTAGCAGCGTCTTCTTCTCCTCCTCCTCGCCGCACGATGCCTATCTCCGAAAGCATCGAAGACTCGATCAAGAAAAGCACTGACATTCGCTGAAGGAGCGAAAAAGGGAGTAACCCAGAAAAAATTTCAGTGAAAAGGGATCGGAAAAGAAAGCGGAACACGCAGTCCCTGTGCACCGAGAGGCTGCACACCGCCGCGAACTCCTCCTCCTCCTCCCCCTTGCCACCGCCGCCGCCGCCCCACTCGACGACGTTGCCCTTCCCCACGCGCACCTCCCTCGTGAAGTTCCTCCTCATGGCCCTCGCCTCAGCCTCTACTCGTGAAGTTCCTCCGATACGTGTCAGACACGACGCGGAAGCACGGGCAACGTGTCTGTGCAACATAGGTGATGAAAAACTGGGGAGAAAGAGGCAAAGAGAAACGATTCCCCATTTTCTAAGATCATGATGGACGTCTAGAGTTGACAGATTCATCCATCCAAGTCGTGGCAAATCCACATCTACTTTATTTGGAATTAGATGTGTAAGGACTCAAAATTTCTTTGAACCTAGAATAGGAAATTAAAGGAAGAAAATAAGGGTCAATGAGTATGGAAAAGTCAAGGTACAACAACAGTCACGAGAAAAGACCAACGATGGGGAACTGTCATAGGGAGATCCGTAAATGCCATGACATAATTAAAGTAGATAAGAATTCCTTGAATTTTCTCTCATGGACACAGTATTGCGTCTCTCGCCTGTTTTTTTCAATCATCATCATCATCATCATCATCATCATCTTGACAAATAATCATATAGCCGATATATATTTTTCACAATTAATTAGTTTCCATCCAAAAAGATGACAACTTCTTTTTATTTATATGCACAAACAAGATTTTAATTGAGGTCGACTCTAGTTACTGTTGAAGGAAACAAAAGAAGACTTGGATTCATGATTGGAACAGCGGACGAAAGAGAAAATATCAACCTGTACGGACCGTTACTTGCACTTCACCATGGACTTTTCAGAATTTGCCCATGTACATTGTACAAGACCCAGTATGAACTCAGTGGGCAAGTGGGATATAAAACATAGCGACCTCCACGTCAAGGCATTCACTCTTGGAAAGAGATGGTCGTCGTTTGTAGGTGGCGTTGGTCATCCTCTCGCACCCACTTGATGCCTCCGTGCAGCCTCATCCCTCCATTATTCAATCTCGATACACGTCCTTCCAAAGCCTGATGGCGTCTTGCAGAACGAGAATCCGAAAGAATCCTTTTCCCATTTGTTTTGTGGTAACTGGTTGATCTGACTGTCGTCTTCTCTTTGAATTGACCAGGTGAAGCAAAAATGGGTCCAAACAATATAAGAGACATATCAGCTTTTCCCCTGTTCTTTCCTCGTACCGCGTGGTTCCAAGATTGTGTAATGGGATCAAGAATCCAGACAATTTGATACCAAACCGACTGTGGATGGATCGATTGATTCGTCATTATTCAGGTGGAGTCCGAGCTTTTGAGGGAGCTGCGCACCAAATTCAATCGTGATCAAACGGCATGACTCAGTCACAGTAAAGGTATCGATCCACTGTTTGTGGTAACAAGTTTATTGATCATTGATCATTTTGCTATGAGAGAAGGAGGGAGTCCTCTCTCTGTTTTTCTTTTTATATCCATTGAGTTAGTGAAACGCAGATGTGTTGCTCCAAAGCTATGCCATGACCAAACGATGAGCCCTGCCTATAATAAAAATTCAGCAGGAAAATATTTTCTTAGAAGAAATAAACAAATGAAATAGTATGTCTCATGGGTAGTGGCACCTGTTTTAGGTTTGAATTATTTCTGAAGTTCACATGTTTCAGTTGTCAGCGCAACCGTGCGTGATAATAATGGGAGTTATAAAGAAATGAGAATGAGAATAAAAGAAAGCAAAGCTTAATTGCTCTGTTGACGTAGTCTCAACCTTAACAGTCCAGCTATCAACTTGTTTGCGTCATCAACCAAATCTTTAATTGCATCTACCTAGTTAATTTAATTTAACGTAATTGCAGTTTTGCGCCTGTCAGGCTCATCCTCTAAACCATAACTAAATCACACTAAGCGATTCGCTAATTATGACCTAAACATTTTGAAAGAGTATCCATCCAATTAGACAGATGATTAGTTACACAGGCCAGGTTTCTGAGCTTCCTCTCTCAGTGACAGGAATAATCTTTCAGGTTTTAAGAAACAGTGCAGTATGTCTAGCATGGCCAAACGCAAATAAAACCAACCCACAAATCAGAACTTATGCCCTCATGTATCTTCTGCTTGACCATCTGTTGTAATCTACCTACTAGAAACCAGGTTTAGGAGGTCTTAAACATTTCCTGCTATGTCCTGTAGGGCTAGTCTAATTGAAGCTAATTTGCATAAGGAGAGTAAAATAGTAAGTTTTTGGCAGATAAAGAACAGTTATTAGGGAGTTTTCCAAGACCCATACTCCGCAGTTCATTAGAGGAAGTCCTTAAGCAAACAGTTGTTTGGGTTTTCCCACCATAATACAGCCCGCAATTGCGTCAGTCCTAGAGTAACTCTGTTGCCAATAGTATCTGCGAATGGGCCATTCTGTTTAGATGTATTGCTGTGGTATGCACTCAGACCCAGCCTGAATCTGCAACTCAAGCTCTTTGGTGTCTCTCTTCCAGTACAGTTAAAGTTGCTTTCTAATGAAAAAGTGAAACCCCGTAAGAAGTTAAATGAAGTTCAAGAGGCCGCTGCACTTTTAATTCAGTTTAAGATGCCAACTGCTGCACTTGTAGGCTTGTAGCTCAGACAGGAGAGAACAATACTGGCTTGCCAAAAGCCCAGATTACAAAATATTAATTTATTTCCTTTCTTAAGGTGATTTTTGGCATACTAGATATAAATTTAAAACAGGAATAGTGACTGATTACCACTAACATGAGCAAGGTGAAGGTTAAGAGCTCTATCGTTATGTGTTCTATGCTCGGAAGGTTTTCAAAAAAGAGATATTTATAAATATTACAATTCTTTACTGGCAGGCTTCAGACAGATTAGCACTTTACACTTTCACTGCGATCAAAGGCACCTGCTCTATTCACAAACCTGATACATCTGTTATGATAGAAATTATCAGCACCAACCCTAGTGTGTTTGAGTGGAAGAATCCACAACCTGGAACAGCAACCACCCCTACCCTCTTCCATCAGCTTTTTGACACAATCAACATGAAATTGCAATCGCACTCTTACCTTTTGACAATGACATATATCGGATTTCAGACAGCTTATTAGCAATAAATATAGTGACAAAAAGCAGCGTTCGTCAGACAGAAGGCACTCCTCAGGAATCTTGGCAATTATAAAGAATGAACCCTGAGCCTTAAACTGAATGTGCAAACCAATTTCAGCCGGAATTTTAGCTAGGAAATCTCTTCTTACTTCATAGTCCTGAACATCAATGGGAATAAGAGTCGGTTATGGCGAATCCTCATGCATAGCCTCAGAGTATACTACTTGTCTTAGTGATTCAAAATATTGTGGCTGACTTTCAAGATCGGTAAACACAGCCTCCTGGAAAGAGTGTCAACAAGGTGCTGGAGCCAAATCTGTGATTCTGACGTGTATGTTCTGCGATGGCAGCATGGGCAATTGCCCATCCAATCTTCCTGCCTGTCCATCAAAATACCAATTCCAAACTTTGAGGCAGCTAAAGAGTATGAGAAATTACGTCCATTTTCTATCAAAGTTATTTGATGACAGGATATCTGGAAAAAGAAAAGGATATTTACAAAATGATTTAAAAGATTTTAGGAGTTCTTGGTGGAAGCTTTGTTCCACAATTGATGTTTGCATCACTACGAGACAGTGATACTGCATCTCAGGACTAGGAGATCACCTGTACACTGAATGTTTTTGAGAAGTAATTATTGTCCATTCCTGCATTCCTTGAAGAGAGGCAAGGGATATATGTTTTGTCTTGTCATATGTGAAAGTGTTTATACCCCAGAAAACATTTGGTATTTTATACTCATTCAGCCCCCGGATATCGAACTCCTCTGTGTAAAAGCACTTCTGGGGACCATGATTGGACTGAAAAAGGAATCTCAAGACAATAAAATAATGGAACAAACTAAGATCAACTAAGGGGGGAAGGGGGAGCAACAGCTTGACGGATGCATCTTAGGAAGCAACGCTGATTGCTTTTTATCCCAACACAATGAGTTTAATAAGCTCACTAGGCAATTGCACCATGTTGATGAAATTTTATGCTGAGAAATATTATTCGTTCATGCATGTATGCAAGAGACTTGAAAAGAATCGATTGTCACTGCTCCCATGTTTCTTCAGCTGCTCATGAGTCACACCATTGGAAATGCAGGGAACAGAGTAAGAAAATCGCTTTAAAGGAAGATCATCCTATGTAATCATCTCTTGAGGCAAACAAGAGTAATTTATCATAGTCACTATCATGTTACATTACTGACATTTGCTACAATGGTATGTGAAAAAAAATTTGAAGCTGACATCGACCACTTAGACTAGATGAATAGTGCTGGTGAAGAATGAGTTTATATCTGCTCCCCCTAAATATATTCCACAAGTTAATGCTTTAGAGGAAAAGCATCGACCTCTTGTTTTTTCCTTCCCTCTGGGGAGTACATTGGCTGATAATCGAGGCACCGTGCAAACAAGCAGGATGACAGTCGTCCTTCTATATTTAGCTTAGCATGTGATTTGGAGATTGGAGAAAGAACATAGAAGTTGCGCAAAGAACTCGCCGAGTCACCTTTGATTGGTGTATTGCAATTGTGATGCCCAATTTATGAATTTGACCCAGAAAGGGGCAAAAGCAAACAATGCAGAAACCGAGTACAGTGTGATTAGCAAACTTATATCGATAGTAGTATCAATTGAGCATTGTCAGAAAATGCTGTCTATGCTCCTCATAAAATTCGAGCTTTTTCAGCATTTACCCAAATCTTTCTTCTTTCTTATATGAGTTTGATTTGGATCGGAAGATTCTCAGCTGGTAGAAAGATGTGAATAATGATGCACTTATTCTTGCAAGTTTGGAACGAAATTCTAGAAGTTACTCGCAATTTAACTAGACACCTGCGGATGTGACCCTGTTAATGTTCTCTTGGGTTGTAAATTGATACTTTGTGAATTCACCAGAAAAATTGACAATTTGCACAGCTTTATTTCCACAACTTTTTACATAATAGCAAAATCATTGTCAAGGAGAGTCATCTGTTATAGGAAATTCATATGTATGTTCTAGTAAATAACGACAATACAAAATGTGACTGATGAAGCCTGACATGGATGTTGCAGAGATCCGTCCAGGTAAACCATATTCATCTACCTTCTCCGACTATCTCATCAAGCATGGGTGAGAAACCAATTACCGGTGAAAGATTTGCACCGTCTACAGTGCTTGCAGTGGACACTGGGTTGTAAGGGCTTTTGTCTGTGCTCATGTCTGTATTCTCAGTCACGAAGCTAGTGGTATCATTAAATCTCCAATCAGTCAAGTAGCCTGGCCTCGTGGACACGGTCGGCACTTCAATATCTCCGGAGAGCATTGCCACCACACGGGACATTGGTGGTCTAAGCGCTGGCGATGTTTGAGTGCACAAGAGCCCTATTGCAACCATGCGTTTTGCCTCTTTTTCATTGAACTCTGATAATCTAGAATCAACCAGCTCAACAACACGGTTGGTTTCGTGCAAGGTCCAAGCCTGAGAAGCAGAGGAAAAGTGGCAAAGATGTATTCAGGCAACCTCATAGACAGAATTAAATGGGAAGAATAGAAGGAAGAAAGAAATTGACGTTTCCTTCCTAAATGGCCATTAAACAAATGAACAATTGGGACAATGTTCAAGCGTGTACCCATTCAAGAAGATATATTTTTTCTTCTTCCAAGCTAGGGTCTGAATTTGGCCTTCCACTGACAACCTCTAGAGCCACTACACCAAACGCAAATACATCTGCCTTCTCTGTAAGGTGGCCACGCATTGCATACTCGGGAGCAAGATATCCACTGCAACAGCAATGGGAAAGCAGAATTAGAGTTTCGGCAACTGTATGCGTCAGTGAACTAATAAATATGGCTCTGTGTGCTTGTGACAGAAGAACATGGAGCTTACATGGTTCCCGCCACACGGGTGCTTATATGTGTCTTATTATCATCATAAAGTTTAGCCAAACCAAAGTCTGATATTTTAGGTGTGAGATCAGAGTCCAGCAGAATATTACTGGCCTTCACATCCCTATGCACGATTCTCAGCCTTGACTCCTCATGAAGATAAGCTAGGCCCCTTGCAATACCCAGACAGATATCATAGCGTGTTGCCCAATCGAGATTCAAGATTCCTTGTCCTGTACCGTTGAGGCAATATAAGTCCAATCATCACTGCTGATCAGATATATGGCAATTTGAGAAAAGTTTTTACATGGCATTGTTCTTAACTTTAGTTTGCTGATTTCGTCCTGCCGGCTTGTTTTGCAACTTTTACATGGTTCGTGCATTAAATATGTATTTACATGACAAAAGACGTTATTGATGTGAAGATTCTATCACCTACCGAACATGGCCTGGTCAAGACTCTTGTTCTCCAGATACTCATAAACAAGAAGCCGATTATCTGCATCAATGCAGCATCCATACAATTTAACAAGGTTGCGGTGTTGCACTGCAGATATAGTTGCAATCTCTGCCACAAATTGATTCTTTCCCTGGTGGGATGATACAGATAGTTGCTTAACAGCAATCACTCTCCCATCATTGAGAGTTCCCTGTTGTCATTGATATGGTCAGTAATTCAATATAAAAAATCCTCTGCCATTTTAAGACCAATAATGTGATTAGCATGACAATGTACACTACAGTAACTAGACTATCAGAGAGCTCCACTTAAAGTCGGACTATCAAGCATGCTAAAGAACCCATCTTCTAGAACTACAGTGTATTAATATATAGATGACAAATGAAGGACAGGTCAACCTATATCATGTTATTCAGACTGGACCCCAGCAAATATAACCAAGAATTGTCCATTCATTAGTTACTTAAAACCGCACATTACAACATTTAGTTATATTATCCAAGGATGGGTTGATGCTTTTCATTGGATTACTTTCTTTCCTAGATTTAGGATCTATTACAGTCATCCTCCAAAGCCAAGGGAGATTGCCTAAAAAAGGAAGATGGCACAAGTAAGGAGGGTTTTTTTTTTCTTTTTTTTTCGGGGCTGAGAAAATACTGGAAAGTTAGGTCCATCAGCACACGGAAAAAATAAACCTTTCTCTTTTTGTTCCAAGGCACGGAAACCATAATTTCGGTACCCTTCAGTAATGAGTTTGTCCCCTTTTCCGTTCTTTCTCAAAGAAAAACTTCCAGAAAGATAAATAATCAATTTAGTTCTTATGACAAGGTAAGATCAGATCAGCTATAGTTGAGGAGGCTATAGAGATAAGATCAGCATTTGCAAACAGCCAAGCATTTTACTTCTGCCATAACATTCAATTGTGACATCACTGCATCTACATTTACTTTTTTGTGTTATCCAATGAATTACAACGAACCTTAAAAACAGGGCCAAATCCTCCCTCCCCAAGCTTGTTATTGGGATTGAAGTCATCTGTGGCAGCCTTTAGTTCTGCATAGCCGAAAGTGTAAGGTCTAGTATCTATGCCAAGGAACTCTGTAAGACACAATCATATAGATAAGTTTCGGAAACATGTTAGCCGCTTAAATTAGTCAGCCAGCAAAATGAAAATGCATTCATGAAATTTAACTTCAACTAGAAAACATGGAAATTCCACATCCTACCACCAAGGGGCATTGAACTCAAAAGCTTTTAAGAACAGTGGCATTGCAATATAGAGATTTCTTGTTCTTTTTACCTTCACAGAAACCATGTTCGTCTTCTAATGCAAAAACATAATCAGCATACAAGATTACAGATAGGAAAGATATCATGGGGAATCTATCGTAAATATCTAATTGGAGTTCACCTTGGTCTTCAATCATGCGAGCCATTTTCCTTCTCCGAACAAGATAGAAGACCAGGAGAACAGCCACCAAGCCAACCACACCAACTCCCGTAGCAACTCCAACAATCAAGCCAGTATGATCCTTTTTGCTGGTTGGGGGATTGTTACTGACAGTGGGTATGAAGTCTGCACAAATTCTGCCAATTAAATAAACTTATAAAGATAGGGCTAGGAATAGGAGAAAGTTTTAATCATGGTACCTGGGACAGCACTAATGGCTGAAACCAAAGGTCCATATGTGGCTTGATTTGGTACACAGCAAGTCCCTTTTCCAGCCCAAAAAAGTGTATTTCCAGATAGTTAGCTGTTACCTGAGCCTGATACACTTTTCGAACAGCTGTAAGAGAGGCACCACCTGCCTCTTTTTGTATGTCGAAATCCTTCACAACAAGGTTTCCCTGAAATAAGCATAAGAGGCATTGGTAGCTGATTGTGAACTTTCCAGGTTAAAATAATTTAAAAAAAAAAAAAGCCTGTCAAATTACAGCCCTACCTGTATGTATACATCAAAAAGACGCCTTCCAAGTTTTTGCCATCCAGTATTCAGGATTTGTATTTCAGCAAACTGGAGACTGACATTGTAGTTTTCATTCTCCAGCCCTAAACCATAGTATCGTAGAGATGAAGCAGAGAGCCGTGCAGTCTGGAACAGCTCTGAGTCTAAAGTGTTTGTGAACTGGGAAAGAGTGGAAGCTTTATAAACGGGATTGTTGTTTCCCGTGAAATAACCAACATTGCTCACTGCCCACCTCTCTGTGTTGGTCACATAGTAGGTAGCAGGACCAAGAGTGTTATTATCCATCTCAAACACAATATTACTGGATGAAGTAATCTGAGGGCCACCGCATTTAACTGCAAAATTGTAGTCTGCATGACAAGCATAAAAGAGCAGATCATGATGTGTTTATGAGAGGTACTTCCATCTACATAATGGACAGAATTATCTGCCACAGCACATGCAGTTTGTACATTCTATACTTCCAGTCCGATTCAACTTAGAAATCTGAACGGCACATGCTTATCTTCAAAACTTGCTTCCAACACTCTGTCAAATAGCATCTTATCATGCTGTTGTAAATGTGATAATAAATTAGTTCTTTCGCAATTTAGTGAAGAGACCTGCAAAGTCCTGATGGAAATGAATTAAGGTCCTTTCTAGGGAAAAAAAAAAAATAACAGATAAAGGGGAACCCATAGAGGCAAATATTGTACCCCAAACCAGAGACTGAATTATTTAGGCCCTTCACAGATGGAGAGAGTAAATTCTAAATAGCATGTTGGCTTTTCCCTGATAAAATGATAATGGATTCATTACTTAGCCACACTGACCAGTGGATCAATATATCTTGATAGTAAAGAATCAACAGAAAAAGAAAGAATCAGAATCAGTCCATATACTTCTTGAAACAAACAGAAAAGAAACGAACGATGAAACATAAATCATGGATCAAGTGGGACATCATAACTACTTAGCTGTCCCCATTCCTAAAGAAAAACCCAGCATACCAACTTGAACCTCAATTTTTCCTTCTCTGTGCCACTGAACTTCCCTTCTCTGTGCCACTGAACTTCCCCTAATCTAATTTACTGGAAGAAACTAGTTTGAACGTTTCATGTTCTACTACATTAGAGTTACCATTCGCTTCATGTATCGGGATGCAAGCAAGCAAAATACTTAAGTAACTGTCTGTATGATATCCTGTCCTCCTCTTGTTTGAAGCATTCAATAATGAAAAGCATATAAAGGGGAAAAGATTACATGCACTTACAAATTCCGGTCCCACTATTGCAAGGAAAATTCCGTTGAAGACAGTTTAATCCCGAAGGAAGCATGCTAAGACAAAAGTAGAAAAGTTTACTCAGTCAACCAGTATGGCAGTTATGTACTTATAGGTTAATCAAAAGCAGATACTTCTATAGCAAGTCAGTGGTTATAGGATTCTTCGAGTCATATAGATGCATCTTTTTTCTTTTCTTTTCTTTTTTTTGGGGGGAAATTAAACTCAAAGGATCATCTTTTAGTCAACACGAACTTTCACATCCTATCCCATCCAATTATCAATTGTTATTTCTCCACTTAATGAGGGATGTACTACTTCACATTTTGGAAATGCATTTCCATTTGACGTGACATTTTATGACTTCCACCGAAGATTCAAAGTCCTTCATGGATGATGCAATTGCTAATTTAAAGCTAAAAGTTTTTCAATCATTGACACAGTGATAGCATCTCCAAGTCATAGTTCGAACTGTATTCCTCTCCAAGTCATACTGACTCTCGCAGAACTGCTGATTACCCAGGGCATGAATTATGAGAATTAAAGATGCCGAAACTGTTTCTTCAGTGTTTATACAAATTACAGACTTCCACAATGGAATATGAACGGGAACAATCATATGAAATCGCTAGATATGACAGTTCTGTTGATGACAGTCATTTAAGTGATTTATATTTGTTCCTTGCAGTAGATTTAGCCACCAAATAAGAAAGTGAGTTAAGCACAAATTTAGCATGCATCTATGAAATTTGTATGACAATAGACAAATTTCATATCTAAACATTTAGATTGCCCAGCCGGGAGGGATCGGTGATTCTCCGTATAAGGACACATCAGCTAACAGTTCTCTATTGAATTATTACTGCCTATGATCACTCAAGCATTATAAGCAAAAAGTCACCAGGGCAATTACCTACTGTTAGAGTTGTCCAATGTGAAGTTGTTGCCAACCAAATTACTGCCAAATGCATCAGGAGAAAAAATGTGATCGTCAGTCTCCCCATAAGATTGGAACACCTATAGCTCACCCTTTAGCTACAAAATGACTTTAAGTACAATATAGCATCCCTCAAGGGTGATGAAATGATTAATAAAGGACAAAAGAAGATTTATCACAATAAGATATACAACTAAAAAGTATCAATTATCGTTCTTTAAATAACAGAAATCACATACAGTTGTAAGTCATTGCTGACCCAAGAAGGAAAGATTCCCGTCAAGTTATTGTAGGACACATCTCTGTAAAAATGACACAGTGAAGATGTTATTTACGGTAGAAGTCTTTGAGTATCAAATAGCATCTGGCGATATGTCAAACAACAAAATGTTGACTATGTTCTCCATGTTCCCAGGCACCAACTAGAAGATGACTGTGCCAGAACTATTTATAGTACCGAGTTGGCTGTGAAGGTGAAAAGGAGAAGAATATATTATACTCATTCTGATCTTTCAACCAAAGACAGAAAATTGAATACTTTGACTACCCGTTCTCATTGCACTCAAACTCCACAAATGCATCTAAAAACTTGTACATAAACCCATGTTCTTTTTGATTGATCAGTGACAGTTTTGAGCATCATTTCGGTTATCAGGCAAAGGAGATCTTTCAGGTGTTCTTACATGTTGAGAAGGGATGTACTTTTCTGTTCAGGAAGTGTGCCATTCAAACTATTATTTCCAAGAAACCTGAGAAATGCAGCAAAGAGATTATTAAAGCATTAACAAAGAGAACATATTGAAAGGAACATACATGATTATCCAGAAGGGGTACATTACAAGTAAGTGAGTGAGCTCAAATTGAAAAGGGAGTTTGGAATCTGTCCAGTTAACTTGTTGAAGCTTAAGTCCCTGGTCCAATATAGATGCAACAAAGTCACTATACGTATAATCGAGTAAATAACTTATACATTTATGAATAAAACGTAATGCCTTTGGGAAAATCGAGCTGATTACATGTAAAAAAAATCTAAATACCCAATGAATATGATATTTGTCAAATGAAGTCTACAGAATAATCATGGAGGCAAATGCTCCTTTACAGTATTGTAATATCAATTAGGGCTCAAGATGGTCTTTAACCAAAGTATGACCAACCAGAGAATATCAAGAAGTACTATTCATTTAGTAACTACTCTTGTATACCATTAGTGAAGGGTCACAAAATCATCCCGCCAAATGTTGCTTCTAAGTCACTGAATATGTATAGCATGCAAATGGCAACAACCCATATCCAGGTTGAAGACAATTAATTACAGACACATTAATAAATGCTTCAGCATATTTTCAGTCGATCCCTAACCAAGAACAACTTACAGCTGAGATAAACTCTGGTATCCTGCAAAATCTGATGGGAGAGAATCTGAGATGTGGTTATTCCTCAGTATCCTGAAAACAATTGGGTAAGCCCATTTGGCATAAGAGAAAAAGAAAGGAAAAGAAAGTCTGTCTTACAGAATAGACAGATTTGTCATATTCCTGATGAATTCCAGTGAAGAGCTCCCATTAACTACATCACTTATTCTCCTGCATTATGAAGTCAACTCTTTGTCAGTTTGTTTGAGGCTGTGGTGAGTTTGGTTTTACAACCATAGAGACAGAAATTACATGACTCCACTCACAAGTCTTTTAGAGTGGTTAAATTAGAAAATGTTGAAGGAATTGGACCTTCGAAAGAATTTCCTTGGAGAATCCTATAAAAAAAAATTAAGGAAAAATTGGAAAAAATTATTAGACACTATTTAATGATAACATAATATAGAGTTAATGCTATATAATTTGTCGAATTTCAATTTCCAGGGCCTACAAACTGTTGTGAGATGTAGACAGTCATAGTCTGAAAAACAAACGTATACATTGCCTTACAGCTGTGTAAGCTGCGACCAATTTCCTATGAATTCTGGTATATTGCCAGTGAAGTTGTTATCCGATGCCCACCTGCAACCGGAAAAGGCATTTCTCCTGAGAAATCATATCACAGAACTTCTTCCATTAATGGGTTTTTCTAGTATCAAAGGAGGAATGAAGCTCTTACACTGTTTGAAGATTTTTAAGCTTGGAAAATGTTGACGGAATCTCACCACTAACTCCGGAACTATCCATGTAACTGCACAATAAGTGACTTCCATCAGCCAAGGGAATTTTATTAATTTTGCGCAACTCAAATAACTCAATAGTTGTCCTTTTGAATGGTTGAAAGCAGAAGTGATGTCAAGAGGAGAGGGTGACACAGTGTCACGGAACATTTGCACAACATACACGAGACTTGAGAACTTTTACACCCACAAAGTACACAGCCAAACATTGCAGGAGTCTCTAGTAGTTGAAATGTCAACAAGAGGATGACAGCGAAAGTGAAATATGAGGTATAAGGGTTAGGCAATGTGATGATGGCCAGAATGATAGTAACGACAGCATGCTACTACATGTCAGAAAGGTTAAAAGAAACTAATCAATTTGAAAGGATGCATGAAAACAGTTACTTAGTCGGTTTGCCACCTATTTTGACAAAACTGGCCTCTGCCTAACTCCAATAACTGCAAATACTTTAAAAGGAAAAATTTATGTTTAAGAATGTTAAGCAGGTAGGACTTACAGTTGCTGCAATTTGGACAGATTTCCAAGCTCAGGTGGCAGAGAGCCATTGAAGTTATTGGTGCTAAAGGACCTACAACATTAAACTAGTCATCAGATCCACTCTTTCTATTGTATCTTTTTGCAAGCCAATTTTAATTGAAAATTAGTCTGAATCCAGTGGATCTAATGAGTTGAATCGTTCTGCTTGACATTGCAAATCCTGTACTGGAACAGTTACTTACAATGACAGTAGCTCTGTAAGTAACCCGAGTTGCAGTGGAAGCTCCCCTGATAATGCATTGATACCCAGACTCCTGAAGCGAATCAGCAGAGTAAGCATCAGGAAGGAAAGAAAAATGCCTAAAAAAGGAGCAGAGAATTTGCGTAAATTTTGAGACTAGAATTGAGTTGTGCTCACAGATACTGCATGCGAGTTAGGTTACCAATGGATGGAGATAAGGAACCAGTCAAGAGATTTTGGGCCAAGTTCCTGTAAAAATAGTACATAATACTATCAAAACAACGGAAAACTCTGCAAGATTTTAAACCTTGGTGTGTTAAAATCAATATGGGCTTCAGCAAATGAGAGCATGCGAGTGCTGCGTGGACAGGCTTGAACTGAACACAGCTAAATTATAAGGCATAAAAACATGGCACACCGTAAAAAACTACTGTAAAAGAGAGAAAAGGGGAGCAAGAACAACACATACAGATCGAAGAGGTAAGTCAAGTTCCACAACTCATCAGGGATAGGACCAGCAACGCTCATTGCGTAAACCTTGCTGCAACCAAAGAAAAACCAGCCGGATATGAGATCACACACACACACATGGTGGGCATGATACTCTTGATACGTACAGCTGGGTAATGTGGCAAGTGGTGGAATTGTTGAAGGAGCAGTCGCATTTGATGAAAGGGTTGTAAGTCTCAAAGGAGGTCGAGTCGATGGCGGCTCCGCTGCATGGCTCTCCGCTTATGTTCCATGTCGTCGTCTGTGGAGCGAGTCCCCATTTTGACCATATCGAGTTCAGAAGCGCCACTGCATTCACATCACCATCATCGACTCACCCTTGTTTAGCTTCATGCCCCAACTAAAGGCATTGGTGCTCGATTCTTATGATACGTAAGTGGAGAGTGATTTACGCGACTGAGCGCAAGTAATGCTACAGGTATTCACATGCTGTCCATCCAGTTGAATAGAGGACAGCCGCGCATGCGGAGTACTGTTTTTACGCTTCTGGGACAATATGGTTTCGAGGAAATCAATTTTGCTTTCTTGATGGTCAATATTTTAAATAGAAAGATTATTTTGCAAGTCATCAAATAAAAGTGAGTTCCATATGGAGTGAATCGACATAATAAGGTGAAAGAGGAACCACCCAGGTCCTTGCAGTCCGACAGGATAATGTTGTCTAGATTATAAGACAAGGTAATTATAAGTTGGCTAAAGGTTATGAAAAAAGATCATCAGGATGTTTTAAAGGATGTTTTAAAGAGAAATCTGTGTCGGTGTATGAAAGAAGATATCGAGAGCTGAGAGTCATTTTTGGAATATAAGACGAGAGGTTGATGGTGGGGGTGGGCCACTGAGAGGACAGCTCCTAAAGGAAAGGTGCTTGAACTGTTTATATAGCCTCGATTTTAAGGAGGAGATGATTTTCATTATTAGGAATCGATGTTGATGATCATCGGCGCTCTTAAGAATGACAACCCCAAAATGAAACACGCGAATAGAGAAAGAGCCGGGTTTGTTTGTACCTTCAGAAGGGTCAGTCTTAGCTTGCGTCTGGTTCTGAGCATGAGCGACATCTGCAAGTAGTATGCACGCTGCTACATGCAAGGCAAAGATCACCCTCGAATTTGCCATAGTTCAACCAGAGAGAGAGAGAGAGAGCTTCAGAGCTTGAGAGCCACCATGTCAAGTCTTACCGACCGCGCTCCCAGAAAAGCCATGGACAGCGGCGTGTGGGATGTCATACGTTTTGGTGACTATTTTTCTATTTTATATGCTGATGAAGAGCCATTTTAGAACATACGTATCTATTATCTGTAGGGAAAGACGTATCTGACTTTCATCTATGCCCGAGACAAGATCTGAAAGGGCCCCTCCTCTTTTCCTTACTTTCAACAAATTTTCGAGCTATACAATTTTTAAATCAGCCTTTGAGAATTCTCGTTGATGACTGTGGATGAGAAATTGGCTTGGCTATACCCGGGTCAAATGTTTCTTGCTCGTTTTACACTTTGAGACACCAAATCGAAAACGTTTTCTCCATGCACGAGGTTGTGGAATTATATGGCACACCCTCATTATATGATACTGATAACAATTGAGGACATGTGATATACTCAAACCGGACGTAAGAGTCACCATTACTTCGTTTACTGTTGAATGAATCTTGTAATCTGACTTGTTCTCTATTCCAAAATGAAATGAAATTTTCTTTTTAGTTATGTATACAAATGAGATCTTAGTTCATATTTGTCTCCGCTGGATATTAAAAAGAAAAAACTTGATTCATGATTGGAATAGCGTATGAAAGAGAAGATATCACCTTGCTTAGTTACATCAGAATTTATGAATATGGAATTTTACATGTACTTAAAATTGACTTTCTCGAAAGCATATGGTTACATGTTTATCTAAATTTCATATGATAAGTTCCCATTTCCACTTGCCAGGTTGCACCTTTCCCTGTAATTTGCGGATGCGTATGACCAATATGAACTCGGTAGCAAGTGGAATATAAAAATAGCAATACCTACCTCAACGCATTTACTCTTAAAAAAAAATGATTTTGTTTGGATAGCGGATTTTATTTAATAATTGTAGTTTGCAAAGTAGCCTAGCGTCGGTCATTCTCTCGCACCAACTTGATGGCGCAGCCTTCTCTCTAAATATTCAATCTCGATATACGACGTGCTTTGATTTTCATTTGTTATGATATGCGATCCTTTCGAAGCCTAATGGCTGCTTGCAGATCAAGAATCAAAAGAATCCTCTCTCTGTTCTTCATGGGTAATCTGATTGTCTATTTCTCTTTAACTTGATCAGGTGAGGATAAAATGGTCACAACAAAATGAGAAACACGGCAGCTTTTCACCAATATTATGTTTTGGGATCGAGATTCAAGATTCAAGAAGCCAGCCAATTTGATCCCAAACTCAACATGGATGGGTTGATTGATTCGTCATCTATTCAGCCCGCGTTAGACTTTTTGAGCAAGCTGCGAAACCAAATTCACTCATGATCAAAAACAAGCATGACTTAGTCATTAATATAGGTTTTGATCCACAGTTTGCGGTAATAAGTTCATTGGTTATTGGTTATTTTGTTATGCGAGGAGGACGACGTCCTTTCTCAGTGTTTGGTGAAACGCAAATGTGTAGCTCCGGAGCTGAGCTACGCCATGACTCAACAATGAGCACTGCCTAATATAAAGAATTCAGCAGCCCACATGTAATAATTTTTCCTTAAAAAAATAAACAAATGGAATAGTACGGGGTCGTGGGTGGCGGCGTTTGCTTTAGGTTCCAATTATTTTTAAAGCTCACATCTTTCGGTTTTCGGTGCAGCTATGCGTGACGACATTGGGAGCTTTAAGATAATGTGAATGTCGATGCGAGAAATCAACGCTTAATTGCTCCGATGTGGACAGAGACTCAACCATAACAGTCCAGCTGTTAACTTGTTCACGACATCAAACCCAGTTAATTATATGTAACTGCAGTTTTGTCTCTGAACCATGACCAAATCAAACTCAACAATTTGCTAATTATGACCTAAATATGTTGAAAGAGTATCTATCCGTTTAGAAAGAATGATTGAGACGGTGATTGATTAAACTGGCCAAGTTTTTTAGCTTCCTCTGTTGGTGACGGGAATAATTTTGCAGGTTTAAAGAAATAGTACAGAACATCTAGCATGGCCAAACACAAATAAAACCAACCAGCAAATCAGTCCTGGAGTAAATCTGTTGCTGTATATGGCCATACTGTTTAAACGTATTGCTGTTGTACGCACTCAGACCCAGCCTGAAATGTGCAATTCAAGCTCTTTGGTTTCTTTTTTCCAGTACAGTTAAGTTTCCAATGAAAAAGTGAAACCCCATGAGAGGTTAAGTTCAGTTCAAAAGGCCAACTGCTGCACTTTTAATTCAGTTTAAGATGCCAACTGCTGCACCTGTAGGCTTGCAGCTGAGACAGGAGAGAACAATACTGGCTTGACAAAAACCCATATTACAAAATATCAATTTATTTCCATTTTCAAGGCGATTTTTGGCATACTAGATAAAAATTTAAAACAGGCACAATGACTGATTCCTAATTACATGAGCAGGCTGAAGGTTCTGAGCTCTATTGTTTATGTGTTCTATGCTTGGAAGATTTTCAGAAAAATGAAATTCCGACTGGAAAAATATAGCTCATAAATTTTACAATTCTCAACTGGCAGGCTTCAGACATATTAGCACTGTACACCTTCACTGCGATCAAAGGCACCTGCTCTATTAACGAACTCTCGCAGATTTTGTGCAGCAGCAGCTAATGTATCATCACTTTTACAGAAAGCAAACCTGATATATCTGTTATGATAGAAATTACAAGCACCAACCTCCGCTTGTTTGTTTGAGTGGAAGAATCCACAACCTGGTACACCAACCACCCCTGCCTCTTCTATCAGCTTTTTAACACAATCAACCTGAAATTGCAATTGCATTGTTACCATTTGACGATGACTAACATTGGATTTCAGACAGCTTTTTAGCAATAATATAGTGACAAAAAGCAGCATATGTCAGACAGAAGGCACTCCTCAGGAATCTCCGCAAATATAAAGAATGAACCCTGGGCCTTAAACCGAATGTGCAAACCAACTTCAGCCAGAATTCTAGCTAGGAAATCTCTTCGTAGCTCATAATCCTGAACACCAATGGGAATAAGAGTCAGTTATTGCTTAGTTCAAATCCTCAAACATGCTTTAAACTGATTAAGGTCTCAGAGTATACTAAAAGCAAGAGAGAAGCATTTCTATCTACTTGTCTCAGTGATTCAAAATATTGTGGCTGACTTTCAAGAGCGGTCAACACAGCCTCCTTGAAAGGTGCTGGAGCTGAATCTGTGATTCTGATATGTATGTTCTTTATGGCTGATGCGATGGCAGGGGAGGCAATTGCCCATCCAATCCTCCAGCCTGTCCATCAAAATACCAATTTCAAACTTTAAAACAACTAAAGAGTTTGAGAAAGTACATCCACCTTCTACCAGAGGAAGTCATTCGAATAGAAGATATCTGGTCAATGAAAAGGATATTTATAAAATGATTTAAAAAAATTAGGAGTTCTTAGTGGAAGCTTTGTCCCTTGATGGGATAAGTGTTTTGAAAGTCCTAAAACTCGTCACAAAATTACAATTTAGTCCTAACACTTTCAAAAAATGTAATAAAGTCCTAAAACTTGTCATGAAAGTGCAATCGAGTCTAAAACTTTCAAAAAGTGCAATCAAGTCTCAAAATTTGTCACGAAAGTACAATCGAGTTTTAAAACTTTAAAAAGTGCTATCAACAGAAGGACTTGATTTGACCAATTTGACAAGTTATAGAATTTGATTGAACTGGACATTTTCATGATAAGTTTTAGGACTTGATTGTACTTTTTGAAAGTTCTAGGACTAAATTGTATTTTGTTGACAAGTTTTAGGACTTCTAATACATTTTCCCTTCCCACGATTGATGTTTGCATAACAAGAAGGACAATGTTACTGCATCTCAGATTTGGGAGATCACCTGTAACACTGAATGTTTTCGATAGTGAAGAAGTAATTATTGTCCTCTCCTGCATTCCTTGAAGAGAGGCAAGGGATATATGTTTTGTCTTGTCATATGTTATGTGTTCATACACCTGAAAACATGTGGCATTTTATACTCATTCAGCCTTTGGATAGCAAACTACTCCGTGTAAAAGCACTTATGGGGACCATGATTCAAATGAAAAGGAATGTCAAGATGACAATAAAAAGTGTAATAAATTAAAATCAACTAAGGGGGGGAGGGGGAGCAACAGCCTAATGGATGCATCCTATGAAGCAACATTGATTGCATCTCATCTCAACGAAATGAGTTTGATAAGCTCACTCAGCAATTGCACTACGTTGATGAAATCTTATGCTTAGAAATATCTTATACGTTCAAGCATGTATACACGAGACTTGAAAAGGATCAATTGTCACTGCTCCCATGTTTCTTCAGCCACTCACAAGTCACTCCAATGGAAATGCTGGCAAAAGACTAAGACAATCACTTTAAAGGAAGATCCTACGTTATCATCTCTCAAGGCAAACAAGAGTAATTTACTGTAGTTGCTACCATGTTACATTGCTATCATTTCCTACAATGGTATGTGAAAGAAAATGTCTGAAACTATGAATCTTCATTGAGAACAAAATTGACCACTTAAGAGTAAATGTGAAGGGTGATGTGAAACAAGAGTTTACATCTACTCCCTTAAATAAATTGCACAAGTTAATGCTTGTTGTATAGTAAAAGCATTCTCATACTTCGTCTGTGACAACCAGGTAATCATTTGTGCAGCAAGCTGTAGCAATTACTTCAAGCTCATCCTTGCTGAAGACTTTTCCAGTTGGATTATGGGGACTGTTCCGCCAATATCACACATATCGGTACATTTCCAACTCACAGTAGATGATATAATCCAAAGTAACATGATAGACAGTTTTCCATTTCTCTCAAATATGGAAAAAGAGTGACAAAAGAAGAGGGTGCATTATGTGCAATTGTAGAGCTAGCAAATAGAATATCAGTATTTTCTGTCAAAAAACTCAAGACAGGACACATGTGTCGCCTACATGAAGAATACACCAGAAAGACTATCGAATATGGTCAAATATCCATTCACCATTTCTGAATTCAAAGTCCAATGCTATACAGAATATCCAATCATTAACGTTGAGACTTCAGAATTGTAGGCACAGATGGAAAATATCGATTCAGTCTTTGTGCCAACCTGTTTAATACCACAGCTTTAGTTCTGCTGGTGAAGGACCTCAAGAATTTTTCATTGTCCAAAGTCCAATGAGGCGGATCAAGGGCCAAAAAAACCTGCCATGTATACCCACTTTCTTGAGATTACACAGAATTATTCAAACTGAAGCTTCGATCGAGCCCACAAGGAACAGATAATTCTAAAGACACTTACTGGCACTCCCCCAGCCATGGAGATGCAAGCATCGTTTGTCTCATAGGAAGGATCAAACAGTATAACTTCATCACCTGGGTCGATTACTGCCCAAGTAAAGACAGGACTAAGTGTGGTGGCCAATATAAAAGCGGATTAGTTTGCCACGGGACAGACCAAACAAGAATGAAAGAAAGAAAGAAAACGTACCAGAAAAGATGGCAGCAGCAAAAGCCTCGGTTTGACCGCAGCAAATGGCGATATCAGTGAGTGGGTCGACTTCAAGACCGTGCGTATCCTTCACTATCCTGGCCAGACGGTCGCAAATACCTTGCACGTGCCTGCCGACTCGCAGCCGCAATCCATCAAACAGGTGGTCGACATTATATGAAATGAAAATGACAACGAAAATGGACGGCTGCCGACGTCACCTGTACTGGTTGAAGTCGGAGTTGATGGCGGAGACGGCGGCGCTCTTGAGGAGGGGAGGCGCGGGGAAGTCGGGGGAAGCCCTCGGCGAGGTTGATGGCGTTGCAGAGCTGAGCGAGGTGAGACAGCTGCTGAATCGGCGACGGCGAGAATGTCTCCGCGACCGCCGATAGCTTCTCCTTCATGTTCACCTTCGCACTTCACCTTATCCCACGCGTCACGGTCACTCCCAGGCACGCACCAACGATTATCTTTTCCTGTTTATACCATTCACAGCCTTGAAATTATATGAATGTCTCGACCTTCGCTACATTTTTTTTTTTTTCCATATCTGGTTGTTGGCTTATAAATTATGGAGAATCCTCAAATGCAAATTTAAATCAAAATATATATGGTCGATATTCATATTTGTGACCTGCTAATCATAAAAATCGATCATAAGGCAGGAAATTTCCTCCAACTATAAATGGAGGAAAAAATGACCTTATTGAGTGAGGTGGAGCTTAGCCTGCCCATGACACTAGATTTTACATGATAATATTTAGGTAGGACGCCACAAAATAGGGCAGGTCAACCTTTCTCATATAAGCACGTACAGAACTGCTCAAACACATTTTCGACCTCTCAAGCCTAGATGGTCAAGTGGACCATTCGTTTTTCTTTTTTTTTCTTTTTTTCTTTTGGGTGGGGGGGAAGGTTGGTGGACCATTTGTAGAAAATAAAATTTTCATTAAACTGGTTGAAAGTTAAAAAGGGCCCAGAGATGGGTTTCAGTATATAATATTTTCCAAAGAGCCAGAGGGGGAGGAAATCCAATCATGAGGTAAGTCATTTTTCTGATGGGTTTTAGCCTCTCAATCCGCAGCCAAATTGGCTTTTCTAAGGAAAGTAAGATACTTGAACATTAGAAAGGGTGAGAAAAATTTCCTTGCACTTTTTAATAGGCACGTGAGCTTCCTAGGTGAGCTGTTGAGGGCTTGCAAGAGCGATGACCAAGACCAAACAATCAGTCTCTACCTTGACAAAATCGTTAAAAGAGAGAGAGTATGAATTTGGGCTTCGTCTTCTTCATTATGAGGAAAGAGAATGTAATTGAGGGATCCGACCAAGGCGAGGGCTTCAATGAAGAGAGCCGATGACGAAGCCACTGATTTCATGCCTCCGTTCAACAATCGCTGGCAAAATCATGGCATACCTGTCACACCCCAAAAGCTACAAAGAATGGGGATGACACGGCCGTCCTTCTTTACAAAGGACGCAACCTCAAACACAACCAACAAACTGATATTAACTTATATATATATAAATATCAGATAAACCTTCAAATTGGTTGCAACATCAGAGTTTCTATAATCCACCAAAAAGAGAAAAGAGATATACGTTTAAAACTCAGACGATCCAACCACTAGTAAGGATCATTTTGCACCACTTCCTTAAACCATACCAAAAACAAAATAGAACTCCCCAAAAGTTTCCCACGACGGCACACTCGCTCTATTTGCCGTTAGCTGAGGAACCTGAAAAGATCAAAGGTGGAATGGGATGAGCAACCACAGCTCAGTGAGTAGTACATATCTTCTAAGCAGATCAAACAACCACTATGCATGTATACAAAGCAATACCAAATTTCATAACACCAATTCAATATATAAAATACATATCGAATCATATAAAGTTATTTCTTATCATCAAAAATTTATACTAATATGAAAAACTCATTTGAATCGCCATCAAAAGTTAAGTATCAATGGTCGAATCCATTGAATAATCTCCATCAAAAACACATATCAATGGTCTATCCATTGATCAATCCTTTGCTCAATACTAACCATGGTCACGACACAACGCCTTGTGACAAGGCAACCAAGATTCTCCCCTTGGTAAGGTCTCCACCTACAAAGCCGGTGGCTAGGCCCAGAAGGATATCCTAAACCTGGTATGTATACCCAAAAACCCTTCACTGGGTTCACAGTCATATTAAGCATAAATAATCATTCTCCAATACCAGAAATTCAATCCAAAAAACAATATCTTAAACCAAACAAATAACATTTTGCAACATAGCTCATCATCCATTTCATACTCATTTCTCAAATCATCATAAATCTTTCCATAAATCAATCGCAAAACAATTTCATATATGTTTCTCCACAAACCTTGTATAACGTGCTTTTTAAAAATTCACAATCAACCAAAGAGTAGCAATTGCTCGATCTGGCTTTTTTGCAATAAAAATGCTCTTCTCAATTCAATATATATACTTCAAGACATGATTTTATAAAACTAAAGAAGATATAGTACCACTCACCTTGTCGTCTACAATCAAACGACAAACGATACTTGTATCATCAAACTCAAACTCAAAGCCCTATCAAATAACCGAAGAATAATGTTAAAATCTAATAAAATTCTATCTCGACTACAAAATGACTAAGTTACGCCTTAACTCTAACAAAAGGACTTCTACACGCTAACAAGTCGCATAACCAAAGCAATTGTTCAAGCCATTCGCAACATGAAGTTTAAGCTCAAAACTTGATCAAGCCTTAACTCTCTCTTCCGAACCCCGATCTGAACGTACTTATAGTCAATAGAGAGCCCTTGACACATATTACAAGAATCCCAAATTGGCCGCCCACAAATCAAGCCGAAAAATGACAAAAATACGGCCAAAAGCTACTGGACGCGTACTGTTCACTGCGCACGGGAAACTTTGAAATTTTGTTTCGGACAAACCATAAGCTCAAATCACGATCCGTAAAATCTCACGGCTCCACAACACCCTAAACTACCATTCCTACAAAAATACGTGGCTCAACGACTCCAAAATCGGACTTCACTGCTCGATTTTCCAAAAATTTCGAATTTGAGTTCCAAATTCAAAAATTACTTCAATTGGACGAACGAGGGGCTTGATCTCTTACCGGGTGCTGCGTTATGGAGTCGACTCGGCTTGGCGAGGCATCTGAGGCATGCACGTGCCAAAACTTCTTTCCTTTCTTCCCCTTTCTCTTCTTCTTCTTATTCTTCTTCTTCTTTTCTTTCTTTTCTTTTTGGTTGAGGAAACTCTCAGCTTCTATTTAGCCAAGCCCTCTCCCATCTCCTTTTTTTTTTTTTTTTTTTTTTTTTCTTGCGTTATTAACTTTTCGACTTCTTTTTCCGTTTCTTCTTTTGGGGCCTTTAAAACTTCTTTTTCTATTTCTTCTTTTGGGGCCCACTAGCCTAATGTTACAATACCTATGCAGTCGACCCTTTCATCGCTCTAGTTACGATAGCTCCATCAATATTTACCTTAAAAGCGCGAGCTTTAGGGGGTTTCCAGCTGCTTGAAGCATTCCAACTCTGCTTACTAAAAATTTCCATTTGTGAAAGTTGTTGAGGTTGATGATAGCTATATCCACGACATCATGGCTGCATTTTCAGCTTTCCTTACACCCCAAAGTACCGAAGCAACCATGGCTAGATATGGTAAGTTGTTTGTGTTCTTCGATAAATTACCAATCCTCTCCTCAATTTGAGATAATCCCTAATAAGGGATGGAGAGTGTGACGGCTCAGGCGGTGGTACGCAGGGAGGAGGGATGGTGATGCGTCCGCACCTCGGTCCCCGGATGTGCGCAAGGAGGGGCACGTCACTTGTCCCACATCGCCTAGAGAGTGAGGTCTAGGCTACCTTATAAGGCAATGGGCCCTCTAACTGTATATATGCATTTTCTTAGGGTAGTATCCTAAGAAATGGAGAGTGTGATGGCCCAAGCCGCGGAAGAGGGATGGCGGACTGCGCCTCGGTCCCCGGACGCACAGGGAGGGGGACGTTTACAGAGAATAAGAATAAAGAAAGCAAAGCTCAGTTGCTCTGTCGACGTGGTCCAGCTATCAACTTGTTTGCTGATTATGACCTAAACATTTTGAAAGAGCATCCATCCAATTAGAAACAGTGCAGTATGTCTAGCATGGCCAAACGCACATAAAACCAACACACAAATCAGAACTTATGCCCTCATGTATCTTCTGCTTGACCATCTGTTGTAATCTACCTACTAGAAACCAGGTTTAGGAGGTCTTAAACATTTCCTGCTATCTCCTGTAGGGCTAGTCTAATTGAAGCTAATTTGCATACGGAGAGTAAAATAGTAAGTTCTTGGCAGATAAAGAACAGTTATTAGGGAGTTTTCCAAGACCCATACTCCGCAGTTCATTAGAGAAAGTCCTTAAGCAAACAGTTGTTTGGGTTTTCCCACCATAATACAGCCCACAATTGCATCAGTCCTAGAGTAACTCTGTTGCCAATAATATCTGTGAACGGGCCATTCTGTTTAGATGTATTGCTGTGGTACGCACTCAGACCCAGCCTGAATCTGCAACTCAAGCTCTTTGGTGTCTCTCTTCCAGTACAGTTAAAGTTGCTTTCTGACGAAAAAGTGAAACCCCATAAGAAGTTAAATGAAGTTCAAGAGGCCGCTGCACTTTTAATTCAGTTTAAGATGCCAACTGCTGCACTTGTAGGCTTGTAGCTCAGACAGGAGAGAACGATACTGGCTTGCCAAAAGCCCAGATTACAAAATATTAATTTATTTCCTTTCTTAAGGTGATTTTTGGCATACTAGATGTAAATTAAAAACAGGAATAGTGACTGATTACCACTAACATGAGCAAGCTGAAGGTTAAGAGCTCTATTGTTATGTGTTCTATGCTTGGAAGGTTTTCAAAAAAGAGATATTCATAAATATTACAATTCTTAACTGGCAGGCTTCAGACAGATTAGCACTTTACACTTTCACTGCGATCAAAGGCACATGCTCTAAACACGAACCTGATACATCTGTTATGATAGAAATTATCAGCACCAACCCTAGTGTGTTTGAGTGGAAGGATCCACAACCTGGAACAGCAACCACCCCTACCCTCTTCCATCAGCTTTTTGACACAATCAACATGAAATTGCAATCGCACTCTTACCTTTTGACAATGACATACACCGGATTTCAGACAGCTTATTAGCAATAAATATAGTGACAAAAAGCAGCATTCGTCAGACAGAAGGCACTCCTCAGGAATCTTGGCAAATATAAAGAATGAACCCTGAGCCTTAAACTGAATGTGCAAACCAATTTCAGCCAGAATTTTAGCTAGGAAATCTCTTCTGACTTCATAGTCCTGAACATCAATGGGAATAAGAGTCGGTTATGGAGAATCCTCATGCACAGCCTCAGAGTATACCACTTGTCTTCGTGATTCAAAATATTGTGACTGACTTTCAAGATCGGTAAACACAGCCTCCTGGAAAGAGTGTCAACAAGGTGCTGGAGCCAAATCTGTGATTCTGACGTGTATGTTCTTTATGGCCGTTGCGATGGCAGCATGGGCAATTGCCCATCCAATCTTCCTGCCTGTCCATCAAAATACCAATTCCAAACTTTGAGGCAGCTAAAGAGTTTGAGAAATTACGTCCATTTTCTATCAAAGTTATTTGATGACAGGAT
This sequence comes from Eucalyptus virginea, assembly GCA_014182375.1. Taxonomy (NCBI): domain Eukaryota; kingdom Viridiplantae; phylum Streptophyta; class Magnoliopsida; order Myrtales; family Myrtaceae; genus Eucalyptus; species Eucalyptus virginea. The sequence goes on from CM024519.1 coordinate 55,671,260, forward strand.
ATCTGGAAAAAGAAAAGGATATTTACAAAATGATTTAAAAGATTTTAGGAGTTCTTGGTGAAAGCTTTGTTCCACAATTGATGTTTGCATCACTACGAGACAGTGATACTGCATCTCAGAACTAGGAGATCACCTTTACCCTGAATGCTTTTGAGAAGTAATTATTGTCCATTCCTGCATTCCCTGAAGAGAGGCAAGGGATATATGTTTTGTCTTGTCATATGTGAAAGTGTTTATGCCCCATAAAACATTTGGTATTTTATACTCATTCAGTCCCCGGATATCGAACTCCTCTGCGTAAAAGCACTTCTGGGGACCATGATTCGACTAAAAAGGAATCTCAAGACAATAAAAAAATCGAACAAACTAAAATCAACTAAGGGGGGGAAGGGGGAGCGACAGCTTGACGGATGCATTTTAGGAAGCAACGCTGATTGCTTTTTATCTCAATGCAATGAGTTTAATAAGCTCACTAGGCAATTGAACCATGTTGATGAAATTTTATGCTGAGAAATATTATTCGTTCATGCATGCATGCAAGAGACTTGAAAAGAATCGATTGTCACTGCTCCCATGTTTCTTCAGCTGCTCATGAGTCACACCAATGGAAATGCAGGGAACAGAGTAAGAAAATCTCTTTAAAGGAAGATCATCCTATGTAATTATCTCTTGAGGCAAACAAGAGTAATTTATCATAGTCACTATCATGTTACATTACTATCATTTGCTACAATGGTATGTGAAAAAAATTTTGAAGCTAACATCGACCACTTAGACTAGATGAATAGTGCTGGTGAAGAATGAGTTTATATCTGCTCCCCCTAAATATATTCCATAAGTTAATGCTTTAGAGGAAAAGCATCGACCTCTTGTTTTTTCCTTCCCTCTGGGGAGTACATTGGCTGATAATCGAGGCACCGCGCAAACAAGCAGGATGACAGTCGTCCTTGTATATTTAGCTTAGCATGTGATTTGGAGATTGGAGAAAGAAAACAGAAGTTGCCCAAAGAACTCGCTGAGTGACCTTTGATTGGTGTGTTGTAATTGTGATGCCCAATTTATGAATTTGACCCAGAAAGCAAACAATGCAGAAACCGAGTGCAGTGTGATTAGCAAACTTATATCGATAGTAGTATCAATTGAGCATTGTTAGAAAATGTTGTCTATGCTTAGGGGTGAGCATGATCCGGGTTGAGCCGATTCACTCCCTTACCCTAAGATCAATCTGCACAGTGCTGGTTCACAATTTTTGGGACCGAAGACCGACCATATTGAGCTTGGGACCGAGACCGGACCGACCCAATGGGTTCGGTCTAGTTCCAAGGTCAACCTGGGACCAATCGATAATTTTTTATTTTATTTTTTGTACTCCTTAAAACAGCAATTGAGGACCAGACTGACCCAATGGATTCGGTCTGATTTCAAGGTCAACCCAAAAATAACTAATAATTTTTTATTTCATTTATTGTACTCCTTGAAAGGGCAACCGGGGATCGTACCGACCCAATGGGTTCAATGATGAGCGAGATCAATTAAGAAATGCAAGTGATGAGGGTCAAGTGGAGTGAGCGTCGAACAGAATGAGCATCAAATGTCAAGCGGGGAGCAACAAACCAAGCGAGCATCAAGCGGCGAATGGCACGAGTGACCCAAAGCGAGTGAGGGGAGTGTCGAGTAGCGAGTGGAGAAATTATTTCTTTCAATTTTGGAAAATTGAAGACTAAGATGACAAATAAGACAGAAGAGAACAAATACTAAAGGGAGATGCCATAAGACGCCTTTTTGAACGCCGTGAAGACTTCTCAAAAAATATTTTTCTACTTTGTAAATTATGATTATTGACGCCGTAAAAAACATTAAAAACCTAAGTTATTAAAGAACAATGTAAAATTACTTGAACTCCTCACTAAATAGCTATTTAATGTTGTTGATATCGTTTATTTTAATATTTTCTCTATATAAAAAAAATTATATATATATAGTCAGGGTTGAACCGACCCGAAACTCTCAGGGTCGATAACCGACATGCACAGTGCTGGTCCAGAAATTCCAAGATCAAGGACCGACCCAATCTCCCTGAGAACCATATCAGGACCGGCAGGGTTTGGCCGGTCCAGGGTCAGTCCAGGTTGACCCTGGACCGATGCTCACCCCTATCTATGCTCCTCATTAAATTGGAGCTTTTTTCAGCATTTACCCAAATCTTTCTTCTTTCTTATATGAGTTTGATTTGGATTGGAGGATTCTCAGCTGATAGAAAGATGTGAATAATGATGCACTTATTCTTGCAAGTTTCGGAACGAAATTGTAGAAGTTACTCGCAATTTAACTAGACACTTGCGGATGTGACCCTGTTAATGTTCTCTTGGGTTGTGAATTGATACTTTGCAAATTTACCAGAAAAATTGACAATTTGTACAGCTTTATTTCACAACTTTTTACATAATAGCAAAATCATTGTCGGGGAGTCATCTTTTATAGGAAATTCATATGTATGTTCTAGTAAATAACGACAATACAAAATGTGATTGATGAAGCCTGACATGGATGTTGCAGAGATCCGTCCAGGTAAACCATATTCATCTACCGTCTCCGACTATCTCATCGAGCATGGGTGTGAAACCAATTACCGGTGAAAGATTTGCACCGTCTACAGTGCTTGCAGTGGACACTGGGTTGTAAGGGCTTTTGTCTGTGCTCATGTCTGTATTCTCAGTCACGAAGCTAGTGGTATCATTAAATCTCCAATCAGTCAAGTAGCCTGGCCTCGTGGACACGGTCGGCACTTCAATATCTCCAGAGAGCATTGCCACCACACGGGACATTGGTGGTCTAAGCGCTGGCGATGTTTGAGTGCACAAGAGCCCTATTGCAACCATGCGTTTTGCCTCTTTTTCATTGAACTCTGATAATCTAGAATCAATCAGCTCAACAACACGGTTGGTTTCGTGCAAGGTCCAAGCCTGAGAAGCAGAGGAAAAGTGGCAAAGATGTATTCAGGCAACCTCATAGACAGAATTAAAAGGGAAGAATAGAAGGAAGAAAGAAATTGATGTTTCCTTCCTAAATGGCCGTTAAACAAATGAACAATTGGGACAATGTTCAAGCGTGTACCCATTCAAGAAGATATATTTTTTCTTCTTCCAAGCTAGGGTCTGAATTTGGCCTTCCACTGACAACCTCTAGAGCCACTACACCAAACGCAAATACATCTGCCTTCTCTGTAAGGTGGCCACGCATTGCATACTCAGGAGCAAGATATCCACTGCAACAGCAATGGGAAAGCAGAATTAGAGTTTCGGCAACTGTATGCATCAGTGAACTAATAAATATGGCTGTGTGTGCATGTGACAGAAGAACATGGAGCTTACATGGTTCCCGCCACACGGGTGCTTATATGTGTCTTATTATCATCATAAAGTTTAGCCAAACCAAAGTCTGATATTTTAGGTGTGAGATCAGAGTCCAGCAGAATATTACTGGCCTTCACATCCCTATGCACGATTCTCAGCCTTGACTCCTCATGAAGATAAGCTAGGCCCCTTGCAATACCCAGAGAGATATCACAGCGTGTTGCCCAATCAAGATTCAAGCTTCCTTGTCCTGTACCGTTGAGGCAATATAAGTCCAATCATCACTACTAATCAAATATATGGCAATTTGAAAAAGATTTTTACATGGCATTGTTCTTAACTTTAGTTTGCTGATTTTGTCCTGCCCGCTTGTCTTGCAACTTTTACATGGTTCGTGCATTACATATGTATTTACATGACAAAAGACATTATTGATGTGAAGATTCTATCACCTACCGAACATTGCCTGGTCAAGACTCTTGTTCTCCAAATACTCATAAACAAGAAGCCGATTATCTGCATCAATGCAGCATCCATACAATTTAACAAGGTTGCGGTGTTGCACTGCAGATATAGTTGCAATCTCTGCCACAAATTGATTCTTTCCCTGGTGGGATGATACAGATAGTTGCTTAACAGCAATCAGTCTCCCATCATTGAGAGTTCCCTGTTGTCATTAATATGGTCAATACTTCAATATAAAAAATCCTCTGCCATTTTAAGACCAATAATGCGATTAGCATGACAATGTACACTACAGTTACTAGACTATTAGAGAGCTCCACTTAAAGTCAGACTATCAAGCATGCCAAAGAACCCATCTTCTAGAATTACAGTGTATTAATGTATAGATGACAAATGGAGGACAGGTCAACCTATATCATGTTATTCAGACTGGACCCCAGCAAATATAACCAAGAATTGTCCATTCATTAGTTACTTAAAACCGCACATTACAACATTCAGTTATATTATCCAAGGATGGGTTGATGCTTTTCATTGGATTACTTTCTTTCCTAGACGTAATTTAGGATCTATTACAGTCATCCTCCAAAGCCAAAGGATGATTGCCTAAAAAGGGACAATGTCATAAGTAAGGAGGCTTTTTTTTTTTTTTTTTTTTTCGTGGCTGAGAAAATACGGGAAGTTAGGTCCATCAGCACACTGAAAAAATAAACCTTTCTCTTTTTGTTCCAAGGTACGGAAACCATAATTTCGGTACCCTGCAGTAATGAGTTTGTCCCCTTTTTCCGTTCTTTCTCAAAGAAAAACTTCCGGAAAGATAAATAATCAATTTAGTTCTTATGACAAGGTAAGATCAGATCAGCTATAGTTGAGGAGGCTATAGAGATAAGATCAGCATTTGCAAACAGCCAAGCATTTTTACTTCTGCCATAACATTCAATTATGACATCACTGCATCTACATGTACTTTTTTGTGTTATCCAATGAATTGCAACGAACCTTAAAAACAGGGCCAAATCCTCCCTCCCCAAGCTTGTTATTGGGATTGAAGTCATCTGTAGCAGCCTTTAGTTCCGCATAGCCGAAAGTGTAAGGTCTAGTATCTATGCCAAGGAACTCTGTAAGACACAATAATACAGATAAGTTTCGGAAACATATTAGCCGCTTAAATTAGTCAGCCAGCAAAATGAAAATGCATTCATGAAATTTAACTTCAACTAGAAAACATGGAAATTCCACATCCTACCACCAGTGGGCATTGAACTCAAAAGCTTTTAAGAACAGTGGCATTGCGATATAGAGATTTCTTGTTCTTTTTACCTTCACAGAAACCGTGTTCGTCTTCTAATGCAAAAACATAATCAGCATACAAGATTACAGATAGGAAAGATATCATGGGGAATCTATCGTAAATATCTGATCGGGGTTCACCTTGGTCTTCAATCATGCGAGCCATTTTCCTTCTCCGAACAAGATAGAAGACCAGGAGAACAGCCACCAAGCCAACCACACCAACTCCCGTAGCAACTCCAACAATCAAGCCAGTATGATCCTTTTTGCTGGTTGGGGGATTGTTACTGACAGTGGGTATGAAGTCTGCACAAATTCTGCCAATTAAGTAAACTTATAAAGATAGGGCTAGGAATAGGAGAAAGTTTTAATCATGGTACCTGGGACAGCACTAATGGCTGAAACCAAAGGTCCATATGTGGCTTGATTTGGTACACAGCAAGTCCCTTTTCCAGCCCAAAAAAGTGTATTTCCAGATAGTTAGCTGTTACCTGAGCCTGATACACTTTTCGAACAGCTGTAAGAGAGGCACCACCTGCCTCTTTTCGTATGTCGAAATCCTTCACAACAAGGTTTCCCTGAAATAAGCATAAGAGTTATTGGTAGTTGATTGTGAACTTTCCAGGTTAAAATATATTTTTTTTTTTTTAAAGCCTGTCAAGTTACAGTCCTACCTGTATGTATACATCAAAAAGACGCCTTCCAAGTTTTTGCCATCCAGTATTCAGGATTTGTATTTCAGCAAACTGGAGACTGACATTGTAGTTTCCATTCTCCAGCCCTAAACCATAGTATCGTAGAGATGAAGCAGAGAGCCGTGCAGTCTGGAACAGCTCTGAGTCTAAAGTGTTTGTGAACTGGGAAAGAGTGGAAGCTTTATAAGCGAGATTGTTGTTTCCCGTGAAATAACCAACATTGCTCACTGCCCATCTCTCTGTGTCGGTCACGTAGTAGGTAGCAGGACCAAGAGTGTTATTGTCCATCTCATAGACAATATTGCTGGACGAAGTAATCTGAGGGCCACCACATTTAACTGCAAAATTGGAGTCTGCATGACAAGCATAAAAGAGCATATCATGATGAGTATATGAGAGGTACTTCCATATACATAATGGACAGAATTATCTGCCACAGCACATGCAGAATGTGCATTCTATACTTCCAGCCCGATCCAACTTAGAATATCCGAATGGCACATGCTTATTTTCGAACCTTATTTCCAACACTCTGTCTAATAGCATCTTAATATACAGTTGTAAATGTGATAATAAATTACTTCTTTCACAAATTAGTGAAGAGACCCACAAAGTCCTGATGAGAATGAAGTAAGGTCCTTTCTAGGGAAATTAAAAAACCAGATAAAGGGGAACCTAGAGAGGCAAATATGGATACAAAGGCAGCCTGCCAGATATCTGCCTACTGTACCCTGGACCAGAGACTGAATTACTTAGGCCCTACACAGATGGAGAGAGTAAAATTCTAAATAGCATGTTTTTAATGGATCAAACAACTTTGCATGTTCAGCATCATATGAGGTTTCTGAAAAACCGGAAGGTTATTGGATCAAATGACAAAGACATTGTTGAGAAAAAGATGGCTTTTCCCTGATGAAATGATAATGGATTCATTACTTAACCTCACCGACCAATGGATCCATATATCTTGATCATAAAGAATCAACAGAAAAAGAAAGAATCAGAATCAGTCTATATACTTCTTGAAACAAACAGAAAAGAAATGGACGATGAAACATAAATCATGGTTCAAATGGGACATCATAACTACTTAGCTGTCCCCTCTTCTAAAGAAAAACCCAGCGTCCCAACTTGAACCTCAATTTTTCCTTCTCTGTGCCACTGAACTACCCCTAATCAAACTTACTGGAAGAAACTAGTCTGACTGTTCCATGTTCTACTACATTAGAGTTACCATTCACTTCACGTATCAGGATGCAAGCAAGCATAAAACTTAAGTAACTGTCTATATGATTTCCTGTCCTCCTCTTGTTGAAGCATTCACTAATGAAAAGCATATAAAGGGGAATAGATCACATGCACTTACAAATTCCAGTCCCGTGATTGCAAGGAAAATTCCGTTGAAGACAGTTTAATCCTGAAGGAAGCACGCTAAGACAAAAGTAGAAAAGTTTACTCAATCAACCAGTATGGCAGTTATGTACTTATAGGTCAATCAAAAGCAGATACTTCTATAGCAAGTCGCTGGTTATGTGACTGAAGGGTCTAACAGGATTCTTCTATTCATATAGATTAATCTTTTTTTTTGGAATTAAACTCAAAGGATCATCTTTTAGTCAACACGAACCTTCACATCCTATCCCATCCAATTATCAATTGTTATTTCCCCACTTATTGAGGGATGTACTGCTTCACATTTTGGAAGTGCATTTTCCATTTGACATGACATTTTATGACTTCCACCAAAGATTCAAAATCCTTCATGGATGATGCAATTGCTAATTAGAAGCTAAAAGTTTTTCAATCATCGACACAGTGATAGCATCTCCAAGTCATAGTTCAAACTGTATGCCTCTTCTAGTGAATGTTAATACTGACTCTCATAGAATTGCTGATTACCCAGGGCATGAATTATGAGAATTAAAGATGGTGAAACTGTTTCTTCAGTATTTATATAAATTACAGACATCCACAACGGAATATGAATGAGAACAATCATATGAAATTGCTAGATATGACAGTCCAGTTGATGACAGTCGGTTAAGTGATTTATCTTTGTTCCTTGCAGTAGATTTAGCAACCAAATGAGAAAGTGATTAAGCACAAATTTAGCATGCATCTATAATCTCAATTAATGAAAATTTTATGACAATGGACAAATTTCATATCTAAACGTTTAGATTGCCCAGCAGGGTGGGATTGGTGATTCTCCTTATAAAGTGAGGTAGGCATTTGAGCCAAATCCGAGGACACATCAGCTAAAAGTTCTCTATTGAATTATTACTGTCTATGATCACTCAAGCATTATAAGCAAAAAGTCACCAGGGCAATTACCCACTGTTAGAGTTGTCCAATGTGAAGTTGTTGCCAACCAGATTACTGCAAAATGCATCCGGAGAAAATGACTTATAGCTCATCCTTTAACTAGAAAATGACTTTAAGTACAATATAGCATCCCTTAAGGTAGATGAAAATGATTAATAAAGGGCAAAAGAAGATTTATCACAATAAAATATACAACCAAAATGTATCAATTATCATTCTTTGAATAACAGAAATCACATACAGTTGTAAATCATTGCTGACCCAAGAAGGAAAGCTTCCCATCAAGTTATTGTATGACACATCTCTGTCAAAATGGCACAGTAAAGACGTTATTAAATTAGTTAACCAATATGAAAGCAGTCTTTGAGTGTCAAATAGCATCCAGTGATATGTCAAACAACAAAATGTTGACTATGTTCTCCATGTTCCCAGGCACCAACTAGAAGATGATTGTGCCAGAACTATTTATAGTACCGAGTTAGCTGTGAAGGGGAAAAGGAGAAAAATATATTCAAGTAGCTATATACTCATTCTGATCTTTCAACCAAAGACAGAAAATTGAATACTTTGACTACCCATTCTCGTTGCATTCAAACACCACAAATGCCTCTAAAAACTTGTACATAATTAGCCGTGTTCTTTTTGATTGATCAGTAAGAGTTGTGAGCATCATTTTGGTTATCAGGCAAAGGAGATCTTTCAGGTGTTCTTACATGTTGAGAAGGGATGTACTTTTCTGTTCAGGAAGTAAGCCATTCAAACTATTATTTCCAAGAAACCTGAGAAATGCAGCAAAGAGATTTGCAAAGCATTAACAAAGAGAACATATTAAAAGGAACATATATGATTATCCAGAAGAGGTACATTACAAGTGAGTGAGTGAGCTCAAATTAAAAAGGGAGTTTGGAATCTGTCCAGTTAACTTGTTGAAGCTTAAGTCCCTGGTCCAATATAGATGCAACAAAGTCACTATACGTATAATAGAGTAAATAACATATACAAATAAGACATATAATGCCTTTGGGAAAATCTAGCTGATTACGTGTAAAAAACATCTAAATACCCAATGAATATGATATCTGACAAATGAAGTCTATAGAATAATCGTGGAGGCAAATGCTCCTTTGCAGTACTGTACTATTAATTAGGGCTCAAGATGGTCTTTAACCAAAGTAAGACCAACCAAATAATATCAAGAAAGTACTATTCATTTAGTAACTACTATTGTATACCATTAGTGAAGGGTCACAAATTCATCCCTCCAAATATTGCTTTTAAGTCACTGAATATATATAGCATGCAAATGGCAACAACCCATATCCAGGTTGAAGATAATTAATAACAGACACATTAATAAACGCTTCGGCATATTTTCAGTCAATCTCTAATCAAGAACAACTTACAGCTGAGATAAACTCTGGTATCCTGCAAAATCTGATGGGAGAGAATCTGAGATGTTGTTATTCCTCAGTATCCTGAAAACAATTGGGTAAGCCCATTTGGCAAAAGAGAAAAAGAAAGGAAAAGAAAGTGTGTCTTACAGAGTAGACAGATTCGTCATATTCCTGATGAATTCCAGGGAAGAGCTCCCATTAACTACATCACTTATTCTCCTGCATTATGTACTCAACTCGTTGTCAGTTTGTTCAAGCCTGGGGTAAGTTATTTTTTACAAGCATAGAAACAGAAAGCACGTGCCCACTCACAAGTCTTTCAAAGCGATTAAATTGGAAAATGTCGAAGGAATTGAGCCTTCGAAAGAATTTCCTTGAAGAAACCTATAAACAAAACAAATTGAGAAAAAAAATTGCACAAATTTATCACATACTGTATAATGATAACATAATACAGAATTATTGCTATAGAATTTGTCGAATTTCAATTTCCAGAGCCTACAAACTGTTGTGAAAGGTAGACATTCATAGTCCTAGGCATGGTTAGATAAAAAACAAACATATATATTGCCTTACAGCTGTGTAAGCTGCGACCAATTTCCTATGAATTCTGGTATATTGCCAGTGAAGTTGTTATCCGATGCCCACCTGCAACCAGAAAAGGTATTTCTCCTGAGAAATCATATCACAAAGCTTTTCCTGTTAGTAGTTTTTTTCTAGTATCAAAGGAGGAATGAAGCTCTTACACTGTATTAAGATTTTTAAGCTTGGAAAATGTTGATGGAATCTCACCACTGACTCCGGAACTATCCATGTAACTGTACAATAAGTGATCTCCATCAATCAAAGGCATTTTATTAATTTAATGCAACTCAAATAAATCTATAGTTTGTCCTTTTAAAAAGTTGAAAGCAGAAGTGATGCCAAGAGGAGAGGGTGATGCAGTCCATGGAACATTTACACAACATCCATGAGACTTGAGAAGGTCTAACCCAGAAAGTTCACAGCCAAACATTGCGGGAGTCTCTGGTAGTTGAAATGTCAACAAGAGGATGACAACGAAAGTTAAATATGAGGTATAAGGGTTAGGCTATGTGAGGTGGGCAAAATGATAGTAACAACAACATGCTACTGCAAGTCAGAAAGGTTAAAAGGAACTAATCAATTCGAAAGGATGCATGGAAAAATTTACTTAGTCCATTTGCCACCTATTTCGACAAAACTGGCCCCTACCAAACTCCAATACCTGCAAATATTTTAAAAGGAAAAATCCATGTTTAAGAATGTTAAGCAGGCAGGACTTACAGTTGCTGCAATTTGGACAGATTTCCAAGCTCAGATAGCAGAGAGCCACTGAAGTTATTGGTGCTAAAGGACCTACAATATTAGATTTGCATGTCAAATTTCATTGAACATTTGTCTGAACATCCGATGGACCTAATTCAGTTGAATCCTTCTGCTTGACATTACAAATCCTGTTCTGGAACTGTTACTTACAATATCAATAGCTCTGTAAGTTGCCCAAGCTGCAGTGGGAGCTCCCCTGACAATGCATTGATGCCCAGACTCCTGAAGTAAATCAGCAGAGTAAGCATCAGGAAGGAAAGAAAAATGCTTTAAAAAGGAGCAGAGAATTCGTTTAAATTTTGAGACTAGAATTGAGTTGTGCTCACAGGTACTGCATGCGAGTTAGGTTACCAATGGATGGAGATAAGGAACCGGTCAAGAGATTTTGGCCCAAGTTCCTGTAAAAATAGTACATAATACTATCAAAACAACGGAAAACTCTGCAAGATCTTAAACCTTGGTGTGTAAAAATCAATATAGGCTTCAGCAAATGAGAGCACGTGAGTGTTGCGTAGACAGGCTTGAACTGAACGCAGCTAAATTCTAAGGCATAAAAACATGGCACACCCGAAAAAAACTAATGAAAAAGAGAAAAGGGGAACAAGAACAACACATACAGATTGAAGAGGTAAGTCAAGTTCCACAACTCATCAGGGATAGGACCAGCAACGCTCATTGCATAAACCTTGCTGCAACCAAAGAAAAACCACCCAGACATGAGAGGAGACACACCCATGGTGGGCGTGATACTCTTGATACGTACAGCTGGGTAATGTGGCAAGTGGTGGAATTGTTGAAGGTGCAGCTGCATTTGATGAAAGGGTTGTAATTGTTATTGTTGAAGTCGGTGGAGTCGATGGCGGCTCCACTGCATGGCTCTCCGCTTATGTTCCATGTCGTCTGTGGAGTGAGTCCCCATTTTGACCATATCGAGTTGAGAATTGCCACTGCATTCACATCATCATCATCGACTCGCCCTTGTTTAGCTTCATGCCCCGACTAAAGGCGTTGGTGCCCGATTCTTATCATACGTAAGTGGAGAGTGATTTACACGATTGAGTGCAAGTAATGCTACAGGTATTCACATGTTGTCCATCCAGTTGAATTGTATAATCGAGGACAGCCGCTCATACGGATTACTGTTTTTACGCTTCCGGGACAATATGGTTTTAAGGAAATCAATTTTGCTTTCTTGATAGTCAATATTTTAAATATAAAGATTATTTTTGCAAGTCATCAAATAAAAGTGAGTTCCATATGGATTGAATTGACATAACAAGGTGAAAGAGGAACCACCCACGTCCTTGCAGTCCAATAAGATGATGTTATCTAGATTATAAGACGAGGTAATACTTGACAAAAGGCTATGAAAAAATATCATCAGGATGTTCTAAAGAGAAATCTCTGTCTATTTATGAAAGTAGATATATTCGAGAACTGAGGTTCATTTTTGGAATATGAGAAAGGAGGTTGATTGGGGGGGAAGGTGTTTGAACTGTTGATATAGCCTTGATTTTAATCATAATTTTAAAGAGGAGATGATTTTCATTATAAGGAACGATGCTGATAGTCATCCGCACTCTTAAGAACGACAAACTCGAAAATGAAACACTGAGAGAGAGGAAGAGAGGGTTTGTTTGTACCTTCAGAAGGGTCAGTCTTAGCTTGAGTCTGAGCATGAGCGACGTCTGCAAGTAGTATGCATGCTGCTACATGCAAGGCAAAGATCACCCTCGAAGTTGCCATAGTTCAACCAGAGAGAAAGAGAGAGAGAGAGAGAGAGAGAGATCCTCAGATCTTGAGAGCCACCATGTCTAGTCTTACTGACCGCGCTCCCAGAAAAAGCCGTGGACAGTGGCGTCTGGGATGTCATACATTTTGTTGACCATTTGTTTATTCTATATGCTGACGAAGAGCCATTTTATAACATATGTATCTATTATCTGTAGGGAAAGGTGAATCTGACTTTCATCTATGAAAGAGATGGCCCGAGATATGATCTGAAACGGTCCCTCCTCTTTTCCTTACTTTCAATAAATTCTCGAGCTGTACAATCTTTATGACCAGCCTTTGAGAAATTGGCTAGGCTATACCCGGGTCAAATGTTTGTTGCTCGGTTTACACTTTGAGACGCTTTATCGTTAGAATATTAAAATTTTTGTTACCCCCCAGAGAGAAAAGAAGAGAAGCATTTTCTGTGTTTTTTTTTTCCGCCGGCTATATGTCTCTATTGAGAGTTCCAAATCTTTAATTAAGAAAAGTTGAACCAAATCGAAAACTTCTTCTCCAAGCACGAAGTTGAGGAATTACGTGGCATGCCCTCATTATATATTTCGAAGGGCCATTTTAAAATACTGATAAAATAAATTTAGACAATTGAGTGACTTGTTATATATTCGAATTGGACGTAAAGGTCACCATCACTTCGTTTACCGTTGAATAAATTTTGTAATCTGACCTATTCTCTATTCCAGAATAAAATGAAAACTTCCTTTTAGTTTTGTATACAAACGAGATCTTAGTTGACATTGGCTTGTCTCCACTTGATGTTAAAAAGAAAAGACTTGATTCATGATTGGAATGACGTATGAAGGAGAAGATATCAACTTGCTTAGTTACATCAGAATATGGAATGTTACTTGTACTTCAAAATGGACTTTCTTGAAAGCATATGGTTAGACGTTTAACCGAATTTCATATGATATGTTCCCACTTCCACTTGCTAGGTTGCACCTCTCCCTGAAATTTCCGGATGCATATGACCAATATGAACTCAGTTGCAAGTGGAATATAAAAATAGAGACACCTACTTTAACGCATTTCCTCTTGGGAAAGAAAAAAAATGATTTTCTTTGGATAGTGGTTTTCATTTAATAATTGAAGTTTGGAAAGTAGCCTAGCGTTGGTCATTCTCTCGCACCAACTTGATGGCACAGCCTCCTCTCTCCATATTCAATCTCGATACACAACGTGCTCTGATTTTCATTTGTCATTAGTATAGGTTTCGATCCACAGTTTGCGGTAACAAGTTCATTGGTTATTGGTTATTGGTTATTTTGTGATGCAAGGAGGACGAAGTCCTTTCTCTGTGTTTGGTGAAACGATCAGCCTCCTCTCTCCATATTCAATCTCGATACACAACATGCTCTGATTTTCATTTGTCATTAGTATAGGTTTCGATCCACAGTTTGCGGTGACAAGTTCATTGGTTATTGGTTATTTTGTTATGCGAGGAGGACGATTCGAATTCCTTTCTCTGTGTTTGGTGAAACGCAAATGTGTTGCTCTGGAGCTGAGCTATGCCATGACTCAAAAATGAGCACTGCCTAATATAAAAACTCAGCAGCCACATGCAATAATCTTTTCTTAAAAGAAATAAACAAATGGAACAGTACAGGTCGTGGGTAGTGGCGCTTGCTTTAGGTTGCAATTATTTTTAAGGCTCACATCTTTCAGTTTTCAGTGCAACTATGCGTGTTGGCATTGGGAGCTCTAAGATAATATGAATGTCGATGCGAGAAAGTAAAGCTTAACTGCTCCGATGTGGACAGAGACTCAACTATAACAGTCCAGCTGTTAACTTGTTCACGACGTCAAACCCAGTCAATTATATGTAACTGCAGTTTTGTCTCTGAACCATGACTATATCAAACTCTAACAATTTGCTAATTATTAACCAACATATTGAAAGAGTATCTATCCGTTTAGGAAGATTGATCGAGACAGGTGATTGATTAAACTGGCCAAGTTTTTGAGCTTCCTCTCTTGGTGACAAGAATAATCTTGCAGGCTTAAAGAAATAGTACAGAACATCTAGCATGGCCAAACACAACCAACCAACAAATCAAACTTATGCCACCAAGTAGCTTCTGCTTCACCAGCTTCTGTAATCTACCTACTAAAAACCAGGTTTTGGAGGTTTTAAACATTGCCCGCTAAATCCTGTAAGACTTGTCTAATTGAAGCTAATTTGCATAAAGAGAGTAAATTAGTAAGTTTTTGGCTGATCAAGAACAGTAATTAGTGAGTTTTCCAAGACCCAGACCCGTAGATCATTAGAGAAAGTCCTTAAGCAAAGAGTTATATGGGTTTTCCCACCATAATACAGCCTGCAGTTGCATCAGTCCTGGAGTAACTCTGTTGCCAATAATATTTGTATACGGGCCATGCTGTTTAAACGTATTGCTGTTGTACGCACTCGGACCCAGCCCGAAATGTGCAATTCAAGCTCTTTGGTTTCTCTTTTCCAGTACAGTTAAGTTACTTTCCAGTGAAAAAGTGAGACCCCATGAGAGGTTAAGTTCAGTTCAAAAGGCCAACTGCTGCACTTTTAATTCAGTTTAAGATGCCAACTGCTGCACCTGTAGGCTTGTAGCTCAGATAGGAGAGAACAATACTGGCTTGACAAAAACCCATATTACAAAATATTAATTTATTTCCTTTTTTAAGGCGATTTTTGGCATACTAGATAAAAATTCAAAACAGGAACAATGACTGATTCCTAATTACATGAGCAGGCTGAAGGTTCTGAGCTCTATTGTTTATGTGTTCTATGCTTGGAAGATTTTCAGAAAAAAGAAATTCTGACTGGAAAAATATAGCTCATAAATTTTACAATTCTCAACTGGCAGTCTTCAGACATATTAGCACTTTACACCTTCACTGCAATCAAAGGCACCAGCTCTCTTAACGAACTCTCGCAGATTTTGTGCAGCAGCAGCTAATGTATCATCACTTTTACAAAAAGCAAACCTGATATATCTGTTACCACAGAAATTATCAGCACCAACCTCCACTTGTTTGTTTGAGTGGAAGAATCCACGACCTGGTACACCAACCACCCCTGCCTCTTCTATCAGCTTTTTAACACAATCAACCTGAAATTGCAATTGCATTGTTACCATTTGATGACGACTAATATCGGATTTCAGACAGCTTTTTACCAATAACTATAGTGACAAAAAGCAGCATACGTCAGACAGAAGGCACTCCTCAGGAATCTCCACAAATATAAAGAATGAACCCTGGGCCTTGAACCGAATTCGCAAACCAACTTCAGCCAGAATTTTAGCTAGGAAATCTCTTCGTAGCTCATAATCCTGAACACCAATGGGAATAAGAGTCGGTTATTGCTTAATTTGAATCGTCATACACGCTTTAAACTGATTACGGTCTCAGATATACTAAAAGCAAGAGAGAAGCATTTCTATCTACTTGTCTCAGTGATTCAAAATATTGTGGCTGACTTTCAAGAGCGGTCAACGCAGCCTCCTGGAAAGGTGCTGGAGCTGAATCTGTGATTCTGATATGTATGTTCTTTATGGCCGATGCGATGGCAGGAGGGGCAATTGCCCATCCAATCCTCCAGCCTGTCCATCAAAATACCAATTTCAAACTTTAAAACAGCTAAAGAGTTTGAGAAAGTACGTCCACCTTCTACCAGAGGAAATCATTTGAATAGACGATATCTGGTCAATGAAAATGATATTTACAAAATGATTTAAAAGAATTTAGGAGTTCTTAGTGGAAGCTTTGTTTCACAATTGATGTTTGCATAACAACAAGGACAATGTTACTGCATCTCAGAACTGGAAGATCACCTGTAACACTGAATGTTTTTGACAGCGAAGAAGTAATTATTGTCCTCTCCTGCATTCCTTGAAGAGAGGCAAGGGATATATGTTTTGTCTTGTCATATGTTATGTGTTCATACACCTGAAAACATGTGGCATTTTATACTCATTCAGCGTTTGGATAGTGAACTACTCCATGTAAAAGCACTTCTGGGGGCCATGATTCAACTGAAAAGGAATGTCAAGATGACAATAAAAAGTGTAATAAATTAAAATCAACTAAGGGGGGGAGGGGGAGCAACAGCCTGATGGATGCATCCTATGAAGCAACGCTGATTGCATCTCATCTCAACGCAATTAGTTTGATAAGCTCACTAGGCAATTGCACTATGTTGATGAAATTTTATGCGTAGAAATATCTTATACTTTCATGCATGCATACACGAGACTTGAAAAGGATCAATCGTCAATGCTCTCATGTTTCTTCAGCCATTCACGAGTCATGCCAATGGAAATGCTGGGAACAGGCTAAGACAATCACTTTAAAGGAAGATCCTATGTTATTGTCTCTCAGGGCAAATAAGAGTAATTTACTGTAGTTGCTACCATGTTACATTGCTATCATTTCCTACAGTGGTATGTGAAAGAAAATGTCTGAAACTATGAATCTTCATTCAGAGCAACATTGACAACTTAGTAAATGTGAAAGGTGATGCGAAACAAGAGTTTACATCTACTCCCTTAAATAGATTGCACAAGTTAATGCTTGTTATGTAGTAAAAGCATTCTCATACTTCGTCTGTGATAACCATGCAATCATTTGTGCAGCAAGCTGTAGCAATTACTTCAAGCTCATCCTTGCTGAAGACTTTTCCAGTTGGATTATGGGGACTGTTCCACCAATATCACACATATTGGTACATTTCGAACTCACAGTAGATGATATAATCCAAAGTAACATGATAGACAGTTTTACATTTCTCTTGAATATGGAAAAAGAGTGACAAAAGAAGAGGTATTATATGCAATTGTAGAGCTAGCAAATAGAATATCAGTATTTTCTGTCAAAAAACTGATTGCTCAAGACAGGACATAAGCGTTGCCTACATGAAGAATACGCCAGAAAGACTGAATATGGTCAAATATCCATTCACCATTTCTGAATTCAACGTCCAATGCTATATGGAATATCTAATCATTAACGTTGAGACTTCAGAATACTAGGGACAGATGAAAATATCGATTCAGACTTTGCGCCAACCTGTTTAATACCACAGCTTTAGTTCTGCTGGTGAAGGACTTCAGGAATTTTCCATTGTCCAAAGTCCAATGAGGTGGGTCGAGAGCCACAAAAACCTGCCATGAATACCCACTTTCTTGAGGTTACACAGAATTATTGAAACTGAAGCTTCGATCGAGCCCACGAGGAACAGATAATTCTAAAGACACTTACTGGCACTCCCCCAGCCATGGAGATGGAAGCATCGTATGTCTCATAGGAAGGATCAAACAGTATAACTTCATCACCTGGGTCGATTACTGCCCAAGTAAAAACAGGACTAAGTGTGGTGGCCAATATAAAAGCGGATTAGTTTGCTACGGGACAGACCAAACGAGAAGGAAAGAAAGAAAGAAAACGTACTGGAAAAGATGGCAGCAGCAAAAGCCTCGGTTTGACCGCAGCAAATGGCGATATCGGTGAGTGGGTCAACTTCGAGACCGTGCGTGCCCTTCACTATCTTGGCCAGACGGTCGCAAATCCCTTGCACGTGCCTGCCGACTCGCAGCGGCAATCCATCAAACAGGTTGAAGTCGGAGTTGATGGCGGAGACATTATATGAAATGAAAATGAAAATGGACGGCTGCCGACGTCACCTGTACTGGTTGAAGTCGGAGTTGATGGCGGAGACGGCCGCGCTCTTGAGGAGGGGAGTAGCGGGGAAGTCGGGGAAGCCCTCGGCGAGGTTGATGGCGTTGCAGCGCTGAGCGAGATGAGACAGCTGCTGAATTGGCGACGGCGAGAATGTCTTCGCCACCGCCGATAGCTTCTCCTTCATATCCACCTTCGCTCTTCACCTTATCCTCCGCGTCAACTCCCAGGCACGCACCCACGATTTCCTTTTCCTGTTTGCACCATGTGTAGCCTCGAAATTATAGGGAAAATTACAAATAAGGACCCAAAGTTGAGCAATTTTCTCAAATAAGGATTCGAAATGAATTTTATGTCAAATAAAGATCTAAAGTTGACTTATTGTCTCAAATAAGGATCCGAAGTGGTTGAATCAATTCCAAATAAGAACTTGAGCTTGCTGGTCAGCCAAATATTTACCAGCTATCAAGCATGTGACATCTCCGACGACTAGAGTTTGGGTAATTTTGTTCAAAAAAATATAGGAAAAATTAACAAATCCTAAAATAGAAATAAAATAAAACCCTAAGTTTTCTACGGTCTTCTCGCTCCTTGTACCCATCTTCTGCAAAGTCAAAGACCAAAGTTCTCCCAATTCCTTGTACCCATCATCCGCAAAGTCGAAGACCAAATTCTCCGCCGGTTGAGGTACGAATTCAAAAACAAGAAGAAAAACATACGCTTCTTTCTTTGTTTGTGGAGACCTAAATTCTCCGTCGATTAAGCAAGGCAAGGAGCAGTGAGGGAGAAGAAAGAAGAAAACATAAACATCTAGATGAATAACCTAAACTTAATTAATATAGGATTTTCCCTTTTTTTTTCCAATCACAAATTTCTGACAAAATTGCCCCTATTTTAATTGCTGGAAAATGTTTGCCGGCAAGCTAAGGTCCTCAATAGAGATTAACTTGATCACTTCAGATCATTATTTGATACAAAATTCACTTCAGATCATTATTTGAAATAATGAGTCCACTTCGGGTCCTTATATGACACAAAGTTCACTTTGAGTCATTATTTGAGAAAATAGATTCACTTCGGATCCTTATTCGAAATTTTCCCGAAATTATATGAATGTTTGGATCTTCGCTACGTTTGTTTCCACATGTGGTTGTTGGCTTATAAATTATGGAGATTCCCCGTATGCAAATTTAAATCAAAATGAATGTAGACAATATTCATGTTTGTGATCCACTAATCATAAAATCGACCATAAGGTAAGAAATTTCCTCCCACTATAGTCAAAGGAAAAAATGGCCATATTGAGCGAGACGAAGCTCTTGCCCGCCCATAACGTTAGATTTTACATGATTATGTTTAGGCAGGTTAGGCAGGTCGACCTCTCTCGTATAAGCATGTACAAACCTACTCAAACACATTTTGGATTTCTCAAGCCTAGATGGTCAAATGTACTATTTATTTTATTTCTTCTGGTCAGTGGATCATTTCTTTTTCTTTTTTTTGTATCAGAAAATAAACATTTCATTAAACTAGTTCAAAGGTGAAAAGGCGTGAGAGATAGGCTTCTATAAATAATAATTCCCCAAGAGTTAGGGAGGGAGGGAAACCAATTCTGAGGTAAGGCATTTTTCCAATGGGTTTTGGCCACTAAATTGGCTTCTCTAGGGCAATAAGATACTTGAACATTAGAAACAGTGAGCAAAATTTCCTTGTTATTTTTAATAGGCACGTGAGCTTCCCGGGGAACAAATAGTAAGTCTCTGCCTCCACAAAATTGTTCAGAAGAGATAAGTGTACGCTTTGGGACTTCGTCTTCTTCATTATGAGGAGAGAGTGTGCAATTGAGGGCTTCAACCAAGGGAGCCAACAACGTGAACCGATTTCACTCCTCCATTCAATTATTGACTGGCGAAATCACGGCATACATGCATTCTACCCTTTGGTCACTCCAAGTACGAAAGTCCCATCAATATTCATATTGAAGGTGCAAACTTTAGGTAGTTTCACATTGAAGGTGGAAACTTTACGTAGTTTCTAGCTGCTTGAGGCATTTCCTCTTTCAATTTCCACCTTGCTTACTGAAAAATTCCATTTGGGATTTTTTTTGTCTAAAAATGGCTGCATTTCTAGCTTTTTAGACGCCACAAAGTACAAAAGCAACCATGGCCAAATATGGTAAGTTGTTTGTATTCTTCGATAAATTACTAATCTACTCAACGCTTCAAGATAATCCCTAGCTCGAAACTTGTAGGTTCAACATTGGATGTGCCCAAATTTCTTTGGCCTATGAGCAGAGAAGGCATAAGTGCTTCACCATTTCACTGCTCCAATTGCATAGGGGGCATGAAGAATTAGGTACTGTCCTCCTTCTATGTAGATTTTGTTTTGTCGGGAGTGCATTTTGACAAATATTCCACATAGATAGTTTAATTTTGGGAGGGACTTGTAAGTGCAATCAGAGTACGATGGGAAACCCAATTTTGAGGTAAGGCATTTTTCGATGGGTTTTAACCACCAAATTCACAATCAAATTGGCTCCTCTAGGGCAATAAGATACTTGCACATTAGAAACGGTGGGCAAAATTTCCTTTCGATCTTTAATAGGCACAGGGCTTGTAAGAGCGTTGACCAAGACCAAACAGTTAGTCTCTACCTTGACAAAAATTTTCAAAGGAGAGAGAGTATGCTTTGGGGCTTCGTCTTCTTCATTTTGAGGAGAGAGTGTGCAATTGAGGGCTTCAACAAAGAGAGTCAACAATGTGAACTGTTGCCATGCCTTCGTTCAATAATTGACTAGCAAAATCACAGCATACCCACGCAATCGACCCTTTCGTTGCTCTAGATATGAAAACCTCATCAATATTTACCTTGAAGGTGCAAGCTTTGGGTGATTTCCAATTGCTTGGGGCATTTCCCCTTTCAATTCCAACTCTGTTTACTAAAAAATTACATTTGCGAAAGTTGCCAAGGGTGATAATAGTTGTATCCACAACATCATTAGGGTTGGGAGTTTTTTAGTTTGAAAATGGTTGCATTTCTAGCTTTCCAAACACCCAAGAGTACCAAAGCAACTATGGCCAGATACGGTAAGTTGCTTGTGTTCTTCCATAAATTACCAACTCACTCCTCGGTTTGAGATAATCCCTGAATCAAAACTTGTAATTTCAGCACTAGATGTGCCCATATTTCTTTGGCCCATGGGCAAATGAGGCATAAGTGCTACACTCTTTCACTACTCTAAATGCAGAAGGGGCATGAAGGGTTAGGTACTATCCTCCTTCTAAGTAGATTTTCCTTTGTTGGGAGTGCATTTTAGTAAAAATTCCACATATTTTGGGGGGAAACCTGTAACTTCCGTATCCCTGTCCACAAAGTACAATGGGGAGGTAAGATGCTAATGCTTGATCTTCTTTTTGCTTGCCTGTGGATTCTCAAATACAGTGACATTCACTCTTCACCATGTACTGCCGTGTACTCATCCACACAATATGGTCGCTTTCTGTTTGGGGTTTGATAATAATTGCTAAAATATCACGGACCGTTTGCTCATGAAAGTGCTCTTGCAGTATGGTTTTATTATAGTATCCCTCGTCCCTTGTCTTTTCCAAATCTTGACGAAGGTACCTCTATCGATCCCACTTTGGCAGCTCCTAACATGTCTACACCATCTGCGAATTTCCTTTTGGTCATTTCCTCTTCTCATATTTGTCATTCTACCTGTAAGTCAACAGTCCATTTGATTTCATGATTTTCATCGTTATTATGTTATTGCTTCTTTTTGCGAGCCTTGAACATATAGAATGGCTTGTACTTGGCAACAAGCAATAACAAATAAGTTGCAAGCATTAGACAAATCTCATACCTAGCATTTGATTTATTTGCTTCTTGGAAAATCTGTTGTATTTTGTAAATGGTTGTATATGATCAAAATAAAAGCAAATGGTATGGTGGAACACTACAAAGCTCAAGTGGTGGCAAAATGCTTCACTCAAGAATATGGCATTGAATATGACGAGACGTTTGCTCCACTTGAACATCACACTTTTGTTCGAAGTCTTCTTGCTATTGTCATTATTAAGCAATGACCTCTATCCACATGGGTCTTGAAAATGCCT
Source organism: Eucalyptus virginea (assembly GCA_014182375.1). Lineage (NCBI taxonomy): Eukaryota > Viridiplantae > Streptophyta > Magnoliopsida > Myrtales > Myrtaceae > Eucalyptus > Eucalyptus virginea. Next base: position 55,693,687 of record CM024519.1, read on the forward strand.
TTCTCAATGGCAATTTTACTGAGGAAGTATATATAGAACCTTCTTTGGTTATACTTCTACTTTTAACAAAGTATTGTCAATTACATCAAGCATTATATGGAGCATTATTATGAATCTTTTTTCACGAGCGGGACTCACTAATGATAAGATTACTACAACTCCAATGGAGACAAATATAAAATATGATGACAAAGATGGGACTACTCTTCCAAATCCCTTACTTTGTCGACAATTGGTTGGCATTCTTGTATATTTCATTGTTACTCATTTTGACATCACTTATATTGTTCACATTGTCAGTCAATTCATCACCATACTGCGTACAACTCTTTTTAGTATTGCTCTTTACATTATTCACTATGTCAAGGGTACCTTATTTCATGGTCTTTATTCTTTTTTCAAACTACTTTAAAGTTGAGGGCTTATTCTAATGTTGACTATGCTAGTGTCCCTTTTAATATCGCTCCACTATAGGCTATTGCATCTTTCTAGGTTCACTCATCTCATAGCATAGCAACAATCAATGAGTTGCCACTCAATCTAGCATCAAAATTGAATTTGGTGATACACGTAATCAGAATTGTTTTGGCTGCAATTATTATTAGAAGATATGGGAGTCCATCTTGAAGGTGGAATAGTCATTTATTACAACAACCAAGTGCTATTTAAATAGCCCATAATGATGTTTTCCATGAGCACACAAAGTATATTGAAATAGACTATCATTTCCTATGATATCACATGCTTCATGGTAATGTACAACTTGTTTCTACTTCATATGTTAATCAAACTGCTGATGTCTACACAAAGGCACATCCACTGCATGAGAATTTTTCTCCAAGCTCCAGTGGACCTTCTTTCTGCATAACATTGAGTTTAAGGAGATATTAGAGAAATTTAGGAGATTCTAAATATTTTCCTAATTGATTATAATTGATATCGTAATATTCTATTACTTTAAATAGTTATAATGTAAAATATAAAAGTAGTCTCCTGTACTCTTTATTTTTTACATGAAAATATATAGAAATTTCACATTTCTCTTTGGGCATAATTCTTATCTAGATAACTCAACTTTGAGTATTTTTAGCTTTTTATAATGACGGTCTTATTAACTATCTTCATTTATCATACCTAATAAAAAATTTTACATTTTTAATATACTAATTGTGCATAGCACACGAAAAATAATGCTTTAGAAATGACAAACTCTTGTGATTAAGATGTTTAACAAAATCCATACTGCTTTTAAGAGTCTCTGGACTCTACCTCCCCCAAGAGACAGACTCCGCTGGACAATGAATGGAGGGAGAGAAATCAATCGACTGCGTAGGCATTCATAAAGGGAATTGAATGGGAGAGAGATGAGAAGAAACACATGGCTTCCACCTCAAGACATCAGAGCATGAAGGGACTCAAATGGTTAGGTGCATGGATTCGTTCAACCTCCTGCCTCCATAAAGACGATCATTAAAACCCAAAGCCAGCCTTCTTCAAAAGTCCACAGAGATTCAATGCTCTACTCTTTTATGGCCCGAACAAGAAAACTAAGAAAAAACAAGAAAACAATGAAAAGAAGAAAAGGCTTTCGGCCCTAATTGCCTCTTCCTGCCTTTAAATCTGATAAAATGGATTCGGTTGTATAATTCTCTTAAAGAGAAGTTGTTACTGATCAAATGAGGAAACTCTGTACTGGTTTCTAAAGCGATACGTCCTAGTTCTTAAGTATACTCAATAAAGAATCCTTAGCACACTTGTCAACGTAACTGTTATTAAATCGACTAGAGGACCCGTTAATAAAAGTATAGTAAATCTGCGCATCATAAGACATGATGAGTATAGTGAACATACATTTTTCATATTATTAAAGGGATGAGTTCATTCAATTCAAGAATAATAACATAAATGATCTTTAAACTTTCGTCCAATATGCAATGTAATTTATGAACTTTTAATTTATTCAATGTAATATTTAATATTTTGACACATGCTTAACTTAATTCCTAAATTATATGAAAATGTTCAATGTAGGGATAATAGTGAACATTTTCATATAATTCTAAGACTAAATTATATATATACTAAAAGTCTAGGGATCACCTTGAACAAATTAAAAAATTAGGAGCCAAATTGCACACTGGGCTACTATTCACCTCCTCCTGTTTCCAGGAGGAGCTCTATCACTTCCCTGAACCGTGCCCAGGTAACCCTGGGGAAGGCTTCACGGGGATCAAGAGTGGGTCTCTACCCCTTTCGGGGTTTGGCCGGGTTACCCAATGGGGATTTTATCCCTTACTACTACCCCCCATTTGCCTGTAAATGGTTTGTGAGGGAGAGTCACCCAGGGATATCCAATTCAAGGTGGAGCCTTTTAAAGTCCTGCTCAGGACCACATGAACCACATTGTACATTGGGCCAAAATTTATGAACTATTTGTGTCATTTTTCCTTTAATTTATGGCATTTTTGTGGTGTGGTTTCTCTAATTTGTGAGTGCAACAAAGCCTCCAATTTCTCTAGTTTATATGATTGAGCCATATATGCTCCTATAGTTATACCTAGTCAGCGAGCAGCCTAAACGCATAGGGCCGTGAATTGGACCTAAAAGTCCTTGCAACGTTTGCCAATTAGTGAGTTCATGGATCTGCTCATGTAAGAGGGAGGGAGGCAGGTGATGATGTTAGTCCAGCTGAAGCAGCCCCTTTCTCCTTTTCATTCTGTCTGTCAATCTCCAAATTAAGCTAGTTTTACGAGGATTTCTTTGGGTTTGCTATGATTGGGAGCGCACGAAACGACATGGGTGAAATGCCCTTAAGTTGGAGAATTCAAATTGTCATTTTCAACTTACCTCAAATGTACTTGACAGGACCATTATAAGGACATGGCAAAAGATACATCACTAATCAACGCATCAAATAGGGATCTTGTTTTTAACTGAGTACACTGGATACGTTTTAACCTTCGCTGAGCGTACACTTTTTTAACTCAAAAAGTCTTCTTCACAAAATGGAGAGGAAATTGTAGGAAGAACCCATCTGAAAAAGCTCTGAGTATGTTGAAATGAAATCTTTTTTTCGTTTTAGAATGTTTATTTCACCATGTACGGTGCTTCGCAAGTTTTACAAGACTATCATTCATTATTCCGTAGCTTTACGCATGGCTTGACTTTGGCATTAAAAAGGGGAGAAAAGCTACCTTTTACTTGATTTACATCGCTGCTTTCACTCATTCATCTCTTAATTGATATTATGGCATCCTCTATTGCTGTACCATGAGGGAAAATTATTTATCAACGGCAGTGCTATTTGATTGGGGTTATCACTTCAATATTCTACATAGTCTTATTAACGAGTGTTTTCAAGGTACTTGTTAATCATACTTAAAAGATCTTCTTTTTCAATGCACACAGGTTATTCAGATGTTCAATCAATATCCAAGGCACACCACAACAAAATCCCCTTGTACGGGACGAAGATCAATCCTTCCGGGGATAGATCGACTCGAATTCTTCCTAAGGGGATCATAAATTTTCATCTAGAAGCGCACGTCGTACCACTCAACCGTATCAAACAGTGATGCATCTATACTTAAATTTATATCGGGATCATACGCAACATCATATCACTACGAAGGACGATGGAAGGAGGTAGGGGAGGGGATCAGATCATGATGTGTCCGAGGTGGAGGTAGGTGATCATCCTTAAAGGGACTCTTCTCGGGATTTAAAGGGGGAGGGATTAAGTTTATATTTATTGTAGGGTTGGTTAGGTTGCATCAATGAATGAATTTGGTCTTCTTCATAAATAGGGGCGCCATCATCAATTTGAGTCATCATCCACTCCAACTCCACATCGCAGCAGCAACCGCCATTTAACTTGTCTAGTCTTAGTCTTAGTCTTAGTCTAGTCCCTTCGAGCGTGCGAGTGAAAAAAAACCCCCCCAGGAGCGTTGGTGAAGGCTATTCTCTTCACATTAATGCATCGCAACTGCACCCTGTGCCAAACATTAGATGGGACTGGGATTTCAACACTAACTGCATGGTGCATATTACATCAAAACATGCGAAGTTTCTTGATCATTACATGGTCAATTTTATGGGACGGGTATATCTAAAGCTCCACTAGGATTAAAAACTAAATTGGCCGCATCTCACCAAAACCTAATTGACGACCCGTAACAAGTGTCGTAAGGACACTCTTTTACGATTTCCTTAAGATTTTAACTCGAGAGAATAAATTACGTGGAGCGGGAAGCAAATCGGGACTTCATACTTCTCCACGCACATAAAGTTTCGATTGTCTTACCAAGTCAACAATTTAACCTTTCGATATTACTTGATCATGAGATCCTTGGGACTGTCCATCCCACGTTCAAAGCACTCTTGTTAACGATTGGATTCATAAATGCCTAAATGGCGATTAAGATAGAGAAAAAAAAAAAAAAAGGGTAACCGAAATTGCAAATTTTCCATCTTCGAGATTAGGTGACTTAGAATTTAGCACGTAAAGAAGGGGGTGCTTTTACTGATGCCCGAGCGTTAAATGCTTTGATTAAAGAAGGGAGGGAGGGAGGGAGGGGGAGAAAGCACTAATTGCGGTAATCAATCAAAACCGTGAATTGAATACGGGGGATCAGCAAATGCAACCAGAAACACTTCCGATACGAGTAACTCAAATTAAATGGAATGGAAGGTCCAACCCCTTCGTGTCGACGTCCGCACATCGTCATCGTGAATTTAAGACGAGTCATTTTGGAAAGTTGAGAAAATTTAAGTCGGGGGGTTATTCAATTCTTGCACCTTCCTCGGCCAAACAGCATTTAAAACCAGAGACGCGAACAGGGTCGGTCTAGACAACGAGTGCTGGGTTTATCAGGATTTATAATACTGGCAAGGTGCACTCGTGCAAGAAAACTCCGAAGTAGAAAAAAGTGAATATGCTGAGGTACATTCACATCGCACATTGCAAAATTATGATAAACATTTCTTTGCCCAACATTTTCGAAGATGAAACTAAATGGACTCTCGTATTTTATTCAGGTTTTTTACTAAAGAATGCCTCGGACTATTTATTGAACAAAAATCAAAATACAAATTCCTTTTTAATTCCGGTGCAATCTTTGTTTATTAAGTAAGTAGCTTACACGATCCATAATCACGGTTAGCGTGCCTTTTGTTATTTTACTTGTTTTTTCTCCTCAATTTTACACATAAATCATACTAATGGTAAAATGGCATAGTTACTCCCGGTTAGACTTGCTCGTAGGGTGGGCTTGCACGAGCTTAGGTTGGACTTGCTTTGATCGGACCCTAAGGGGTGTATAATAGCCACATATTTCTGTTCCAGAAATAATTTTTCTATTTCAGACTTGTTTTGGAATAAAAATCCGTTTGATAAACCTATTCCATTTTTCTATTTCTGAAATAGATTATTGTTCCAGAAATAAGTTTAGAATAGAAATCAGAAGTAAAAATTGAGGGGAAAAATAGATTCTATCACACTTCTCTATTTCTAGAACAGAAATTAGAAATAAAAATTCTTCTCATCGTTCGTCAACCGGTCCTTCATCTTTCACCATCGATCACCGTCCACCGGTCGTCGGTCGCCGGCTGCCGCCACCAGCTGCCGGTCGCCGGTCCACCACCGTCCGCCGGTCCACTACCGTCCGAAAGGAAAAAAATTTGTGTCGTTATCAAACGAATTTCTATTTTTAGAGTAGAAATTTTGTGTCATTATCAAACGATTATTTTTACTTAGAAACTCTTTTAAAAATAGAAATAGAAAAATCTATTTCTCTTCTAGAAATTAATTTCGTGAGAATGGTTATCATTCACCCCCTAACACTTGGTTGTGAGATTCGATGGCTGGACCAAAGTTCATTGAGAAAATAGTTCAAAAAGTCATCAACATATCACACTTTTACCAATTCAATTTTAAATATTATAAAAATTTTAAAATTTATCTATGTAATTCATCTAACCAATTTTGACCAACAATCACTAATGTGGATATCAATTATCCTACGTAACATGATTAGAAATGACACGAACGTATTTCATTAAGTTTTTAATATTTTTTCAAAAATTTATTATATTTTTCTTTTTCCATTTCATTTATTTCTTTTTATTTTTCTCTTTTTTCCTCCTTCGATCACCAGTCTCTACGAGAAGAAAAAAGAGTGTATTTTGTTAATAGTTACAGAAAAATGATGTCAAAAATATTTTTTTAAAGTTATAATCAAATGTCACTGAGAAGTAATGTATCCATAAAAAAAAAAATCAAAAATATATTTTTTTTGCGATATCGAGTTTTTCTTTTTGATAAAAAGGACAACTGGCCCTCAATGCTACGATTACGTCCTCGCCGTTCAAGTTGCTTGTTTCTTGTCGATGAATTTACATATTATAACGTTGTATGGAGTTCTTTTTTCGAGATGCGTTGTGTCTGCTGACGGAGTGAATCAAATTGACACTCCCTAAAGAAATGTTAAGGGGGAAATGAACCAAACCTCTTTTTGCAGTAAAAAATAGAAATTAATAAGTTGAAATATCACTCGTTAGTTATACATAATAAAGATGAAAATTAAGATTTTATTTATTTCGCAAAAAATAAATAATTTAAAAAATAATTTCTTAAAATTGATCATTTGCATCGCTCACAAAAATGAAGGGATGTAATTTTTTTATCATTCAAAAAATATTTAAATACAAATCATTATTGATAATGATAACATTTTTCATTGACTAAGTATATCTAGCAGTATAAACGATTATTTTTGGAAAAAAAATTCATAAAATAAATGGAGCCCAAGGGAAATCTTCATTTGATGATTCGAGAACTGGTTGGGATTATCTATAATGGCATTGAAGACGACCATAACTCCACATAACTTCCCTCCTTAAATTCCTCGTCCATTTTTCTGCCTCCCTTTCGCTTCCATTTCCCATCCCCCACCATTTAATGTCGCAACCATAAATGAAACATTAACCACACCATTTAATGGATCTATTTGCCCCCTCCCCCCATATTTTCCCATATAAACAAAAAAACAAAAAAAAATGATGAACAATTATTAAAAATAAATAAAATTGAAAAATGGATATTTCATTTCATCCCCCCCGGCGTTATATAACGCCCTCCCACCTCCGTCTGTTCACTGCTGACTTGCGTGGAGTGTTCAATTTCTATCGCTTCTTCCTTCACTTGGGACCTCTTCCTCCTCCTCCTCCTCCATTTCCTCCTTCCTTAGCTGCAGCAATTCTCTTGGAAGAGGGAAGGGAAGATGGCTGCAGACGTCAGCTCCACGGTCGGGTACATGAGCGGGTTCAGCACGGAGGAGAGCAAGCGCGCCAGAGGAGGAGGCGGAGGAGGGAACGAGAAACCCACGGCTCTCGTCACGCGGGACTTGCTCGGCGGGCTGCACGAGATCGAGTCCCGCGACCTCGACCTCGACCTGCAGGTGCCCGCCGGCTGGGAGAAGCGTCTCGATTTGAAGGTGCGTTTTGGAAATCCGGGCTCTGTCTCCCTGCTTCCTTCTGTTATCGCTGGGTTAAATTATTTGTATGAACGGCTCTGGCTCGCGCCTAGGCAAATTGGATTAGAACGGTCCGTGCAATTCCGTAGTTTTCTGGTGTTATCGAATTCGCGATGTGTTCACGTGGAAGCTTCCTGTTCGTGATGCCTGCTTATGGTTTGTGAAACAGAGCAGAATCGCGTCTTTGCAACTCATCGTGTCGTAGGCTGCTATATTTGTATACTCGGGAGGGAAGAAAGGTCGCGAATTTCGGCAGTGACCGGGATTGTAAACTTACATGGTTGGCGTTGGCGAGCTTGATTGCTTCGTGGATAGTCACGCGGTGGCAGCGTCCATGAACATTAGTCGATCCGAGGGGCACTTAGAAAGATGATTCTAGAGCGAACTGTAGTATTCGTGCTAGTGTCGCCGGATGAGGAATGATTGCAGCTTTCGATTATGAGGTTCTTGGTGTATCTGGTATTCCTGTTAATGAAGTCGGACATGAGGCTCCCTTTGCTCGGCGATTTCTTTCTGGGTTTCATTTGGCGATTGCTTTACCTGCTTTTGTCCTGTTAAATTCTTCTTTCATCCTGAATTCGGATGCAGAAGTGTTATCGATTGATACTGTAGTAAGATGTCTGAATTTTGAATGTTGCCGCTGGTAACTCGTTTCTGTCGGCAAGGGAAAAATTGTTACCTTTTAAGAGAGGATGATCTGATCAGTTTTTTTTTTATCTTCAGTATGCATTGATCAGAGATGTAATTCCCGCTTTCCTTGTTCATTTCTTCCAGTCAGGAAAAATCTACATTCAAAGGTGCAATTCACTGAGATCGTCGCCTCCATCCTCGTCCGATCACAAGCAGCAAGCCGACCAAACGCTCACCAGGCTCCAAGACTTGAACTTCCCGCCCTCACCATCAAAACCCTTGCTGAACCTATTTGATGAGTCTTGCTTAGACTTGAAGTTGATGTCGTCCCCGTCGTTGCCTTCGTCCTGCAGCTACCAGAGCGTGTGCACTCTCGACAAAGTGAAGTCCGCGCTAGAGAAAGCAGAGCGAGAACCGCTCAAGAAAGGCTTGCCAGCCCATTGGAGATCGCCGTCGTCCTCATCGTTATCGCCTTCTAATTCGTCCTCGTCGTCTTCCATCAGAGAAAAGCACCGAGAGGCGAACGACGAGAAGGTGTCGCCAACTACAGTGGCTGCAGGATGCCCAACTTGCTTGCTCTACGTGTTAATCTCGACAAGCAATCCAAAGTGCCCGAGATGCGACATGATGGTACCGTTGCCGAGCTCAAAGAGACCTCGGATCGATCTCAACATGTCGATATGAGGGGGGATCGTGTTCTCAAGGATTCAATTTGTAAATGATGGACGAGATGGGTCTTCCTTTTAGATATATTTGTTCATGTTTAGAGGGAGGTTAGTGCAGTAGCGCCGGTAAATTTAGCCTTTGAGCATGTGCTGCTTAGCCATGGGAGATAGGATTATATCGCAGAGCAAGTTGTTTATTCGGACTCTCTTTCCTTTTTCTTTTTTCTAATGATTCGGAACTCGTAGCATGTATAGGTGCATAGTAAGTCGCCGCGAATTTCGCAAGTAGTAAATATTTCTGCCGATTTTCTGAATGGGAGGGAAATGAAAGTTGTTAGGGTTGTGCAATGGGAACTGATCAAACCGAACCGACTGATTTTGGGTGGTTCCCATAGTCGGAGGTTGATTTTGGGTGGTTCCCACAGTCGGAGGTCAGGTTCGTGGTTCCTAATCTTGGAACTTGGAATCAGACCGACCGGATCAATTTTTTATATATTTAATTTATATACATATAATATATAATATATAAACATTATATATAATATATAGATATTATATATGAAACTTATTGCAACTAGAAGTGCAATTGAGGTAGCAACCTTTTATGTGTTTAAGAGACCACCAAAACTTTCTTGTTACTCTTTATTCATCGAAAAAATTTACTTATTAGTTTCATCTTATACTCAATGTGAGACTAAGGTTTCAAGAAACTCTCATTCCTCATGCTCACATACTCTCTCTCTTCTCCCCTCACCTACAAAAAACAAGGCACTTCAAGCCTCCAAGAGTTCCACATCAACTAAACATTCAAAGAGCAGAAAAGAGATTGTCTATAAAACCTAAGCCAAGCACAACCTCCAGTCACATTGTTATTGGCCTTTATGATTAAGATTAAGCGTGAAACATATCAAGTGTGATTGATATTCATGCAAGAAAAGTTTAAATATTTTGCATGTGGAAATATGTGTGATTAGTTTTATTGGATCGCTTAGGAACCGAATTGGATTGATCGGTTCGGAATATGATCACTCTCACTTTTTAGTGAAAAAAAAAGTGCCGATTTTGTTGGACAGTCTCGGTTCCAAGGTTGAATCGGACCAAACCGGAAACCAATCACCCCTAAAAGTTGTTCATTCTAGGTGAGATCACTGAGATGACTTTCAAGTTTGCTTTGTGTTTTGATTGTTTAGTAGTGTCTCTCTACTTGAATTGACTTCTAAATTCGCGATCAAGCCTACCTTTCCTGGTTGCTTATCTGGGCGATAGGGTCATTGTTTTGTCTTTTCAGGGATCCTCCTTTGACCATCATCATCTCCATCCCCAGCAAATACCACGTGTTCAAGATCAAGAGAGAGCGAGAGAGATGTGTTGTATCACGACATCGGTGGAGATTGACTTAGCCCCATTAGGCCGAAAATGCCATGACTCAGGTGGAATGATCTTAGTGGACCTGAGTAAGTCCTTAAAAGGCTAAGTAGCACTCCAGGAAGAACCTGGTAGGGGTGAGAATCCCCAAGAGCTGCGGGTCCCTCGGTCCCTGGACTCTAACTAGGGCATCAAATTAGTGAGCTGTTCGGTGGTGGAGTTACACCACGCCCCTGCAAAGGGGCACCGGGTTCACTCCCGAGGTGCTAGAGATGGAACAGGTGGTTGCTGAAATGCACCACGGCTCTTCCTCCTTCCTTTAATGGAAAAGTTGTAGTAATCGACTTGGGCTTGGTTGTGTTTGCCGAATCTTTTGAGCTTTGTTCTCCTGGACAGCTTCGAAGCCAACCAAAAGAAATTGGCTGGATTTTGACATCGAATTGATAAATAGTATCCACAACCTCTCAATAGCTGAAGTAACAGAGTGACGAAAATAGCCGAGCTGGAGCCAAAATCCAAACGATGCTAATTTGAAAAAACAAAAAAGGTTTTGATGCCTTGATACGAGGTGTCTAGATAATATTTATCCCTAGCTGGGCCAAATATGCTCAGGATGATTCCAATTTACATTAATATTATAATAATATTATTTATATTAAATTTCAAATATTTCCTTTTTCATTTGAATTTTTCATTCATATTATATTTGATTATATTTTCAATTTATTATTTATAAAAGTTTTATTTATTCTATTGTATTTGAATTCTATTTACTTATTTATTATTTAAATATTTTCTTGCTATTTTTATTTTTGAAAGAAAATGAAATTGAAAGAATTTAGAATTCAAAATAATTTGAATTTGGAATTCTATTCCATTCCCAAATTCTATTAAATTATAGAAATTCAAGCCAGTGTGAAATTCCCTTGAATCACAATGAAATTGAGTCCAAATAATTGCATTGAATACAAACTGATGCTAAATTTAATGCTTTTTGGCGACAAACCATTTACCCGATTGTAATTATGTTTCGAGTTTGATTTATCAAGATTATGAAATTTCTACAATCGAAATGGGCCAATAAAAAAGATGCATCTCTTTAGGTCGCTTATATATATATTACAGAATATCCGTTATAGCGTGGAAACTAAGCAAATGATATACTACTTTAATGGATCAGAATATTTCTTCGAATCTCTCCCTTTTTTTGTGCTAGCAAAGTATAGACATGGCATCTGACAATAAAAATACCTAAAAAAGTATATGCATGGCACCGCCAACACAAATAGGGAATAAGAAGGGGACCCAGCCATACAGTTACATTCGGCCATTTTCCTTCTTTTTAAAAAAAAATTAAAGATATAGAGACTTTCCGAATAATAAAAAAGATATAAAGATAGATACGCAAAAAAATTGATAAAAAAAAAAAAACAGAAATTGCTTCTCAAGTTAATCGAAATTGCATCCTTACGCGAAGCAAAGATTTTCTCCTACACCAAAATCATTGGGACTTACTGTTGGGTAACATTTAATCAAAATTGAAAAAAAAAAAATTACGAATTGAAAAGCTTATTATTTCAAAAAGAACTTTTCCAAAACAAATAAGTTTATAAAAAAAAAAATAGCGTAATGCGTTTTTTTTTCTTTAACTTGCACTTTTGATATCAAGGATTTTGTTGATTTTTTTTTTTCATTTACTATTGCGGGCCCGACACAAAAGTAATGCCTTGCATGAACAATCCATTGACATTGATTACTAAACAACTATTATTTCCGCCATTAAATATCTAATATAAGTAACGCCATTAAGTTCAATTATTCCTCTTAGAACTTTTGTGAAAGCTACTTTCTAAATAGAAGAGAATATAATTTTCAAAAGTATCTTGTGGTCCAAATCGATCAATTGGGCAAGCAGACTCGAAGATGCTTTTGTTTTATTGAAAATTGAAAAATATCGATTTTTTTTTTTTGTGATAAAAGAATTCAATTAAAAGGTATAGGTAACACAATAACAATCTAAAAGGAAAATAACATAAACAATCCCTGAACTTTTAATTTGTTCAATGTAACCCCAGAATTTTGAGTAAATGTTTTATATAGTCCCTAAATAGTCATTTTCATTAATTTAAGACTAGTGACTACATTGAACATTTTTATACAATTCAAGAACTATATTGAACATTTAATAAAAATTCAAGGACTATATTGAAAAAATTAAAAATTCAGGAATAACATTGGACATTGAGCTAAAGTTCAAGAATCACATTAAATAAATTAAAAACTTAGAGATTAAATTACATATTGAGTCAAAATGTAGGGATTGTTTGTGTCATTATCCCCAATATAAATTAAGAAAAATTTAGAAAGCAATTTCAATTTCGATTCTTTATAAAGGAGAGCAATAAATAATAACAATAAATACACGCCCGCACCGTCTTATAAGTCAAATCCGCAACTTCGAGCGAAACAGCGGAAGAGAGGAGGAGACGATGCAGATCTTCGTGAAAACCCTAACGGGGAAGACGATTACCCTCGAGGTCGAGAGCAGCGACACCATCGACAATGTCAAGGCCAAGATTCAGGTCCGTAACCTCGCGCGCGGTTCTCGTGCCTGCTTGTTTTCCGTGTGAAAGGTTCCTGCTTGGTCGATTTCCCCCTTAGGATGGTTTGATTAGGGTTCTGCTCGGATGATATCTTGAGCAAGCCGAAAGCTTTTAGATGATTGGGCTTCTAATGGCGCTGTGGCCCATCAGACTTGTCAAGTCACGGCAACGAGTGACCTATCTAGTTCGGAAGGGCTGACGATATCTTGCATGTGGCTTTTGGGTTAGTTTGTGGAGGAAATTTTGCGCTAATGATTCGTATTGGCTGATTCTTTAATCGATACATGTTGCGCTGAGTGGTGTGCTTAGAAATCATCCTTCGAAAATCAGTTTCGATTCAGGTTTTGGATTGTCTGTGTAGAGACCGAGTGAAGCAGATAAGCAATATGCTGATAGGATAGGATGGGGTGTTTGTGCTGATGATATCTTGGGCAAGCAAAAGCTTTTAGATGGTTGGGTTTGTAATGGCGTTGTGGCCATCGGACTCCATTTTGTTCTGGTATACCGGTAGTTTGCTGGTCTTATCAAGTCACAGCAACGAGTTAGCTATCTAGTTTTGATGGACTGATGATATCTTGCATGTGGCCTTTGAGTGAGTTTTTGGAGGGAATTTTCTGCTCGCAATTCGTGAGAGGTGTGCTTAGGAATCGTCCTTTGAAAAATCAATTTCGATTCAGGTTTCAGATTATGTGTGTAGAGACCAAGCAAGGCAGATAACCAATATGCTGATAGGATAGGATGGGGTGTTTGTGCTTGGTTTGACATGAGGATTTTGCTTTCTTTAGGACAAGGAAGGTATTCCTCCAGACCAGCAGCGATTGATTTTTGCTGGTAAGCAATTGGAAGATGGACGAACTCTTGCGGACTATAACATCCAGAAGGAGTCGACTCTTCACCTGGTGTTGAGGCTCAGGGGAGGAACCATGATTAAAGTTAAGACCCTTACTGGAAAGGAGATTGAAATAGATATTGAGCCGACCGATACCATTGACCGTATCAAGGAAAGGGTTGAAGAGAAAGAAGGCATTCCACCTGTCCAGCAAAGGTGCTCTTTCTCTCTCGTACTTTTTGGTGCTGTTATCGCAGTGTTTTTCTCTTCCTTTTAACTCTGTACTAATTTTTGAATTTTGAATTTCTCCTTATTTTGTTTCACTCCTGCGTTGCTGCAAGTCTAACTGTGATTTCCTGGAACTTCCTTAAGGTATTATATGGTACAGTTTTCCTTGCTTCGTGTGTAGATATGGTAGATTGTGAAATTCCGTGATATCCCTGATGCTTATCTGGTCCAGTTAATCCACTTTAAGAAATACTACTATGGTTTCTCTGACGTGAGTGCTTTGCATAATCATTCTCCTTAGAATCAGATTGAATGATGGGGTTCTCTCTTCTGTCAGCTTATTGCTTGGTTCCTGATTTACTCTTTTTCTCCTTTTCTAGCGAAAGTAATAACTCATTTGGTGGTAAAAGATGAAAACTTTCTTGGCATGCATTTACTTTTGTCTGTTGTCTAGGGATCTCATTCTGGGTTCATGAATCTTCATCGGATTCCTTAGATGGGCTGTGTTTAATTAGACGTGGGATTGGGTCTTCATATATTTTTTGGCCATTTTCATTTTGTGAAATTTTTGTTTCCTGGGTTTCTGTCTTTCGGCTTTTGCTGAGGAGATAGTTGTGAAATTGCTATCCCCAAAAACAAAAGGAAAAGAGAGATCTAAAAGTCTGCAATGTTTATGGGTGTAGATTCATTGGTTTCTATAGCGTCAATCATGAAGTAAGCTCTACTATAACGTGTTTTATCCCTTCAATTCTAAATCTCTGATCCTTTAGCTCAGAGCAGAATCCTCACTCCTTTGAAACTTTGGGTGGCTTGGATGGTAATGATAAATTCTGGGGAAACCTTGTTTTCCTGGTCTCTTCATAGGTGTTTATTTCTGAGAGTTGTCTTCGAGCTATATGTGGCATTTAGCTCATTCAATTGATGATTGCAATATTACAGGCTTGTTTTATCACTTGCTTCACTGTGGAAGAAAATGGTAAAGCTCTCTGTGGTCAATGTTTTGCTTTCTTGTTCTAGGAAAATGCAACTTTGTTAGTCTTGAAACTTATGAGACCGTTCTTCATCCACTTAATTCAGTTATTTATTTTCTTATATGAGTTCATGGTAGTTTGGTTGAGTGAGTAATTTCATTGTAGGGATAAGACACTGTGCAGAAGTGATACTCTCCCATATTTACATGGAGGGAGGTGATGGTGAAAATTGGACCTGATCTTATATCTACAGTTTTGCTTGCACTTATATATTGATATAATCCCATAGCTTCCCGACTTCATCAAAAGGTCTTGGTGATATGCCGTTTTGACATCTGCTAAACACTATGCCACCTTTTAATCTTTTCGTTCTTAATTATATGCATTCCCACTGTGGCTGCAGCAAAGATCTTCTGTGAGCGAGTCCATGCAGTTATGATCAATGGTCTTCTCCATTTCCATTAATTCATTTTTTTCCTCATCAAAACTTATCTTGACGTGGATATTTCTTTAGTATGGAACCTCTGAATCTTATCATACTCTCTTTTATTTGGTTTACAGGCTTATATATGCCGGTAAGCAGCTTGCAGACGATAAAACAGCTCGAGACTACAACATTGAGGGTGGCTCTGTCCTCCATCTTGTGCTTGCGCTGAGAGGTGGTAGATTTTAATTGAATCTTACCATGCACTGTCGGCGCATCAATGAACTAAAAAAGCTTGCATAATCCTGTGGTGTGGATAGACTTAGTGACGTTCTAAGCAACTCTACGAACGTGATAATTGCTTTTTCGCTCATTCCCGTTGTTGCTTTTTCTTAATTCCGCTTTTACATCAAAGCGTTGGATCACCAATATATACACTCTTAAATTATAACGCACAAGCATGCTGAATGCCACTGGGTTTTCTCAAGCAGTGCAGCATATTTAGATCGTTGAGTTTGTGTAGGATCGATCTTAGGATTGTTGACAACTCCGGAATGACATCTCACGAACTTTGGGGCATTTTGGAGGTTTTCGATGCTGTGTGCTCGACATGAGATGTCAAAAGCCATTTGAATACAACGTAACATAATTTTGTCGAAATAAAACTGCAATTTCTTTTTTCATCGATCCGTGAACCAGATTGTATCCGGAGGTTGCGTTAGATTGTCGGGACAATGAGTGAGATAGGATAGAATAAAGTAAGATATCAAATCCTCTAGATAATAAAGGTGGAATTATTTAATCTTATCAAGTGTTTGATACATTTCAAAATGAACTTAAAAGATTTTAAATAGTCAATTAATTTTTAAATTTGAAAATTAGAAAATTCAATTAATTAAAGGGTTGATACTTGAAAAATTTCAAACCGATACATTTATGATAAATTTACCCTAAATTAATTTATGGGTGCTCTTACTGTATTAGCCCTCTTGACCATACTCCACCCAAAATGATGACATTACTTCATCATTTATGATT
This sequence comes from Eucalyptus virginea, assembly GCA_014182375.1. Classification (NCBI taxonomy): domain Eukaryota; kingdom Viridiplantae; phylum Streptophyta; class Magnoliopsida; order Myrtales; family Myrtaceae; genus Eucalyptus; species Eucalyptus virginea. Next base: position 55,709,972 of record CM024519.1, read on the forward strand.
ATTGCTATATCGAGTATGCTAAACTTATGTAGCACCGACATAGACAAGCGACACGGTACGCCGACACGTCATTTCTTAAAAATAAAGAATTTCAACACGTTTCGACACGTTATATATAAATACATAAATAATAATAATAATAATAATAGCCTAGAATTAATTTACACGAAAAATATTAAATAATATCATTCATTATTTTAATTTGTTACAATAATACATAAAACTTAGAGGAAAGAAACATTGTTTAAAGAAAAACGCTGAAATGATATTTTTAAATTTATTTATTTATCATATATAGCATTTTTTATTACTTCTTTCATAGTAAAAGACTTTTTAAAAAACTAAAACAATTCTTAAAAAAAAATAAAACTGAAAAAAAAAATTGACCCCGTGCGTGTAAATTTATAGCATTTTTATTACTTCTTTTATTACTTCTTTTGTGTATATTTATATTTTGACCCCACAAGTATTAGAAATTTTTAAAATTGACCTCGTGCATGTCGGAATCACGTGACGGAACGTGTCGGAAAGAGTTGACCACGTGTCGGATTTTTCGACACTCGTTGACCGCGTGTCGGAGCGTGTCAGACACGTGTAGGACACGACATGAAGGCTTCCGGAGAGTGTCCGTGCTACATAGTGCTAAACTACGGTGAGTCTACAAGACTCATACCCCTAATGACGGGTTTATTTATTATTTATGAGTTTTTTAAAACAACCTAGATGATAATTAGGAGTCATCACTAGCCTCATTTTTTAGGGTCGGCTAGAAAACCAATTGAGGGTCATGAGTTGTCTCTCGATATCTACGCAACCAAAGATTTTAAGGTTTAGAAATTTGGGTTACGCTAATATTTCTATTAATGCCATTTCTGTACCTAACAGTTTGTTGTGTTTTCTAAAGTATCTATGTGTGTCTTTTTACTTTTTTCGTACAAATGAGAAACTAAGTGATCATGCATGCATAGTCGATTCCATGCTTTTCTATTTCTAGGAAAGAAAACGATCAATCAAAATTTAAAGACAGTGCGGTAAGTAACTACTCAAAACAGTATGACGAAAGTGGTAAATCTAACATACAATCTTAAAAGGAAAATAAAGCAAAGGAAAGGAATTCGCAACTCGTTGGACATTTATACAATCCAAAGTAACCCAAAACATATATCGGAGAATAAATGGTGCAAAATGTGGTTGCATTGGACATCAACCATTCATTGTCTTTGCTTCATCAGGATCACCACCTCCATGGGCCTAGTCTAATTCTAATTTGATATTAAGACTAGATGTTTACAACATGAAAGAAATGTACATGCATCGGAATGGAAAGAGACAATCACAATCCCAAATAGACAAAAACAATCATAATCATGAAGTCAAGTCAATGTATTTAACTAATTAAACATGGCCTCGGGATCGACCTTTGTTGTATTCATCTATGATGCATACCCAATTCTTAAAATGACTTATAGCCATTGGCCACTATTTGTGTCTTGCATGGCAACCGGTGCTAAAAGTTCATAAAACAAGTTTTAAGTATGACCCAAGATATCCTACGAGATCATGCATCGCACCTATACATACATCTAAAAATCATATGCATAGTCAAAAGTAAATATGCACACAAGCCATCAGGTCTTGGTTCTCAATCAATCAAACAAAATTGGTGAGCTAACACTAGATCACTTATTCAGTCATCATGCATCAAACACAATCACACATGTTCTATAAAAACGAACACATCGAGAGCTAAAAGATTTAAGTGATGCCCAAAAATCGTTTGAGAGTCAATCAAACAATGGAATGTAAAGAAAGTTGTTAATGACAAGGCATAGTTATATCATGGCTACATAACACATTCAATCATCAAGGCTAACTTGAGTATATCAATCGGCACACTGATCGAGTTTCACAAGCGTCCTCAATATGGTCCAAGCTTAGATAATATCAATGCCAAGCCAGAAACATAATTTGGAAATTTGGATATAAAGCATAACATGAAAGTTTGGATGAAAGGGAGACATGATGTCGTTATAGCTATGAGGCACATTTACTAGCCAAGGCTAACTCGAGTGCATTAATTGGTACACTAATTGAGCTTCGCAAGCATTTTAAATATGACTCAAGTGTAGACAGAATTCATATCGAGCCAGCATTCAAACCATGCCAAAGCATTTTTAAGAATGAAAATTTCATATATGGGCATCACATGAATGAAAATTAGGTTTGAATCAATTAGAACATGAAATTTCAAATTGTCTCACAACATTCAAGAGGTTTAAGTATGGTAAAATGCTTTTTATTTTTTAATAATTTTCATGTATGGAGTTCAGAAAATGAGGATCAAAACTTGTAAAAACAAGTAATCTCAATTCAGTATGCAAAACATTCTAAAAAATCCTAGAATGGGAGCACATCAAAGAATCACAATAATAAATATCAAACAGGGTAAACAACATCAAAGCAATTGGGATAGGAACCATGGATAAATGACCCTGAGAAAATTAAACGACATCAAACACACAATAAGGAACAACTTCCATGGAGGAAGTTTCCTAAGATAAGCTACGCATGAATTTATAAAAATCCAAGAACACAATGTAGTACATTGGAAACAGAACAGGACAACAAGACATCATGGCAAATCATCAACAAGTTGACCTAGTAAACGTTGTCTTAAAATTATGAAATTTTACCACAACACAGTCACAAGGAAGACAAACAAATTTCGTTAGGACTTGACCTCAAAATGCTCACCAACAAATTCATACAAAAATGACAAGAGGCTTGACTCAATAAGGGCAGAACGAGCATTCCGAATTACACTCATGGCAGATTTTAGGGAAAATTTTGCAAAATTGGAAAATGTGTCAAATGAGATGCAAATTGTGCAAAATTAGCATCACTAGAAGGCTTAAGAAGTGCCCTAAGGCTTTCTAAGAGACATCAAGTTTGATTAAGGTCAAATTCATGTTTAAATGATGGCAAATGCAAAAGTATGCATATCAGTCATAACATGACAGAATATGATGGATGATGATTAGCTCACTAGGCTACCTAACTGATGCATGAAAATGGGGACATTCAAACATGATGTAGGGTTAAATGCAATGAACAACTTTGGTTAAGACATCTAACCCTAGATCGATGCATAAAAAATCACATAAATTTATTAATATCAATAGATGACTTATCATTAAGAAACGCTTATAATAGAATGCTTAACAACTTCAGTGGTAGTATGTCAACTTCGTGAATGCTTTTCACATGGCAAATGACCTTCAAATGATGCATGTCATACATCATTTCGAAGCTTGTGATGTGCTCTAGATATGTTAAGAAGGCATTATGCACTAATTTCTCTTTTAAGGAGCTTAATCGAAGACACTTTCATGGGGCCATAATCAGTCACAATTGCAGGAGGGATTGCATAGAACATAGATGGTTTTCAATGATCTAATGACATGGTAAAATTTCACAAAAATTCCTATATGTAGAATGCAATGTCATGATCGTTTTTCATTAGACATCGAAGTCTAATTTGATTCACAAAAATCTATGTTAAAATGGGAAAACAGGACAAGGAATTCAATGTCTCAAATTGCAGCAGTCCAAGCATGTCTTTGCACAAGCAATTGAACTATCAAACGATGACTTTTTAGCGCAATATATACCTTGTTAGAAAGCTTATGATGTATTTTACAACTTTCATGAAGGATGCAAATCCAATCAAGTGCATTTACTACCTCATTTCAAAGCAAACACACATTGGACTCAAACAGGGCAAAACAACATGAGGACGATTTTTTGAAGATTTCCCTAATCAAATCTATCCCAAAAAATCTAGAAAAAAGATATGCCATGACCAATGCAATTTCATGCAATTTTCATGAAGAAACCATCTTCAAGATCAAAGCACCAAAATCGGCTAACTGATGACACGTTCAAAAGTCAGAATCATCAGAAAAATACATCAATTCCATCAGATATCATCAAAATTTCGAGGTGGATTGGTATCAAACGAACTCCGTTCAAAACTCAGGACATATCAAATCGAAGCTTATCAAACATAGATCAAATATCTAGAACACTTGAAGCAAGATAATGAAGTTTGGGATCTCAAGTTAGCCATAACAGAACCTATGTTCAAGGCCTACAAATTTCCAGAACTTGTTCAACCATTCAATAAACATGTAACTCATTTATAGACCATTGCAGCACTCGTGATCATTGATTCTAAGCATATTACGATTCCTAATCTTTGAATCCTGGCCCTGATTAAATAACTCAACCTCGCCTCATCGGATTTGAGCTTCAAATGCTTACCTTTACGTATTTTTGACGAAACGAACTCAATCGAACGATTGAGGAGCTATCACAGCTCCTCGAGGATGTTGACGATCGTCAATAGAACCACTAAGGATGTCAGAGGAACCGGATGGATGCAAATTGCCGCTGGTTTGCAACTGGTGAAGGACCAGGTCTGGTTGGACCTGGTTTGCATCGGCTTGGAAGAATCAACCACCGAGGCCATTCTGGTGTCTGTCCAATCAAGCCCCAACCACTAGAGGGTCGAGGACTCTTCTAGGGGGCGATCGGTGGTGGTCGGACAGCCAAGGAGGGGCAATGGATCGCCGATCAGAGTGGACGAAGCTGCTGGTTCCAAAACTAGCGCAACCGCCGGTCTTTGAGCTGCTCAGAACAAATGACCCAACGAGAGATGCTGGTGACCGGAAGGAGTAGTGGCGATGTTGACAAGCCAAGGGATGGATTGACGGTCGTTGGTGGAGGTGGAGCACTGTTGGTAGGGACCTTGGCTGTAGCAAAAGGCGCGATGACATAGCAGCGGTGGCGGTGCATGAAGAGAGAGGGGAGAGAGAGGTGCGGGAAAAGGGCAAGAGAGAGAGAGCATTTGAGAGAGAAATTCAAGTTTCCAGATCTGGAAAATGCACAAATGAGCCCCCTAACTTTTGGAGGGAAAATGGCTTATATAATTCCCTTTTAAGATCAAATTTTGGCCGTCGGTTCAATCCGATGGCTAAAAATAAATCAGATGGCTAATTAATTCTGTTGGGGGCTAATCAAAGTTAAAATGTATCACATGATCATCTGGATGATATAAATATGTCAAAATCAAAAGTTTAAACTGAATTTGCAATTAAGGCCTAATTATGGGCAATTTTGTAATTTCATAGGACCCGGGGGCATTTTCGCAAAATATGAAAAATTGAGGGGCATGGGAATGAAATACACATGATAAGACACCCATAGATGATCACCTACCACCAAGAGCCAATTGATGGAGGGCCGAACTGGCCTCCTCCACTAATGACCGGTTAGACCAGTCCAAGCTGGTTCAATTGGTTTGGCTGTCCATTGGGCAACTTGGTCCGTGGGGTTCTAAATTATATGCAATTTAGTTGGAAGGAAATCTTGTCCAATTTGAAGGAAAATGGTCCAATTTTAAAGAAATTAGGTCAATTAAACCATTTAAACGTAATCCGGTAATTTTCTATTGGCCTAATTACTTAATTAACTTGAAAAATATTAGACCTACACCATGGATACATGCTATTGGACTTTCTAGGCTAAATTGGATAATTTCATGTAATTCTTTACTCCAATTTCAAATTAATTAAAATCAAATTCAATTAATATTGCAATGCACCTATCGAATTAATTGCCCATACCTAGAGTGACTTATTGCATCTAAATTGATTTTGAATTAGTGATGCGACTTTTATGCTAAAATTGAATTGAGGTTTAATGGTGAAATTGAGCCTTAATTCTCGAAATTAAAACTTAGTCTCAATTGGGTCTAACTTGAATTTCTTCAATTAAAGTTCATTGACTTGGTTTTCTTATGTTCAAGAAGGCTCAATTCCTCAAAATGGACCTTGCATTTGGACTTATCTCACAGAAATGAGTGGAATGAAAGTATATGTCGCAAATCATGAAGAATTGATTTGTACCCTCTAATTAAGGCTAAAAGTGACAATTCACATTTTGACATGACCGTTCTCAAAACTAAATGAACGAGTGAATGTGTAATAATCCCTAAATAAAATGTCGTAAAAGGAACTAAATCTAATTATGACTAGAACGAAAGTAATTTTATTTTTGGTTAATTTTGAACATAAAAACGAAAAAATTGAATAATAAGGTTCTTAATTGATTTTCGTAAAATTTTCGATGCTAAAATCAAATTAAGACTAAATAAAATGATTTGTAGATTTTTTTTTTGTCAAAGATTTGACCAAAAATCAACTATTTGGTTGACCTTTTTCTAAATGGTTAATTTTTGGGTCAAATCTTTAAAATTTTCGAAAATTAATCTGGCTAAAGTGAAATTAAGACTATTTAGAATCTTTTTGTGCAAAAAGCCAACTTTTGATCATGAGTTGACTTCTGGTCAAACATTTGATTTTTCGGGTTTTCGTTCGAAATGAATAAGAAATTATTTAACAATGACAAAACAAAAGAAAGAAACAGAAAATGATACTTTTTGTTCTGGAAACGGGCTCCATCATAATTGGAAATCCTAATCTTGAGTTTTTCTACTTTTATCAACGCGTCGGTTAAAAATTGGATGTCAATAAGTGTTCTCCGTAAACTAGCATTGCATTAGAATCCTATTTTCCTCCACTACGATATTGAACACTGCTGCGTCAATGAGGTGATGCAAGCGGAGCCAGAGTTCCAAACATCAATGTTTGAGGTGGTGCAAGCGTTGCTTTGATTAGTTCAACAAGAGAACATGAGCATGATAACTTTCTTTGGAACCTTAGAGGGCATCTCAAAGACCCGATGATGCACATGCCTATGAGAAAACTTTCCGAAAAACCAGTTGGATCCATTTGGTGTAGATGCCTACAACATCTTCTCCTTTTCTTAATTTTATTTTTTTTATTTTTTTTCAATTCGGATTTATCCCACCCCCTCCTCGGATTTTTAATGGGATAAGTGTAATAGAAGTCCTAAAACTTGTTACAAAAATGCAATTAAGTCCTAAAACTTGCAAAAATTGCAATCAAGTCCTAAAATTTGTCAAATTATTTTAATCAAGTCCTAAAGTTAACACTGTTAATTTTTTAACGGAAAATGCTGACATGACTTTTAAAATTATTTTTTATTGAAATTAAATTTAAAACCTAGAAAAGAAAAGTTAAATTTTATTTAAAAAATAAAACAATTCAAAAAAAAAAAAAAAAAAAAGGCCAAGCATTTCCTTCGCCGGCCCGGGCGGGGGTGGTCGGCCCTCACCTAGCTAGGGCGAGGCCTCGCCGGCCCAGGTGAGGGCCGATGACCCTCACCAAGCTCGGGCGAGGGTGACTAGATTTGGGTACGCCGGTCCCTCGCAGGGGCTGGCGGCCATCGCTCACCCCGGGCAAGGCATCGCCGCCCTCACGAGGGTTTGGTGACCGTCGCCCGCCTTGGGCGAGCCTCGCCGGCCCCGAGCGAGGGCTGACAAGACGTCACCCAAGGTTGGCGATGACTCGCCCAGGGCAGGTGACGGCCACCAGCCCCTCCGGCGATGGGTGGCGGCGGTAGTGAGGGAGGAGCTGCCTTTTTTTTTTTTTTTTAACAATTTTTAAAAATAAATTTTAGCTTTTCTTTTTTAGTTTTTAAATCTATTTTTTTTTAAATAATTAAAAAAAGCCAAGTGGAAAATGAAAAATTATGTAAAATGCCACACCCATGCCACATCAGCATTTTCCTTAAAAAAAGTTGACGGTGTTAACTTTAGAACTCGATTGAAACAATTTGACAAGTTTTAGGACTTGGTAAGTTTTTAGGACTCGACAAGTTTTAGGACTCAATTGCATTTTCGTGATAAGCTTTAGAACTTCTATTACATTTATCCCACTTTTTATCCAGACATCTCCAACTTTGTCTAGAACTTCTATTACATTTATCCCACTTTTTATCCAGACATCTCCAGCTTTGTCTGGTCTAGAGGATATTCCCAAATACCGAATAGGATAATAATTATCTTATCCGGATTATCCGAACTCAAATCTGGACTATCAAACATAACATGAGAAATGAAACCGGCCATATATCTTTACATTTTCTTCATTACTGTTACTTGCCGACCCATACCTAAGAAATTCTCCTCGAGCATGATTATGAAGGTTACTTCATGCTTGCAGTCAGTTTAACGTCATGCATGATACTGTTCTTGAGCATAGGGTCAAACAATTGACGCTTCATCGACTCTTGGAAACTTTTCTCCGAAATGCCAAACTCAACGAGCTGTCAAATTGGTTCGGTGACTTATTTCTATGTTGATGGGATAACTTCTCGTCATGCATCGGGTTCCTCTTGTATGATATAATCTGACATAATCTTTTTAAATTATGTTTGATCGTCTAAATATGGACTAGAATGGAATAGAATAAGAGGAAATTAGAAATTCTTTCAAATATTCTCCCGATTGCAGAAAATATCTTTCATATGTTTGATACAATTTAAAATAAGATAGAAAATCTTTTGTCGTGTCTAACTCTTCAACCTCATCTGCACTTCTGACACTTCCCATAGTGCTCTAAATTTGCCGTCCCGTCTGTCACCATCGCGATCGGCTTCCCCAACTTGAATGAGTAATGAGCATCGGCACATGCGGACTTCACTTGCCTAAGGAAAAGCTGCTCCACGACCCACTTCCACAGCACAATCTCCGGCGGGATCTTTAGATCTTGCTCCTTAAACTCCCTCATTAGCGTTGTCAAACTCGCTTTCTTAAGCTCCTTTTGGTTCATCTCATTCGCCGCCAGTGCCACCTCCAGGCTGTTATCCTCGCTCAACTTTGCCGGTGTCCAAATGAGCCTCGGGTCGCCGAGGGCATCGCAGAGTGACCGGGGGAGGCAGCGGTGGTAGTCGATTTAGTAGACGAGGCAACAATGGTCGATACAGCAATGAAGGCTGGCAATGAGGTGGCGGACGCCACGCTCAAAGTTTGAGCACCAGTTGACGGCAAAGCCGAGATTTTGGGGGTAGTGTAGGGCAAAGAGGAGGTAGATGGAGATTCGCGAGTGGACATCGATCCATTAGTGTATAGCGCTAGGGCAGTGAGTGGCATGGGCAAACACGTCTCTATTGTGGACAACAACCTCAAAAGATTTGGCGCACAAAGGAGGAGATTTGAGTTCTTCAATGCATAATTTCTCTTTTAGACCCTCAGTCATTGGAACACAATTGACCGGGCAGCAATGATGATTGGCGGTGATCGGAGGCGAGACAATTGTGTGGTAATTGGTGACGTAATATCCAAATGCGTCATTCCATCATTGAAAGATAATAGTATTTGTTAAGTTATTTTTATAAAAGAACTTATCCAATCCGGGTTCAATCCATCTCCATCTGAAATTTTTTATTCGACATTTTATTCGAATATATTCGGGTCAATTCGGTTAAGAGACGTTGCCAAACATTGAATATAATAATTTGTTATTCTATCAAGATGCGAATTTGGATTAGCAAATGCAGCCTTGTTGCACTCTCTCTTTTTATAGATGATAGAACTATATTTCTGAGTGAACTAGAAGGTGAATCAGTGTTTTAGGAAAAGTAGAGTGGGAAATGAGCTGTATGCGACACCTAAAGAAACATCGATTTGGAGAAGTTAGCTTAACGGATGCCCAAGCCCAAGCAATACCGCTTTATGACGTAGATCCTTGTTGAATCACTCGCCTTAAGGTACAATTATTACTTAGAACTTGATTATGTTAGATTCTCAGACGCTGTACCCAATCAACACAAGGCATATTTATCACATGGTTTCTGCTCCACAATATTTTGAAGATTGGCGGTAGAAGTCTCCCGACATAGAATCTTACACGTAAGTAGAGAGCTCCTATCAAGTTAGTTAACATGTGGACCTCATTTTATATTTGATAAGAACCAGGCAGTCATTTAACTTTAATGATCTAATTGTTTAGAATGCATCTAATATCTGTTTTTGGAAATGCACAGTATGTAAGATGTCGTTAGATCCTACATACCTCTCTGTATGCGCGTGTGAGCATATAATGCATGAGATTGGCGAATGCAAACTCGCAATTTCCATGGATATTAAACAATTATCCAGCTTTCATTATCAATTGTTATAGTGTGAGGGTTATTATGGTCATTATAGAGTTATTTAATAATAAAAAGTGTGAGACGTGGAAAACCCTAATCAGTGTAATTACACGTTCTCCTCGTTCATTCTGTCAATTTTTACATCGCTCTCTTTTCTTCTCCTATATTAATTTCTACGTCAATTAATCAAAGGCTAGTCTGAAACATACGAACCAATCTATTCCTTACAAAGTATGCCATCTAGAGGGGAGGCATCGGGAAAATGAGGGAGAGAGAGAGGAAAAAGGGGCATCTAGATGATGATTACATTATGTGGAAAATATTGCAGTTAAGCCCTTATGAACGTGACCATTCTAAAGTGACAGCACATAAGGACAATCATGTTATTGTCTAGATCAAAACTGGTAACTTAGAAATAATATCCAAAAACCACTCGTGTGGGCGCGTGTAGGGAGACAATTAGAAAATTCAGAAATCGTGTTCACGACTAGAAAAGGCCCTGATTTTCCCAGAATTGGAATTATTAATGTAATACGTAAGATTGGCGTCATGCAGAGGTTATCATTGCACTGTGGCGATCTTGTGCTGCAACTGGACAGTCTCTTTTGCAGTTCGGTAGTCAATGGGAAAGTCAGACTGGTTAGTGAGAGCCCCTCCTTACCCACCCGACTCCAACATACGTCAAGATTAGGTATCTTCTTCTCCCCTTTTTCTATTTTTGTTTATGGGCTGATTTCAAGATTAGGTATCCAAATGGTAAAACGCCCATATTATTATTGTTAGCTTCCCTAACTATAGACTTTGAATGCATGCACATTAATTAATTAAATGCGTCCTCTCCACTCCCCCAACCTTTTTTCTTTCCTTTTCCTTTCAATTTGGTGGATTGATTTGACCGGTGAGATTGCATGGGGCAAGGGCATTTTTGCGTTTATTATCAATTATTTTTTAGATATTTTTATGTTGCTTATTTATGACATTTTTGTATGTTCTTAATATACACATGCCCTTACTTGACCTATCAACTTGAATTTTAAGGCCGAACATTCGAATATAGTTTCAAAGTCAGGTTCTGCCTCAGTTGATTTGACGTATACGAGACCCTTTTGTTAAATTTCACGTACCGTTCTTAACCCGACTTTATGTAAGAGGAGGACGTTGATATATCCCATGTCGCTAGGGTGGACATTCGAACGTAATTGATAATAGCGTAAAGTATATAGAAGGGCCTAAGTCTTGCTAATATTTTTCAATATTACCCCATATTGGGAGGGTCACCTAAATCATTGGACTTGGAAGTTTTTGTCCGGAGACTCTCTCACCGTGGGGCTGTTGACATGGACGGGAACGATCTTTCAGACATGTACGCTTTGAATCTCGCGGCCCCAAGACATTCCAACTTGTGGTTAGTTCAATATTTTATATATCTCTTTTGTTGGTGAAAAGCGGTCCACATCAAGTGACATCGATTTCTTTAATTGACCCGTTGTAGACATTCCTGGTGGAGGGGCAAACATTAAACGGCGATGATCTAGTTCAAAGGGATTAGTTCACAGAACGACTTCATTCGCGGGGCATCTGCTTCTCGATCGTGCCTCCAGATTGATGGTGAAATTTCACTGTGTAAGACTTGCGTTGATCATTGAATTTGCGTTTCTTCAAGTTCCGTAGCCACTTTGAAGTTGAAGTCCGGCCCCCATCAATCTAGAGACGTATCTGCATTATGAGCCGTCGCATTTCTTCATATTTATATCTCATGTATAGAAATACATGCACTATTTCTTTATTATTCGTTTGTAATTCCATGGCAACTTTCCACAAAAAGGGATGGACAAAATGAAATGTTATTTTTCTCTACAAGGGGGACCCTACCATGATAGAAAAAAAGGGAGCGCAAAGTGTCGTTCTCGGCTGAACTACGTACCTACATTTGCGAAAACAAGAGGAGATGTGATCCAACTTTATCACCTCCCCCTTTCCATGACTTCTTTGCTCCGTTGGTATGAACCTGTCAATGTAGCGACAAAAGAGTTGATTCACCAACCATGGCAAGGATTGAAAGTGCCATTTGCCAATTCTTAATCAAATGAAGGATGTGATATTTACCTAGCTAACCTAGAGCAAGATTGAGTTTTCTTAACAAAAGCAGCTTGCTAAGTTCTTTAATCGTCATATTAATTAGGGCAAACACCACCAGGAAAAACTCCCAACTATGCGTATTGTAATACAAATATTGCAATTTTTTTGTTTCCTAAAATTCCTAATGTTGCTCATTGTGACACGAATACCCTCAACTTTTTTCATAGAAACCTGAATCCCTACAGTGCCAAAAGTTGACATAAATGGATACTTAAGTGCCAAAAGTTACAAAAGTGACATTTAAGTGCCAAAATCGGAACAAAATGAATCACTTAAATGCCAATCTGGCCAAAGTGCTGACTGTCAATTTTCCAACAAAACAAATGCAAAACGGCATCGTTTTGGTGCGACACGGTAAAAAATTAATATAAAAATTAAATTTATTTAAAACATTTAAAAGTAAAAATAATTAAAAAAAATTAGAATAAAAAAGGAAGACGACCGAGGGCTGAGCCCTTAGCCGTTGTCGCATCCCTGCCACTGTCGGCAAGAGCCAACGACGAAGGGGGGAGGGTCGATCGGGGTCGCTGGGTCGGCCCCTGGCTAGGGGCTAGCGACCCCGACCAAGCCAAGGGTCGACGGCCACTGAGGCGATCCCCAGTGGGTGGTGGCCCTTGGCTCGGCCGGGCGAGGGCCGCTGACTCTCGCCACCGGTCGGCCGGGGTCGCCGGAAATTGCACACGTCAGCATTTTGGCTACATTTTAGCCAAATTGGCACTTAAGTGATCCATTTCTCTCTGATTTTGGCACTTAAGTGTCACTTTCGTAACTTTTGGCACTTAAGAATCCCTTTGTGTCAACTTTTGGCACTTGAAGCATATTTTTGCCTTTTTCATATCATAACCTAAACTTATACGTATCGACACATATACCCTCTATTTTGGGTCCATCTGAGGTCTATTTATCACACCGGTGTAAGTTTGGGGTTTTTTATAACACAAACACTAGTCTGGGGTATCCGTGTCATAATGGGCAAGTTTAGGGTTTTTAATGACACAAAAACAGTTCGAGATATGCCATAGTGGGCATAGTTTGAGATTTTCTTGTGATACTAAGCCCTATTAATTATTAGCACAAAAACTGCTAATCAACATGGCTTGTCTATTCATTTTATAATTCTTATAAAACTAAATTTCTTCGGAGGCCTAACTCAGGAAGCATAATTCGGACTCATGTTTATGTTTGCTTCTGTTGTTAGCTAGATGATTCTGGACGCTGAATACATTTTGACATTTGGGTTTATTCTTATTTACACGGTCAACCTATGTTAGTCTAAGTTTTATATTGGAATGCGTGATCCAAAGGAAGCCACTTGACGTTGTTCGATAACTTCTCAACTTCTTGATTGAATTGTTATAGCATTGTGTCGTAAGAATATTGACAATCTTATTTGTAAGAATTCAGAGAAGAGAAATGTTAAGTATACTAAATTTGCTCCGTAAATTTGACATGTTGGGGGGGCACGACAGATTGCTATTGAGTATCGCATATGATCTACCTTTTTTTCGGAATGGTCATTTTTCGTCTACTATGTCACTTACTAAATTAGTATACTAATCTTATTGATAAGTTTTGACTGTCTTGACATTGCCTGCCCGCTTTATGTAGTGTAGGGCTATATGATCTAATGAACGCAAAATACTAGTCAATAATAAATACATGTTTTTTTAAAGTTGATATCATTAGGCTTCTATTGATTGTTTAGATTTCTAATCAGAGTAGGACTGCATAGGATATGATATGAAATCCATGGATTTTTCTATATCATATCTATTGTTTTGTGAATCGTAATAATAAAATTGAATATATTCACATCATATTATATACATTTTTTTTTTTTTGCATAAATGGCATATTAGTACAAATGAACCTAAAAGTTCACAAACGGAGATAGTAAAAATCTCTTGTATCACTATTCCCTAATTTATATTTATTTACTTTTTAATTTAATATAATTTAAATTTCCTCTTTTTTTAATTTTTTAATTTCTTTTTTCCCTTTCCACCATTCTCTAAAATTTTATTAAATAGTAAACTGTACTAATATAACTAAAATATGTAATAAATATATTTATATTTATTTATTGAATTTATATTATGAGATAGAATTAAAGTCAAATTTATAAATAAAATAAGATTAAATTAAAAAAATTATTTTTTTGTTGGTTTAAATTTCTTATATTAGAATAAAGTATTATTTACTTTGAAATATAATTTCTATTTTGTTAATTTAATAAGTTTATTATTCGAGAAAAATAATTTTTCTATTATGGATATTTGAAATCATATCCACATTTATCTCACCTCTTATATCAGATAATTTTATCTAGTCCAAATCCCTATTATATCCGATTTTATCTTGTATTGAATAGAACCAAACGCAGGATAGGATAAAATGTATTCTATCTCTAAATATTATCCTGACTACCACTCACATCAGTCACCAAGGCTCGGTACATTGACACTTGTGCTCGGGTCCTCAATGCCTTGGCTTGAGTTCATAGAGACTAGACTCGAGCCTTTGGTACCTTTACTCGGTTTCTTGGCCCTAAGTCCACAAAGGTTGAGCCTAAGACTCCGGTACCCGTGCCTAGATCCCGGCTCTCGAGCCCAAGCCTATGGGGTCGGGCCAAGGATTCTCAATGCTCGGGCTTGGGTCTTCGGCCTCAAGCACTCAAGTCCATTGAGGTCGAACTAGAAACCCTAGGTCCATAAAAGTCAAGCCTAGGCTTAGGTCCTTGGAACTGAGTCTATTAAGGTTGAGCTTGAATCCCTGGTGACTAGGCTTGAGTACAATAAGATCGAGCCTATTACCCCAGTGCTTGAGCCTAGGTCCTTTGCACCTGTGTCCACACTGGCTGGGCCTAGAATCCTTGTGCTCATGCTTGTTCCTTAGCATTCGAGGCTAGGTCCATGGAGGATGGAGGCCGAGCCCAAGACTTAATTGTTTGTGCTTGTCTATTAAGGTCATGGCTCAAGACCCCAGTGCTCATGCCCAAATCCTCAAGTTCGGGTTTGTTAAGGCCTAGCCTTGGCACCAAAGACCCGGGCAAGGGCATTGGGGTCTCGCGCTCAATCTCTATGGACCTATTGGGACAATCACTGAGGTCCGAAGCTCGGGCGCCAATGACCTAGGCTAGGGCACTAGGGGGCGTCGGGATCCTAGGCTCGGCCTCTATGGACCCAAGTCTGTCCTCCAGGACTAAGGGCCTAGCCTCGATGAACTTGAGCCTGAGCACTAAGGTCTTGAGCCTAGCTTATGTCGACTCTAGATTAGCGTTCGTGCCTGTGCCCAAGTTCTTGGCACTTGGGCCATCGAGGGCAGGCTTAGGTCCATAAAGGCTAGGCCCAAGACCCTGTAGTCATGCCCAATTCCTCGGTTGTTGTGCCTAAGTCCCTAACTCTCGAGTAGTGCATGTCTATTTAGGAAAAAAAAAATAGGTTTTCCTTTTCAACATAAAATAATTTCTAACTTATTCTCATATTTCAACCAAATCACGAAAAATACTATCCCAAATCACGGAAAATACTATCATTTTCCTAAAAATATTTTTACGAAATAAATAGAGCTTTAGTAATCAAATGTTTTAATTTTCAATCCATTGATGACTCATGACACAAGAGAGTTTATTGAAAATGACGATATATTCTTTTAGTCGTTAGCAAGAAAATCCAACCTAAAGAATTAAGACCACCCAAAGGGCATAGCTAGCTAGTTCCTTGCTCTTGCATTGTATGCTTTGTGTTTTTCACGGAAAATGAATAATTTGGAAACATTTTCTAAAAAATGATCGCTTGTATGGCTTAAAAAAAATAAATGAACAAGAAATATTTTCATTGTGTATGCACATATTTAGATACAAATTGTTGTTGGTAATAAAAATATTATTCATTGACTGATTATTTCAAGTAATACAAGTGATCAATTTTAAGAAGATAATTTTTAAATCACTCATTTTTTGGGAAATAAACAAAGCCGTAATTGCCAAATCGGTAGCCCAACCATAACTTCGTGCATTAGTTGGACAATAAAAAGGATTTTGCTAGTATAATAGATTTTAGACTACGGTGAAAATAACAGCTTGTTATGAGCCACGAATTCTTGAAAGAGTGGATCCAACGATAATTTATTATTATTTATTATTTGATTTTTTTGTGGTCTAGAATAGATTGTTATTCTCACAGCAGATTAAAGGCTGTCACGCAATCATTGGTCAGAAATTGTCACCGAGAAGAGAGAGGCCCATGTATAAATCAAATTAACCTAAAGTATCTTCCATATGAGAAATTCAAGATAAATTTAGCTCAAATAATAAATGGCCATGTAAGAAAAATGAGAAGATAGGATCTTTCTAATCATAAAAGACGGTTCTCCAAATCTTGCATGAATTGCTTGTGTAGAGAAAACACTAAGAGGGAAGTCTGTGCTTCACTTGATTTATGTACAGTGTACTACTCAATAGGGCATTGAAACAAAGCCCTACAATTCATTGATAATTGATAGTTGAAGACCACTTTAAGTGACAGAGACATAACTCGTGGGGTCTCCTTCCTATTTATTACCATTTCATAGGGAATCTACTTCTTCCATAGGGAAAGATGATAAAAGCCGGGAGTAATATAAAAAATTTATAGGTTATTATAGAAAAATAGGGCTTCTATTATAATTAAAAATAATAATATTAGCGCGGACACCAAAATTGCACGATTTTAACATGCAAATTTAATTATCTTTCACTCATTTAATAATGAATGTGATTTTTATCGAACTATTAGAATTAATTATAAAACTAGGTATGCAGGGTTCATAATAAGATTATGTTTAATGTTAGACAATAATTAGCATGTCCAACTTGTCCATGGATACAGCAATTTAATAATAACTACCATCCATATATTTTTATAGAGAAAAGATTAAAAAAATTTAAAGTAGGGATGCCATCTTTCTTTTAGGATATAATGTAATGAGAATAGTAAAGGACTCATAGCAATCCGAAGATTTAAAACTGTAGGACTAGCATTCACGCATTCTCAATGTATTTATAAAATTTTAGAAACAATAGGCAATAACTAAAAAGAAGATGGAAGCCAGTAGTAACATAGAGCAACATAATTTATTAAGTTCTTGAAAGGAGATAGAGCTTTTATTGTCACTAAAAAAGGCATTGGCGTCCATGCACAAATTGCACGATTTTAGCACATAAATCTAATTACATCCATTCGATCATTAAGGAATGAGAACATTTTGCCAAAGTAGAACGCACATGTAAAATTGCATTGTGAATTATTTTGTCAAAATGACATGAAAAGTTTAAATAGATATTTAAATAAATAAGGTCCTGTCATGTGTGTTGAAAAACTAAATAAAAATCCCACGCATCAATTTATACATGATGAAAAATTGTCGACTAAGACAGACTACCTATCTATGAAAGGACTGACATTGAGATCAAGAATGTGGGGAATACTCAAAGAAGATGAAAGGAATGACATTGATATCAAGAATGTGTGGAATACTCAAAGAAGATGTGTGGCCGGTAAGGGCCTTGACTAGTTGAAGAATGAATCCTCCGTTAGCTCTTTGTCCTCGTCTTCCTCTATGTCTTCACTCGTGTCCTGACAGATCAATTTATCATGGTGAATTTTAATGCTCTAAGAAAAGACTGCCTTGGAGAAATATTGTTTCATTGGACTAAGGTCTCCCATCAACTAGTTAAGGGAATACCTTGTTTCTAGTTAAAACATCAAGTAGGATCAAAGATAGTAGTGGACGAGGTAAGATCACTCACTCTCTTTCCCCAATCCCTTGCTCGAAAGAAGGCTCCTCACCAAAAGCCATTCCTATGGTCAAAAGTGGAAAAGTTTTGTTTGGATTCAATCTCTTTGGAAAGTGGATTTTATGAGAAAATTGAATGGCGAAATTAAAGAAAATGATAGAGATAAATTTCTTTGGTCATAAATTGTTACGGAGAAGAAAGCAACACCCATTATAAATCAAATTACTCTAAACTAATCTTTTGTTACGAGGAATTCAAGAGAAAACTAGGTCAGGTAATAAATGGCCTTGCAAGAAAAATGAGAAAGATAAGATCTCATAGATTATTAGGGAGAAAAGAGCAACACCTATTTATAAATCAAATTATTCTAAACTAGTCTTCTATTAGGAGGAATTCAAAAGAAAATAAGGTCAGATAATAAATGGCCTTGGAAGAAAAATGATAAAAGATAGGATCTTTCCTACCAAAAAGGAGAATTCTCGGGATCTTGCATGAATTACTTGTGTAGAAAAAACACTGCGAGGGACAAGTCTGGTGCACTTGATTTATGTACAGTGAACCATAAAGGACTTTGAAGGAAAATCCAAGAATCCATTAATAGTCCAACAGCTGACGACCATTTTAAGGGATAGAGATATAATTATGGGATTTCCTTCCTACTTATCACCACTTCATAGGGAACCAATGAAAGGTGATAAAAGCCAGTTGTACCATAGAATAAATTATTATTTTTAAATAATAAAAAAATAGGGGCTTTGTTATAATTAAATAATGAAATTAGCGTGCACATGTAAATCGCACGATTTTAGCACGCAAGTTTAACAAATTTTTATCTTTTTTAGTGAATGAGATTTTTATCACACAATGAAAGATGATAAAAACTAGTAGGAACATAGAAGAAATTATGATTTATTAAGTTATAAAAGAAATAGGGGTTTTGTTATAATTAAGCAATGATATTAGCGCGCGCACGTCAATTGCACGGTTTTAGCACACAAGTTTAATAAATTTTTATTTATTTTTCAGTTAAATGGTGTTCTTTAATGTTTCAAATGCCAATTTCTCGCACACATGAAAGCGTGTCCACATTTTACCGGGGTAGATTAAATTTTTCTAGCATCTCCCATTATGAGGGATTTAAAGATAAGCCTTGCTCAGATATTAAATGGCCTTGTGAGAAAAAAGAGAAGATATTCTCTTTCTTACAGAAAAAGACAAGTCCCCAAATCCTGCATGAATGACTTGTGTAGGAAAAACACTGAGAGGGAAGACCGGGGTGCAGATGTACAGCACAACAGGTCGTTGAAACAAAGCCCATGAATCAATTATTAATTGAGTAATTAAGTACCTCCTTATATTAACAGGAAGAGGTATAACTCATGGGCAGTTCGCAGGATCTCCTTCCTATTTATTACCACTTCATAGGAAACCTAACCTCCCATATATGAAGGCATTGACACTTGTTTGGGCATCCTCATCAAGACCTCATCCATCCCCCTCTCTTTCCATTTGTATAAAATGGGAAGAAGGTGGTGACAAGTGAAGTGAATACTAGAAAGGGTTCTCTCGTGTCTTGGGTCTCTCTGCCTTCCTCGCATAAGAAAAAGGCAGAGAGCGTCTGTACATAAAAGACTCCATCTTCAGATTCAGCTTCAGCTTCAGCTTCGACCTCATTATCTCATAGGCAAGAGAGGGATGGGAAAGGGACGAGCACCATGTTGCGACAAGAACCAAGTGAAGAGAGGTCCATGGAGTCCAGCCGAGGACGCGAGGCTCATCTCTTTCATCCAGAAGTATGGCCATGAAAACTGGCGTGCTCTTCCTAAACAAGCAGGTTGACTCTCTCTCTCTCCTCTCTCCTCTCTCTCTTTCTCACTAAGCAACATAATAATTTGTCTTTGTTTTTATGTTAATGATGGATTTTGCCGAGAATAGGTTCCCAGTTTCAAATCATTGCTCAGCCACAATGATGTAATCAAATTCTGAGTTTTTTCGATTAATTAGATTTCCTTTTATTGAAGATTTTTTTTTCCATAACAATACAAGGTCTCTTTAATTTCGGGATATTATCTAAAGTAATTATCATTTTGGGTGTTAATAGTCTCATTAAAACAGCCTGAGTCTATAACCAGCTGTAGGATTGAACATTTGAAGTTTCGCATGATCAGCGTGTTACCCGAGGAAGGCGGGTTTGAGACGCATCTGCCAACTTAAGGTTCATCTTTGTGGGTCCATCTTTTACTCTCTTTTTTTAAGACTAATCAACTATATACAAACCATTCAACCCAAAAAAATTAAAAAAGAAAAATGGGGGGTTTTTTTATTGGGCCTGATTCCTCCCAACGCAAGTCTTTGAAATTTGATACCCACGTTATTGAAATTAAAAAAAAAAGAATAAGAAGAAGAAGAGACCTGTTTATGAGTGTTATCTATTGTTGGATAACCTCAATCCTCTGGCGCTGCCCTGCATATATGAGAGGAGTTCGAGACTGTACATGCAGGGGAAGCCATGCAGTTCTTTTAAGGACCCCTTGCCCCCGGTGCAATTCGCACCAGTTCTCCAGGCTTTTTCTTCCCATCAAGAGTCTTCCAGGTTCTTCAGAAATTTGTGTTGTTAGCTCAGAGTATAGCATCTTCTCTTATCACAATTCTTTTCTTTGTTTCTTTCTTCTTCTTCTTTTTCCTTTTTTTTTAAAGGGGTGGTGGGGAGTCTATTTTTGCTACATCGGATGGAATGGTACTCGCACATCAGGATGAGATTAGCAAAGATTATTTAGGAACCGACAAACGCTTATCATCAGCTGACAATAGGTGTCTTTATTACATTGGTCTTCCCACTTGGTCTTTAGTTTTATGGGGAAATTAGCAAATGGTCCTTTGCTTACCTACCTAAGTACCGCAGATTCATATAGTCAACCGGGATTGTTTTTCATTAAGTAGAATAGCAGTTCTCCAAAAATTAAAAAAGGGGGAAGAACAGTGTTAACTTCGAATAGAATGAACCTTCATGTACTTCGCAATTGCTATCAGGATATGACTTAGTACCATAAACAACGGGGGCGTTCTAGAATCGCTTTGAAAAGCATGCCCTGCGTTATCGCTATAAAGAAAGTGTACTCCTTTTTGAAATGTTGGCGTGAACGAAGAGTAAACGGGATGCAATATAATAAGCTTAAAAGATTTGATATAAGGAAAATCAACCAGCCATTTTATCTCCTTATGACCGCAACAAGCCATCGCGGATGTTAAACTAGTTTCCCGAGATGTATTTTACGTGTCGTGAAAGTTTATAGAGATATATATAGAGATGGTAAGAGTGTTCAAGCCAACTTAAATTTGTCTCGTGAGACATAATTTCTTATGTTGGATGTATCAGGACTGTTGCGATGCGGGAAGAGTTGTCGACTGAGGTGGATTAACTACTTGCGGCCGGACGTGAGGCGTGGGAACTTCACCAAAGAGGAAGAGGACACCATCCTTCAATTACACCACTTAATGGGAAACAAGTAATCATCAAATTATGCGTTTATAATCTCATTAATAATTAGATTAGGTACAGCTTAATTTTTTAAT
Source organism: Eucalyptus virginea (assembly GCA_014182375.1). Taxonomy (NCBI): domain Eukaryota; kingdom Viridiplantae; phylum Streptophyta; class Magnoliopsida; order Myrtales; family Myrtaceae; genus Eucalyptus; species Eucalyptus virginea. The sequence continues at coordinate 55,731,540 of CM024519.1, forward strand.
GTATAATCTCATTTGTGAATGATTGATTGGGCAGATGGTCTAAAATTGCGTCACATCTGCCTGGAAGGACTGACAATGAGATCAAGAATGTGTGGAACACTCATTTGAAGAAGCGTTTGGCCAGTAAGGGCCTTGGCCAGTCGAAGCACGAATCCTCCATTAGCTCCTCGTCCTCGTATTCCTCTGCGTCTTCGCTCGTGTCCGGTGCCTCGGCTGAGAGGGATGCGCAGATGGACCTTGAACGTTCGACGGGTCAAGGTCCTCTGGATGAGAAATCCTGTGGTCAGGAAGGCATGGTGCCCCTGCCTCTCCCCGATGAAGCTGAAGAAGTCCAAGAAAAATCAGCCAAACGTATGCCTGATAACAAGGACTCGAAAGATCGGTCGTCGACCTTTTCTGGCTCCAATGAACCGGCTCATCTGAAGGACTCTGAAGAGCAGATGGATTCATTCTTCAGCTTCAGCAGCCCTTATGATGCGCGCAGCGCATTGGAGCCAGAGGAAGTGAACAAACCGGATACTAACAATAACGGGTTGGGCAACTTCATGATCGACATCCCGTTCGAGTGCGATGTTGAATTTTGGAACATGTTAGATAGCTTGGAACCGTTCTCAGTCCACAAAGCCGACGTCGGACAGGACGGCCCGAGGCCTGGAGAAAGGCTTCCTGCGGAGGTCGAGGACCTGAGTTGGTTGCGGTACTTGGAGGACGAGCTCGGTCTCGAGGCAACAAAGGAAAAAGGAGACAAAGACAATTCAAGAACCAGCTCTATCACCACAGGTCCATCGGAAATTAAGGCATGGGGTCAAGGTTAGGAGTGGAATTTGGAAGCAGCAGCAAAAGCGACGCTTTCGGTGTCAACAATTTGACCTCGGTCAAATGCGCAGCTAGGACACACAGTGTTTAGATCCGTGTCTTTTTCAAAAGTTGGTGGAGAGCGGCGAGGTCAACAATTTGACAAAACGCCATCTACTCTGCTATTCAAAATTTCGATGTGTAAAGGCATTGTCTCTGTCTTCCGGCATGTAGAGCCTGATTTACATGTTCAACGAGAAGCATGTTGCAGTTGCTCCATCACCTAACTCATTTAATCATTATTCGTCCTGTCCCAATCGCTGGTTGGTGAGAAACTCCTCGTGTTCCCACCTTTTTGAAACTTGCCTTGGCCAAAATGGAATTAAAAGAAGGAAGCGCTGCCTCCGATTGTTTTTGGTCGAGAGCCATCGTGACGAAGCACTAATTCAGTCGCGACTTTTAGTGACGAATCGATGGCACGGAAAATTCAGAGATGGCTGCTCGAACGCGCTCGCGCATTCATGCATCCAGAGTCGAGTGAGAAAAAAGAGGGGAGGAAATGGAGGGAACCGGATCGGGTCGCTTCCCGACCTCATTCAAAGTCAGTAGTCCAAAAATTCAGAATTTTCGCATGCATGTAGGACGAGCACGAGAACGGAGACTCGGTATGGTTGAAATGGTTGACATCATTCGAAAAAATTTTATGACATAGTGAAGGCGAATGTATAACATTCATTCCTCTTGGTCCTGATAAATCAAATGGAGAAAATAGTCCAAAAAATTATAAACCTATTGCATTTTTGTTAATTGAGGCATAGATGTTTTAATTTTGTTAATTGAGTCCATCCGGTCAATCTTGACAAAGAATTGCCAATGTAGACATTGGCCATTTTACATGGCACGACTGTCGTATTTTAATATTATTTTTTTAAAATTTGCATTACTTTTTCTTTTATTTCTTTTTTCCCCCCTTCGTTTCTTCCTCCTCTAATCGATTGCCGACCTTGACGACCGGCCAAACGAGAGAGTTGGTGAGTTCAAGCCTCGTCATTGCTGGGCAAGGTCGAGCCTTATTGGGAAGGCTCACCTTGGCCTATGGCCAGCGGGGGCAAGCTTTGTGACCTCATCGGCTCTCGCCTCTAGCCAATCACCGAGGCTTGGGTCTAGCTAGAGAAGGAAGAAGAGAAAGGAAAAGGAAAGAAAGAAGATAAAGAAAATTAATGAAATTAAAAAAAAAATTAAAATATCATTAAAAACCGTACATATCGATGATGGATGCGCCACGTAGGATGTTCGGCATCCACTTTAGCAATTTTCAGCCAAAATTAGCCGAATTGACTAAATTAGCAAAATATAAAAAAGGTTCAAAATAGGAAATCCCCTTAGGAAAATGTGAAAAAGATACTCATACTATATATACAAGAATTGGATCCAAAATAGAAGGAAACCTCTTCAAATTAAAAAAGCATACTTAAATTGGGAAAGTTTCCTTTTCGGGCTCAAATTCAAGATATTTCAATATTTTTCACCTTGACTCGACATTGAGCCAAGTTACAATTGCTTCATGGGATCCGAACTTTGTTGCTATTCTCCTATAGCTCCTTATGGGCTCAATCACCACACACGTCTTCCAAATCTAAGCATTGCTTGAACTTTTTCATATCCATGGATCTCATTAGAACACCGACTACACTCTCATCTTTAGGATTTTCTATCACAACTTCTTCAATCATAGATAAAACAAAACCATAATTGCATCCATAATATATGTGGCGTTCGAACACATTTTGTTTAACTCAATAGTTCTGACGAATGTTGGCTCTATAGACTTTGTCTCGCTACAAGCATCTTCTTTTATTATCAAAATAGATTACACTTTCTGCTTATTACTAAAGTTTCAGCATCGAACGTATTTAGTTCATTAGCCACATAACCATACAATAAATTCTTTTCACTCATAATTTTCAGGCTTCTCTTGTCAATGTGCCCAAATGCATATGCCACTATTCAAACCCTCGAACATATGTAACTAACGTCTCATTGGCGAAATCCATCATTATCTCACATTGAAGTTCATATAGGCGATTGGCTGGGCTAGCGAGGTTGAGCCTCACCGATGGCCTCGCGAGGCTCGCCTAGCCACCGAGGCCACTAGTGAGGCACTGAGGCTTGACCTCGCCCAGGCGGCGTGAGGTTAGCCTCGCCCTAGCCTAGCAAGGGCGAGCCTTGCCTAGCCTCGGTGAGGCTCAGGCCGACAAGCCTCATTGTGGCTTGGCGTCTCCGAGGGTCAGCGATGCTCCGGTGAGGTCGCCAACTCTCATTTAGCTGATCGCCGGCGACCAACCCAAAGGAAGAAGAAAAAGAAAGAGAAGAAAAAAAAAGAGGAGAGAAAAAAAATTGTTTCTCGGAATTGTTTCTAGAAACAAGAAATAACTTTTTTCTATTTCTTATTTCTGTTCCAAATCTGTTCTCGGAAACAAAAATTTTATCAAACACATTTTTGTTCTTTTTTTTGTTCCCAAAACAAAAGAACCTAAAATTTTGTTCTAAGGAACATAAACAATTTTAAACAAATAGGGCCTAACTCCCAAGTAGGCCGATGTCCACTTATCCACCAGCAAACTCATCATCGACGGAATAAGAAGATGGACTTCAGCTAAAGCCTAAAGAACAAAACCAATTGGCCTTGCGACTCTCTACTCTATCTAACCACATACAAAATGATTCGATGCATCGAAGTTTTACTTTTGAATCGAAATTTGAGCTTTGCTTCATAGATCGATTGCAACGCCCTAGTTTTGATGACGCGAAATTTTCTAATTTAAATTTCCTTAGAATGTTTAATGTATACTTTAGTACAAATAATAAGGTTAAATAGTAATAGATGTGTAGAATGTAGAAATCTAATTTTAGAGAAAAAAGTTACGATGTGGTAAGAGTTTCTTTTTTTTTTATTATTCTTAATATGATAATCATTAAGTCCTTTTTCCACATGCCTGATCAATTAAATTATATCTACGATTGTCTTTTTTCTAATTTTTTTTCAAATGTTTTTAGATGTTTAGAATTGCTTTTGACTCCTGTTTTATTGATGCTGGTTTTACACAGCTGCATACTTTTATCTGATGTCTCAAATAATATGAATCGGGATATTTAGTTCATGTCTCATTTTTGTTTCGCAATTCAATTTTTTTTTATCAAAATTAGTGAGGTTAGAAGTGAGGATGTTGGAAATTGTGATTTAATCGCAAATTAGAGAAGAACTACTTAAGAATTAATTCACAATCCGAATGCATCTGAGAGTGTGTCCATGTGGAATCGGATTGAAGCCCAAATTTATATTAAGAACCTGAAATTTTTCGGTTGTAATTAGCACGAGAATTAATTTATATTTGAGTTGATCTCACAAAAAACTTTAAATAGGTATACTTTTGATAAATTTTCCTTAAACTAATTTTTTTACCTTAAAAAATTCCAAATAGATACATTTGTAATAAATTTTCCTCTCCATTAGCTTTCGTTAAGTTTTACTGTTAAATTGTTGAATTAAATTACACACGACAGTTTACACGTATATCTATTTGGGGTTTTAACTTTTATTTGTCATATATGTATTAATTTATAATTTTTTCGTAATTTTAATCCAATTTAACTTATTGATACTCTACTTCTTCTTGGGAGATTAAGGTGGAACGATTTAATTTTAGGTATGGTTTTTTATTTCCGCATTCATCGAATGGAGTCGGGCGTGATGGGGAGCTGGTGCTTCATGGACGCGGAAGAGGCGGAGCAGAGGAGCAGAGCGTTCGCAGAGCTGAAGCCTTATTGCCTGGATCTGCTCGACCTCGTCCAGCACCCCCAGAATCACTCCCCTTCTCTCTCCGCCCTCCTCCGCTTCCTCCGCGGCTGGCCCCCCGACACTCTCCAGCCCGTCTTCGAGTAACGTCCCCCAACTCTGGTGGTTAAGCGGATGCTGTTGCGCTTGTTATGATACTGCGATTTTCTTGTCTGCTACGGATTCCGTCTCCGTGTCCGGGCCGTTACGTTCGGTCTCGGATTGTCGACTCTAGTAGTGTGCCGCGCCTTTGGAGTTCGTGTTGAATATAATGCCGTTCTGCTAGTTTTGTCTCGGATCGTCTCGCATTGTCGTTGATCATTTCCGTGGAAGGAAGTAGTAAAATTATGGAGGAATTAGGATGAATTTATGGTGTAGCTGCTGGCTTATGAGATGATTGTTAGGAGGAGAACATGTATGAGATCGTTCTTCTGTTCAACATTTCAATACAAGTGAGAATTACTTCACCAAAAAGAAGAAGAAGAAGAAGAAGAGAATACTAAGAATACCATTTAACTGAAATGTTTCGTACCTGGGCCGAAACTGGAACTTCTGTAGTTTGCTTGCTGTTTAGGACAGTAGCAGTGTCTTGCTCATGTTTCTTGCTTTTCCCCTGTATTGGGAGATGTATCTTTGTCAGGTCGAGTGTTTCCGTACATCCAGCTATACGTTGTATCCACTGCTGCTTCTATTAGTTGCGGCAGTTTACAGCCAAACCCAACGCAAGATTGATCCGGAAGAACATGAGGTTCCATCTCATAAACCCCATAGGGTGAGTGATATAGTGGCAGAAGCCATGCTCCAGTGTTTGGAGGAACTTCTGAAGAAATGTTACCTAGGATCGGTCGATCAGGTGGTTCTGCTTTTCTGTTTTACCTTTTCATATTGTCTATTGTCTGTATTTCCTTTTTGTTCCCTTGCACTTTGTGGCCATTTTGTTAGTGACATCGCACTTCTATATATCACATAACTAGTGGATAGGCCTGGTCAACATGTGTGATGCTGTTCGAAAAAATTTGACCTTTATTTTTTCCCTCTTCGGACTCTTCGCACCGCGTGGACTGCTGGTGCTACTGAGTGCTTCCGAACCTCACAGAATCTAAATGGTCATTGCAATGCTTCTTTTATAGCTCAACCCAATGAACCTTGTTATGCTACACTACCATGTTGTTGTTGTTAGGTTAGGGCTATCTGTTGGTAGCAGGGAGGCACTGCTGTAGCCTTTGAAGGCGATGAGACAACATCTTTGAGATTTTTCCCTCTGAAAGTTATATGTGAGTATAGTCATCACTAAGATTTCTTGGTCTAATGCATTCTGAGAACATCATCACGGCAATAAGTTTGTTTCTTGGGAGACTCATTACTTCCCTTTCCTAAAATCTATGACTCTTAATAATTTTTCAATGGATTGGTAGTGCATCACCTCCAAATTTGGGGCTAGGAATGATGCTGGAATCAGGTCGCATATCCACTTCATAGTTCACAGGCGTCTTGAATGACGCCTACAAGTCGAATCACTTTTTGATTTAGTACAAAAAGCCTTGATTTGTAATTCCTTAACCCATTTCTTTTTGTTGGAATATGATCCATTCTTCTTGCAGATGGTTATTATACTAAAGAAATTGATTTATGGGGCTTTGCTTTCTCCCTCTGTGGCTTCTGAAGAGTTCCGTGAAGGAATTATCAAGCGTTTTAGGCTGCTTTTTTTGAACTAGTTGCCATGCTCTGATAGTTCTTGTTCGTGTAAGCAAATTACTGGGTTGCCTGCTCTTTTAGTTGATGATGGTATGCTTACTCACCCTGTTAGACGCTCAAGACAAAACTTGGGAAGGGAATGTTTACTTGTATTTCTTCAGACTGAGACTGCATCTGCTGCTATTGGACATTGGTTATCACTTCTTCTCAAAGTATGTAAAGATTTATCAGGCACTTCCTTGTTACACTTCAAGCAAATTCATATGGAATTAATGTTGGTGTTTATGCAAAGGCTGCAGATTTTCAGGCTATGCAGGCATTGAGGAAGTGCAAAGCTTCACATAGAAGCCTTATTGACACTACGGGTTCTTGCTGCTAAGGTAATTCTACAAGGTATAGGAATTAAGACGGGAGTGGCAATTCCTAACATGACAATAGCACACGACTCTTGAACTTGAGTAATTTAATGAGAGAAACCTAACCTTGACACGGCTTAACTCAAAAGCGACATGAAATAACACATTCGTATAGAACTGAATATAGGAATTTTACATAATCTATGGACTTAAAATCGGTTGACCGAAAACGTGTTTCAGTTTCAGAAAATTTCAACAGTATCAGAGTTGATGCACTGAGAAGAGTAAAAAAGGGCGCTGTGGTTCGAAGAATAAATTCTTGCTGCTTGAAGATTTCTGTAAACAGTTAATGGCACATGTATGTATATTATAGATGTTGCATACGCCTTCTTTCAATTGATCCTGTAATTTTTTAACAAAAGAAGTCCCTTTTCTTTTCATGATGAATCAAGTTCGTCCCCCAAGTTGCTCATGTCAATTTTCCTCTGACCAGTTCAGATCTCTCTTCTGGCAAGAATATATTGATGAGAAATTTGTTTTGATTGAATTGTTTGCAGGTTGGTATTTCTGATGCATTAGCTTTCTTTTTGCCTGGTGTTGTTAGTTTTATTACAGTTTTGGGTGTCGCAAGAACAATGTCAAGTGGTGCTGCTGGCAATATTGAAGCGATCGATCAATCAATCAATTAGAGGAGTAGTTGAGTATCTGATGATTGTTGTTGACGGTGATGCTAACTCGCTTTCCTTGGAGATGTCCTTGAATAGTAAGATGAATTCAGAAATTTATGACTCGACAGATTCCTTCCTCAACGAACTTTGCAGGTTGCCTATCAGAGATCAAGGTCATGAAGTTTTAAGTGAACATTCAGATGTTAAGGTTGAAAGTAAGAAAACTGTAAGTGAAATCCAGGAGCAGAAGAATGCTGGATCTAGCAAGGGGTTGCAAACTTTGACTGTGAATCGGGCAAAAGAATGGGTTGAGGAAACTCGGCCAATGTTCATAAACTGCTTAGTGCTACTTTTCCACATGTATGTGCCTTCAATTTTATGTGTTATGAGATTATTTAAGGAAAATGATAATGTACTTGGCCTTTCATAAAGCTACTTTATAATCTCAATGACATAATTTTGTACTTTTGAATTTTTAATTGGTTGCAAAGCCTCTTACATGTTTTCTCAGATTTGTGTTCATCCAGCAAAAAGGTTGAGAAGAGGACTTCTTGCTGCTATAGAAGGAATTCTTACCAAGTGCAACTACACACTAAAACAGAGTAAATTGCTGCTTCTGGTGAGAGGTTGCCTCTTCTTTTTTCCTAGAAGGGATAATAATTTGAAGCAAATTGGTGTGCTCGTATAGGTTTGCAGTTTGTTTATGTTTTTGCCGCGTGAGAATTCATGGATTGGGAGCGTGAAAAAAATCTGAGGCTAAGCCCCCTCCATTTTGCTTCATCTGCTATATGGAAGTAAACACATTTTAAGCCTAAATCTACTATGTCTCGGATTGGTTGACTTGTTATCTTCATGTGAGCTTTCTGGGTAATCATATTCAGAATTCGATTGTGCAGTCCCACTGTTAAAATGTGCTTGTGGCTTTCCTTTAATTGTTGATTGCACCTTCATTTTGTTGTTCAAGGATGCTCTCTTCATGATAAAGGATTATTAGATCATGTGGAGATCCTTGCTTTTCTTTCTTTGGTAATTTGAGGAAATTCAACCTAACATCACTTTGATTTCATCTGCGGAATTAACTGCATGTTTTCCTTGACATTTAGCCTGGGTCAAGTGGGAGACCGTCTTTGACATCTAATTTATTAACATCTTGACCAATATCTTTCATCTCCATCATTCCATACTAGATGTCTAATTTGTAGTGCCGTTCAAGATGGTAGTAAAAGCTCCAAAGACTGTTATAAGGGGGACAAGCGAATATCTGAGTGATTTCTGTTGATTTTTCGAGGTATTCATGGAAAGGCTGGTATCGACCAACGATAACAAGGCCTCTTTCTCAAGTTATAATTACTCTGCTAAGAAAATAAAAGCCTGGTTGTAAAGTCGTTGTCACCACACATCTGGGAGTCACTTTTTTTTTTTCTAACTCATGCGACCTAATGGCAATTAAATTCTAATCTCTATATTTATCAAGTATGCTGGTTCAGTCTGTTTTGAAATTGGTTTTCTTTTTCTCTCACTTCTGCCAAAACCCATGCTATCTACAAACTGTGAATATCACTTCTCCTTTCGAATGATTGTGCGAGCGAAATGTAAAGTCTGTTGCTCATCTTTCCTCGCATCATAACCTATTTGGCTTCTGTTATGCATTGAAACTTAACATTGCTATGCCTCTGACCTGAAGTTTATGGCGTTCCCCTAATGCAGGATTGTCTATGTGTCTTGGTTGTCAATGATTCTGAAGAGATTTCTGCATCTTCCCAGGAATTTCTCAGATATATATTTTCTTCCAGCAGGATTAGAGACAGTAGAACGTTATATTGCTGAATGTTAAGCAGGTTTGGGCTTGACCATGGTTAGCAGATAGGATTTTTTTAGTGCTTCCGCTTGAGAGGTCGAACTAAAACTTGTTTGGAGCAGGCTAATAGAGAAACTTCCGAAAATGGTGCTTGAAGATGAGAACTCTTTGGCACCGTCAAGTGCTCAGCAGCTGCTTGTTGTCATGTACCTTGCTTCATAGATCGATCGCAACGCCCTAGTTTTTTTTTTTTTTTTTTTTTTTTTGAACAGGCAACGCCCTAGTTTTGATGACTTGAACTTTTGAAATTTAAATTTGCTTAGAATTTTTAATATATACTTTTAGTACAAATAATAAGGTTAATTAGTAGGAGACATGTAGAATGTAGATATCTAGGCCCGTTTGATTCAGTTTTCCAAATGGGCTTTGTAACTTCCAAATGGGCTTTAACTTTAAAGTCTCTTAGTTAAATGCAAATAGAGTTTGGTTCAATTTTTGCTCAACTTTGGGAAAATAATTGCATCTTGTTTGGTTCAGCATTTGTAAGGGGCTTTGAGTCCAATACAAATGCTGAAAGCCCAAAACTACTTGAGGAAATACAATTATGTTTGGTAAATAATTTCAAGATTCGGCGGAATCTTTGGCCTAGTCCCTACTAGCTTTCAAAGATTTCAAAGGCATTTTGAAGGCAAGTTGAAAGCTGAAAGCCAGCTTCAAAGTTGAACCAAACGTAGCCGGCCTTTAGCCCAAAACAATTCCAGAGGTGCTTTGAGAAGTTGTACTCTCAAAATGCAAGTCTTGTTCCTCATTCATTATTCATTTTCTTCATTGTTTGCGTGGAGAAGCCGAGCTGGACAACCGTCGGCTTAGGAGGTCTTGTGCGCCACCTCAGGGTGAGGCCATTCGACGGCCATATCTGGTTGCGGTAGTTGGCCGGGGCTGTTTCGGCCACCAACAATTGGACTCTACCCAAAAAAAAATTAAAAATCTTTAAAAAAAATTAGCAAAGTCATTTACAAAATGTAATTTTTAACCAATGGCATTTAAGCTAAAGGTGTTTCCCGATACACTTTAAAGTAACAATTTATCAAACACTATTTGCACTTTGGAGAATCCCTTCAGCGCAAAAGTATTTGCATCTTTTCAATGATATTTCCCCAAAATCGAACCGAATGGGGCCCTAATTTTAGAGAAAAAATATATTAAGGTAAGAGTTTTTATTTCATTATTCTTAATATGATAATCATTTAAGTCTTTTTTCTACATGCATGATCAATTAAATTATATCTACGAGTGTCCTTGTATTTTTTTTTCCAAATGTTTTCATATGTTTAGAATTGCTTTTGACTCCTGTTTTGGTGATGCCGGTTTCACACAGTCGCGCACTTTTTTCTAATGTCTCATTTAATATGAATCGGGATATTTAGCTCATGTCTCATCTTTTTGACAATTTCGTTTTTCTATCACAATTAGTGGGGTTAGAAGTGAGGATGTCGGAAATTTTGATTTAATCGCAAATTAGGGAAGAACTAAGAACCAAACCCGCGAGGTCGGAACGCATCTGAGTGTGGCCATGTGGAACCACATTGAAGCCCAAATTTTATTATTAACTTAAAAATTTTCATATGTAATTAACACAATAATTAATTTAGTTTATGGTTAACATCACAAAAATCTTGGTGTACCTATAACAAATTTACCTCATACTAATTTTTTGATAACCAAAAATTTCAAACAAGTATACCTAAATAAATTTACCTTTTTATTAATTTCTGTTAAATTTTAATATTATTGTTGAATTGAATGACTCATGACACCGACGTATATACCGGTTTGAGGTCTTAACCTTTATTCAACTAGAGATTTTTCGTGATATTAGAAGTGAGGATGTTGGAATTTTTTATTTAATCGCAAATTAGAGAAGAACTACTTAAGAACCAAACCCACAAAGGTCAGAACGCATCTGAGTGTGTTTGAAGCCTAAATTTTAGCATTAACTTAAAATTTTTCCATTGTAATTAACATGATAATTAATATAGTTTAGGGTTAATATCATGATGAATCCTAAATTGGTGTATATCACGAAGAATCTTATATTGGTGCGCTTATAACAAATTTACCTCAAAAACTCCGAACTGATATACTTGTAACAAATTTATCTTGTTATTAGTTTTTGTTAAATTTCACTGTTAAATGGCTATAATACCTTATTCATTTAGTGATTTTTCGTGACATTAATTTAATTTAACATAAATTAACGAAGGATAAAATTATTATAAATGTATTTATTTAGGGTTTAGCTTGAAATAAATTTATTTAAGGTATACTGATTTGAGGTTTTGGTGATAAAAAAAATTAGTTTTGAATAAATTTGTCAATCCATATTAGATTTTTGTGACCATTAACTATGAAGATTTTAGTTACGGAATTTTTTTCGAAAGTGATCGAATCTTCTCCTCTCTCTCTCTCTCTCTCCCTCTCTCTACAATTTTCCTCTTCCCCGCTTTGCCTTTCGCCCATTCGGTTCTTCTTCACGTTCGCGAGTCTCTCCGTCTCTCTCTCCCTCGCTCCCTCTCAGCACAACCCCCCCTTTCTCGGTGTCGAATGGAGCCGATGGACATGGCGGGGAGGTGGTGCTACGTGGACGAGGAAGAGGCGGAGAGGAGGAGCAGAGTGATCGCGGAGCTGGCGCCGTATTGCGTGGACCTGTTCGACCTGGTCCAGCACCCCAAGAAGCACTGCCCTTCCCTCCCCGCCCTCCTCCGCTTCCTCCGCGACTCGCCCCCGACTCCCTCCAGCCCGTCTTCGAGTAACGTCCCCCACCCCCCCCGACCCCATCTTTGCTGCTTAAGCCGATGCTGTTGCGCTTGTTATGATGCTGCGATTTTCTTGTTATGATGCGGATTCCGTCTCCGCGTTCCGAGGCCGTGGCGTTCGGTCTCGGATAGTGTGCCGCGCCTTCGGAGTTCGCGTCGGTGCCGTTTGTTGAATATGATGTCGTTCTGCTGGTTTTGTCTCGGATTGTCTCGCATTGTCGTTGTTGTTCGTTTCCGTGGAAGCAAGTAGTGAAATTTTGGAGGGGTTAGGATGGATTTATGGTGTAGCTGCTGGCTTATGAGATGATTATTAGGTGGAGAACGCGTATGAAATCGTTCTTCTGTTCGACATTTCAATACACGTGGGAAATACTTTACTGAAATAGAAGGAGGATAAGAGAAAATACTCGTAGAAAGAGTACCGTGATTTAACTGAAATGTTTGGTACCTGATTAAAGAGGTTGAAACTGGAACTTCTGTAGTTTGCTTACTGTTTTGGATAGTCGCTCAGATGCCTGCTATGTCTTGCTCATGTTTGTTGCTTTTCCCCTGTCTTGGGAGATGTATCTTTGTCCGGTCAGTAGTTCCCGTTGACCTGATTGTTTCGGTGCATCCAGCTATACGTTGTTTCCACTGCTGCATCTATTAGGTGCGGCAGTTGACGGCCGAAAGCAACGCGAGATTAATCCCAAAGAACATGAGGTTCCGCCATCTCATAAACCCCATAGAGTGAGTGATATAGTGGCGGAAGCTGTGCTCCAGTGTTTGGAGGAACTTCTGAAGAAATGTTACCTGGGATCAGTCGATCAGGTGGTTCTGCTTTTCTCTTTTCCCTTATCATATTGTCTAGCGTCTGTATTTCCTTTTGTTTCCCTTGCGTTTTGTGGTCATTATTAGTGACGCCACACTTCTGTATACCGCATAACTGGTGAATAGGCCTGGTCCATATCTTTTGCATGTGATGCTGTTCGAAAAAATTTGAACTTTACTTTGTCCCTCTTCAAACTCTTTGTACCGCGTGCACTGCTAGGGCTAGTGAGTGCTTCCGAGCCTTGAAGAATCTAAATGGTCATTGCAATGATTCTTTTGTAGCTCAACTCGGTGGAACTTGTTATGCTACACTAACATGTAGTTGTTGTTAGGTTAGGACTATCTGTTGGTAGGAGGGAGGCACTGCTGTAGCCTTTGAAGGCAATGAGACAACGTCTTTGAGAATTTTCTCTCTAAAAGTTATATGTGAGTGTAGTCATCACTAAGATTTCCTGGTCTAATGCATTCTGAGAACATCATCACGGCAATAAGTCTTTTCTTGGGGGACTCATTACTTCCCTTTCCTAAAATCTATGATTTTTCAATGGATTAGTAGTGCATCACCTCCAAATTTGGGGCTAGCGATGATGCTGGATGTCAGGTCGCGTACCCACTTCATAGTTCATCGGCATCCTGAATGGCACCTACAAGTCGAATCATTTTTAGATGTACTACAAAAAGCCTTAATATCACACTTCTTAACCCATTTCCTTTTGTCGGAATATGATCCATTCTTCTTGCAGATGGTTCTGATACTAAATAAATTGAATTATGGGGCTGTGCTTTCTCCATCTGTGGCTTCTGAAGAGTTCCGTGAAGGAATTATCAAGTGTTTTAGGGCGCTTCTTTTGAATTTGTTGCCATGCTCTGATAGCTCTTGCTCGTGTAAACAAATTACTGGGTTGCCTGCTCTTTTAGTTGGTGATGATATGCTTACTCACCCTATTAGACGCTCAAGACAAAACTTGGGAGGGGAATGTTTACTTGCATTTCTTCAGACTCAGACTGCATCTACTGCTATTGGACACTGGTTATCACTTCTTCTCAAAGTATGTAAAGTTTTATCAGGCACTTCCTTGTTACACTTCAAGCAAATTCATATGGAATTAACATGTTGGTTTTTATGCAAAGGCTGCAGATTTTGAGGCTGTGCGCGGGCATCGAGGAAGTGCGAAGCTTCGCATAGAAGCCTTCCTGACACTACGGGTTCTTGTTGCTAAGGTAATTCTACAAGGTATAGGGTTTAAGATAGGGTTAGAAATTCCTGACATGACACTAGCACATGACTCTGGAACATAAGTAATTTAGTGAGAGAAACCTAACCCTGGCACAGTTTAACTCAAAATCGACTTGAAATGACACATTCTATAGAACTGAATATAGGAATTCTACATAATCTATGAGCTTAAGATTGGTTGACGGTAAAGGTGTTCCAGTTTCAGAAAATTACAACAGTATCAGAGTTGATGCACTGAGAAGAGTAAAAAAGGGCGCTGTGGTTCATAGAATAAATTCTTGCTGCTTGAAGATTTTTGTGACACGTGTATGTATATTATAGATGTTGCAAATGCCTTCTTCCGACTGATTCTGTAATCTGTGAACAAAAGAAGTGCCTTTTCTTTCTATGATGAGTCAAACTTGTCCCTTAACTTGTTAATTTTTTTCTCTGAGCAGTTCAGATCTCTCTTGTGGCAAGAATATATTGATGAGAAAGTTTTTTTTTGGTGGGATTGTTTGCAGGTTGGCACTTCTGATGCATTAGCTTTCTTTTTGCCTGGTGTTGTTAGTAAATTTATTAATGTTTTGGGTGTCGCGAGAACAATGTCAAGTGGTGCTGCTGGCAATATTGAAGCGATCGATCAATCAATTAGAGGATTAGCTGAGTATCTGATGATTGTTCTTGAGGATGATGCGAACTTGCTTTCCTTGGAGATGTCCTTGAATAGTAAGATGAATTCAGAAATTTATGACTCGACAGATTCCTTCCTCAACGAACTTCGCAGGTTGCCTATCAGAGATCAAGGTCATGAAGTTTTAAGTGAACATTCAGATGTTAAGGTCGAAAGTAAGAAAACTGTAAATGAAATCCAGGAGCAGAAGAATGCTGGATCTAGCGAGGGGTTGCCAACTTTCACTGTGAATCGGACAAAAGAGTGGGTTGAGGAAACTTCAGCCAGTGTTCATAAATTGCTTAGTGCTACTTTTCCACATGTATGTGCCTTCAATTTTATGTGTTCTGAGATTACCAAGGAAAATGATAATGTATTTGGCCTTGCATAAAGCTACTTTATAATCTCAATGATATTTTTTTGTACTTTCTGATACTTAATTGGTTGCTAAGCTTCGTACATGTTTTCTCAGATTTGTGTTCATCCAGCAAAAAGGTTGAGAAGAGGACTTCTTGCTGCTATAGAAGGAATTCTTACCAAGTGCAACAACACACTAAAACAGAGTAAATTGCTGCTTCTGGTGAGAGGTTGCCTCTTCTTTTTTCCTAGAAGGGATAATAATTTGAAGCAAATTGGTGTGCTCGTATAGGTTTGCAGTTTGTTTATGTTTTTGCCGCGTGAGAATTCATGGACCTCTACTTCTCCATTCTGGGAGCGTGAAAAAAATCTGAGGCTAAGCCCCCTCCGATGTGCTTCATCTGCTATATATAAGTGAACACATTTTAAAGCTAAATCTACCATGTCTCTGATTGGTTGACTTGTTATCTTTATGTGAGCTTTCTGGGTAATCTTATTCAGAATTAGATTGTGTAGTCTCACTGTTAAAGTGTGCTTGTGTCTTTCCTTTACTTGGTGATCGCACCTTCATTTTGTTGTTCAAGGATACTGTCTTCAGGATAAAGGATTAGTAGATCATGTTGAGATCCTCACTTTTCTTTCTTTGGTAATTTGAAGAAATTCAACCTAACATCACTTTTATTTCATCTAAGGAATTAACTGCAAGTTTTTGCTTGACATTTAGCCTGTGTCAAGTGGGTGACCTTCTTTGACATCTAACTTATTAACATCTTGACCTATATCTTTCATCTCCATCATTACATACTAGATATTTAATTTGTAGTGCCATTCAAGATGGTAAAAAAGAGCTCCAAAGACAGTGTTATAATGGGGACCAGCGAATATCTGAGTGATTCCTGTTAATTTTTCAAAGTATTCATGGAAAAGTTGGTATTGACCAATGATAATAAGGCCTTCTTCTCAAGTTATAATTACCTTGCTAAGAAAATAAAAGCCTTTGTAAAGTCGTTGTCACTAGACTTCTGGGAGTCACTTATTTTATTTTAACTCATGCCACTTAATAGCAATTAAATTCTAATCCCTATATTCATTAAGTTTGCTGGTTCAGTCTGTTTTGAAATTAGTTTTCTTTCTCTCTCTCAATTCTGCCAAACTATGTGCTATCTACAAACTGTGAATACTTCTCCTTTGGAATGATTGTGCGAGTGGAATGTGAAGTCTGTTGCTTCTCTTGCCTGGCATCATAACCTTTTTGGCTTCTATTATGCATTGAAACTTGACATTGTTATGGCTCAGTTTGAAGTTCATGTAATTCCCCTAATGCAGGAATGTCTATGTGTCTTGGTTGTCGATGATTCTGAAGAGATTTCCGCATCTTCCCAGAAATTTCTCAGACGTCTATTTTCTTCCGGCAGGATAGAGACTGTAGAACATGATATTGCCGAAATGTTAAGCAGGTTTGGGCTTGACCATGGTTAGGAGATAGGATTTGTTTACTGCTTCTGCTTGAGAGCTTGAACTAAAACTTGTTTGGAGCAGGCTAATAGAGAAACTTCCGAAAATGGTGCTTGAAGATGAGAACTCTTTTGCACGATCAAGTGCTCAGCAGCTGCTTGTTGTCATGTACTTTTCTGGTCCTCGCCTTGTTGTGGATCGGCTACTCCATTCTCCTGTATGTACATACGTTTATTGTCATTTTAATCTTAGTTGGTTCTCTCCTGTAGATTGATGCGGAAATTAAATAAACTTAATTTTATCGCCCCCAGTCTTATGGAAATATGATTAAAAGTTTGCTTTGCCCTCTCCCTTCAGTATTGGGTCCCATTTCTTCTCACTGGAGCAGTGACTGTGATAAGTCTTAACAGCTTTGTGTGTATGTACCTTTTCGGCGAGGAATTCATCTTTCTTTTTCTCCCCTTTCTGAAATTTAATTGATCTAGTTATGCTTTAGCTCAATCATCAAGTATTACTGTTTAATCATTGAAAGTCGTATTGTACCTTTGCATCTCATTTATCAGTAATTTCACATTCATTTGACTGCCACTTGGATTTTCTTCATCTATATTAAGCTTATGGGTGCCAGTGATTACTTATATGCTACGCTTTTAGGGGATTCTATTTCCTATAGCTGTTAGTACTTGGCTGATGTTGGAGCTGACTTAGAGTTGCCATTGCTTTCTTAGACATGTTAAGTAAATTATCAATAGAATCAAAGTTTAGTTGACAACTCAGTTGTGCTTTCCTCTCCATTGACATTCTTTTGATTTTGACTGGATATAAAATCCTTGAGTAATTTATACTGCAAGATTTTCATCTGTAGAGCTTCTTGATCATAGATCCTAATTCTGCTTCTCCTGTGATGCGTATAGGTAACAGCTGCACGGTTTTTTGATGTCCTTGCAACGTGCCTTGGTCAGCATTCAGTATTCGCTGGTTCTCTAGAAAAGCTTGTGCTGTCTAGATCATCTTCCAAGGGATACATCCACTCTGTTGTGGAGTTAAAATACCAATCTCATTTGACCAGTGAACATCAGAGAGCCTTTACTGCTGCTCAGCATGAAGGTGCTCAGGTGAAAGAAATAGGATACCTTCAAGAAAACATTGAGAGAAGCGAGCTTCCACGAATGCCCCCTTGGTTTGTGAATGTTGGTAGTCAGGAACTATACCAGACCCTTGCACAAATTGTCAGACTTGGAGGTTTATCTTTATTGGCAGGTCATTCCTATGCTCGTTTTCTGCAATTTCCCTCCGTCATTCAGGCAATTCTATGCTTAGCATTGTCACCACCACTCTTTCTGATTGTTTGTAGATTCAAGATATGAAGGCCATTTGTCAGCAATTGCTGATATTCCACTTGGATACTTGCGAAAATTGGTTTCTGAGATTCGGATTAGAGACTATAATAAAGAGAACTGGCAGTCTTGGTATTACAGAACTGGTTCGGGACAGTTACTGCGGCAGGCAAGCACTGCAGTTTGTATTCTAAATGAGATGATATTTGGATTATCAGATGAGGCCTTTGAAAATTTTGAGCAGATGTTCCATAAATCTACTGTAAGTGGAGATGAACTTCAGAAGCTCAACTCTGGTCTTGACGATCGTCATTCTCCCACATGTCATGCTCATGATCCATCTACATGGAATCTCACACGTGAAAATAGCTATGAAAGTCAACTGATCGATTGCATTGGTAGAATCTTACACGAATATGTAAGTCCTGAGGTGTGGAATTTTTCATTTGGACAAAGATCCTCACATGTGGAATCTGACGGCAAAGATGAAGATTTTCCTTTGCACTTTCTCCATGATGCTGCCATGTTACATCAGGCAAGCTCAGCTTTTCCAAACTGAATGTGCTTGTAAAATCTAATAATGTATATACAGCAGAAAAGATTAATATTATTCTGTTCTCTTCTTCTTGAGCAGGTGATTATTGAGGGGATTGGCATTTTTAGTATGTGTCTTGGCAAAGATTTTGTTTCCAGTGGCTTTATGCATTCATCTCTCTATTTGTTGCTTGAGAATCTTGTTTCTCCAAACTTCCATGTCAGAGCAGCTGCTGATACTGTCTTGCATGTCATTTCTAAAACATCAGGCTATCTGTCGGTGAGTTCTGATGTAAACTCTTATTTTGTTATATTATTAAAGGGTTCATAAAGAAGTTGTGGTAATTTGCAGGTTGGCCAACTAGTTTTGGAGAATGCGGATTACGTAATAGACTCTATATGTCAGCAATTACGTCATTTGGATCTCCACCCACATGTGCCTAGTGTGCTTGCTGCTATGCTTTCTTACATTGGTGTAGCTGAGAAGATATTGCCATTGTTGGAAGAACCAGTATGACTATGCTTTTTAGCCTAGTTCATCTTTGTAACATATCGTGTGACTTTTCCCTATAAGGGCTCTTCATCAATGGTGTTCTTGTATCATAAGTTGGTTGCCTTTCAACATTATGTTTATGTAGTGATTTCTCCTCTGATAGTTGAGGATCTTGTAATGTTCTCTCAATGCTAATTCGCTGCCAATTTTGCAAATTTTACAGATGCGGTCTGTTTCACTTGAACTTGAGATACTTGGGAGGTATCAGCATCCAGATTTGACAGTTCCCTTTCTAAAGGTCTATCTGTTGTCAATAACAGCTGCATCATTACCACTCAGTCCTCATTAATCAGCACCTTTTAAGTATGCATGGACTTGGAACTTGCCGTGCTGCTTTGTGGCTTGTGCAAAACACAAAAGAAAGAGGGAGACATGTGCACTTCTGGGCAATCACTATTTATAAGATATATTGAGTTGTGAATGACCAGAGCGAACTATGAACTTAAAGTTACTTGGCTCCCTCATTAGTGGACATCACCAGCTTCTTCCTTTAACTTCATCCTGCTTCATCTCTTTACGTGATTCTTCTTTTGTATGATAATCTTGACAAAATGCAGAGCATAATGAATCCCAGGTCTTCTGTCACTGAGCTTGAATCGTACAGCTTGGTAACTTTGAGCATAGTTTTCCACAACTTAAATGTCATACTAGCATGATGGACCGTTGCTGAACTTAGAATGATGTTTTAGTTGTTACAGAGCTTTACTATGCAGTTCTTTTTAGCTGAATTTTCCATGAATTCTCTTCAAAGTACGATGCTTTCAGCATTTTTGAGTCATAGACTTGATGGGAATGGAAAAACAATATTTGTCTCTGTTGACATGGAAAGATGAATTTATGTGTTGGTTTCCCTGACCTAGTGTCAGTTCAAATGCTGGACTCTTGATAATTATCTCTTCGATTGTATTCTAGTTATTGTGATCGCGTGGTAAATGCTTAACAAATTTTGTTCATTATGCACATCTGAAAATCATTCAATAGGAAGCTGAATGATGATCATATTGTTTATATCTAATATTCTGTGTTCTTCAGGCAGTGGCAGAGATTGCAAAATCATTGAAGCGGGAAGCATTTTTGTTGCCCATTGAAGCTGAGTCTTTCCTTAAGCATGTCAAGGCTAAAATTTTGGAAAAGGAGCAGTGCTTGAGGACAGAGTCAGGTCACTCTTCAAGGTTGAATCACGAGGAAGGAGCTTCCTACTGCACTCAATCAGGTGATTCTTATGTAATAGTATGTTATTGCCTTGTTTGTAGGGTCATAGTTTATGTCAAAACTACTATAGATCTTGGTTCAATTTTGGAGGAGCGCAAGACTGCTGCTTCAACGTTGAACTTTAGCTTTAAATGAACCTCACAACCCCCTATACTTCCTCACAATTGTTGATTTGTTTAGAATCAATGGTTCCTTTTCCTAATCAATTGTTTTCAACCACCATGTTGGTATCATTTCTTTCAGAATAGAGTAAACTTTTCCATTCTTTATTAAATGCAATGTTAGATTGTTGCTGACAATATTACAAGTGTAGGTTTGCAATTCTTGTATCATCCCGTTTTAGTTGTGAAGTGAGAATTATGCATGTAGATAGACTGATCATGTATTTTTCCCTCTCAAAAATGTTCCCTCTATGTAATTATTTGGCCAGATGGATGTTGGGAGGGGCAAGAGCTGCACAGTCGGCATGTTTTGAAATCAATGCTAATCAAATATTTGTTCGGACAGTGTCACGTGGTTCTTATGGTTCTTCCTCTCAGATATTTCCAATACTCTGCCATTGATCTTTTTTTGCATCTTTTCTGCTCTTTTTGCAGTGAAGAACATTGAGATAGAGTTATTGAGCTTAATCATGCACTTAGCACCATATGTCGACTTTCAATTGATATAGACGTTTTTGTTAGATTTTTCTTTTTCTTTTTTCTTTTTCTATTTTGACATTTGCATCGTAAATTTTTTTTCTTGATGATTTGGATGTCATTTAGAGATTAAACGTACTTCCAAGTGTAATGACTAAGACAGACACTATCTAATTTAATTGTTTATTGTAACTTTGCATAGAAATCTTTGACTGTGCGCTCTATATGTATGTAGGATATGCTTGATTTATGTCTTCTCCATGTAAATAATTTATCCTTTTTTTTTTGGCCAAAATATAATTTATCCTAGTTCGGTGCCTAACTAATTTTGAATTTTTTTCCCTTTTCATTTGACTTGATGAAAACAGATGTAGCTGGTCGTCTCCTAGTTTTTTTTTTGGTAAAGTGGTCGTCTCCTAGTTTATTGCCTAACTAATTCTGAATTTTTCTCCCTCTTGTTTGACTTGATGAAAACAGATGTAGCTGGTTGTCATTTTGCTGACCGTAGTGTACACGAAGAATTGGAGGAAATCGCACTCAAATTGAACAGTTCCAAGAGATATAGACGAACAATTGGATCAATTACTGCTTCATGTTTAGTGACTGCAACCCCTTTGCTTGCCTCATCAAAGCAACCAATGTGCTTGGTGGCATTGGATATCCTTGAGGTACTTTAATCTAGATGCCTGAATCATTTTATCTTGAACATGGTGCTCTTTTCTGTCAGTAGTAGATAAGTCAATTGTTTATGCCTTTTTGGTAGTTGGAATGATGCATGATATTATGAGAATGGGAGTTGTTGTGGGTAGGAATGAAAGCAGGAGCTGGAATAGACTGATAATACAATGAGAATAGGAACAGTCAAAATCCCATATTGGAGGCTTAAGTTTAGATTCTTGAGTTTTGCCATGTTTGTGATAGTTTTTTGTCTACAGGAATACCATTTTGCAAACATTCCTTATGCGTGCTCACGTTTCTTTTGAAGGATGGGATATTGGCTTTGGCAAATGTTGAAGCAGCCTACAGGCATGAGACTCAAGCAAAAGAAGCAATTGAAGAATTTATCCAATCATGTTCGCTGTATCAGCTTCAAGATTCATTGGATGCTGCTGACCAGCAAACAGATGAGAATAGGCTACTTCCAGCAATGAATAAAATATGGCCTTTCTTTGTAGTTTGTGTTCAAAACAGTAACCCAGCGGTGCGTTAATTTTACAGTTCTACTTTTCCTCCCCCTACAGCATGTGATGGTTGAAGTACAACAATTTAAATAAAAACAGCACGCCAATTTTCAGAGCTATCTTCTCGGTGACATCCAAGTTGTTTTTTATGTCAGGTTGTCAGGAGATGCTTAGCTGCAGTGAGTTCTTCAGTGCAGATCTGTGGAGGAGATTTCTTCTCCCGCCGGTTCCACACCGATGGTGGCCATTTCTGGAGACTGCTGACTGCCTCTCCGTTTCACACCAAGCAGGATGTCAGAAAAGAAAGGATCCCGTTACAATTGCCTTACAGGAGTATGGTTCCAGCTTCAGAAGAGTCAATGGCTGAAGTTTCTACCCTCAAAGTGCAAGCATCAGTTCTTAACATGATTTCTGAATTATCCAAAAATAAGAAGAGTGCATCGGCATTGGCAGTAGTGCTAAAGAAGGTCACTGGCCTGGTTGTAGGCATTGCTTGTAGTGGAATTTCCGGCCTTCAAGATGCTGCTCTAAATGCCTTGCAAGGACTCGCATCCATAGACCCTGATCTTGTGTGGCTTCTTCTGGCCGACGTTTACTACTCTGTGAAGAAAGACATACCTTTACCGCCTACATCTGAGTTACCGGAGATTAAGCAAGTGTTGCCCCCGCCTTCTTCTCCAAAAGAATACCTACACGTTCAGTATGGAGGGCAGACGTACGGTTTTGAGATTAATGTTTCTGCTGTAGGAGTAATCTTCAGGAAACTAAATTCTCTCGTTTTTTCCAACCAAATGTACAGCTAGATCAGACTTCTCTTTGCTATCTCACTGATACGCATCAAGATTGCCTTTTCTCTCTTGTGAAGCTGGGGAGGATATTGGTTGGTCCTGTTGAGATATTGCAAATCCTGTGTAAATGCCAAAGCTGGTGCAGGATTCAGCAGTTCCTTAAGATCTATTTTCAAGCGGACATCTAGTATGCTTCCAAGAGAAATTGTGGATTGAGGGAACTCTACCAGCCTTGTCATTTTATAAGCCCTGTTGTCCAATCGTCCACCCCCTACTCTGCAATCCATCTCAAAGGAAATATTTCATTGACGAAAAAGGAGGGTTTTTAGCATAATCCGCGGAGAAAAAGAACGAGCCCACAGCCAAGCATAAGATGTCTCCTTGCCAGCATTGTTTTCCCTTGAACCTCCTTCTGGCCTTTTGACATCCGCAATTACGACTCATTATTGAGCGTACGCAAAGGGCTTAAAATTATTTTCTGACTAGTGACAGAGGCTGCTACTCGCAAAGTGTCATTCATCGATTTTTGCATTATCAGTTAGATGGTATAATGTTCTCCCAATTGTAAAACTCTCCTGTTCCATCGTCCGATCACCTCGCACACAGCCACCATAATTGCCCATCGCTGCCCCTCGCAATGGTTGCCCCGCTGAGCCCCCATTGCTTGCCACCGTCATCGGTGACCTCTCTCTCACATCACAGCCATGAACTACAACCAAAACAGATCTTCCCAGCAGAGCTCGATCTCAACACCCTGCTATGTTCTGGCCTCTAATCCAACGTGACCGACTCACCCACTACGATCAAGTCGCCTTCACCCACTGCCTCCACGAGTGCGGTGGCATTGATGTGATCGACCCACATTGGCGGGCTATCACCATCAATCCCAAGAAAAGTCGAACCTCACTGTGGCCAAGACAGGGATCAACCATAAGCGCTCCTGGAGCTTGTCCAAGTAACCAGTCTCAGGCTCAAGGCTGCGCTTTATTTCTATCACGATGTGGGGGAGAGAGGGAAACAATCTCGGGCACTAATTGTGTTATATAACCGCTCATTTTCTAAATAGAGAAATGTGTATTTCACTGGTAAAGTTAGACGAATACAACGATCGAACCAACTCCATATGATATCACTTACGAGCAAAAATGTGAGATCTAAATAAATGCCAATGATTCCCCATCAAATACAAATGCGTGGGGGAGGGGAGGGGGTGCGGGTGTCAAACATTCTACATAGAAGGCATCCGATCTCTGTTTGACAACTGTCCAAATGATGGAGCATCAAGAGAGATCACTAATGACACGTTCGCATTTGTCCTCCAAGATCTTCACTGCCTCGGTAAACAAAACTTCTGGAGGTAATGCTCCGGTCGATTCGATGGTAACTAAAAACAGGCAAAAGAGAATTAATCAAGACTGCACTTGCTGCAGGATTTTATCTTTAGCTATAATGATATGTGAATGCACCTCGTTGGTTATTACTTACATATAAAATGATCCTTGACTCGGCGTAAGGATACACACTTCTCCCAGTCGTCACCATCCCTGATGCATTCTCTACAGAGTGTGCAAGCTCGTGGTCTGGCAACAGTTGCTCTTTTTCTACCTGAACAACAACATAACCATCTCTCAAGAAAATCCAAGGAACAGGAACCAGGAGAGATCAAACCCTGACTAACAAACAGTATGAAATCCAGAATATTGCCAAAATTATTGCGAACTACATCTAGACGACATTTCTCAGGATGGATGGCCATTGACTGTTTCTCCCATCAAAGCAGCTGAAGAAAGGGTGACTTACCATCAGCAAGATCTTCGATCTCAAACACATTAGCTGGGCATTTTTGCTTAAGTAATTCAGCCTTCTTGCCCTCAATTTCTTCCGTCAATACAACCTATACGAGCATGAACAAAATATTAGATAACACATTTGACAAATATATGCCTATGTGCAAGGCTGCTGCACCAAAAGAAAGTAAGTCACATAAGAGACGTGCCTCTGGAAGCATTCTGTACCAACAAGTGGCAACAGGAGACCACTTTGCATGCGTTTTCCCAACACCCTTAACAGCATGTGCTTCAAGTTCAATTTCCTGCGGATGACACCATTCAAAAGATTTACTAGATTTTACAAAAAGTTGCTCAATGACAAGTGCAATCACTACTCACTTTAATGGCTTTAAATATTTCCTTGAACAAGATGCACGAGAAGCTTCTAAAAAGCAGAAAGCATCTATTTGAAAAAGTGAATCAAATTAGCTAGAAATAACCACGAGTAAAATGAAGGGTTCCCTATAACAACGCTCAGATCACAAAGTCTTATGTTGCCTGTCGAACTAGAAATTGATCAACTAAATTGGAAAATCAACAATACTTCAGCCATTATCAGAAATTTACTAGCAAGCCAAGCACTGCACCATGGACAGCAAAGGTCTTCCAGTTCCATGAAAGCCATCTTGCCATCAGAACTAAATATACTATATTCCCAAGAAACAGATAGCTAACTGATTGACTTTGTTGAATAAACCTTTCAAGAGAAAAGGGGGAAAAGAAAACTGATAAGAGCTCTTTCTTTGGATGGGATGACTGCAAGACTGGAAAGAGAAAGAATCAAGGAGTTTGCTGATAATTTGCTGCTAATTCAGTTCCATCGCCATGCAATACACTGATACACAATAGTTGGGGTAATAAGTTCTACCACAGCATGCAGCAATGCTTAGGCACACCAGTGCTAGGATTTAGCATGACACCCCGCAGTTAAGACTCCTACATGCAGTAAAAGCCCTCCTATGCTTTTAGTGAGCAAATTCAAAACCGATCTCCCTGCTATCTTCTCTCAAGTAAATTCCTAACCCATAAAGCACGTTCTGGCCCAAAAAAAAAAAAGGAAAGAAAAAGAAAAACCAACAAGCACAAAACTGTTTAAGGTAAAGTACAGATTCCTACAGCTCAGAACCGGAAAGCATATAGCAAGATGTAATGCTTGTATCGATGCTGTTGAAGAGTAACATACTAGACTAAACTATGGTAAGAAGCGATAAAATTAAATAAAAAATAAAAATAAATTATGACAAGTATACGACATATAAGACCATCACCTGGCCAAAACCAAGCTTAGAAATGATGATATCAGGATACACGCTAATTGGATTGGCTGCAAATTCTGGCATGGAGTCCTGACTGCAAGTAAATGAAGTGTAGGTTTCTGGTTTTGAAGTTGAAGTCAAACTTTCAGATGTCTTCAACAACTCACTCCCCTTGGGCAGCCAAGTTAATTCATTTGATGTCACTGTATATACGCCAAAAATTATTACAATGAGAGATGAGACAAAACTGAGTAATTTGACATCCTTTCAAGAAATAACCAATTGATAATATTGAAAGAGATAATTTACCTGTGAGACGCTGCCCACGTTCTGCACATCGGACGTGGAGTTTGAAAACTATGGTATTCTTCTCATTAGATGTATCATTCTCTATAGGTTATAAGTGAAAGTGGTACATCAACAATACAAAACTCACAAGGTGCCACCATAAATCAGTTCTTCAATATGACAAAGAAATTGAACAGGCATGAATTTAAAGCCCAACCTGATAAATAATCGAAAAGCCTTGGGTCAACCTTGATGGGAATGAGACCCAAGCGATGAGCAAGAACTTCGTCTTGCACCACTGATGTATTATTCGCAATAAGAACCTTTTCAATGGCCATGGTGGGAAGCTGCACGAGCAAACATGGACACATCGGGAGATTCGATTAATTTCAATCAATCACATAAGCCACTTGTAAAACAAAACCTAAACCAAGGTTCAATATAAACGAAACCTAAACTAAGGTTGAATACGAACAACGAAAAAGCAAACTTTGAACCGATGAAATCTTGAAAGATAAAAACCCAAGAATTCTCTTTCAACTGGATCGTCGATGGCCATTCACAGCTAAAGGAAGTACATACATTTCTTAATACGACAATAAAAACAACAAACTGCAAAAGAAATTTACAACTATCACTAAAGAAAAATTCCTCAGAACGTGCTGAAGCATTTATTTGGTATAGTTAAGGCGACATATGGATGTACTGGCCTAGTAACCGAAGTCGCAAATGGACGGGAACGCGTTCCGATTTCGAAGCGAAACACAGATAAGCACACCTCGGCCAAGAGGATCCTCCGGAGCGCGTTGGCAATAGAAGGATCGACGCCGAACATATCGAACTCCATGTCTTCATGGCTGATTCTGTTGACTTGGACTCTGAAGTTGTTGCGGAAATCGTCGAATCTCAGACTATTATCGACTCCGAGAGACACGTAAGCTCCAGAGTACTGGACAGTATCTGTCTACAAGCAGCCAAGCAGCAGAGAAGCAGCTCAACGAAATCAATTAGTAAGCACCAAGATTGCAAAGTAAAGCTGCCTCCTTGACGAGGAGAAGAAGATAGCGAGGCAGAGAAGAGAAGAGGAGAGGAGAGGAGAGTACACTGGTGGGAGCATCGGCTTTGCAGAGGACACGAGTTCTGCGGAGCTCAAGGTGCGGGGGCAGTTTAGGGTTTTCCACTCCGGCATCCGCCATCGCCTCCGAGTCGGAATCGGACATGGTAGGAGGAGAGAGGAGAGAGGAGAGGAGATGCAGAGGGTTTAGGGTTTAACGACGACACTCCGCTCGCGCCCAAAAACCGGTTCCGCTTTTTATAAAGGAGTTCCTTTTATTTCCTTCATTTGTGTTGCTCAGCTCCGTTCAAATTCTTTTTAATCCATCTGCCGTACCAAAAACCTTAAATTATGTACTGTGACACGTTTGTTTTAAATTTTTTTACAACATAAAAATCTCAAATTTATCTAAAAATATTTTTCATGACACCAAAAATTTTAAATTTATACCAATGTATTATATTCACTTTAAATTTTACAATAAATGCGAAAATTTAAGATAAATGCGCCGCATCAATCCATAATGATTTCTTTCCACACAAAAAGGAAAAAGAAGCTTTTTCTCGCTCATTCCAGCCCTCCATGCCACCCTCTTGGAATAGAAAAAGAATAGAAATGCGTTTAGTAACGCAAAAATTTCTTTATTTATTTTGATTAAGATGCGGCATCATCTACCATCACCTCTGAATACGAATTGGACCTGCTTACCTTCACCTCAAACCTGCGGGTGGTGGTCAAGAATAAAAAAAAAAAATTTACTTATTTCTTAAAAGGAGGCAACTTTTTTTTACTTCTCATTTCTATTCCAAAACCATTCCTAGGGCTAACTTTTTCTTCCCGGGAACAAAAACTTTTATACTAGAAATAGTTGGGCTGGGGATGGTTACCATGCGCAGCCTAAGATGCGGCATCATCTACCATCACCTCTGAATACGAATTGGACCTGCTTACCTTCACCTCAAACCTGCCAAGAAGGAGGTCTTACTTTTATACTAGATAAGTTTTTGACGGTTCCTTTTTTTTAGTCTATTTTACTCTCTTCTCTCTTCTCTCACAGATTTTTACTGTCTCTTTGCAAAGCGTCCAAATACACTCGCACTTTTTCGACTATAAATTATTACATAATGTCCCGCTATGATGAATTTTTAGCTATTTTTTTTTTTTTTTAGTGACCCAAGGAACCCGCGCATCACACTAACACGGACAACCCGAAAGGCCCGGGGTAACGAAGGGGGAAACCCAGGAGGGCAACACGTCTTGGCCACCACACGCACACGATAAGTCACCCTGCGACGGTTGGGGGGTAGATCCGGGTGGGGAAGTTATAGACACCTTTCCATATTTTGTATCTGGAGTACTTCACTTAATTTCGCGCCCGGGAATCGAACTCCTCCCCTTGCATTAGGAGGAGAAGCTTGCCGCCAATAGCGCCACCAAGGTGGGTGGTGAATTTTTAGCTATTTTATTTTCTCTACAATACATAAACTGTGCAAAGATACTCTGCTTCTATCCCCCCTTGATGTTGTGTTTGAATACTTCCTCAGCTATCTGATTCAGACTTACTCGACACCAGAGACGGAGGTGCACGGCCCCTTCACGTCATAAAAGTTTTAAAAAGGAAAAAATTCTGAAAGCCCATGAAGCGGAAAAGAAAAGGAAAAAAAAGGATGATGCACTTCAACCTTCCCTTCAGCCACGCGCCATACACAACCACGGCAAGAAATGGACCCGTATCGCTCAAAAAGGGTCAACATCGAGGCCACACTACATGAATCAAAGTCGAGTGAATAGCAATACAAATGGGGCAAACAATCTTTGAGTCATAGTTTCCTTTCCTCCTCAAATTGCAAATCCCATGCACAAAATTTGTCTGTCTCTAAGGAAACTTACAATAGTCCTATCCTGCTCTTATCCCAAGTTAGATGAGGAGAAAACAGTAGAGATGATCTTGCTCAAGGCTATTCCGTGACTAACTTAAAGATGAATCAGGGTGACTATGCCCGTGTGCAGACAAACAACAGGCACGGAACGTCCTGTTTGCACGACCCCATGATGGGAGTCATGACTATGCAGTGTGCAGGATAACAAACTTTGAACTTTCTAAAATCGTCATCTCCCATTGATATTGAATGGTTGACTCGCACCCTCCGGTTTTTGGCTCTGTAGTATCATCAGGAGCTGAATTGCTCTTCAGCTGCCAGCTCCTAATGCCTCAGCTTCATGCTTCAAAATCTCGAAATCCCCAACAAGGCTGAACTAACCTAGGTTGATGGGAGCACTAGGCCACGGAACCAGGTTTTTGCGTCTTCAATCCGAACAAATTCTCAAACAATTTGGGCGCCATGGGAGGAATGTTCATGGCCTGAGGAGCCATGAAGTTGACTATCTTTTCGTGTACATGATACCTGTCAGTACATTGGTAATTTAAAATGCTCACCTATACAGAGATATTTTTCATAAGCCAAGAGGCAAGATCAATTAAAGATGAACCAAAGTACCTTATCTTCCGACTCTTGGAAGCACGCCGATCGACTACCTTTCTCTTCTTAGTTTGTAGTCTCCTTAAAGCATAAAAAGCAGCCTCTGGATATAATAAAATGGCAAATACCAAATGCTGTGAGACTACCATCTGATGAACAAATGGAAAAGTTTTATCTTCCAGTATAATTAGTGATACAGTTTACTGGGCCAATTTAACCCGAGTCGAAGGAATAACTCGTGATGTAATATCAATCCCTCAAACCAACAGATGAATTGTAGCTCAGGAAGTCCAATCACTTCAGTTGCAAGCCAAGCATTTTAAGGACAAAGGCAACAAAGTGTCATGAGTCATAGGCAGAGCTACGCCCTTCTTATACCCCTCATCAGTAAAGGACACTAATGGAAAAGATGCATAAAGATGTGGAGTTACGAATCATGCTGTACCTGATGATGTTGGGTCAACTGTCTCAAAAAATTCCTTCAGCAACTGCTGATAAAACTCTGTGTCATCCAAAAGTTCTGTGTCACCCTCTGCATTTGCCTCCTAATTACAGCAGGAATAAAATAGTTCCTCATCAGCTATAAAAGGAATGACGAATGACCATTCATGGTCTCCCATGCAAAATACGAAAGATTGTTTAAAAGACAACTTTTCTTCATTTCCTTTTCTAGACCCATCAACGCAGTCGACAGCTCCATGGATTTTTAAGGGTTTTAGAATTTGCACTGAGTGTCCTACCAATGCATGGCAGACATGGATGGATCAATTTCACATTGCATTGTTGATTCCTGTTGAGATTAAACTTTCATTTTTTCGGGGGAAAAATATACTTATGAACGGGCAGAGGCCAAACATAAAGAGAATTCCTGTAGCCTCTTTCTACGTGACATCATAGGGCATAAGTTTGCTCCTTGTATCGTGACACTGCTCGAGATCAGTGGTGTCTAATCAAGAGCGGTCCACTAATTGCTTATTTGACCAAGAGTATGAAATAAAAACTATTTTAAAATAACACCACCATTACAATGCAAAAAACTTAGTCCTTGAAAAGCTCATAATGAATGCAGCATGTCATAACAACAAGGTATGTAATATGGCTTGCTATACACATCCTAAACAATTCATGGCATGCCCAATTCCCAAAATTATAGCATGACTCAGAACATATCACATCCAACCATGTTCCCAAAACACTGTACAGGATGGGTGGCTTGCATTTAATTACCTCTTTGTCAGTGTTATCCACATGCTCAGGTACCTGGCCAATAAAATATTAGGTAAGAAACAGCAGGTGCAGATAGGTTGAACTTTGCTTGCCATGCAACCTCAATCCAAGTATCGGTTGAAAAAAAAATCTAATAAGGACTTTTAACTTACCGACCCAAAAATGCCAACAGTTGACCTTCTCTGTTGCATCTGCTTAACCATTCGGCTGGGGTCCCTCATGTAAGTAGACACTTGTTCACTACTATTCTGCTCAACAGCCAAAATCAAATTATTCTTCACCCACTTCTCAGAAAATTTTAATTAAATTGAGTTCCAGGGCCAAACCTGATTAAAAGCGTGTAATTTGTTTTTCATAGCTGCAGCACCAGTTGTCACCTGCGTTTTTCTATGCCATTTGTCTACTGACTTGTCTCTAAAATGAGCCATTCTATAATGCATGAGCAATTAAAAATTGAGTCAGCACAAATCACTGAAGACATGAGGAAGCATGTGCAACAGCAAAACAAGAAGAAAATTTCACATGGATATGAACCTATAAGTTCATCAATTGCCAGACAAGAAAATTCTCCTAAGGCCTATGCAAAATAGAGCTAACCAGGCAAAAATGTTCATATACTCACTCATGTTGATATTGAGCAACATGGGATGTTCTGTCTATCACACATGCAGGCGAAAGAAAGATGATATTTACATCCACAGCTGAACCATCAGCTAGATTTATGTCAAAAGGTAACAAGCCGATGTGGCCATATTTGCAGAGTACCTTCTATGCATCTGCGAAATTTGCAACCATTCGTCATCAGTATGCCCATTGTTGCTCATATATTCCTCCAATTGCCTTTTTGATTGAGCAGAATTACCTAAAGGGCACGACAATCATAAGATGAAAAAAGATCATAACTATGCCATTCATTGTCCCTTCATAAGACAACTGAGATTTGGACATGTCAAATTTCTGTCCTAAAGGACATGACAGTCAAAACATGCAGAGTCATCTTCATCTAATTAAGTTGATCAACAAATATGAAGAAAAATCATAACTGTGCATTCACGAATTTCCCTTCCTAAGACAGCATACATTTTGTACATTGTCAAAACTTGTGCGTGTATAATTTAAACTGTCAAGAATTCTGTAAATTTCTTGTTAAAAAGCCTAATTTCTGAATTACAGAGTAAACCCTTTTGCTGTACCTTCTGCTGAATGAGCAATGGCTGGATTATTCTCGAGCAAAGCCTGCCATCATATGTGTGATGTGAGATATATTGAGAACACCAATCATCATGTCATAATGACTAGTCGTTCTTTTAAAGCAAAAACAGAAAGCCAAGCAATTAAACTGGATACGAAATTCCAGTGATTTATTTCATTAAAAATAACAATCACAAGACCTCAAAAAAGCTAGAACTGAAAATACATCATTAAGCTAGATAATTGTGACAAAACCTTTTTCCTATTGTGCCGTATAAACTAGAGCTCGCAATTCATAAGTTAAGCGTCCAAGAAAGCTTAATAACTGGAACAGACAGCATAGACTATCTAAGCATCTAAGAATGCTTAATAACAGAAACAGACAGCATAGGATATAATTTATTTCTTTTGTTTCTTTTGGTTTCTGTCCATGCTGATATACTCATAATTATTTTAGTTTCAAATTACCTTCACATTAAACCAAACCAAACACAGATAAACAACATCAGCCAATGGTTCTTTCAAGACAGAAATACCTCCTGCAGCTCCAAAATGGAACCCAATGTCTCCTTGGTGGATGCTATCACATCTACATAGGCTTTATTGACATTTTCATCTAACTCACAAAATGTAGACCTTACAGATTCCTGCATAAGTAAACAGCATGTGAACCTCGTATAAAGATATGGCATGAAACAATTAAAAAAAAAAATAGGGGAACAAGCGATCTATACCTGGGGTAACCGGTTTGAACTTGAGAATGCTTTCTGAAGTAAAAATCTCAATTCAAGAGTTTTGTCCCACAAAGCCTTCAGGTTTATAGGAGAAATATCAATGAATTTTAATACAGAAAGAAAGTAAAAACGCAGAAAAGAAACTAACAAAAATTAGATTATATATTGGTGCTAGATCTGCAAAGCCTGTTGCACACTTGCCAGGTCGAAGACATTGAACAAACCAAGTTATTTATAAACTTTCTGGTGGACGGTTTTTCCTGTAGTGAATTATCATTTGTAAACTTCTTGAAATGACATACCTTCTGATTCTGTACTGCTTCACCTTTTAGAAGATCTTCATCCTTATGTCGCTTGAGATTCTTGAGTATGTCTCTGCAAATGTCAAGTGAAGCCACGGAATATAAGTTGCCATTAATGGATATATACATGCACGTTACGAGAATCTATCCTCATTAAATGCCACCACTACCCAGTATCCTCAATAATTCATCCTTTTCCTACTACTACTATTACTATTATGAAAGCTTGCTTCATGAATTCTCCTCAGAGACTAATTTTCGAAACATGACCTGAGCAATATGTAATCTGCAATCAGCAAATTACGAGACATTAGCTGCAATGGTGAAACCAGACACGCTCAGGACAACATCTTCACCGTCAATGCATCCGCTGTGAACAATAAACAAAGCTTAAAAGAAGGGAAATCTCACTGCTCCTGGTTCCGAAGATCCATATACTCCTTCTCGAGTTCTTTCATCTCGTCATCTGCTCTACCATGAATTTGCCCCTCCTCGTCACCCGAACTGGCGTCTTCATCCTCATCACTTACTTCTTCTTCATCCTCCTCCTCCTCCTCATCGCTGCCATCATCCATTCCACTATCACCTTCTCCGACATCAAGGTCGGAATTCATCTCATCAACCTAGAACGGTCGATAAACTCGATCAGAATGAGCAGATTAAGGGCACCCGACCAGATAAAAACCGCCGAATTCCCCACTCACCAATGGCTTCCCATCCTCTAGATCACTGCCGTCCTCCGAAACGCTTCGAACCTTTCTCGCTCGCTTAGAAGATGTTCCCATTGCAAAAATCCCTGAGATACGAGAAATCAACCACAACCAATCGGAATACAGCCCCTACCTAGCTCCACCAACAAGTAACGAAAGGAAACGCAACACGAGCATAGTCGACCGACAAAAATCTCAGGACTCGAAAGCGAAGAAGAAGAAGAAGAAGAACAACAACAACGACAACAAGAGACGGAGAATTACTCGGGAATGTCGATTCCGGAGAGCAAAGAAACTGGAAGAGAAGCTGCGGAGATTGCTTTGGCGCTCCGACCGTCGTCGAATCGTCGCCTCGGTGGGGGTGACTCGGCTGGGTTTAACAACAAAAACCCTCGCAACAGCGGGCGTCCTCGTTCAACAATCAACAACGCTCAACGCAAAAGGAGCTGGGCCAAGAGAGAGAGACAGAGTGGAAGTGCGAAAAGCCCATATAACTTATAGCCCAACTCTCAAGCCCATTATCGAGAGCACCGGAAGAGGGCCGTTTTAGCAGAGACGAAACGAAGGAAGCTGGCCTCCACCTCCAGGCGCGCAACCCAGAAAGACCTTATTAGTGAAAGCTGTGAAGCCGAAACATTTCTGAGAGATTCTTCTCATCGTCATCATCATCATCATCAACTCCTTTGCGCAATCAAATCATATCAGTCGGCAACCGTAACATGGAAAGCGAACGGAGGTCCAAGGATGAGAAGAGAAGCCAGGGTAAGTCCGTTCTCTAACTTCTCCTCCTCCTCCTCCTCCTCCTCCTCTTTCGGTCGGAATTGCAATTCCTGCTTCCTGGTTCCCTTTTGTGTGTTATTCCGTCGCTCAAAAAATGCTGCCGAAACAAAACAAAAAAACCCCCGAGCCAACTGTCCTATTGATGTTGTGGATCTAAGACGAACGGAGGAGAAACCCCCGTTTCAATCGTCGCTGAATTTTGTCCTGTGATCCGTCTCTGTGGAGGAACTTTCTCTGCCGATGATGAATACGATCAATCACGCCCTAACCTTTTATACTCCTAATGATTGTACCGGTTTTCGGAAGAACTGTGAACTTCAGTTTTTTTTTTTTTTTTTTGGGGTGTCTGCAGATGAGAGGAAGAGGAAGAGGCATCGGACGGAGGAGGGCGAGGACAATGAAAGCAGAAAGAGCGACAAGAAAGAGAAAGGAAAGGATAGGAAGTCCCGCAAACACCATTCCGATAAAGGTGGCGCAGAAAATGACTGGAATTTCATTTCTCCTAGTAATTTTTGTTGGTGCGTTGTCATAGATGCTAAGCTTTGGCATTTGGAAATCTGTACCGGCGCAAGTTATGGTTACATTGTTCATGGCAAATGCAAGTTACTGATTGAATGTCTTCTTCTGGAATTGACTTGTTGTTTGCCATCAGCATACTGCTGCTGCCACTTTTCTCATCACTAGTGTAGAATCCTACTTTAAGTGTCCTCTTTAACGTTGTGCCTGTCGATACTGCTGCAGAAAAGAAGTCCAGGGACAGCAAGGGTAAACAGAAGAGAAAAGAGCGACGCTCGGTAATTTTCTTGGCTCACAGATTGATTGCTAGTAATATCTCTACCTTTGTGTTATATGATTTTATGTCCCGTCCTTCGTGTTTGGACATGGTCTTTTTCGACTTCCTCTGCTCTCTTTGTTGTGAAAAGAGAAAGAATTGAACAATATATTGGAACTCTTCACTGTTTCTGTGTATAACGTTTAATTTATAAGGTTGTATGGTACATCGTATATCTTAATTCAAGACTTTATGCCTCTGTTTGTTTTACTTCCTCAAGATGATCATTTTGCAAAATTGGATGATGATATCTCCTAGGGGAGTCTCCACCCTACAGCATGCAAAAAGCAGAAATCTCATCATAATCATAAGATTGTTGGGTGGAACATGGTGCTACAAAATTTAAATGTGCTCGTTTGTAGAGATGTTGGAATCCTGAGTCATAAGATAATTTTATTATGAGGTAAGGTGGTTTGTGCATCCTAAAAGGGGTAATGACATTGCTAGGGCATGAACTTTTGGCCGTTTTGTAATCAAGTATCTAAAATTTTCTTTTTAATTTAATCGAATACCCAACTTTTCAAATTGAGCTGAATGTGGTGCCTCCATTAGATCTGTGGGTGGAAAATGCTGGTTTGGAACTAATGTAGTTAGTTTACCATTTGATATGGTAATATAGACACGTGGAAAAAGTTTTGTCTAAGTTGGCAAAAACTTAATCATTGTCAGTCCTCTCTTTCTATCTTGGCACGGCAGCCCGTGACATATTTACAAATCAACATACTGAATACAAGGTGAGGAAATATTCTTAAAGAATGTCTAAAGAAATTTTGTATGGCCAAAAAGTTTGTTAAGTAATTAAAATGTCTCTTCAGTGCTTTAATTTTCCTTTCTATTTGTTTGTTTGCTTCTCATGTATGAGCTCTATTTCTCCCCAGCCCACCCAAATCTAAAATAGAAAATGGTAATTCAAGGTGGAGACCTCATATCTAAGCACACGGCCCCAAATTTGGAGTCGCTAGCTCATGTCTGAGCTTGTGCAACCTCAATATGGTGGTGGTGGTCATGTGCAGTGAAGGTTGATTGGAGAGAGTGGAGAGAACCAAAGAGAGGGAAAGGGACTTGCAAGCTAGGTGGGGTGAGCAGTGGAGATGGAACCTGGTGTGGGGCCGCAGAGGCCTCACATTGAGTGATAACTGGGAAAAAAAAAAAAAGTTCAGATATTTGATTGAAAGACGGATAAAATTTCAGTTAGCTATAGTTCATTCCTTGTGAAGACTATTTCCCTGCATATTCTCTAAAAATAGTGAAACCACCTTAAGTTCTTTCTTAAGCATGACCATCGTCAATTTTCTAAATTACTATCTAGTTGCAGGATATGTAAATAGCTCCCTTGCTTATGTAGTAAAGAATCATGATTTGACAGTTGGACAGTCAGATAGTAGATAGTTCCTCTTGGGAACATGCTGTTTTGTCTGCAATTGCCTGTGAAGTTAAACAATTCTTATTTAGGATGTCTGTGTTTGAGGTAACAAAGTTTCCATATCTTCCTGGATTTGACTTTCATTGTGGGAGAGTTTCTCAATATTTTCATTTTTAGTCCTACTCCTCCGCTCAAAGACATGATTCGACCAAACTGCACGTGTAACTACCATGTTTGATTTTATTTACTTGCATGTTTGGTAATCTCATCTTAGGTTTGTCTTGGTATGGTGTTATGTCATGCCTGGGGATGCTTATCCTGTCAGGGTTTTCACAATATATTGGATACAAATGATATGATCGATTCTTCTTTTTCTAGAAACATGATATCCAAGAGCTGTCAAGTGATGACTATTTCTTGAAGAATAACGAGTTTGCCACCTGGCTAAAGGAAGAGAGGGATATTTTCTTTAGTGATCTCTCTGCAGAGTCAGCTCGTGAACTTTTTTCGAAGTTCATGAAGGAGTGGAACAGGGGGAAGCTTGAATCTCGATACTACGAGGGAATTGCAAGTGGACAACGAACAGCCCATGTTTGGAAGATCAAAGTGTAGTAGGAAAAGTTTACAGGATCTTTACAGGATCAGGGAATCTTATAGCTAGTGTTTGTCCTTTGTAAATGCAATGACACTGTTATTTTCACGCTCTCTTCTCGAGGAATATAGTACAGGTAATTTAAAAGGTTCATGTATGAATACAGAAAATTGCCTATTAATTTCCTTGTGAATTACTTTTCCTAGCGAGAGTGATTGAAGCAGAACACAGGATTAATTTGCAGAGGAGATATTGTTATTTGCATCTCAGCTATAATGTTTAGATCGGATGGATTTCACGGAGTCTACTCAAAGCACTCTTGCGAATTGTTTTCTTGATAGAGTGTCCTCTTCTAGTTGTTTTTACTAACCCTTTTAATTTGGTCACTGCATTTGGTTTTTTGTCTCTTTGTTGTTTCCTGTTCTGGTGGGTGAATACTAGATTTGCCTTTGGTGTTGCCATGCGAAGAGTATGAAGCAAACTGTTTCTGGACAACATTTAATCCGATTGTGGACGAGATTCCCATTCCCCAAAACTAAAAGTTTCGAATATTTACGTATGACATATTTTTTATTCTGATTTCATTTCCGTCGATATCATTATTTGTATCGCCCCCCCTCGTTTGTATAGTATATTTTCCGAACCCCCGAGTTTCTTTCTCTCTCCTTGTATGATGGACAATAATGAGGGGTTAAGAATCTTAAAGGAAAAATGGAATGATAATACTTTATAATCCATCATTTGAGTCTTAAAAAATTTGTGACCTGGCATTTGAGTTTTTAAATTTTCAATTTCAAATTGTGCATTCAAATCCTAGAATTAGCTTTACTAATCCATGCGACTATTAATAAACCGATTGAACTTGTTGAAACGATGTCGATGTGCTAAAAAAACATATTAGAGAGAGGGAGGGGATCGCAAGAAATGAAAAAAGAAAAAAAGCAATAAAAAGATTAAAATGTGCAACATAAATTTTCCCTCCAATTAAAACTAGGGACATGGAGGAAATAGCAAGTATAAGAATTTTGAAAAAAAGACACAAATGATCCATAAACTTTTGTTTAATGTATAGTACCGTCTCTAAACTTTATAATTTAATAAATATGGTCCTCAACCATTGTAGCTGAATAAAATGTTAAATATTATCCTTCCGTTAATTTAAATGAATGAAATTTGCATAAAGGGGCGTTAATTTTAAACAATGGATAGCCAAAAAAAAAAAAAAAAACGACATAAGAATGATTTGAGTAAGATATTATTTGAGTGGACGAAAGACTACATTTAACATCTGTCAATGATTTAGATTTTGCACTGAACAAATTAAGAATGATATTGCACAGTAAATTAACGTCTCGGAATCATCGGTATCATTTTCCTTTGAATTTTCCCTCCAGTGAGAAACGCATCTCTGTCAACTCGAACTGAGTTGTTGATTCCGCAACTTCTCTGCAGTCTCATGCGTAACTGGTGAATCAATCCTCCCCAACTTCAGAACTGGCTAGGTGCTCCAGATTGCTACCAGCTCTCCACTCCCATCATCGCTCTCTGCCCTTCACTTCCTTTCCCACAATCTTTTCCCACCGTAACTTCTCCACCCTCCGATGCACCCGAGCAGCCGCCGTCCACCCCCAAGTCGCCGCCTTTCTTCAGGATGGTTTCTCGCGAATCACCGACGAAAACGTCGGTAAGGCGTTGCATGCTCTGTGCATTACGGGTGTGTTCGACCTGAGTACTTTCCAGGCCAACACACTGGTCAGTTTCTACTCGAAGTTCGGTCGCATCGAGTGTGCCCGGTACCTGTTCGATAAAAATCCCGTGAAAAATGAGGCCTCTTGGAACACCATGTTATCTGGTTATGTTCGCGTGGGACTGTATCCGGAGGCGCTTGAATTCTTTGTCCGGAATTGGGGTCGAGGTCTTTGCCCCAATGGATTTGTTCTCGCTAGTTTGATTGCCGCCTGTGATCGGTCGTGTCGTATGGTAGAGGAGGGTGCTCAACTCCATTGCCTTGCTGCTAAAATTGGCTTGAAGGATGACGTGTACGTGGGTTCTTCACTTTTGCATTTTTATGGAGCATATGGATTTGTTTGCGATGCCAGGAAGGTCTTTGAGGATATGCCTTACCGGAATTTCGTCTCCTGGACTTCTCTGATGGTTGGTTATCTGAACAAAAATGATCCTGCCGAAGTCATTAATTTGTATAAGTGCATGAGACATGAGGGAGTGATTTGTAACCAAAATACATTGGCCACTGTCATTAGTTCTTGTAGTTTGCTAGATGATACATGTGTAGGCCATCAAGTTCTTGGACATGTCGTGAAGCTAGGGCTTGGGCATTGTGTTTCCGTGGCAAACTCTCTTATATCTATGTTTGGTAGCTTCGGCGATATCGAGAAGGCCCAATATGTCTTTGATGTCATGGATGAGCGTGATACAATATCGTGGAATTCAATAATCTCTGCTCATGCAAATAATGGGCTTTATAAGGAATCTTTCGACTATTTTTATCTAATGCGGCATGCTAACGGCCAGCTAAACTCAACTACACTTTCAACATTGTTAACTATATGTGGTTCTTCAGAGAGACTGAAATGGGGCAAAGGGATACAGAGTCTGGTGGTGAAAGTGGGATTGAATTCCAACACTTGTACATCTAATTCTCTTTTGAGCATGTATGCGGAAGCTGGAAGACCTGCCGATGCTGAGCTGGTATTTGATGAAATGTCAGAGAGGGATGTAATCTCATGGAATGCAATGATTGCTTGTTACGTTCAGGATGAGAAAAGCACAAATGCCTTGCGTCTTTTGGCAGAAATGCTTTGGATGAGAGATGTGATAAACTATGTCACTTTTGTGAGTGCGTTGGCTGCCTGTTCAAGTCAGGAATTCGTCATCCTAGGTAAGATTGTTCATGCTCTTGTAATTGTTGCAGGACTCCAAGATAATTTGGTGATCAGCAATGCGTTGATTTCGATGTATGGATTTGGTCATTTGATGGTTGATGCTGAGAAGGTATTCGAGACTGCGAGAAAACATGACAAGGTATCTTGGAATGCACTAATTGGTGGCTATGCTGAGAATGAAGAATGTGAAGATGCTCTAAAAGCATTTAGATTAATGAGACAGGAAGGACCCAGTGCAAATTATATCACCATTGTCAACATTCTCAGTGCTTGCTCTACTTCCAGTGACCTGCTGACGCATGGACAGCCCATCCACGCTCATACAATCCTGACGGGACTTGAGTCAGATAAATATGTCCGCAATTCCCTCATCTCAATGTATGCCAAGTGCGGGGACCTCTCTTCAAGTGATCACATCTTTCATCAATTGGATGACGAAGATGTAGTAACATGGAACGCAATGATCGCTGCAAATGCCCACCATGGCCATGCAGAGGAGGCCATAAAACTCATTGCAAGGATGCGGACAGCTGAATTACATCTTGATCACTTCAGTTTTTCTGGAGGATTTGCTGCTGCAGCTAATTTGGCCTTGTTGGAAGAAGGCTGGCAGCTTCACGCTTTGGTCATGAAACTTGGGTATAACACAGATCTTTATGTCACTAATGCGGCAATGGATATGTATGGAAAATGTGGAGAAATGGACGATGTATTAAGAATACTTCCCGAACCAATGAACCGGACACGGATGTCATGGAATGTTCTAATATCAGCTTTTGCCAGACATGGGTGCTTTGAAGAGGCAAGGGAAGCTTTTCATGAAATGGTAGAGCTAGGGGTGAAACCCGATCATGTGACATTTGTTTCTCTGCTTAGTGCATGCAGTCATGGGGGTCTGGTAGATGAGGGTCTTGCATATTATGCATCCATGACAACAAATTTTGTTGTCTCGCCAGCAATAGAGCACTGTGTGTGCGTGGTTGATCTTCTCGGCAGAGCAGGAAGGCTTGCTGCGGCTCAAGATTTCATCGAGAGAATGCCAGTTCCTCCGAATGACCATGTATGGAGGAGCTTGTTGGCTGCATCCAAAGTGCATGGCAATTTGGAGCTTGGAAAGAAAGCTGTGGAACGCCTGGTTGAGCTGGATCCATCAGATGATTCGGCTTATGTTTTGTATTCCAACGTGTGCGCCACTTCAAGGAGATGGGAGGATGTGGAGAGTATAAGGAGGCAAATGGGGTCCATAAGAAAGAAGCCTGGTTGCAGTTGGGTGAAGTTGAAAGACGAGGTGAGTTCATTTGGCATGGGCGATAAGTCACATCCACAGTCGAAGCAGATAAATGAAAAGTTGGCAGAGCTCAAGAAGATGATAACGGAAGCAGGCTATGTTCCCGACACAAGCTATGCTCTTCAGGATACAGATGAAGAACAGAAAGAACACAACCTTTGGGAGCACAGCGAGCGACTAGCTCTCGCATTTGGTCTGATCAACAGTCCAGATGGTTCAGCCATTAGAGTTTTCAAGAACTTGCGCGTGTGCGGCGATTGCCATGTTGTCTACAAGTTGGTCAGCCAAATTGTGAAAAGAAAGATTATTTTGAGGGATCCATATCGGTTTCATCACTTCAGCGAGGGCCGGTGCTCGTGCTCTGACTATTGGTAGACAAAGTGCTCTCTTCAAGGTTGCAAAACACATTCATTTTGCTTTGTTGTATCAATGATAATTCCATTGAGAAACCACAGATACGTTAATCAAAATTTTCTTTTTGCAGTTAGGGAAAATAAAACGCAATGCTCGTTTCGAGCCCGATGAAATTACGTTTTAATCTCCCATTTCTTTACCGGGCCAATTTCCACACAGAAGCAAAATCTTCTTATTCACATAGAAAATTGGAATGTGAAACTCAACATCAAGAGACCAAACTAATACAGCATTGGCCATGAAGTGATCCCCCAGAGGACCGTGGAATAATTTTACTTGACTTCGTTTATTTCATGAAAAATATAATATTTTTTGAAAAATGTTTTTCAGGAAACATTTTTCAAGGAAAATGATAATATTTTTCGATATTTTAGCTGAAGCGTTAAAACGAACTAAAAAATATATTCTACCATTTGGTATGGAAAATTTTATTTGATTCTCTTGAAAAAATTTGTCAATTTTTTTAAAAAATTATTTTATATTTTCTTTTCTTTCTTTTTCATTTTTTTTTTCTTTCTCAGCCAATCGCCCACCATGGCAACAACTTGCAACTTGCAATAAGTGAGGGACGAGCTTGCCCGAGGCCATCAAGGCTCAACCTCGCTAGATTTGGTTAGCTTGTCTCTCAATTGTGGCTCTTCGCCATGGCCAATGATTGGTAGAAGGAGAAGGAAAGGGAAAATATAAATAAAAAAAAATAATTGAAAATTAGATTTTTAAAAGAATATTTGTATGAAAATGAACATTTCATTAATTGAGAATTTGAATCCCAACATCGAGGATCCGCGCACAGCCTTTGTGGATTCAGGCCTTAGTGTTGAGGACTAAAGCTCGAGCATCAGGAATCATGGATGGCTTTTATGGACTAGAGCTCAATTTCCAAGGCATTGAGCACAAGCACCAAAGCTTTGAGCCTAGCCTCAAGGGACCCAGGCCTAGGCGTGAGAGACTTGATCCTAAGCTAGGAACCAACGTTGGAGTTGCCATACCCAAGCGTAGTATTTTGAGTCCAAATGCTAATATTTAGTTATATTTTGAATGTTTTCCGATTTTTCATTAAGGAAATTTTTTTCTTGAATCTAAATATAGATTTTTCATTGATTAGAAAAATATTTTTTATTGATCAATTTTCTTAACCGATAAAACGTACGAAAATGAGGAAAATGTTTTCCCAAAAAATGTTTTTCGCAAAACAAACAAGATAATGGGCATTAAGATGTCTATGTTAATATCAAGGGATCTCTGCCAATATTAAGGATAAATAATATATTGGGCATTAAGATGTTTACAAGTTGAAAGAACCTTGAGGTAAGGTGAACATTTGAAAGGAGTTTTGTCAAGGGTAAACAAGCCGAGAAGAATGGTGATGTTCAAAGTGATAGTGCATTTATTTCGGAAAATTTTCATGATAAAGGAAAATATTTTCTGGAAAATTATTTTTCAAGAAAATAGATAGTTTTCCTTATATAATTTAAAATTTTTTTGATATCTAGATCGTATTTAGAAAATGATTTCAATCTATTACTTTTATATAAAAAAAATAACGAATGTTAAAAAAATTCGTTTTTCTTTTTCCTTCTTCCACCGATCATTCGGAAGTGTTTTGGATTGGTTAGTTTTTTTGGACTAACCAAATGGGTGAAAGTCCAATAAATTAATTTCCAAAAAACACCTTGACTCAAACAAATGCACCTTAAAATTGTAATTTTGAAAGCCTAAGATATGCTCTCTCTCTCTCTCTCTCTCTCTGTTTTTTTTTCCCCGAAAGCTTAAGATATACTTTGGGTGTTAATTAATGAAATCCTCGTAAATCTTTTTAAATATCATGGTATCTGACCACTAAAAAAAAAAAAAAAAGTAACGCCATGTAAAATCGCGTGTGAAGTCGCGAGGCAGCGCCATGTGACGTGACACGTGGCGCCGCGGTGCGCAGCCACAGCCTTAGCCTTTTTACACCACCATCTTTGCATATTTTCGCCGGAGATCCTTCGTCTTCCCCGTGTTCCCGTTCGGGTTCGATTTCCTGACCGTTTCTCTCGATCTGCTTCTTCCATTTTAGGGTTTCTTCTGCTTCCGTGCGCCCTCCTGCATCGCCGGCTCCGCCATTTATGGGACGCAGGTATCCGCGCTCGCCTCTGCTGGTCTTGCCTGCCGCGCTCTTGGTTTTTCACTCTTTTTCCTGTCGGATGAG
Organism: Eucalyptus virginea; assembly: GCA_014182375.1. Lineage (NCBI taxonomy): Eukaryota > Viridiplantae > Streptophyta > Magnoliopsida > Myrtales > Myrtaceae > Eucalyptus > Eucalyptus virginea. Next base: position 55,775,691 of record CM024519.1, read on the forward strand.
GGCGGATTCGGTGGTGCTCTGGGCTCATGATTCATACGCTGCGCACACTCGTTTTTTTTTTTTTTTTTTCTTTTTTTGGGTGATAGGCTTATCCTTGTGGTCTGGAGCTGTGAAAGATGCAGCAATGCCACCTTTCATGGCTACCTCGACTTTTTATGTCATCGCTCTTGGATTTTTGTCCTGCCTTCGTGCGGTCGTGAAAGTCTAATCCACACCTCGCTTTCCTTCCTAAGTGAGAAGAGAAGAAATAGAATAGAACCGCTAAAAATAAAAACAAAAACTTTTTAAGTTGTAGTCACGCCAGTCTTAGCTACTCTTCAATGTGTGGTCTTAGTTCACCTTCATCTGGAGATGCAGAGAGCTGCGAGGGAGGGAGGCGAGATGACTGGAGTTTTTGTTGAGTTTCTGGAGAGTAATGGTGGGAATTTAGAGATCGCACCGAATCGTGCTTAAATCCGACTGCGCTTCAACCTTCGATCCTGCTCTTCCGTTGAATAGTTCCATTTTTTTTTTTTATATTATTTAAGTGCACGCGTGCATTCGTTAAGCCTTTCGAGCTGTGCCATTTTGGCAGTGCGAGGACGCGTCCCGGGTTCGGGGACACGAGGAGGAGAGCGAGTCGTGGAGAGCTTCCTGAAGTCGGGGCGATATTCATGTCAAATGCCAGTACCAAGGAAGAATGTCTGGAGAAGATGCTCTTCGGCCTTCCCTACTCCCACGTCGATTTCGTGAGGAGAGTCAAAGCTGGAATGATCCTGTTCCTCTTCGAATACGAGCAGAGGGAGCTCCACGGGGTCTTCGAGGCGGCTTCAAACGGCGAGGTCGACATCATCTCCTCTGCTTATGCTTCATCAGGGAAGCAGTTCCCTGCTCAGGTACTACTTGGTCCTCTCTCTATCGTTTAAAGTTCTCACTCTTTGCTCCCCGAGTGTGCCGTAGCTTCTTCCTCTGCATGTGATCTTGTTTGTTCAGGTCCAAGTTAGCAGGATTTGGCACTGTTATCCACTTTCTGAAGGAGAATTCCGTGGGGCCATTGAAGGCAACTACTTCAGTGCGAACAAGTTCAATTTCGGTCTCTCCTATGATCAGGTCAGGAATATGCCTTTTCTTAACTATACCATATGACCAATGATTAATGGTAATAGCCTTGGAAGCAGAACTCATCCTTCCAACTTCCTCACGTCCAGGTTCACCAGCTTCTTTGTTTGTTTGACTCCAGAAAGATCGGAGATTCGAAAGATACAGTTTTTAATTCATGCGCGACAACTGAATTTGTAGAAAGACGTCTTATACCTTTGCATCTTGATGGAAAAGTAGAAGGCGCTCATTTGGCAGACACAGATGCTGAAGTTGAGTCATCTTATCCGGCCACAGGGTTGCCTGGATATTCTGAGAGATCTCTTCCAGAAGATTGTTTTTCTCTGGTTTCTCAAACAATGGACAAGTCAAGCCCTGCCAGAATCTCGTCTGATACTCTTAGTCTTGCTTGCTCTTCATCTTCTCAAACAAGACAGAAATTGCACGAAGTTGAAACTCAGTGTGCCGATGCTTTAGGAAGTCAGTTGATCCAACTTCATGGCATCGCAGAAGATAATGCTCGTCCTTGTTTGAATGCTGACCTTGGTGATTTCATACCTTTGTCCTTCCATGACGATGTGAACGCGCCAGAAGACAAAGATGAAGACGAATCCGTGATACCTAGTTTATGGTCAGACGACCTCTGCTTTGAGCCATACAATCCAATTATTTCGGGTGTTGATAGTTCTGTGGATCCATGTGAACTCCCCACCTTAGATCCACAAAAAAGTCTGTTCCCTACGATTGGTGAATCATCCTCTGCAATCATCCCTTTACGAATCATGACGGACCACCAAATGAAGGAAGATGATGATCACTTGAATGCTCTCTCAGGCAGCCAAGAGAAGAGTATTTCAGAAGACACTGATAACTTTCCCTGCGTCAAGTGTCTGTATTCTGACTCGTTACTCCCGAGCGAGAAAGGTAGCGTCTTCTCTCGTTTGACGAAAGGAACTATACAAGAAAAGCATGATGCCGTTGATGGGGTAACATCAGTTGATGACATTATGGAAAAGTTGCAACTGAAGCGTGAGGCTTGGATGAAAACGGCAAAAGATCAAAATTCTGCTCTGAAGTCTGGGGCTGTGAATAATTCGAGAAAGAGTGTGTTCAAGCGGCTAGGTTTGCCTTTGGAAACCGGCGGATCAGAAGGGCAATGTGTTTGGAAGGTGTCAATGGGAGGCAGCAAGTCCGACAGGAAGAAGAGAAAACACGAAGTACTGTGACAGCACCGCACTTCGGAGTTAAAATAATGCACATTATCACATGATTGACTAGAGTAGCTCAGTGGATACTGGGCCCCTCATGGCTGAATGGAAGAACCAAGATTAAATTGTAGAAGGTAAGGAGTGGAACTAATGGCATGAGTAGTGGACGGGGTCGAGATAATGTCCTGTCCAATGAAAGTCTGCACAAAGTACGCCACTGAGTTCAGTGTTCGGTGAAATCTACCCTGTGTTGGTGAGAGTTTTGCCAATAGCTAGTTCAGTGTGTCCATAAATTTTTTTTTTTTTTTTTTTTTGGCAAGGAGTGTGTCCATAAAATTTTGGTTGGAGAGAGCATGAAAACAAGTTTAGTACCTTTGAAATTCAAACTGAAAATACTAAAAGCATCATATAAACTGAAACGGTAGGACAGACTTATAAATATGAATACTATTAGGCCATTGTGCTAGAATTTATGTCAGACATGTTCCGTATCTTATCATAGCACCGGAATATACACATTTTAGTGAGTGATATAAGAAGCATAAGTATATGATCTCCTCATATCAAATCAATGTCATGCTCACGGTACGGTATGGTCAGTTAACACATAACCATAGAGACTCAAAAACACTTAGGGTCTGCCAAACACCGAAAGTTTCTGTTCTTTAATTCCTGAGTGGATTTGGAAGAGAATTTTATTTAGTAAATTTTTTATTCCCGAGAATAAATTTGGGGTAGAATTGAGAAGTAAAAAAATGTTGATTCTTTATTCTTGGGAACAATTTTAAAATCAAGCCAACCTATTTTTTCTACAGCTGATGGTCGCCGACGAGCCTCACTCGGCCTCCTCGGCCACCGGCAAGGCTTGCCCAACACCGATAAGGCTCAATCGAGCTCGTCTAACTGTCGGCTAGGCTCAACTTTGCTGGGCTATCGTGAGCTCGGCCTCGCTAGATCTAGGCGTGGGCGAGGTCGAGCCTTGCTCAACCATGGATTAGCTGAGCCTCGCTCAGCTGCCTGCGATGCTTTGGTGAGGTCATGAGGTCGTCAATCCTCGTCTGGCCAATCACCAGTCATCCCAAGGCCGGCGACTAGGAAACTTGAAGAAGAAGAAGAAGGAAAGAAATGACAAAAAAAAAAAAAAAAAGTAATAAAATTATTTAAAAATTAAAAGAAAATTATTTGAAGTAAAAATTTTGATGACCGTGCCAAACGCAGTTTTATTTCGAGAATTAAAATTTTAAACAATTACTAAACGGTTTAAAATGCTTAAAAATTATTCCCGAAAAAACAAAAAAATTATTCCCGAAAAAACAAAAGCATGTTAAAATCTAGGCAGAAACATTTAGAATTAATATAAAAGCCGCCCTCTCTCTCCTCCCCAGAAGAAAGAGAGTGAACCAAGAAACTACAGGGGAAAACAAAGCGCAACCCACTTCAACCAACGTCCACCCCATTTTACTGGAATGAGCCAAGCCATTACCAAGGTCATATCACATGCATATACAAGCTGCTACTCAATGTATGACTACCAAATTCATACTTCATCTGCTTAAACAGAAAAAGGGTGACTTAGATTGTAATACAAAAACATTCTAAAATGGCGGATCTTACACCATCCGACATCTTATGAGACATCGATAAATCTAGAGTGGAGACAAAGCAAGCACAATCAATCATAGGGATGAAGACATAGACTGCAATCTTTTATTGCTCAGCGTTTTTATTGCTTCCTCGTCAAAGAAGTCCTGAAGAGCAATCATCTGTATCGAACTGCTCTTCAAGCTCCTTATTGCCTCTACACTTGCCAAAGCTCCAGCAACAGTTGTTATTATGGGAACCTTATAGGCAAGGGCCATCCTTCTCAGATGTCGTCCGTCAATCTGGTCAAGTGCATCACCGGAACTAGTTATCACCATCAACTGAATTTCTCCATTAGCAATCATATCACCTGCATGGGGTCGTCCCTCATGCATCTTCAGCACTCGTTCTGCTGGAATACCCGCTAATTCAAGAACATGAGCTGTCCCTGAAGTTGAAATAATTTTAAAACCAAGATCCAGAAAAGTTTTTGCAATCCTCTCAAGGTGGGGCTTTGTCAAGTCATTCAAGCTGAGGAAGACAGTCCCAGAAAGAGGTAGCTTCTGCCCAGCAGCAATTTGAGCTTTTGCAAATGCAATAGGAAACTCATAATCAATACCCATGACCTCACCAGTGCTACGCATTTCAGGCCCCAACAGAACATCACATCCTTGGAACTTTTCAAAGGGCAGAACTGCTTCCTTTACAGAGACATGCCTGGGGACAACCTCATTAGTGAAATTTAGGTCATGAAGAGATTTCCCAGACATGACAAGGGAAGCATACTTCGCTAATGGGTGTCCAATTGCCTTAGACACAAATGGGACTGTCCGGGAAGCACGTGGATTCGCTTCAAGCAAGAATACCTCTCCAGAAAGTGTTATTGCGTACTGACAATTCATAAGCCCACAAACGTTGAGCCTCTTCGCCAACTTTGTTGTCCAAGACCTAATTGTCGCCAAGCACGAAGGTGGTATCGTTTTTGTAGGAAGAGAACATGCTGAGTCACCAGAATGGACCCCTGCCTGCTCAATGTGCTCCATGATCCCACCAATCACCACATTTCCATTTGAGTCTGCAAGTGCATCAACATCAATCTCAATGGCATCTGATAAATACCTGTCTATCAATACAGGACGCTCTGGGTCCACCTCCACAGCATTTTCCAGGTATGTCGCAAGCTTGTCATCACTGTACACTATTTCCATCGCTCGGCCACCCAAAACATAGGAAGGCCGAACGACAACTGGATATCCGATATCTTTTGCAATGGAAAGAGCATCATCTTCGCATTTGGCAATCCCTCCTTTAGGCTGCTCAATTTGTAACTCCTTCAGAATTGCATTGAATCTCTCCCGGTCCTCCGCGGCATCTATAGAATCAGGGGATGTGCCCCATATGCGAACAAGCCCAGCCCCACTGGCACTCGTTGGCCTATGCTCATCTAGATACTGCTGGATAGGGAGGGCCAGCTTCAACGGTGTTTGACCCCCAAACTGAACAATGATTCCATCTGGTCTCTCCAGATCAATAATGTTCAAGACATCTTCAATTGTCAACGGCTCGAAGTAGAGACGGTCACTTGTGTCATAATCAGTGGATACTGTCTCAGGATTTGAGTTCATCATAATTGTCTCATACCCTGCATCCTGCAACATAAGAGAAAATGCTTTGAAAAATACAGCCAGAAGAGAGGTGAAAACATTTAGAAGAGTATAGCATTTGCAGCAAAAAGGTAAATACTTGCACGACAGGGAGTATTATCCAGTGACATGATCTCGACAATTCTTATGATACAAAAATGGTTGGATATAATTGAATGCAGAGTGGCATAGGAAAGGGGGCCATAAAATTTTACAAAGATCTACTCTCCAGTAGTCTAAGATCTGGAAGAAAATATTCAATGAGATTATCACAACCATACTTTTCCCATTGGCAGAAAATCCCTCACTGATAACCTAACCACAGCACACTAAGATCTGGTAACAAGAAAAGATTCAATGAGATCGAGATAACCACAAGACCTAGGGACATGCAGTACAATAAAAAAATCAAACCACACTTTTCCCGTTGAGGGAAAATCCCTCGCTGATATCCTAACTTCACTGCACGAGAATTTACTTAAAAACTTGACATGTACAATGGATACAGGATGAAAACGTAACTCCACAGGATGAAATGACATATCATGAAGATAAGGCAAACCTGAAGAGCAAAGGATGTGTGACAGCAGCAATAGTCGAATTCAATCCCTTGACCTATCCTGTTTGGTCCTCCACCTAAGATCAAAACCTTCTTCTTTCGGGTTGGAGCTGACTCACATTCAAAATCATAGGATGAGTACATATAAGGAGTGTTTGCCTCAAATTCAGCTGCACAAGTATCCACACGCTTATATGCTGGTTTAACACCCAAAGACAGCCGCTTCTTTCTGATTTCCTTCTCAGTGGAATTAGTTGCAAAGGCAATCTGGTTGTCACTAAAACCTCTCCGCTTCACCTCGTAAAAATCATCCTTTGTCAGATTTGACAAGGAACGAGAAAGAAGATACTGTTCTATATCTACGAGCTCCTTAAGCTGTGTGAGGAACCACTTGTCAATGTCAGTCACCTCATGAATATCATCGACTTTCATACCCCTCTTCATTGCGGCATATATGGCATGAATTCGATCTGGGTTAGGGACCCTCAGGCTGTATTTTAACTGGTCCCAATCCCAATCAAGTTCCTTTACCTGAGCACACCCCCACCCAGAGTAGCCTAATTCCAAGGATCGAACTGCTTTCTGAAAAGATTCCTGAAAGGTACGGCCTAATGCCATTGACTCACCAACAGACTTCATCTGGGTCGTAAGAATTGGTTGTGACCCAGGGAATTTCTCAAATGCAAACCGAGGGATCTGCATCAAACAAAGATGGAGATATAATTACAGGAAGACTGAGAAAACTAAGACAACGTCTGTTCAAGTTATGTGCTTTCAACAAGTTACACGATCTAACTAGAGAAAGCTCAAGGCACATGTATAAGCAGAGACAAAATCTGGCTATTTCCGCTGTAAATATACTCCATACAGGGAGAAGGAAACACAAAACAAGAGCAACGAATAGAATAAGGGGATCCTTACTTTAGTCACCACATAATCGATAGATGGCTCGAAACTAGCCGGTGTCTTCCTGGTAATGTCATTTGGAATCTGATCCAATGAATATCCGACGGATAATTTTGCAGCCATCTTGGCAATGGGAAAGCCAGTAGCTTTGGATGCTAGAGCAGAGGAACGCGACACCCTCGGATTCATTTCAATTACCATCACCTCTCCGTCAACAGGATTCACAGCAAACTGCACATTTGAGCCACCGCACTCGACCCCAATTTCCCGAATTATTGCTATGGAATAGTCCCTCAAACGCTGATACTCCTTATCCGTCAAAGTTTGAGCAGGCGCCACCGTGATCGAATCCCCCGTGTGAACACCCATGGCGTCAATGTTCTCGATGGAGCATATAATAACCACATTGTCAGCTAAATCTCTCATCACCTCAAGCTCATATTCCTTCCAACCCAACAGCGACTTCTCCACCAAAACTTGTCTCGTCAAACTCGCCGCCAAACCCGCCTTACAAATGGTCTCAAATTCCTCCTTGTTATACGCAATCCCACCTCCCGTTCCTCCCAGAGTAAACGCAGGTCTAATAATCAAAGGAAACTCCCCAATCTCATTGGCTATTTCTATACATTCATCCAAAGTGTTTCCTATACCGGAGGGAGGAGTTTTAATACCTATGGTCTTCATCGCCTGCTTGAATAAATCTCTGTCCTCCGCTTTCTTGATGGCGTCGAGCTTCGCCCCGATCAACTCGACACCATACTTCTCCAAGACCCCGCTCTCGGCCAGTGCGACAGCGAGGTTCAGCGCGGTCTGGCCGCCCATGGTGGGCAAAAGAGCGTCGGGGCGCTCTTTCTCGAGAACTTGCTCGACCAGCTCAGGCGTCATTGGGGTGATATAAGTCTTATCAGCCAGGTCAGGGTCGGTCATGATGGTGGCGGGATTGGAATTGATCAAGACGACCTCGTAGCCTTCCTCCTTGAGAGCCTTGCAGGCTTGGGTGCCGGAGTAATCGAACTCGCAAGCTTGGCCGATGACGATGGGGCCGGCGCCGAGGATCATGATCTTCTTCAAGTCGGTCCTCTTGCCCAATTTGGCCGGCGCGCCGTGGAGCAGCTCGTGGTCGGCTGAACCGGCGGCGGGGGCGGCGCATATGGTGGGTTTCCGGAGAGGAGGGGCGGACCATAGTTTGAGAGGAGCTTGGGAGAGGAGAAAGGACTGATCTTGGAGGAGGAGGAGGAGGAAGACAGATCCTTGGGGGAGTAGAAAAGGAAGCGAAACTGGAGAGGTCGGGAAGAAGAAGAAGAAGAAGAAGAAGAAGAAGAGAAGGAGGAAGAGGGAGGAGTGAAGAGAGATTTGGAGGAGAGGCGGTTCATGCAAAAACCCATTTTTTAGGGGATGGATATTGGGACCCTCGGAAATGGAGAAATGGAGAAATGGAGAGGAGGAAGAAGAAGAAGTAGAAGAAGAAGAAGGGGAGCTCTCTCTCTCTCTCTCTCTCTCTACTGTGTTTCTCTCACGCTTTCTCTCTCTCTCTCTACTGAGCTTCTGCAGCGTGAGTGTCCGAGCCTCTGTGACGACGTTTTAAAACATTCACGCCTACCCCCCCAAAAAAAAAAAAAAAAAAGAAGAAGAAGAAGCAGAAAGAAAGAAAGGGAAAAGGGAGAGGGGGTTAGGGTTTTATCTGTGCACTTGCGGGCCGGGCTTTTGTGCGTCATTCCATGATGTCGCCACGCCCACGGCCACATCTTTTGGAGTCCAACTTCGTGGATGATGTCATTTCGAACTATTGCCCACTTTCATGCCTCCTGCCGTCCAATCTGTCTCCATCGTCTCTTTGCTAATTTTGATCACTATCAATTTATCTCGCTTTTTTTATTTTTATTGTCCAACTCATTCGGAATCTTTTTTAGTCAGTGCGATTTCCCTTTTTCTATTGCAGGCGATCAAATTTATTTATAGGGTAAACTTATATTGCCAAACACCTTGTCGTTCCATCTATCAATTATTTTTACTTGTACAAGGTAAACTAATTCGAGAAAAATCAAATTTACTTCTTCAATGAAAACCCATTTTCATAACGATGACGCATTTTCATAACGATGAAAGTAACGTGATCCAACATTTAAAAGAAAAACGAAACAAACTTTTTTTATAATAAAAAAAAAGGTTCAAATTTTATCAACCAAAAAATAGCTATTTTTCAACGTTTTAATTTTAATTAATTGAGCACTGCTATTTGCCCCTTCTTATATAAGAATGAAGGATTGTCAAGATTAAGATGGAGATGATTTAATTTTCGATGCGGGTTTTAATTCTCATACCATGTTACCATCACCTACGGTGGCCTACTTGGATAAGAGTTCTCATGATGTCTACCAAAAATGAAGGAGTTCGAATCCCGCGGGTCGCACGGGATCTTAAGCGCAACGTCGGGGTGGTGGATCCTCTGCTAGCGTCGCTCCAGGATTTACCCACCGACTGTCGACTATACGGGATTTTCTGAATATAAAAAAAAAATCTGAGACCATGTTGTTGGATAATAATTCGAGAGTCAAAGTTAGAGAACGAGTAAAGTAAGACCGATAAGTTTTTTTTTTATTTGATTATTTACGCCTTTCAGGGTCAGCGGGAAAAGCAAAAAGACGAGTAAAAATACCTCAAGACCCACAAGGGAACTACAGCGAGCTTTGGGCAGCAGCGGCGGTAGCAATAGCATCGCGGGGCCCCAGACGAAAGAGCCACGGTTTCGAGAGCCGTCGTGGCAAATCTTCTCCTCTTCTTCTCCGATATAGAGAGACAGAGAGAGAGAGAGAGAGAGAGAGATCGCACCGCCGAATCAAAAACACCGATCGCGACTGCAAAATCTATGGTGGTAGCAGCAGCAGCAGCAGCCGCAGCTTCTTCTTAAATGGCGTCATCCCTCGTCGCAAGGACCTTTCTTGCTCATCGCCTCGCTACCTCCTCACTCCCCCTCGCTCACAAGGCTCCGATTCTCACCTCCCTTTTCACCGTAAGTTCGCGTTTGTACTGGGTTTTTGGGTTCCATGGCGTTTCGTCGTAAAGTTCCGGTTTTTAACTCCATCGGTGATTCTTTAGTTTATCTTTCCAGTCGGGGTGGTCGTGTCTCGAGTTGTTTTTAATTCGATTGCTCTTTGGAGCTATCGTCCTCTCGAATATCGCATGGTTATTCTCGGTCCTCGTTTGTATACATGGGTCTGGAAATGCCAAGGCGTGCGCGTTCTTTGCCCTCATCATCGGACGATGCTAATAGTGTCGGAATTACTCTATGATTCTGTGAAGTGAAGCGTTTCGCAGTCGAAATTTGGCTGAATTTTCCCTTCAGAAAACCAAGTTCCTGCATTGGACTAGGCCTTCTTCTTAGCTGACGAGGTTCATAAATTAAGTTGGATGATGGTTTCTCATGCAAATTCCAGTTGTTTTTGGTTGTCATTATGCACGATGATTGCTTACTTTTGTGTGTCCCTTTCTCGATTGCTTGCAGAAGAGAACTCATTGCACCTCACGCGGCTTGAGGTTTGCAGCTCAACAATTTCGTCGAACTTTCCAGCCTATGGCTTCTGCAGTTTTCCAAACGAGAGCTGACTATTCCACACAATCGGTGTCTACAAGTGAACCCGTTGTTTCGGTTGATTGGCTCCATGCGAATCTCAAAGAGCCTGACCTGAAGGTATCGGCTCTAGCCTGTTTAGTGCAGTAAGAAACCTACATTCATTTAAAAGCACGTTGAAGTAAATGATTGAGGACATTGCTTACTTAATTTACCTTTTACAGGTGTTAGATGCATCATGGTATATGCCAGATGAGCAACGGAATCCAATTCAGGAGTACCAGGTGACAAATTGAATGTGTTGTACTTCAATTTGGACTATGCTGAGTCATGCATGATTGCTGTACGTGTTTAATCGATGTCTTATGTTGAACTTGATTTTGAATGATATCCTGTGTTCAGGTTGCTCACATTCCTGGTGCTCTTTTCTTTGACGTGGATGGAATAGCAGATCAAACTACAAATGTGAGATTGTTTTCTTAAGCTTTTGAATTATTCTGATCACTTCTTTATGCATATTCGCATCACCTTCTCAAGCACTATGAACTGATAGATGTGTGGTATTCTGTGAGATCAATACCCTACTCTTTTGTTCATCCTAAGTAGCGCTTCTGCATGAATAGCAATTAGCTTTTGCAGGTGGAGCAATGTATTGACAACACTTTTTGGTCAATTTGCTTAGTTGGCAATTTTAGAGTTTTTCTCTTTCACGCATCTCAACACTATTTTTGCATCCTCTCACTCCCTTATTTTAATCATCATTTCATTTGTGGCCTCTTCTCATTTAAGACCATCAGTTTTCAATCTATATAAAAAGAATATTTATAATTTATAAGACAAGAAGTTGATATCTTAAGATATAAGAAAAAATATTTAAAATATTTTTTAAAAAAATATTTAAACTATTTTTGTAAAAAAATAATTTTACTGTGTGAAATAAATTATATATCCATGTACATGTTAATTACTCTAGATATTACAGAGTAATCAGTATTTATATTTTTATCCGCATATTGGCCATGTGCCTAGTTTGACAATGATGCACCTATCTTGCCAGGTTTATTTGGAGATGTGTGCATCTGCATAATAGGACTGTAGTTGCTTAGGTTTGCATGGGTTAACTTGCAATTTGAGCTAGGGCTTCCTGTCTGCTATTCCTCAAAAAGCTCTTAGCCGAGTGTGAATGACACTGCATGCGAGTTTTTTTTCTGTTGATTCGTCTTTATTTTGTTAAGCTCTCTTTCAGTCCAGATTGCATAGACAGACGGGTGAATTTTCATTTTCTTCTTTCCGTTATGTTGAGAAGCATTCATCAATTGTAAAAGTAAGAAGTTTCTAATGTAGGGCCAATAGTGGACCATTCATGACCTTTTCTGTATACTCGTATGCACGTTTTAGCACAATAAAAAGTAGTTTCAATATCATTTCCTGTGTTTTTCTTTTCCTTAATCCGTCAAGCATGTCAGTGCTATCGAGCAATGGGGAGTACAGTCGATTACTTTATAACGTATGATGTTCTCTGTGTATTTTGTTGGAATCTCTGTTTATTGCCACATCTCATTTATCATGATTCATGAATATCTATCTGCTAACTGGTAATATATGAATGACAAATTGTTTTAGCTGCCACACATGCTGCCATCTGAGCAAGCTTTTGCTGCTGCTGTCTCTTCTCTTGGAATTGAAAACAAGAATAGCCTGGTTGTCTATGATGGAAAAGGGCTTTTTAGTGCAGCTCGTGTCTGGTGGTGAGTCACAGGTCAATGATTGGTTTATAAGTGATTTGTGCTTTTCTTCAGATTTATCTATCTCATCAATGTACTTTGTTAAGGATGTTCCGAGTGTTTGGGCATGAAAGAGTCTGGGTGTTGGATGGAGGTCTACCAAGATGGCGGGCATCGGGTTATGATGTCGAATCAAGTGCTTCTAGTGATGCTATTTTGAAAGCGAGTGCTGCCAGTGAGGCAATAGAGAAAGTGTATCAGGGACAAGCAGTAAGTGGACTGATTTACAATTTGCAACTTTTTTCGACTATGATATTGAGGCTTGGTTTTTTTTTTCTTCTATGCAAAGCACAAAGTATCTCTTTTATTTTCACAATGAACATCACCTTAAGAGAAAAAGGCAAGCTTAGGAGAATGATCTATCACTGCTAGTTTTAGGGGGCAAAGAGTACTTGACATGCTTGATTGGAGCATGTGTTTGTGATGTTTGCTTATAAGAGTGGCTCATTTTCTGTGTTATTGATTGGTTAGGTAGAATTCAAAAGTCATCCATTTTGCTTATACTCTGAAAGTTGGATTATCTTCTTTGATGTTTCTTGCATAGATAGATATGAAAATTTTATATCTGGTGACTGTTTATCCTCTCTGATTTTTATCCATTTGCTAGTTGTCGTGCGAGTGATTGATTTTACTTCTTGCTTCCTTTGCTCTGTACTAAGTACTAGCATTCTAGCCTGTGCAATTGAAAAAAAACTTACAAATTCTTATCCTACCAAAACTTTTATGTTGATGACTCAGTTTCATCTATATGCTTAAAAAGGATATTTGTCTCTCATGGTCACCTTTATGACCACTTTGGTTCTACGCAGTGCATGTGGAGATATTTCTTCATCTTTTTTATTTTTTTGTATAGCAGCAATCATCTTTTCCCTATCACTACAATAAGTCGCTTGAGAGGAATTGTACGAAGGAGAGCTAGTTTACTGATGTCATGTCCCTTAAATACTGATTCTTTGACATCTTTTCCAGTCTATATTTTTCTTGGAGAATACGGAAGTCCTCTTTTTGTTATCTTCCTATTTTCATGTCCTGAAGTTATTCACGTTGTTTTTTTTTTTTTTAATTGCTCTCTGAATCATAGGTCGGGCCAATCACATTTGAGACTAAATTTCAGCCACATCTTGTCTGGACACTCGATCAGGTTAAATTTCCATAAGTTTTTTAATTTGTGTGTTAATATTATTATAAGTTTTTTTGTTACACTGTTGTCATTTTCCCCATGTTATTACATTTTTCTATCCTATTCTAAATTGCAGGTGAAAGGAAACATTGACGAGAAGAGTCACCAACACATTGACGCCAGATCAAAGGCCAGGTATAATTCATTCACACCTGTGAATTTCTCTCTAACTAATGCTTTTTGCACTATTGCTTGTTTTCTTTGATTTGAGTATCAGATTTACCTGTCTTGGCACTGACATTAGCAGTTGGCTAGACAAAATGATCTTTTGTAAACTTGTCATTGCATCCTGATTATGTCATAATATAATGGAAGGGGTATGCTGAACTTAAATGGATCATTGCACTAGATTTTGGATTTTCTTTCCTGTTCCTCTAACAGCAAAATATCATTTTGTTGTGAAATAAAACTTGAGCATCGTGCCACTCCTGTGCTCAGGATAGGTATTCCGCGCTCAGAAGAGGTATTCATTTGGGTTGGTTGAGATAATGTACTCTAGGAGCCAGTTTGACTAGGTTTAGCTTGCCATGATCAGTAATGGTCCCTATAAAGTCCATGTCACAAAGTCGGTGCCTAACCTGGAACTTCTCTGCCCCATACTTTTCCCTATGGCTTCTGAACTCTAAATTGAACTACGGATTAAGTGCCTGTGGAATCACGTCAGTAATAAGGTTAAAGCCCAACAGAATATTCTTAGCTACATTCTCTTGTAATTTCATGGCTATTTCTTTAATATGAAGAGGAAGACAACAACTTAGATCATCTTGCTTAATTACAACTACACAGTAACTGAGTACGGTTTTCAACTTTTGTAGATAGTATAGTGGTAGCCACCACATAATAGAAGCAAATAAGTCGCAACAAAAACCACCTCCACTGAAAGCATAATTACATCATGCTTTAATTTTTTTGAGATATATTGTTATCCAATTGTGCCTTCTTGTCTAAGTTTAATTTAGCTCTTACAAATTTCCTGAAGCTAAGATATTTTTGTAGATTTGATGGTTCTGTGCCAGAGCCTCGAAAGGGAATTCGGAGTGGCCATGTACCTGAAAGCAAATGTATTCCTTTTGCACAGGTAATGATCTAAATTGAAGTGTCACTTTTCTCACTAATGACCCTGAAGATGCATAAGAGTTCTTGAAATGTAGGTTTACGTCAAGATTTTGCTTGGACTTAGCAGTCGATATTTGGTTTTTGCTTGAGCTTTAAGTATGACTTTTGAATTTGTAGTTTGGACACAAGCAATGTTCGCCTAAGTCATATCCCTGTATGATTCATTGCTTGTTCGTTCTTTTTAATATTTTCTCGGTGGTTGTGGGTATCAAAATTGGAATAAATTTTGAATGTAAGCAGAAGATAACTTTAATATGATGGATTACTTTCCAATGACTAGTCATGATGCTTGACCTCTTTGTGCCTTTCACAGCTGTTGGATTCTTCACAGACATTGTTGCCGCCTGACGAGCTTAAAAAGCGATTTGATGAAGCAGGTATACCTTTCTCTTTGCCTATATGTTCGAACATTTTTGTTTCCGCACCTCATTTCAATTCACTTGAATCAGAGGCACATTTAAAGGTTAGCACCTGAAATCATTTTTTTAATAGTTGCTTTCCTCCAACTTCATCTTCTTAATTCTCTAGAGTTATGGCGCCTGGATACCTAGAAGTTAACTAAAAAGATAATCTCTATCTACCTATTCTTATTATCAATTTGGAAACTATGTTGCATGATTCAATATGATCTCAATAGGCAATATGTAGAAGTGATGATGCTAGAAGGTTTGGACATGTTTCGAACTGAAATTAAGATTTGCATTGATCTGTCTCACGTAAGTCTCTGCAGGCATCTCTTTGGACAGTCCTGTCGTAACTTCCTGTGGTACTGGCGTTACAGCTTGCATTCTTGCATTGGTAAGTTCTGTCTTCCTACATGTTACTTTTAGGCCTTCATTTAGGAGACACAAATCCCCCAATTGGAATAGTGGAAGTCTTTTTGACAGAATGTAAGGATCGTTATAAGTGAGTATATGAGGAAAGTGCTGGTCATATCTGTGTTTTTCTTTAGGGACTTCATCGTCTTGGGAAGCATGATGTTGCTGTTTATGATGGATCATGGACTGAATGGGGCGGCCATCCTGACACTCCTGTCAACAAATCATGAGATAAAAGAGCACTTCAAAATGGGACATGCTACCAAATTGCTCAGTATGAAATTTACATTTTGGCTGCTTGATTGTGACGAGAGCGATTGTCTAAGAAAAAGGTGGTTTATTTTGCCTTTGTCAATTGCAAATTGCTTTGAACATGGGAAATTGTTTACGTGAGAATAAAGGTAATTAGTGCAAATTCTGAGTTGGATAGCTTCGAAGTAAGAAAAATCAATCGTTTAGTAAATCTGACAGGTGAGCACATATTACTAAATAGGTACCTGTTAGCCGTTTGTATATGGAAGCCATTCTCTGGAAAGGCATATCTGAACAGGTGTTACCCAAGGTAAAAAAAACCGATTCCGATATGACTCTGAACATTATCCGTGCATCTATGCTTGCTTCAGATTATGGAATATAGCCTTTGCAACTGGCTTCTCTTTCTATCCTTGCTCAGGCCTCATTATGGTCATGAACAGAAAATGTAAGAAATCAATTACATGCGCTTTAAGTCGCATTTGGGATTGGGATACATTTTCATTCTTTTGGACCTCGCCATATCACTTCGCAAATGTCTCTCCCAAGTAACTGAGATCAGTTAGACTATTTTCAGATAAAGTACCAGAAGTCTTAAGTTTACTACATTTGTATCAATTTAGTTCTAAACTTTTCAATTAGATAATTAGTTTTAAACAATTTTATATTGGTATCGATTGAGTCTATCCAGTTAATTTATGTGAGAAATTGCTAACATGGACATTGGCGGTCATACGTGTCAAGGTCGAGATCGATGTTGACAAATTTATAATTTTTAATATATTTTTAGAATTTATTATTTTTTCTTCTTTTTTTTCTTTTCTTTTTTTTTTTTTTCCTTTTTTTCTTACGAGATGAATTTTATAATTTTTTAGCTTTTTTAGAATTTTATTTATTTTTCTTTTTTTCTCTTATCTTTTCAATTCTTCTTTTTTTTTTTTTTTTTTTTTCTTTTTTTTTACCCTTGGGCTAGCATCAATAGCTGACCATTGTCAACCACAAGCTAAGCATGGGCGAGGGGTTTTGCACCCTTGCTAACCATAGGCGAAGGCGTTGAGCCCCACCCAAATCTAGGTGAGGGTCAAAAACCTCGAGGGCTCAATGCCCTCGCTCATGGTAGGCGAGGGCTCCATGCCCTCACTTGGATTTGGGCAAGGGCCTTCACACCCCGGCCTAGATATGGGCCGAGGCCCTCACCTGTGGTTGGCGTCGATCAACTCGTCAGTGCGGACCAAAGGGTAAAGAAAAAGGTTAAAAAAATAATAATAATAATTAAAAAAATTCTGAGAAAAAAATTAAAATTATAAAAAATTTGTGCATAGCAATCGTGCTACGTAGTACTGCGGACGGCTACATTAATAATTTTCGGCCTAAATGAGTTGGATAGTCTCAAATAATAATAGGAAAAATTTTATGATTAAATTAGTTTAATTAAAAAGTTTATGACTGTTTTTGTACTTTTCTCAACTATTTTCCTATTTTGTTGAGGCAGGACATGCAAAGAACACTTCCATTGCAAAGTTACCCAGACAAGGGTAAAGGCAGGGACCTTAAAAGAAACCCAAGAAGAAAAAAGAAACTGAGAGAACCAATGCTGCATGATTATCTTTCAAAAATGAAAATGAGAACCGGCGCCAGTGGTCGATTTAACATCTGTAGCTTTCAGCAAACCCGCTTCTTCTTTGACAGCCCAGAAGCTAATGCTTCTACAGTTTCAAACTCTTCCCTGCATATACCAAAATCAACGATTAACGTGACCGTACATTACTGTGTATGGTAAAAAATTGTTGAAGGATGGCCATTTAACTCCAAGATCCAACTCAATGGAATGGATCGTGAATTTATCAGCCAATCAGGACAATTGACAGATTCACACTTCATAGACACTCCTGGGCGTGGTAATTTTTTTTTTTTTTACTTTGGTTTAGATACTGTCCTGAAAGGCCATATCTAGAACAATCAACCCACGACAAGCTTTTTTTTGTGGATATAAGGCTGCTCTGGAATTTTACCATCAGCATACTACTTTAACTGTTGACTCAGGTAAGATCTTCTCTACTTTCCTTGATAGATAGTAATCAACTAGAACACGGTGATAGAGAATGACAGGTTCCAATCTAAGCACATGCAAGATACCATAGTGCGATGCTGACGCACCATCGCAGCAAATCTCTCCCCGAAACTTTTCAGCCCTTACCAATATTTCCCAATTCTCACTATCTTCTGGAGATACTACGCGGCTTTATCACTTAAGTGTATATGGAACAAGAAAAGAATTTGAGTCGTGAAAGAGTACATTTGATAAATTATTAAACCATGAAACCATAGGACCGAAAATGCCCCAGGAATGTACAAGATTGAGGATCAAATTGTGAGAAATTGGGCCACTAATCACTGGCCCAAAACAGCCCCATATTAGTCGACAAAGTCAACTAATGGAGGAGGGATTGACCAAGAGGCCTCCACCGTTGGACACCTCATAGCATGCAGGAGGAGAGGTGGCCAACGAAGCTGCTTGGGAAGGCCATGTCTACAGCCAATTGCCTCTCGACCGAACATCCACCAAATAACCTGCATGCAGCAATTAGTTTAATTAACAATTTTAGTAGGCAAAGTGCTCGTGTGTTCGAGCAAATAGAGAGAGAGAGAGTAATTAAGCGAGAGGGTGTGTCGGCGAGGGAAAGAAGGAGACCAGCCCCCGCCGTGAGCACGCCTGCTGCCGCCGTCAACGCCGCCTAGCTTTGCCGTCGATTGAGCCGCGCATGAAGTCTGCAAGTTACCATTTTGCTTGTTGTGGTTGCGTCGGACTTAAGGCAAGTGAAAGTCCATTGATCTACATTATGTTGTGCTGTAGTTGTCTAGTGAAGTGTAATAGATTTGGAGATGCTTGAATTTTGATGCTGGATGCTGGGATTCGAAAGAATAGAAGTAGTTCCCTAGGACTAGCAAACTGTTTCATGGAAAAACAGCTTGACCTTTGGCGACTCCGTGAATTTTATGCAATTATCTAGTTGAAATTGGACTTCGTGTCCATGATGAAAGTTGTAGATAACATCTTGAGGAGTGACATACTAAAATTTGAGAAGAAACTGACAAGTGTTGGTCGGTGAAACAATTTTTCTTTGAAAATGTTAAACCTGAAAACTGTTACAGAGGGTTAGGGAGAGTTATAGTGATTATAGTTCTTGATCTAAAATGGATTTGACTTAGAGTTATTCACGAAAATTTTACCTCTAGGTCTTATATTTTCTAAGTTCATTTAGGGGTTATACCAAAATTGTTATTGAAACTGTGTAATAGTGATGTTCGAAGTTTTATGGCTATGATGCACGGACCATTGCGATTCATACGAAATTTTCTTGACTTGGTGTTCTTCATAAAACCTGTTTCCCTAGATCTCGTTTATGACATATTAAATTTTTAGAATATATCAAGATCGTTTACTGATTTTCTAGAATTTCAATTAGTGGAGTGCATTCTGTTTTGTTCAAAAACTGTTTTATTTTAAGACCAATTGATTTGCTCTATGAGTTGTGATGTCTTGGGTCGTTATTTATACAATGGATGCGGTGACATTTAGCATATCATATGATATCAAAAATTGATGAGGCTTTATAAACTCATTGAAACTTTTGACATTATTGCATCAAATGTTATTTTCAAAGTGAGACATATATGTATATATCATGATGTTGATGATACCATCGGATGGCTAAGTCGACGATGCCCCGGGAGTGTTGGGATGCCCATAGGGTTGAGTGAGTTGACGCCGATTGGATGCCCGGAGGTGTGTGTCGGAGGTCCCCAGGAGTTTCGAAATGCCCAGTTGTAACTATCGTACGTAAATCCGAATGGAAGGGGCAACCATTTTCATGGCGAGCCCTGGATGTGCCTCGTGATGCCAAGTGGGGTGCGAGATGCCCGAAGGTGTGTGTCGGATGCCTGGAGGTGTGTGTCGGATGCCTGGAGGTGTGTGCCGGAGGTCTCGCGATACCAGGTTAGATGCGAAAGCCTGGAGGGATGCAAACACCGATCCCTGGGAAAATGAGATTTTTCGAACATTAAAATGGGAAATAAATCATGTGCATGTGTGTGCATATGGCATGATACATGAATTGTCTACAAATTGTGAGTTGGTATTATTTGACATTAAAAATGTGGTTATCAGAGCATGGAATAGACTTTATGGATATATATGCATGATTGCATAGATGATATGTGCATTTCACATGAAATCTTGGTTGTTTTGCTTGTTGCATTGTGTAGTTTGATGGATCTTTTACTGCTGAGTAATTGTACTCACCCCGTTTGGAGACTAACATTTCAGACTAGAAAGAAAATGCCTCTGCTGCCTCCGACTCCTGGTACGTTTTATGGGCTCTTGATTGACCTGCAGTGGGAGATGTTAGAGCACCATCATCCTGGAGTGCATGGATTGGTGTTCGAACATGTGAGGATTTTGCTGACCTTTGATATAGGCCATTTTGTCAACCCAGTTCATCAGGAGTTCATTTTGATTCTCATCTGATTGGATGGCCGCTTGCTGAGGTTGCTACTGCCACCACCGGCCGACAGACCGGATTGGATTTGATCGTGGGTCAAGACACCAGATGACGCATTTTGGACTGCCGACACTGAATGATGGACCGATATACATGACTGCTGTGGAGTCGGGTACTTTTAGATATAGTCGAGCTTAAAAAAGCCTTGACCTTTTGATGTACCGACTCATGATGTCCATCAAGTTATGTAAATAAAAGTGTTCAGCTCTAATTTATATAAAATGTGTAGTTGGTGTGCATTGCATTATTTTGTTTAAGTATTGGATAGGGAGATTTTGAATACGCTTCCGCTATATAAGTTGCGTATGGACTAGGCAAGAAAGTAGGAACCCTGCTGTGGCACCCCCTAATGCCCCCGATCCATTAGGGTCACCACGGTCACTACCTCTTGGCTAATTACTACCCTGATACCATAGATTTTAATATAACATATAACTCTGGGGGTTCCTACTTTCTTGCATGGTCCTTGCGCAACTTATATAGCGGAAGCATATTCAAAATCTCCCTATCCCATACTCAAACAAAATAATGTAATGCATACCAACTACACATTTTATATAAGTTAGAGCCGAACACTTTTACTTACATAACTTGATGGACATCATGAGTCGGTATATCAAAAGGCCAAGGCTTTTCTAAGCTCGGCTATATCCAAAAGTACCCGACTCCACAACAATCATGTATATCGGTCCATCATTTAGTGTCGTCGGTCCAAAATGAGTCATCTGCTGTCTCGACCCACGATCAAATCCAATCCGGTCCGTCGGCTAGTGGTGGCGACAACAACCTCAACAAGCAGCCATCCAGTCGAACGAGAACCAAAATGAACTCCTGATGAACTGGGCCGGCAGAATGGCCTATATCAAAGGTCAGCAAAATCCTCACATGTTCGAACACCAATCCATGCACTCCAAGATGATGGTGCTCTAACATCTCCCACTGCAGGTTAATCAGGAGCCCATAAAACGTACCGGGAGTCGGAGGCAGCAAAGGCATTTTCTTTCTAGTCTGAAATGTTAGTCTCCAAATGGGGTGAGTACAACCACTCAGCAGTAAAAGATCCATCAAACTACACAATGTAACAAACAAGACAACCAAAATTTCATGTGAAATGCATATATCATCTATGCAATCCTGCATATCTATATCCATAAAGTCTATTCCATATCCTGATAACCACATTTTCAATGTCAAATAATACCAACTTGCAATTTGTAGACAATTCATGTACAATGCCATATGCACACACATGCACATGATTTATTTCCCATTTTTAATGTTCAAAAAATCTCATTTTCCCGGGGACCAGTGTTTGCATCCCTCCGGGCTTTCGCATCCAACCTGGCATCACGAGACCTTCGACACACACCTCCGGGCATCTCGCACCCCACCTAGCATCACGAGGCACATCCAGGGCTCGCCATGAAAATGGTTGCCCCTTCCATCCGGATTTACGTACAATACTTACAACCGGGCATCTCGAAACTCCCGAGGACCTCTGGCACACACCTTCGGGCATCCAATCGACGTCAACTCACTCGACCCTATGGGCATCCCGACACTCCTGGGGCATCGTCGACTCATCCGTCCGACAGTATCATCAACATCACGATATATACATATATGTCTCACTTTGAAAATAACATTTGATGCAACAATGTCAAAAGTTTCAATGAGTTTATAAAGCCTTTTCAATTTTTTTGATGTCATCTAATATGCTAAATGTCACCGCATCCATTGTATAAATAACGACCCAAGACATCACAACTCATAGAGCAAATCAATTGGTCTTAAAATAAAACAGTTTTTGAACAAAACAGAATGCACTCCACTAATTGAAATTCTGGAAAATCAGTAAACGATCTTGATATATTCTAAAAATTTAATATGTTGTAAACAAGATCTAGGGAAACAGGTTTTATGAAGAACACCAAGTCAAGAAAATTTTGTATGAATCGCAATGGTCCGTGCATCATAGCCATAAAACTTCGAACATCACTATTACACAGTTTCAATAACAATTTTGGTATAACTCCTAAATGAGCTCAGAAAATTCTGAAATTTTGATATGTTATAGATAAAACCTAGAGGTAAAATTTTTGTGAAGAACTCTAAGTCAAATACATTGTAGATCAAAAAATATAATCACTATAACTCTCCCTAACCCTCTGTAACAGTTTCCAAGTTTAAAATTTTCAAAGAAAAATCGTTTCACCGACCAATACTTGTCCGTTCCTTCTCAAATTTTAGTATGTTACTCCTCAAGATGTCATATACAACTTTTATCAAGGACACGAAGTCCAATTTCAACTAGATAATTACATAAAATTCACGGAGTTGCCAAAGGACAAGCTGTTTTTCCATGAAACAGTTTGCTAGTCCTAGGGAACTACTTCTATTCTTTCGAATTCTAGCATCCAGCATCAAAATTCAAGCATCGCCAAATCTATTACACTTCACTAGACAACCACAGCACAACATAATGTAGATCAATGGACTTTCACTTGCCTTAAGTCCGACGCAACCACAGCAAGCAAAATGGCAACTTGCGGACTTCGGGCACGGCTCAATCGACGGCGAAGCTAGGCGGCATCGACGACGGCAGCAGGCATGCTCACGACGGGGCTGATCTCCTTCTTTCCCTCGCCGACACACCCTCTCACTCAATTACTCTCTAGTTTTGCTCCCTCTGTTTACTCACTTATTGATCTAATTAATAATTCTTGCATGCAGATTTGCGGTGGATGGAGCAATAATGGACAGGTGGGGGAGACGTGTCCTTCCCAAGCAGCTTCGTTGGCCACCTCTCCTCCTGCATGCTATGAGGTGTCCAACGGTGGAGGCCTCTTCGTCAATCCCTCCTCCATTAGTTGACTTAAGTGTCGACTAATATGGGGCTGTTTTGGGCTGTTTTGGGCTGTTTTGGGCCGGCGATTAGTGGCCCAATTTCTCACAATTTGATCCTTAATCTTGTACATTCCTGGGGCATTTTCGGTCCTATGGTTTCATGGTTTAACAATTTATCAAATGTACTCTTTCATGACTCAAATTCTTTTCTTGTTCCATATACACTTAAGTGATAAAGCCGCGTAGTATCTCCAAAAGAAAAATATACACAAATTGGCAGGGTTCAAGGTAGTACCGATGATGATGATGGTATAACAAAATTCAATCCTTGGTGTCGATGACAAAATTGAATAACACTTCGTCAATCCGTGACATCGGTACTTCCTTTCCTTGGTCGGCTAGACATGACTAAGATGGGTCTCACTAATGACCTTAAGGAGACTTTGATAAATCTATAGTTTATTCAACAATCAAACTATTTCCATATGTGACTCATCAATCCAACGATGATACGAGCCAATGTCATAATCCGACGACACTCTCATCACTTAGTCGTGGACCGTTGTATATCTAAGGATCGTTACAAAATTTCGGATGCCACAATACTTTAGCCAGAAAAAGGAGAAGGTTTCCACCTTTTGGCTGGGATGAACAACACTAATTCATTCACTGCCTACATTGCTGTATGCATTTTATACGCTTCCTAGATGGAAAATGTAGGTACAGAAACTAAAACGTCGGAACCCAGTTAGCACATATTTCCTCAAACGACACGCATATTGCAAGGGCCAACAGGCTGCTCATCGTCTCTGGTCCCCAACAAGGTATATAGGACCATCAATTATCGACGTGATCTGTTTGGACAACACGACACATGATGAAAGTGCTGGTCGTATTTGTGTCTTTCCTTTAGGCACTCCATCGTCTTGGGAAGCATGATGTTGCCGTCTTTGATGGATTTTGGGCCGAATGGGGTGCCCAATCTGACACTCCTGTTGACAAATCACAAGATAAAAGAGCACTTCCAAATAATACCGCCACCGAATTTCTCAGTATGAGATTCAAATTTTGGGCTGCTTGCTCGTGCCAAGAGAGATTGTACAGGTAAAATGTGGTTTTATGTTTTCCCTTTGTCAATTGCAATTTGTTTTGAACATGGTAATCGGGCAAAGGAATAAAGTATGCAGTGCAAAGCGTGAGTTCGATTGCCTGGGAGGAAAGACATTGAAATTGTTTTGCACATACGACGGGTGAGCACATCTTGGTAAAAAATACACCTTGTTAGCCTTTCGTATATGGATGCGGTTCTCTGGAAACGCACATATCTGAACAGGTGTTACCCAAGGGAAGAAAACCGAAGCCAATATGAATTTAAACGTTGTTCATGCACCTGTTCTTACTTCGGATTCTGGAGTATAGCTTTGCAACTGCCTTCTCTATTCATCCTTGGCTTAGATATCATTAAGGTCATGAATAGAAGATGCTCGAACTGCCTTGGCGTTGCCAACATTGTGCAACCGATTGAAGCACCACCTAGCCAAGCAATTCTGTGAGCTCCCTCACCTGTCCTTCCCCTCCAATTCACCCACCTTTGTCTGTTGGGACCAATTCATACAATACCTTGACAATTATGAGTAGCATTTCGAGATAAAGCCATATTGCCAACGGTCCACTGAGAGCACGTCATACAATGATCCAATTGGTAAGTGGCGGCGGATTGTGGTGAGAACATGGGCTCAGGCGAGCACGAGGACCATGTGGCAAAGTTCCTGTTTCTTGTAGTGATCTGCTAGCTTGCGCTCTTTCCCGAAAGTTACACAATATAAGTTTAGCTCTGATGATGGAAGTATCTGTTAATGGAGATACTAAACACTTGTAGATGCACCAGTTATCATATGTATGATGATATTAAAATTGCATGAGTTTATATTTGCCTTATCCACTTCTCTGTTTCCGTATTCTTTCATTCACAGTCTCTGGACATAAAAAGTTGCTGCACACAGGAAAACTTTCACGGCATATAATCTTTTGGAAGTGACTTCTCTTCTGCGCTGAATCTTGCATTCTATGCTTGGCTGTGACAATAATTTTCTTGGCATCTCTTTTCCATGATTGCTGATGATCGTCTCTTGCTTATCTGATTCTAGCTGATTTGTCACGCGATCAGAGGATCTGTTGCTTGAAAGACTTCATAAGTCGTGCTATTCTTGATCAAATGCCCATAGCTTTCTATTTCCCTCTCTGACTATGGTACTTGTTCCAGAATCCATATGTTGTCAGCATCCTTCTGCCCGGACCCTTCCTCCGCTACATTCATTACATCATAAGTCCTTTTTTTCTGTTGATTAGAGAACAGTTCTTCTATGTGGAACTTTAAATCGTATGGATATGAATCTGTTGGAATCATGATACTTGCATCTGAAAGTGGTTTTCTTTTAAACATACATCCTGTGGTGAGTTAAGCTTGCGGCAGAGGGTGTGATTCGTAATTCCTAACCACCATATAAAGCGACGGATTCGGCATTTTCTCAAACTCTTACACGCCCGGAGATCCGCTTCTTTCTTCTCTTGAAGGAAATTGAGAGTAACCAGACCATATTCTATTATTAAGACGGCTATTATTTACGAATGCTCACACCATCTTCTATCACCTCGATAAATCACTCGAGAAAGATGAAGTGGTGAGGAATCAGGAGGTTATCTTTCCAAGAAGCACGCTGGTGACTGTTCCACCAATTGAACGTACGAGGAGGACAACAAAGAGTGGAGGATATATAAGATCCTCCACAAGGGAAAACTGATATAGTGACATAAGAAGAAGACAGACATAGGATCGCTAAAATTAGCAGTGCAACGCGCTTAATTTGTTGAAACGAATCTTAATTAAATTCAGAGGATAAGCGTATGTTGTATTTTGGAAGCTACGGCTTTCCTCTTTATGACAATCCTTAATTGTTCTCTTCTTTAAGCCTGTCATTTAATCTTATTCCTAGATCTGAGCTTAAAGCAGGAGTGCAATGTATTCGTGCTGAGCCTTCCGAAACTTTTCTAACGCTTGAATTTTGTAGAAAGAGAAAAAGAAGAAGCAAGAGAAAGATCAAAATCCTGGCCATAGAAAATGAGCCGAGGAGAGATAAAGATGCGTCCGATCGAGAACATGACCCGTTATCTTCTGCACCAACGGTGATCGATCTTCTTCATACATCACCATATGCTATTTTGTAGTAAAAGCTTCAGAATGAGTGCTCCTAATTGGTTTTGGGAATTTTTACTATTATGGAGAGAGTGATTGGAACATGCTGGAATTATCTTTATTTTCATTTATGTTTTATTTTTATTTTTTTTGCTATGTAGCATTTATTTAAGGAAGCTAGCACTAGAAAATAACTGAGATTCCAACCTTATAGTTATGCCGTGCAATTGTCATGCACTTAAATACATTTTAACAATCACCACTTGTATTTTGAATTGTGAATTTTTTCACATAAACAGCATTTATATCAAAGTTGCTTTTCAATGTGTTTTTAAAATACATTTTAACAAACACTACTTGAATTTCAAAGAATCCCTATTAATTCAAAAACCTTTGCATTTTCTCCAAACGCACCTAAGTTCTTGCGTTTCATTAATGAATTACATACCGAAAGTATTTACGAGCAGCTGTGAGGATACTCCTAGCCAAATGACTGAGGTCGGCACTTGTGTTCGCTCATGGATAAGATGGAGGAGCACCTGTTGTAACCTTATATTTTGTTCAAAGGATTGTGGCTGCTGATTTGTATAATCTTTAGGGACTCCATCATCTTGGGAAGCATGATGTTGCTGTTGATGATGGATCATGGACCGAATGGGGCGCCCACTCTGACATTCACGACAAATCATAAGACAAAAGAGCACCTCCAAACGATACGTGCTACCGAATTTCTCGGTATGAGGTTCACATTACGGGCTGCCTGATTGTGACGAGAGATTGTAGAACAACAATGTGGCTTGTGCTTCCCAGGGGGAAAGAACCCATTCCAAGACGACTTTGAACATTATCCGTGCATCTATGTTTGCTTCAGATTCTTGAATATAGCTTTGCAAGTAGCTTCTCTTTTCATCCTTGCTTAGGCCTCGTTATGGTCATGAATAGAATATGTAAAAAAATCAATTACATGCGCTTTGAGTCACATTTGGGATTGTGATACGTTCTCCATTCTTTTGGACCAGGCATGTGACGTTGCAAATGTCCTTCCCAAGTCTCAGAGATCAATTAGACTATTTTTCCATTTAGTTGAGGCAGGACACGCAAAGGACCCTTCCATGCAAAATTACCCAGAAAGAGGCCAGTACAGGGACCTTAAAAGAAAGAAACTGAGAAAGCCACAGTTTTACAGAAAAGTGCAAACAGGACATTCCTCTCTCGAGGCAGGATTGAATCTCAAAAATTTATAAGCAAATCAATGCTACATGATTATCTTTTAAACATGAAAGTGAGAACTGGCGCCAATGGTCGATTCAACATCTGTAGCTTACAGCAAACCCAATTCTCTGTTGACAGCCCAGAACCAAATGCTTGTACAGTTTCAAACTCTTCCCTGCATATACCAAAATCAATAATGAACATGACCGTACATTGCGGTGTATGGTAATAAACTGTTGAGGATGGAAACCCTCAATCAAGGATGACCATCCAACTCCAGGCCCTAAGTTAATGGAATGGATCGTGAATTTATCGGCCAATCAAGGCCATTGACAGATTCACATTTCATAGACTCTCCTGGGCGTGGTAATTTTTTATTTTTATTTTTGGTTTAGATACTCTCATGAAAGACCACATCTAGAACAACCAATGCACGATAAGCTTTTTCTCTTTGTGGATATAAGGCTGCTTTGGAATTTACCATCAGCATACTATTCTAACTACTGACCCAGGTAACATCTTCTCTACTTTCTTTAATAGATTGTTTCCAACTAGAACGCGGTGATAGAGAAAGACGGTTCCAATCTAAGCATATGCAAGATACCATAGTGCAATGCTGATGCACCATCGCAGCAAAACTCTCCCCAAAATTATTCAGTTCTTACAAATATTTCCCAATTCTCACTATTTTCATGCTTCAAGCCTTTGGCCAAAAAAAAATAAAGGTGTTGGCCAGAAAAGGCATCCACCTTTTGGCTGGGATGGTTAACACTAATTCAATTTTCATGCTTCAAGCCTTTGGCCAAAAAAAAATAAAGGTGTTGGCCAGAAAAGGCGTCCACCTTTTGGCTGGGATGGTTAACACTAATTCAATCATCATCATCAAGCCTTTGGCAAAAAAAAAATAAAGGTGTTCGCCAGAAAAGGCGTCCACCTTTTGGCTGGGATGGTTAACACTAATTATCATCATCATCATCATCATCATCATGGTGAGACACATTTGATAATCATGTTAACCGTGTCGTGTGACTTGCTTTTAGGAGTATCATAGTGTTGATACAGGTTGACCCATTTATGAAACATGTCATGGCCGGTTTAGCCATATTCCTATTATACTCCTATTTCAATTCAACATGACACAACACGAATTATCAGTACAACACAAATTATAAGCAGTAGCTAATAGATGGCAGGGTCTTGACCAGAATGCAAAGAAAAAGCATTACCTTCCATTTGGATGTCCCACATAGACCACGGTGCTGATTAGCCCTCCAGGTTCTACAATACTCCCTGCAGCTTCCAATGCTAGTAGTGTTGTTTCTGATCTAGTGGTTATTGCTTTATCACCTCCAGGAAGATAGCCCAAATTGAATGCCACAAGCCTACAGGGCACGACAACTTCTTTATAAAAAAGAGAAAAGAGAGGAAACGAAAGACTTGGGACAAAACCGCAGATCTTTGAGTGAAATGCTGTCATATACTTCGCATACAATAGAATATCAACTAGTGCTATTAACTAATATCATCAGTCATTAATTGATCGTAATCTCAAGATGGTACAGCTTTTTGGCCAAGTTTCAAAACACCATAAGCAAGAAAAGGTAGAGGCTGGCCTGCAATATTGCAAGTATATCTGAAAAAGCTTCTCACTTCTCCAGTAAGATGCTTTTTTGATATTAAAATGTCTTGGGTAGGAGATGCAAACTGAGTGTACACTACGTACAAGAATCGTTTAACTTGGTCGATATAGAGGATGACCGTGGCTTTGCTTGAATACATTACACAGGAATAGTTTAATTTGCTTCAACAAGACAAGGGATTCAGAGGATGTGATTGCTCGTGTCGATTAGAGCATCAAAGATGAAAAGGTCATTGGGCAAACTGACAATGACAAACTGAGTGGAGTCAAGTTTATTTCATCCAAAAGCTGAAGTAAGATGCCGAGGAGTAGATTACCTGACAGAGGCATCCTCAGGGACAATTTCCGCCAGCTTACTATGACACATGGGGAGAAGCTTCACGAGCTCCATCTGCACACAACCCGCTAGCAAAGCCATCAGCAATGCAAGAGGAATGGAACCTACGGAGATAAACTAAATATAGTTGTTATCACTGAGTGGGCAGTGCAGAAGAGGACCTCTTGGGTGCTGAGGGATTGCCCCAGGAAGCAAGAGGTACTCCGCAAAGCATCTTCCTGGATGTCCATTCCATAAACACGACCCCTACCCGATTCACCCGCGATTAGCTTGACGAGTGCTAAGGTATCATGACCATTGCCGCATGTGGCATCGACGACGGTGTCGCCTTCCCGAACCACATGTTTCCAGACCCTGGGAGAGAGGGGGGGAAGAAAGAATGCAACCGTGAGGCTTTTGGGGAAAGAGATTAAACAGGCAAAAGTCTAAGAAAGCAAGAACGGCAAAGGAAAGGACGGACGTGGGGGGACGGATGGGGAGGATGGAATACCCACGAGTGAGCTACATCGGTCGCCCTCCTCCTCCCGAATATGTACCCAACCATTTGATCTTCGAGTCCTCCTAAAAATTAACAACATCGGACATCCTCCATCAATCAATGCAGCGGAATTTCCATGGCCAATTGAACAGCCCGAAAACTCGGAGGAGAAGACGGTAATGGGAGAAAGGGAAAGAAGAAGCATCATCATCATCATTTCGTCCCCTCCTCCTTCAAAGTTCAAATGAATGGATCGTAGAATGTAGGGGTGTCCCAAAACCCGCCCGGACCGACCCGACCCGACCCGACCCGACCCGACCCGACCCTAAAATTAGGGTATTTTGAGGTCTTCCAGTAGAAGAGCAGCGTACCCAGAAGAATCAAAAAGCAAATGCAGCGTAAAAAGAGGAACGAAGAGAGGGTGGTGCGGAGAAGAGGGGCTAACCGGGAATAGGGAATCCGTTAGAGATGGGGGCATTGTGGTTTGGCAGGGAGGAGGAGGAGGAGGAGGAGGAGGAGGAGGGATTGGAGAAACAGGTGAAGTGGCGTTTCGCCTCCTTCGCTCTTCTAACGCATGATGATGCGTACCCCATCCATCGGCAACTCGTCGGCGGTGGCACTCGCAGCGACATTCTCTCTCTCTCTCTCTCTCACTGAGCCACGACCGAGTTCGAGCTCATCGGCCGCCGCTGCCGGACGGTGACGACGACTCTGAACTGCTTTAGTGAATTATCCCAAAATCGGCATTAAAAAGGGCAGAGGAAAAAAAAAAAAAAAAGCCTATAATATGATGCTTTTATTTTGTAAGAAAATGAATAATATGAATTTTTTTTTTAAAAAAGATCATTTATAAAAATAAAATAAACGAGAAATTTTTAAATTATTTCCATAATTAAAATATTTTTATTAATTAATAATTTAAAAATATAAGTATTATCTTTTTAAAGATATTTTCAAATTATTTATTTTTTAAGAAATTAAAGAAGTAAATACGATGAAAACAAAAAGAAATTAAAGGTACTTTTGAACAGTCGATGAAATCAAGTGAGCCTAGTGCTATTACGGCCGATCGTGTCCCAGCAAAACTGCATAGTTCAGAGTATACGACCTGATTGACCAAAAAAAAAAAAGAGTATACGACCTGGGGCTGTCCTCTTGTAAAGCACAGGCAATGCGCTGCTCACGCAAGGTATGTCCCTGACAAACACTAAAGATTAGGTCGTTATCGTCATCCTCACATGAAAAGAAATGGTAGAATCCTTTAATGAGAATGCAACTCATAATTCCAAAACTAAGTTAGTTAAAATAATTTGTTTATGTGGTGTCGATGAACGAAAAGGTGCATGCACGACTAGAACTGGAAAGTGATTATGCTGGGTAAGAGTTTGAATCATTCTGTCACAACGTTCTTGAACCATTGGATCATGTCATGTATAATTTTAACTTGTTGATAGCAAATTCTCATTTCGAAAGATTTGTTACGAATTAATCATCATGTTGGTACAATCAAAAACCATGCTTCGACTGCTCAGTTAACAAAACCAATATTATGATTTGAGATTGTTTCATATGCAAATTTTGATGCTTCGGCGAATTCAAAGCAGTCCCTATAGGGTATAAAACTTGAAAATCCTAGAGTCCCACCTTGTCATTCTTTTGCAACCAATCTCTACTGCTGGTTCAAACTACTTTCTGTTAGATATTTCAATAATATTTTGAAATATTTACAATAATAGCTTTGATAAAAATTATGGCCGCATTGAAAACCATAATTATTTTTAATGGTCACATAACAGTTTTTTAACAGTCATATAACAACATTTCAATCGTTTAATTTATTTCTCAAATAAATCCTCCATTATTTTACAATAGCTCTTTTGATGGCTCTATCTTGTCTAAATATAAAAATAAAATCTCATAAAACAATCTTCATATATACACTAAACGAAAGAGAGAATATCATTTTCTTTAAAAAAATCTTTAATTTCCTTTTTTGTGTTGGGTTATACACATTCGTTATTTCTCAGTGCAGAATATAGAAGAAGATTTATTGTATCTTGAAAGGTTAGCAACTATAAGCCTATCACACTGAATTTTGCACTGCGAGGGGGCGAAATATCTTTAAGGATAGTATTTTCGCTTGGATGCCTCAGACAAATTTATTTATCTTCATCATTTTTTTTTCCAACAAGATCACGACCCAATCACAAAGGCAGCAAATTCGTTTTTTTTTTTTTTTTTTGGAAACTATGACTTTCCACTTCTCATGACAGTCCTTAATTTTTCTCCTCTTCGAGGGCATCATCTAATCCTGTTCGCCTATCAGATGATAGAGATGCCCTCCTAAATCTGAACTGAAAGTAGCAGCGCAATGTGTGCATGACTAGTTTGCGCAACTTACTCTATACATTCCTAATATTCGGCTTTTCCAATCGACTCAGCCCGACCTTCAAGACTTTCCTCAGCCCCCACGCTATGGTGGTAATCAGTAATTATTAACTACGTGAAACAACTGTCACTGATTTTTCGATCGGGTGTAACCTTCTGTCTTTCTTGTGGTCATTTCGGAGAAGGAAGATGAAAGAAGAGAGCAGTGTTTGAGGATGCAATGCTTTGAGGAGGGACAACGTATATTGCTGGATATGCCAGCTTTTGATTGTGTTTTTGTTGCCGGAGAGAAAGTACTTACAATTAGTTTTTGTTGGTGTCTTCGTTTGGTTAGTGCAAATGATTGACTATAGTATATGTTATCTGCTTGTGGGTGTGTGTGTGTGTACACACACACATACAGATTTTCTGGAAGAAAGCGCGCAGATAGTCAATTGTATGGATTGAGAACAAAAAGGGGGATGTTAACTTTCTTGTGTAGAGGTACTTTTGAAACAGTTGACAAAATCTAGGTAACAAGTGCTTTCACGATCGGGTCGTGGCAAAAATGCATTGTCCATTTCGTCAATTCGAAGGAATTGAGGATTATGGGTTGTTCTGTTGTAAAGAACAGGTATTGCGCTGCACATACGAGGTATGTTCCTGCTAAATTCCATATATCTGCTCTGTGTCATTTTTCGCCGCATGATATGAAATGGTAGAAGAATGAAACTTGTGATTCTAAAACCAAAGTCATTTAAAAGAATTTGTTTGCGTGGTGTTGATGCATGAACAAGTGCATACCCAGCTAGAATTGTGAAGTGATTACATAAGCCAAGAGTTTGAATCGTCTGGTCGGAGCACTTGAACCATGGAATCGTGTTATGTGTAATTTTTACTTGTGGAAAGTAAGTTCTCCCTTAAAAATTTGATCTGAATTAATCAACCCGTTACTGAAGTAGAAGATCAGTACCCATTTTCAACCCCCAAAAAAATAAAAACGGATCAGTACCCCCTATGCTTGGGCTGCTCAATTTAAAAAACCAATACTATGATTTCAAATCATTTCCCACGAAATTTCTGATGCTTCGACGAATTCAAAATGGTTACTGCCGGGCATACAAATTTAATACCCTGGAGTCCCACCTCATTATTCTTTTGTAACCAGTTTTTTTGGCTGGTTCAAGCTACTTCCAGATGACAATTCACTCACGAAGGCGGCAATGAGGAGGAGGAGGAGGAGGAGGAGGAGGACGACGACGACGACGGGACTTGCCATGCAGAAGCAAGCATGATGGGCCTGCCTTTCCACCCAAGAAGAAGACAGCCCTTGTCGGTGCCGAGCGTGTACCCGTCGCAGCCATAGACCGACAACATCATCCTGGCTCGGCTCATGCACTTCCCCAGACCCACACCCTGAAATCCAGCCCTGCCCAGCTGTCTCCGCCATTGATCCGCCCTCTCATGCCTCTCCCTCCTCTCTGACCCCTCGCAGGCCACCACATTCCTTATCTCCTCCGCGTAGTGATTCCCCTCAATTTTCATCCTCTGCACGCTGTTCCTAGGCAGGCTTGCCTCCAGTGAGTCGAATATGGCCGAGTAATAGTGGAGCGACTCCAGGAACCGCCCCAGGAAGAAGGGCCCGTTGTGGTTTGCGTCCTGCTCAATCACAGTCAGTAGGGTCGGTCCAAGCTTCCTAATGGCCTGGAGGATGGACTTGAGTGAGCCTCGGCTCTCCTTCACGTACTGGTGCATCTGCATTATGCTGTTCACGTATAATGCCTCTCCTTCCACTATCCCGAGTTTCTCTTTGGTGAAGAGCGACGGGGTTGGCGGGTCAGTCACGACGTTGAATTGGAAGGTTATACCTAATGAAGCGGCCTCGTGAGTGAGGGATGTCATGGCAGATTCTATCATTGGGGAGTGATCAGGATCACCAATTAGTCCTGTGATCCGGAGCGACCTTGGTGGGCCCTCTGTTCTGGAGGCTAGAGTTCTCAACAGAGAGGGCCACTGGAGCAGCGTGTGTTGGAGTCCTAGATCGATGATGTGCAGCGAATCACTCCCGTGAGCAGCTTGTTGAATTGCTTCATTGGCCGCCATGTAGCCGAAGGCAATGTAAGGAGTGGTTTGGTGGAGTAGGTGGAAAGCTTCCAACTTTTCCTCCCTGCTAATGGGAGGAGGGGACATGTAATTTGGTGAGTTAGTTGGGGTAGTTGCGGAAAAAGTGCCATTCATGTTGACATTGTGAAGAAGGCAGAGTCTGGACTTCAATCCGACTGCAAAGCAGTAGGCAACACGCTGGAGAGAGTCGCCGAGCTGGGTGACCGAGCCCCAGATTTGAGAGAGCAGAGAGTCGGCAAGTTGCTTGTCTCGGCAACCCACCGCCTCAGCGCACGCTAGCAACGAGTGGACCAAGTGGAGTCCTTGGTCGACCCCTTGGCTTGCCTCCTGATTGACCGTGCCTCTAGCATTCTCGGAGTTCTGATTCGACTTCTCTGTGATGATGTCCATCTCATCCCCTTCAATGCTGTTGATCATGAGAGGGACGTGATCTCCGCACGCATCATTTGCCGTGGAGAAGGAGAACCCTCCGATGTCCTCTTCAAATTGATCCAAGGATATGACAGTGCCATCAATTTCACCCACATGGTCATGAATATGATGATCTTCCACGTTGATGAAGCTGTCGACAAATTCGTCGACCTCAGATGAGGAAGTTAGATGAGGGGTGTTGTCATGGTCGCAATTGGGTGAACAGTGCGGATCGATCTGGATCCACAGCGTGTCGTCCTCCTCCTGCCGCTGCCCCGGTTGGCCTTGCTCCTGCTCTAACCTGGCAGGGCCAAATCTTCTCAAGGCAAAGTCATGGTTGAGGCTGTCATGGTGCATGGGGAAGTAGAGGCATCCGTTCAGAGCTTCCATTGCTTCGCTCTTTTGCAGGAGGAGTCGTCGAGGAGGTGAGGTGAGGTGAGGTGAGGACCTTGGGTAAATGAGGAATGGCCCAAGAGTTTAGGGGACGCATTGTTATAAATGAAGGTGGTGGGGACAGGCGTACCTTGTACCTATGTTAAAAAAAAAAAGAATATTCCATCTGCTTTGAGCTAAGCTACATTTAATTCCTTATTGGTCAATACCGTGATGCAAGGCTGGCATGGTATCAGAATGAAATTACAGTACACGTTAACTATGCACAACTAGCCAATACTAAAGACTTTTCAAGGTGGTAATCCGTTTCCATCTCTTATGGATGCATTTAGAAATGGTTCACCTGGGAAGGGTCAACAGCTAGAACCATACTCCTTTCCTCAAACTTCATTTAAAGTCCATTTCTTACGAGCATTGCTTGAGAAAGAAAGAGTGGCACATGCATTTGTTGTTTTTATTGACAACCAAAGTCCAGGCATATTAAAGACGTCGTTAACTTGAGCGACTAAGACTAAGCATTGCCCTCTTTGCAAATTATTTCACATTTCTTTTTTCTCCACAACTTTCGGAATTGACCACTCCATCACGTTGCATTTTTGTCTTTATCTACTCCACCTAAAATCCTCATTATCAAGGTTGAATAGACAGTTAGAAGGATGTGTTGCCATCGACGTGGTAGGAGGATGTATCAGCATTATATGGCTCATCGAGGGAAATAAGACCTAAGAAGTAAGTAAGGGAATTAGGCTTGAGGAAGTCTGGAAAGGGAGAAGGGTGGAGAGAAAGGGAATTTTACTGCAATAGCCGGCCTTAAAGACAAAAGCGGGCGGTGCCGGTTATTTAGGTTACGAAAGCTCTCCACGGGAAGGTGGGACCCTCCCCCCCACTTTAGCAGTGGACTAACGTGCCTTGTTTCTCTCTCGGTCGGCCAACAAGCAATGAGACATCCAATGTAGGCTTTCTCACTCGTTTGTCCTATTCCAACATGTCAAGTTTTGCACCTCCCTTGTCTCTCTTCTTTTCATGTTCCCTCCCAAATCCAAACATGTCATTGTGTGTCAATTTTAGCAGAAATGTTTAGTAAAAAGCCTCTGTAATGGGAATTAATTGGCCAGGGGTGTGGAAACCTTGCAGCTTTAATCAACTGTGGCCCCTTGTCAATCAAATGTACACCTTTTAAATAGAGCTCGAGCAAAGAAAGCAGATAGGATGGCCAAGGGAAAGCCCATCGACTCTTATGATACCCTGAACCAGATTCAGAGATAGGACATCGGGGACATGGGAGGGATCGCCTCATCTTCTGTTAGGATTGCCAAGTGGGTCACAAATCTATATTTTAATCCAAATTTGCTGAAGTGTGTCGTATGAGAGTTAACTTAAACTGTTATAGAAAAGGCCAAAAGAGATGGGTTTTAGTGGGCCTGTAACAAACCCACTTTCAACCCAAATTAAGAGAACAGATCTGACTCTCTTCGCTTCTCTCTTATCTCTCTCCCTCTTCGACTTGTTCCTGTCCTTCTTCCGCTGCTGCTGATGATGGTGGTGGAGCTATCAGCAATGTCATGACTTCTTCTTCTTCTTCTTCTTCTTCTTCTATAGCTCCATCCCCATTTCTAGCTCTCTTTCATAAGTCTTTTCGTCTCTCCCCTCACTTTCCCTTTTTCATTCTTCCTTTGATGTAATGCATTTCTTTTCTTTATTCTTCACTTTAATGGGCTATAAATTAGACCTTGGTAACTGTTGCATATGCAAAATTCTTTGCTACATACTCGGTTTGCTCTTCCAGTTGATGGTGTTATTCTAAAATTTTGTATGAAATGTTGCATTGTTTCAAGGGATGTCACAATCTTCTAACCACAGTTATTATTGATTTGATCAAGAAGTTATGCTTTGCTTGGAACATTGCTAGATAGAGAAATATGAGTTAGATATTAAGCCCAGTTGTGACTATAATGATGTCTTGTTGTTGATATTGTTGTTGGTGTTAGTTATACTTGAGTTTAATTTTTGTGGATTCAATTTAGCTTTAAGCACACACCTTCTATTGAACTAAAACTATCTTCCGTGGTTAAATTTCTTTACAGCATCAAACATTGGGAAAATGAAATGATAAAGAAAATATTAGGAAAAAATGTATGTAAGAAAATAGTGAGTTTGATTAAGGAAATAGTTCACTGTTTCCTGCTCCATCTTCTTGGATAATTCATGTCTCATAAGGAGGGGAATCGGCATTGAGTTCTATTCAATTTAGACAAATTTCACTTTGATCAAGAATCTTTGAATTGTCGGCATAGTCATTCTCTTTGAAATTTCATTTATTTGCCAAGGTTTCGAGAGCTTATTCATCCGACAAACTCCTAAATGTCAGGGGTGCAACATTGATACACGGATGCTCGGTGTGTAACAATTCAAAACCTAATATTTGTGCATTCTTTAATTGAATGGGCATTTCAAAGAATGCTTCCCTTCACCTCACCGATACCCTCACCCCCCACCTTCAAAACTTGACCATCGGACCATCCACATAGGTGTCTTTGTCCATCAATGCAACACTCACATTTGTCACCTCATTGCTCATGAACCACACAAAGTCCTAACCTACGACCTAATCCGAACACTCAAGCTCCATGATTGACTTAACAAGTTGTCTATAGAGCCGCTCATTCTTTAAACGTAACAATTTAAGAAAATAAATCACTAAACATTGAAGCCCGGATTAAGTTAGATATAGTCCAGTCAGATATGTATCGTTAAAGTTATATTGTGCGAAAATGAGTTAATATGAGCTAAACGAGTCAATTTAGATTAGATCATCTTCAGCAAACCTGACACGGTCCATCCATTCGACGGGGCTTATCTCATGCTCAATACTTGTTGCAACCGGTGTCCCTACCTTTTAGCAAAGCCCAAGCGGTCCAAACGTGGGAGGAGAGGGGAGTCATGTGCGTTGAGGGGTTCAAAGATAACGTTAATTTTTACGTAGCCACTTCGCGGCCCCCCAACTTTTAACGTCGGTATTAACAACAACAACAACAAATACTCGTACGACATTAAATATTTCACAGACCAAGGGGCTCGGCCGGCGTCCATTTTCAGGCCTTGGCGTTTGCGGCGGGTCGCGAGCCGAGAGAGAGAGAGAGAGAGAAGGATGGGGAAGGAGTCGCCGTTCAGGGGGGATATAGTGAGAGGGAAGGTGGCGTTGATCACGGGCGGCGGTTCCGGCATCGGATTCGAGATCTCCACCCAGCTGGGCATTCATGGAGCTTCCGTCGCCATCATGGGTCGTCGCAAGCCCATCCTCGATTCCGCCGTCTCCGCTCTCGCTTCTCTTGGAATCCCCGTGAGCTTCGTCCCCTTTTCTCTCCTCCCTCCCTCGATTCAACTTGAACTCTCTTCTCTCCATTGCTGCGGATCCGCCAACTGTTGCCTTCTTGCTGAGGCTGAGCGATGCTGCGTGTATTATATATATAATCCCCTAGTATTAATTCTCTCTTTCTGGATGGGGATGTCGTCTGTGAATCTTGTCTATCTTTAGCCTGTTTGGAATTGGAGGATTGAGCTTCAGAGCGCCTTCACCTGTTGTGACTGCATGCGCTGAATTTAGCTGCACATGGGGGGGGACCCGGTTGGTTAATCTATTGTTTCTGATGAGTAAAGAGGCTTCGGCTGGCGTGACATTCCAACCGGGATGATGACGGTGTTTGATCGCCACCTTGTTATGCTTTTAATCTACTTAACATTGGGCTAGGCCGGTGCCAAATTGCTGTTCCAACTGACATGCTTTGAGCTCAGTTCTTTTTTGCCTGTCTATACGTTCCTTTGCTGATGATGACTTCGTAGGCTGTTGGGTTTGAGGGCGACGTGCGCAAACAAGACGATGCTAAGAGAGTTGTAGAGTCCACTTTCAAACATTTTGGCAGGCTGGATATTCTGATCAATGCTGCTGCTGGCAATTTTCTTGTTT
Source organism: Eucalyptus virginea (assembly GCA_014182375.1). Classification (NCBI taxonomy): domain Eukaryota; kingdom Viridiplantae; phylum Streptophyta; class Magnoliopsida; order Myrtales; family Myrtaceae; genus Eucalyptus; species Eucalyptus virginea. The sequence continues at coordinate 55,814,910 of CM024519.1, forward strand.
CCTCCGAAGATTTGTCACCCAATGGGTTTCGGACAGGTACTGTCCTTTTCTACATGTGCCTTTTTGAGTCTGTAAGAAGTCTGAACCCGGCTTAATAAAGAGGGGGATCTCTAGTTGCTGAAAAGGATTTAATTCAAAGCATCTAAGGGCACTAACATAGCAGATAATCCTCATGCAGTTATGGACATTGATTCAGTTGGCACATTCACAATGTGTCACGAGGCACTTAAGTATCTTAAGAAGGGAGGACCTGGAAGAGGCTCCTCGGGTGGTGGAACTATACTGAACATAAGTGCCACTTTGCATTATACGGCAGCATGGTATCAAATCCACGTTTCTGCAGCTAAGGTTAGTCATATCGAACAGTATGTCTGCAGCTTTCCCTTCTTTTATGACTACTTTTTGAATGAGGATTCGACCAAATCCATCCCATGACATTGTTTGCCCGTGTTAGGGGAGATGTGAGCTTTGCAGTGGTCTCACACGGATTAATTTATTACAGGCGGCTGTTGATGCAGTCACAAGAAACCTTGCGCTAGAGTGGGGAGCTGATTATGATATTAGAGTAAATGGAATAGCTCCTGGCCCCATTGGTGACACTCCTGGCATGAGTAAGCTCGCTCCTCAGGAAATTGATAGTAAAGCCAGAGATTATATGCCTCTATATAAACTAGGTGAAACATGGGACATTGCTATGGCAGCTCTTTACCTCGCTTCGGATGCAGGTTAGTAACTCGTTCACTTTGAATTTGCATATAAGTCCACTTTTGATTCATTGAGTCACTTGTCTTCTTAAGCTCTCGGCATTCAGTGTCTTGCTTTTCCCCAGTCTACATCGTAAGTTGTGATCTTGAAGTATCTCTCGTTGGTTGGTGTCCCTTTGCTAAAGATATAAGCAGTTTGGCGTGACACTTGTTTTACATAGAGTAGGAATATCAAAGCAAAACAATAACTGTTGGTTCAACAGAAAAAATCAAGGATGAACACTGAGGACTTAGTTGTTAATTACACTTAGGGGAGGAGGGGACAGAGTGAGTCTTGAATTTTGGTCTCCTGCGTGAAAAGGGCTCACAGTTTTCAACAAGGCCAACCCTTGGTATTGGCAGGTTTTGCAGCCTAAAGAACTTGAATAATGTTTTATTGGTGACTGCGCTATTTTCTCTTGGCTCTATATAAGGTTTAGCTTTCTGATGACATTGCTCATGGATATTGTTGTAAGGTAAATTTGTCAACGGAACCACACTTATAGTCGATGGTGGACTGTGGTTGAGCCGGCCTCGTCATCTGCCAAAAGAGGCAGTGAAGCAACTTTCTCGAGCAGTGGAAAAGAGGTCACGGGACGTGGCAATCGGAGTTCCAAAAAGCAAGCTTTGAGCACGCTGGAAGAGTTATGCAAGGTGCAACCCCACCGATCATTGTCCATGGAGCTGCCTTTCTGTACCATGGTTCATAAATAAATCTTATTTGCGGGGTTACTGGAAGATTCTAGATTATTATTTCAACGACCTTAGGTACAGCCCCCCTTATAAAATAAGGAACAATTTGGTACCATGTTGTCAATACAATGATCAGACAACAGTTATTTCTCATGGAGTAAAAATGACCGCAGTATCTCAATGACGACACATTGCAACACTGCGACGGATGGTGCTATTGTCACGCTGGTAAAATAAGTTCATTCGTCGTAACTTCCACGGTTGTTGGTGCCCTCGCTGTACAAAAAGTTCTCTCTTTTCCTATTTGCAAACCATGTCTATTATATAGGTGGTTTCGATACCTTCTTCTACCCAGTAAAAACAAATTGTGCCATAACGTTTATAGTACAAAAGATACAAACAAGAAATATTTGTGAAAGAAGGGCACGAGATGGTTGTGCGAGGCTCGGTGATCGAAAAAATAAGATAACGAATTGTGAGCTTCAAGGGACGCATTTCACTTATAGACGCCGATCGTCCATCTTGGTGGGCACATCATTCGCGCTGAGGGATCAACAGGATCAAAGAATTCAGTCATTGGCACATAAAGCCGTCCTCTGATCCATAGCTGTCATGCCGGGTGGTAAGTGGCTTCAGCAGGTAGCAAACTACACCTGAATGTGCTGCAGAGTTGCCGTTCTTTCCGACTTTTTGAAGCTTTCCGGGCAGCATGTGGCCTTTGAGCTCGATGAATTTGACTGAAATTGCCATACAGATTTGAAGACCCACCAACTAAAGCATGGGATCTTGGAAACTCATTAACATCGATGAAGAGGTGCTGGATATACGTCAAGAGGTTTATAGCGCAGCTTATCCTTATGAGGCAAAGGTCCATCCTGAAGAATTAATGATACGGTCAGAGAAATTATAGTGCAAAACCAAGCAATGGTTAATGTGGCAGCCAAAGGAAAGAGATTGAAAACACATAAACATCGAGGATATCTGAGTTCAAGATGACGATAATGCAAAAGGGATCACCCCTAAGAGCAGAAGGAAAGAGCACCACAAAAGTTAAATAGTTATAATTGTGCAGAAGGTGAGTTGGCCTTGATTTAATAACCAGAGGGCAGAGGGTCTGTTCAATCTATAGGAAAAATATATATATAAATTGAACTTTAAAGAGTAACAAGAAACTTGGATAGAACAGAAAATGCATCCTAGGCTGCCGGTCATAGTCAAAAATAGTTTAAACCTAGTTGATTTTAAGATTGGATGCATGCACTGAGGATTCCCTCAACAAGTAGACTGCGTTTAAAGAGTAACCAGTGGAAATTAATATTTCTTCCTTTTTTGCAATCAGTACCGATGCAGCTATGCATTTAGTATGAAATATGATCGCAGAAATTTACCTCGTCCAAGTTTATTTGAAAAGGTTTCACCAAATCTTCAAACATTGAAACAGGGACATGCCTCATCAGCTCCTCAACTTCCTAAAGACACAAAACAAAAATTATGAACTTGTATACAAATAAGCTGATCAAAGTCCTAAATCGGCTTTTGCAGGGGCCATATTGGAAAGAACAAACAAATTGGAAACAGTTCCACGAAGTACATAGACAGGTACAAAGGCTAAAAGATCATGAATCTCCTGACTGATAGGCATGCTATCTGAAAGAGTACAGAAAAAATTGTGCAATTTGAATAAAACTAGAGTCAAGCGAGGCAATGGAAGTAAAATGCTCATGTAAGAGACAACCTAAGAGTACTGCACAATCATAGCAAGAACGTTACAAGGTTTGTTTATAAGTTTTCATCCTCCACATGATCATGGAAGCTCAGCTCTGAGATGGAGCAATGTGGTAAAGTGACAAAAATAGGAATTAGCACTGTATACCAGGCCAGTGATCCTCGAATCTTCCAACAATTTATCAGCAATGATATCCAATATGTGCCTGTTCTCCATCAGACCTTTCATTGCAAGTTCTTCCGTCTCTTCAATGTACTGTACATGCATCAAGTTCCATGTAAACAACAAGTGGGGAAATAAGCAGAAATAAGGAACTGAAAGGTAGTGTTTTAAAAAATAATAAATCTGCATCTTTAATAAACAACACTACAAGTTAGTTTTCTGATCATTATATAATTCAACTGCTATTTTTTTTCGCTTCTCATGTACTTGCTATTGATTTTCTCTAAGCCCACACCAGCTTACAACAAAGAATTTGAGCAGCTTATCATTAACCCTGCAAACATTTAAGTGCTCAAAACAAAGAAAAGAATCAATATTTTCCATAAGTGAGTACTTCGATGAATGTTTAGTAATCAAGACAATACAGACACCAAGGACTGTGCACGTCCATTACTTACTGGCACATATCAAAGGTAAAAATTAGTCTTGTGTTTTACCCTGGTCAACTCCCGAGTGAAGAGCTCAGATAATTCGAGTGACATATCAGCAGGTACCACGTTTGGATCATCCCACTGACATGAAAGAAAAAAAAAAAACAAGTTGGTTATATAGACTCTGCAAGTACCACAGTAAACATACTGCAAAAACCACTACAAAAAATAACTGACCCTATACTTTATTAGCTCGCCATCTGGACTATCTGGTCGATCAAGTAAGCCAACTCTCTTTGTTAGAAAGGCCAGCCCCAACCTTGCATTCTGAGGGCTGATTACCATCTCCCTCGCAATCTGACAGATTTTAAGTGACATAAGGAATGGTATATCAAACAACTATCAAATTGTCAATGACTCAACAATAACAGAAGCACATATTGCCATGAATAGCTTCATTCAGAAAAAGAGCACCCGTATGATAAAAATGATCAGCAGCACCAATTTATAATTCCTAAAATTCTCTTTAGAAATTGCACATGTGCACCTGCATGTGCAGGTGCAAAGATGATTTGAAAATACTTAAATCATCAACTAGATCTGACATCAAGAAATTAACAACCTCTTTAAATTAAAAAAGACAATCACATCCTACTTCAAGTTACAGTTATATTGCTGACAAAAATTACCCTTGTTATTTTCTCCAGATCATCCTTCCCTCCATCAGTTATGTCATTGCCAAAGACAACACGTTCAGCACATCGCCCACCATGAGCGACCACCATCTGCATCTTCATGTAGCCAAAGGTTGTATAACCTTGGTCCACCATATCTTCGCGGGGGTAGAAGACAGATATTGCAGTCTCCTACTCATGGTTAAGATATAGAAGAGACTTAGAATGCTATTCCTCTAAACACGAACCTGAGTTAACGATTCCTATGCTGTGGGTATAGCCAATACCTTGCCACCAGGCAGCAGCTGCGAGAAGGCATGCCAATCAAATCGAGGGAATAAGTGAGCCAAAACTATGTGACCAGCTTCATGAACAGCCAAGAGTTTCTTCTTTTCTGATGAGACCTATGACAATAGAATATAAATTTCGTATATTTAACAGTCGATGAAGAAGCGGTTAGCATTGCATCAACAACTTTGATAAATGCTACAGGAAGAAAGTACATACACTTTCTTTACATTTCTGCTGTTCTTCCTCTGTAAGAAGGACCCCCAACCCCTCAAGCAGTTGCTTGTCTAAAACATCAATAATGTCTTGCTGGTAGATCTTTGAATGTCCTTTCCTCACCTGAGCAGAAACAAAGAGAGCCAAAGTTAAACTACAATCCAATTCCACATTTAATCCAACTAAGGAGAGAGATTTTAAGAACAACTTTCTAGACTTAGTGTAAGACAAGTTCCAACGAGACTGTCCAATCGTCTCAACACCAAAAAAGCTAATATATTAGTATTCCGTCCAAATATGATCAATATCAGAAAATTAACGAAATCAGATAGTGGACTAACTTACAGCCATGATTGCTGATTCATTCACAAGATTTCGAATATCAGCTCCAGAAAAACCAACTGTGCGAAATACAAGCTGGAAAGTTCCCAAAAATAAAAAAGAGTGAGTTGAAATTGGCATAGAACCACACAGATATGGGTTATATGCACTATAAAGACGAGAGTACCATATTCAATAAGCTCAACAGGGCTCATAAAGTAAACTACATTTATTATAGCACTCTACTTAGATGATAACTGAGGTATCAATCCCATTCCTTGCATAATCAGGCTACAAATTGAATATCCTAAAAAGCTCAACCATGGGAGACAGTAATTGTCAGTGTTGCCCCTGTATTAGGTATATAATGAATCAAAGGAGATTGGTCAGCTAATATGGCAGGAATAGAACAAACAACAGATAGATGATGATTATAATTTTTGGCTGCCCTGACATATCCTGTCTATTTTCTGTATCACCATTGCTTCTCTCTAACTAGTTCAGCCTACAATATAAGCACCACAGACCTTTTGCTTTTCTGCGACACTCAAAACATTCATCCCTCTGGAACTATTCTTTTTTCCCCTTTTTTGGCCAGAATCCCTCTGATCTATTGTTCCCTAATCAATTGTTGCCCTGTTACAGCACTAGCTGAAAATTTTAGTACAGCGACAGATAAACTGGTAATTAAGACGTGTCAAACCAATAGTGAATTCTTTGACTGTTGGGTCACAAATTATAGATATTAAGCCTTGACCATTAAATGAAAGCTAAAAAGAAGATGCGTAGTCATGTGTTACCTCCCCAAAGTTGACATCCTCAGCCAACTGCTTTCCAGCACTGTGCACACCAAAAATTTGTACACGTTGCTGGGCATCTGGCAGTCCAATGTACAAACGCCGGTCAATACGTCCAGGGCGGACAAACTCCAAATCTAGTTCATCTGGCCGATTGGTAGCACAGATAAATATCACAGCTTGTCTGAGGGAAAATCGATCGACACCAGTTTTTTCCTTCCTAAAATTTCAAGAAAATAATGAGCAAGAAAGATCTATCTTCATACAGAAGCAGTCAGAGTGGAAAGACTTAATTATGTTTGGTAAGGGTGATTTGAAAGAAAGAGAAAGGGATTCCAATAGTTATTAGAGAAACAAGAGGGAGTTGAAGGACTGAGTTATGATATTGTTTAGATGCTACCGAAAGGCAAAGAAAGATCTTTCTTGCTCATTCATATGTTTATGTGAGATATCCTTCTATGTATTCAGAAATAGAAATGAAATAAGGGCATGGGTGAGAAAGAGGAAAAGATTTATTTATTGATAAACAAATCCCTTTATATTCGGATGAATTTGTAAGCATCTAAAATGGATATAAAAATAACATCACCAATCTCAACTAAGCATTTCCTTTCATCTCTTTTCCCTTATCCAAACAAGAATGTGTTTTACATATCCTTTCTTTTCACTCCCAATCTCTCCTACCAAACATAGTGTTAGGGTCCAGCCTTATACTATATAAAATGCCTCATTGAGTACGAGCAACATACCATGTAAGGGCCAAGAAGGATAAATAAGTGTCTTGCTAAATATTTAAGCACATGGTAAGGATTAAAAGAAAAAAAATGAAAAGGAGGGGAAGGACAAGAACCCAATAGTGAGAAGGCACACTGAATGTAGTTTGAACTGGATATTAAGGACCTTCTCACTGGATAAACGTTGGATATTTGTGAACAAGGCATGGGTTTTCAAATTTTCAAATAGCTAACCCTAACTGAGTCAAAAGTTAATGAAAAATGTGGCAATTAATTCAAAGGACAAAAGCATCAATTGAAGATCCAGTATTCCTTCTCAATCTCCATGAAAAATCATTCAATATTATGCAGAAGTTGCCACTAGAAAAATTGCCAAGGAAATAGGAGACCCTCGTATCCAACCAACACGAAAAGCGGAAAGATAAGCATGAAGGGCATAATATGGCTTCAAACATTTTTGTGGTAAAAAACCTGACCAAAAATAACATCTAATCATAATATGTTCAGTCAAAATTGATGCGAATGGTGGACAACAATGGGTTGCCATCATAGTTAAACACTCAGCGAAAGCATAATCCGAACTGCCTAAAGAATTGATAATGAGTAAATGGCAAGCGCTGACTCTCACTGTCAGCAATAAGCTAGGATGACAAAGAAATATGCACTTACTCCCCATCAAGCTGCGCAATCAATGCCTCAAATGTTGCTCTTCTTCGTGGATCCTTTCTTGCGTGCCTTCCCGCAATGGCATCAACTTCATCTACAAAGACAAATGAAGGTGCCTGCACAAACAAATTTATGATTATAACTCACCCACTCTTTCCAAGCTCGCTTAAAATTGATATAGAATCTAACTACTAATAAAGTTAACCAGCAGCAAATAAGAGAAACAGAGATCTGTTTGTATTTAGTAAATTAATGCATGTGGTCTTTGGAAAACACCATTTAGTTACTCTTTGTTAGTTATGTATTACGGTGCTATGACCAATGCAACTGAAAAGCAACTCTAGTTGTTTATATCCTACTACCCTCCTAGGAAGCAGGGACACTCCAAGGGGTCTCCAAATCGATGCCAGACACCAACACCTGTCTCACACTCAACTGACATGTGATCAACAGCGTCAAACATCTGGCACATGGTCAGCAATCTGGACACGCCAGTGACATGCGAGTCCAGCATCCCAACGTGCCATTCTGACACGCACGGGTCAATTTAAACATGTTCAACAAATTAAGAGTCAAAATGTAAATCTATCAAAAGTATATATACTTAAGTCATATAACCAGCCATCACAAAATCAATATAACCAGCTAGCCCCAAAAATATATCCGACATGTGGATTTTTTTTTTTTTCAACCTATTATTAAATGTTAAATTTAATGATGGAATGTAGATTACTGTTTTTTTTTTTTTTTTAATCCTAGTTTTATGAATTATTAGAATGTAATGTAGTTGAATTTATCAAATCGAAACAATGAATGATATTAACAAATGATGGATTAATATTTTTAGCGTAAATTCATTCTAGGCTCTTTTTTTCTTATTTATTTACTTGTGAATTTGAATCAAATTAATTTGATTGAAATGATCATAAAATTAATAATTTATCATGTATATATAAAAATATACATGTCCCAACGTGTCAGAATTCTCTATTTTTTTAGAAATGACGTGTCGGCATGTAGTGTCATGTCATGTTGCCTATCATGTGTCAATGTTGATGCTACTTAGACACCTTTGTCTACTTATATGGATTCCAAATCGTTCTAAGCCACGATCTAACCGCAATACTTACATTTCTTCTAGCAATAGAGAACATTTCATTAATTCTTGCAGCACCACTCTTCTCACTATCTGTGAACTCTGCACCTGAGGCAAACACGAAAGGCAATCCACTTTCCTTTGCCAATGTCCGGGCAAAAAGCGTTTTTCCTGTTCCAGGTGGCCCCGAAAGAAGAACACCCTGTTTAGTCAACCAAATGTTATCTCACCTATGCAGTCTAAAGCATAACTGTAATTGAATTTTCAAGGAACAGAAGAATTTACCCGAACGAACTGCACATCTTTTTCATAGTACTGCATTGGATTTCCCATGTAGATCATTAGCTCATCAAGGAGATCCCAAACATCACCCCCTAATACCACTTCTTTATACATTGATTTGGTTTCACCAACATCTCCAACAGGCTGCATCAGAATAAAACAAAATGAGAAGTAAAAACTTGAAAAGTTTCTAAAAAGAATGTGATGTTTCTGTCTCTTTTTAACTTTTGTTTGGTCAGAAGGCCAGGGAAGCTAAATTAGATAGAAGTTTGAAACAAAAGAAAAAGGTACTAGACACCAAGATAACACTTAACAAGAATGAAATTTTCGGCATATGCCATGTCGAAGAGTTGATTGTACTTCTTGTAAAGCAAACGCTTAGTAGTGACGTGCATAAGCATCACAGACTCGCGGATAAGCCACAAGATCAGTATTCCTGGCACCAGTGCAACTAAAACTTTCATAAAATAATGAATCTGGCGCTTCTGAAGGAGATCAACTTCGACTCCAGAACTTGAGATAGTTTCAAATAAGTAAGGATCAAGGGGAATATCGACCTGAAAAACGAGACACAGGTCAGACTGTGCCCAAGCCAAGGAGAAGAAGGACTTCCAATTAAATTTTCCATCAATATCATTAACATGTCGCACTCACAATATATTCCAGTGGAAAACCTTCTTTCATTGTTACAAACAATCTTTTTAGGTCCTCTGTGAAAATAACAGCAGCAACCTGTGCAATAAGATCCACAGGCAGAGACAAAACAATCATAAGCTTTATACTTGAATTATAAAAAGTACTGATGATATCTCGTTTACATGACAAGTAATCAGGTCATAATCGACCTGCACAACTAAAGAAAAATTGTGGCAAACAAACTAGCTTACCATCCAACTGGAGAATACTATCAGCATGTTAGAGTATATGCAGATGAAAACATAATAAAAAAGGTTAACCTTGGTGCAATTAGCTATTAACACACTGCAAGGCCAGATTTTCAAGTAGATGTAATAACTTACAAAAAATATAAAATAAAAAAAAATACAATGCCGGCATAAAGGATATCAATGAATGCTATCAGGCGAAAAGATAAGGGACATTACCTCTGAGCTATCAAGCTTCTCAAGAAAGTACGTATAAGGAAGTTTAGGGCGATATCTCCACCATCTCTTGGATATCCACTGTGCTCTAGTCCCTCGTGAATCTGAAACCTTCTCAGTGACATCCCTGCGCAGACTTTCTTCAACTTCTTTCATATCAAATTCAACAACATATTTTGCACTGACAGAATCTGATTGCTCTGATAATTTCTCCTTCTCAAGGATGTCCTTCCATCCACTTAGTCTATCACGCCATGAGGTGCTAAGTTCTTTAACATCCTCTGCCAGGGAAACATGGAAGTTTGATGATTACATAAAAGAAAACACATGGTAGTAAATCACTTACTAGGTGCACCGGGAAGCCAAGGGTGTCATTGCATCAGATGATTTGCAAAGTTTGCATGAATGTGAGGTTGATGTGAGCTTAAAAAGTGGGTACAGTGCCAGTTCCATAAGAAGTAGTTTAAATAATGTTTCTCACTGGTGAAGGAAAATTGATCTTAATGATTGGGTTGGGCGGACAAAAGAAGAGATCTCAGAGTGATATGACCAACTCAAATACACAAAAGTATATGGAAGCAAACCATCTATAAATGATAATCAACTTGATCATAGACCTAAACCACAACTGCTAATTTTTAGATTGTCTCCATGGGTACAAGATGCGTCTAGCCATTGCAGTGATGAGGAAAGGAACTTTTAAAAGGCCTCTTTCATGCTACATAAAGTAAAAAGACATTCTTCTGAATCCCCCACCGAAGAAATCTACTTAAGTGAAGCACGCCCATTTCACCACAATAACTTCAACAATACCAGAAAAATGTTTCTGTAGTATCGTAATGCTCTGTATTTTGATATGGATAAATACTAGTACCCTCACCAACAGTTACTGAATAAATCAAAATGCCTTTCAAAGCCAAATGATACATGTAATGCAAAAGACATGCGAAGAGCGAATAACCTTGAATTCCCAATTCTTGCCTTATTTCCTTCTTTTCACTTGCTTTTAACTTTACATTATTGTCGATAATTTCTTTCACATTTTCCTCCAAAAGCTCTGTATCATCATTCCATGCATCTTCTCCAACAAAAGAATGATCCTGGATAAGCGTTCCATCAGGTGCCTCAACAAACTTTTTCATCTTGAGACCTTTGGGTGTTGTTTTCCTCCAAACACTCTTCTTAAACCTGATATAAGGAGAAAGATTAGCGGCTATAACTTGTGGAAACATGTCAACCCTCTCATAAAAGATTAGGACTTGGATGCTAAAGTAAAAACAACTTTTATTCCAAGCTCTCGTTCGGAAATTAATCATTATCTATAAATCAAGCAAAACTGAGGAAATAGATGCTTCTTTTTACTAGTCTTAAACGCTTAATTTCAACACTGATAGCATCCTTACATCTCAAAGTGACTTTCCCAAGGCACTGACGAAGAGACTAGTGGAATAAATCTGAAATCTACTTTCGCAAGACCCTCAGTTAAGTAAAGCCACAGAGCAATCAGTTAGCAAAAGTTACTTATTACTTCACTGAAAGCGATGCATTCCTATTCAATCATTCAACAAACACATCCTTCTAGTCTTATTGAAGAACTTAATATCCTGTGACATACAAAAGATAAGGGAAAAAGCACTGAAATCAGTAGACAACCTTGAGGAGGAGGAATGTAGCAAAGACACTGCAGCTAGCATCCTGGACATAAGTCGAACGTGCGAGTAACAAGCATGCAGCAATACGTGATTCTTTCACTCACTCAACCAAGTTGAGGCACGAACATTCAAGAAATAGAACTGAAGCACAGAAATGCCTTCTTGTGTCCCTTCAGAAGCATGTAAATAAGGAACGGAACCTACTTTCTGACGTTACCAGGAGATGGCTCGGGAATCAATGCGTCCATATAAGCCTCTGTCAATTGCCTTCGCCGATGGTCTAGGACAGGGGCTCGTATTGCTACGTATACTCTTTGACAGGAAACTACCACGACGAGAGTATACAGGACGAGGGCCGCAATACGCTTGGGATCCCAACTCTCCAAGTCCTGAGACAAGTAGAAGGTACACGCAATCGGTCATTGAGAATCACCAAGCATACAATGGAGAGAAAGAATGCACTTGCACATAGGGAAAACGTATCCAGGTCATGAATGAATAGATACACACGACTCTAGGGTAGCTTGCACATGACAGGACATCACAACATGTGAGCAAAAAATAAACGGAAGATTAAGATGCAAGTAACCAATAGCCGCCGGAAATTCTAGTGCCACCAAAACACCTTCGAAACTAGAGCGACATTAGCGAAGTTTCTGTACACATTACGAGATTAGTAGAGAGCGCCTTTGCACACAGAATTCCAGGATCACCTTCCAACGGTCCCATCGATTCCAATCGAGGAAGGCGGGCAGCAATTCGGAGCGAAGCCGAGCCACGGCGGCCTCACTCAGCTGAGCTCGCTCCTTAACCAGCGCGGCCAGCTCGCGCAGCTTGGCATTGGACGCTTCCGGGTCGAAGCCGGTTTCCTTCTTGACGGCGGCGCCGAAGTTGAGCCAGAAGCGATCGGAGCCGCGCCGGATCGAGCGAGAGAGGCGGTGGTGCCAGGGGAGTCCGGACGGAGGGCCGGGAGCGGAAGATGCGCGGACTCGGGAGGGGCGTCGGCGGAGGGCGCGGCGGGGAGGGAGTAAGAAAGGAAGCGGAGGGGAAGGGGATGGAGGAGAAAGGAGGGGATTCGGAGAGGGGAGGAAAGCGAGCTCCATTGTGTTATTGGGTGGGTGGGGAGGAGAAGACGGCGAGGGAAGAAGAGGGAGTCGAGGGAGAGGGAGAGGGAGCGGTGGTTTTAGCAGAGGTTTATCTCTCTCGCTCCTCACTAGGGATGTGCGTGACGGACCGACCAAACTAAAAACAACATGAACCGGATCGGACCAGCCAATTCAGTCTGATTTTTTAGAATGTTGATTTAGTTTTAAAATTGAAATCGGTGTCCAAATAATCCAATTCCCGGTTCTAAGAGAAAACTGGACCAAACTACTAAATACTTTTTTATTATTTTTTTATAAAATTAATAAAATGTGAATTAAATACTATTTCGTCCAATGATACCTCATCAATATCTTAAAATTCATCTCTCTCTCTCTCTCGTTATACACAGCCACCCTTTAGTGGGGGGAAAAGAAAAGTAATCGCTTCCATTGGAGTAGACCGAATCTAAATCCCAAGATTGGATAGGAACCGATTACTCGTACATTCATTTCCACTTTCCGATTTTGATTGATCGTTTTTCTTTTTTCCGCTCGTTCTCAATTCATCACCACTTATAATAATAATAACAATAACAATAATAAAATAATAAAGAGGATGCCACGTTGACGGGTGGTTTTATCGGAGGTTTATCTCTCTCTCACTCACTCGTCGCTATCTTTTCCCCTTAGCACCCCGCGTTGCGCCGGCCGTGGGTTTTTCGGCCCCAGACCCGAATGGGCATCCCCTTTTTTCTTTTATTTGTTTTTTTAACAGAAAATGAACTCCCCTGGGCTCCCTTTATTTGCAATTTTGATTGATTGTTTTTCCTTTTTATTGCTCCTCCTTAATTTTTCAACACTAGTTTTAAAAAAGGGATAACTACATTAGAAGTTAAGAAGCACCGATATTCTTCATAGGCATTCATGTCACGTCGGACACTCCGCGACACTCTTCGACAGTTTTTAATACTCTCAATGCTCGATTAACATGTGTTGAAAGATTACATTCTTTGTCGACTCTTCCAACACTATCAAACACACGAGATCAGAATTTCGATTGACATGTGATTTAAACATGTATAGAGTCAATTTTTTAAGAATTTTCAATAAATGAATGTTCAAAATATAAATATGTAAAAAAATAAAAATTAATAAAATTAATAAATGAGGAAAAAAAAAAACAATCAAATCTTCTATTCTCTTCTCTTTTGACTCTCATTTTCGGTGACATACAATTTACCCTCAAATTTGTTTTTTCTCTTATTTTCGAATATGTTTTGACACGCGAGTCCAGAATATAGATTGTTTTTTCTCTAAATTTTATGGATTATTGTAAATGAGTTAAATTTGTTAAATTGAAACAATGAATGATATTTATAAATTGTGGATTAATCTTTTTAGTGTAAATTCATTATATGTTTTGTTATTATTTATTTATTTGTGAATTTGATTCAAAATAATTTGATTAAAATAATCATAAAAATGATAATTGATCATGTATATATAAAAAATATATATTTAATATATAGCGTCTTTTAATGTGTCGGAATTTTATATTTTTGAGAAACAATATGTCGACTTATCGTGTCGTGTGTCAATATCGTCTTGCCACTTTAAGTTAAACGTCCTAAAAACTTGTTATGAAAATGTAATTGAAACTTAAAGCGTTCAAAAGTGTAATTAAATTCTAAATTTTGTCATAAAAGTGTAATTAAATTTTAAAATTTATTACGAAAATGCAATCAGTTCTGAAACTTTTAAAAAGTTGCATATCCGAAAGAAATTGGGTTGATAAAATTAGACTGCATTTTTTTTTTTTTTAAACACAGAATGGGCTCCCTTCATTGGCAATTTTGATTGATTATTTTTCTTCTTATTGCTCGTTCTTAATTCATCACCACTAATAATAATAATTAAAAAAATAAAAAAAGACTGCCGACTTCACGTTGCTTGTACCAAAAATTAGAAATGGGGTGTCACGCGCGTATTTAAACAAAGGAAGACCCGTGCTAGATACGTCATAATTTGATAAATTTCCATCGATTGAGAAGACTTTGGTGGAGGAGGGAATATGCCGATTCCTGCGCACGCGAGAAATGACGATAATGACTTTAAAGAAGCGGTGAAGATGACGGAACACATAAATCTCGGGGAATATGCTCTTTCGTCCCCTAATAGTTCGGTGCAACCCCCCTTCTTCCTGTTTTCCACATTAAAATCCACCGTTCGAGTTTGAGTTAATACGCATCCCAAAAAAAGTTTGAGTTAATACCTAAAAATCCTAAACTAATATAGATATAATAAATGTACTTCAAATTAATTTTTGACTACGAAAAATCTCAAATCAACACATCTATGATAAATTTATCTCAAATGACCATAAACACCCCAAACCGATATATTATAACAAATTTATCCTCAAACTACTTTTTTTTATTAAAAAAAAAAAAAAAACCCACTAATATATTTTTGACAAATATTTTCTCCGCTAAATTAAATTAATATCACAAAAAATTACAAAATCAATACATGACAACAAATGAAATGTGAGATTCCAAATCGATACATTAATCAATTATCTCATATTATCCAATAATAAAATTAAATAAAAATTAATAGAAGATAAATTTATCATGCATTTATCAAAAGTATAACGGTTTGAAATTATTAGTGATAAAAAATATTAATTTAGAAATTTTCGAGGTATTAATTCTTTCGGGTATCGCTTTCTAGAAAACCTTGGGCTATCCATCCATCCACCCATCGGTCGCGCTTGCTGTGGGCAACGGTCTGGGGGCAAGACACACCGTTCTAGAACTTTGCCTTTTTTGTTGGTTATAGCTTGGACCAAAAGCCAAAAAGGCTCACGTGACCTCCTCCTCCTCCTCCTCCTCCTCCCCCTCTTCCTCTTCCTCTTTCCTTTATATTTATAGCTCACTCCCTTGGTCGTTCCTCCCTAATTCATCTCTCCGCTTGATCTCCTCTCCCCATCTGGTTCTAAAAGCTTTTCTCAATCCATCATCCTTCGTTCACCGGTGAGATCTCTCACTCCTTATAGTAGTTGCTCGCTCGATCTCTCTCTCTCTCTCTCTCTCTCTCTCTCTCTCTACGCTTTGATGCATCCTTTTTTTTGGGGGGGGGGTTATTGACTGGGGCCTGGCGCGTGCAGGGGAATTTCGACTCGATCCGCAGCAATGGCGACGAAGAAGAGCGTGGGATCCCTCAAGGAGGCCGATTTGAAGGGGAAGCGGGTGTTCGTCAGGGTCGATCTCAACGTCCCCCTCGACGACAGCTTCCACATCACCGACGACACCCGGGTTCGCGCCGCCGTTCCCACCATCAAGTACTTGATGAGTCACGGCGCTATAGTCATCCTCGCCTCTCACTTGGTAACACTCTTCTTCATCCAAGTTTGTTTCTTCTTCTTCTTTTTCTTTTTCTTTTTTCTCCTTCTTTTGGCGTCGAAAGTCGTTTCTTTTGAGGGTTATCGAAGCAGTTACGCAGATCGAGCTGTGTCTTTTGAGTTGTCGATGCTGTCTTCCTCTCTGACCTGATTCGCAGTGAATGGATCTGTGTATCGGGCTGGACTCGTTATGGATCTTATTTTCTGTTGCACGTCCTCCGTGATCTATTCCCTGCTTTCTCGCTCGAATGATCGATCTCGCGTCACCACCTCCTGTGCTTGCTTGATTTTAATGCTTTATTGCGCGACTGTCGAACTTTTCAGTTTCTTGCTTCGTATATTGCAAATCTTTTGGTCTTTCAATGCTAGATCAATCTGATTTTTTTTTTCTTTGGGGGAAAGGGGATTCATTTCATTAGGCTATCTTGTTTCGTCGTGCTGGTATTGTATTTTCGATCCTTCAGTTTGATGGCCGATGTTCTTCTTTATTAGGGATGAAATCGAAATTCCATTTGCAGTTCACCTTAGCTGTTGCTTCACTTGATTCTTTCTTCTCATCATCCACTGGGTATTGGCAGTGGTGACTGGGGATGATCATGTTTGTCCGGGTGGTCGTTTTTGTAATCTCTTTGCAAGTAGCGTGCCGATATCAATCGAATGCTCTGCTGCTTCTTTATATCGTGTGGGATTTTTTTGTGTCCACGGCAGAGATATATTAATGGTTCAGTATTCTCGGTGCTTTTCAGGGACGTCCCAAGGGTGTCACGCCCAAGTACAGCTTGAAGCCCCTCGTGCCGAGACTATCTGAGCTCCTCGGAGTAGAGGTTTGGTTCTTGAAAACTGGGTTCGTCTATGTCTCTCTACTCATTCGCTTTCATTCCTTGATCCTTCTTCCTGTTGCTGCCATTGTCCTATAGGTTAAGATGGCAAACGACTGCATCGGCGAGGAAGTCGTGAAACTGGTTGCTGAGACACCGGAAGGAGGAGTTATCCTTCTTGAGAATGTTAGGTTTTACAAGGAGGAGGAGAAAAATGATCCAGAGTTTGCAAAGAAGCTTGCTTCTCTCGCAGATCTTTATGTTAACGATGCATTCGGCACTGCTCACAGAGCCCATGCTTCTACGGAAGGTGTCGCCAAGTATGTGAAGCCCGCTGTTGCTGGGTTCCTTATGCAGAAGGTATGCAATTCATCTTTTCTGCTGCTTTGTTGGTACGATACGAAACTTTCTAGCACGTCACGTTTTCTTATTTAATTTGCAAAAGATTTAATCTTCTATTTTGACTATCTAAATGAACATGCCTGAGATGCTGAAAAGTGTTAATAATTGGTGATTCTAGGAACTGGATTATCTTGTTGGGGCTGTGGCAAATCCAAAGAAGCCTTTTGCCGCTATTGTTGGCGGATCAAAGGTTTCGAGTAAAATTGGAGTGATAGAGTCGCTTTTGGAGAAGGTTGACTTGCTCTTGCTTGGTGGAGGAATGATTTTCACTTTCTACAAGGCCCAAGGTCTTTCTGTTGGTTCATCTCTCGTGGAGGAAGACAAGCTTGGCCTTGCAACTTCACTTCTTGAGAAGGCCAAGTCCAAGGGCGTGTCTTTGCTCCTTCCTACTGACGTGGTTATTGCTGACAAGTTTGCTGCTGATGCTAATAGCAAGGTTTGTCTCATTCCTAGCATATATCTTTCTTGAATGTTTGTTGAAATATCAAAGTTGCTCCAAAATAACTCTGCGATGTCTAACTTAGTAGGAGAGACTTGCTGCTTATGTGATTACTAATCTTAAAGAACGTGCTCTCTCTCTCTCTCTCTCTCTCTCTCTCTCTCATCAGTGAGATACTGACCAGAAGTTATTTTTCAGATTGTCCCAGCATCTGCTATTCCGGATGGTTGGATGGGTTTGGATATTGGTCCCGATTCCATCAAGACATTCAGTGAAGCTTTAGACACAACCAAAACCGTCATCTGGAATGGACCGATGGGTGTGTTTGAGTTTGAAAAGTTCGCTGCGGGAACAGAGGTATGTCAAATTTTTCTTGTGCTGACTCCACATTAGTACTTTCTGTTGAACTACTAAACGAAACTTGCAATAAGCACCAATCTTCTTTCTTTTTTCCTTTACCTGAGAGAAAATAGTTGGCCTCCGTAAGAGCCAAAGATAATTGTCAGTTCATACTTGCTACAGTCCTGATGTTTCTTTTAGGTTATACAAACCTGTGAGGATCTTGCCATTTATTTAGATGATAAGCTTCTTATGTGCGTCTTTTGCTGCTGTGCAGGCAGTAGCAAAGAAGCTGGCGGAACTCAGCGGAAAGGGTGTGACTACAATCATTGGAGGTGGTGATTCCGTTGCGGCTGTGGAGAAGGCTGGGTTGGCGGACAAGATGAGCCACATCTCAACTGGAGGTGGTGCCAGCCTGGAGCTTCTTGAGGGAAAAACACTTCCTGGAGTTCTTGCACTAGATGACGCTTGAGCTCGAAGCTTTTTCCCCACCCCTATGCTATCGTGTAATTTTGGTGGTGCTTCTTCATATGCTGGTGTATAACCAGGATGTTAAAACCACATCAGAGCTCCTACTGTCTGTGGACTTTCATAGAATAAGCAAATTTTGTTGGGTGAATTTTATGCTGCGTTTCTTGGATGCGGATTCTCTGAATAACAATGATCTAGCTACTCGAGTTTTGTACATTTGCTTTCAGGCATTGAATGCAGTTAAGAAGCATCGGCTTGTTTTTCTACGTTATTTCATTTCCAATTGCCCATATCTTGCACCCAGGAGGATGTTGACAGCATAGCTGGAGGAGCAATCCTCTTTACCCGGTGTCCTTAGTTTGTGCCATTTGCCATCACGGGTGTTATCCGGATGGTCCTCTTTCATGCCTTCTTTGCATGCATTGGGAATATTTCGGGTTATTGCGGTCTTTTTAGAGGATTTGTGATCGGGAGGTAGTTGTTAAAGGAGCCTTATCAGGAGCATCATACTTGCTTGCGCATGTTGAATGAGAAATGAGAAAATATTGGATTTCTAAAGTATTGAGTACACATCTTACGATAGAAATCTCGCATTGGAATTAGAAAGATGTTTGCCTACTTCTTAGGGCACTATCTCTGTTAAAAACTAGGTATCTTGGCAGAACTCAAATACAAAGTCACTTCGTGCTTGGGTTGGAAGCAATCTCAGTTTCCTGTTGCAGATGGTAGCCAAGAAGAGACCGATGGAGGTTGGCAAGTAAAATGAGGGCATCTACATATTTCTGGAAGAGAACATAAACGAGCTCGTTGTCGAGCCACCTCAACCGATTGATGAATTTCAGGACAGGGCCAATTAAAGGTAAACAGACGGATTACAAGATGGAGCAGCTCCCATTGTCCCTGGAAATGTCACCTCAAATGGTCAATCAGACAAAAGAACGCATTACAGTCTGAACGTATGTAGTATTTGATACTCACCTCTTCACGTCTCCGTAGTTACTCAGAGCTTCCTCGAATTTAAGCCACAGTGGACCCGTCTCCTGAACTTTCACATTCTCTGGGCCACCAAGATATGCTTGAACAACAAACTGAGGTGTTCTTTCCCTGTTCATTGTCATCAAAAGAAAGCATGAATTGGTGAAAGACGTACTTCTACAGAGAAATAAGGTATCCAATTCTTCCAATTATATTATCCATAAGAATGCCCACCTGCCTTCGTATTCTGATAACCAAGCCAAATAGGCTGCACCAAAGTACATGGATACAAAAGGCTTGTGTAGATCATCGGCAATCTCAACTTTGTAAGCCCTGTATCCCAACTCACTGTGCATATAACAGTAGTGACACAGTTTAGGCGCTACTCTAGCATACCCAAGTACGGCGATGCAAAATTGAAATCCAAAAGACCACTTTCTTAAGTCTTCATATATATCAAGAAACCAGTGCTTACCCCGTCTGAGTTAATGTGAAGCTGAAATTAGTGTATTTTCCATATGAATTAGGCGATGTCTACCTGAGGTGAAATAACTTTGGAGACTGCATTCAGCTAGTCTATGTGGTATGATTACTGGGCAAACCCTATGATGTTGTTTTCGACTGAGGTTATACAAGTCAGCTTTAAATATATGAGAGGAAGCGAAGGTCCAGTTTAGCATAGACACCACTTAATCAAACACTCATTTTACAGAGCAGTCTGACATACTTGTAAAGCCATAAAGCTGTTGGGAAGTCGATCCCCATTAGTCCAGTACGTTCTTTAACCCCATCCACAAAACGCATGCTAACCACCTCTGCAAGTGCACATAGGACTGTCTGCAGGGAAAATTGAAATTCAGATGTAGTTTATCCTGAAAAAAGGTACTAAACTAGTTGAATCCTCTTGATACCCAACGAGTAAGCTAGAAAACCCAAGTAAGAAAAGACATCCTCCAACTTAACCCCAGAAGATAACAGATTCACCGCATCATACAAGAGTGGAGAGTCAAGATTCAACTGACGAAGTACTTAAACAAACCAGGGATTTTTTTTTCTAATTTTTACATGATACATAGTTCCTAAAACTCGGGAAACCCTTTCTATCATTCTTTTTCCTCTCTCACTCTTATAATTAAGGTGGGTATATTCACTACTCCAGAAAACAAGTAAGAAACCCATCAGCTTTCCCCATCCCTCCATACTAATTTCTGTCCATCATATAGCCATCAAGGAGCAAAATACATTTTTGCGGTGCCCAACAATTCAACTAAGCAACAAACCATTCTATGTCTACGTTTATAGCGTGCAAACCATTGAGTAGATTTAGGAATGCTTAGTCACACGATTCAAAAAAGTTGATTTTTGGTTTCTCTGAAAAGCATAAAGTTGAAAAGAAAACAGAAGGTAAGAAAAGCACTTTGCTGTAAATTAATAGCTTAGTGAAACCTTTCATTACCTCAAAAAATACATTTAAGAAACTTCCTTTGATTTCACAATGTTCAACCAACACCGCTATAGTCTATCAAACAAGAAAGCTTTCTGCCTCATACTGCATAAAGGACCGGTAACAAATCAGATATTTGATACCATCCTTCGCAATTCAAAATCACAATTGCCGCATTTCGTGAACAAAACAGATTCGCGAGTTAAATCTTTTCCAAATTTCCTCCCATCTATGCATATGACATATCCACACAGTCCTCAAGATAATCTTGCCAATAATAGTAAAGGCCACCGACAAGGCAAGTGGAGTCAACAAAAGACAATGCATGTACAGACTGATACGAAGAATTAATTATGATTAAATTTATATAGATACTTACAGGTTTAACTTTTCTTGATGCAAAGTGTCTCAGGAGGATGATTTCAGCAATTGCCTGAAAGAAGTCGGCACAACTTATTGAGAATTGATATGTTTCTCAATAATACAAGTCCATCCTAGCAGTTAGCAAGTCCGCCAAGATGAACATACTGCAAAAATGAACGAGCAAATTGCTAAGTCCTATCCATACCCTCACTTCCACACGGGAAACATATGGCTTCTTAGCTGCATCATGTGAAAAGCGCACTTTTCCACGTTTTTCTCCGGACTTGGTCCATTCTTTAACAACATCAGGGTGATTCCACATATCTTCCATATCTTCAGGAGAAGCCCTGGAGGCCCAATATGTATATGTGGTGCCTGCTATTCCATTTTTAAATAAAAAAAATATATAAAGGAGAAATGAATGCAATAATTGTCTCCCCTAGGCACTTCACAAACATTTCCTTCAGTACACATTTAAGAATGTGAAGACTTTGGTTGCGCCTTCAACAGTTCACTAATTTATGTGAAGTTGTGATAGCTGATTAGCAAAATGTATGCCGGTTACTTATCACTGACAGATCATCCATTCTCTATGATAACATCACTTTCTTTTTGATGTCTGGGTCCAATTTATTACAAGGACATAGAAGTAATTTCTGGAGCTTCACAGTATCAGAAAAGAAATGATACTTCTATTCATAAAACAAAAAGAAAATGAGATGAGAAGAAAAGATTCAGACTGTCATGATTCTGAGTGGCAGAACACAGCTCCAAAATAGGGGAACATTGGAAATGTAAAAACTTCATTATTCGTGTTCTTTTGTTGTACATATCATTGCATGCCCTTAATTTCTGGCCAGAGCATGCCCTGATAAATGTTGGAAAGAGAGAGTATAAGATGGAAAACGAAACTCATGCAAGGAATAGTGTCAGCTGAAAGTCAGAGGCTTAACTTGAAAAGAAAAGAGTGATAGCATTCAATGCAATTGAACTTTAGATTTTTATGACTCCCAACTTGCAGTGAAGTTTCTTCAGATATTTCAACTAACATGAGAAGTGTGAGGATGCAATGCTGCTCTGTTAATTATGAGTGATAATACACCACAACAACCTGTATTTGGTGCTGCAGAGGCTACAAGGAAAGAAGGATCACTCATCAGAGCTCCACAATCAAAAGCTTTTCTGCAGATCAAGAATTACATGAAATTTAGCGCAACATTTATGGCTGGCTGAAGATAGTTCAAATCCAGGCCTCAAGAATTATGCTGACAAGCCTATGAGCAGTTAACTGAAGGTGCTAAATAAATCTAATTAATGCAAATAACAGAGATGGAGCTTCCTCACATGACAGCAGTGCAGCCAATCTGATACTAAATTCTTGTGTTGTTTTTCTCAGGACAGATAATTTTTTTGTGGTGGAATAGACAATTTGGGAATTCTATAATTAGCATCTTACCGCAAGCAACTCATAGTCCAGTGAGATCTTTCATTCAACAATTAGAACACTTACTGCAACTTTTTCCTATGGTCAAAATAATACTTTTGCAGTCATCTAGTAAATTCAGCGCGACACAACGTTACAATGTGAGACACTTTAACCCAACAAAAAAGAAGCATTAGTCACCCTGAGGCCAAAATAATCCTAAAGATGGGGGGGGCATATAGATGTCATCTCTGATCAGAAATCACACAAGAAGACACCTATGGAAGCTCCAAATCACCATGCCTTTTCAAAGTCCCTAATAGCAAAATGGTTGAGACATCTCAAGAGACTCTGCAAATTGTACCAACAATACAATGACGATGATACAACACACATCATTTAAATTGAAAAAAGATTAAAGGAAGGACATATTACCTGGATGTAAATGTTTCTTTGACTGAAAGATACCGTTTCCAATATGGTAAAGTAGATTTATGAGTCGCTTTTTTTGTACCCCCTTTGTAGGCCCTGACTACAAACTCCTCGCTTCTTTCTCTAGAAGTTGAATTTTTATTGTCAATATGTAGACGAGAGCTTTGAAACCAAAATTATGTTCATGCCAAATGAATTGGCTATCAAGTCTATGCCAAGAGGCGAAACCATGATCAATACATAGAGAAGGAAGAAGAAACATACTTTTCCTCAAAGTTTGACAACCATTTTAGGTAGGCAGCAGCAA
Source organism: Eucalyptus virginea (assembly GCA_014182375.1). NCBI lineage: Eukaryota > Viridiplantae > Streptophyta > Magnoliopsida > Myrtales > Myrtaceae > Eucalyptus > Eucalyptus virginea. The sequence goes on from CM024519.1 coordinate 55,838,392, forward strand.
AGTAAACATTTACAAAAGGTCGATAGAGAACTTCTTCATTTCCTTGCACTTTATACGCAACATAGCCCTGCTCACTGAAAAGAAATCGTGCTTTATGTTTGCAATTGCAACGAACTACAAGCATGCAATTTCCACCACATGAAAAAGAAAAGGAGCAAATAACAGAGGTGCTGGATTGGGAATTGGCATGGGAAATGCAGATTCTCAGCAAAGTGCAATAAAAGGTTTGCAAATATCTTAGCATTGAGGGGAAATGAGATGAAAAAAATTGTACTTGGAACCTATCTGTACCTATTCAACCATTCTGCAGTTTTTGGTAAAATCTGCATGATCCCCAGCGTGGTATCCTTTGTTTTCTTGTTATATCTTGAAGCAAGAATCTGTCTGTCACTTTCAAGTTCTGCAATAGCACAGATCATATCCTGCAAAATTGCACAGAAGACTCATCTCAATCAACTTTTAAAAGAAAAACTAGTGAAAAATACTTTTGATGGAAGAAGATAACGAGAAGAACTCTATCTTCCTTTTGATTTCACTTAAGGCACGTGGTGGCGAAAGACTAAGTAAAACCAAAAGATCACGCAGAAGTTGCACAACCACATCGAAGAAGGCATACCGGATCAACCTTCGAAGAGAAATGTCTACGGACAGTAATCTCAGCCACAGCCTGAAAGAGCATCATCGACAAGGGTGTGAGGAAAACTGGGAAACAGGGTGAGAGACGAGGCATTTACGTGTAGTAAGATCTAAAATTAAACACGACAGGTACTTCGACATTCTATTGATTCGGTTTGGGCGGAGAACTATCCACCAACCACGCTGAGTCAAAGCTAGAGAGGTCAAAAGAATCCTGCTTCCTCGAATAATTTAGGCATTTCCTCTCGAAAATCTCGAACTTCTTCATTATTCATTAAGATGACACAAGTTTGCGAAGCTCGAACTGATCCTCGCTACTCACAACTCCTCGTTTCCTAAGCACGACGTCGTCGCCATTGACGAGCTACCTAAGAAGAAAGGTAATCAAATCGGGATTTTACCCTCATCTCATTCTGAGTCAAGTATTTCTGGCCATCAGGATCCCTGGAGAGGCAAACCTTCTGCCCCCTGGTCTCTCCGACGTTGGTCCATTCGGTGCTGACGTCGGGGATCAGCCACAGCGCCTCCATGTCGAGATGATCCACGCAATCATCCCAGTACTTGAAGCTGATGCCCATCGCGAGAATCACAGACACCTGATCCTCCTCAGGACATCTAGGAACAAAACAGAACAAAGGAAGTCAGGCGAAAGCTAACGTGAACTCCGCACGACGATGGGGGAAATGAACAGACTCTCAGCTCCTAGGAGCGTGTGGAAACGACGTGATTTCGAACGTGAGGAACGGGAGGCAATGCAGGTACTGATTCCTAGGCGTTCGATGAAATGCGAGGGAGATTGAGGAGGGCGAAGGATCGTACGCACGTACCAGCGAGAGACAGAGAGAGAGAGGGACAGAGGGATGGAGCGGGAGAGGCCGATCGCGAAGAGAATGGAGGATGGCGGAGACTGGAGAGAGCAGCGGGGAAGGGGAAAGGGGAAGGAAGGGAGGGGTCGTCCATTCTTGGCGGGGGGAGGTCTCCCGATTTCCTCTCTCTCCTCCACGCTTTCCCTCCTTTTCGGTTTTGCACGGACGGTCGCGCCCCCGCAAACTCGTTTGCCTGATGATCCCAAACTGACGCCCGTCGTTGGATCGCGTGAGCTGTCTCGGTTGAGATCGTTCAGTTCAGTCCCCATCGCGGATTTTCAAGGGACGACGGATCCCCCGCTTTTCTTCTCTGTTGGATATTCGAATCCTTCCCCCGCATGCATTTTGGCAAAAAGTACGGCGTGAAAATGCTCGTCCAACCCCCGATGTCGGATTTGGCAAAGGGGTGACCGGCTAAATGAAACGACCAATCAACCACATCGTTGATCCATAGATCTGTTTTTATATCACGACCGCATCGTTAATGATAAGAAACTGTCGACTCAAATTATATTTCCTTCTCTTAATATCTCGAGTACTTGAATTATAGCAAATGATTACAATGGACTTGATAATGTGAAATAGTCTTCATATATTTCGAGTGATGCTTCTGCGGTCCAAATAAAGACGTACATAATTTGGCTACTAATAATTTTTTTTCTATAAAAGTTTCGCAACTTGGATTGCCACGTGTGTTGTGCGAGAGAATGGGTCATTTTCCAAAATTACTGTGGATTCCGTTAATGGATAGTGCATCATCCAAGTAAATTCTTTGCTCTGGCGGCTAGATAATATTAAAGAACTATAATCCAGGCAATTTCCATATATTAAAGCCAAAAAAAAACATAAGAATGGACGACTATTTTCAATTGCGTCAGCAAATAGAAAAATGGAAGAAGCAAGACTTTTATTGTCATTGTGGTACCTAATCATGCATCCCCCTCGTATCTTGTGACCCTCGCGTCAATTCTCATGCCGCCACTTGCCCATGATTGCAATCATCACTTTGATTACGAAATCGTAGCCCGGACTCCCCCCAGCCACTCATCCCCATATATGCTTCCCGTCATGCAGAAGCTGGCCCCCTCGTATACTGTCCGTTCCCGCCGTTTAAGTTTGCCTTTGTTCTCATACAAATTAGTCCGATTGAATCCACTCCACAAGAAAAGTGCCATACATAGGTCCGAGTTTGAACTTTCTAATGTGAACATAGACACCGCTGAAATTCTTACTACGGATGGGAAAATATTGCATGTCTTGGTACCTCAATTATGTGGTGTCCAATTAACTCGTAAATGGCCCTTAAATTAACAAGTACATCACGATCCCCGTGACCCATCTGAGTAAATTGGTCAAATCAAGCCAATTCAAATCGAACATAACAAGGAGAGCCTTTATAATTCTTTCAAGGATGAATTTTAGTTATTGGGATCTTTACCAAAGAGTTAATGTGTGTAATATGACCATCGCACGAAACCAAACATTTCGAGAAACACCAAAATTTTCTATTCCTTTTTTCTCTCTTTGAAAAAAGTCAGGTTCATTCTAATTAATTTAATAATACACGCTAATCAACAGATAAGATACTAACAACATTTAGGTAAGGTCGTTAATCACATTGACCCAAGTCATTTAATTTAATAAGGTAGGCTAATTTGGGATACATGAGTGCACTCCAACTACCACCAAGATATCAATGCATCCGCAAGTCAAAACCATTGCGACGTGAATCCAATTTACACCGTGCCACGCGTATTCAAGTTTGAAATTGTCACTTCTCATTGGAAGTACTTATCGAAATCAAAATTGTGTCCATTTGTTTTAGATTTTTAAGAAAGTACAAAATAATTTTTATTTATCCTTGAAAATTTAAAATATTATTGAGATTGTAAAAATAAGGATTTAACGTATCATCATTTTCTCAAATAGGATTTAAAATGGACTTTATTTTAAATTAAGGCTAAAGTAATTGTAGTAGTTTCAAATAAGGCCCTCAACAACCTAACTTGAGCGGTAGAGCTGAATATTTTGGCTGGTTAAGGGTATTTTTGTTAAATACAAATATAATTTTAAATATTATTAAACATAAATTAAATAAAAAATAAAAAAGAAGGACCACTGTTGTCAAGAAGCATTGGCCAAGGGTCAGCAAGGGTTGCTAGATATTGGTTAGAGCTCAATGATGGTGGGATGGCGAGGCCACACTGCCTTCCCTCCCCTCCCCTTCCATTTTATTTTTATTTTTATTTTTTCATCTAATAAAGAAAAAATAAAAAATGAAAAATTCGAAATTTCAGAGGATGAAAATGTTCTTATCAGTTAGTGAATCAGGCCTTTTTTTAAGAAATCGACATGATCATTTTGTGGAAATGAAGATTTTACATTCTTATTTGAAAAAATAAGTACACAGTAAGTCTTTATTCGATTTTTTTCTTAAGAATGATTATGAAGAAATTTACGCATCAAGATTTATACGGTGCGAGATTGAAAAAGGGGAGTGTGAGAATATGTGGAAGCGCCGGTAAACATTAATGGGGGAAGGGACAACTCCAAGGACAAGTGCTGATGCCGCGACAGCGATCGTGGGGAGGGCGTCCGAGGAGGGCGAAAGGGGACAAAAAGGGACACGGAGGGGTAGGGGTGGGGAAAGCGATACCGAACGATGGAGGAGGAGGGAGGAGTAGAGGAGGAGTTGGGGTGGGCGGGAGCACGTGCGGCGCAGGCGGAGGGAGGGGGCATCATGTCATCGGCCGGTCAGAGTCGTTCCGGATTCGATTCGATGGGGGCCGTCCCAGTGCGTTGGCCGTAAGCGAGCTTTTTCCTACGCTTTCCGTGTTGGTCCTCCTGGAATTTCCCGACCCCACTTTGGCCTCCCCGCCCCTCCCCCTCGCATTTCCCCTTCTGCCCATTCTCCTTTTTTTTCTTTTATTACTTTTAATATAATTCTCCCACATAAAAGAAAGAAACGCCAGCTGGCCTCTGGAGAATTATTTATTCATCACAATTATTCAACTATCACAACCCCTTTTTTTAAGGTCAAAAGTCAGACGCAGTAGAGGATGCAATTAGAGAAAATAGAATGAGAGAGGGGGGCGCACGCGTGGCTTGAATGAGAGACAAGAGAAGAGAATAATACAAACGATTTCTCAACTTTGACACAATGTGCAATTTGGTCATTAAACTTTTTTATTTACTCGATGTGATCAATGAACTCTAGACTATTGTGTAATGCATATGTTCAATATAGTCCATGAACTGTATGAAAATATTTCATGTGATCCTTCAATTAATTCAAGATCAGTGATTACATTAAACATCTTAATACAGTTCAGGAATTATATTGAATATATACAAAAAATTCATGAATTATGTTGAGGTTAAACTTCAAGAATCACATTGAGCAAGTTAAAATTTCAAGGATTGAATTGTACATTGAGTCAAAAATTCATATTTATGCTATTTTTTCACAAGAGAATGATAAAAAGGAGGGGGAGGGTATCATCAGCCGTGCGGGGCACTATTAGCATGAATGAGAGACGAGAATGATAAAAAGAAGAGGGGTGGGGCCGGTATTCATCCATTTTTTTTTTTTTTTTTTTTTTTGGGTCAGACCGGTATTCATCGATTGAAAAAGCTAAAGAAGAAAGGGAAAGAGCCCAAAAGATCTGACCGAGAGGGGAGGGGCCCCAAGCTGGTCCGACGTGGCTTTCGAGGGCCGAATCCCCACCGCCACCGCCACCACCAACCCCCGTCTCCTCCTCCCCGCCAACCTCGCATCACGACACTCTCACCTACGTCGTCGTGACCCACGCACGCACGCACCCCTCCTCGCTCCCAAATACATCACATGCGCCCCCACCCGGCATTATTGCCGTCCCCGACTCCTTTCCTTTTTTTGCCTTTTTCTTTTATTTTACTTATTTTCGAGCCGTAGAGTGTTGTTGTTGCGACGGAGAGAGACGAGTCTGTACAGCATTAGTGCATAGTGCATAGGGAAGTCCGCAGGCCACTTCTGTTATTTTAAATGCGAGAGGCTTTTCTCCGCCTGCCTGCCTGGTGCCTACTGCCTACCCCAACTAAAAAGTCATTTCTCGCATTTCCTTCCATTCTCGAGTTGAGCTCCAGGCCTTCCCCCCGTTTTTCATTTCCCTCGTTCTTGTTCTTTGCTCTTTGGTCAATCTAGGGTTTTCGCAGCCGAGCCTCGGAGGGAAGAGTTCCGCAAATGGCTCTGTCTTCTCTCCTCCGCCCGTCACCCGCCGCTGCTCCCGCCGTCTCCCACTTCTCTCCCCTCTCTTCAGATCCCTCCAAGGTCTCTCTCTCTCTCTCTCTCTCTCTCACCCAACCCCACTCTCCTGCACGAGCACGCGAGACGGATCATCGTCATCATCACGCGCTTTGATTCGAGCTCTGTTTTGTTGATGCTTTCTAGTTTGTCTTCGTTTGATTCTCGAGAAAGCGGTCTTCCCAGGTCTTGTCACCTTTGATGTCGGTCTTCTTCTTCTTCTTCTTCTTTTTTTGGTTGAGCGAGTTTTTCATTGGGCTCCCCGTGGTTTGCTCAAGCTTAGTTTTTGTTCGTCGAGCTGAATCTTTAGCTTCCTCCCTACTCTTGTTCCCCGTTGGCAGCAGCAGCACCGCCGCAGCTGCTCTCCGAACACGCCGCGCCGCGAATTGTGAATTTTGCGATTCCTGTTCCCTCGTTTCCGCTTCTTCTTCTTTTTGTTTCCTTTAATTTTTAATTTTTTTTTTCTTTCACTTTTTGATGATCCTGTCTTTTCCGCTGCATTTGCTATTGGATTTATGGCGGACACCGTCTTCGCGACTCACTCCCGGCTTCCCCTTCTTCTTTTCCTAAATCTTGGGAGGTGGCTCGTCCCATTCAGCTCACCAACTTCAACCTCTTTTTTTTTTTTTGGTTTTTTGCAGGTCTCGTCCAGCAGCGTCAACCTTTCACGCCTTCCCTCCAGCTTCAACGGCACTCCTGTCCCCACCGGATCCATTTCCTTCCAGTTTAGTCTAATCTTTCTCTTGCTTCTGTTAAATTTTACTCTCCCGGTTTTTGTGGCCTCTAGTAACTGTCGCTGACACAATCTTTTGCCCCGTAAAAACAAAAATTGATAGGAAATCCTCTGTCAGGAGCATTCAGCCTGTTAGAGCTACCGCTGTTGATGTGCGGCCTATTGTTCCGAGTAAGAATCCTTGTAGCATATCTCAACTGGTTTTTAAAAATGGTTTGATTGAACCGGAGTCTGAGGGGTGATGTTGTCGTGCAGGATCAGATGGCAGCAACAAGACAAAGATTGGAATCAATGGTATGTTCCGGGGCTGATAGGAGTTATGCTGAGTGGTTACTGTGCTTTGCCTGTAATCTCATCCATGTGAAATTGTGTGCTGGTGTATATAGAGGGCATTCTGGAATTGTGTTTTAACAGATACCATAGGGATTGCAAGATAGGGGCTGTTTGCAGCTGTTCTGCATATATCGGCTAAAATAGAAGAATGTCTAGAACAATAAGTAGTTGTTGCACGAGGTGTACAGTTTAAATGAAAGGGGTTTGGTGGAAGTGTTTTTTGAGCGTGGTGGCATTACATTCATGCAGGATTTGGTCGAATCGGAAGATTGGTGCTTCGGATAGCAACCGCTAGGGATGATATCGACGTAGTAGCTGTCAATGATCCTTTTATCGATGCTAAATACATGGTACGTGCAGTTACCTTCTTTTTAATGCAATTACTTAGTCCTTCAAGGAAATGTCATGTGGCTTCCCTCCTTTATGTTATTGAGTGGTTCTGTTGGTTATAGCATTACTGTTGCGTCACTTATGTGGTATATGGATGTTTTAATTTCTTTTAAGTCTGTTATTTGGTAGTGGACTTGGAATATCTTTTGCAGTATTGTAAAAATTTCTGATTTGCTGCTAGTCTTGTTTCTGCTTTAGCTTAGGATTGGAAAATGATTGACTTGACCAATTGTTTAAGCAAGCCAGATTATTTTTTTTTTTTTCAATAAATGTTTCATAACTTAAATTAAGCTACTGCTGACTCATCCACTGTGCTTTGGTGAATATTTAAATCAGCCTTCAACTTAAGACGCATGAGATTTATCTTTTCCTGTGTTGGCTTTGCTACCCTATTAATGTCTACCGCTCAGGGTTACCTCATTTTGCTTTGCCTTTTGAAAAATCATCCTAAGTTAAAACTTATAGCTGACTCTTGTGGTATTTGTGTATAATTAGCGAGCTGAGAGAATTTGTAAGATGTGACAGCTTTGGAATTTGTGATCGTTGGAGGGATATCGCAATACTTTGTAGCAGATCTTCTCCCTGAGGAGATACTGACATTTCTTTTATTGATCTGTCCAGGCTTACATGTTCAAGTATGACTCTACTCATGGAGTTTTCAATGGAACGATCAATGTTGTAGATGATTCCACCTTGGAGATTAATGGGAAGCAAATTAAAGTTGAAAGCAAAAGGTGTTTTATTACTCATCCGAAAGAATATGCTTGTAGAAAGTTCTCTTTTGCAAATATCAACCTCTAAACTTAAAGCAGGAAGGGGTAAAGTTTGACATTTCTTTCTTCTCAGAAATCCAGAAGAGATTCCTTGGGGTTATCATGGGGCTGAGTATGTTGTTGAATCCTCTGGAGTTTTCACTACATTGGACAAGGCTTCCGCACACCTGAAGGTCACTATAATCATTTAATTTGTTCTGTGCACGCATGCCCGCTGATTATTACTGCAGGCTGGTGCCAAGAAAGTGGTCATATCAGCTCCTTCAGCCGATGCACCTATGTTTGTGGTTGGAGTAAATGAAAAGTCATACAAGTCAAACATGGATGTAGTTTCTAACGCAAGCTGCACGACCAATTGTCTTGCTCCTGTTGCCAAGGTTGGTTTTCATGCTTCCATAAGTTATTCCTGCCTTTCACGTCAACCTGGTGAAACTTGAATAGAGGGCAGCTGTCTTTGGAAACTTCCTCTCTCTGTCTCTTTCTAACCCTTTGCAGTATCGTATCTTCTCTGCAGTGAATGCAGCTCACATCTTGGCTCTTGCTGAGTCAGTCGCTGATAATTGGTTCATACTAACATAATTGTTGTAATTAACCTTTTTGGCAGGTTGTTCATGAGGAATTTGGTATAATTGAAGGTTTGATGACGACTGTACATGCAACTACAGGTACTCCCATTCTTTCCCTTCTGCCTATCTGATGTTAAGAGGTCTTGCTAATAATGATGATTTATATTTTTCAGCAACCCAAAAGACAGTGGATGGTCCTTCGATGAAGGATTGGCGTGGGGGCCGTGGAGCTGCTCAAAATATCATTCCCAGCTCCACTGGTGCTGCAAAGGTATAATGATAACTGGAATTTCTTGACGAAGACATGGACAGATTCTAGATTTTATAAGATTTGGATCATTGTGGGGTCAATAGTGATGATATTGTTTTTTCCCTTTGGATAGGCTGTCGGAAAGGTTCTTCCTGAACTCAACGGAAAACTCACTGGGATGGCTTTCCGTGTCCCAACTCCTAATGTCTCTGTTGTTGACTTAACTTGTCGGCTTGAGAAGAGTGCTTCTTATGAAGATGTGAAGGCAGCTATTAAGTATGTTGATTCCCCCCCCTCCCTCTCCTCCTCCCTTTCTTTTTTCTACTAGTTGATGGTTTAGTTGATGAAAATTGATGGAAGTCCCTTTGAGTAGTACTATAAACATGTCTTGGATTGTTCAAATAAAGGTATGCATCGGAGGGTCCGCTCAAGGGCATCCTTGGATATACAGAGGAGGATGTTGTCTCGAATGATTTTCTCGGTGACTCCAGGTATCTCCATTGTGCTTTCCTTCCTCTCCTGCCCACTCCCTCCATCCCTTTCTGTCAGTGGGTGGTAAGGCCTTGCGTTGCATGCACATGTTCTTGAGGGGGATTGGATGTTTTGATTTCTTTTTTACTGTTTTACATTAAGCAATGATGTTCTGAACAATCAATTTAGTGGCTAGCTCTATTTTTGTTGCTTGCCTCGTTGGTCCCTAGAAATTGCCAATTTAATAAAGATCTAGTCTCACAGTGGCATGGAACTTTTAAACTTGAGTGAAGGTCATTTTGGATGTTAGTTTTTTTTATAAAGAAAAGATGGTGGTTTACAACTACTAAAAGTGAATTTTGTGTGTTGAGACAGGTTAACAGCGTCTATTTTTCAAAAGATAGTGGCAAAAGCGATTGATTTTGTCCATGTTTTGTGAGTTTTATAGCTGAGTGATGCTTTTACTGCAGATCAAGTATATTTGACGCGAAAGCAGGTATAGGTCTAAGCAAATCTTTCATGAAGCTGGTTTCGTGGTACGACAATGAATGGGGATACAGGTAGACATCTCTTGATCTTTTGTTCTGAATATTAAGAAGTGGAATTAATGTTTTATAATGTCCAACTAGCATATCTAAACTTTTATGGCAATTTGACTTTCTTACAGCAACCGAGTCCTAGATTTGATAGAGCACATGGCCCTGGTCGCAGCCCACAAGTGAATGATGAATGGTGCTACATAGTTGCCTGAATTTGCGGCATGCTTACTCCATTTACAAGAGTTATGATGCTTGATAGAGATTTCTGGTTATTCAATACAGCCTGTATTATCTTCTGGACGATTTTACTTGAATGGTATCTGTTCTATAGTCTGGTACCGCTGTCTGGAACCAGGCAGTTCATGGTGCCTTCAACATAATAAGGAATCAGAATTTTCCCCCTTTTGCTGGCAATATCTACTTTTGCTGGTTTTTTTATTATTTATTTTTAATGCTTGCGCTGGCTCTACATGATTGTTGTCTTTGATATTTTTTCTATTGAAACATGGAGATCATCCGATATGGTCAATGTGGTCCTGTGCCTGGATATAAATTCAGTGAAAGAAGAACTCCCTCTTTACCAAAGGAAAAAAAAAAAAAACTCAATGTTTTTGATAAGCGAAGTAAGGCTTGCGTTTGGTTCGATTTTTTTGCTATTTTTTTTTTTTTGTCAGTTTTCAGCTTTTAATTTGCCTTCAAAATGCTGATAGCTATTTAGCTTTGGGCTAGATTTGGGTTTTCAGCATTCGGCAGAATGCTGAAATTATCGGTTCTCTTCCAAAATTACCCTTACTAATTTTTTATATTTCTGATTTTGCCCTTGTTTATCTTGTTATTTTTAATTGAAAAAGGAGGCAGCCCTTCGCCTGGCGAAGGGCTACGGCTACCGGCAAGCCAGACACAGAGTCCATTTGCAAACAAATTTTACCAAACATAATTGCATTTTTCCAAATAGCTTTAGGCTTTCAACATTTGCATTGGACTCAAAGCTTATTATAAATGCTGAACCAAACGCAACCTAAGTGCCTTGGCCTGAATGTACAGTGAGGCGTTTCGGGATGGAATTTCGTGATATTGCGGTGCTAATGAGACGTAGCTATCCGTAAGAGAATTCTTTCTTTCAAGCTTAGGGGCTAGCACGGAGCTAAAGTCTGTGATGTATTGAGATATTGAACAGTAACACGGACTTCCATTGGATTACACGAGTGAGCATAGCGACATGAAGTTCCTAGTTTGACAAAGTCTATCCTTCCCAATGTCCCAAGATTTGGCTTTATTTCTTGGTTGGTAAAACATGATGAAATCCCTAATTTTGAGAGGATTGAGAGTTGGACTGCTGGGAGTACTAGTTCTCTCTGCTTGTTCTGTAATCTATGCATGGATTATGAGCGACATCAGCAGTGGTATTGAGATCATCAGCATCATGCATCTTCATCTTTGAATTGTCTACGTACAAACCGTGATAAATGATAGCATTCCAAGCCAAATTATAATTGCGTTGAGTTTGTGCTTGTTTAAGAAGGCCCAATGGGCTTTGATACGCATGAAAGAAGCTCCGATTGGACGAGACAGACAGAGGGCTGCTCTTGTTTCTTATCACTTGGTTTTTACCCCCTGTAGAATCTATTGATCTCTTTGGTGGACCGTAAGGACCCAAAAAAAGGGATGAGGGTGATGATAAGTTATCGTCTCCAAGAGTTGACATGATTCAGTTCGGACAGGGTCAAATCCTACGTCTCTCATGTTCCCCAAAGTTGTTTGTCAATTTTCATGCTATGATACAGACGTCAGGCGTATGCGATTTATGCCATCAATTTCCAGGGCAAGTGGATCAGTTGCGGCCCGAAACGGGCATTTGCGAACGTAATAATGCTTTAGTTTATATTGCAGCGGTTGGCAAGTAACTGTCAAGTCGGCAAACGTAGACGATGAAGTAAGTCTCTACTCACTAGTCAAACTGCCTAAAAAGCACTCACAACGCAATCGGCGCACGCCGATGAGGTTGCGATTGCTATGTGGGGGGTAAAGTTTCCTCCAATACTTTTTGTATTGCTAGCCGTGTTGCAATTGGCAATGTCGTTTGGGAAGTGAAAGCAGTTGCGATGGAGACGTGAAGTGAAGAAGCTTCCACCTCTCCTTCCTCTCCCCCATTTGTTTAATGTGCATGCTGACAAGGGTATAATCCAAACAATATGGGATTAATGCAGTAGAATTGAATAAATAATTGAATAATCTTCTCTCTTGTGTAAATCTAATATGAATCAATATAATAGAGTAAAATAAATATCAAGCAAGCAAACACAAGGTGACTTTTTTACATGAAAAACCCACTCAGTGTGAGAAGATAAAAAACCATGGGATTGAAGTTCACCCAAAAAGCTTCACTATCAATAGAATTGGATGAACAAATTTTTTCTCTAGTAACTACTAGAGATACATAGCAGCAAAGATCTCAAAAACATGATTCTTGGCAATACGCATAAATTTCCCTAGAGATAAAGCATGAATCTGATACAAAAAATGCAAGTTTTGATCAACCTACGAAAAACTTGTTGTGGGGAATTCCAAACGAAAATCAAACCATCCAGATTCGAGAATAGTGGGCCATGAACATGTTGACAAAATTTCAGCTCAATCGAACTATGAATCGACCTCCGATGCTACTCTACAATAATAGGGCAATGACACGAGTGTCCTTCTAACCAAAAGACCCAACCCCAAACACAACAATTATCGTGTTGTTATCGAAATATAAACATTCATGTATTTGATAAGAGTCATCGGGAACAACTAACTCAAAAGTTCATCTTAGCCATATACAACTTACACAAAAATATCACGTTATCAAAATATCCAGCCAACATTCACTCTTGTCCTACTCGTGGCAAGTAAGACAAATGGAACGAGGAATCACAACCCAAGTCTAGTGAGTAGTACATCATTTCTTAGCAGATAGGATATTCACTATGTCTCTTTATAAACCGATGTCATAATTCATCAATCCCAACTTTAATATACAATACATGTAGTATATCGCAAGTGGATGATATCTTTTCAACAAAACTGTTCCATTGATCAATCTTTATCAAATCAAACGCCAATGGTCATTCCATCGACTAATGTAATGCTCGGTATCTAACTATGGTGACCATAACAAAGGCCATCAAGTTTCCTCCTTGACTAAGTCTCCACCTACATTAGTTGGTGGGTTAGCCCAAAAAAATGTTTTGATAATATTAAGCATATTTACTCCTCAATTTGATCATAGTGACATAAGCATAATCCACTAATATCATTCTCCAATATCCACAAATCCGAATCCACAATCCAATCTCATAAATCAAGTTCACAACCCAAATCACATAACCTTTCATAGTTTAGTTCATCAACTATAATATATTTCCTAAAAAATTTCTCAAGTTTGTATGAAAAATCTTTCACAAATTCTTTCATGAACATTCTTAAACCATTTCAAATAACAATGAGTTAGCAAATGCCCAATCCCAAGCTATAACTATTACATTTATATTTTAAAATCACACCTTGCACATAACATATCTAATTCTTATCTCTTTCAAAATATGACTTTACAAATACAAAAAAGCGATAGCACCTCCCACTTGGGAAAGCTGAAAACCTACCAAAGGTTACTCGAATCGCCAAACTCATATTCCAATCAATTAGTCAAAAATGATATCAATACTTAACTAAAACTCTACTTTAACTAATGACTTGATTAGACTATGCTTATTCATTGATAAGATGGCTTCTATGTCTTATGAGGAAACTTGTTTATAGTGAACATTCGTCTTTGCCCGTTACTCATATTCTCCCATGACACAAAACTTTAGAAATTAGTTCTAGTCAAGTTCTAATTTGGACTCAAGCTCCATAGTGCCATAAACTATCATTTCTATATAGAATCCTAGCTTAACAACTCATCAATCGAAGTTCAAAATTCACTTAACATCGTTATTTATTCCAAATAGATGAATAATGAGCTTGAATAACAATTGGGACGTTTGAAACGGAGACGCGAAATCCTTCTCCCTTTCTCGGATTGTTCTCCTTTTCCTGTTTACTGGCGGGCTCCCTTCTATTTTCCTCGTTTCGCTCGCGGGCTTCAATGACTTGAAGTCTTGAACGCGTCATATGTGAAGGCAAACGAAGGTGGGCAGAGTTGAGCCATCTCTTCGTCGATGTGGAGCCACGTTCTTGTTTCTTCGTGTCGGCTGGGTCCACTTTCACGTGGGGCCCAGCTAACATAGAACAAAATGAAAAAAAAGAAGAAAAGTCAAAAAGTTGAGAACAAAGAAAGAAAAAGCTGCGTGGTGTGCGCCCAAAGTGTGACGAGACAGAGAGAGGACAGAACCTTCACCGAAAGAGGAAAGGAGAGAAGGAAAGAAGTCGGTTGCAACTTTGTGATCCTGATTTAAAGGCTATCAGAATCGGCTCAAATTTGAATATGTTATTCGTGAAATTGAGGGCTATAAATTGATATTTTTATTCATCGAGAATCGTCTCCAAATTCTTCTATTGTGATTAGGATTTTCTAAATTCATTTATGTTTATCCACCTTTGTGGTGAGGAAATGAATTTATAATATTTATGCGAAACTTTTAGTGTGTAACTAGAGAAAAATATTTTGTATATCATACTATGGAAGTTTTTGAGTGATCTTTTTCCATATTGAATTTTCATGTTAAAATCTTGATGGTGTTGTTAACTTTGTCTGCTTATCATTTTCTGTTTTGGGGATATGTATGGCTGGTTGTTAATGGGGCTAAATGGATTTTGATCGATTTAGTTTCGGGGGAGAAATTAATCCTGAATTGGGTTTAATTTGTGGTGAATTGTTGTCCCCAGTTCTCCTCAACACTTCATATTGGCTGGTTCAAGCTCAACATCATCCTTGAGAGAAGAAAAGTCAAATTAATCCAAATTAATCCAATCGATAAACCAGAGTTCCCATAAGTGCAATCTCTATCTTCCATGGGTTAAAAAGAGAGGGCCAGTTTTGCTTTCCACACTCACAAGTCTTCTTATGTCATGGGACGAGGAAAACCAAGTCCCATAATGGGATACGCAACGTCATTGCTAGTTGCTACTCTCTCTCTCGGCGTCATTCAGCATTCATGTAAGTTCGGGTCCAATGCGCTAGACGTCCACCGTGCTGCAGCCCGACATCACCAACCAATCTCGCCGAATATATACGCACATATAACATGTATATTAACGTCTGCGCTGGGAGGAATCTTCCGCCTCTCCTTCCTCTCCTCTTGCCCCCCGCTCCTTTGTTTAATGCAGTGCACGAGAGAACAAATTCAAAAGCCTCGCTGTCTGCTCTTTTCTTCGGAGGGGATTCCCGCTCCTCCCTCCTTTTTCGACCGTTTTCTTTGTTTCTCTCTCCGCTGCTCTCCGTTGTGGGTTCATAATCTTTGGATATAATTGACTTGGCTTTTGCTTGTAATTATCAGATGAAAGAAGAGAGAACATATTCTCTTAAATTTAGTAAGGTAGATAAGCTTAACAAGAGAGCCATGTCGGTCCTTGCAACCCACTAATCGGAGGCATGATTGGACGGAAAATGCTCTATGGAATGAAATGGCTGATCATGATCTTTCAATACTTGCAAAAGAAACCGCGTGCGCTGTTGTTAGTAGAATTACAGCTGCGATTTCAACTTGAAAAAAGAATCTGTTTCGTCACTGCTAGCGCCCAACAGTCCTTGCTCAGGCAACACGTAGACAAAGCTTCCAAGCTCTTATTGAACGTCCATTCTAAATCATCTCTCTTTTTACAAAGAATAACGGAGATTTCCCCGCGTAGACAAAGGAACCGAACAAAGTTGTGGAGAGGATGTGCTGCTTTCTGAAGAGTGGATCAGGATTCCCAACCTTTTTGGGCGACACAAATGGAGCAGATCATCCGTCCAGTACCCCACAATCATCAGCCATGGCCGCCTTCGACCACGACTACAGTGACTCCTCCGCTCCCTCATGGCGTCTCTGCCTCACCAAGTTCCGCCTCCCTCCCCGCGACCACCACCACCCCACCTCTCGCTTCTCCTGCCGCCACCTTCTCCCTGCTTCGAGTATGTATCTCCCTCTACGCCGCTTTTCCGTGCAAGTGAAACTGCCTCGATCGTAGCATTAATCCTAGCTTTTTCTCCACTTCTTTTTCGTTGCTTTTTCGCCATTGCATGACTGATGCCTAGTCTGAGCATCTCCTGTTACACTTCATCTGTACCTCACTACACTTGGTAAGTTCGGTAACGACGCCCCCTTGGAATCCTATGCGATGCTTGATGGAAATTAGCGTGCTGTGTCCTGTCTACATCATTCTCTGGCAACTTCTCTTGCGAGAGCGCCACCATGTCTGGGATCGACCTGCTTTTACTTGGTCCGCGCTTTTGTATGTATGTATGTATGGATGGATGGATTATGGATGGATGGATGGATGACTCTTTGGGCTTGTTCCGCTTGGTAGCGTACCACTGTGGTGGTGGGAACCGACAGTAACGCATACATTCATTGCTTCACGTATTTGGAGTGTTGTGTTGCTTCTATTCGCTGAGCATGATCTCACCTTGGAGGGTTTTTTCCCCTGGTTTTTTTCTTCCAGCCGGAGGTGTCGATCAACACAGACACGGATGGAAAGTTACCTGAGTCTAACTCGTTGCTTCTTTAGACCTTCTACACCCATCGCAGTGCATCCTTTCAACTTAGCTTTCTGTAAAACCCCACAAAACTGAGCGGTATGGGGGAAGTCACTTTGTAAGCATCATATAATGAAACGGAAATTGAGTACGTTTAGGGTGTGTTTTTTAACTGGCCAAATAGTAACTTATTATATTCTTTTGTTCTCTGAAACAAAAAAAGAACAAAAATCCATATGATAACTTTTTTGTTCTCAGAAATAAATTTGGAATAGCATTAAGAAATAGAAAACAATTACTTCTTTATTTTCAGGAACAATTCTAGAATTAAGTCAAATTTTCCTCTTTTCTCTCTCTCTCTTCTCTTCTTCTTCCTCATTGCCGATCGTTGGCCATGATGATGGTTGACGATTGGCTGCACGAGGTTTGGTGAGCTCGCCGAAGCCTTTCTAGGCCAAGGTGAGGTTAGGTCTTGCCAATGGTTGGGCAAGCTTGCTTGGCCACTAGTAAGGCTTGACCTTGCCTAGCCAGCATGAGTTTGGCCTCACCCTGGTGTAGCGAGGGTTGGCCTTGCCACTAGCTGTCGTGAGACTCAACCTAGCTAGGCTAGGGTGAGGCTGGCTTGGAGCTAACTAGGCTAGGTCGAGCCTCCTTGATCCTCGCCTAGCCGGTTGTTGGCCATTGTCGTGGTCGGTGATTGGCCATAATAGAAGAAGAGGGATGGAAAAAGAAAAAGAAAATAATAAAAGTATTTAAAAATTGATAGAAATTCTAATTTACAAAAGATCTTGAGATTTTACCAAACGTATTTCTTTTCTCGGGATTAGAATTTTTGAACAGTTACCAAACACCTTTAAATGTTCAGAAACTCATCCAGTAAAATGATTACTAAACGCACCCTGAATGACATGTAATGGTTACTCTCACTTTGGTCAAATTCAGCTCATAGTGTTGGGGAGTCAAGTTACATCATAGAATGTTACTGTACTTTCCACTTTACGGGCTACAGTTTTGATTTACGTGTGAACCTTCTTTATTGGGGTCTTCAGTGCTCAGATTGTATTATATAATTTCCATTCAGGGAAAGAGCGCAAGCTAGCAGAATATTACAAGAAACAGGAAAGCCTTCTTGAAGGGTACAAGGAGATAGAGGCCATGACTAAGTCAGGGGGTTTTCCCGTAAGGCTAACTGAGGTAGATTCTCTACAGCTCACACCTTCCTACATTTCATTAGCAGCAGACCTTAGGATTGTGCATTCTTAATCCTAGAAAAAGGAGATTCTTCAGTATATCGAAATGCTTCTCCACGTGGTAGCTCTCGAAGCAAGAGAAACAATCGTGGAGATCTGTTTACAACTTTTATGTAAATTGGAAACTAAATAGGAGTTTATGACATTATATTTCAAGTTTTGTAATAAGAAATCGCTTCTGATTAGTGAATTGCATTTTGTAGGATGAAATGAAGCAGCTCGCAAAGAGTGAAAGATTTGCAATCCGTATTTCAAACTTGGCAAATATTGTGCTTTTCATAGCAAAGGCCTACGCTTGTGTTGAGAGCCGATCACTGGCAGTCATCGCCTCAGCAATGGATTCATTCTTAGATCTACTATCAGGTTTTATTTTGTGGTTCACGGCAAATTCTATGAGGAACCCAAATTATTACCATTACCCTATTGGTAAGAAGCGGATGCAACCAGTGGTACGTTCCCCTGCTTCCTTAGTCAAAAAAATTTGTCGATGATCCATGGGTAACCATTCTACTTGAATCCGACTTTTCTTTGCTCCCACTAAATTTCACTATCTTCAGCTAGTCTCATGACTATAACTTGATTTTGCTGTCCTGCCTTCTTTTCTGCTTGTCATGTAGCTTGATTTACGATGGCATGCTCGTTATTCGATAGCTTCAGCTAGCTAAATTTTATGTGAGACTTCAAATATACTGTGATGATGCATGGCTTACTTGAATTACATCACCAAATTATAGTCAATTTCCCTTTGCCTCAATAGTTAACTCACCGAAGAAGGCAGTGTCAGATATAGTTTTGTATAAAGGAGAAACCAGTCACGAGGAAAAATAAGACCCTGTCCTTTTTAGATACTAGGAGCTAATGACCCCAATATTACCAAAACGAAATTCTAAAATATCTCCATCAGAATAATATGTGTTGATGTAATCGATCTTTGTGATTAAGCTACGTGTGTAATGGTATTGGCGGCTTGAGAATGCAGGGTATTATTATCTTTGCCTCCGTGATGGCAACTCTTGGTTTACAAATCCTGTTGGAGTCTGTTCGAGATCTCATCTCCAAGGCAAGTGATCTTTCTGTTGTCTGCTTTGTCGTGTCACTTGCAAACAAATTCATACCGTGGCTGGTATAGATTTGTTTGCAGAGTAGTTTGAAGGGGAGAACTTTAGGTTTTCTATTGAGCTAACGTTAATGGAAAGTCTCCGCTTGGGACCTGGATATTCTATTCTTACTTGTACCGTTTCACCTTACATTAAGAGGTTATAAACTTCTTTCTTCTGATTTTTTTTTTCAATTAGATACCTTTAGAAATTTGTGGAAATAAAAATGTTGTTGCATCACAGATTGACCTATTGGTTCACCCAGTTTCGTTGCCACCTTGATAGTAACCAATTGTTTTAACCAGTCACACTTAAAATACAGTAAATAAAGTTTAGACCATCGTCTTATTTCTCCAGTTCATTCATCTTATCACATTATATTTCAATCAAAATCTACATGCAGTCACAACCAAAAACTGATCGAGAGAAGGAGATGTGGATGATTGGAATTATGGTTTCCGTTACAGTAGTGAAGTTTGCCCTTATGGTTTATTGTCGAAGATTCAAGAATGAAATTGTCAGAGCATATGCTCAAGATCATCTTTTTGATGTTATAACTAATTCTGTCGGTTTGGTGGCGGCTGTCCTATCTATCCGCTACTATTGGTGGATAGATCCAGTTGGAGCTATAATAGTAAGTTCATCTTGAGCAGTCCTACTTTTAGTTTTTCAATTGTGTGTTTCTGACTATTATAGAATTACTATCCCCCCTCCATCCTATCAATAGGTTTATGTGGGGCACAACTTTTCTAAGCCAATTTATTACATACTCCGCAGATAGCATTATATACCATGACCACGTGGGCAAGAACGGTGATTGAGAATGTACGGGCGCTTGTTGGAAGAGCGGCCCCACCTGAATTTATAGCAAAGTTGACATATCTCATTTGGAACCACTGTGAAGAGATCAAGCACATTGACACGGTGAGAGCTTATTCTATTGGTTCTCTTTACTTCGTGGAGGTCGACATAGTATTGCCTAAAGACATGCACTTGAACCAAGCCCACAATATCGGGGAAAAACTTCAGGAGAAGCTTGAGCGATTGCCCAAAGTTGAGCGAGCTTTCGTCCATGTTGATTTTGAGTTTACTCACAGGCCAGAGCACGAGAATAAAGTAAGAGGTTATGATCATATGTGACCATTTAGATTTGGGTCGCAACTCCCTTTTCTTATTCCGTTTACAATAATGCTTCTACTTGCATTGGAAGGACAAGCCCATGCAAAAGCATCTTATACCGACTGACATGTACTGAAGATCGATGTTTGGTTAAAAGAATGTTGAGAATTACTTGTGAAATAATGCGCTATCACTTTCTTCTTTCATTGTGATGACTGAACTACCTTCAGAGAAAGATGCTTGGATCTTCCCTTTCCCAAGACCATAGCTTTTTCCTCCAGGGAAGCATTCTTCCCAGCCCCAGTGCTTCTGTGTAATAACTCTACAACTTTCTCGATACAAAGAATGCCACTCTTATCCAAGCGTCCTAGGTGGGAATTGTCAAAAGGGTTGAGCCCTGGGGGTGGTACAAACGGTCCTACTGCCAACGGTGAAATTTTATAGTCAAATTGCTGATGCGTCATTCTCTTTGATAAATTAAGTACAAAATGACATCATTTTTGGTGATGACGTGATTATGTAAACGCAAAACGACTTCATTTTGCTTCCGGATTTGGATTTTTAAATAAATAATAATTAAATAAATTAAAAGAACTATTTTTTTATAAAAAAGAAGAAGCAATAGCAGCATTTGACGAGGGTTGTGTAGACCCTTGCTATTGCCGTCCCACCATTGCTGGCAAGGGCCAACAATGGTGTGGGGGGGTCGGTCGGGATTGTCGAGCCTTAGGCAAGGGCCAGGGGCCGATGACCCTTGCCGAATTTGGAGGAGGGTTGCGACCCTGCCTAGGGCTCGATGACCCCGGTTGACTCTTCCCCATCATAGTTGGCAATGGTGGGGCAACGATGGCAAGGGCTGTTAGGCCCTCGTCGAACGTTGCACATGTTTTTTTTTTTTTTTTTTTTTTACTAATAAATTTTGGTTATTTTAATTTATTTTAATATATATATATATATATAATAGACACACACACATTAAAATTTGATTTTTGGGACAAAATGACGTTTTGATCTTTGTTGCTGATTCAACTTTCTAATGCATCACGTAGATCACTCATATTATTGAAAATGCAACATCAGATTTATGGCCACTGTTACTGGATTTAACACTTAAATATCATTTTTTTAAAAATGATATTGAAGTGTACATATTCGAAATTTTGGTACTTAAGTGTCCACTTGTGCCAAATTTTGGTATTTGTGATGTACTTTAGCCTGTGTTTGGTGGCCTTTCCTCCTACATGAACATGAGGAAACCATATTACACAATTTGAGGATTGAACCGCATGAGCTTCTTAAGGAATATGCCAGCACAAGTTTTTTCTTGGGCTACCATACTAAGCTAATCAGAAACGGTGTCGTCAAAATGAGCTTTCTACACCTCCTAATTAATCCGCTTGCTTTCTCTGAAGAATCAATCTGGCACAGTTTTTCTTTAAGTAGATAGCTAGAGAGTAAGGGTGACGTTTGATATGAGATTTAGAATCTATAGATGTGACCATATTGCCAATGCTGCACTTTATTATGTGTGCGCATGGAGGTCATATGCTTTGTTACATACATATGTAGACACATATACAAATCTATGAATAATACAAATGTGCAAATATGGGGCAAGTGTCTCTAGGATAGATGCTAGACATATCAAGACCCCATGATAAAACTTGTTCATAACTGAAGATGGGACATTAAGCATATAACAAATCGACTACATGATGCTCCAAAGTTCACATAACTTCAAATTTATAACCTAATCAGTTCGATGAGACGAATAATGAGTCTGAATATTATCGGGGCATCCCAAACGATTACGCCCAAAATTTTTCTCCTTTTCTTCGTTTTCTCTTTGTTCTGTCTGCTGGTTTCAATGACTTCTTCTTCTTCTTCTTGTTTTTGTTTGTGGGTCAGATGGCTTCCATGACTTCAACGCGTATCATATGACATGTGAAGGAAAATGAAGGCGGGCTGAGTTGGGCCATCACTATGACATCTGCAGCTCGAGACCTCTTAGAAGATGTGGAGCCACGTGCTAGGTTCTTCGTATCGGCAGATTTAAGCTCAACATCCTTAGAGAAGAAAAGACAAACTATCAAATTAATTTTTGTTTCTACCTTTCAGTTGCCAAAACAACAAGAAAGAAAAGGAGGAGGAGAAGAAGAGAAGCCACCTCATAACTACAATCTTCCATGGTTAAAAAGAGAGCCATATCTATTATTTACTTGCCTAGAAAGAAAAGAAGAAGAAGAAGAAAAGCCACCTCTTAACTACAATCTTCCATGGTTAAAAAGAGAAACATATCTATTATTTACTTGCCTAGAAAGAAAAGAAGAAGAAGAAGAAAAGCCACTCGCTTTTAAGTTGAGTCCACACCCTCTCGCAAATCTTATAGTACGAGGAACCCAGTCCCGCGAAACGCGCCGTCGCTGCTGCTTTTCTATCTCGAATATATTCGGTGTGCCTTGCGTCAATATGAGTTTGTTTGCGCAATTGAGAATTGACACGTGTCTCGGTCAAGAAAAAGTTAAAAAAATACAGATTTTCTCTCTCTTCGTCTCCATCACGTCACAGCCACCGTCTCTCCGGCCACCGTAGAATCCACCGCCCAACTCGGCCATGTCCACCGTCTCCATCTTCCACACCCACCTCCCCCACCACCGTGGCGTCAATATGTTATTGGCTCAGAGTGGCAAAAGAATGCACGCCACGTCAATGCTAGCGTTTTCTCGCTGCCGACCATTCCACCCTCCTCGCCCTGTTAACGTCTCGCGCAACTTCGGGGCACGGGTTAAAGAGATGGAGCTTCGAGGAAGCTTCCGCCTCTCCTTCCTCGCCGCCCCCTCCCTCCTTCCTCCTCCATCCGCTTTGTTTAACGTGTACCAGAAGTCGGAACAAAGTCAAAAGCTTGCTCCCCTCTGCTTTTCGCGGGGATATATACAATTGCACGCACGCATCCAAACCAAAGCGGTGGTGGAGAGGTGTGGCGGCTTTCTGAAAAAGTGTATCGGGAATCACGGCAGATGGAGCACACAATGCTTCCTCTCACCGACGGTCCTCCTCCTTCCTCCATGGACATCTTCGGTGACGGCGACGACGACTCCTGCGCTCCCTCATGGCGTCTCCGCCTCACCGAGTTCCGCCTCCCTCCCCGCGACCCCCGCGAGCCCCACTCTCGCTTCTCCTGCCGCCGCCTATTCTCTGCTCCGAGTATGTATCTATTCCCCTCTACGGCGCTTTTGACATTTTCGCTGATTGATGGAAATTGACGAGCTGCGTCCTGTATATATCATTCTCTGACGACTTCTCTTGCGAAAGCGCCACCATGTCTGGGACCGGCCTGCTTCTACTTGTTCCGTGATTTTGTGTGTATGTAGGGTTGACTTTTTGGGCTTGGTCCGCCTTGGTAGCTTACCACTGTGGTGATTGGAACCGAAAATAACACGCACTTTCATTGCTTCAAGTGTTTGGCCTGTTATCTTGCTTCTATTCGCTCATTTTCGGTGGGGTGGAATCGGTTCATTTCTTAGCTACGCTGAGTACGAAGTCGCTTTGGAGCTTCTCTCTCTTCTTTTTTTCCCCTGGTTATATTCTTCCAGCCAGAGGTGTCATCAACCCAATCACAGATTGGAAGTTAGCGAAGTCTTGACTTGTTGCTTCTTTAGACCGTCCGCATCCATCCCGGCGCATCCTCTCAACTTAGCTTTCTGCAAAACCCCACAAAATTGTTCGATACAGGGGAAGTCATCCTGTAAGCGTCACGTAAGCGAAATGGAAATTGGGTATGGAGCTTTAAATTGTTGAGTGACATGTGATAGTTACTCTCACCCGCGGTCAAAATCAGGTCATACTGTTGGAGAGTCAAGTCATATCATAGAATGTTATTGTACTTTCCACCTCATGGGCAGCTGTTTTGATTTAAGTGCGGACCTTCTTTCTTTGGGTTGTCAGTGCTTAGATTGTATTCTATAATTTCAATTCAGGGAAAGAGCGCAAGCTAGCAGAATATTACAAGAAACAGGAAAGCCTCCTTGAAGGGTACAATGAGATGGAATCCATGACTGAGTCAGAGGGTTTTCCTGGAAGCCTCACTGAGGTAGATTCTCTATAGGTCACATCTTCTTACATTTCAGTAGTTGCAGACCTTAGTATTGTGAATTCTTACTCCTAGAAAAAGGAGATTCTTCAGTATATCGAAATGCTTCTCCACTTGGTAGCTCTCAAAGCAAGAGAAACAGTCGTGGAGATCTTTCACAACTTCTGTTTAAATTGGAGACTAAACATGAGTTTATGATATTATATTTCAAGTTTTCTAAGAAGAAATTGTTTCTAATGAATGAACTGCATTTTGTCAGGATGAAATGAAGCAGCTCGCAAAGAGTGAAAGATTTGCAATCCATATTTCGAACTTAGCAAATAGTGTGCTTTTTATAGCAAAGGTCTACGCTTCTGTTGAGAGCAGATCACTGGCGGTTATCGCATCAACCTTGGATTCTTTCTTAGATCTACTATCGGGTTTTATTTTGTGGTTCACGGCAAATTCGATGAGGAACCCAAACCATTATCGTTACCCCATTGGTAAGAAGCGGATGCAACCAGTGGTATGTTCCCCTGCTTCCTTGGATATAAAATTTGTTGTTGATTCATGGGTAAACATTCTAATTGAATCTGACTTTTCTTTGCTCCTACTACATTTCACTGGCCTAGCCTAGTTTTATGACTATAACTTGATTCTTCTGTCCTGCCTTCTTTTCTGTTTGTTATGTAGCTTGATTTACAATGGCATCCTCATTATTTGATAGCTTCAGCTAGCTAAATTTATGTGAGACTTCAAAAATAAAAGACGAGCCACTTACTGTGATAATGCATGGCTCTGTTGAAGTACATCTCCAAATTATAGTCAATTTCCCTTTGCCTCAACAGTTAGCTCACTGAAGAAGGCGGTGTCAGATATAGCTTTGTATAAAGGAGAAACCAGTCGAAAGGAAAAATAAGACCATGTCTTTTTTAGATACTAGGAGCTAATGACTCCAGTATTACCACTACAAATTCTAAAATATCTAGATCAGAATAATGTATTGATGTAATCGATCTTTGTGATTAAGCTACAAGTCTAATGGTATTGACGGCTTGAAAATGCAGGGTATTATTGTATTTGCTTCAGTAATGGCAACTCTTGGCTTGCAAATACTGTTGGAGTCTTTTCGAGATCTCCTCTCCAAGGCAAGTGATCTTTCTGTTGCTTGCTTTGTCGTGTCACTTGCAAACATATTCATACAGAGGCTGGCATAAAAAAAAAAAAAAAAAAAATACAGAGGCTGGCATAGTCTTGTTTACAGAGCAGTTTGAATGGGAGGACTAGGTTCTCTATTGAGCTAACAATAATGGAAAGAAGGCTTTGAGCCTCCTCTTGGGACTTGGATATCCTAGTCTTACTTGTACTATTAGAACTTACATTAAGAGGATATGACTTTTTTCTTCTGATTAATGCTGCTGCATCACAGAATGACCTATTGGTTCACTTGGTTTGGCTGCCACCTTGCCAGTAACCAATTGTTTTAAGCTGGTGAACTTAAGATGCAGTTACTAAAGCTTAGACTACATCCCATCCATCCAGTTCACTTATCTTATTCCATTATCTTTCAATCAAATCTACATGCAGTCACACTCACAGACTGATCGTGAGAAGGAGAAGTGGATGATTGGGATTATGGTTTCTGTTACAGTGGTGAAGTTTGCTTTGATGGTCTATTGTCGAAGATTCAAGAATGAAATTGTCAGAGCCTATGCTCAAGATCATCTTTTTGATGTTATAACTAATTCTGTCGGTCTGGTGGCGGCTGTCCTATCCACCCGCTACTATTGGTGGATAGATCCAGTTGGAGCTATAATAGTAAGTTCATCTTGAGCAGTCCTACTTTTAGTTTTTCAATTGTGTGTTTCTGACTATTATAGAATTACTATCCCCCCTCCATCCTATCAATAGGTTTATGGCGGGCACAACTTTTCTAATCCAAAATATTACATAATCTGCAGATAGCATTATATACCATAACCACGTGGGCAAGAACGGTAATTGAGAATGTATGGTCGCTTATTGGAAGAACGGCCCCACCTGAATTTATAGCGAAGTTAACGTATCTCATTTGGAACCACCATGAAGAGATCAAGCACATTGACACGGTGAGAGCTTACACTTTTGGTTCCCATTACTTTGTGGAGGTGGACATAGTGTTGCCTCAAGACATGCTCTTGAACCAAGCCCACAATATCGGGGAAAAACTTCAGGAGAAGCTGGAGCAATTGCCTGAAGTTGAGCGAGCTTTCGTCCATATTGATTTTGAGTTTACTCACAGGCCTGAGCACAAGAATAAAGTATGAGGTAGATGATCATAGCCGACCATTTAGAGGTAGATGACCATATCTCCGCATTGGGAGGAGAAGCCCATGCAAAAGCATTTTATACCGACTGACATGTGGTGTAAGATTAATTTTTGGTTAAAAGAATGTTATTATTAGTAGAGCTACTTTGGAAAGAATGCGCCACCTTTGAATGGAATTGTAATAATGAGTAGAAGATCCTTTTCCCAGTGGACGATGCCGTTTTTAAGTGAAATGAAACCGCTATGTTTGGTGGCTTCTCCTTCTACATGAACATAAAGAAAGCATATAAGGCATATCCGAGGATCAAACTGCATGAGCTTCGTAAGTAAAATGCAGGGCTCGAGTTTTTTCTTTTGCTACCACATTAATGCTAATTACAAATGTGTTGTCAAAGGAACTTCCTGCTTCTCTGAAGAATCAATCTGGCATGGTTTTTCATTAGGTGAGCAGGATCTACGGACGTGATTAAGTTGCCAATGCCCTACTTCATTATTTGTCCGTCATATGCTTTGTTATATGAATACGTAGATGTATACAGATCTATTAACAATATAAATGTTGTCTCTAGGAAAGATGCTAGAAATATCATAAGTCTGTGACAAAACTTGTTCATAATTGAAGATGGGACATTCAGAGAGTAACAGATCAACTACTTCGTTGATGAGTCTCACTCATTTCAATACCCAACATTCATGTGTCACGGGTTGGTTGAACACGATTGATCAAACACCGCGCGGCCTTAGGATTTGTGATCCCAAGTCAGCCTACTCACTCACACGCACCACACAAGGGTTGGCTGCACAAGGGGCGAATGTATTTCACTATGAATGAGCTGAGCTCAAATGAGGGGGATGAACCCCTTTTATACAAGTTCGGGTCAATTCTCAGCCGTGGATCATCCCTCCGATCCAACGGCTGTGTTTGAACAATGGCCATCATTACAAATCAACTCAGCAAGCCACTCAAGGGCTGCAAGCCTTGGGAAACAGCCATAAGCCAGGCGCAAGTCAGAATCAAGATCAGGGGCAGCATGGGCGTGACAGGGCCAGCATGGGCGAGCATGGCTGTTTGACACGGAGTAGGTGAACCACTCCTGGCTTGTGCAAGGGCTGGCCGAGGATTGATCAGGAGCTGCTCGCTGGTTGTGCACGGATCATTCCCTGCATCGTGCACGGGCGAATCAGGCACGGATCGCGGATCGTCCAAGGGCCGATTGGTGAATCGGTCAGGGATCAATCTAGGATTGATCGGGGACTGATCAGTGATCGATCGGGGACTGATCAGTGATCGATCAAGGATCGATCATGGACTGATGCGGGATCGGTCAAGGACTAGTCGGGACAAGGATCGATCAGGGCGTTCCCAGCAACAGCCTGGTGCGTGACACGGCCGCACACGGACGGTCTTGGGCATGCACCGTCCGTGCTAGGCCGTGTCACATGCATCAACTTCTACTTTTCTGGCCATCAAATTAGCTTGGCAAAATAATATGACCAAATCCCTCTCATTCACCACGCCCAAATGCAGAGCCGAACCTCGTTTCTGAAACTCTGAAGGTCATTCGTTTCTTTTTCTTCATTGATGCTCTGCACTACCAAAAAACAAACTGCAGGAGATGTATTTCGCAGGTTTCCTCCCTTTCGTTGAGACGTATGCCAGGAACATTGTGGTTTGCTATTCCATTATTAACTGCTATAGGTCACGACTCTCCTGAAGGTCAACTACTAAGAGAAAAGTGGTGGATTACTTAGCTCGGATGCTTCGAAGCCCAATCACAACTTTGATCCTCAATTCAATTGTGCAATTCAATTCATTTTGGAGCTGCCACAACCTATTATGGATCAAATAGGAATCCAAGTAAAGCACGTGAGTCTGTTTTATTTTCGTGAACTCGAGAATCGTGAGTTTAAGAACTTGACATTAGATTAATCTAACATCATTTCAATACATTTTTTCTCTTTTTATGAATGCGTTTGTCATTCAATCTTCATCATTTTCATCATCCTAAATTGCTAACATCATCCTAAATTGCTAACATGTGAAAATAATCATAAGATAAACACCCAATAATCAAAGTAGTAAATAAATTAACCGCCCCAGTGACACATCAACCATGCCCCTTCCCTTTCTCCGATCATCAAGCCCCCCGATCACTTTCTTTGTCTTTCATCCCCCTGAACAGCCCGTTCTTTTGAATTTAAAAAAGAAAACGGGTGAACATGTTTCCCCTTTGAAGTGGCGAAGGCCTAATGCCTGAAGTAAGCAAAAAGGTAGGTGAAGGTTACGAAGTAAGTCGGCTGGTTAAGGAAAGCTCAGATTATGAAATCGCTTAGCTGTTAAATTAATTAAATTAATGAAGTTCCCATTTCAGGTTTCGGTGACTCTTCCTTCTCTTCTCTTTGGAGCTTGTTCAAGCTTATGAGTCCGAGCCGAGGGCAAATAAATGCGCTTAGAATCATTAGTGAGATAGAGTTAACTTACCACAATAGGTATTTTATTACAAATAAAATAAAGAAGATCTTCAGCCTACCTCGAAAGAGTCAATTGCCCATCCCCCATAGTCTTGGATTCCGCTGTCCCTTTGCGCTGTGACTAGGCCCCCTTTCCGCTTCACGCAATAGCACGCTTCAAGGCAAATGAGCTTCACCAGCAATACATGCAATAGCACGCTTCGAAGCAAACGAGCTTCACCAGCTGTAGCCTTATGAACTAGTCAAGTAGCTTCTTTCCGGCAAAGCTTACCAATCCTACACTCCTTTCTCCTATTCTTTGTCAAGTGGAGCCTTTCAGACATCGACAAACCAAAAAGATTGTGTCTCTCATAAGGAGTCCTAAACAAATCTACCGTTTTGGACGTACTCAAGGGCTTGGCTTGCCCAAAGGAGCCGCTTCTTAATAGTACTCAACAAGGGAAGAGGGATAGCACTGAGCAACTGGCAAAGTGAATTAGTCGTTTGATTTCAAGTTCCAGAGTAGGATAAGGAAAAATTAAGGAACTTGAAATGCATCGAGCAAGCCTAAGGAAAGCCTCATTATTGATCCCCAAGATGGGAGCCTTGTAAACTATCAGTCAGAACATAACGATGCACTGATATAATCTGGCCTAAATGTGATGTATAAACTTTTATGATTATGTATGGAACCTAATCTAATCTTTTTGGTTTTTCTTCGTTTGATTACCATGGCAAATTCAAAATTATCTCTTAATATACCACATGGCCGAAACTCTACATGCATGCATAACTTGAATTACCAGATGAAATGCACGATGAATAACATGAATTAATCCTATTATGCAACAATTAACTAGACATAACCTAAACGAGACATTAAACTAATTTCTTTCGTGGTTCTTTTTCTTTGATTAATGAGTGCAAAATTAATCCCTTGAAAGACTACATGGACAAGACTATGCATGCAATTAAGCCAACATTCATGAAATTAAACTAATTCACAGGAAAAATATGATGAGAATCACAAAAGTTGTTGAGGCGACTGATACAAACCTGCGGTGGTTTTGGTAGAAGTTGTCGAGCTGGAAGTATCCATAAATAGGACGCTTCATACGCTTAGGCAAGGCACCTGATGAAAAAACTAAGTGGAGGGGAAATCCCCCTGAGTTTCACATAATCGGTGTGATCTTCTTTCAAATAATCGTGGACAGTCGGAGGGTTATTCAAGTTTTAAGTGCAACTAGTGCATTATTATGTCCAGAAAAACTTACTCTTGACGTCCTGTTGCGGGTTTTTGTCCCCAGGGATCTGTATGTTCTGGACTTTATCGGTTCTATTGGATGCTGGTAAGCACTCAATGTCGTACTGATCAATCATCTCGACAACTGCGCATTATCATAATAATGAAAGCAACCAGCCTCGGGATTAAGCTTACATCACGGGAAGCAAACAAAGAGGCAAGTCCAATTGGAAGGAAAACAATGCTAACCAGCATGAATGCTGAAATCACCTGCACAAAAAATGGGAGACTTCAGTATTTTTATCAGGAATTGGCAAATGGTTACGAGATGTACATATTTTGGACTTGGTTATCTTTGAGGGTGCGTTCTTTGGATGGAAGGACAACTGTGTCGTCATTTTGTTCTTGTTAAAGTCAGGGTGTGACAATACCTTCTCGATTTGGGGGTAAAATGTACAGCACAAAATGGTTGGTCATTCACTCTTTCAAATGGGGTAAACGTTTCTGCTTTTTCTCTCCTTAAGCAAATGTTCGTTGAGAATCTTTCAGAACAAATTACTGTAATATAGAAACATTCGACCGCGAATATACATTCCCAGGTCTGTTTTAGTTGTAGGATTGCCTCATGGATTCTCGAATTGAAGGAATTGATCTGGTTTTATCCTACATAAGCAACTTTTGCTACCCAAAATATTTTCTTGACGGAGGCGAAATAACCCGAAAATAAAAAGAGAAAACCCCTAACCAACTTGCAGTTAAAGGGGGCCATCGCTATGGGTGGTCGCCTTCACAATGACCATTGCTACAACTTAGAAAGGACCGACGCTCTCTGAAAGTTTTCGAGTTGTGTTGGACATTCCGACATATATCCGATACTTTCGGACATTCTCTAACAGTTAGTCAACACGTGTTGGAAAATCCAACACCTGATCAACTGTCTTGATACTCTCCGACTCTCGAGTCGAAAATACGAAATGCGAGTTTTTGATACGTGATTTCAATACATGATATCAATTTTTAAAAATTTCAATAAATGATAGGTTAAAATGTATATATGTGAAAAAATAATAAAAATAATAAATAGAGGAAGAAGAAAAGCCTAATCTTCTCTTCTCTTCTGACTCTCACTTTTTTATACATAATTCACCCTCCAATGTTTTTTTTTTTCCTTTTCTCTACTGACACGTCTGACATGTGAGTCAAGAATGTGAATTGTTTGTTTTTTTCTTTCAAGTTTTATGGATATTGGAATGGAGTAGAATTTGTCAAATTAAAACAATAAATGATACTAAAAACATTATGGATTAATGTTTTTAGTATAAATTTATTCTAAACTTTTATTATTATTTATTTATTTGTGAATTTGAATCAAATTAACGTAAAAATGATAATTTATTATGTATATATAATACATTTAATATATAACGTGTTCTAACGTGTCGGAACTCTTTGCTTTTTGAGAAATGACGTGTTAATGTGTCTGTTCTGTCGTGTCACGTGTCGCATATCGGTGTCAATACTAGTTAGGCTACAACTACGGCAAAGGGTGAGCAGAGATGTTCACGACCCCAATGGCAAATGAAGATAGAGAATCCCTTTACTTCTGTTTTTGTTGATTTTGTTATCTTATCCGGTCTGGTAAAATTATCTTCTCCCTATAGTCCGAACAACTCATCTGAGTTCTCATTCAAATCCAAATTATGCCAATCTATCCAATCCGGCTCCTCGAACTTGCCCGCCCTTATTGTTTAATGAACAAGGATTTCATTTGCCTAAGTAAACAACGGGAAGGAAACTCCTAGAGTCCTTTACCAAGGGCAGTCCATAGCTGAAATCTATATGATGAAGAACATCATCTCATCAGCAGTGGTATTAAGATCACCAACGTTGTGCATCTTCATCTTTCAATGGTTTCCGTGGAAAGTATAATAAGGGTGCATTTGGTAATTGTTCTACTCTCTAAAATAATTTCTACTTAGAATTTTTTTTTCTGATTCTATTCCTTAAACGAATTTTTAAGTATTTGAATGCATTTGGTACAATCCTTAAATTCTTTTGTGACTTAAAATTTCTTTTAATTTTTTAATAATTTTATTAAAATTTTCTTTTTTTCTTTTTTTCTTCTTCTTCCTTTAGCCGGTCGCCAGCTAAGACCAAGGCCTATGACCGACTAAAGGAGGAAGAATAAAAGGAAAAGAAGAAAAGAAAATAGAAAAAAAGAAACAACTTTGATTTTAGAATTATTCTTGAGAACAAAAAGTAACTCTTTCCCACTTTTTAGTTATATTTCAAATCTATTCTTGGAAATAAAAAAATTACCAATATAGATTTTTATTCTTTTTTTTTTTGAAGAATAAAAGAATAAAATTAAATATTATTTAACATGTTATCAAATAAATCCTATGTAAAAGTAGTCCACATCAAATTGGGGTCTCATTTATCAAGAAGTTGTAGGTTTTCATTGAGTCGAGTCCGTGCTTGTCTAAAGAAGGCCCCCTGATGAAGGAACTGTTATTTATTTTTGTGATCCCACATTTTTGACCCATATTTTCTCCTAAAAGTTGCGACTATTCGACATGAAGTTTTCCACGCTTCGTACCCTTTCGTGACAACCGCCCATTTGGTAACCGTTCTTGATGGGAGACGGGATATAAAAAGGAACGTACATTCATTTCTAACGGGTGATGACAAGGTCTAACTCAAACTCTCTCATTCAGAATACACCATCAGTACGAGAGTGAATTGGGGTAGTAGCGTGTCCCCAATTTCTTTGATTTCAGGTTTTTCTGACGAATGCGAACAAGAACAATGGCTGGAGGTTTGTCTTCAATTGATCCTGGCTTCCGCATCATGAATAATTTTGTCTTACATTTGGTATCAAAGCGTGTTAAAAGCCTCTGCCTTGTTTTGTTGTATTTTTGTGTGTTTTCGGTGTATTTTCGGCCAGTTTTTGATGATGAACAGTAATTCGGATTTTGAGGCCAACAGAGAAACTCCCAAATTCCGGGCAAATTCCGGCAACCCACCCCTTGATTTCGGACCCGCACGGTCGCACCGCCATGAGGAATATTAGTCATAAGTTATTTCGGCATATCGGTGTTCGCCGGAGGCTAATCGGGCGGCGGAAGTCGCGGTGGTCGAAGGAATTGTGTTTTGGGAAATTTTCGTCTGATTTTGGGGCCAATTTTTGCTCATTTTCGCCGAAACTTGAACCCATGTAGTCGTGCCGGCATGCTCTTCAAAACCCATCAATTATTTCGGTCTGAGATGGGCTGCCGGAGAAGAAACAGCCGGCGAAACCGCGGCGGAAAGGCGAAAAATGGCGAAGAAAGGCTTCTGTTCGCGAGGAAGAAGGCGCGTGGATCCCACGCGCGCACTGCGGTTGCGGGCGCGTGGAATCCACGCGCCACGCTCTCACGCGCGCGGCGGTTGCCGGGCGCGTGCGTTGCACGCGCCCGCGGATTCCGGGCGCGTGCTCGGCACGCGCCCGTCGTCTCCCACCCGCGGCTTCTATTTACGCTTTTGCCTCAAATTTTCATGTTTTTGCAAGCGTGCCCTTGGCCGATTTATTTATTTACTGTTCTGCCCTTGATGCATTTATTTATTATGTCATTTCATGCATTTTTTATGAGTATTTTATACATGAAATTAAATGTCCAATGGTCCATATAATTAATTAATTAGAGAATGGCCACAGCATCTTTAATTAATTAAATTATATATTAAGAGCATCCGGATCATATTTAGAAATGGACATTGATTGTAATTAATTATATTAATATGATGAATTTTATCCCACAGGAATTTTCATTATATTAATATGATTAATTAGGATGAAATATCATATTATTTTTCTTAATTTACCCAGGGGATTAAGAAAAGGCATATAATATGGTAGTTTCTTCATGAAGTAATTATGAATCTATTTAAATTAAAAACTTAGCCCACAGGTAGTTTTTATGTTATGTGATTCATATTGTGACGTGTTTACATTGGTAAAACATGATTTATTTATATTTGTCTCAAATTTTGTGACATAAGCATGATTATTTGATATGCGGTTTCGCAACCGTGAATTTCTCGAATTTAAGTTTGATGTTCCTATCTTGAATGGTGAGAACTATAAAGTTTGGAAGGAGTCAGTTCTTCTTCAATTGGGGTGGATGGCCATTGACTATGCTATAAGGAAAGACGAACCACCTGTTCCTACCGATTCGAGCACTCAGTGAGATAGCTCTTTATAACCAATGGGAGCGGTCCAACCGCGTTTGTGCCATGTTTATAAGAGCTAAGATATCTCCTAGTATTCGTGGTTCGGTTGCTCGGCATAGCAATGCTAAGGCTTTATTGGAGGCCATAGATGCGCAGTTTGAAAGTTACGAGAAGGCGCATGCCATGACCCCGATTATGAAGTTTTCATCATTGAAGCTCACTAGTGTTAGAGGTGTGCGTGAGCACATCATGCAAATGAGGAACATTGCAGCTCGGCTTAAGAACCTTGAGGTTGAGATATCTGAATCCTTCCTTGTGTATTATATTCGAACACTCTCCCACAACAAGTATGCACCTTTCAAGATCTTTTATAACACACATAAGAATAAATGGTCTATTAATGAACTCATGACCATGTGTGTTCAAGAGGAAGAAAGACTGGTTATGGAATTGGGAGAAAGTGCTCATTTGGCAACACAAGGAAAGAATAAGGGCTATGGCAAGTATAAGGGAAAATGTAAAATACCTCCCCAAGCTGACATTAAGAAAGAATCCAAGTGCTTCTTTTGTAAACGAAGGGGCATATAAGGAAGGATTGTGTCAAATTTAAGGCTGGCTCGAGAAGAAAGGTAATCCAATCTCTTGTGTTTGTTATGAATCTAATATGACTGATGTAAGTCACAACACTTGGTGGATTGATTCGGATCTACAATCCATATTTTGAATTCCTTGCGGGTTTTCAAAACCACGGGAAGCCAGTGGGAAGTGAACAAAGCATCTATTCGGGAAACAAGATGCGTTCGCATGTGGAAGCTATTGGGACATATAGACTAGTTCTCAATAGTGGTTTTGTTTTAGATTTGGAAAAGATCTTTTATGTTCTTAGTTTTTCTATAAACTTAATTTCAGTTTCAAGACTTGTACCTTTGGGATACTCTTTTAACTTTTCAGATTCAAACTTTTGTTTATCATTTAAATCTGAAATTGTTGGGAGTGGTATTTTGTACGATGGTCTTTTCGAATTAATTTACAAGACAATGCCTATTATGATGCGATGCATGTTCATGATAAAGCTGGTATGAAACGATGTGTTGTGAAAGAACATTCCTCTATGTTGTGGCACCGGAGATTGAGACATATCTCCATAGAAAGAATTAAGCGATTAGTAAATGATGGAGTACTCGGTACTTTGGATTTTACTGATTGTGATACTTGTGTGGATTGCATAAAGGGAAAGCAGACTAACAAGAAAAAGAAAGGTGCCAAGAGGAGTACAGAAATATTAGAAATCATACATACGGATATTTGTAGTCTGGATATGGACTCTTGTGGTCAGAAATACTTCATCTCTTTCATAGATGATTACTCACGTTACATGTATCTCTATTTGATTCATAATAAGTATGAAGCATTAGATGCCTTTAAGGTATTTAAGGCGGAAGTAGAGAAACAATGCAATAAACAAATTAAGATCGTGAGATCAGATAGATGTGGAGAATTCTATGGTAGATACACTGAAGATGGACAAGCACCTGGTCCATTTGCAAAGTTTCTTCAAGAGTATGGGATAGTTGCCTAATATACTATGCCTGGTTCTCCGGACCAAAATGGCGTAGCGGAAAGAAGAAATAGGACCTTATTGGACATGGTGCGTAGTATGCTTAGCAGCTCCAAACTTCCTAAATCCTTGTGGACTGAAGCACTTAAGACGGCAGTGTAAATATTAAACCGAGTTCCGACCAAGGCTGTCTCAAAGACACCTTTTGAGTTATTTAAAGGTTAGAAACCGAGTTTGCATCATGTGCGCGTTTGGGGATGCCCGTCTGAAGTGAGAGTTTACAATCCACAAGAAAAGAAGTTGGACCCAAGGACCATTAGTGGGTATTTCATTGGATATGCCGAAAGGTCTAAGGGATACAGGTTTTATTGTCCATCTCACACCACTAGGATTGTGGAATCAAGAAACGCTAAATTTCTTGAAAATGACTTGACTAGTGGGAGCGATCGATCGAAGGACCTTGATCCTAAGAAAGATCATTCAGACACTCAATCTTCCACCTCAAGTTTAGGGTTGGTTGTTGCTTATAATGCCCCTTCAGCTCAACCGGCTATTGAACAACCAATTGTTGAAGTTCCACAACCCGCGATATTGATCTAGTAGATCCGGTTGTTCAGCAATTACCAGAAACTGTTGAACAACCAGTTGAGCAACATGCTCCTCAAGAGAATGTTGATCCAACATTGAGAATATCTGCTAGAATAAGGAAATCGGCTATTCCTAGTGATTATATTGTGTATTTACAAGAGTCTGACTACAATATTGGAGCCGAGAATGATCCCGAAACGTTTTCACAAGCCATGGATAGTGATAAATCCAATTTGTGGTACAATGCCATGAAGGAAGAGATAAGTTCAATGGCATCTAACAAAGTCTGGGATTTGGTTGAGTTACCTGATGATGCGAAGGCCATTGGTTGTAAATGGGTCTTCAAAACTAAGAAGGATTCATTGGGTAACATTGAAAGATATAAAGCTAGACTCATTGCCAAAGGATTCACTCAAAAGGAAGGAATCGATTACACAGAGACTTTTTCTCCTGTATCTAAGAAAGATTCTCTCCGTATTGTTTTGACATTGGTTGCCCATTTTGATATGGAATTACATCAGATGGATGTGAAAACGGCGTTCCTCAATGGAGAACTAGAGGAGGAGGTTTACATGAAACAACCTGAAGGATTCTCCTCTAGTAAAGGTGAGCATTTGGTGTGCAAGCTTAAGAAATCTATATATGGCTTGAAACAAGCATCCCGCCAATGGTACTTAAGGTTTCATGATGTCATCTCTTCATTTGGCTTTGTAGAGAATGTCATGGATCAATGTATATACCAGAAGGTCAGTGGGAGCAAAATTTGTTTCCTTGTGCTGTATGTGGATGATATATTACTTGCAACCAATGATAAGGGGTTGCTACATGAGGTGAAACAATTTCTCTCTAAGAGTTTTGACATGAAGGATATGGGTGAGGCATCTTATGTCATTGGTATTAAGATCCATAGAGATAGACCTCGAGGCATTTTAGGACTATCTCAAGAAACCTATATCAATAAGGTCCTAGAGAGATTTCGGATGAAAGATTGTTCACCAAGTATAGCACCCATTGTAAAGGGTGATAGGTTCAATTTGAATCAATGCCCGAAGAACGATCTAGAAAGGGAACAAATGTACAACATTCCATATGCTTCGCTGTTGGAAGCTTGATGTATGCTCGGGTTTGCACTCGACCCGACATCGCTTTTCTTTGTGGGAATGTTGGGAAGATATCGAATAATCCAGGTTTAGACCACTGGAGAGCTGCAAAGAAAGTGATGAGATACCTTCAAGGTACCAAAGACTATATGCTTATGTATAGACGGACTGACAACCTGGAAGTGGTCGGTTATTCGGATGCGGACTTCGCGGGTTGCGTTGATTCACGAAAATCAACATCTGGATACATTTTCATGTTAGCTGGTGGAGCCGTGTCATGGAGAAGTGCCAAGCAGACTTTGACTGCTACTTCCACTATGGAGGCTGAGTTCGTTTCTTGTTTTGAGGCTACCTCGCATGGTGTATGGTTGAAGAGTTTCATTCTTTGGGCTTAGAATTGTTGATTCTATTTCTAGGCCATTAAGAATATATTGTGACAATTCAGCTGCAGTTTTTATGGCTAAAAATGCCAAAAGTGGCGATCGAAGTAAGCATATCGACATTAAGTATTTAGCCATAAGGGAACGTGTTAAGGAAAATAAAGTGGTCATTGAACACGTTAGCACCGAATTGATGATAGCCGATCCTTTAACTAAAGGCATGCCACCAATGAAGTATAAGGATCATGTAACTAGTATGGGAATAGGTCCCATCATGTAATTTGTCGTCATTTGAACGATTTTTGTTGTATGAAACTCTTATTCAGTTGTAATGTTGATTCTCAATTTTTGTGTACACATTTTGTTGTTTATGAGAATAACATTTATCCTTGGTTTTAGAATAAACATGGGGTTTATTCATTAAGATATGTTGTCACATATTGGCTGACATTAAAGAAATAAGATGCATTGTGATACATGGAAGGTATTACTCACTCTTAGAGGACATGTCGCCATGATTCATGTGTTTTGTTTCTTTTCTTTAAGCATAAAGTTTTCGTGGAATTAGTTGGATAATCCGTATGATGAAAATGATGGGATCAAGTGGGAGAATGTTATTTATTTTTGTGATCCCACATTTTTGACCCACATTTTCTCCTAAAAGTTGCGACTATTCCACGCTTCGTACCCTTTCGTGACAACCGCCCATTTGGTAACCGTTCTTGATGGGAGACGGGATATAAAAAGGAACGTACATTCATTTTCGACGGGTGATGACAGGTCTAACTCAAACTCTCTCATTCAGAATACACCATTAGTACGAGAGTAAATTGGGGTAGTAGCGTGTCCCCAATTTCTTTGATTTCAGGTTTTTCTGACGAATGCGAACAAGAACAATGGCTGGAGGTTTGTCTTCAATTGATCCTGGCTTCCGCATCATGAATAATTTTGTCTTACAGGAACCTCCCCCTTGGACAAGACCCTCAAATGATTCGCGTGCTTCTTATCTTGTTACTTTTACCACTTGGTTTCGACACGGGACATAATAGATTAGGGCGGCCCATAAGGAGAAGGGATGACGATGTTGTAAAGGTGACTTCTTATATTTTATTGCCTCTCACCGCCAAGTGGTCGATTGAGAAATGTGCCGTGATTTGCTTTCAGATCCTAAGCCTTTCGTGCGATTCGAGTTGTCGTTTTCCCGGGGCAAGTGGATTGGTTGGGATTCCGAAATGGGACTATCGTCCACGGAATAATGCTTAGTTTATTTGAGCTATAATTTGGGTAAGTTAAGTGACGAAGTCGGGGAGCGTGGAAGATAAGGTTAGGTGTCTTACACTCAGATGTCACACTCCTAAAAGCACTCACGACTCCTCCTATTCGTTCTTTTGCCGTCACCAGATAGAGAAAGGAGACCATTTCTTCGCGAACGCCTCGTGTGATATTGAGGCAATACCATGGCTGTTGTAGTTATTAATGAGAGATTTTTATGGGGGTCATAATCATAACCAATTGCTCTAAAAATATAAATTGTTAAATGGAGGTATAGTTTAATATTTATGAGATAACTATCAGTTTTAGAAGTTAAAGCTATTAGATCACTCTTTAACAGCTCAAATGTCGTTTCATTCTGAACTTTTTGCTTGGAACGCCATTTGGGAAGGTGGAGTGCTTTTTGCGATGGAGAAGCGAGAGGAAGCTTTGTCCTCTCCTTTTTCCCTGCCCACCCCAATTTGTTTAAGGAACGAATTCAAAAAAGCTTGGCTGTTTTGCTTTTGTGGGGTTTTGCCCCGTTTGGCAACACAGTCCCTGCTCCCCCTCCCTCTCTCTCCTTTTGGACTTTTGCTCATATCATCATCAGCAGAAGAAAGTACTATTACTCTTCTGAAGTTGCATAAGTTCGGTGAAATCTCGAGGTCGTGTGAGAACAAAAGCGTGCACAACGTATCGATGCTGCGACTTGAGATGAAAGCGTGACTGCTATCTAAACCGGAAAGAGAATCGGGGGCCATCCCAAGTTTGGCTCCAGAGTCAACTTATGATTTGGGTGGGACAAAAGGGGGATTTCTATTTACGGAATAGCTTGGTCGACTCAGTAATTAATTACATTTGGGAGATGTGCTCCTTGGAACGAGAAGGACATCTAAGATGGAACATATGATGATGAACGGGATGTACAAATGCAGGAATTGGAAGTTGGCCATTTGCCATTTGTCTGGTGCCGGAAGATGCTCGCGAATGCCACTTTTTACCAAGTCTCGTTCCTAATATTAGGTACGAAGTTCGTCTAAAATAGTGAGTGAGAGAGAAAGTGGGTTTACCAATACCTTATATTATTAATACTATATATTATATTATATGGCGTCTTTCTTGAGGCCTTCCCAAAATGCAGTAATTTAAACGATACGTGCATGCGTGGGTGGGTGGGTATATAATATAAAGAAGGATGGGAAAGGTAGAGAGAGGAGCCTGGGCCTCCCATCATCCAAACAGGTCCCCTCCCTCCCCGGTGCGTCGTTGTGGGTTACTTCCTGGAAAACCGACTCCGGAATTACAGATTTTCCTGGCGACAATCATGGAGCAGAACAGCCCCCAACACCTGAGCGTCACCATTGGCGAATCCCGTCGCGAGCTCCTCTCTCCCCTCCCCGACGATCCTCCCCCTTCCTCCATGGACGTCTTCGTCGACGACGACGACGGCTACGACGGCTCCTCCGCTCCCTCATGGCGTCTCAGCCTCACCGAGTTCCGCCTCCCTCCCCGCGACCCCCACCGCCGCCGCCCCGACTCTCGCTTCTCCTGCCGCCACCTTCTCCCTGCTCCGAGTATCTCTCTCTCTCTCTCTCTCTCTCTCTCTCTCTCTCTCTCCATGCCGCTTTTTCCGTGGAAGTGAAACTGCCTCCGTCGTAGCGTCAAAATCCTGGCATTTCCATTTCCTTGCTTATTCGCCGTTATGTATCTCTGTTGCGTAATCCAAGCATCTCCCGTGTTACACTTCGCACGATCGCCACCCTCCGTGCGATCGCCTCATGCTTCGGCTTCTCTCCATCGAAAGCAGCGACGCCTTCTCTGGAACGTATGCGCCGTCGCTAACTCCATGAAACTTCGTTGATACCTTAGACCATGCTTTTGACATTTTCGCTGGTCGACGGAAATTAACATGCCGTATCCTGTCTGCATCATTTTTCTGGCAACTTCTCTTGCAGAAGCGCCACAGTGTCTGGGACCGACCTGCTGTTGCTTGGTCCGTGTTTGTATTTACGGATGAATTTGTGCTTGGTCCGCTGGGCAGTGTTCCACCGTGGTGGGATCCCACAATAACACAGATATTCATTGCGAAGCACTTGGAATTGTTGATTATGACATAGCTTTCG
The DNA here is from genome assembly GCA_014182375.1 of Eucalyptus virginea. Classification (NCBI taxonomy): domain Eukaryota; kingdom Viridiplantae; phylum Streptophyta; class Magnoliopsida; order Myrtales; family Myrtaceae; genus Eucalyptus; species Eucalyptus virginea. The sequence continues at coordinate 55,879,638 of CM024519.1, forward strand.
AGCCTTTTTTTTCTTTTCTTCTAGCCAGCAGTATCAATCAACAGAAACGCGGATGAAAGTTAACGAGGTCTGACTTGTTGCTTCATTAGACCGTCTAAATCCATCGCACCGTGTCCTTTCAACTTAGCTTTCTGTAAAACCTGTCAAAACTGAGCGGTACGAGGAAAGTCATTCCGTAAGCATCATTTTAGTGAAATGGAAATTGAGTATGAAGTTTTAAGATGTTTAGTGGCATGTAATGGCTACTCTCACCCGTGGTCAAATTCAGGTCATAGTGTTGGGGAGTCAAGTTATATTATAGAATGTTATTGTGCTTTCAACATTAGGAGAAACCGTTCGAGTCTGGATCTCCTTATTTTGCTTGTAACTGACTCAGATTGTATTCAATAATTCCAATTCAGGGAAAGAGCGCAAGATAGCAGAATATTACAAGAAACAGGAAAGCCTTCTCGAAGGGTACAATGAGATGCAGGCCATGACTGACTCAGATTGTTTTCCAGGAAGCCTAACTGAGGTAGATTCCATGTAGCTCATATCATCCTACTTTTCGTTAGTTTCAGACCTCCGAGGGGATTGTGCTTTCTTAGCTCTAGGAAAAGCAGATTCTTCGGCATAATGAAATGCTTCTCCACTTGGTAGCTGTTGAAGCAAGAGAGACAATCATTGAGATAATAAACCTGATTTTATGACATTGTACTTCAAGTTTTCTAAGAAGACATCGCTTGTGATCAATTAACTGCAATCTGTCAGGATGAAATGAAGCAGCTCGCAAAGAGTGAAAGATTTGCGGTCCATATTTCAAACATAGCAAACTTGGTGCTTTTCATAGCAAAGGTTTTCGCTTCTGTTGAGAGCAGATCGCTGGCAGTTATCGCCTCAACCTTGGATTCATTCTTAGATCTACTATCAGGTTTTATTTTGTGGTTCACGGCACATGCTATGAGGAAACCAAACCAATATCATTACCCTATTGGTAAGAAGCGGATGCAACCAGTGGTATGTTCCCCTGCTTCCTTGGTTAAAAAATTGTCGTGAATCCATGGGGAAACACATGAATCGAATCGACTTTTCTTTTGCTCCCACTTAATTTCACTAGCCTTGCCTAGACCTATGACTATTAACTATTGTTATGGATTACTTTCTCCCTTACTACTGGAAAAACGAGATGTTCGATTCTGACTGACCATGTAACCTGGTTCTTCTGCCGTGCCTTCTTTTCTCTTTGTTATGTCACTCGATTACGATGGAGTGCTCATTTTTCGGTAGCTTTAGCAACCGTGATAATGCATGTGTTATCTTTAGATAACAGCTGGCTGCTTAGTTGAATTACAACAACAAATTATACTCAATTTCCCTTTGTCTCTACGATTAGCTCACAAGAGAAGGCAGTGTCGGATATAGTTTGTGTATAGCAGGGCTATTGAAGTACTGTAGGATGAAGCGTGGCACTGATGACGGGAACCAAATTGCCATGCAGACCAGGGGTGACCAAAAAATGACAAGAGTAGACGGTTCTGGTTTGATTTGGCTTCAGGTCGAGATTATGTTGGTGGTGTCTTGAGTGTATCCATTGTTGGGTCCCTGTGGTCCGTTACTTACGAAAACCTGATCAATATGAATTTTAAGTTATACTTAATCCGTCTCTGATATTGATTAACCACGTGAAGTACTTAAGACTAAATCGCATCAGAGCTAAGTGAAATTTGGGATGTTACAGTTCTGGTTTCACAGCGGATTATGGAGAGATTAGGTGGATTAGGATTAGGAAGACAGAGCTGCTTTGGTTTTCGGAGTGATGAGGTGATTCAAGGCTTAGAGAATGTAATATAGCCTGTACCCATGAGAATTACTAGGAATTACACAAGTTAATATTAGGTCATTACGATTCCGAGATCAAAGCTAAGCGAAATTTGTGATGTTACATGTGGTGTTGTCTTACAATCCTTCGTTTTAATGTCCAAACACAATAAATCACAGTAATGAGAGAGAGAAGAGGGGGGGGGGAGAGAGAGAATTATGAACCATACCAAACTAGTTTTTTTTTTTTTTTTATTGGTTCAACTCAACATCTCCAGTTCTTTTTTTTTTTTTTTTTTTTTTTTGGTAAAGAACATCTCCAGTTCATTTGATCAGCACATAAACGAAAAAACTGTTTTGTCTACAAATCAATGAATAAGATGGCCGCAGTCTGACATAGATGTTATTTATATGTCGGATGGGTAAAAATAGTTAAATGAATGCTTGTTATAAGAGAGAAACCAGTCAAAAGCAAAAATAAGACCATGTTTTTTTAGGTACCGGGAGTCGATGACCCCAATATTATAAGCAATGAGAAATTGCTTGAAATTTTCTCGATCGGAGTAATATGTGTTGACTAATCAAACTTTCTGATTAAGCTATGAGTGTAATGGTATTGGTGGTTTGAAAATGCAGGGTATCATTGTATTTGCTTCAGTTATGGCAACTCTTGGCTTACAAATCCTGCTGGAGTCTGTTCGAGAAATTCTCTCCAAGGCAAGTAATCTTTATGTTGTTTGCCTTTTCATGTCCCTTTGCAAACAAATTTAAATACAGAGCCTGGGATAGACTAGTTTACAGAGCAGTTAGAACGGGAGGAGTTCTATTCAGCTAATAATAATTGAAAGAAGGCTTTGAGTCTTGTCTGGGTACTTGGATATTCTAGTCAGTCTTAAACTTTAAGAACTTACCTTAAGTATATAAACTTCTTCTTCCGATTTTTCATTTGGATACTCCTTGAAATTTCCGGAAAAAAAAAAAAAAAAATGTTTTTGCATCACAGATTGACCTTCATTCGATTTTACTACCACTTCCCAATAAATCAATTGTTTTAAACACGCAGACTTAAGATACACTTACTAAAGTTTAGACTGTCATCTCACTCCTCCAGTTCACTCATCTTATCCCATTATATTTCAATCAAATCTACATGCAGTCACGCCCAGATACTGATCGTGAGAAGGAGAAGTGGATGATTGGGATTATGGTTTCCGTTACAGTAGTGAAGTTTGCCCTTATGATTTATTGCCGAAGATTCAAGAATGAAATCGTTAGAGCATATGCTCAAGATCATTTCTTCGATGTTGTAACTAATTCTGTCGGTCTGGCGGCGGCTGTCCTAGCCATCCAATACTACTGGTGGATAGATCCAGTTGGAGCTATAATAGTAAGTTCATCTCGAGCAGTCCTACTTTGAGTTTTTCCATCGTGTGTTTCTGAGAGTTATAGATTTACTGTTCCCCTCCATCCTAGCCATATATTTATGTTAGTGCACAACTTTTCTCAGCCAAATTATGACATACTCTGCAGATAGCAATATATACCATAAGCACTTGGGCAAGAACGGTGATCGAGAATGTATGGTTGCTTATCGGAAGAACGGCCCCACCTGAATTTATAGCGAAGTTAACGTATCTCATTTGGAACCACCATGAAGAGATCAAGCACATTGACACGGTGAGAGCTTACACTTTTGGTTCTCATTACTTCGTGGAGGTGGACATAGTATTGCCTGAAGACATGCTCTTGAACCAAGCCCACAATATTGGGGAAATGCTTCAAGAGAAGCTGGAGCGATTGCCCGAAGTTGAGCGAGCTTTCGTCCATATTGATTTTGAGTTCACTCATACGCCTGAGCACAAGAATAAAGTATGAGGTGGATGATCACAACTGACCATCTAGAATCAGGCGGCTACTCCCTCGTCTTATTCCGTTTTATTCAAATTGCTTTTACTACAAAAGCATTTTATCCTCACTGATATGTGTTGAAGATCAGTGTTTGGTTGAAACGATGTCCTTATTATAAGTAGGAACTACTTTTGAAATGGTGCGCCAGTTCATTTTGTTCTTTCATTGTGAGGACTGAACTATTAGAGAGAGATGCTTGAAATCTTCGTTTGTCACGTGGAAGGAAGTTATTGGCTTTTAGGACCTTAGGTTTTTTCCTCCAGGTAAGCATTCTTCCCCCACACTAGCGCTTCCATGTAATAACACTAAAATTTTCTGGATACGGAAAGCCCCGTTCCTATCGAAGCATATCCTAGGTTGGAAATGTCAAAAGGGTTGACCCCTTCGGTGGTGGTACAAACGGTCCTGTGTTGGTGGTAGGTCGCTAGCTAGAATGAACCTCGTACCAAATTCGAATGGAAATTATGGAATTGTAAAATGAGGAAGAAGATTCTCTGCATACTCGACGATGCCATTCTTCCGTGAAATGCTGACTGCTTTGTATGGTGGCATCTCCTTTGACTTGAACATGAAGAAAGCATATTAGACATATTTGAGGATTGAACCGCAAGTGTCTCCTTAGTAAAACGAACGGCGTAAGTTCTTTCTTTGGCTACCACATTACTACCGATCACAGAAGGCATTGTCAAAGAAGCTTGGCGCTCCACCAGAATAATCTGACTACTTTCTCTGAAGAATCAGTCCAAGCAAAGTTTTTCTTCAGGTAAATAGCTTAGGCAACGTTTAATTCCAGATCTAGTATCTACAGACGTGGACAAAGTCGCCAAAGCCGCACTTCGGTCCTTTTGCGCACCAACATCATATGTTTCCACTCCATACACCTGGAGGTGTATGCAGATCCATCAATAATGTAAATGTGCAAATATCGCGCCAGTGTCTCTGAGAAAGATGCTAACCAAGACTCCGTGACAAAACTCGTTGAAATTAGAAGACGGGGACATTCAGCATCTGACAAATCAACTGCTTCGATAATGAGAATCAATTTAATACCCAACAGTCATTCATGAATATCCACTTTTCTGGCCATCAAAGTTGACTCGGCAAAATAGTATATGACTAAATCCCTCTCCCATGCACCACACCCGAATGTATAGTCGGACCTCATTTCTGAAACTCTCACGGTCTCTTGTTTCTTTCTCTTAATTAAAGCTTCGCATTGGCCAACAAAAATCTACAGTTGATGTACTTCGTAGCTTCCTCCCTTCAGTTCAGCATTATTCCAATCACTGTACTATGGTAGTCATTAATAAGAGCAAGCCTTTGAATTAGATACAGACCGTCTAGCTGTTATACAAAGATCTAACATTTCATATTCAACTGCTTTTCAACCACAATAACAAGTAAATAAAAAAATAGATTACTTAAAAGATTTTTGATACACAAAACTACATAAAAAGCCATGAAGCATCAAACCACAAGCCATCAACAAGTCCATTTGATTGCTTATTGCCAGGATGGATTCCGGTTCCAAGACAAGTACGAGGGATCTCCCAGTTGCCTGGTTGAAAAGAGGTGTTAGCAAGTTTGTATCACGTAATAGCAGTTATCAAACATTTTTACATAAAAATTAAGGTGCATGCGTTCGACAGGCAAGAATGTCCTTCATGCTAGAGCACGCAGCAACTCAGACACCCAATCATACTCCAACTCGAGTAAAATTTTGCAAGACAGCTCCTACTCTTTTCTGTGACTATAATCTAAATATTTTCTGCTAGATTTTCCATTTAAAAAGTGATCAGCTCAGTGAGAAAAAGGAAGGCATGGGGAACTAGCCAGACGAAGCTGAAGACCTCACCTTGGCTTCACAAGGTATACAATGGTGAAAGCCATAGCCAAGAAAAAGCACAATCCACCCACAGTCAGGTAAGCAATGCCAAGAAAATCGTTCTTTCCTCCGAGCCAGCTGGTGGTGGAAAGCACAAGCTTCTTTTTTCCATTAAAGCTGTATGTGTTGTAGTTATTCGCCAGCGTCACATTTATCACTTGATTCTCCTCTAGATCTTGCTCTATCTTCCCATATAATTTCCTGAAAGTAGGAAGAGCTGCAGTTCTCATCCATACGATGAGGTCCTCCTGCTCACTCAACTACAAACCAGACAAACTCAACAAGTTAAATATCTAGCAATTTTTACTGGGAAATGTAAGGACTTCCATTGCTTATTATGATGCGATGAGACAGTCAACTCAAAAGGTGTTACCAGAAATCTTCTAAGAGATGCTAACTACATATATGCAGTGACATTCAATTGCTTTCATTGTGAAAAATATAGTCAGAAGTTTCGCAATATTTTCAGTAATATATAGATGCTCAAGCAAAACATGATCTAAGACTAACTACGACAGTGCAATTTACAATTCTCGAGTCGTGAGATTCTAGCCAGGCTTACCGGAATGGATGAATCAAGTTTTGCTCCGCCTATTAGACCTCCACTTTGAAAGTTCTTCGGGTACACATCTTTACCAAATTTATGTTCCCTATCACTCTTCCATGAGATACCCTTCTTATTCACATTTAAAGGCGCACTGTTGATCGAGAAACTATAGGTGTCGTTGAATAAGCTCCAGGCTATGAGACCACAGGGAACAATATACTGAGCCATTATACATATCTTCCGGTTTACAGTCGCTGACACTATCTGCGCTGCTATTATCCCTTAATTGTTGGTCACTTCGACTCTTCACATACCTGAAATTAAACAAAGCCATCACAGTTAATGCAATAATAAATGGCCAAACACATCTGCTCTCTTGTTTATCGTATTGTGAGGAGCGGACATCATTGCTACCATACCAACTCCCTTTTTCCGATGCTACCATACCAATTGCCCATGGAAATACAATCAAATAATGGGTAAATCCCATTGGGATCATGTGAGATTGTAAAACCAACAGTTTTTCCTGACATGAAATGCATGTTGGTTTCCTTGCTTTAAAGCCATCCATTATGGTTTTCCTAAAAAGCATTACTAAAGGCAGACCAAGACATCATGAAGTGGAATTCCAATCATAAATGGAAAACATCTCCTTTTATCAAGCATTAGTTACAAAGCATACATGTGAAGATTGGAAAATGCAGCGGCTCAGTCCATATTATCTCATGCTACTCAAAATATGAAAATAAAAGGCATGGATCAGACCAAATATCCAAAATACCATGTGGCAGGAGAGAATAAGTGCATCTATATCCAAAAAGCTACCGGAGACACAACATCTCCATGTTTATTAGCACCAGGGTCTGACTGAGTTAGACAAAACTAACCATTGATTTCAGATACTCCTTCACACGAAAAATATGCTGAGAATGCAAAGGTTACCGAGGCGACCGATACAAACCTGCGATGATTTTGGTAGAAGTTATCCAGCTGGTAGTATACGTAAATAGGTTTCTTCATATGCTTAGGCACCTGAAGACAAAGCAAAAAGTGAAGGGGAGACAATCCTCAGTTTCACAGTGTCAGTTTGATCTTCTCTTAAAAGCATGGAGAGTGAGACAGTTATTCTGGTTCTATGTGCAACTACTGAATCATTTTATCAAGAAAAGCTTACTGTTAATTTCCTGATGCAGGGTGGTTTGGGGCTAGGGTCCTGTATGTACTGGAGTTCATTCGATCTATTGGCTGCTGGTATGCACTCATGGTCGTACCGATCAATTATCTCGACAACCTAAAAGATATCAATAAATGTATAAACAGCTGCACATCATAACAACAGAGAAAGCAACTACCCTTAGGATCATGCTTACATCACGGGAAGCAAACAAAGAGGCAACTCCAATGGGAATGAAAACAATGCTAACCAGCATGAATGCTGAAATCACCTGCACAAGGAAGGGGAGACTTGAGTAATTTGACCACTAATCCAATAATCGAGGAGGTACTGGGAATGGGCAAAAGGTAACGAGGTCTCACCCATCTAGGTGTGAGGATTGGCTTGCAAGCAGGAAGCTCCTGTTGGGTGAACTTTGAGTCTGAGAGGCCAGAAGGCAATTGAAAGCAACAAATTTTTATTTCAGAAAAGGAGTCAGGGCAATTACAGACATTCCAAAGAGGTCGGCCAGTTTAATCACACGCCGAGATCAGCAGCAATCACCTCATTGCATCGACTTGCCAAAATCGGAAGGACAAGGCATAAACTGATTACTAGCTTACGAGATAGATTATTTATCTCGGTAGAGTATCGTTCGCGCACTTAAACAATCAAATCCTACTAATCGGGATTGTCCTATCAGAAGGTAAGTGCGTCGGTTTCGTGGTGAGCATGTTTTGCTGTTCTCCTCCACATAAGCCCAGAGTAGAGAAGCTCACACAAGCAAGCGAAGGACCCAAAAACGCAAGACAACCACAATCAAAATACACGGATAAATCGATCAAACCACAATCGCAGCTCAACAAGAGACACAACAAACAAAGAGTGATCAGACGACTCCGTGAACTTGTACCATGCAAATCCCCCAGAGATTGAAAAGAATTAGGGGGAAAGGGATTGCACGGTTAATAACCGATCATCCAGGAAGGAGATGATCAAGGGATCGAATCGAGAGCGAATCGTAGCCGGAGACCCCAAGCTGGTGAGAGAAATCGGAAGGGAAGAGGAAGGGATGGAGGAGGGGTAAAGAGGGAACGTACACTTGGGACGCTTGGAATTCCTGCGGACGGCAGAAGCCTCGGCGGATCCAGGGGCTCCGGAGCTGGACGGCACCGCGGTAGAACTCATCGGAGAGGAGCGACCGAAAATCCACAAAGGAGGAGACGGAGATTGCGAAGTCGGAGATCGAGGAGGATCGTATAAAACCCTAAGATCTAGAGAGAGAGAGAGAGAGAGAGAGAGGATGGAGGTGAGGTTGCAGTTGGTGTATTTGACTTTTTGTGGGGATAATCGGGGGAGGAAGGAGGAAGAGGAAGAGGAAGAGGTTTCCCTACACCTCGTTATAGCATCGACCGGCCGCCCTCGGACATATTGTCTTCTCGCTCTCTCTTTCTCGTCTAGAAGGTCAGCAACGAAGGCGAAGCCTGAGAGAAAAAATTCATCCGATCCATCGTATTGGATTTTTCATTGAAGTGAATAAAAAATAAAGGAAGGTCCCACAAAAGACGTAGACCCACCCCGCGTACACGGTTGGACCCGGTCTGATTCCCATCTCTCGTCTGTTGGGACTTTCCACGCGCCAACTACTTTTCTTTCCCTCGACCTGGAAAAATACCCAATACCTGAAAGCAAAAACATATTTCTTTTATTATTTGAGACGTGCTTGATGTGAATGTTACTTTATTTGCCTTCACATGTCAACAAAGAATATGCCGCTCTCCTGAAATAAACGAAAATCAACTCTTCCTTTCCAGACCCCCACCGTATAATAGCTGCCCCACGTTTCTTTCATTCATTTGATGGATATTCTGTATGATTTTTTTTTTTTTTTTTTGATTGATGCACGAGAGAGAGAGAGAGAGAGAGAGAGAGAGAGAGATTTTGCTTGTCATCCTCCTACATTTTAGTTAGTAGACAGATAAGGCGATTTCTTTTGTTCTAGAATCTTTTGAGTTCAACAATGCAAGCCCTGCGACAACGAGTTCATGCCATATGGTGCTAAAACATATCCTAGACTGTTGCAGAGTGCATCAGTCTGGGGTATCCATGATTGAGAAGAAACGCGAGTAAATTTTGCTAGCAAACAACAGTCTGAATCCACGACGGGTTCACGTGGTGTCCTGGGGAGGAGATGCAAGCATTCCCCGGTATCGCATCTGCGTGTCAGGGAGGGAAAACGTTTTCCATCTAATGAATGGGGCAACGTTCCTGATGTAGGCTTGTATGAGCCAGGGAAAGCAGCAGGTAATTCGTTATTAGTTTTTCCTCAGCAAACGTGCTTGGCACCCCCATACGTCTGCATGTCATCAAAGGTGAACAGGAACAACACTTCAATTTACCACAATCTCTCTTCAATTTCTTTCTTACAGCCCATCGAGTCATCAGACAAACTGATTAAGATAAAAACAACACGAGCACTCCACAAACTCTTCCAAGCAAATATAAATTATTCATGATCCCTTGGAAAGAAAAAAACACATCCAGATTAGCAAATAAAGGGAGCATCCACATGGTGGTCGCTGCAGTAGAGGCCAGGGCGCTGGGTGAAGCCCTGGCTCACCAGCATCTCCCTCGCCCTCATGACAAGATCCTGATTGGCGATTGCACCATCCGTCTCGGCAATCAGGTTCTGGATGGCATTGCTGAGAGCCCCATATGCTTCACGGGCATTTCCTGAAGGGCTGGCGTCAGCTGAAGTTTGATCGGTCTGGCAACCGCTGATCAGAATACCACCTTCTGGAAAAGAACGCTTTGTCGTCCCAGCATAAACTTCTTGATTGCTTCCTACTTCTACCTCCATGGCAGGTTTTGCATACCCCTCATCACTCTCTTCCAGCTTCTGCTTGAGAAATTCCTGTGCCAGGCTTCCAACCATGCCCATAAACCCACCTCCGCCTTCCCCATCTCCATGTCCATGTTGGAGTTTGTTCAATATGACTTTCATGAACTTCTTCACCTTAGGACTTGCATCATCACCAAAGATATCAAAAAGGGCGGGCCTCAACTTACCTACATCGATGTCATCTTTACCCGTCTTCTGCTTAAGTATCTCTATTAGAGTAGAAAGTGGCAATGATCTACTCTTCACATAGCCTCTGTCACCATAAGCGCTTTCCACCTCTTGCTCCTCCTCTTCACCGTGATGCCGATGGTGACGGAGTGCCGAAGGGATATGAATCCCCCGAGACTCAAGTTTATCTTGCACGGTCTGCTTCAGGAAGCTTGTGAATCCAGAACCAGAGTCTGATGAGCCATCCTCTTGATTCCTAGTGCTCTCGCCGATCTGCTCCTTAGCTTGCTCAATAAGACCACCGCTGTGGCAGGAGTCGGACACAATTGTGAGGCGGCAACCTTCAGGGACTTGGTCGACAAACTCCCTGAAATCATCATCTGTTGTGCAATACTGGTGAGTCAGTCTTTGTGACTAGGATCGAATGGACTTCACAAATTATGATTAAGAACACGTTACGTGTGAACGGATGAACGAATGAAATCACAAAACTCAGGAACTAATATCAAGCTGTCTTCACAAGGTGCCATCTCAAGATCAAATCAGAAACCTGGCCCGACAGCCAATGTCATGGAGAGCAAACTTCAAAAGCATTCTAGCCTAGTGCCAAATACGAAATTAAACAAACGCAGGGTCGAACTAAGTAACTAAAAGGCAATGATGATATGTGCCACATACTATGTAGCAATAAAGCTGCAGTTATTGATCCATGAGAGATGATGTTAATTACATTACATGTCGTTTTGCAACGATAGAAGTATCTGGGGCAGCTCGCGAGTTCACAAGGGGGCACGGAGAAGAACAACTTCTCTCTTCTCTATATCAGAACCAGCTCATTCTATCGATAGGGATCAGACTAGACAAGGATGAGCGATTTCGTCCGCATAGTTGACATTGAAAACAGCGGATCGCACAAAAACTGAGCGAGCTTTACCCACAGGGTCCAAATCTTGTGCTGCTATGTCAGAGATTTGGTTCACATAAATCGATGCAAGCATATTGAAATTGGTCAGATGAATGAGCTTCTGGATGCTCGATCGCAGAGCATCCACTTGCACAGGGATCGGATGAGAAAAAAAAAAGGTGAAAAAACACGCTCGATTCGGTTCCGATCGGATAATTCCCACTCCGCAAAAGGAAAAAAAAGGAGATCGATCCCCATATCTTCCCTCCTCGGATGACGTGTTCGGTAGCCGAGTAATAGCTAGAGAGGCCAAGCAAATTGGAGGCGATCGACGCAAAAGAGAAGGAGGAGGGGGAGGGTACCGACCGGTGATGAGATTCATGTCGCAAGGGACGATGCACTCGTCGTAGCCGGTGTCGTCCTCCTCGCCGGTCTCGGCGGGGAGGCGGGTGCCGTGGCCGCTGTAGTGGACGAAGAGGAAGTCGCCGGGCTCGGCGGACCGGACGAGGTCGGCGAGGGCGCGGCGGACGTTCTTGCCGGTGGGCTGGACGTAGGAGTCGTCGACGTCGATGAGGACGGTGATGTCGTCCTCGGAGAAGCCGTAGCGCTCGACGAGGCAGCGGTGCATCCGCTGGACGTCGTTGATGCAGCCCTTGAGCTCGGCCTTGGTGCCCGGGTAGTTGCACCCGATCAGCACCGCTTTCCTCGCCATTTCTCACGCTCCGGTTCCTCGCGTGCGCGTGCTTGCGAGCGAGAGCGAGAGAGAGATCGAGAGGGGGATCTGGAACTCCCGTTCAGGATCGGAAAGATGGATCGGGAGACAAGGGTTCACGCCTTAATGAGGGACCCGCTGTCGTGACGAGCTCCGATGGTTATGGCGTCTCCGCGGTGAGTGCGTGTCCGCGTGTGGGTGGTGCGGGGAGTGTTGACTGTCGGCAAACGAGAAAGGGCAGTGGAAAAGATAAAGTGGGGAAGGATGATGGGCTTTTATATTCCCTGGTGATTACCACAGGGACGTGCTGCCCTGTCATTATTCATCCCTGAATTTTGCTAAAATCGCCTTTTTCGCGAATTATTCATGAAAAAAAAAAATTATAATATTAATTAAGAAGAACAAAGGATGATAGGACGCCGGGGGAATCGCCCTCGCTCATTTCGGATCGTTCGTTGATCCCCAGGCGCGGTGCTTCGGCCCCCAAAACCAGAGGAGTGAACAGGACATTGTTGGATTACACGGATCTGACCTTCACCCTTAAATCTTCTATTTATCTATTTGTACGTGACTATCATCTAAACGTCGTTATTTTGATCTCAATATAAAATCATTAAGGATAGATCTAAACGTCCTTGTCGGGTAGATCCATTTCTTAGAGTTCCACTTTATTTGGCTTCCTCAAATCCTATTAGCTAATCGGATCTAGTATCTCTTAAAAAAATATATTTCTTGAATGCCGTGTAAGCACGACTTTACATCCTCTACAATTATGAGGGGCTCAATTATTAAACCTGTCAAAATGAGTCATAAATCCATTTCTCAATTCATATTTAATGAACATAACTATTATATATATATATATTTTATTTTTTTTTATATTTAGCAAATGTGTGATAAATGAGTTTGAAATGATAAAACCTAAAAATAATATTGATGTTAATTGGCTTCACAAATTTACCTGGATCCAATTTATTTCTATGACTCTTTTTATCCTTACTCGATCTTTTGCTCGCTCGCTTCACACGTTCACCTTAATTTGTGTATGAGTTTTTGTATATTATTAAATACGAAAGTGTTTTAATAATATGAGTAAGCATTGATTATATATTGAATATGAGTATCCAAATTTGTGTTGTATGAAAATGGATCAATTTGAGCCGAATTATTTTCAATCCAACCATTCTGCCCATTTGATGGATCTATCAACCGTTTTAAGATAATTCATAATTTTAAGAAGTAAGGACATTTTTTTATCAATTATCTCGAATACTATTCATGTGCGCACAAAGCCCATAATGACAAAAGAGGTTGTAATTATTGAATTAGTCAGTGCTCGCTACTAAGTATCTATTGATAGGTTAAATGGATAAAAAAAATAAAGAGCTTAACTTACATGTGGAGTGAAAAATTTGAGGAATTGGCACTTTCTCTTGTTTGGGAAAGCATAAAGAAAATGAGGCATTTGATTTCTCTTAGGTCCACCGATCGTAGTCACTCCCAAATTGGAGAAAAGAAACCGTGATGCAATAACACTGATCATAGGACAAAGCTAAGCTAGACTCGAGCAGACCACGGATGGTCAGTCGACTTGCCCCTACCCAAGCTCAACGCTCTGCACCTAATCATTGGACCGAACCACCTGCCAAACTAACAGAAGAGTGGCCCAACCCCTCCCAAACCGGCTACAAATTTGTAGGCCCCAATCGTTTTTGAGAAACTGTAAATACGAACATTATTACTCGGTTGCCCCGGGAATTCAACAATATCAACTTCCAAGAAACACATTCATGGCCGTCCTAGCATCTCTCTCTCTCTCTCTCTCTTTTCTTTTTTCATATTCAGGAACACCGAAACACCCTTTGCTCATGCAAAGCTTACGTCAGCGTGGAAACCTTCACGGCGCTTTGCATAAACATGCTCTTCAAAAACACCCACAAGTCTCTGAATGCAAGAAACTCTCTCCCAATTCATCCTTCCGATTCTCAACGGTAGTTCTAGATCACTCTCTCTCTCTCTCTCTCTCTCTCGCTTGCTCGCACGCGAGAAACCGGAACGTAGCAGGGAAAGCCCAAGAGGAATCGAGCGTGAAAATGGCGAGGAAAGCGCTGCTGATCGGGTGCAACTACCCGGGCACCATGGCCGAGCTCAAGGGCTGTATCAACGACGTCAAGAGGCTGCACCGCTGCCTCATCGAGCGCTATGGCTTCTCCAAGGACGACATCACCGTCCTCATCGATGTCGACGACTCCTACGTCCACCCCACCGGCAAGAACATCAGCCGCGCCCTTGCCGACCTACTCCTGTCCACCAAGCCCAGCGACTTCCTCTTCGTCCACTCCAGCGGCCACGGCACCCGCCTCCCTGCTGAGATGGGCGAGGAGGACGACACCGGCTGCCACGAGTGCATCGTCCCCTGCGACATGAATCTCATCACCGGTGCCCTCCCCTGTTCCTTTCTTTTACGTCGATCGCATCCATGCTCTGCCCTCTAGCTATTACGCGACTGACATGATTCACCAGAATCGCGCCTCTAGCTACCGAACACGTCATCCGGGGACAGAAGAGATGGGGATCGTTGTCTTTCTTTCTTGTAGGGAATGGGAATCATTCGATACTCGATAGGGACCAAAACCGAGCGTGTTTTGACCTCTTGGTCAATACCTGTGCAAGTGAATCCTATTCAATCGAGGATCCACAAACTCATTCATCTGAGCAATTTCAATATGCTTGAGTCGATTTGTGTGAATCAAATCTCTGATTATAGCAGTACAAGATTTGGACCCTGCGGCTAAAGCTTGCTCAGTTTTTGTGTGGTCCGCTGTTTTCAATGTCAACTATGCGGATGGACTCGCTCATCCATGTCTAGTCTAAACCCTATTGATAGAATGAGCTGGTTATTATATAGAGAATGGAGAAGTTGTACTTCTCTGTGCCCCCTGTGAACTTGCGAGTTGGCCCCAGATGCTTCTGACGTTGCAAAACGACATGTAATTAACATCATCTCTCATGGATCAAAAACTGCATTTGTATTGCTATATAGCATGTGCCGCATATCATCATTGGCTTAGTTACTTAGTTCGACCCTGCGTTTGTTTAGTTTCGTTTTTGGCTCTAGGCTAGAATGCTTTGGAAGTTTGCTCTTTTTGACATTGACTGTCGGGCTAGGTTTCTGATTTGATATTCAGAGGGCACCTTGAGAAGACAGCTTGATATTAGTTCCTGAGATTTGTGATTTCATCCGTTCATTCGTTCACATGTATCATGTTCTTAATCATAATTTGTGAAGTCCATTCGATCCTAGTCACAAAAGCTGACTCACCAATATTGCACAACAGACGATCATTTCAGGGAGTTTGTCGACCAAGTCCCTGAAGGTTGCCGCCTCACAATTGTGTCCGACTCCTGCCACAGCGGTGGTCTTATTGAGCAAGCCAAGGAGCAGATTGGCGAGAGCACTAGGAATCAAGAGGATGGCTCATCAGCCTCTGGTTTTGGATTCACAAGCTTCCTGAAGCAGACCATGCAAGATAAACTTGAGTCTCGGGGGATTCATATCCCGTCGGCACTCCGTCACCATCAGCATCACGGTGAAGAGGAGGAGCGAGAGGTGGAAAGCGCTTATGGTGACAGAGGCTATGTGAAGAGTAGATCGTTGCCACTTTCTACTCTAATAAAGATACTTAAGCAGAAGATGGGTAAAGATGACATCGATGTAGGTAAGTTGAGGCCGGCCCTTTTTGATATCTTTGGTGAAGATGCAAGTCCTAAGGTGAAGAAGTTCAGGAAAGTCAAATTGAACAAACTCCAACATGGACATGGAGATGGGGAAGGCGGAGGTGGGTTTATGGGCATGGTCGGAAGCCTGGCACAGGAATTTCTCAAGCAGAAACTGGAAGAGAGCGATGAGGGGTATGCAAAACCTGCCATGGAGGTAGAAGTAGGAAGCTATCAAGAAGTTTATGCTGGGACGACAAAGCGTTCTTTTCCAGATGATGGTATTCTGATCAGCGGTTGCCAGACCGATCAAACTTCAGCTGAGGCCTGGCCTTCAGGAAACGCCCATGAGGCTTACGGGGCTCTCAGCAATGCCATCCTGACCGTGATCACCGAGACAGATGGTGCAATCACCAATCATGATCTTGTCATGAGGGCGAGGGAGATGCTGGAGAGCCAGGGTTTCACCCAGCGCCCTGGCCTCTACTCCAGCGACGACCATGTGGATGCACCCTTTATTTGCTAATCCGAATGTGGTTCTTCTTTCCAAGGGATCATGAATAATTTATATTTGCTTGGAAGAGTTTGTGTAGTACTTGTGTTGTTTTTTCCTACATTAGTTTGTCTGGTAACTCGATGGCAGACACTGTAAGAAAGAAAAAGGAGATATTGTGGTAGACTGACGTGTTCCTGTTCGCCTTTGGGGACTCGCAGTCGCGTTGGGTGTTAAGCAGGTTTGCTGAGGGGAAGCTGATAACGAATTAACTTTTGCTTTCCATGGCTCAGACAAGGCGATATCAGGAACGATACCCCAATTCACTTGAAGGAAAATGTTTTCCCTCCCTGACAAGCAGATGCAATACTCGGGAATGCTCGCATCCCCAGATCACTGCATGAACCCCTCATAGATTCAAGCCGTCTGTTTGCTCATGAGATTTACTCTTGTTTCATCTCAATGCTTAATAGCCTAGACTTATCGTTGAAACCTCAATTTTGACGGTCTATTTAATCATTCATTGCATAAAAATTTAGATATTGATTCTGCCCCCGAACAAAAAGTAATTAAATCACACATAGTTATTTGGAGTTTTGATAGTAATAGGCTAATATATTTACATTTAAATTGGACTAGTGTAGGGTTCTAAGCTCAATTTAGCTAGTTGGATTAAGCCTCTGATGAGAGAAAATTTGGCCAAATCCATTATTTGTTAGATAGCCGATATTCATAATATGGATGCCAAATCAGGAAGAGTTAGTTTACGTGATCAAGATTCAAGGCAATGATGTCTTGTTAAGTTCTCGGCCGGAAGAAGAGTAAAGAAAGATGAAGGGTAGAAGCCACAAAAAATCATAAAATATGTTTATTATGACATATTTACCTTCAATTTCTTTTTGACACCACAAATCTCAAACTTATATTATGTGACGTATTTACTCCAAACTTTTACCGTGCGACATATTTACCTTAAATTTTTGTTGTGATATTAAAAAACTATAAACTTGTATCCGTGTGACACATTTATCCATAATGGGATTCATGTCGCGAGAGACGATGCACTCGTGGTAGCCGGTGTCGTCTTCCTTGCCTGTCTCGGTGAGGAGGCGGGTGCCATGGCCACCGTAGTGGACGAAGAGAAAGTCGCCGGGCTTGGTGGACCGGAGGAGGTCGGCGAGGGCGCAGCAGATGTTCTTGCGGGTGGGCTGGACGTAGGAATCGTCGATGTTGATGATGACGGTGATGTCGTCTGTGGAGAAGCCGTAAAGCTCGACGAGGCAGCGGTGCAACCTCTTGACGTCGTTGATGCAGCCCTTGAGCTCGGCCATTGCACCCCATCGGCAGCGCTTTCCTCACCAGTCTCACGCTCGACTCCTCGTGGGCTTTCCCTGCTACGTTCTGCTTTCTCGCGTGCGCGCGCCCGTGAGCGAGAGACAGAGAGAGAGAATGATCTGGAACTACCGTTCAGGATCGGAAGGATGAATTGGGAGAGAATTTCCCGCATTAAGACACACGTGGATATTCTTGAAGAACGATGAACAGTTGGGTGTTAGTTGGAATGGTGTTGGCCACACTGATAGTCGTTAGGGACGACGTAGGCCTCAACCTGAAAATCAGGAGAAAGAGAAGCAGAAAAGATCAATTGATGGGCTTTTTTTTTTTTCTTGCGACTGTCCTGTCAGATTTTTTTTTCCAGAATTTGCTAAGATTGCATTTTCCCAAATTATTCAGAACTTATAATAATTGTGATAAATACCACCAAAAAAAAAAAAAAATCATACCGGTACAAGTTTAATTCAAACTATTTTTTTTTATCATGAAAGATCCTACACTGACAAGTTTGTGACATAATTACCCCAACTAAAATTTTTATTCTCCAAAAATCTCAAGATTGGTATACCTATGGCAAATTTATACTGTGTTAATTTCCATTAAATTTTATTGTTGAATTGCTAAGTTGGATGACAGTGACATGTGGCAATTGACATTTACCCTCCGTTTATTAAAGAATTGGAAATTTATCACGGTTGTTTTAATTTGGGGTTTTTGATAGTCAAAAAATTAATTTATGATAAAAGTGTCACGATTTAAGCCCGATATGTGAGGAAAAGCCTCACCGGCCAAATGTGTGAGAGAAAGCCTCACTCTTTAACTCCTGTACGGTTGATTGTTACTCCGACCTAGAGTCCAATGTGTAAGAGAAAATCTTACATTTTGAGTTAACTTTTAGGGTGAAAAGGACTTAAAACCACAAAAACAACTTTATGTCCTATAATCCATGAGCAGATTTACAACTTTTAGAAGTCAGGAGACTTTTTTTTACCTATTATTTCAAACACCTTTTCCATTACAATGTAATTGCAGTCCATCGTCATCTTTTCCTCAGTAACTTGTTCGGCAATCAATTCCTCATTTACAATATTCATATCATCTCTCTTGCCTAGTCATTTTTTGGCTTCTGTGGTTAATTGGTTAGTGGGCGGGAATCAGCAAATCAATTCGTGTGCACACGAAGCCATAAGCATGAAAGAGCCCGCAGTTTTTGGATTAATTGGTGTTTGCCGCCACGTATCTATTGATAGGGTTTTTTTTTTTTTTTGTCAGAAGTATCTCTCAATAGGTTAAATAGATAAAAAAGAAAGAGTTTAACTTACATGTAAGCGAAAAATTGGACCAATTGGCACGTTCACTTGTTTGGGAAAGCATAAAGAAATTAGGTATTTGATTTCTCTTAGGTCCACTGATAGCAGTCGCTCCCAAATTGGAGAAAAAAAAAACGTGATATAATAATGCTGATCATAGGACTAGCTGAGCTAGAGTTGACCGGACAACGTAAGGTAACAAGGGTCCGCCTTATCCAAGCTCGACAGTTGCACCTGACCATAGGACCAAACCACCCGCCAACCTAACAAATGAGTGGCCCAAGCCCCGCCCCAATGGGCTACGGATCTTTAGGCCCCAGCCTTACATGCTAAACCGTGAACATACTGTCACTCCCTTATCTCGGAAATTTAACTGGAGAATTATCAAAAAAGTTTTAAGCCTATTGTAATTATATCAATTCAATTCTATATTTTTTTTTTATCAATTGAGTTATATAATATTTTATATATTTTTATGTGAGTTCAACTTTTTATAAGTCCATCTGACCAAAATTCAGCCGCCAGTGTGGACGTGGATGTCGTCCAATTGACATTGACGTAGACTTTTTTTTAATTATTTTTTAAATTTTTTTATTAATATTATTTCTTTTTCCTTTTTTTTTTCCTTTCTCCTCCTCCCTCCTCTAGCCTGGGTCGAACCGAGGCGACTAGCCATAGGTGAGGGCCAATTGCCGGCTAGTGGTGAGTTGGGCCTTGCCGTTGCCGACCGAGGGCGAGCTTGCCCAACCACCGACAAGGCGGCGAGGGCTTGCCCCGCCAAATCTAGTGAGGGTTCGCCTCGCCATCACCAGAAAAGATTGGCCTTGCCAGTGGCTCGGCAAGCTCACCCTTGCTCGACGACTAGCCAAAGAAAGAAGGAGAAAAGATGAGAAAGGAAAAAAATAAAGAAAAATAAAATATTACTGACAAATTGTGGATGATTGGCACCGGCCATCATCCATGTTAGTGCCGACCTGCCAAATTTGGTCGGATAGTCTGAATTAGCATAACTACAAAAATTTAGGACTTAATTGGCCAAATAAATTTATGACTGAATTGACACAATTGCAATAAATTTAGGACTTTTATTTATTTATTTATAATAAACATGCTTTCATGACTGCCCTGCATCTCCTGTCTTCATTTGGGGACTATGGATTTCATGTATTGAGATAGAAAAAGACGATAAAAAGCTTTTTATAATAATTTTTACATATTTGAATTGGACTCAACAAGCACCTAAAATGTTTGCTCAACTCCAATCGTGTCTTATAAAAATAGTTGATGCCCAAATAGAACGATGTCCTTTTTCGTGATTGGCAAAATTGCCTATGAGCGTTATCATGAAATTCTCACATCCACTATGATATTTGGTTTGATTAATGCTTTTCTTTACCACCCCCTACTGAGAAGGTCCAGCGTGTGGGAGCCCATCCCACCAAGATACTAACTAATAGTCATGAAATAACTTTACATCAGATATATAGCAATTACACATTACGACACAAGGACTTTTAGAGTTTGCTCACAACGTGAGACGAAAAACATCATCTCAGAAAAGACATGTGATTTTAAGTGACTGAATATAGCACCTTAGATCCGGAAAAAAGAGGGAAACTTCTCTCGATTTAAGTCTAGTGAGAAATTGAAGACAAATACAAAGACAATGTTCGGCTTTGCGGTGGCTAACAAAGGTCATGTTTGGTAACTGGTCTAATAGTATTTGATTATATTCTTTTGTTTTCCAAAACTAAAAAAGAACAGAAATCCATTAGTAACTATTTTTGTTCCTTTGAATAGATTTGGAAAAGAATTAAGAAGTAAAAATACCAAAAAAAAAAAAAAAGTTGTTTCTTTACTTTCAAAAACAACTCCAAAGTCAAGCTTCTTTTGTTTTTCCTCTTTTCTTTTCTTCCTTTCCTTTTCTTCTTCTTCTTCCTTTAGTCAATCACTGGCCTCGACAATGGCCGGCGACTAGCCAAAAGAGTGCCCACAGCCTCGTTGGCAGCAGTGAGTGAGACTCGGCCAATGAGGTTTGGCCTTGTCGAGGGTTGCTAGCCATCACCGAGGCCGGACACCAACTAAAGGGAAGAGGAGAAGAAGAAGAAGAAAAAGAAGAAGAGAAAAATGTAATAAAATTATTAAAAATTTAAAAGAATTTTTAACTCATAAAAGAATTTAAGGGTCGTACTAAACATATTTATATTCTAAAACTAGAAATTTTGTGTAGTTCCGAAATGCCTCCAAATACTCGGAAACTCGTTAAGAGAATAGAATTTTAAAAAATCATTTCAGAGCAAAAACTATTTTCGGGAATAGAATGATTACTACATGCACCCAAAAGGAGCATAAGGCTAAAGTTACTAGGCCTTGAGTAAATTTCTATTATATTGATTTGATTTTTGAAAAATCTATCCCATACAAAATTACGAGCGATTGAATTTGAATCCAAAAGATCTTATCCATGGAAATGATTTTTAAAAATGTAGCTACAATGTCACCTTTAAGAAAGTGGTTAATTGTACGAAAAATCTTAAACGAATACTCTGATTATACATTTATTTCAAATTAATTTTTTGACCATCAAAAATCTTAAATCGGTACATTTATGACAAATTTACCCTTCATTAGTTTCTATTAAATTGGATTAATACCACCAAAGACTATAAACTAGTGCACCTATGATAAACGGATGGTGAAATACCAAATTGATACATTTATCAACTGACAAGTGACCTTTTTACCACTAGATCAAGCACGTTAAATTTGTATAAAAAAAAAAAATCAACCCTCATAGTCTAAGTTGTGCTTCTCTTGATTTAAGTCTAGTAAGAAATTGAAGACAAATACAATGCAAAATACACACGTCCGTGGTGCCTAACTAAAGGAGCAGAGTGCTAAACTCATTGGGCCTTGAGTATATTTCAGTAGGAATGAGCATTGGTACAGGATCAATCCTAGATCAACCTTGGACCAGCCCAACCCTATTGATCCTGATCCGACTCTTGAGGGGACTAAGTCGGTCTTTGGTTTTGGGAATCCTGCACCCTGCACTGTATGGATTGGTCCTCAGTTCTAGGAGTTTAGGGTTGGTTTAACCCTAAGCCAACCTGAAACTGACCAAAGAGAACTGCGGCATGGGGATTGTCCACGTCTCGTGGCATGGCTCATTTTGAGTTAGGGGTCATAGGGCACACTTCGGGCGGGCAGCTTTATCTAATCAAAGGCCGGGGCACAATCATTTACTATCTTCTCACTGACCTCTATGAGACACCATATGCACGCACCGGCCACTACCTTCTATCCAAGTTGTTGCTTAGTCGGTTTCTGATGAATTAGATAATGTTTCCGAATCCACTGTGCTCCTTCCACTTCTTTCATAGCTTCCGGGGGATGGGGGGGTAGGCTTTTAATAAATTAAAAACAAAAAATAGATAGGCTCACAGTTCAGCTCACAAGAAGACGAAGACCTCGCTATCTTATCCCGAGCTTTACAGCCCAAATGCCCATTTGTTAACGGCGTTAATGAGTCATCCTCCTTCAGTATTCTATTTTGTCCTCTTCTTTCTTTCTTTTTTTTCTTTTTATTTTTTAATATCTTTGCCAAATAAATCAGAAAGAACAAAGCCCTAATTAGAAATTTAGAAAGCCTCTTTGTGAGCAACGCTCGAAGCTTGCCCCATTCTCAGCTCACTGCTTGCCCCTTGTAGCACCACTTGCCCCTCACCCCTTGCCTCGCAGCTCGCTACTCACCCCTTGGCTAGCGTGGGACTAGTCCAACCTGGACCATGCTCACCTCTAATTAACAAGATATGAAATTATATATTTATGGTTTATATTAAGTATTTTGAACTTCTTATGGTTTAATTATATTCCATTGGTAAGTTTCACCTATATTGTAACCTATCTCTTCTCTTAAACTTCCCATCTCATCCCATTTCCCCAGTAGAAAGGTGATTCAAAGACAAATCAAAAGCAAGGGAATTATAGTATGCTCTAGCAATGGAAACAATTTATCTCCATGAGCAGTCTTGATCGTTTTTATGCTTTGTCACTTCTAAAAATTGGGAAATTCCTATTGTTACGTTATTTTAAATTTATGTTGGATATGTATTGGTGTTTAAAGTTTGGTTGATCAACGCCGCATTATTGATGGATATATAATTTCAAATAGTAGGTTTGTCTTTTTAGGGAAAAAAAAATGAAAAAAAAAAAATTATTGGTTGGTCCCAAATTGACCCTAAAACTGAACAAGACCAATAGGTTAGGTTCGTTCCTTGGTCTCAAGCTTAACAAGGTCAATTCTAGTCTCAAAATTGAGGCCAACACTGTACGGGTTAGCCCATAGATTAGGTGTTGGACCGGCCCAACTTAAACCCTACTCACTCCTAAAATTTCAGTTGTATTAATCTGATATGAGGAAAAGTCTATGACGGCACTAGAGTGTTTTGCTGGACCGGTCCCGGACAAGAAATAACAGGCCATTGGATTTCAATTGAAAAGATTCCAGATTTCAATTGGAAAGATCTTATCACTGGAATCGATTTTGAAAGTTGTGGCCGAGCGGTCACATTTAAGAAAATCTATTAGGACAAAATCGCAAGTTTAACAATTGATTTAAGATTAAATAAGGATTATGGCAATTTTAGATTGTTTTCTATTTCAATTTGGCAATAGCCGGGATCATGATGGGGGGCCTCCACCGTCCGCGGGTGACTGTCAGCTTGGGAAACTGTGAATTTCAGCACTGGAACTTGAAGGAAGTCGGGGAAGCAGAGCAGCGATGGCGATGGGGATGGCCGGAGTGGCGGGCGGATCGGTGGCTCCACCGGACACTTGCCTTCCATGCGCGCCTCCTCTCCTCCCCTCTCCTGCCAGGCACGCCCTCCTCCTCCTCCTCCTCCTATAATTACTGCTCGGCCTTTGGAACCATCACCGTGCTCCTTGAATCGCCCTCTGCTCTAAATCTCGAATCATCATCTCTCCCTTTTACCGGTCTCCGTCCGTTGGTCGTCGCCGCCATTGTACTCACTGTTGGAACCAAAATGAATAATGGCAACTTTGGAAGATTGGAACGAGGCACAAATGAAGATCGGAGATGGAAATAATGGAAATTCAAATGCTCTTTTTGTTTCGGTGTAACTACAAATCTGAAGTCCACAACCTTGTCGGGTAGATCTATTTCTTGAGTTCTACTTAATTTGGTTTCCTCAAGTCCTATTACCTGATCAATCCAATAGCTCTTAAATAAATAGATCTCTCTAACACTGTTTAAGCACATCTTTCCATCTTCTAACGCCATAAGGGGCTCCATTGTTAAACTTAATAAAATGGGTAATAAACATATTTCTCAACTCATATTTGATCGGTTGAGTTGTTACATGAGTTAACTATATTTAGTAAATGGGTTTATACTAGTAAAATCTAAAATAATGTGGATATTAAATGAATTCCCAATTTACTAAAACCCAATTCATATCTATGGCTCTCTTTTGTCCTCGCTCAATATTGCATTCACACACCCCATGCCTCCACCTCAATTTGTGTATGAGTTTTAATATATTTTGTAAATATGCAAGTGTTTAGCAATAAGATTGAGATTGATTATGAGTCACTAGCTTTGCATTGCATGAAAATCGGTCTATTTGGGTTGGACCATTTCCAATCGGATTTCAAACTCAACTGCCCCATCCATTTAATGGATCTATCAATAATTATAAGGTAATTCATGATTTTTAAAAGTAAGGACATTTTTTTTATCAGTTATCTCGAATACTATTCATGTCATGCCCTAGACCTATTTCCCTCGCCTCGGGAGCACAAAATCTAGCATCGGTTTATTATGCAACATCCCAGGAGGCACTGTCGACCCATCGATTATTATCTTTCAAATAAACGCAAGCAGAAGTGTACACATCAACACCCAATCAATAATCACATGAAAGGGATAGCAAGGAAATCACATAAGCAAATTTACATATTATTCACCTGCTTCATTGGATCAGATCGTTTAATTTACAAGCCCATTTTTAAAGCCAATTCGATACACCTCAAAAGGCAGTAGGAGGGTTCACAAGCTTCAAAGTGAGCCTATCTCCTCTAGCGAGATACTAACTGAAAGTGGCTCCCCTACAAGGACCGACTATCTAGGCATCATTTACTAGGCTGTCGAGCGAACCATCGTCCTCATTTTGTTTGGGCGGTCCACGGAACCCACAAAGGGCCCCGAAGAGATTCCCTTTGAACCACGCATACCAAGCTCGGTAGTTATGAGGGACAAGATCGTTATAGGCCTCCTCCACCCAAACAGTAGTAGTGATCCTTCGGAATACGATATCTTCTCTAAATACATCCAGAACCGTGACCTCCATATTCATGGGCGCCCCAAATCGCATGAAACGTGCGGGCGGTGGGTCCATACCTATTGGCCTGAAAAGAGTGAAACAACGACAAATGAGTATAATAACTCAATAAGTAAATCATCTAAACCTCGTATAGGTGGATGCCTTGTTTCGGAACCTACAAACTCAATGCCTACTTCTCAATGGCAGATCAATAACTTAGCCCTTGCTTTACCTTGACTATAAACATGAGGGGTACTCATCATCTACCTAAACATCCATCCTAACACGAGTCCACAAGGGATCTCATGCTCATAAAAAAATCCTAAGTATGCCAATTAATCGCTTTAACAACATACACGTGTTCCTCAAGTCCTAAATAATAGCATCAAAATTCACAAGTGTTACACATAGTGCAATTAATAGCCAATAATATTCCCACGTGTCAAATATTAACATCTAAAATATTATCATGGCCTTCGAGACTCTAGTAATCACTTTCAAAATATCGACATGTTGCTCACATCACAACTAACGGTATTTACAACATGCACGTGCCTTCCAAGTCACTAAAAATAACAACTAAACTATGCACATGTGTTACACATTTCATATAAGTCCATATCAAACATGCAGGAGCCATATAGCAACTTCCAAAGTATGCACATACACTCAAATGCTTCGCACACCTTTAGCACCTCGAGAATCACATAATACCTCATAATATTATGCTATCTCGAGTCCAATTATTAATCGCACAAAGCCGAAACCCTATGGCTCTTCCAGAATTATCCAGGGCATCGCCTCACCCCATCGAGCATGGCATCTGAATCTCCATTGGGCATCCTTTCGGGCATCATTCCACAACCATCACCACAAACGGCATCCGAACTCAATCGGGCATCTAACCATAACCGTCACTGCAAACTGCATTTGAACACCATTAGGCATCACCCCCAATATTTCTTGGCGGCAGCATTGTACCTTGAAATCGTTCGGTGACTAAATCGCTCATGTGACCATGCGGATTTAACAAGATGCATCGGTATAGCTCTAATGTAATTCTAGGTGCCAGTGCATCTTATTGTACTAACACTTGAATGGGCTAATGCATGAACAAGTTGCACTAGTAGCCCAACTAGTGCAACAAGATACACCAAGACTGGTGCAAGCTAAGTGATATTTGAAAAAAAGACTGGTGCAAGCTAAGTGATATTTGAAACTAACTTATTCTTTTTTTAAAACTTGTGCAGCACGAGTGATCATTTTTTAACTGTGATTGATACTTAATTGATCACTTTCAGAAAAACTTGGCACTCAAATGATCACTATCTACAACTTATGGCACTAAAATAGTCGATCGTGAATTTATCACCATCCCTTCATTTTGCTATGGTTTGTAATAATAGTTGTAGCAAACCATTATATCTGAAGTAAAAACTAAACAAAACAAACATTAACAATACACAACTAAATAAAAAAAAAAACTTTTAAGTGCTCACAACCAATTAATTCCAGCTCTAACATTCCATTTCTATCATAGATTACAACAAAATCTTTTGTTCCAAACAAAAATTGTAGCAAACTAAAAACACACTTTACTTACAAATAACCCAATACAGGTATATATTCCACATCTTTGACTATAGTAGACATACAAACTTCTTTACGTTACTCACTTCACATTTGAATAGATTACACAAGAGAACAACAACACAATCAATGCTCGATAAAAGTTTCTTTCAATTTTCAACCTTAAAACTTCCCTCTTCAAATGGTCGACCAAAGATGTTAAACCCTTCACTTGAGTTTGTATTGAATCAACATCCTTCAACTCGTCCAAGATCACCTCTATCGCTCGATTGAACAATTTCGCATCAATCCATTTGAAATATTTGCACTTCAAGCCTTTTCTATACCTGCCGCACCCATGGAATCTTCTCCCCGTATTCAACTAAGTCCCAAATGTTTTTTTTCAAACTCGGTAACCTGCAGAGTAACACTCACCATCTAATTCATTTTTTTTGGAACAAATGTGAGCTCTTGCTGAAGCTTCTACTCTCCATTTACAAGATCAAGCTAATAATTTTGGGAGAAAATCGAATTAGCACTCAAATTGGCTGGTTAGGGTTTTGAACTTCCGGTTCTCTTTCAATTTAGGAATTTAGGGTTTTTATTTGGTGGAAAGTCACTAAACAATGTCATTTTGTTGTTTACATATTGATTATACTCTCCGACGAACCACGTCAGCTTCAAAAATTAATAAAAAGTGTCATGTCAAATTTCCAACTAAGTAGATCGCTGTTGACATTAGAATAATCATTTTTTCAAACTTTTTTGTACTTAAGTAATCCAAAATAAATTTTGGCACTAAAGTGAGTACTTTATACAACTTTTGGCACTTCTAGTGTACTTACCCCTACGTTTTGAGGAGCTTGAAATTAATTAATTCATGATTTCTCATTTTCATCCAATTTTGACTACTTATCGAGTAATGACACATGTTTCCTTTGCTTTTATATTGCCATGGATGCCCAAAGTCTCAGTGTCAAGTTGAAAGCTTCTGGCTTATTACAGAGTTAGGGCTTGTTGGAGGGAAATGGGTTGTTGCATATGACGGCAATACCATCAAGGTTGTGTTTGGCTATCATGAAAATTGAGGATATGATAAAATTGATCATATCCCGTGTTTGGTATATGATAAAGTCGAATATAAAAGGGATATATGTCAGATAAAATTATCTCATAGAGAATATGAGAATAAAGTGGATAGGATTTTCAATATCCATAATAGGAAAGTCTTTTCTCAAATAACAAACTTCTCAAATTAACAAATTTAAAATTATATTTCGATATAAGTATTATTTGAATTCTAATATAAGAAATTCAAAATAATAACAAATAACAATTTATATATTAATTTAATCTTATTCTTATTTATATATTTAAATTTAATTCTATCTTAGAATATAAATGAAATATATAAATATATATTTATTACATATTTTAGATGTTTTAGTATTTTAGGTACATTGGTATAGTTTTCTATTTAATAAAATTTTATTAGAGAATGATGGAACAAAAAAAAAAAAAAAAAAGACAAAATAAATTAAAAAAGAGAGGAAAATAAAATAAAAAAGCAAATAAAACGACAAGAGTGTCACAATAGATTTTTACCATCACCGTTTGTAATTGATATGGTGTTTATACTAAACAATATTTATGATGTGATGTGAATATATCTAATTTTATTATGATGGAAGGGGAAAAAGAAATAAATTAAAAAAGAGAGGAAAATAAAATAAGAAAGCAAATAAAACGACAAATCACCAACCGTTTGGATAATATATAACAAAATCATTTATATTTTATATCATATTTTATTTAGTCATATCCTGATTAGAAATCCAGACGACTAAACCTAAGAATATAGCTCGCATACATTTGGAAACCAAAATAACACAAAATTAGCCCGATACCAACGATAAACTCGAACCTGCCCAATAGCAACTCAGTGGCTCACCCTTGGCAGCAATAAGTGCAATCTCTAAACGTCCCACCCCATGACTCTACAAATGACCAAGCCTAAAGCCCGATGAGCCTGCCTCTTCTTCATCTTGGATATGCTAATTGAATGCTGCAAAATCCTAAAACAGTTCTTAAACTTCCTCCCACTCATCTTACCCCCTTGCGTGCCACACCCCCAAAGCACCAAAAGTCCCCGCTCTGGTGATGCCTCCCCTAATTCTCCCTCAACTCCCTATCTTTCACAAACACGCCCAGCATGGACTTGTACTCCTCACTCTCCTCTAACCTAACATCATTGCCCTCCACAAGATTATCCTGCTTGTCATCTCCATTTCTGTTGTCGTCATCGTCGTCATCATCCTCGTTGCCATCGGAATTGCCGATTCTTTTAAAAATTCTGCGGCATTGCTACAAAGCCCTCATCTGCATTACCTGCTCGACAATCTTTGCTTACTCCTCGGCAGAGATGGACCGGGATTTTTGGCCAGAATCAGGCTTCTTCTGCTTCATGGGGGCCATGCGGGAAAGGGTTGAATGATGGGTTCTTCCTTGCATGGCCACTCATTCTCTGGTTGCTTCAGTTCTTCGTTATTGTTGTGCTTCTACTTCTTCTTCTTCTTCTTCTTGGTGGGGGTAGAGTCCTGCTTCTTGAAAGGCGTCGGGTTTGAAACGGGGATGGGTCGTGAAGAAAATGAGACGTGGACCCCTAGAGTGCCATAACTTAGCAGAAATGGACACTTAAGTGCCATAATTTACGAAATGTACACTTAAGTGCCAAAATTAGAGCAAAATTGATCACTTGAGTGCCAATCCGACCAAAATTGGTCAAAACGCTAACGTATCAATTTTCGGCGAAACAAGTGCAAAACGGCATCGTTTTGATGTTGACGTGGTAAAAAATTAATTAAATTAAATTTATTTAAAACATTTATAAAAAAATTAAAAAAGGATGCGGCTGAGCCCTCAATCGCCGCCTCCTCCCCGCCGCCGTCGACAAGGGCCAGCGACAGAGGAGGGAGGGTCGACCGAGGTCGCCGGGCCCTAGCCGGGCCGGCGACCCCGCTGACCGGTGGCGAGGGTCGCGGCCCTCGCCCGGCCCGGGCCAAGGGTCGCTGCCCATAGGGGTCGACCCTCGCCCATCGGCGAGGGCTCGCGGCCCTTGCCTCGATCCGGCGAGGGGGAAGGAGGAGATGGGGAGGTAGCGGCGGGCCGAGGAGGAGGAAGGAGGAGGAGGGAGGTAGCCGGCGGCAAGGGTGGGACCACCGAGCCTTGGCCAAGGGCCTGCATGCCCTCGCCCCTAGATCTCGAGCGAGGGTCGCCGGCCCTTGCTCGGTGACAACCCTTGCCAAATTTGGGTAAGGGCCACGAGTCTCGCCCGCCGACGACCTTTGCCAGATTTGGGCGAGGCTGCGACCCTCGCCCAGATCTAGGGCGAGGGCACACAAGCCCTTGTTGCTAATCGGGTGGGCCGTTGGCCCTCAGCCCAAGGCTCGACGGCCCCAATTGACCCTCCCCCACCTTCCGGCGATGGCGGGAGGCGGCGATGGCGTGGGCTCGGCCCTCAACCGCCGGCTATCTTCCTCCTTCTCCTGTTTTTTTTTTTTTTTTTTGAAATTATTTTAAATAAATATAAATTATATTATTATTTTGTTTTAAATTTAATTTAATTAATTTTTATATTATATTAAAATTCAAATTATGCCAAAATGACGTCGTTTTTGGTGAATTAGAGCCAAGTCAGCTCTCTAGCGAGCCACCTCGGCGAGAAATATTAATATTTAATTACCACATATGATTTCCGGCCGGCTTCGCCGAAGGTGGCACTCAGGTGTCCCACTTTTCTTAAAATGTGGCACTTAAGTATACCTTTGTAAATTATTGCACTTAAGTGTCCTTTTGTGCCAAGTTATGGCACTTAAAGAGATCTTTTGCCTGAAGAAAAGTGGTCAGAGAGAGGAGGGTTCGGAGGAGGGCATTGGTGCCACGGAGAGTGGAGGTAGACAACCTCGCCTCTCATCTTTGCTCGAAAGGAGGGATTTATCGTCGCAGGAGACGAAAAATATGTGATTTTTCTTTTCCCTTTTGTGGTTTATGAGAGGCTTTTCAAGGAACTACTCGGAGTTTGGTTGGGACCTATGCACATCGCCACTGGAAAATGGGAAAATCCTTAGCAACGAACGATGAGAATTGAATGACAGAACGCAGATGATATATAATCTGGAAATTAAGCTAAAGACTCAAAGGCAGTTTTGGGCGTGAATTCCCTTTTGTAAACCTAGTCTCTTTTTCTAGTTGTCCTTTATATGACATGTATAGTTACATCTATTTGATTTTTCTTTTGACAGGCTTTATAGAGAGGATGAGAAGATGAAAAAAGAAATCAAAATAATAAAAGCAACGATAGTTATATATAAATCTTTCCATTTTAATGTTCCATTTGCAATAGATATGTTCGGGCATTTAAGGAAGAAAGATGAGGAATCAATCATCTGAAAAGTAGGAACCCCTCTTCCTTTTATCTAACTATTTATATCGTGGTATGAATTTCCAAAAATTGACATGAATTTGAAAAAGTAGGAATTCAAAAATTGAAATGAATTCGAAAAAGTAGGGATATGAGCTTTGTAAAATAGGAGAAATCGACAAGAGTTTGATGATAGACTATATATAATTTGATAGACAAATAAGATATTCATCTCGAATTAAGCTATGAGCTAGAGGGTCAATTGAAACACGGTGGCCTGATTTGAGAGAGGTAATTTAGAAAAAGTCACATTTCATGGGCATCTATCATTGGGATGGAAGACCCCACTTGCCTCCCGTATTCAATAGGAATGGGAAGAAAAATATTAATTTCCAATGGGGGTGTGAGGCATATGGGCACCGGCACATTGAAATAAGAAACGCAACTTGTCAAGAAACCTCCTTTAGGGACTACCGTAGGCAGCCCTTGTAGGATAAAAAGGAAATCTTGCCTTTCAAAAAACTTTCCAAATCTCATCCCCCGATTTATTTCCTCTCTTGAAAAACTTCCTTCGTTTTTGTCACATGTCCATTCCGCGTAAGGGTGAGCATTGGTCCAAATTAGCTAGGACTGTCCCAACCCTGTCGGATCTAATCCGATTCCTAAGAGAACTAGATCGATCCTTAGTCCAGAGATCCTTGAACTATTACTGTGTGGGTTGATTCTTGATCTTGAGAGTTTAGAGTTGATCCAACTTTGACTATATAATATATGATATATATCATATATTATATATAATATTCTTATATCTACTCTAAAAAGCAAACCCTAACTTAAACGGCACCAAACGACCTTCTACTCCTTTAGTACTTTTGTTCCCATTTCTTTTTTATCCCCTTCAACTTTTACTTGAAAGAAACAACTTTCACTTGTAAGCAATCTCGCCTTGCTTGGTGCGTGACACTCGCGCCACTCGTCGCTCACCACTCAACACTTGCGCCGCTCAACGCTTGCCCTGCTTCGCCGAAGAAATAGAAGGAAACAAAGCTCTAATTAGAAACCTTCTTCACTTGTGAGCAACACTTGTTCGCTATGGTAATGCTAGTACGAACACCTAGAGGGGATGAATAGGTGTTTAAAAGAAATCTTGATAAATAAAATAAATTTCAAAGTCTAAGTATCGAACAAAGTCTGATAAATAAGTCACTAAACTTCTGATGAATGTTCAGAATCAGATAAGAGATGGAACTGATTTTTGCGATACCTAAAAACTTAACTAAAGAGAGTTAATGGAAGAAAAGATTGCACATGAAATTTATAGTGGTTCGGCTCATATCAAGCCTACGTCTACTTTCTCATGCTAATAGCCTTATGGCTGGAATTCACTATAGCATCAACAGAGAAGTACAATTTTTTAGTACCAAACACTTAGTGGAAGATCCCTTCTCTCTTATTAAGTCATTCTTCTTATGATTTTCTCTCTTGAATACAATTTATAAGGACCGTTGATGAAGAACAAGTAGTTCGAAAAACTTTAGATTTTGGAATTTCAATTTTCACGTCTCACTATCAAATAGACTGAATGACCTCCTTAAATACTCCTCCATGCCTTACTAGTCGTTGGCATTTTTCAGAAGAATTTCTT
This sequence comes from Eucalyptus virginea, assembly GCA_014182375.1. Taxonomy (NCBI): domain Eukaryota; kingdom Viridiplantae; phylum Streptophyta; class Magnoliopsida; order Myrtales; family Myrtaceae; genus Eucalyptus; species Eucalyptus virginea. The sequence continues at coordinate 55,912,447 of CM024519.1, forward strand.
CCAATCAATTCGTTAGATAGAATCGACTAAGGAGATTTTATAGTCGTTTGAAGATTGAGATGAAAATCCGTTGATTCTCGTCTCCCATACAATAAGAATCTAGGTTTCCATAAGTAGATGCTTCCCAAAAAGAAACTTGTCTTCAATATTGATTTTATCAATTTGTAATTGATCCCATCAATGTATTTATAGAAGGAAAATGAGATTCTTCACCAGAGAGCTAGATGTTGTAGAGCAAATTCCTAATGCATTCATTTTGAATTCTTGTCACAAGATTAATAAATCTGAGTATGATTTCTTCTTCGTTCTAGATATGGTTTCATTTTGGATTGCGTCAAAATGGGAAATACTTCTAGAATGAATAGACTTTGGCAAGAATTTGTGATATAACTTCAAAAGCATTTTGTTTTTCAAAATAAGAATAAGAATTAGAAAGTTTTGTCAACTTCAAAACTTGATAGGAGTTTTCTCAACAATCTCCCATTTTTTTATGGTGACAAAACTTTCATACAGATTTAAGCATAATGTATATGTTATCTTGTAAAACAATACTTTAGTAGTACAAGATAATAGATAGAGATAATAGATAGTGTACAAACATAAGTATTATACGAATAAATGTTCTAAAGTTTGGTTTGCACAATAAAGTCTGCATAAAAAAATATATCACACCAGTAAAGCATAGAAAACACACTACAAACATAATCAACAAATTAAATTTGCAAAAGTCTCCACCTTTTTGTCAACAGCAAAAAAGGAGGAAAACAAATAAGCACAGTTGGAACACAAACAAGTTGGAAAACAGAAATGTGATTGTTTTTAGAAAATGATCATGAGTTCCTTGGAACAAGGACAAGTTGAAAATCTTCCAAAGTCTACATGATTTCCTCAAGCTTGGTTAGACACTGATTGAAAATAGTCTCAACTTTCGCCAAATTTTGAGTGGCCTACTGATTTATGTTTTGAACTTTATTATCAAGAGATTGTACATTTCCAATGAGAGATTCTGAGATAATATCAAAAGCAGCATGCACCTTTTAGATTTCAACCTCCATCCCATATTGTTGTGCCTTAATCTTCAAAAGGAATTCTACTATTCGAGGATAGTTTGAATCTGGTTCGGTTTGGGCACTAGCTTCTACAAGTTGAACTAGAGAGGTATTCAAAATTGAAAGAAATATTGATTTGAACATTGGAGGTATCTTGCTCTCTCTGAATATTATCCTCTTTGTCCTAACCCTCAAGAGATTCTTCAGGGAAATGAGACGCATAAATGTCCTCTGTAATCTGGTCCTAAAGAAAAGTTTTCTCACCTACTCCCCTTATCACAATAGCTTCAGCCTAAGGAAGAACTCATTCTCCTTCCTGCATTCCTTCTTTCCCAACACTAATTTGTTAATCAGTTTCCTTATTCTTCTCTCCAGCATCTCCTTCATCATGTTCCCTTGTATCATTTCATTCCTTATCAAAGTGGTCTTGTTCATTATTAAGATTTGCATCTCCCTCTTTTTCATCTAAGTTATCCTCCTTACTTTCTTTTTCTCTGGTCTTCTCCTTCACTTTCCTCTTTTGGATCTTTCTTGCTTTCTTCTTCTTATTCTTCAGAATCAGCTATTCTTGCAATAGGATCTTTCATGGCAAAATTTACCACAATATCAGAAATAGTCTCATCTTCATTATCTTCCTCGTCTTCATACCTCCTCTGAGAAGACATCGAAACAGATTTTGTCACACCCGGATCCTCGAGCGTATGTCCATCCCTCTCTGGTCGAGAAAAATTATGTGACTTCCCAAGACGAGTCGCCGACCCTTTCATTTTATTGTGCATGCGGAAGCAAAATAAATCCCTTGACAGTAGTCATCTTGGGATAGAAAAGCAGAACATCACATTTGCAAACAAACTACACTTTTATAAATATACTGAGTCATTTACACAAGTCTATAACTAAAAGACTAGTTCTAAAAAAGAACCTGTCCTATCTGACTTACTCTTTAGGTCACCTCAGCTCAGCTCCAGGTCCTCCCTCTACAGCCCTGAAAATTTTAAGCCCATGACGGGGTGAGATATAAATCTCAGTGAGTTCACGGTCAAAGCCCCGATTAAGAGGGAAATACACCCAGAAGTGTCCTAACCACACAACCACTCAATTGGCACAGATCGCCTCAATTTCCTTCCTACACGTCAGTACAATTCATGTCGCAATGCATATAATTAATGCACATAACAACTGGAACACCTCAATTAATCACCAGGGTCCTGATTATAAGGCCAAACCGTTATGACATGTCCCATTCTATGTCACACAGTTTTGGTCTCATAATCGGGTGCATCAAACTCAACAATCATGCATTCTAATTGTTAATTACACCCCTTAAGGGTACGGCCAACTCCAAAATTGGCGGTCTTTTGACATTACCAAGCGTCGTCTCACCTCCTTTGAGCACGGTAACGTCTCTTAATTAGACGGCTTCCCCGAAGGTACGTAGGTCCAAAATCTACTGCAACTCGAGTCCCAATGAATGGGTAACGTCCGGCTTAACAGCCTAGGACGGTTTCTCTTAACCAACACACTATCAATCAATCTCGGCCGAAGACACTGTGTATTGCACTCAAATGTTTCAATTAAAATAAGGGTTAATATCCTAAAAAACCCCAAACTGATACATCTGTGACAAATCTACCCAAAACTATTTTTTTGACCACCAACAACCCCAAACTAATATACCTTTGACAAATTTACTCTAAATTGGTATACTTGTGACAAATTTACCCTGTGTTAGTTTTAGTTAAATTTTCTTGTTAAATTATGAAGTTAAATGACACGTGACAATTGACCGGAATAACAATTTGGGATTTTACACTTTGTTTGTCATAGTTTACAATTTTTGTGATTTTTTTGTGGTATTAATCTAATTTAGCTGAGGGTATATTAGTCACAAATTTACCAATTTGAGGTTTTGTGTAGTCAAATAAATTAGTTTTGGATAAATTTATCATAAATGTACCAGTTTAGGGTTTTTTTTTATAGTTAGTCGGGGTAAATTTATCACGGATGTACTAGTTTGGGGTTTTTCATGATTAAAAAAATAGTTTTTGGTAAATTTGTCACAAGTGTACCAATTTGGTGTTTTTCAATGTATTAACCCTTAAAATAATGAACATTGCTTATTTTTTTCGTATTAGAAATACACGGTAAAAATAGTCGTGTGTGGGTACACGGTTCAATTCACACTAGAAAAATCGATATCCTCCAATTTAAAATCCCACTGGTTTATATAGTGTATAAAACTATTTTTGGTGTTAAAACCCGACACCTGGGATTTTTTTGAATAAATAATGAATTTCACAAATTTTGGAATTAAATACTTAAAATTCCAATCAGCACTCAATTTGTACAAATTAGCATCCAATTGCATAAACCGAACACACCATTGCAATCAACACAAAATTCCGGTTACCGGCTATCCTAGTCTAATTTCCGGAAAATAATTAATAATTAAATAAAGTACCAGAAATTAAATAAATTACAAAATAAATAAATTTAAAGCATTTAATTAAATTAACCTAAACTAACTAAGCTAATTACTCTAACTAATGATTAAATCTAACAATTCTATTTAATTTAATCTAAGTACACTAATTAAATAAACTTACTAATTCCTAACTAATCCACCTAACTAAACTAATTAAACTAACTAAATACTAACTATACACTTAATCTAACTAAGCCATCCTAAGCCTAATTAACATAATTAATCCACTAATTAGCTAACTAACACACCTCTAAGTGTCATTAGCCCACTAATTAAGGATTAGAACGCAACTCACCGGTTAGCACAAAAATCGGCTCACGGCGAGGGCGGCGTGACAGCGATCGCCAAGACTTGAACTCACGGCGAGGTTGACGGAACGCTCGGACCAGCTAAAAACGGCCAACGAACTTGTTGTTTGGGCTGAGAAAACCGACACAGAAGATGCTGGTTTTGATCTTGAGTTTCGAAGGGTTGAAACGGCTTCGAGTGGCTGGCTTCGACGGGTGTTGGGCTACTCGATTGTTGCTGGACGTGTGGGCTTTGAAGTCGACGATGGAGGTCTTCGGTTGGGGTTTTGACTGAAGAAGATGGAGCTTCGGTCTCCGGTGGGAGGAAGTGGTGTATGTGAGTGGGGGAAGGGTTTCGGTGGAGGATCGAAGAAGATGGAGCTTCGATCTTCGGTGGGAGGAAGTGGCATATGTGAGTGGGGGAAGGGTTTCGATGGAGGGTGATGGTGGAATCGTGTGAGTGGGTGAGGGAGTCTTGGTGGAGAGTGGGACGGTGGTGTGTTGGCGTGAGAGGATGCAAGGAAAATGAAAGCTTCGGTGGAGATTGAAAGAAATGGGCAGAGATAAAAAATGAAATGCAAAGTAAAGCGAGAGAGAGATCGAGCGAGAGAGAAGAAGGCCGAAGGAGGAAGAGGCGGTGGTTGAACGTGCTGAGGAAGCCACGGCTTGGAACCAAAAGTCAAGCGTTTTATCCATTCAATTTAATGCTTGTCCCCTAGATCTTTATACATAAATATCCCAATGTTTCCCCATAATACTTTCTTGTAATAAAAATCCACAATTTATCCAATTTTGGTGCCAAAATGCAGCCCTCCTCTCTTGATCCGAATTTACTCAACTTTGGCTTCAATTTCATCATCAAATTCTCAAATTCAAAGTCCAATTTTATCGAAGAAAAATCCCACACATTTTTTTAAGTTCTCAACATCCAATAGTTCAGCTTAAAAATCAAAATCTCCTTCAAACGAGCTAAACCGAATTTTCGTTGTTTTCCAAATCGATTTTCTATAAAAAATCCCGGAATCTCCGAAAATTTTTTGGAAAGTGAGTTGACATTTCTAAAATGAATCGTAACACGACCAAACTTTCAATTTTTGAAATTGAGCTCAATTTCGCAGTTAATTTCAATTCGATGTGATTTTAGCGCGTCCCAATCTACCAAGTAGCTTTTAGGAATTTTTAATACAATTGACCCGTGATCGATTTTTTTCGAGCCACAATGTACATCTTCGACATATTGGCGACTCTCGGTTGTCGTGAAAATCTCGAGATTTCAAATAAGGACACAGGGTACAAAAATGACAGAAAAATCGGTCTAGTGCCGTTCGACAGAAATTTTGTAATTAGGTGGAATCACCCACGTACTAATCACATATCTCCATCGAATCGACTTATCTCCGGTCTCTGATCGATTTTGTCGGTGCCGTAATGACCCTTGTAGATTAGCACGGTCGAATAGTCGATTTCTCATCGAATTCTCATATCTGTTGCGTTTAGATTCCTTACGGCTTCACCTAATAGGCTAGTTAACTCGTGAGTGGCCAACTCAGAGAAAAAAGCTATAGACACGTCGATGAAAAGCCCATTTCATCTCATCGAAATTAGACTCGAAAATTAGGATGTCACATATTTAAATAAAGAGAGTTAAGGGAAGAGAAGATTGCACATGAAATTTATAGTGGTTTGGCTTAGATTAAGTCTACGTCCACTCTCCTAAGCTGATAGCCTTTTGGTTGGAATTCACTATAGTATTGACAAAGAAGTGCAATTTTTTACTGCAAACACTTAGTTAAAGATCCATTCTCTCTCACTAAGTCATTATGCTTGTGATTTTCTCTCTTAAATACAATTTATAAGGACCGTCAATGAAGAACAAGTAGTTGAAAAGATTTTAGACTTTGGAATTTCAATTTTCTCGTCTACTATCAAATAGCTGAATGACCTCCTTAAATACTCCTACACGCCTCACTAACCATTGGCATTTTCCAGATGAATTTTTTCTAATCAATCTGTTAGACAGAATCGACTAAGGGGATCTTATAGCCATTTGAAAATTGAGATAAAAATCCATTGATTCTCATCGCCCATATAATTAGAATCTAGGTTTCCATAAGTAAATGTTTCCCCAAAAGGAACTTGTCTTTAAGATTAGTTTCATCAATTTGTGATTGATTCCAACAATGTATTTATAGAAGGAAAGTGAGATTTTTCGCCAGAGAGCTAGATGCTGTAGAATAAATTCCTAACGCGTTCATTCTGAATCCTTATCATAAAATCAATAAATTTGAGTCTAATTTCTTCCTCGTTTTGGACATGGTTTCAGTCTAGATTGCGTCAAAATGGGAAATATTTTTGGAATGAATAGACTTTGGCAAAAGTTTGCGATATAACTTCAAATGTATTCTGTTCTTCAAAATAAGAATAAAAATTAGAAAGTTTTATCAACTTCAAAACTTGTAGAAGTTTTCTCAAGATGCCGCTCGGCTCGCTACTTGCCTATGTTCGCTCACCTCATGGCTTGCCCTCGTCTCACAGCTCGCCACTATTGATGGATATATAATTTTAAATAATAGGTTTGTCTTTTCAAAGAATACAAAAAATGAAAGAAAAAAATTATCGATTGGTCCTGAATCGAACTTTATGGTCGGTCCTGTCCTTAGTTCTAGGCTCAGCCAAGTTAGTTCTCAGTCCCAAAAATTGGGGACTAACACTATGCAGGTTGGTCCTTAAATTAGGTGTTAAATTAGCCCAACTTGGACCATGTGATGGTTTGAACCTCGGTGATGGTTTGAACTTGATTCCACTAATCTGAACAGCACATCGCATTGTCTTCTCTACTGCAATGGTTTGAACCCCAGCGACAGTTTGAATTTTGATTCCATTAACCTGAAGAGTGCATCGCATTGTCTTCTCTACTCCTTCCACACGAAACGAAGACTCTAAAGACAAAAAGTTCACTACAAAAAGCAAGAGCAATCCCTGATAGATATGTAATTTTAAATAATAGGTTTGTCTTTTCAGAAAATACAAAAAAATGAAATGAAAAAATTATCGATTGGTCATAAATTGATCCTAAAATCGGACTGAACCCATAGGATTGGTCTAATCCTCGGTTCTAGGCTTAACCGAGTCAATCCTCGGCTCCAAAAATTGAGGACCAATACTATGTGGGTCAATCCCTAGATTAGGTGTTGAACTGGCACAATTCAAACCATGCGATGGTTTGAACTTGATTCCATTAACCCGAACAGCACATTGCATTGTCTTCTCTACTGTGATAGCTTGAACCCTAGCGATTGTTTGAATTTTGATTCCATTAACTTGAATAGCACATCGCATCATTTTCTCTATTGTGATGGCTTGAACCCCAGTGATGGATTGAACTTGATTCCATCATCCTGAATCGTGCATCGCATTGTCTTCTCTACTGCGATGATTTGAACCCAAGCAATGGTGTGAATTTTGATTCCTTTAACCTGAACAGCATTTTGCATTGTTTTCTCTACTCCTTCCACACGAAACGAAGACTCCAAAGACAAAACGTTCACTACAAAAAGCAAGAGCAGTCCCTCAACTACCATCCATGGCTTCCTCTCTCTCCTTCCTCCTTCTGTTCCTCTATCTCTCCTATCTCTCCGCCGCGAATGTCCACTGGAGCAAGCTCCGCCGATCGTCCCTTGTTGCTGGACCCGAACTTCACACCCACTCGCTACTTCGAAGTCACCAGGCCCATCAAGCTCCCCAAAACCAAACCTTGCTCGTACCTAGCTTTACAACATGACTTTGCACACACATACGGGAAGCCCCCGGTTCTTGCCAATTACACCCCGCCATCGACTTGTTATTCGCAGAGATTCTCCAAGATTGTGCTTGAATGGAGCGCCACCTGCAAAGGCACGCAATATGACCGGATCGTCGGGGTTTGGCTCGGCGGGGTTGAGCTTCTCAGGAGCTGCACTGCCGAGCCGAGTGCTACGGGAATTGTTTGGACGGTCGAGAAGGACATTACCAGGTACTATTCGTTGCTCATGAACAACGGTACTCTTGCCGTTTCCCTTCGCAATATTGTGGATAGCACCTATACAGGGGTTTACCATGTCAAGATAAAGTTTCGTTTTTACCCTGCTGATGATGAGCATCTGGTGGCGGATGTGGGAAATGCGAGGAATTCGGTTCCTGGGTATGGTTCGAATGCGGATCTGATCTTGCCCATTTCAAGAAACTTGCCGTTGGATGATGGGTTGTGGTTTGAAATCGAGAATGCTACTGATACAGAGACGAAGGAGTTTCAAGTTCCCCTGAATGTCTACAGGGCAGTGCTAGAGGTTTATGTGTCTTTCCATGAGAATGATGAGTTTTGGTATGGGAATCTCCCCAATGAGTATATTGAGGCCAATAATCTTACGGAGGTGGACGGGAATGGCCCTTTCAGGGAGGTTGTCGTGAGTCTCGACGGTGAGGTAGTCGGTGCAGTTTGGCCTTTCACGGTGGTATACACAGGAGGGATCGATCCTCTTTTGTGGATCCCCATCACCGGCATTGGATCATTCGATCTCCCTACATACGACATTGAGATTAAGCCATCTCTAGCAAAGATATTAGATGGAAAGCTCCATGAATTTGGCTTCAGTGTCACAAACGCTTTGAACGTGTGGTACATTGACGCGAATCTGCATCTTTGGCTGGATGATAAGAGCACGAAAACTGCAGGGAAGCTTCTGACTTCCGATTGTCTGCCTCCAGCTGTTTCTTCGGCGTTGGATTTCAAGGGCTTGGATGGGAAGCTTTTGACTGGGGCCAGCCGGTCCATATCGTCCAGTGGGTGGGTGAAGTCATCATATGGGAAAATCACGACCACTTGGAAGCAAGAATTTAATTACAGTAACGTGATGGTCAGGGGGAATCAAGCAAATCTGCAAATTATTGAACAGCTGATCCATTTCAACGACAGCGTTGTTGCTAAGAAGGGGTCCTCCACCCTTGCATCCATTCAAGTGTACAGAGATTTCCCGTTTTATTTATACACCAACTACGTGGATCAAGGAAATGACACTTCCTCATTTACTGCGAACATCACGTTGGCTTTTAACGAGAAAAGGCATGGAGATTCAGGCTCCAAGCGCTCGGGTAGTTCATTGAGCAATGTGCAGAGCGGGCAGAGTTACGTGACAGTGAAAAACAACGTGGCAGTCGGCGGCTTCGTCAGTACTCAGCAAGGGTACAAGTATGATGGCAGTGAACTCTGCTACTTCAGAAATGTGAGTAGCTCAAATTTCAGAATTCTTGATGATGACATTGTCGAAGGATGTAAGAACGGAGCAGAGTCTCATCACGCGTCCCCACATGACAGATGATGGCCTTTTCGCACTCAGGGCTTTATCTGATTTAACCGCATGGGGATGCTTTAGACCTTTTTGTCATCTCATCTTTCGGTTTCTTCATGTGTCCAAAATAAAGACCATAGTATGTATGTCGTCAAGCACTTCCGTAGTTTCATTTTCTGTGGCCCCGGCATTGCTATATAGTATTCGGCTCAAAATCAATTTCAAACGTCAAACTTGATCAATAGTCACGCTCTTCTCATGGCATGAAATTTTTAACTGAGAAAGTATGATGATCTATGTTGGCTCAAACATGCAATTTTCATGCCAATCGGCCTAAAGGGAGTTACATTCGGTCCTATTTGGTGAATGTCGATACCTCTTTTATTCACCTAAATGCGTGTGAAACAATTCAAGCGAGCAAGAAGGGAAATTTTTTTTTTTTTAGTGGAAAATGAGACAATGAAATCATACAACAATTATTATGTCTACATGATTTGAGGAAAAAATTGATGTCGTGACTGTATAGTCTATAAAGTTTTGGTACATATTCAATACATTCCCTTAACTATATGAAAATATTTAAGTTACATAAAACAAATTAAAAGTTCATGGATCATATTGTATATTGGGCTAAAGTTCAGAGATCATATAAACAAATTAAAAGTTTATGGACAAAATTGCACATACAACTAAAATGTAATGATTATTTGTGTCATTATCCCTTATTTCTCTAAAATTGGCTAAAATCGCCTTTTCCCTCATTATTCAAAAAATATATTAATAATTAAGAAGAGCAAGAATGAGAGGACGTCGGGGGAATAGTGCTTCGTACATGGACCGGATCGTTCGTTGATACCCTGGCGTGGCGCTTAGGCCCAATAACCAGAGAAGTGAACAGGACATTATTGGATTAAAGGGATCTGATCTTGACCCCTTATTCTCCTATTTATCTATTTGTATGTGACTATCCTTTAAACATCCTTATTTGATCTCAATATAAAAACATCAAGGATAGATCTAAACATCCTTGTCGGGCAGATCTATTTCTTGAGTTCTACTTAATTTGGTTTCCTCAAATCCTATTAGCTAATCCCAATCCAATAGCTCTTAAATAAATATATCTCTTGAACGCCGTTTAAGCACAACTTTCCATCTTTGAATGCCATAAGGGGCTCAATTGTTAAATCTATTAAAATGGGTCGCAAACCTATTTCTCAACTCATTTTGATGGGTTGAGTTATTACATGAGTTAATTATATTTAGTAAATGGGTTTATAATAGTAAAGTTCAAAATAATATAGATATTAAAAGAATTCCCAATTTACTAAAACCCATTTCATATCTATGGCTTTCTTTTGTCCTCGCTCAATATTGCATTCACACACCCCACACCTTCACCTCGGTTTGCGTATGAGTTATCATATATTTTGTAAATATGCAAGTGTTTAGCAATAAGGCTGAGGTTGGTTATAGGTCACTAAATTTATATTGCATGAAAATTAGTCTATGAATTGAACCATTTCCAACTGGATTTCAAACTTGACTGTCCCATCCATTTAATAGATCTATCAACGGTTTTAAGATAATTCATGATTTTTAGAAGTAAGGACATTTTTTTATTAGTTATCTCAAATACTATTCACGTCATGCCCCAGACCTTTATTTCCCCCACCTCGGGAACGCCACATCCGGCGTTGGTTAATTATGTGACGTCCCATGAGGCATCGCCATCCATCGAGTATTATCTTTCAATTAAACGCAAGCGGTAACGTACACATCAACACCAAATCAATAATCACATGGAGGGTACTCATCATCTACCTAAACATCAATCCTAATAAGATTCTATGAGGTATCTCATGCTCATAAAAAATGCTAATTATGCCACTTAATCGCTTCAACAACGTACACGTGTTCCTCGAGTCCTGAATAATAGCATAAGTATTCACACGTGCTACACATAGTGCAATTAATAGCCAATAATATTCCCACATGTCAGATATTAACATCTAAAATATTGTCATGGCCTGCAATTAATGGCATTTATAACATGCACGTGTTTCCCAATTCACTAAAAAAGACAATTAAATTATTCACATATCTCACACATCTCATATAAGGCCATATCAAATATACACGAGCCATATATCAACTTCCAAAGTATACATATAACACTCAAATGCTTCGCACATATTTAGTGCTTTGAGAATCACATAATACCCTATAATATTATGTTATATCGAGTCTAATTATTAATCGCATAAAGCTGAAACCCTACGGCTCTTCCGGAAATATTTGGAACATCTTCTCGCCCCATCGAGCACGACATCCGAACCTCCGTCGGGCATCCTATCGGGCATTGTTCCGTAACCATCACCGCGAACGGCATTCAAACTTTGTCGGTCATCATCCCCCAATGTCTCTGAGTGGCGACATTGTCTCCCAAAATCCTTTGGTGACAGAATCGCTCACGTGACCATATGGATTAAAAACACAACCGATTTTATCTTCCATTTTAATCCAATGCATGAGTGCCCAAAGGCGTGCCAAGCGATGTGTAACTTATGGCTTATCGAAAACATGTCGATGAAATATGTCGAGCACGGAATGAGAATTGTGACTTGACCCATTACGTTCAAGCACCGGCCTAAGTCAAACATGTATCGAACGATACGCTTTAATATCACCGAACCAAGAGAGAGACTCAACTCGGTGTGCTTCAACGCATGTCCAAGAACCATCATAAATCTCGCCTCGGAGAGTATATATATATAACCCACATGTACAAACATGTAGCCATACCACATAGAACAAACCTATCCGATAATAACAAGGTCTCTAAATAACTCATTCTAGATTATAACATAACCGTGTTACGCAATAGAACAACGGTTTCTTGAAACCAAACCTGAATATGAATATAAACGGGTCATTTCCAATAACAATAACAAACCAAGCAATCTTAACAATAACCCAAGACAATTTTATTTATCTTGATCCTCCTAACCCAAGCAATCTCATGAGCAAATTATACAAAATTAATACATGGTTCTAACCTTTTTAGGATAGCTTAATCCTATTCTTGAAACAAGCAAAACCAACCTAAATCTGAGCCACATAATACAACGGCCTGGCTGGCGTTTAGGGGATTTACTTACTAACAAGCAGGACAAGGACAACAAGGGTGGTTGGCAGCGGCTCAAGATGGTGGGCAACGAGACGGCATTAGGACGGTGACGGCGCGGTGGCTGCAATGGGGGTGAGGCGATAGGGAGAGGAACGAGAGGGAGAGAAATGAGAGCAAAAAAAAGAGAACGGAAGAAGGAGAAGAAAGTGAGAAGAAAGGTGTCCCTCAAGCATTTAATGAAACCTCAATTATTTGATGGGAAATGTTGGATTTCCTAAACTTAGGAAGCAAGACTCAATCCTAACCCTACAAGTGTCAAGACGAATGCTTCTTGCAAAGCTTGTCCTTCAAGTTTTCATGGCCAATAAATGCTTTTAGTTACAAGAAAACTAGAATTATTAGTTAAACTAAGTGGCTCGAACTCCTTGTTTTCTTCTCCTTGGGTGCCTATCACTCCTTGAAAAGTCTCAAAAATTTTGTCTCATCTCAATTAAATCTCAAGAAGCTAAATTGATCTCATCTCTAGGGCTACTAATATCTATGTTCATAAATTAGCACATATTTCCAATTAATGTATTAATGGACTAACTTCCAAAATTTTAAGGATGGTTTGAAACCTTGTGAGACAACTTGTCCCACAAGTTTATTCCATTTGGGCATGTAAGAGGGAGAGTCTCATTGGCTTCAAAGTTTACTCTTAAATGATCTAAATTCAAGAGGACAAGATGTAATAAATCTTAAGGGAATAGGAATAACTTGAAATCACCTACAATTAACACCCATAAGTGGACTAGGTTGGTGACCAAGTTTTGATCAGAAATGACCCTAATGTGACCTACACTAATTAAGCGGCATCAACGGTGCTCACGCGGCTAGACTTGAACTAAACTCCGTGCTTGTCAAAGGTTCTACGCGTGACTTATGTTTGAGTCTAGTTCGATTCATGAATGACCTTTGGTTATTATGTAAAATGTAGGATCAATTGACTTGTCTGGCTCACAGTCATCGATTCTTATGGTCAAACGATCATTTCATGATCGAACGCTTTGGTTTATTGCAACCCTAATCACCCTAATCTAAAGTCGCCTTGCCCTTAATAAGCTAATTGGCTCATGAATATCCCTAAGATTGACTCACAACTTATTTCTACTACTAGCGTACCGATGCTTAATCTATTCATCGCGTCCAAACTAAGGATCCGAATCGAGAATGTGACAATTCATATGCACACGAAGCCCGTAAACACAAAAAAGGTTGTAGTTCTTAGATTAGTTAGTGGTCGTTGCTTAGTATCTATCGATAGGTTAAATGGATAAAAAATAAAGAGGTTAACTTACATGTAGAACGAAAAATTCGAAGAATTGACACTTTCTCTTGTTTGAGAAAGCATAAATAGATGAGACATTTGATTTCTCTTAGGTCCACCGATTGAAGTCACTCCCAAATTGGAGAAAAGAAACTGTGATGCAATAACACTGATCATAAGACAAGCTAAGCCAGACTTGAGCGGACCACGGATGGTCGGCCGAATCGGCCCTGCCCAAGCTCAATGCTTTGCACCTTGATCATGGGAGCAAACCACCCCCCAAGCTAACAAAAGAGTGGCCCACCCCTCCCTAACGGGCTACAGATTTTTAGGCCCCAAGCTTATTTGATAAATGGTGAATACGATTACTCGCTTAGCCCGGGAATGCAACACACGTCAACTTCCAAGAAACACCTTCATGACTGTCCTAGCATCTCATTTTTATTTTTATTTTTCATTTAATGACTACGAATGTTATACATGGAGATAGAAAAAGACAACAATAGGCATCTTATGATAATTGTTGTATAATTGAAGAAGACAATTCAATAGGCACCTAAAACCCTGGCTCAAGTCCAATCATGTCTTTAAAATATAGTTTACACAAACAGATCATTTTTTTTTTTTCGTGTTTGGCAAAAAGGTGAGCAGGGTAATTAGCACTAGAATCCTCTCCAGGTGTTATCATGAGATTCTCATACTAATCACAAAATATTTGGTTTGAATTATTGATTTTTTCATCATCTACTACCTGGAAAATTTAGGCTGTGAGAGCTTGTTCTATTAAGATATTAATTAACAGTTATAAATCACTTCATACAAGATATACTGCAATTACACAATATGACATGAGGGTTTTTAGTTTGTTCCCAATGTAAACAAAAAAGGTCATTTCGTGAAAGGCACATAACTTATGGAAAAAAAAAAAAAAAAAAACAACCTTTTCATCACTAGATCAAGCACCTTAAATCTGAATAAATAAATAAAAAGCAGCCTTAGTCGAATAAGTTGTGCTTTCTGGATTAAAGTCTAGTAAGAAATTGGAGACATATAAAAACAATGCACGGTGGACAACTCCCGACAAATGGAGAAGAGTGCTAAGGTTACTGGGCCTCGAGTAAATTTCAGTTGCATCGAATCGATTTGAAGAAAAGTCTACGACGGCACTAGAGTGGATTGCTGGACCGGTCCCGTACAATAAATAATGGGCCATTGGATTTCAATCCGGAAAATCTCACCCATTGTAATCGATCGATTTTGAAAAAAGTAGCCGAGCGGTCACATTTAAGAAAACCGATTGAGACAAAATTGCAAGGTTAACAATTGATTTAAGATTAAAATAAGGATAGTGGCAATTTTAGATTGTTTTCTCTTTCAATCTGGCGATACTTATCAGTGAACCGAATATAGGCAACGGTTGGGGACCAAATTTGTAAAGGAACTCCTCGAAGGTTTTTCGGTGAAGATCAGAGCTGGTAAAGGAGAGTCGAACACGAATCAGATTCTTTTCGCACTCTTGGATCTAAAGACACAGTCGAACAGGACAAACTCAGTGCGACGGTGAAATAGCCAACAGCCGCAGCGACAAACATTGGAATAAGCTAAAAGACGTCAAAAACTGCGATGAAATCCACAAACCTCTCCTCGAGAGAGGATTGTTATGCATCCAGTGTGCATGTTTTATGCTCTGTTTCCTGGTATGGTTGTCATTGAGCTCGAAGTGGCCGGCTATGGAGCTTGACTGGTGAATTTTTGCGATCAGAAGCCATTCTGTCAGACCAAACTTCTAGAAAAAATCAGGTGAGAAATGACTTGGGCTGAAGGCGAATTGGACTAGGCTTTTTTAAAAAAAAAAAAAATCATTTGGTTTCATTTATTCATACTTTTGATTAAAAAAAAAAAACTACCTAAATGGCCAAATTTGCTTGAAATTTCGATTAAAAATCAGTTGTAAACAATCATCGTAAATTGATCTTGTAACATTTTGACGAGAACTTCCTCCAAGCGTCAAATTTCAGGATTTATTGATCTTCAAGCTTTTTCCAGTGCTAGAGTGGGAGACCATCATATCAACCTTCTGCTTTTACCCAACGCCCATGTCTTCACCGCCTCGGGCGGTAGATAGTTGCAAGGGATGCGCTCCTCCAGCTTCTTAAATTGGAATGGATCAGGCAAGCTTCGCAAGGAACTGCAGCCTTGGATGTTAAGCCTTTCTAATGATTCCAATCTGTCAAGACATTCAATCTCAACTAGTTTGGGACAATCCAATAGTTCAACCTCCTTGAGATTTTTTAAGTCAGATAAGTTGGGCAATGTCTGAAGGGAGGGACACGTCAAAAGCTGCAAGAGCTGTAGATTCTTCAGTCTTTCAAGCCCATTGAACTTGCTTGACTTCCAGTCGTACACTTTCAAGCATTGCAACGATGCTAAACCTTCAAGTCCTTGAATATCACAAATCGGATTCTCAATTAGACTTAGCTCCAACAAATTCTCCAAGTTGGAAAGGTCGACAACTTCAAGAAGACTGCAACCACTAATTTTGAGTTTCCTCAAACCAGAGGGAAGCGGTTGAATCTGGCGTAGGTTCTTCAACTTCTTCAAGTGGGACAGATCAGGCAAGGTTCGCAAGGAACTGCAACGTTGGATATCAAGCCTTTCTTGAGATTCCAATCTATCAAGACCTTCAATCTCAACCAGTTTCGGACAATTCTGTAGTATAAACTCCTCGAGATTTTTTAAGTTAGATAAGTTAGGCAATGTCTGAAGGGAGTGACACCCCTCAAGCTGCAAGAGCCGTAGATTCTTCAGTCTTTCAAGCCCGCTGAACTTGCTTGACCCGCAGTGCCACGCTTCCAAGAGTTGCAATGATGCTAAACCTTCGAGCCTTTGAATATCACAAATCTTCTTGTTGATTAGACTTAGCTCCAGCAATTTCTCCCAGTTGGAAAGGTCAACGACTTCAAGAAAATTGCAATCCCTAATTGTGAGTTTCCTTAAATCAGAGGGAAGCTGTTGAATCTGCCACGGGACCTTGCACCGGAAAAGTTCAAATTCTCTTGCACAATGAAGCCAACCCCAAAATGAACTTTCGCCGGTAGTACTTGAAAGTCGCATACGCAATGAGCTGTTAAAAAGTGTGGGTTGACACTCTGATTTATAGTAGACAAAGGTTTTATTGTTGCCTATGCCGAAACATAATTCCAGATTTCTTAAACTCGGAAGGTTCACCGGCTTGAATACCTCTGAAACTTTTAGTGTGGCACTTGAGGACAAAAATAGACTTAACAAACTCTCTGGAAGTTTTGGTACATTCTCCACACAAGTTTTTGTTAATTTCAAAATCTTCAAGAATCTTAGTCTCCCGATATTACCAGGAATCATCTTTAGTTTCCAGCAATTCTCTCCATAAATTTCCTCAAGTTTTTCCATCATCTCAATAGCCTCAGGTAACTTTTGCATGTAACTATAGTTCATCTTCAATAGTTTCAAGCTCTTTAGATTGACAATGGTATTTGGCAACTCCGTGATGCATGTGTGTGAGACATCCAACTGAGCTAAACATTGCAGCATTCCAATTGAGTCAGGAAGTGTCATAAGTTTCGAACACCTCCTCAGAATTAATATTTCTAAGGATGAAAATGCAGAAAGGTCAGGAATTTCCTTCAACACGTCACAATATGACAGATTAAGGACCTTCAATCTTGTAGCCATCTGTAAAATGATTATGTATATCTGGTGAGTTTAATTTATAGAAGTTTTGCGGGACATAACCAAATATATCGACTTAAGAAGCATTCCACCAAAGTCACCTTATATATAAATACTCTGTATATGCATTCCTGCATTCCTAACTTAAGCCAAAACCACTGTGTTGCACCTTTTCCATTTCTCCCGATGTTGTCCCCAACAACAAATAGAAGATGATGGGTCTATATTCAAATTACACCCCCACCCCCCCCAAAAAAAAATATAATAAAAATAAAAATCGAACAGTAAAAGGACACAATATAACCAGCACAACTCCTAGAAATTATAACATCCCTTTCATATTTCATCATCCAATTACCGATTTTGTCGCCACCACTAGTACTTATGACTCTAAACTTTGCATCTTTTCCTAAATGTATCTTCTAATTTTCAATACAGAAAATAATCTTACATATCTTCTAACTATTAACCAATTTATATTTGCACTTTACTTTTTTTTTTGCCTCATTTATTAAACCTTTTGAAGAGTATAATATTCATTTAATAGTATTGATGTTCCAATAAATCAGTTTGCATGTTCAATTTTACTCACCAATTTTTATTATTTTGCTAATTTCTCTTTAATGTATGGTTTCTCTTTGGCATCGCATCCTTATATATTATAGATAGTTGCTACTTATATTTCACTTAAATTTAGATATCTATCATGACAACTAGTTGGCGTGATTAGGTCAAAATAACGTGAACATTTATAAATTGTTGTTTAATAAGTAATGCAAGTCAATAGATATTAAGCTATGACATTTATTGCATTAGATGATCTAACAATCCTAAAAAATACAGAAATCACGAAATATGTATGATATGAATATCTAATCAAGTCATTTCATTTATTTATTGTGCAACCCAAAAATGTAGTTACTACTAACATAGAATGTACACATTGCAATGCCCTTTAATTCATGTAGCTGCAATCAATTTGCATTGAAGAAGGTCATCAGGAGAAGAATTGCCATATATGATATGACAGCAATAACCTAGTATCAATGTAAAACTATAAAATGCAACACAGATAAATGACCGACAACCAAATCATTATATCTTCTTTTTTTGGGAAGTTAATTGTTTGATTAGGTTCAGACCAAAAAAAAAATTGTTTGACTAGGTAAAAATGAAAAATGCAATCTTGAAGCATCTACATGTGGAACATTCTCTCCATTAACATAACATAATATCTATGAACACAATATTGAACAAAACAAATAAAAGTGGTCAAGGATAACATTCTTTCCATTGACCAAAGTGTCTTCTTTTTTTTTGGTCGGTGACCAAAGTGGCAATGGAAATATACAAGTAGCATTATCTCTTCAATCAAATCAGTGACATAAATGTAAAGTAATTGTTTGAATTGATGTACTTCTAGTGAAAACACATCAGTAAGTTTCAGACTTATGGAATAAGGGATTGGCGTCACAAGCCTTCTTCAAGCCAAGATTTGTTGTATGAATTAAGCCAATAAACTTTAATCAAAAAGAGATTTGAATAAAATGACAATCTACAACCCGTGTGACACAAGAGCTTGTGTGACTGGAAGAAAATATAACATGTTATACTAAATTATTTGCACACGCATACCTTGAGTTGAGTCCAACCACCCCAGTGTTCGTCTATTGAGCTCCATGATAACTCAAGGATTAATAGATTTTTTTGGGCAAAAGTCGGTTGCAAGTTCATTTGGAAAACAATCCCAAGAAAGCCATCTCAATTCTGAAAAGAGACCTTCAAAGCATTGAAATAAATTACAGAGCATTTTGTCGTGAATTATTTTTGTGACAGTAGTCGTTGCACAAATTTTAAACTAGACTTAATGAAAGTTCTTTTATTTGGGTGATGTGGTCATATAATACAAAATATACTAAAGTTATTCGCAACTTAGTACAAATGATTCCTATTTATCAACATGGTTCATTACTCTACTAAGTAATCTGTTGTATACCACGTCTTATTTATTTGTATATTTTAAAGACATAACTTACTTAGAATATTTGAAGTTAAAGTTATTCTTAAATTTATTTTCATACACTAACAATTTTGATAATTCTTATTTACTAATTAATGGACGCATTATATACCAATCATATACATGATAAACCCAATATATTTGTTAATTAGAGTATTTAGATTTATTCACTGTCATCTCAAATTACACCCATGTTACTTTGGTATGTAAAGATGTTAATATGCTGTTCAATGAACATCAATTATTAATTTAAGTATGTCAATGAAGTTCTTTTATCTTATCATTGCAAAGGGTAGCGTGTCCTATTTAATGTTTAGGGAGGCAGGGAACGAAAAGTTACCATGGTGTGTCCCAATCACAGAACTCCCTCTATGCACTTCTTTAATTATAAATGTGTGTAAATGTACTACTTATGTGAAGTTACCATAGAAGCTTGTTGAGACTGTTTGGTAAAACTTCACAGCAATAGCTTCAGTTGTAAAAAGTTGTGTTGTAGCTTTACAAAGTAATTGGAAAATACCTCTCAGTTGCAACTAAGTCAAAGCTATGGAACCTTATAGAAGCTTTTAGAAAGCTGACGCACCCAGTTTTAATGTGCTACAGCTTTAAATTTAAATTGCCACACCTAATGGTTAGAATACTGACAATACAAACTACAGCATTAGTGCAAGTACAATTCAGCTACCAAAAGAGACATATTAAACATATGTTAAACTAATTTTGTTTCGATATACTTCTAGCTATCAGGAAGCAATTGAGTTTGAAAACATTAAAAGAAGTTGCACATAGTCAGAATAGGTATCTTAGGGACATCCTTCAACAGCTAGATATCTTCTTTCACTTTAATAATAAGATAACCCTCAACCGGTGTAACGCATGAGCTTGTGTGGAAATAAAAAGGTAAGCAAACGTTGTACATAAAAAGTTGCCCATACCTTGAGTTGAGTCCAACAATCCCAGTGCTGTGTTATTTTACTCCATGATAGGTCCAGGATGAGTAGTTCTTCAGGAAAAAGTGGGTAGCTTGCGAAATTGAGGGAAATTTCTTCCAAGAAAGCCATCTTAGTTCTGAAAAAACATCCTTAAAGTCTCCAGAGAGATTTCCACTCCTCATTTCAAGATATCTTATATTTGGCAATTTCTTAAACTCTTTGGACGTCAAAGAAATCCCATCAAAATCCACACAAATTGCCTCAACAGTTTCAGTTCCCTATAAAGATGAAAAAGAGTCTTCCATCAACCCATGTAAAGTACAAAATAAGCAGGAAAAAAATTATATTAGGCAGATTTATGCTATGAAAAAGTTACAAGCGGTTGCACTGAGCTTTACCTTCTCTCTGGTGATCATGTCCAACGCATCTTTATGATTCCACACTCGCGAACGCTTTCCTGGACTTTTGTAATTTTCAGCAAGTACAATACTCCTACCTAGGTCTATAAGCTGGTCATGCATCCATAACTCATTCTCCTCTCTAATTTTTACTAAGGACCTTGAAAGTAGGACTTGGATTCCCTCTTCTGGAAACAATCTGTCACCCCACATATAAGTTGCATCTCTCTTACTTTTTCCGGCTAGGAAGCAGGCAATATCAAGAAAGATCTCCTTCTGCGTGACATCTAAAGCCTCATAACTTAACCTTAAATGTTCCAGCACATCCTCACGAGGATATATTTCCATCTTTCTTAAAATATCTTTCCACACTGCCTCTTCTTTTCCATGTAACAACGAACCGATCACTTCAATAGTTAAAGGAAGCCCCCCTGCTCTTGCAATAGCTTTTCTAGATAGTTTGAGAAAGTCACTTGGAGGAAAGTGAAAGTTGCTTCCAAATGCATGCTTGCTGAACAGTTCTAAAGATTCTTGACTATTCAGCCCTTCCACTTCATGAATCAAACTATTCTGAAAGTTAGACAAAACATCTTTATTTCTCGTTGTAACCAGAATTCTACTTCCTGAACCAAACCATTTCCTCTCTGCTGCTAATGCCCTTAGTTGTTCCCCATCATTTACATCATCAAGGATAATAAGAACTTTCTTTTCACTAAAGTATTTTTTTATCACATTTTTCCCTTCATCAATGCTGGGAATCTCAATTTTCTGTTCCCCAAGGATATCACGCACTAGTTTCCTTTGCACATCTAGAAGACCAAAACTCGAACTTTCTGATGCTTGTCGAATATCGTGGATAAAGCTACTACTTTGAAAACAAGCTGACAACTTCTTGTAAATGATCTTTGCAAGAGTTGTCTTGCCTATCCCACCCATACCACATATTCCAATAAGTCTTATCTCCTTAGATTCAACACTCAACAAATCTATAACTTTATCCACTGATTTGTCGATCCCAACTAAAGAATCAGGCAGATGTACTGGAGACACGTCAAGCTTACCAAAAACTTCAAGAGCTATTTGTCGTGTGAGTTCTCCATGGCTGCATATCATTAGAGAGAGTATTATGAAGTTACTGTCAATGATATGAGTTAGCCACAAAATGTGGGATATAAAGAGAAAGAAATAGTACATGACTTTCCAAATTGATTCACTCATTGTGATAAGATAAAATGGTATATTTAATAGGTGATGACCAAAACCACGAAATGAAAAATGATCCCTTCCAATATTCATCGCATATTTTTTTATTGGGAACCGAAACAGGGGGCCGTTCCAGGTTTTCTGGAATTGGAAATTGAACTAGTCCACCAAGTAACCGGTCCGGAACTGAACCGGCCCCTTATGTTTTCTTCTTTGTTTTGCGGTTTTTCTTTTCTTTCTTTTTTATTCCCTATATAAGTAAACTTGTAATTCACATTTTCTATTGTAACTGGTAACTTTAAGAACCAACATTTCATATTATAATCTCACATAACAATTGAGCTGTGAGGCGAGAGATACAGAGAGTCGAGAGATTAAGTTTTGTTTTGATTCGTTGTGCGGGCTGGGAGTGAGTTGAGTTTTAGTGTGGGTGTGGGCTCTCTTATGCTTGAGTTTAAGGTGGGCTGGGCATGGTCGTTCTGAGTCCACCTAGATTTATAGTTGCAATATAAAATCTAATCTGTACAGTCGTTTTGAGTCTAACCCAGATTCGTATCATATGACAATAATCAAGATTTTATGTGTTTACACTACACAATGCTAACCGACTGAATCTTAAATCTACCTACTATAAAAACTAATTTTATCCGGAACCCCCTTGAAATTAATTAATTCATGCTTTGAAGCAAATCTCTTGCTTTTCACTATATTCTCCGGCATGGCATTATTCCATTGCCCCAAAAGTTGCGAACTCAAGGACGGTGAAAAGGCCAACCAATTCTTTCTCTTACAGACACATCCTAGAACCTTTTGGCGACTTCCTCAAACCACCTGAAGCTTTTGGATGGGAGAACTTTTTGGACAGCGAAATTTCTTAGTAAATTCATGTTAAGTATAAAAGAAAAATTACATAATGCACCCAAAAAGATTTTGATGTAGAAAGTGTTAATATACTGAATTACATGGTATGATACAAATGGGCGTTTAGAATTTTGGGGAATTGTTTGAGAGTCTCGTATACAAATTGTTTTGGTCACACACCACAATCTTTTCAAAAATAAATTTTCTATAGACTGGTTCAAAGTTGATTCTATCCAAGAACCAATATGGTCCATCAGTACTCTTTCGAATCAAGTTAGTCAAAGGATAGGAGATCAATCAAAACTAGCTACCCGTGGAAAGAAATTTACAAGACCCGTCCGGCCCAGCCCATATCCAATCTAGACAGATTGGTTCATGTTATGAAGCTTCACGTTTATGCGGCTCGAAAAACATTATTCAATGGGTCCTCGCTTCAATTCCGGAAAATCATAAACCGACCCCTTTCTAATTGAAAAAGAAAAAAAGAAGAAGAAAAAACTACGAATTAAATCAGATCTGAAAGTGGAAAAGGAAACAGATTTGGGGAAACAGCAATATCTGAAAGAGGGTGAGGAAGTAGGGCACCAAAATAGATGAAGAAGTTTACAATCTGCAAGTGGAGTCATCGATGGGCGTCCACCAGCCGTATAGAGACATTAAGAACAAATAGATCTACTAGTATGAGGTCACCTCACCATGATGACTGTCTCGTGATTTTCCACAACTGAGCATGGACTGTCTCGGGAAGATCAGTGGAGTCCGGCACCATCAGAACAAGCCAACGACCACTATCCTTCGACTCTCTCTCCCCCTTTTTGTCAATTAGAAGCAGAGAAGCTGCTTGCTTCATTACTATCCTTCTTTCGCACGTTTTTTAAAGTTTTTCCTTAGTAGTTACAGTGTGTAAAAGTGAAAAGTCCAAATAAAAAATTTGGCTATTCAAATTATAGTCAGTATTCAAGCATAAGAAACGGAGAGAAAAATGGAAGTTGGAGTTGAGTGAGTTAACATACCCCTTGTTTTTGGCTTCCCATCCTGCAATCTTAGTTACTTCCTTGAGGGCCTCCTTCCAGCCCTGTACAGTCTCAGCCCCACGTTCTTCTTCGTGCTGAATCAATGCATCCCTATATAATCCAGTTTCAAGCTTCACAACAGAAGGTTCCACGTCATAGAATATGGGCATGACCTTCAGTCCATGGACTTTCCTACGCTTCATCATGTGTTCCAGCTCGCGTAGGCACCACCTACTGGAGGCATAGCCTGTGGAGAAGACGGGAATGCAGATTTTCGAATTATTGATGGCCTGGAAAATCTCAGGTCCGATCTCTTTACCGGGGTCGATCCCCTCAGTGTCTAAAAAAACACGGATACCCCTTTCTAGCAGGACATGATAGAGGGAATTTGTGAAATTCAAGCGAGTGTCCTGGCCTCGAAAACTCAAGAACACATCGTACAAAGCTCCCGATGTGCTGTTGCTAGTGGATCCAATTTCTGGAGAAGAGCTCCATTTTCTTTTCATCTTAGCAGTGTCTGCTAAAATTCTGCAAGCAAATCACAAAAGATTTGATATCTTTAACAGGGGCCAATGAGCGATGGTCAGATTGGCAAGCCAAGCTCAGTTTCAGTTTCTGTTGTGTCGCGGCATTAATAGGAAGAAATTGCACATATATGATTGAAGGATTAAGAAACAGCACGGCCTAAGCCCCACAAGTTGATTGGTGAGATACTGAGATATGGCGAGAATCAAATGAAACGTCTGAGAAATGTAACTCTACACAAGTGGAGTCACACGTCTCGGGATGCTGGGAAATGTGACTCCAGCAAGTTTGTATTAGTTCAAGATATGAGAAATTGAGTTTCTTTTTTCCGATTTCCATGGCTTACCAGAGTCAAGTCAAATTCTAAGTAAACTGAAAATTAGGAAGGCAAGTTGACGTCAGTGTATTGCCCTAGAAACGTTATATTAAATTAAATGTGATGACTAAGTTTTATTTTTTTCTACTTTATGGTAAAGTAATATGTCTAATTAATTTTAAGAGAAAGAGAGGAGATGGAGCTTTGTGATTATGTGATTCAACCACTAAGCTCCATTTTACCTTACATTCTTAATTATTGATAGATGTAAGTACATGCATAGTTTGGTTTCACAAATGACACATAATGCTGATTGTTAGAGTCAGCTAAGTTTTATTAGGACTAATTTGTTTGGTGCTTTCTAGAAAGCAAAACCATTTTACTGTCTTGGTGAGATTTAAAATGTTTATTCAAATATAAAGTGCAAGATAACGTGTTATTACAAATCAGAATCACCATTAATCTGCACAGCGATGATGGCTGGCGTGGGATCCACTGGAGTCAAGTTAACATAATTTAGTCGAAGTCAAAGTTTAAGTAAACTATAATTAAGAAACATGTATACCTAAAAGGGAAAAGAAAAGAAGAAATGGCCCTTGATTGAAATTGAGATTTCTGATATATAAAAAGAAGGGGAGTCAAATATAACTTATTCCCATTCTTTTTACATATCAGAAATCTTAATGTCTATCAAGTTACGCTTGACCAGATGACAACCTGAGAGAGAGAGAGAGAGAGGGGGGGGGGGGGGCAAAGTTGCACCTCAATCTTGAATAGCGTCAGAAGCAAACCAACTATCCTAAGACGCTTTGAGTGGCCTGATCTTTAGGTCATGAGCAACGTGATGCTTTTTTGGAGTTACTTTATTGTAATACTATGAGTCAAAAACAACAAGAAAAATAAATCTGAAAAAGCTGAATTGTTGACTATTTTAGGTGCTTCTTAATTTTAATTAGATATGCATTTCTAATAATAGAGTGGGAGAATATAAGATTATGAAACTTTTTAGCTTATATTCATTTAGGTTGGATGATTTGTTTATGTAATTTTTTACTGACTTAAAATTAACATATAAGGAATATTAAAATAATTATCAAATTTTTTGAAATTTGTTTATGCACTCCATTACCCAATCTTAATAAGTAAATATCGAATTATCAACTATACGCATTGTTCAAAATAGGGAATTTCTAACATGGAGTTGCCTAAAAATTAGGCACAAATTTTGTAATTTTGCTTATAAAACCATCTTAAAGATCATGGTGAATAGATTACAACAGTGGCTGCCGACTCGGAGCAAAGTGCTTTTGTAAGTGAGAGACAAATACAAGATAACATACTAATAGTTAGAGCTGTTAAACGGGTGCATCGGGTCGGGTTTGGGTTGGGTCATTAATGGTCCAACCCAAATTGACCCATTAACCCATTTATGACCCATTTATGCCTAATATAAATTTTTCGACCCAAACCCGACCCGACCCATATTAATAAAATATTTTCATATTTAACCAAATTTAGGACTTATTCTTTTGTTTTTTTAAAAGATTATATTACTAAAAAACTTCCAAGCAATACAAATCCAATCAATAATTTTTCAAAAAAAAAAAAAAATTTTCTTTTTCTTTCTTCCAAAAAAATTATGTATCTTTTAAGCAGATAAAATCCCATCAAAGCATGACAAAATGCACATCCAAAGTTAACAATACAACAAAACTATGCTCAAGGAGCAAGAAATTGAAAAAAGACATTAATACAGAAACGGTCTTGAGAATAGCACATGCTAGATGAGCAACTGAATGCGGTACCTCTATATAGTTAACATATCATAGCAACAGATACCGTCATTCATGTGCTAAGAGGTGCTTTCATCTTACAATGCAAGAGCCATCAGACTGATAAGGACAACAAAGCATACACATTAAAAAAAGAAAATGCAAGAGCAATCAGACTGATAAGGACAACAAAGCATACACATTAAAAAAAGAAAGCCCTCTGCACCTAACAATCTCATTAGTAATACCTAATTTTGCAGACAACAGCAAAGGTAGGAATTATACCTTTATGTGAGGATGGAAAACAGAAGGCGAATGTGAAGTCAACACCAATCTTCTAAAGATCAAAGCCTCAGTTTTCAAATTTGATGTAGATGACTTGTCCTGATACATATAAAAACATGATGGTTAGTAGCCAGAGAAATAACCGGTAGATCATTTACATCATGGGGTCAAAAACTCTAACAAAACATTTGGAAAATGACAATGTACATACACTTAGTGCCTTTTCAATTCCAGGAATAAGTGACCCAATGTGGTCAGCAAGACAATTTGGCAATACAACCACAAGTTCTTTCAAGACAGCAAAAGCACCAACCTGCAACAATTGCATATATTAAAATTTACTAGGAAGGAAAAATGTCTAAAGAGACTGGAGGACTGCACCACCTTAGTTTTGATTGATTTCTCATGCAGCTGTCTGTTAATAGATCTGACAATTTTTGCTACTTCTTGTTTCAACAACCATCTTGGACTGCATTACACACCAAACCATTAGCACCATAATTTATTGACCAACAAGATTTGTAAAAGTTCAGAATCTCAAATAAATAAGAAAATGCAACCAGGTATCCTAACAACAGAACAGTAATTCCTTAACCTCTAGGACATAAATATTGATCACTGACAAAAATACAAATCGAATTGTATGATCACTGACATAAATATTGATTCTGAAACTCTAGGACTTGATAACTCATCATCCAGAAAGTTTCTATCTCAAAAGCTCTTTTATCAGGGTAAAGCATCCATTCAAGTTGAATTATTTCTGGTTAAATCTCGATGTAACTGCAACTTAAATGAGAAAGCATATAAAACTACAAAAATGCTTCCCTAATTTCTAAATCACCATCACAATCAATTAGATGTCAAGAAAACTGAATCTCCATTGTCCTGATAATGACAGCAATGAGAGAGAAATGGTCCATCCAATACAAATACAAATGATAATTATGTCTAACTCAGCCCAAAACAAAATCAGATGCTGTATGTAGCATCATCTCTGCAATTTCATGTCAACGTTCTAAGAACATAAAAATGTGCACAATCCCCCCAATTTTATTGTCATGCGGTGTGACAATCAGACTAACTTGTCCTGACACATAAGGCAAGGTAACTGCCCCTCACAGCCCATTTAATACTAAGCATGAGATTCTATAAGAAACTATAAAAGATACCTTTTGTTTCTTGTTCGGAGCTGGGTTAACAGCTTTTTTGGTCTCTGGCATAGAAGCTTCAACAACACTTCTCCTGGTAGGTTTAGTTGCCTCTGGTGCCAACTTTGGTTTGGCTGTGTTGTTACTTACTGGCTGGTAACTTATTACGCCAGAAAGCTTTTCGCGAAGATCTCACACACCAGAAAAAGTCCCCTTTGCACCTTGAGATGCTGGCTGTAGACCCTTTTTGGAGCTTCAAACGCAAATCACAGCCCTCGACCCTGCGATCTTTGCATGCAAGTACCACAAAGTCAAAATCATAAGAGGACCATTTTTTAATAGAATAATAGTAGAAAGACATTTTTCCGGACTGATATGATCTTCTACCATACTTGAAATCTAAGGTTCATTATTCTCGTAAAGATCATGTTCCCACTTATTGTCTTGCCTCTGCCTGCAGAAACAAGGCAGCAATTCAATCCGCACATGTTCCATCCAATAAATTAAGACATTTGAACCAGGCAAAAGCGAACAGTCAAAAGAGTACCCCGAGCAACTATAATTGTGCTCAGAAGTCCATAATACACCATTACTACGCTTAAAAATCAACTTACAAATGCCTATAACTAGAGGAAAAAAAAGCCAGAAGCAATCGTATATGGGCAATATCCTTTAGCAGTTTACCAAAATGGAAATCCAACCGTCCATTCTAACCCTCAAGCCACAGCAATTCGGCGGCGACCCACCAAAAAAAATTCAGTAACCAGACCACCCGAAAGATCAGCACCTAGACAAAGACCAGGAAAACGACCGCTCCAAGGACACCGATCGCTCGAATTTCGCAACGACACGAGACCAGAACGAGAACCCAAAAGAAAGGAGGGGGAAGGGGGAGGGTAGAGAGATGGATAGCAACTCACAGCAGAGTTTAGGTTTGCGGCCGAACCGCGCCGGACGACAGCGACAGAGATCTAAAAGACCGGGGAACGGCGACAGAGCACGTGGGGGCGACTGGTCGAGGGCCGCTTAGATCCGCAGATCCGCCCAATCAAAGCGCAATCGCTTTCCGCGAGCAAATTCGATCACCCCTTTCCGCGGACGGCGAAGACGGCGGCGACGGCGGCTACGGCGGCGGAAGGAGAAGGAGGAGAAGAAGATGGAGGTTAAGCGAGAAAACGAAGAGAACGAAGAGAGGGAGAGTAAATGCGCCTGTGTCCCTGTAACATGCTGAGTTCATTTTTAATGAATTGATAGATGGGTGTTAAATGGTACAGATTATCCATATATCTCAATTTGGTGCTTCGAAAAATAAGTCTTGACACGTTAACGACTTATTTAAATAAATATGGGTTTATAAATGGGTTATGTATGAGCGGGCTACCCATTTTGACATCTCTAGGCGATAGCCGGGATCATAATAGGGGACCTCTACTTGTCCGCTGGTGACTGTCGGCTTGGGAACTCGAAGGAAGCCCGGGGGGGATCACGGAGCAGAGCAGCGATGGGGATGGGGATGGGGATGGCCGGAGCGGCAGTTCGATCCGCGCGGCATCGCATGGGTGGCTCCATCGGACACTTGCCTTCCATGCGCGCCTCCTCTCCTCCCCTCTCCCGCCAGGCACGCCCTTCCCTCTCTCTTTCCCTACTCCTATATTTTACTGCTCGGCCTTTGGAATCAATCGCCGCCCTTCACCGATTGCTCTCTCTGCTCTGAATCTCAACCATCGTCCTCTCTCTTTTCCCGGTCTCCGTCGTTCGGTCGGTCGGTCGGTCGGTCGTCGCCGCCGCTGTATTCACTCTCCCTCCCCTTCCCTTCTTCTCCGTTTCGGGCGATGCCTCGCGGTTTGAATCCCCCACAAATGTTGCTATCGATGCTTGCGATTGTTCGCTTCACGTTCGTGCCGTCAGCCGCCTGTGATGCGGAGCACCTTCTCTAGATCGCGCTCTTTTGACTTTTTTCCCATTTTCATTAGCATGTCTACTTTCTTCTGAATGCCGCTTGGGGAGCTGGTTTGTCTTTTGACAAAGGATTCTCTGTTGCGCTACGTGTTTATAGCTACAGAGTGGAAATAACCAATTGAGAAACGAGGAACTCGTCAGCAATACGTTTCGAGGAGCTTGAAAATTAACTGGTTCATAATTTCTCGTTTCCATCTGATTTTGACTGCTCATCGAGTGATCGCACGCGTTTCCTTTGCATTCAGATTACCATGGATGCCCAGAGTCTCGCTGGCAGGTTGAAAGCTTCTGGCCTATTACGGAGTCAGGGGCTTGTTGGAGGGAAATGGATTGATGCATATGACGGCAATACTATCAAGGTATCGCGCTACGAGTCACACTTGTCTTCCCAATATTTTCTTTGGTAATTATTCGAATTTATACGAGTAATCTATACGCTGGCTTGTAAGACTATCCTACGGAAGTCATAACTAGTACTTGTGGCTCAATATCATTCCTGAGTTATTTCGTGGCAGGTGCACAATCCAGCAACTGGTGAAGTTATTACAGAAGTACCCTGCATGGGCTCACGAGAGACAAAAGACGCAATATCTTCCGCCTATGACGCATTCCAATGTAAGGGGTTCTTCAGAAGGTGATCTTTGTGATGTTCTAGGAAAAAGAGCTCTAAAAGGGTATCGTTTGTCTTATGACGAGTTGTCAGATATTGGATTCTAGAAATCCCTGTACAGAGTCACTGACTCTTCGGGAAAGTAATTTCTTTACAGCTCATTTTTCGGTTCAGACAGTCTAAATAAATTGGAAAGATCACTCAAGACTTTGCGGCTAAATTTATCTGGTTTAAATATGTCTGGCATTAAGTTTCGAGCTGCAACTTGATTTGGTTTTGTCAGCATTTGCTGCAGCATGCTTCCATAAGTTTAATTATTAAGGCTTTGTGATGTTGGTCTTTGCTTGCGCAGCTTGGAGCAAAGTGACTGCAGCCGAGAGGAGCAGACATCTGAGAAAATGGTACATTCTCTATTTTTATCGCGTGTGCGCATGCGTATCTATGCGATTCGCTGCCTTTGGTCAGCAGACTTTTAATATAGCAGACACTTAATTAAAAGGAGAAATTATGAAGAATAGTGATTATTTCTGCATAAAAAGAGTTTACAACAATGTCATGTTGGACAAATCAATATCTGAGAACATGAATGATGTATTGAAAAATCCTAAGCTCAAGTAAGGCTTCCTTCTTTTGAAACCCAGTAACTTGGACTGGATCGTATAACTCAACCCATATCATCATGATACGTGGCCATAGAGAATAAGTACTTTGGAGACCTAAGGAATTGTGTTTTTGGTACAATTGTTTGCAAAAGCTGCACTTGTGAAAAGGCATGATGTGCTATGGCTTCTTTAAGATGTTTGACAAACATCTCACAACTGAAACATCTCTAAGCCGCAGCATTCCACAGCAGTTTTTTGCTGCCTTGCGCGGTTTCAGCTTTCAAGGTGTTCAAACTTCAAAATACATGTTGCCAAACATGTGAACTATGTCATATCATAAAATAGACGCACCACAACTGTGATAGGGTCACCTCTGTACCAAACGGACTTTCTACCAGAGGAATAATCACATGTTTTGCCTACAAGTTCACAATCAAGGTTTTATAGCTTGATGTTGCCTTCATCTATGGGAGCAAGAATTATCTTTTGTAAGTCTTTTCTATTTGAC
The DNA here is from genome assembly GCA_014182375.1 of Eucalyptus virginea. Classification (NCBI taxonomy): domain Eukaryota; kingdom Viridiplantae; phylum Streptophyta; class Magnoliopsida; order Myrtales; family Myrtaceae; genus Eucalyptus; species Eucalyptus virginea. The sequence continues at coordinate 55,943,888 of CM024519.1, forward strand.
ACGCTGTTATCATGTATGTCAAGGTATGATTTGCTGATCTCCCATAAGGAAGAGTTGGGACAATTGATAACTTTAGAGCAAGGGAAACCATTGAACGAGGCCATTGGAGAGGTATATGCTGCGGACTTTTACAAAATGGAGATTTAAGCGATACACTCTACCATCAGCATATTGGATGTTAATGTAACTTTGTTTGACAAATGAGACAGGTTGGCTATGGGGCAAGTTTTATTGAGTACTTCTCCGAGGAGGCAAAACGTGTATATGGAGATATCATTCCGGCACCACTAGCCGATCGTCGGTTGTTTGTGTTGAAGCAGGTACTGATATATCTAATTATCTTTTGTATGACTTGCCAGACGAAAATATTTATCATCGTATCAATATGTAGAAGTATGCATATACATTATTTTCATTGTTGACTTTTACTATGTGGGTTCCATTTTGAATTTAAGGGAAATCATGCTTTTTGTTGATAATACATCTGTTCTCTGATCTGCAGCCTGTCGGTGTTGTTGGTTCAATTACTCCATGGAACTTTCCGTTGGCTATGATTACTCGAAAGGTATGTCCCTTATAGTTTTATTTGGTGCAAAATTTTCTTCCTAGTACATAGCTTGAATCGGCTTTGTCTAAGAGAAGTGAATAACTAAGGACATGGTCATCCTCCTCAAAGATGTTTCTTGATTGTATCAGGTTGGCCCAGCTCTTGCTTGTGGCTGTACAGTTGTTATAAAGCCCTCAGAGCTTACACCTCTTACAGCTCTAGCCGCAGCTGAGCTTTCCCTTCAGGCTGGAATACCACCGGTAACTGGCATTTGTATTATACTGAACTGAATTAACATTTAAGAATTACATATCCCATGTATAGACACAAATTTGTATCTTGATGCCATGCATATTCTTCTTCCATTCAGTACACCATATTAGAGAAGCTTGAAGGTGAATAGCGAAGTCGATTGAACCAGAACCCTAGAAGTTAATTTTTAGTTTCACTGTTAAGCCGAGTAATGCTGCATGCTTATTATGGTATGATGGTGATAAGAAGTGTCATCAGTGACTTTTACTACATAACAGTTGTTCACCATAAAGCTTTGCATAGTTTGCATCTTATTGATGGAAGAAGGTACTGCTTCATTTCCTCTTCATTGTTTGATTTCTGTGGGCCCCTTAAATACCAAATTAAGCTACGGCAGTATAAAGGCAATATTTGTCAGCGAATACGACCAAGTCATGTCTAGTTCTCGGTATTACTGTGTTTTTATAAGGGATCTGCGTGTCTGACTGTTTCTTGTCACTATTGAACTGAAAGAATCTTTTTTTCTTGTTTTTTCCCAATTTTCCCATCATTTAGGGTGTTGTTAATGTAGTTATGGGGAAGGCTTCTGATATAGGAGATTCTCTACTGGAAAGCTCTCAGGTCCCCCCCAACTCCTGTACTCATTAAGAATGTGACTTCTGATGTCAATCCCAAGTGACATACTAGGGTACAGACTTAAAGAAACCTTTGTCATTCTTTTCAGGTCAGGAAAATTACATTTACTGGCTCAACAGCTGTCGGGAAAAAGTTGATGGCTGGTGCAGCTGCAACGGTCAAGAAGGTGTTTACAAGCTTTCATGTGACTGCCTATGCATAAGTTTAGTGGAGTGCTTCTAACATGCTTCGATTCCACTTTGTAGGTATCTCTGGAGCTTGGCGGGAATGCACCATGCATAGTGTTTGACGATGCAGACGTGGATGTTGCTGTAAAAGGAACTGTATGTTAGTGAAGTATTAGATTACTTTAGTTTTGATCTCCATATTATGCTGATTATTTGTTAGTTCTTTCAGGGGCATAAATGACCCTGCTAAGGATGGGCATGACAGATGTACAACTTTTCCCCCTTAAACTAACGCTTTCACTTCGTGCAGCTTGCTGCAAAGTTTCGCAACAGCGGTCAGACCTGTGTTTGTGCGAACAGAGTCATTGTACAAGAAGGTACTGTAACAACATACTGCAATTATCACCTGATGCATGGTGTCTATTTGTTGACTGAATGAAAGACATCTAGAAATTAATCTGCAGCAAATTGTAGTGTGGGATATCTTATTTAGATTTACCTAGCTGAAGCAGCAGATCCTCGATTTCCAATCCAACTGCTTTTATAACGACAACTGAAGCTCCTGATGAGATTTTGGTACCACTTCCCTGGTAGAATATTGGGTCAACTTCAATTTTTCTTGCAGGCATATATGAAAAATTTGCTACTGCATTTTCCAATGCTGTTCAGAATCTGCAAGTTGGCGATGGCTTTAGTGAAGGCGTTGCTCAGGTAGACACACTTCCACTCTTAATCTTTCAAACTACCATCTTTTACACCATGTTACCTTTCCATGTGCCTAATTACTAGAACACACTATTTAGACTATTGATTAGATATGAGTGCTGCTTAGATTGGAGATGATATGCTCCTTGTTTAATCGTATGAATCTGCCTTCTCACCAGTAAATAGATTTCAAGTGTCTTTTCATGATGTCAAGTCAGTAGGTAATTTTGAAAATAATAGTTGTCATCCTTTTCTTAACAGGGTCCTCTAATCAATGAAGCTGCACTACACAAGGTCTGCTGTCCTGCTTCATATGCAAATATGCATCCAATTGATGTCAGTGAGCCTCATTTAACAGACAACTCACATGCCACTTCTTTCCTTTTGTGGCCTTGCAGGTTGAATCATTTGTTGAAGATGCTATACACAAGGTTCTTTTTGACTCTCTTTTAATAGTTGATTGTAGAATTGCAGGTATGATTGATTTAAAACCATGACCAGGAGCATACAAATTGAATAGAAATGGCATTTCATTCAAGGTTTCTTTCTGATGAATCTCTTCCTTTTAGTGCCATATGCGCTTAAAAGTACATTCTTCTTGATCTTGACGGAGATAGTTTGCAAAAAATACTTCCTGGATATTGTAGTAGTTTCATTACAGAAACCAGTGTCCTTTCGTCAAGTGCAGATGGCTTGCTATTTCTTGCATCTGCTGTGTCCTTGAGCCAAAATTACTGTCAATTGGTAAGTAATGAGGTGCATCTAGTGTCCACCAAAATTTCAGAGTTTTCTTTCTTTGTCTAATTCAACTTTAACTATTTAACAAGGTGATTCTCTACTAGGGGTGACAATTTGTCCTTGTCTTGTGTCGACATAAGGGTATGCTATAAAACAGGTCAACCCGAACACGATACGATTAGTTGATCGTGTTGACCTTCGTGACATGGTCATGACCCCAAGATTAACGGTTGACATGATGCGGCCCATGTACCAGATTATATAATGGGTTGGTTGGTCGACACAATTGCATGATTTGCCAGGACTCGAAATCAATCCACCAAAAACTTGACACGAAAAATCCTCAATCTTTCGTAAAATCTATCTACAAATTGCAATGATCTGTCAACAGAATATCATCAAATCAAATTAAATAATAATGAAATATTATAGTTATAAAATCTCCATGGGGAATGACATGAAAGAATAGTCTCTTAGTTAATTGTGTCTAATCTCATTAATTTAAATGGGTTGTATAGGTCAATTTTGTCGTTTCTGGTGGGTTGGACAAAAAGACAACACAATTACTGAAGTTTCTTGAGGGTTGACACAAAATTGACCCGAACACAATTAACCTCAACCCAAACCTTCTATTTCATGTCAAGTTATTGTTTTCGTGTCAGAAAATGTTGCCCCTTTTTTATTTTTTTGGTCGGAATCGTTACCTTTTTACCACCCTCAATTTGGGTTGTATTTCTTGGATAGGTTAGATCAATCTGATCATTAACCGGAGGTCACCTATGTTTAGAACATGTCCAGGATCTATGGCATGGTTTCTCAGAGTACCATGTATATGAAATAAAAAGTTCAGGAAACTCCCTGTTTGACTGTTTTGCTTTGATTGTTGGATACTTATGATTTGAGCACCTAGGGGAAAAGATGTTGAAGCTATAACTTATGCCCAAGAAAAGAAGATGAAGCAGTAGGATGTTGATGTCGTTAACAGAACTGTTTTATTTAATGAGTAAGCTTAAACAACATTATCATTATGAATTGGCACAAAGGCTTGTTGAGCTGCCTGACTTTGATCATAATAGAAAAGAAAGATTGGAAAACGAAACTCGGGATTGGTGATAGAAGGAATAAAATTAAGTTGAACCACTGGAATGTATGTTCTGTAATATACTAAACATTTGATTTTAATGGTACACTAACTTGGCACTTCTAAAGAAGATGAAGTGATAGAATGTTGATGTCGTTAACTGGAACCGTTCTGTTTAATGAACATTGATTTTGAGCGAATGATACTATTTTGTGGCTCTAGTCTGATAAATTCAACGATCTTATTCATAAGGCACGACCCTCAGCAGTCTTGAATTGTCATTTATATAGTCTTAGGCTTATCTTGTGCCTCCTTGAAAGGTGGTTCATGGCATAGTATGACTTCTTGCATTGATTTTAGCACTGAGGGGAAAAGATGTTGAAGCTATAACTCCCAAGATAAGAAGATGAAGTGATAGAATGTTGATGTCGTTAATTGGAACCGTTCTGTCTAATGAGTAATCTTAAACAAAATCATCATGACAGAATTGACACAAAGGCTCGTTGATCCATCTGACTTTGATCATAAAAGAGAAGAAAGATTAGAAAACAAACTCAGGATTGGTGGTAGAGGAAACAAAATTAAGTTGAACCACTGGAATGTATGTTCTATAATATACTGAACATTTAATTTTAGTGGTAAGAGTAACTTGGTACTTTTAACGTATGCAGAAAGAGAAGTTATGGTAGTTATTGTGCATGTAGTTGAGCAGGCATTGGTATTAGTATTGATTTTGAGCAAACAATACTATCTTGTGGCGCTCTAGTTTGATAAATGCAATAATCTTATTCGTAAGGCATGTTATTCAGTAGTCTTGAATTGTCATTCATGTAGTGTTTGGCTTATCTTGTGCCTCCTAAAAAGGTGTTTCATGGCATAGAATAACTTCTTGCATCTTATCGTGGCTAATGAAGGGAGCCAAAATCCTTCTTGGAGGCAGAAGACACAGCCTGGGAAGGACTTTTTATGAGCCTACAGTTATGGGTGATGTAAAAAGCGATATGCTTATTTCAAGGTAAACTTTTTAGCCGACTCAATCTCATCTCAGAATAACTGTTGCAAGCATGAGATATTAGGCATTGCGCACAAACTGTACATATAAGTATATTTGGCATGATAGTTGCGAGTTACGGAAGACAGATATCTCTCTTGTCACAGTTTCTTCTGAATGGTTAGTGTGAGATTTTATGGGACAATCACTAACTATTTTAATAGCTTAAGTTTTTAGATGAATGTGTGATTTATTATTTAAATATTTGAACACTCTCCCTCACGCTTAGTTTAGTCATTTGTCTAGTATTGGGTGTTGAAATATTTAATTGGGGAGGAAAATGGGTCTTAAAAAGATTTGAACTAAGAGCAAATGGGTCTTGAAAAGATTTGAATTGAGAACCTCTAGCTGTGATATTATGTGAGATTTTGTAAGACTATTGTCAATTGTTGTAAAAGCTTAAGCTGTTAGATGAAGGCATAGTTTATTATTTAAATATTCTAACAGTTAGCAGTACTGTCTCTTCACCATATAGTTCTCATGGGAAAGCAAGGTGGGCAACTCTTCTAACAGTATCAACCAAAGCGAAAACTTAGGAAGCAAATATAGTTTATGTCCATCCTTATTAGCCAAAGTTAGGCTGCAGAATTTGATGATTGTACATTGTTGCTGCTGTTCTATCTTGTTATAAAAAGAGAAACAATCAATTGACGAACGCTCGATATGCAAATATGGGAATCCCAATCCCTTAAGAAGCTTAAGTGCTTCAGATCCTTTATGGACTTCTGAGACAAGCCGGCAGTATTTGGCCTTGAGAATGATTTGCCCAAAGGCTCCTTTGGAATCCCAGTGCTTAGCTCATTGTCACTTTTTGCTAAATATGTCAATGCATATAGTATAGTATTTTACATTTATCTAGTACCCCGTTGGCCTATTTCAAAAGGATGTCGATGAGTCTTGTTTTTCCTTTTCCTTCTGCAAGTTTTGTAAGCTTGGCAATGATTTGCCTTTTAATAGTTGCCTAAGACTGTTCTAGACCTTACATGCTAGTGTTTAAGCATTGTCTCTTTCTCAGAGAGGAAGTATTTGGGCCAGTAGCTCCGCTTTTGCGTTTTCGAACTGAGGAAGAAGCTATCCGCATGGCCAATGACACCAATGCAGGTCTTTCTTTGACTTGCAGTAATATCTATGATTTAATTTTGTATGCCAAAGAGACTTGAAATGAATGGCATTTGGTTTTCTTATTTTGCCTTGGTTGTGCATCAGATGAATCTGCAGTAATCTGTGTGAAGGTAGACAACAATTAATTACTTGTAAATACTGACAAACTCTCTCTCTCATGTACGTGTCAAAGGTCTGGCTGCTTACATTTTCACCAGCAATGTTCAACGTACATGGCGTGTCACCGAGGCCCTTGAATATGGTATAGTAGGGGTTAATGAAGGAATAATCTCAACAGAGGTCAGTATCATTCTGTCTCCTCCATTTAGCATTTGACAGAGAAGATGGTTTACCTGTCCAGTTACCTGGTTGGCTTTAGGTGGCTCCTTTTGGTGGCGTCAAGCAGTCTGGTCTTGGACGGGAAGGTTCAAAGTATGGAATTGATGAATATCTGGAGGTGAGTATCCGTGAATGCTGATTCATAGTTATGGGTGCTAGCGATAATCTTGACTTAGCTTGCTGATTCAAATTTTCTGCTCTGACGCAATAATTTAGCCGTGTTTGCCTCCTGTCTCTCGTCATGTTCCTTGTGCTTGCTGAACTTTTGTATTGCATTTTGCCCTGTTCATCAAATTCCTATTACTCTGCCTTAGTTAAAATGTTCCTCCATGGTTGCAGCTAAAATATGTGTGCCTTGGAAACATGGCACACTGACTGATAAGCAAGGTCTTGGAATGGACTATTGGTCATCCTACGTCCAGGAGCACAGAGGGCCCTCCTTCCGTGCATCTGATACTTCACATGCTTCCAGCGAGTCACCGCCCCTTTTGAAGAGAGCATGAGGAAGACTGCAGCATCAAGGCTTTGTATCCTCTTGTGTATGTATATGAATAAGGACAGATGGCCATCTCCATTCCATAGCAGAGGAAAAATTTCAGAAATCTCATGTCTTTTTCTTGGCAAGACCGGAATCTTATGCTCTAGTTCTTCTCCTTTAATTGCAAGTTATTTTCCATATCGGTCTGATAAGATCAAATTCGTCAAATGAATGGCACGGGGGAAATGGGTACAGTGTACCTGACCTTATAACGAACAAAGGATTATCGCCTGTAAGGACCAGGGCCTGGGAGCTGTGGGGACAATTTTCAGTTTATGGCCCTGAGATTGGTCGGGCTTTCGGAACCCTTGAGGGGATCGAATTAACATGCCAGTGGGAGTTTTCTTTAACAAGGCAGGTGCGTCTACTATTCATTCGCGCGAATAAAAAAGGGGTCGCAAGGAATTGGTACGACTAAGGCCAAAAAGAGTTTTGAAGTCTTGAACCATCATGCACCAAACTACGGATTCCTGAGGAGCATAGACCCGCAAAAACAAAAACAAAACAAAACAAAAAAGAAAGAAAAGAAAGAAGTGGGAAGAGAGGAAAAGCGAACCGCAAAAAGATGGGCCCGGGAAGATCACTTGGAAGAGAATATATTCATTGGGGGGCAGAATAATTCGGCAATGCACATAAAGATGCTTGAAATTCAAGCAAACATGGCCTCAACGCTAACGCAGCCTGCTTTTCCACCGGGGTTTATAGTCTTTGCATAAAATCTAATCACCTCAAAGTTAAACCCCGGCTTTCTCTGAATATAATAACACCCCCATGTGTTCTCGGACGGGACAGCTACGTACTTGGCCAAAGCGTGGTCCAAAGTGTGACTGCAGGGGAATCTCCCGTTCTAGATTGCAACTCCTTTTCTGCCTTCTGGATAAACTCCATCTACATCTAGAGTTTGAATTGTTCAAAGGTGTTTCGTCCGCGAGAGGAGAGCCGACCCATCCTCTCCACTTGGCTAAAGATTAATTCCCGCTTTCGATTTGCGCTCATTAAAAAAGGCCACCGACATCATTTGACATTAACAAGGGTATAACTTCCATCAACTAACCCTCTAATGTGAAGTGACCGCCTCTCGAGCAGAAATCAAAGAGAATTTTGCATAGCAGAACAATGAAGTTAGCAATGAAGTATGCAGTGACGATACTTGTCTGTGATGGTAAGATCACGTTGGATGCCGATCGGTCCGTGCACGTGTTCCGCCTGTGTGCTAGTTATGCCGAATAGCCCGAATGTACATACATGGTCACTGGCAATTCTCCTAGGGTTAAGTATGTGGGCAGAGTTGGAGAATCTTGCTTTAATTGTCAAAGAAGAAAGGCATCTATTCCCCATTCTGGATTTGGGTGAATGTCCGAATGACATGCAATTCCTTCTTTCACTCGTCTCCCTTAAGATTTTGGCATCCCACCATGAGAGGAGAGCTTTTGCCCCCTTTTCTACTCCTTTCTTTTTCCTCTTTTTTCACCTGCTTTTGTTTATTTTCGTCGCGAAAAATATTGAAATGTATATTAAACCCTAATGTCGCGGGGCTTCACTGTTGCATAAATTACCTCGTCTTTCTGCTCTAGGGTTTGACCAACTCTAGGTTGAGAGAGGACAATCTTGTATTCCACAAAAGAGAAGAGGATGAGGAGGTCCCCCTCGTAATATCTTCATCAAAAGCTTCGCTCTGAATTCCCCTTTCCCCTTGGCGCTTAGAATTTCCCCCGCCCTCTCGCCAACAAACTCGCAGACCATAAAGCTTTTGGGTCCACCCATCCATCTTACCTTTAATTTGCCCATTTAGTAGTAGTAGAAGAACAAACATGCCCATGTTTTCACCCTTGAGATTTGCTCAACCTCTTCTTCTTAACCGCCGTTAGTTCGCTTGCAAAATCTCTAGATTATGACTTTACACAGATGTATGGTCGGCTTGTTTCAATTGATCCTTAGCTCAAGTTGCTGCACAAACATATATTCTAACAAATATCACGCGCCATGTGTATCTAATAATTTGTTTCCAGGGCAGAAGGAGATAGTCAGAAGAGAGAGCAGAATGTTATGGCAAAATTTCACGTGTGCAATGTAAATGCCATGCAAAATCGGTTGGGAACAGATCCATATGAACCCACGTTAGCTCTGTGATTGCCAAATCATTGTGGTTGACAAGGACGTTGTGGACATTCCATAACAAGTTCTCGGAGAATTTACCTAGAATCAGAATCAATCCCTCCTCATCATGACTTGGTTTTTCATTGATAGGAAGTAGAGCTTTTGTTCTTCTGCCCGGGTATTCATCTTTTAAAATTCATTTTACTATATCGAGTCTAAGAACATATGTATGAAGAGATAGAGATATACACACTAAATTATATTTATGGATCACATATTTTAACATTAAAAATGTCTGTGAGGACATGATTCATATGATGAGTTTATAACTTTAGATCACTGATTTTTGGCTATTTAACAGCTAATAATAATAATTAAGCTGGTAGCTTTATAATTCTGGGGACACTGCGGAGTTAAAAAGGCAGTCGTGGTACGAGAGAGAGAGAGAGTCGTGCATGCATGGTGGGCTCGGGGTTATAATGAATAAAAAAGCATTTGGGTTCGAAACTTGAAAGAAAGATGGGTAAAGCAAAGCTTAACGAATTGGCAGTCATGATTGTATCTAAGCAAGGGCTCTCGTTCAAATATATATGCAGAGACCTAAAAAGAAGCTTCACATGATTGGAGAATAATATTCAAAAGAGGGTCTCTCCTTTTCGCCTCAACAATACATCCAACTCAGAATTTGTCTGTGCACCCTCTCCCCCCAATAAAGATGGAAAAACTCTCTCTCCTCCCACCACCACCACCGTTGGAGATGAGAATTGATCCCTAAAGAAAGATGATTGTATGGCGGTCTTTAATTTACTGTGAAAATAGTAGTTTATTCCGAATTATAAAAAATTAAATCACAAATAATTATAAATTGTTGTGGGACCTCCTTTTAAATTTATAATTCTTAATAGACTGTTATTCTCACAGTACTACAAAGACTATTATGCTAGTAAAATCCATCCCTAAATCACATATTTTAACTACATCCACTATTAATGCAGGAGTTAGCATGAACTTGTAAAATTTGCAACTTGACAAACTTTGAGCATTAGAGGCACATAGAGCATAATAATACAATACTATCCATCTCTCTGTAACTACAGTTGCATGAAACAAATACATAATCAAAGTTTACTCAAAAGCAAGTTCTCATCGTGTCAAAGCAGTTGAAATAATGAGAAGTTGTAAAAAACTGAAATTAGAACATTAAAAGCATCTGCCAATAGATCATGCGTAACCATGGTAGAATTGAGCAATTGCATTGTCGGAATCGGAGGATGTGGATTCTCTCAATTTATGAGTGATATATAAAGCTTGTCTTAATGAGTTAAGATGACATATTATTATTTATACAAAGGAATTGATGACTTATGAGATACAAATACGTCTAAGTATGATTAATCTATCTTTTAGGAATTCTTATAAAAAACACCCCAGTCCAGGACAATTTTTTACATAAGCCATGAAACTTTACATCTATTAATGCAATGATTGTAGGTACTAAATTAAAAGATTGTATATGTGTGCCAAAGGCTGAACCTTGTTGGCTAGTCAACATTTTTCACCATCAATATTGAATTAATTTTTTTTTTCTAAATATAAATTAGGGTATTGTAAAAACTCAACTAAACCCTATGTAATAAATGCATGTAAAGTGGAAGATAAATATGTATCAGATAAGATTTTATTTACGAAATGGCGGTGAAGCCGCAAAGATTACTTATTTATTTGATGGCACAACGGCTTTGGGGAAAAAAAAGAAGAAGAAAAAGGAAAAGAAGAGGTATAGCGGCTATATAGTTTATTGTAAACTAATAAATATGATATATATTTGCAAAGGGTGTGCTAGGAGCTTGCTTTGGAATAGAGAAACGCCAAAGGGGAAAAGGGCAGCCTGATCTTTCTTCAAAAAACGCACCCTATTCCTTCTCTCTTTCCCCCATATCGCATTTGTTCTTCAGCTTAGAGAGAGGGAGAGAATGTTCCATCCCAAGAAGCCCTCGGGTATGAATTCCCATGAGAGGGGGATGTGCGTGCAAGGTGATTCTGGCCTCGTCCTCACCACCGACCCCAAGCCCCGCCTCCGATGGACCGTCGAGCTTCATGAACGTTTTGTCGACGCCGTCACCCAGCTCGGAGGCCCCGATAGTGAGTACCAACGAATCTCTTTCGTTCATTTGCTTTGAAACTCTCTCCGGATCCATCTTCCTTCTTTCTTGCTATCTACATGCACACCTATCTCGCCTTTGAAGGTTTAACGATTCATGAACGATAACTAATCTTGATGTTTGGTGTGACGACAGAGGCGACGCCGAAGACCATCATGAGGGTGATGGGTGTGAAGGGTCTCACTCTTTACCATCTCAAGAGCCATCTCCAGGTTCACTTCTTTTGATCTGTTTTGCTTTCGGCTTTATACAAGCTTTTTTGTCTGTCACTCCCCTTCAGAGGGTTCAAAGCCCAAAGCGTGTAGTTGGGGTGGGTCGTCGCGGCAATCGAGATTGTCTTCCCGCTTTCGTTTGCCTTTCTTTTGCTTCTTTTCTTATGTTTGCTTATCAGGGCAAACGCCTGACCTACTTGTTGGCTGCAGAAATTCAGGCTGGGAAAGCAACCCCACAAGGAATTCAATGACCACTCCATCAAGGATGGTAAGAGAGGGGACTCTATATATATCGTCTCTTCTATTTCTAGGTTTTCTGCATGTTCATCATAGGTCACGTAGCTTTCGGTGTGTAACCGTTAATCACTTTTCATCTACTTGCATATAAAATTTGACGCTGTCGACAGCTTCTGCACTTGAGCTTCAAAGAAGCTCCGCTTCTTCTTCTGCCATGATAGGCCGCAGTATGAATGAGTAAGTCGCCCTAAACTTGAGGACGTTTTGGGATTCCTTTTTTACACCCTTGTGTTGGATTTTTTCGTATGACTAACTCCAACATGGGTTGGTTGATACCATCGTCAGGATGCAGATGGAGGTGCAGCGTAGACTTCACGAGCAACTGGAGGTAAAACTTGCCCACACAGCATTCATACATTTTTTGGGAAAATAAAAGGTTTCAACTATCTCTACATCTTCTTCTCTGTGTGCTGAATAACTAAAAAAGAAATGGTGCAAATTGGTGCAGGTGCAGAGACACCTGCAGCTGAGGATAGAGGCGCAAGGGAAGTACATGCAGGCCATGTTGGAGAAGGCATGCCAGACGCTCGCTGGTGAAAGCATGGTCCTTCACAACTCATCCGGAGCAGGGTACCACAATCACAAGACCCCTAGTAATATGCCAAACCCGATGAATAGCATTGGAGGAGGAGCACCATTTGTCAAAGACTTTGGATCCTCATCCCCTCTCAACTTCCCTTCTTTTCAAGACCTCAACATCTACGGTGGTGCCGACCAACTCGATCTTCATCCCAACCTAGAAAGGCCTTCCCTTTCCCTCGATTCCTACCATCTCCCCAGTAATAACAACAACAGCCACGACAACAGTGGTTTTGGAAAGAAGAGACCAAGTCCTTTTGTGACCGGTGGTAGCGGTAAGAACCCTTTGCTATGGTCTGCGGATGATCTCCCCGAACATGGCCATGAGCAGATCCACACGCCTGAGATGGTCGATTCCATCTCTGTTGACATTTACGAAGCGAAGCCACCCCCAGCTCTTACCGGAGGAGGAGGAGGGGATGAGCAGAAGCCTTTGAAGCCCCATCGCCACGATGACCATCTCTTTCAGCAGGCTGGATGATGCTGATGATGATGATCTCTACCCTACTCTTATACTATGGTAATTAATTTCAGCTGATGATGATGTCACACATTATTTTTGGACTAGAGTTTCTTCCGGGTCTTCAAACCTTGCTCTTCTATGTATGAGCATATGTATCATGAAGTCGGCTTTGGGAACTTTGATCATCAAGGAATATTATTTAGGTTTACTCATCTGATCACCTCCGAGTTTCCAGTGGCAGCTAGATAGTTGAGAACAATTTACGAATCACATAATGCCATGCAGGCATGGCAGAACTTGTTTTAACTTGTATTTTCATTTCATGTACTAAATCTTCTACTTTTGCACGAAATTTCTTTTCTCTACTTTTTCACTGGTTTCAGTCATCCCATTCATACGACAATAAATGGACATTTTGCCATTGATCAGTACTCTAAATTAATTAATTTTCAGGTTTTCCACCGAGCAGTCATGTATGTAAATTTCTAAAATAGCATGTTCAGATGTTATTATCCAATTATAGGTATTACACCGTCGACAAATGCAGTCCCAGATCATGCATGCATGCAGAAAATTCACTATATATACTCAATATTTAGCTGATGTGGTAGATAATATCTATCTTTTAAGTATGAAACACCACATGCTTCGCAAAAAAAAAGTGAAGGGGATGCAACATCTTAAGCTATTCCAGCACACTGATACAAAAGAAATGCTCATGCTGTGTCCTTTAGAGTCACGCTAGTGTGGTAAGTTTATCTTCTATGAGCCCTTTCCTGCACTCGACGGTCCTATTCATTTTCAAATTAGCTTGCTTGATGGCTTCTACTTTCATGCATTTCTTTTAAACTAAATGACATGAATTCTGGTGACCCCGCTAATATCTCACCACTTGAAATATTCCTTGAACTTGTTTATACAGAACTATCTTGCTGCCAGCAAGCTCAATAATATGGACAGTTAGGGCTAGAAATTATTGACATTCCAATAGCACAAGATGAAACTTGAAGATGATGTGACACGATGCATTGAAACCAATTTGTGCTATTGAATAATCAAATTATTTCACAAATGAGATATAAGTTGTAGCATTGGCAATTGTGAAATGTGATGAGTCGAGTATATATCAAGGGACCAAACAATCAACATGCTGATAAAAAACCTCCATAGTTTTTTCGGGGCAAGAAATGGGCCAAAAACAATCAGTATTTGGATGAGAATCAAGATGTATATTGATGGGTTTGATGATATCAAGACTAGAATATAGTGGACATTCCTCGTAACCACGTGATGCAAAAGGAAATTGGCCAAAACAAATAAATAGAATCTGAAGATAATACTTACTTAGGAAATCAGCAAAAAGTACTTAACCGTTATATATCACACTCAATTTGATAGACGCACTACTATCTTGGAAAAGCTATGTAAAGTGTGATTGCGTGAGTTTTTCATGGATAAGATTAGGGTTAAATAGATGTTTTGTAAAGGAGGCCCGAGATCTGGAGAGTCTCTCAGAGCTCCTTCCTATGAGATTCACTTAAGATGGTATATAGGGCACATACATTTTCATTTGAATCTAGCTACTCGAGAAGCGATTGGGAAATGCATGCGAAAGTGGAAAAAAAGAGGAGGGTGATGGGGTTGAAGTACCGGAAATTTAGGGCAAAAGGAAATCAAAAGTTGCACAGCCTGAAGCTTGTTATTGAATCTAGAGAGTCTCAGCACACACCAAGCATTCAAAAACCAGCAAATTGATTGTTATCAGAGAGTTAGAATTTAGAGGGAGAAAGATCATCAAAAAAAAGAAAAGTAGAATGCAGACAGGGGAAAAGCTAAAGTCTCTAAACACCCAAAAAAAAATAAAGACGAAGGAGAATCGAACCGCACTCCCACGCGGCCAGAAATCGAGGAAGCTTCTATCTTTTCTGCTCCAAAGTGAAGTTGGTCTCTCTCTCTCTCTCCCTAAAAAGCTGACGGAATGATGGCATTTGAATGAGGCTTTCTTTTTCGTTGCATCATAACGTTGGCAGATGAGAAGACATGCACGGTAATCAAGGGAGTTGCATGTCCTGAATTTGCCAAAAGGATCCCCTCCTCCATTTCTCTTGCTCTTTGGGTTCTCAAATCTTCTGTTGCTGCCGCTCCCTACTGAGCATCTCTAAATTTAGGGGGGCCCCCCAATGTTAGGAGAACCCTATCCGCTTCCGCAATCCCACAAAATGCTGCTTCTCTTTTAGATGGAAGAACTATTCATGAGGCTCTCTCCCTCCCTCCGAATGTCTGTTTTTTTCTGTCTATGTATTCAAGAGACGCGGTGCTTCTCTTTGTTATGAAGCTAATACTCATAGGATGCTTCATTCTCGTTCCAAAGATAATTTATGAAGAAGAACGTTGATGTACTTTTCATATTGTCGTGAAATTACGAATAGTGATAGATCATTAACTTGTGTTTTAAAACGAATGCTGGAAAGTATTAATTGAATGACACATAATATATGCTTAAAATTGTTTGCATTTATTTGACAACTTAGCCCCACCTCTGATAGGTGGGGGCTGTTACTAGTGACAGCCCAAGGCCTCTTTGGTGCCTCTTTTTTGACCCTAACAAAGATCGCCACCCTAGGTCGTGGCATCTCAGGGCCATCAACTCACACCCCACACGTGCGCACGAGTTAAGATCCATGGCAACAATGTGGCAGTAGTAATAACAGAGTGCAAATTTAAAACTAGATAAAAGTGAAATTGTAACGTATGAAAAATTAAGTATATCAATTGCTATAGACAAAGGAATAGTTGCATATGTGAAATAAATTGAGGTAGAATTTATTCTAAATACTATGTAGAATGTCTAACCCAAAAATTTAAATTGTAGTTACAATGAAATTACGTATATATGAAGAACAGATAAACTATTCGATGGTGAAAATAGAGAAATAACAAGATTTCGTACCAGGTGAGCAATGTATACAAGATCTTCTGCTGATAAAGAAAAACGAAGGAAGAAAGAGGAAAAAAAGAGTGAAGCACATGATGACATCTAATCTTTAGTATTGGAGGGAGGGGGGGCAACACATGATGCAGTCTAAACTAATACATCCTCATTAGTATTTCTGCCTTACAGGCTGGTTGGGAAGGCCTTTCGTATGTAAAGGAAAAGCGAGGGAAAAGAAAAGGACAAAGCAGCACTTTACTCGACGATCGACCCAATTCAGCTACGCAATCAACTCCCCCTTAATTAATAAAATGCTGCTGGAGTAGACGGCGGTGCAGTGCGGTGCAGTCCTACTGTCTCTCTCCCCTCTGGCTCTCCTCTCAACGTCGTGAGTACATATAACACGTAACCGATGCCGCTACAGCTAGGCCCTTGACCCACTTTCTTATGGCCTTTGTACTCGGCCCAATCCAGCGAATTCCTCCAGCCCACTTGCCCTTTGAAATCGCCTTCTTCAACTGCCATATAAGTTGGCCCATCGTTTCTTTTCTTTCTCTTATAATATGAGTGTAGAGATCCGGCTATCTAAAAATTCATAAAACACTTTATAAGTTTTATGAATCAACTGACTCCGATCTCAATCTGTGAAGATGACCTCGATCCATAATATGTTTCACTCAAATTGGCAGTATTCGAATGGGTAACTTTCAATCTATAAATAATAAATCCCTCGATACCCCAACTAACAGCGTCAACTCTGGGGTTTCCAAATCATTTGCTTTTCAAGACGAATGTGTATTGTTGTCATATCGAATTATCAACAGGATCCAAGCATGCGGCGCTGGTTGTGATAAGATAGTGTTTGACAGTGTAGTCCACAGGAGTAGTTACTGAGGTTGCCTGCATTTTCGGATAGCACACTTTTTGTATTGATTAGAATGGGGATGGCGATGGAGCGGGGAGGCCACCTTTGGAACACGTTACCATTACTATTCAGAGCCGTAGAAATGAGGAGAGGACATGCCTATCCGGATTTGTTATGGACTGTCATATGATAATTTGCGGATCGTTCATGGATATTATTGTCCATGTTTTGAAGATAGCGCACGTTTAGGCAATATGAATGTTGTTTTGCACCAAAATTGCACTCATCGCCACTTATACATGCTGAAAAAGGTCAGATACATCAAATGAACGGCCCCAGCTTGACAACAGCGAAAGAAAAATAAGAATTACTCAGAACAACCCAGCGATTAATCTAAGGGGGTTCATATACAGGAAGCATTGTGAGCAGTTATTAATTATAAGAATGTGGGGATTTAGCTTGGAATGGTTCGTCCAATTAGATGGGGGTGTCATGGAGGAGGTAAGGATGTGTCAAGGTGAAGGGATGTGGATATCGGAAGGAGGGATGAAGTGGTCCAAGGAGAGTCCCGGGACGTTGAAGTCGATGTCGTGGATGGTCCAGGCTTCTTCCATGCGGGTGCGGCTGTACTGCATCGACGTCTCTCCGAAGCGGAAGAGGGTGGCGATGGACTTCCCCTCGTGAGCGATCATCAGCCCATCCACCTCCCTGTAGTCCCCAATGCTGCTCCCGATCGTCGTCTCCCAGTACACGGTCTCGCCCGACGACGCGGGCTCTTCGTCGTGGTGTCGTTCTTGATCCTCTAGTTCGCTGTCCTCGCTGGGGTTGTTACTGGTAGGGACACGGTGGACACGGGTGAGGTGGGAGTCCTCGAGGTAAATGAGGAGGCCGCTCTTCTGGCTGAAGTAGCCGTGGAGGACGTGCCTCAACACCTCCGCCCCACCCTCGCTCCTCTCCATCACCGCCTCCCGTTCCGCCGCCACTTTCAGCACGAAGCATTCCTCCTCCCCTATGCTCCTCTCCCCCATGCACTGTGCCTTGCCGAACAGCCGAGCCGTGCTCTCCGGGTCAAGTCCCTGCTTCCGTCAATTGGCTAGGTTAGAACGGTCCAATTCCATCTCGTTGAACTCAAAAGCTTATTAAAAAAAGAAACTGATTGGTACTGACATATTCCTACTGACTGTTTAGGCACGATCTACTTATTTACGTGATTATAGTTCGAGATACGATGCTCGGCAATATATAATGTCAAAATTTGGTAGCTTGGCAGATACGGAGTGCAGGAGACAATATCTTCCTAGATCCAATGGAAGCAGGAGTGCACAGTGGTCAATAAAGTGGCGTGGAGGAGGAAAAGCAAAAGGGGAGGGTATGGGAATGTGGAGGTGGGAGAGCGGGAATCCCAAGAAGGGGGGGAGGGGTTCCACTTCCACCTTCGTTCATCGTTGGTCTACCTATAATGACCTCTCGTTAGGCACCGCGTCATCCTCGTCATGCCATCCTGCCCCTCGTCCTGTAGGTGCGTGGGTGTGAACTCAGTACTCCTCCTTTCTTACCTTTCTTTTTTTTTTTTTTTTTTTTTTTGGTCTTTGGAGGAGAACCGGCTGCAACCGACCGCGCCAGTAAACCCTGGTGTGTGACACTTAAGTAGGAGGACCTACTACCCCTGAGTCACACTTAATACACCTAGCGCCTCCCCAACGCCTCCCCTGAGTTTTGAACCCTTCACTTCTAGGCTGAGGATCAGCAGAGCCTTATCCAACGGAGCCACCGCTGCCAGTGGTTCTTACCTCTCTTTTCTTTTCTTCTTTTTCGCAAAATTTTTGAAAATTTTCCGATACAGTGGAATGGTCCAAGAAAGAAAAAGAAGAGACCCCTCCTAGATGTCCATTGTCCGGTAAAGGACGGGACAGTTTCTCCATCACTGTCAGATCTCACTTCCCCCCCCTCTTTCCTTCCTCCCACTCCAACCTTGCACCTCTCTCTCTCTCGGTATGCGCGCTTATTGGTCTAGTGGGCTCACATCTGTGCTTTCCTCAAGCCTTGTCTATAAAAGTGCAGCAAATAATTGATCCCATCATGTGAATTTCCCTTGCCGTAGGACCATTAATTCTTTAAGATGGGTGTCGTGGGTCACGATAGAGTTGCTTTAATTCCTTCAGTGCTGACCAAGAAAAGACAGGGTTTACCGTTCCCTCCTAAAACATATCAGGTCTTTGCACTGAATTATTTAGGAAGGCTATCGTGCACACCTAAAACGAGAGGGCGAAAAAGAAGGCAACTAGCGGTCTAGTCTTCATATCTTCACACTCAAGTGTGAAAATATTGAAGTTGTTGGGTCGTGAAAGATGGCCAGTCCCGGTCCCAAAGGTTTTACTTCCTCATCCATCGAACAAAGCCCTAAAGACGGGCACCAACTAGCCAGGAGAGAGAGAGCTAAAAAGTAAAATAGAGGCAACGAGAGACTTAACATTAATTGGAAGCGAAGCTAATGTACATAATGTATGCCAGACATGTACCTGAATGAGGCGACGTAAGGGACGGTGGGGGCCCTTGGCGGCGTGAGTGCCGAGCCAGGGAGTGTGACGCCACACGATCTTGCCGTCGCTGCCGGCGACCACCTTGTTGTCGTTAACGGTGGTGACGTAGTGAGAGAAGTCGTCGTTGGAATGAGGATTGGAGTTGGCAGGTCCCCCGGCGACGAGGGCGAGCTCGACGGACCACAGGGCCGGGGTCATCTGCCAGAGGACGAAGCTGCCGTGGTGCGGGGTGGGCCGGGTGGCGCCGACGGACTTGACGGACTTGCCGGAGGAGACCTCGGTCTCGCAGCAGGCCATCTTGACGCGGCCGGCGGCGTACATGTTGGTGACGGGGGTGCGGCGGCGGTGGGGGTGGAAGCAGCCGGTGGCAGCCAGGTACTGCTTGAGGATGTAGTGGGCCATGGAGTTCTGGATGGGGATGGAGCAGGGGAGGCGGAGGGGTGGTGGGGCAGGGCGGCGAGCGGGATGGGGGCGAGGGGGCAGCCCAGCACGCTGAGCAGCAGCCGCAGCTCGGCCGCCCGGTTGTTGGGGCGGACGTAGTGGTGGTGGGCGGCGCCGCCAGCCTTCTGGGAGCGGAACCATTCCCGGATCACGTCCCACGAGCGCTCCTTCCGCTGCCCCGGCTGCTGCATCTCCGGATCAGGGCCTTCCATGAGCGGCTCCAGGGGCTGCTGCCTCCATTTCTGCCTCCACCGCACCGATGATCCTCTCGCGTTCATCCCCTCTCCACTCCCTCTCTCCCTTTATTCTTCCCAACCCCTCTTGTCCAACTCCAATGTATCCGAAGATCGCTCGACACGATGTTGCTGATCAATGGGATGGACGGGGAGTGTTGTGGGGGAGGATGCTTTAAAAGGGCAGGAAAAGAGAGAGAGAGAGAGAGAGAGAGAGAGACAGGGCATATGTATTATTTTCTTTATGTTAGCAGTAGATGAAATGAGACAAAAGGGACAGCTTATCTGTCCAACGGCTGACTACAATGACCCTCCCCTCCCCCTTTTTCTTTTTCCCTTGATTGTACTAGGCAATAGGCATCCGCTGCTTTTGAATAAAACAAAAATTAGATGGACAAGGGGGTGATGGATGAGGGAGGGAGGGAGGGAGGGAGGGAGGGGGTCCACTTGGAAGGAAGATAAAGATGAGAGTGGGGTGGAGAGTCGGCGTCAGTTGGAGGAGCGGCCGCTGCGATTCGGTTGAATCTTCCAAGCAAAAGAAGCCCCTTTTTATGTAGGGATATGCAAAACGGACGGCTTGAATCAAGAACCGTCCGGATTGGATCGGCTCCCATTTTCAAGAGTGTCGATTCGATTTGTTGTTCCTAAAAGTGAAACCGGTGTTTAGACAGTCCAATTTTTGATTTCAAGAAAGAATCAGACTTGACTGTACCGACTAAGTATATTTTTATTTTATTTTATTTTTCTTCAAAAAAATTAGTAAAATTTGAACTAAACACTATCTTGATCCGGTTCTAAGTAGTGAGGAAAAAAATAATGAGAAAAAAGTAATGGGAAAAAATAAGTAACCGGTTCCAATTGTTGGGAGCCGAACCTCCCGGTCCAGCTCCCCATTTCACCTTACAACCAGGCTGGACCGGGAATTGATCACTTCTATAAGGAAAAGAAGCCATTTTAAGGCCCCTCGTCCTCTTTTGGGCCCATAATATCATCATCGGGGCTCATCGACTGGGCCTTGGAGTCGGCCCACTCCACTCCCCAAAACCACACCGACTTCAAAAGCTCGAGCTCCTGTTGGGAGTGGCGAGGGGGAGGTGGGACTGCCTGCCGTTCCGCAGAGAGAGAGAGAGAGAGAGAGAGAGAGAGATGTCGATCCTGTGGGAGAAGAGCGGGACGTGGAGGTGGCTGGTGCGGAAGACCCGCGACTCCAAGCCCTTCTTCCTGGCCTTCGCCACCGTCTGCGGCGTCGTCCCCGGCGTCATCGGCTACTGCGTCATGCAGGCCACCAGCTCCCGCACCGAGCAGCTCGAGGCTCGCCTCCGCCAGACCGCCCGCCCCGACTCCCTCGTGCGTTCTTTCTCTCTTTTCTTTTTGGGTTTCTTCCTTTAACGAATGGAGTCTTGCCATCGATCCATCCCGAGTGGAACTGCAATTACTCCAAAGGCTTCACTGCAGATAATTTATCCGGCATTCTGGATGGATAGGTCATAATCTGTACAGATTGAGGATCATTTCATATTAAACGTGCTTACCCGTCTTAAAAAAAAAAAAATATATATATATATATATATTTGCTTTTTGAAGATAAATCACTTGGACAGTCGGTGGCACATTTACCATACCCGTGATAGAATGTCTGAGATCATTAATATCTGTTGTTCCTATCGCTTGAGGAGGAGCCCTCATGGAGAATCCCTACGAGTTTCGATCCTATCTATCGTCTCTTTAACAATGGCTTTCCATAATTGATCCTACGTCTAAGTGCATCCCTCGCTCGATTATTCATCTGGCAACCTATTAGAGTGAGGAATTCCTGATCGCCTTTGCTGGCGGGCTTGTACATTTCATCTCATTGTCCTCCTTCTCATGTTACAGTTCATATTTGATTCTCCGAGGCTCGTGTCCTTTTGATTTTGTTTTGGCAGTCGCAATTCTCTTGACTTGAACTTTTCTCTGGTATCCAATCGCGAGATGATGAATCAATTTGACATTACACTCCTTACTGGCCATGTCACTCGAGTCACTTGAAAATTTGGGATTAGTTGTTGACACTAGTAGATGAGTAGAATCATTGGTTGTTAAAATTGGAATACCCTTTGCATACATGTTGATGGAAGCTCTAGTCAGTTGCGAATACCTCGTGGCTGGGGAAACTCATAATTGTGGGTAAAACTCACGGCGTGCTATTCCCTAAAGTTTTTGATCCCAGCTATCCACATGCACAACCGCAAGGCACTCAATGTTGCTTTACTGTGGACTGTAGTATTGGATATGGAGGCCCAGGGGATCCCCAGCCGTTAGTATCTGATGTAACTCTTGGCAAATTGCAGTCTGTCTGTTCTTAATTTTGGCAAGCTGCATCTCAATAAAGATTGAGATGTATAATACGTTAGCAAGTAACTTCTAATGCAGATATGCATATGTTAAGTGCATATGAGTTTCGTCACCTACAGTTGAGCTAAACACATTAAGCATTCTCTTCTTTTACACTGAAAATTTGGCTACTGCTTTCTTCTCGTGCATGCTTAAGTAGTGAGTGAATCATCCTGACCTGCTGTAATTGTGTGCTAGATGATGGGAAAAGTGAATCGAGACAGACTAGCAGAGTATCTGGGGGAGCTCCAGAGGAAGGAGGACACAAATGACAGGTACGTAGCAGCCTTGAAGGGAGAGACGTTGACTAGGAATCCTTACGTGAGGATTCAACCTGTGCCGAAGCAAGATAGTGGAGCCAATGAAGCAGCGAAGGCTGACGAGAAAAAGAAATAGACTGTTAAATAAGCGCTCAAGTTAAATTGTGAAGTCTCTCAGGTTGTTTGGTGATCTTGAGAGTTGATTTTCCCTAGTTCTCAGTCTTTTGTTTCCTAGCATTGTTTTGAGTTTTGAAAGGTCTGAAAAACCTTTAATACCGTGTAATAAATATTGCTTTGTCTCGTTCTCTCATCGGTCGTATGTCGCATGAGCCAATCGCGTTGGCACATCGCTCAGTCTGTACTAGATTTGCTCTTGATGAGGATGCCTTAACTGGGTGGGTTGGCTGATGGAGGAGCATATATTGCAGTCGGCAGCATCAATGAGTTTGCATGTCCACGTGGACATATACAGTCCATTATCTTCGACCATAAGCTCGGAGGTTATACTTAAGAAGCCGGGGAAGCGAATGAACAAGCGCTCCTCTGTCGTCGCAAAGAAGATGCGTGTTCTGAGCTTTGTCGAATGTTATTCTTGCAGCTGCAGAAGTAACTAAATCAGCAAAAGCCCAACAATACGGTCGGGGTCATTGTTTCGACTTCCAAGTGAGGAGGACTCCTATCCAATTTATCCAATGTGATAATTTGTGAGACTTAGAGAAACAGGAGATTGGAGTCAATTGGAGCTCTTTGTGGCGTGTGTCCATGTTGGCGTTTGATAACCGGGCCTATATGGTGTACGGTGTAGGGACTCGGAAAAGAAAATGATAATAACACAGGAGTGATGTGGAAAAATTAGGGCAGGGCACACGAGGCATAAAGGCTGTGCACAGCCATTCAAATCGAACAACGAGTATACGAGAAAGTGGGTCTTGAGAGTGGGAGAGCGGGACGAGCGGATTGGGTTTGTATGTTAGGGCGATGATAAAAGAGGAGAGCAATTCTCACATGAGCTCCGGCAAAGGAAAGGTGGTGGTGGGGGGTGGTTTTAACTTTCATTTTTCGTGAATTTCATTTTGGGTCAGGGGGGTAGGGGTCAGGGGGTCAGGGTGGTCGTGGTCGTGGTGGCGAGAGAGGGGCGACACGCATCGACGCGCCAACGAAACCCCTCCTTTCCCCCCAAACTCTGTGGGGGGCACGCTCTCCGCTCTCCTCGCCTCTCTTTCTTTCCCCGTCCTTTCCCCACTTTTTCTCCCGTGGGTGTCCTTTTCCCCCAAAATTTCATCGCCCAACATCCGATTCGACCATCCCCTCTCCGCTCTCTCTCTCTCTCTCTCTTTCTCTCTCGTTCCGAGTGGTGTTGCTGGTCCGCGAGAGTGAGTTTGAGAGAGAGGACGCACGCACAAGTGTCACTGTTGAGCCGGCGCAAACGATTTCGCCGCCGGCAATCGGGAGACCGACCGAGGGAGATCATGACGCAGCAGCCGCCTCCGCCTCCTCCTCCTCCGCCGCTGCCCGCTTCCGATGAGGTCGCTTCGCCACAGCAGGGCGTGCAGGTCCGGTGCGCCGGCTGCCGGATGATACTCAGCGTGGGGAGGGGAGTGATGCAGTTCTCTTGCCCTACCTGCCACTTGCCCCAAATGCTCCCTCCCGAGCTCACCGCCACCGCCACCGCCTCCGCCGCCTCTCCCCCAATCCTCCCCCTACAACAACAATCCTCCCTCCGACGCCGCCCCCAACAGCAACCGAGTCGCCCAATTGAAGCCCGCCCACGGCATCGATCCCACCAAGATCCAGCTCCCTTGCGCCCACTGCAAGGCCCTCCTCAACGTCCCCCACGGCCTCTCCCGCTTCAAGTGCCCTCAGTGCGACACCGACCTCGCTGTCAAGCAGCCCTTACAGCAGCAGCCCTCCTTCCTCCCTCTTCCTCCTCCTCCTCTTCCCCACGAGGAGGTCAACGAGGTTCTCTCCTCCTTTTCTCTCTTTTCTCATTCCCTTTCCCATGATTCTCCTCACGCCTACTTTATCCGGTCCCTCCTGATATGCCCTTCCCCCATTTGTGTTGTCTGGTATCTTTAAGTATATCATGCTTATTACTTCAATTGCTTTGTTTAGCTCCCTCTATTGCACCCCGCATTTTTCTTAACTTCATACACTTCCTGCCTCTTTTTTTTTTTTTTTCTTTTCTTTTCTTTTCTTTTCTTTTTCATGAGGTTTACTACTTGAAAGTTCCTTCATTTGGGGGGTCGAAAAGGATGGTACCATGCTGCGCTAGGTCCTTCGATGAGTGACCCCCCACTATAACAAGTTCATCCACGAAGGAACTGACTGTTTAAGCATTGAAGCGATACGGGAATTGTCTTCCATATGAATTCGAATCACATGAAGAGACATCGAGTGGCACGAATAATGTTTAGCTATATTGTGGTTAGTTATTTTGTTACTGGAGAAAGAGACGACTGCTGAGAATATTGATGGCGGATCAGATATGGTGTGAGTTGAAGCGAGGGAATATGGCGGGTTATGGATCGTGCTATTTACGAATTTTTACCCATACCATGTGTTACCGCTTGTAATGGAGAGGATGGATCTTTTACATTATCTTGAATTTCTTCATATATCGGAATGGAGAAGAAGATGACGGTTTTTGGTGGTGTAGAAAAGTGTTTTGACAGACCATTTCTTGCTAGTACCTTCCATATAAGAAATGGCGATCTATTAGTGCCTATCCAACAAAAATGTACTTTTAACAATTTGAGAAATCTCTGTACATCTTTAAGCAATGAGATGTGATTTTCTGTAGGAGAACTTGTTGCAGGTGGGTATATGAAATAGTGACCTTAAGATGCTCTAGTGAGAAAGTAAGAACTTTAATAGGATTTGGATCAAAAGAGGCGGTGGAAAGCATGAGAAAAAATTGGCAGGATGTTGAAGGTACCAATCTTGGATGAAATTTGTCATTGGAACGAGTTGATGGCATGAGAGGATTAATGTAGCTAATACATGTTGGCATGGAGAATGTATTCGCTGTCTCTGTTCTTTTTGAAATGTGTGCCAACTGTTCGGATTATATCTAGGAGGTTTAATCATACTTCCTTTATTCAACAGTTTTTGTCCCAATTGCTTTGGTAGTACTTCCTTTTTGTTAGAAAGTCCAACTTAAAATCTTAAGATAATAGGTGGAGGGAGAACACATGAACATAAAGAGCATTTAGGACCTGTCGTCAAATGATGTGGAACAATATTTCAATGGAGACGATTTTTCAACAGCCTCTGTCACGTACAAGCCAGATTACGAGCGACACGTGAAATTTTTCTACGCCCATTCACATGGTTTTTTGACCACACATATTGGTGAAAGGGATAGCACTAGCTCTGATATCATGTTGAGAGACAAAAGCTGAAGTTAATGCTTGGTTAGGTCGAATTGACCCTAAGTCATCTATTATAATAAAGCCAAGAGGCCAAAATTATAATATCACCCTTATCGCCGCCATACATAAAATAATAAAGAAAATTGGACAAATATGCCTCCATTAGCCGAATACTCTCAACATCTTTTTAGCACTTCAGGTCCTATTACTTAAGGAGCCATTTTTTGTGAGTAAAAGATGGGAGTTTTTCATCTAGGAGGAAAAAATAGTGGACGTTTCTTGTCCATGCTTCCGGCCTACTTTTCACTTCCCTCGTCTCCTTCTGCTTAGTTATGTCACCAGGAGTAATTTAGCTTGGCATATGTGCCTCGGCATAACTATATTGTTTATAAGTCATCTGCATTTAGTGGTAAGCTTGCGTTCTTCAACATCTCTGTTATCAAGCTGAATTTGTCATCTCTAAACACAATTCTGATCTCATATTGTCATGGGAACTTTTTAGTAACTAAGGGCTGTTGATTAAATCTGCACTTGCGAAACCAATCCTATCAAATCAGGTGGTTTTCTGGTGATAGTTTAGAAGTTGGGTTGCGTTGATCTGCATGCTTGAATTTTTTTCAAGAACTTTTTGAATGGTAACAATTTTCTTAGCTTGTATTCTTCTGTTTTGAGATTGAGAAGCACGGATTCTTTTGCTTGTTGAGATGCTGCATGGTTAAATGGTCCCCATTGGTGGCAAAAGAACAATAGTTATCTATGGTCAAAGGTTTGAGGTGTAATGTTAGATGAGAACATGGGCTTTGGGATAGAACTTGTGACTGGTTGGCCATAGAGAGGCTTGCTTATGTTAATGATCTCAAATGAATCCTGTAGTTCATAACTTGTTCCTCCTAAAAAATTCTGATTGCTTATTCACTTTTCCCATTTTTAAGCAAACTGTATACTTTGTTGTCTTTCAATTTTTTCCAGGTGGCTATTGAAGTGGAACGTGAAGAAGATGAAGGTGGCACGTTAGGAGAAACTTTTACAGACTACGTAGGTGTTCTCCATGTCTTTTTTTTCCCCCCAAACTTCTGCCAGCCCCTTGCTTGTCAGCTAAATATTGTTAACCTCCTTTTGTGATCCTTTGATTCTTTTAATAAGCAGCGACCTCCCAAATTATCCATTGGACCTCCTCACCCGGATCCAGTTGTTGAGACATCATCGTTATCTGCAATTCAGCCTCCTGAGCCTACGTATGATATGAAAATTAAGGATAAGTTGGAAACCTCAACGGTCTTATCATGTTTGCAGATTGAGACACTGGTCTACGCTTGTCAGGTTACATTCATGGCTGCAACTAATTCAAATTATATCCATGTGCCTCCACTCATTAGAAAATATCGGTCATCATGACAGAGACACCTTCAGCACCTTGCCAATGGCACTAGGGCTGGATTTTTTGTTGGAGATGGAGCTGGTGTGGGTAAAGGTCGAACCATTGCTGGGTTAATATGGGAAAATTGGCATCAAGGAAGAAAAAAAGCACTGTAGGTTTTTATTTGTATGTCACATTTGATCGTTACTAAATCTCAGTGGAAATTATCTTGAAATTATTTCGCAATCTCTAGGTGGATTTCCGTCGGTTCTGACTTGAAGTTCGATGCCAGAAGAGATCTAGATGACGTAGGTGCAACTTGTGTTGAAGGTAAATAACAAACTCAAGAAACTATTAATAAAATGTCTTTCTCATACCATGTCATGTGCAGCTGAATCCCATAGTAGCTTTTAAAAAAACTCAAAGGAATGGTAAGGTACTCCTATAGTTAGATCTGTCACATTACTATATTTGCACAATAGCATTTGTTGCCATATTTGGTCTTGAGAGGTATTGTCAAGACGACTGTCTCTTTTTTACTTTTGTTACCATTCGTAACTGATTTCATGCCAAGAGGAAGTAAATATAATCTGTTGATTCATGTGAACAGTGCATGCTCTGAACAAGCTTCCCTATTCTAAGCTTGATTCCAAGTCTGTTGGGGTCAGAGAAGGGGTAGTGTTTTTGACGTATAGCAGCCTTATAGCATCTTCTGAGAGAGGACGGTCTCGTCTGCAGCAGCTTGTGCAGTGGGGTGGACCTGAATTTGATGGGCTTGTCATATTTGATGAGGTAATACAATTTCACTTCGTTTGTAATAGTGATCATGTGCGAATTCTTTATCCTCTATACCTCGTCAACACCGATTTGAAAGCCTCTCTCTGTTGGAGCAAGGATTTGGTTTCACCTTATATCTAATTTCAATGGTTTCACTGTAGTGCCACAAGGCCAAGAATTTGGTGCCTGAAGCTGGAAGCCAATCAACACGAACTGGTGAAGCAGTTCTGGAGATTCAGGTATTCTTAATATGAATAAGTGGCCCTATTCCTTGTTCATGGTCTTTACTCCATTTAAGTGGCCCTTCTTTTAGAGTTTTTGCATTTTTAGTAGGGAAGTTATAGTATGGGTAGCTGAAGATGATACTCCACTTCTGTTTTCTCACAACTGGACAGTGTGCTCTCAAAAGTCTTAGCCCTAGACCTCTGAGTAAATCTACGTGTCATTAATTGTGCTCGGGAAACGCAAACATTTCTTTTTGAAGTAGATGATTTTGTTGAAATGTGTCATTGCTCAATTTTCAAAATGTGTTGATATACTTTATAGGGGTCCTTACTAGTGCTCTTCGGGTACTTGTTGGCATGACCTTTGTGTTAATGACTATTCTTTGTCTAATTCTATTTAGGCTCCTTGATTTTATTACCCATGGAAGATTCTGAGCTCTGGCTGTTTTGTCTGCTAAAACACTGAGTTTGAGCTTTTCCTAACTTCAAAAGTTATTATGTTTACTGCTGCAGGCCCGGCTTCCTGAAGCTCGTGTCATTTATTGCTCTGCAACTGGTGCATCTGAACCCCGCAACATGGGATACATGGTGCGCCTTGGACTTTGGGGAGCTGGAACATCCTTCTCGGATTTTAGGGAATTCTTAGGTATTTGGTCTATCAGGATTATTTTATCTTTTAACTAGGGAATTCTTAGGTATTTTGTCTAACAGGATTATTTTATCTTTTAACGCCGTCACTTTGATTGCCAAGCTTATCAATTTAACATATCTGGACTTTATATCGGTTCCTTTATTTTCTGTCATGGGTGACATGGCATTTGTTTGCTTTTAGTTTTCATGCATTGGGTTATCTTTACAGTGCTAGCTTGGTGAACTTGGGTTAGAATTGCCACCAGCGTTAATACTTGCAGCGGTGTTAAATTATCACCTTACCGGCATCAAAGTACCATGGTTTCCATTGTACTTTCTGTCTAGATTTGCTTCATATCATCTCTACTCAGTCGGAGATTAAAGTCCTCTTATTTGATTAAGTAATTTTCCTGTTGAAAGAGTTAGAAAGCTAGCAAGGTTTTTTCAAAGTCGGGTGGGTTCAGTGTTGTAAAGCAAATTAAGCTTCTGAATGATATGCAGTGCTTTTTGATGGCCAAAAATGAAATGATTCAATTGGGATCACTGACATGATGGTTGAGATTGCTAATAATCATTTTCTAAGCCAAGATTCTACTGACAATGCCAGGAAAAGCATCTCAGTGGCTTTAACTGGATACCGATTTTGGCTTTTAGAAAGGGCATTACGCTTCAATGAAGCTTGCAAAAGATGGGATTTTCATGTTGAGCTCTAAATTGAGCTGAAGAGTAACCTCTTGCCATTGGAACAGCACACTAGCACACATTGATAAGCATTTCCATCAGAATATGCACATTTTCATATGGAGGAGAAGTCCTTGTTCATGTTGACTTATCCTGGAGGGTTATTCACTTTCATCTTAAATGTTGCTACCATGTCGATGATCAGTTTTGCAGCTCCCTGTTTCTGTACTGGCATACAAACCACTAGACCTTTTTGATGAACTGGATGACATCCTGTACTCGTGTGGTCCCAGGAAAAGAAAACTTCTTGTTAGAAGATATTTCTCTGATTGAGGATATATATCTTTTTAGATTTGATTTTGTCTCGTGACTAATCTATGATTTGATTTTGAGACTTAGCATCATCTCTTGATATTACTGGCAGTTGCTCTTGAGAAGGGTGGTGTTGGGGCCCTAGAACTTGTTGCAATGGACATGAAAGCAAGGTAATAGGTTCACCTAATTTCATGCATCAGATCTGATGTTGCTGGAACTGATCTTAAGATATGTTTCAGGGGTATGTATGTGTGCCGTACACTTAGCTATAAGGGCTCAGAATTTGAAATTGTGGAAGCACCTCTTGAAGAAAATATGATGGTAGGCTGAAAGCGTATGCTTTACTATTTACTTAGAACTATTAAGTTTCAATCTCTTGGAGTTAAGAAATAGGTCATCTTGGATGTAGACTCTCGTTATTAAGCCTTTTTTTCGGTCCTTATAAACTTGCATGCTTACCCATCAAATCCTTTGTTGAATGGCTTGTTAAACTATTAAAGTTTAAATAGTTTGATGAGCTATTTGGGGGTTCAGAATTAGTAACCAGATGTCTGTTCAATTCTTTATGTCCTGAGTAATTGGTGAGTGTAAGAAATGTCGACTTCCCAAATCGTGTTTTCGCAGGAAATGTATAAAAAGGCAGCAGAGTTTTGGGCAGAGTTGCGAGTGGAACTGCTGACAGCAAGTTCCTTTCTCACTGATGAAAAACCAAATACAAGTCAATTGTGGAGATTGTATTGGGCAAGCCATCAGGTATGTGATTCTGTGGATTTTTGGTGGTAGGATTTGTTCTTTTCTTTCCATTTACATATGCTCCTCCTTATGGACCCTCCATCTGGTTATTTTGGTTTTAATTTATTCATCGATATGTTCCGATGTTCTTATTGTAGAGATTCTTTAGACACATGTGTATGTCTGCGAAGGTGCCTGCAGTCGTGAGATTAGCGAAGCAGGCATTAACAGAAGATAAGTGTGTTGTTATTGGCCTTCAAAGTACTGGAGAAGCAAGGACTGAGGAAGCTGTCACAAAATATGTCAGTATAATGACTGTATTGCATTCAATTATCTTAATGTTCTTTACAAGCGATATGCATTCTTTTTTAGATAATCACGGGATCTTAATAATTTCTCAGGGTCTTGAACTTGATGATTTTGTTTCGGGTCCTCGAGAGCTGTTGCTGAAATTTGTTGAAGAAAATTATCCTCTGCCTGAAAAGCCAGAACCTCTTTCAGGTATTTTTATGAGCAACTGCAAGTATAATTCAACACTTTTCCCTATTGAGTTAGTAAAATTAAGAGTATGCTTTGGTTGCAGGAGAAGAAAGTGTGAAGGAACTTCAAAGGAAGAGGCATTCGGCAAGACCGGATGTGTCAATAAAAGGAAGAGTTAGGAAGGTTGCAAAGTGGCAGCCTGCTAGCGATGATGAAAGTGATGAAGATAATGATTGTGAGTCCCTTTAGGCTGTATGCATGACATTAGTTCTGCCCATTTCACTTCAATATGTATATTTGTATTTTCACATTGGTCGTTTTTCTATAATTACCAGTGGTTGAATGGTGTAATATGAATTATACTCACATATATGTTTCCCGCTATGTGACTATTTGCTTCAGATTTTCAAATCATGCTGCTTTGCATTTTACTTGTTCAAATCCACAATTGTGTACGTCCAACTAACCAAGTTGATCTTTGTTCCAAATAGCTGATTCTGTACATGACTCAACTGAATCTGATGATGAGTTTCAGATCTGTGCAATATGCAATGGTGAAGAGGTAATCACCACTTCTCTCCCTTGTGTGAGAGATTGTATGCTTTTACGTCATGTTATTCTTATATTGTGATTTTAGGGAAGGAAGAAGTTGCTTCAGTGTTCGTGCTGTCGTCAACTGGTTCATCCTGCCTGTCTTGTCCCGCCTGTGGAAGATATAGTATCTGAAGAATGGTCATGTCACTCATGCAAGCAAAAGACAGAAGAATTTCTTCAAGCTAGACGTGCATACATCCAAGAACTTTTGAAGAGGTGGGAATAAACCTTACTGTCTTTTGCTTGCAGGTTAAGTTTGCAACTGTGCTGAAAAGCATTGTCATCTTGATTATAGGTATGAAGCAGCTTTGGAGCGGAAAGCAAAAATTTTGGAGATAATACGTACACTGGATCTTCCGAATAACCCTCTAGATGACATCACTGATCAGGTGGCTGTTGGTGAATCCTGTAACAACATGTATTTATATGTCACAGCATAACATTTATATCATCGTCTTTTCTTCCCAAATAGAAGCAGATTTGCAAACGTGAAGAAATATTTGTGTTGGATATCAAATACAGAAATATATATGTCAGTCTGGAAGACATTCATAGAATTTGAGGGTGCCCTCAGGATTGCTAATATCAATTAATTGTTCAATTTAATCAAGATGTTTCATCTTTAAGTTCTAATGGGCTGGCACCCAATTGTTGACTTTTCTAATATATCAGCTTTCACTTATATAAACACCTGTTTATCTTGCAAACCTTCTTTCATCATTTGGAAGCTGTTTTGATGGCCTTCATTTAAGTTGAAGTAATTGTTGTCCAATGAGAATTTTTTATGAAGACAATTTGATGTTTTGTAAGCTATTTCTGGTATGAACATTATTTTCCACTATGATAGTTGATCTATCAACAGTAAACTTGATGTTTCTTACAACTTCTTCTGATGTTTTTAGTTAATTTAATAATTATGATGCTTATGCAGCTTGGAGGCCCTGATAAAGTTGCAGAAATGACTGGAAGGCGAGGAATGCTTGTTAGGGCCTCCAGTGGGAAAGGTGTCACTTATCAGGCACGTAACACGTAAGTTTGTTTGATCGCATCTTTCTTTAAGCACTACAGTTTTTCTACCTTCTCTTGAGTTAACTCTAGTTTTTTCTTAGGAAAGAAGTCACGATGGAAATGGTCAACATGCACGAGAAGCAGCTCTTTATGGATGGTAAGAAGTTGGTGGCTATTATCTCCGAGGCTGGATCTGCTGGTGTTTCTTTGCAGGCAGATAGAAGAGCATTAAATCAGGTGAGCTGTTTCCGCAAAGAGTTACTTCGTGTTGAGGCTTCCTGCAAGTCCTAAGTTGATACTATTGGAATTTTCTTTCCTTGGCTAATTTCAAAGAGCTGTAGATCTCGTGTACATTCACCTAATGCTGTCTGGTATTGTTGCTTACGTTTGTCTGTCGTTGATATGTTATGATAGAAAAGAAGGGTGCATTTGACGCTGGAACTTCCTTGGAGTGCTGATCGGGCAATTCAACAATTCGGCAGAACACATCGGTCAAACCAGGCTTCCGCACCTGTGTACAGGTGGAGTAGGCCTTGCTTTAATCACTTGCTGTTCAATTTTTTTTATATGACAAAGTGATTGCAATGCTTCCGCGAAAAGTTTAAGAATAGAACAGATTTGCGATGGCTGTTTAAGTCTTTCATTAGTGTGAAGCTATCGCTCTATTGGATGCTTACTGCTATCTACATTTAATGAGTCCAACTTAAATTAGTAATTGTTCTGGGCCTAAATTTATTAAAGTTAGAGGGTATGGTTGTTGCTGAATCATAGTCAACATAAGAAGGAGATAAACTGTCAGCAGAAGTATGAAGACATACATGTGACGTGTGATGGAGCAGCATGCATTCTGGGATATTCAATTTGTGTTGAGATACTTCTCAGTTCATGAGAAGAGGGGCAGATTTTCTGTTTGTCCATTTCCATTCTTGATGCGAAACCTGTAGCCTGGCTACAATTCTGTATTTGACATTGTTGCATAGTTTCATCTTCTGAAAAAACATGAACAGCAGTGGTTTTCCAAGAGAGTTATGTTTTTTTTTTTTGTCTCGGCACTCAGCAAAAATGACTCACGAATTCTGTCATAACTGATGAGTGGGAGGCATGGTTGCAAGAATCCTGCTTTTTATTATTGATTTCAGTGGTCAGAGGCAAGGAAGTGCACCCGTAAGACATGTCTATTCTGGTGGGCTGAACCCCGCAGAAAGTGTTCTCTGGTGGACAGCAAATGAGACAAGTTGGGTAGATTAACTAGATGCGAGACTATGAAACTGCTAGTGACCAAAGCAGCATAAATACTTCATATGGCAAGATGCTCATACCGAGGGTTCACTGAGCTCTGTTGATTTGAAAGAATTCTAGTTGCCTCATTTTTAGTTGATACGAAGATAATGCACAGTATAGTCAAGTAGGAATATTACCAGAAGTGAAAGATTTTCTGGATCTTTTGTTAAAGTATCTCTTTTTACTTGGCTCAATGAAAAACCACATCATTGACCTGGGATATGGTATATGCTGAATCAATATTGAAATTGGTCAAGTGGGTGGGGACTGCTTTACATATTCATGCCATTGTTGGGGTTAAGTGAAATGATGAGCTTGTTGGCATTGATGGACTTAGTCCCCTTTATGCTGCTTCACAGGATACTCTTCACCAATCTTGGTGGTGAACGCCGGTTCGCATCTATTGTCGCTAAGAGATTAGAGTCTCTCGGAGCCTTAACACAAGGAGATCGTCGGTGAGTTTTGTGAATGATGCACTCATTTGTCATTTAAAGCTTGGAGTTTGTCTTCTGTGCCATTGCTTGTAATCCTATCTTTGTCCTTGTAAACTTGATTACTTTCTCTCAATCAATTGCAGCGCGGGACCATCTTTGAGTGCCTATAATTACGACAGCACATATGGAAAGAAGGCCTTGGTGTCGATGTATAGGGGAATAATGGAAATGGTGGGTCGTGTTCCTCTTGTGACCTTTTTTGCACTAAGTTTCATATATAATGAGTAAGTGCTAATTTTTTCTTCTTCAGGATTCCCTGCCAATTGTTCCTCCAGGATGTTCATCTGAAGAACCTGATAAAGTCCGGGATTTTATGGAGAAGGCAAAGGCTGCTTTAGTGTCGGTTGGAATAGTTAGGGACACAGTCATTGGTAATCTCATTGTCTTTGGCACAACATGTCAATCCTACTTTAAGCTAATAAATGGTATTATTGGTATTAGTGTATCTGTGCAGGATATTATGTTTGACCCACCATTCTGCTTTGCAGTTGTAATTTTGAAGTTATTTTCATTGTGATATAGGGAATGGAAAAGACAATTTTAAGATTTCTGGGCGTATAATTGATTCAGACATGCATGATGTTGGTCGCTTTCTCAATCGACTGTTGGGGTTGCCGCCTGACATTCAGAATAGGTTAGTTTTATGTGAATTGATTGGTATCTGGAATTGATCTCAGTCCAACATGCTGAGCTAACATATTTTCCAGGCTTTTCGAGCTATTTGTTGGTATTCTAGATCTGGTCATTCAAAATGCACGCATTGAGGGGCATCTTGATTCAGGCATTGTTGACATGAAAGCAAATAGTGTAGAACTACAAGGAACTCCGAAGGTGAGGTTTTTCGACTTTTAACATTCCGAGCTTCGCTTCTGAGCCATTTAACTTCAATTTCCTGCAGACTGTTCATGTCGATCCTACATCAGGTGCTTCAACAGAGCTCTTTACTTTCACTCTGGATCGTGGAATCACTTGGGAGGTATGCTTTGCTGAATGTAAGATTCACCTTTTGCTTTTGTGCTTCATTACTCAGATCGGACCATGTCTTATTTCAGTATGCAAGCTCCCTGCTAGAGGAGAGGCAAAAGGATGGCATTGCTTCATCTAGTGACGGTTTCTATGAGTCCAAGAGAGAATGGCTGGGAAGGCGTCATTTCATCTTGGCATGTGAAAGGTAATGACTGGATTATCTGATCTTTGGGATTTGGGGTTGTTCATAGGACACTGTTTCTTTGGTGGCATAACTATCTTGGGGAATCTCCGCTGCTACAGAAGTACAGTCCCCAGCTTTAGCCTTCTTTCTGAGAATTTTTTCCATAATGGTGCTCATTCCACCTAATGCTTGCGGTTCCTATATTGTTCATTATTCACTACCGTTTCGTCATAATGGATGCATTCTAGCATAGTGGAGGAGATAGATATGTTGAGATAGTTTTTCTCAGTTATATCATTGTGAAGAGTCAAGGCTGTTATGCCTTCTTTGGAAGAGTTTTAAGTTTGCTTTCTCAGATCAGTGTTCTTAATTTTATAGGTTCTAGTAATATGTATGTCCACTCCTGTTCTCATACTTTTGAGTCTTTACCTCCTTATTTTCCGAAGGTGACTTTGAAAGTTGTTTATTTGACCAGTTATCTTTTGGGATTACTGATGATTGCTATCTGAATTGCTGGTTTTCTCATTATTGTGCTTCAGCTCTACTTCAGGAATGTTCAAGATAATTCGGCCAGCTGTTGGGGAGTCATTGAGGTTGCAATGTAATATGATATATGCTGAACTAGTTTTTTTTCAAGATTTCTTTACTAATCTGGTTTACCTTTGGCAGGGAGTGGCCTCTAGCGGAGCTGAAAAACAAGTACAGAAAAATGAGTTCTTTGGAGAAGGCTAAAAGCAGTTGGGAAGATGAATATGAAGTATCTTCTAAACAGGTAATGGCAAATTATTCATTTTATGTTAATACAATGGGCCACAGGCATAAGTCTATGCAATAAGTTCCTCCCAAACATTGACAAATAAGATTGGTTTTCTTGAAGAATTTGGAGGATGTGCATTTCTAGCTTAAGTTTGACATTTGTGGTCTGAGCACTATTATGTGCATGTGTGATGCAGTTGCAGTGTCTCTGTGTTATCTTGATCTTTTAAGAAATGCAATGCTTCTTTTTCTTTACTTATTTGAAGTCTATCCATCTGAAGAATTACATGAATCTGCTAAACATGTTTTGTAGGCAATGGCATTCTGGTTTGATTAATTTGCTGTTTATAGAAGTTCTGCTTGTTTTGTAATGGTACTGTGTGGTCTATTTCTGCTAGGCTGCAATGTATGCATGTTCTATTTCTTGGAAAACAGCGCCTTTTACTCCTTTTTGTCAGTCCATCTCTCGACTTCTGATCTGGGTGTTTCGCCATGCTGATTAGTTCACAGAATGACTTAATGAGGAATTTTTGGCCCTTTGGGCATACCGTATGAGTTTCCTGACTTGTGGTGGTATAACAGCTATTAGGTGCATAAGAGCATTTGGAAAATTTTTGTGAGCTGTTAGGGGCCAGGACATCAACTCACATAATGTAGAAACTGCAATTTATGAAGGGGCAACACAATTGCTAGATGTGGAATGTCTCCCACCGTTAAGCCTCTTCTTTTCTATCTGTTGTCTAAAGGAGCTGCACAGAAGCTTGGTTATCTGCGCTTTCCTTTTCCTGTAAATAACTTTGTGGATACCTTCCTTGTTATATCCTCTTGAGGAGAAATCCATCCTTGCTTTGCTAATCATGCATGCTCCCACTGGTCACTGGCCATTGTTTCTTTGGGTTTTTATGACCAAGAAGTGCATTTTCTTGGTAATGTGTCCAATCATTTATCTTGCTGATGGTTCATTGGAATGCTGTTTTCTAATTGGTGTTAATTTTGATTGCAGTGCATGCATGGCCCCAACTGTAAAATTGGCACTTATTGCACTGTTGGGAGGAGATTACAGGAAGTAAATGTCCTGGGTGGCCTCATTCTTCCTGTCTGGGGCACTATTGAAAAGGCCCTTGCTAAGCAGGTCGGTTGCCCTGCTGCTGCTATTATTTTACACTATTTTTTCCCTGACCAAGAGTTTGGTGGTCTAGGGGCGCGTTTTTTGGGGCATGCTTTTTATTAAGAAATTGCCATGCAACATTTCCAGATGACGCCAACAATGCATGACTGCATGTGTATAGAAAAAAAGTAATGCATAATTGCAGTGCGGCCAGCATAATTTTTACATGACAGTATCTAAGCAGTGGTTGGATAATCTGGTGACCCCCTAAATCTTAGTATTATCTTGCTTGAGACCAAGGGCTGTAATATTTTATGCTAGAACTATACTATAATTTGCATGTTGCAATTTCAGGAGCTGTGTTTAGGCATATTCATTGATATTTTCCATGCTTTAATATGCCTTATGAGCTTTCTGTTTGGCTTGTAAATATCAATGACTTGCCAAATTTGTGCATTTGATTCTGGATGATATTGATTCTGGGGGAACTTCTGTATGTTGGCCCCTCAGTGCTTAGCTTTTAATGCCATAGAGAGAGTGCAATCCTCTAATCGAATTTCAACAAGCTTTTGTTCACTATAGTTCCTTTTGGAACAAGGGCATCTGATTGTGCATATTGAATGATTCTTATCTCTTTGGTAGTGGGACTTATCACTAGGGTTATGTCTTGTTGGAGGTGCTGAAACCTTTTACATGTTTGCAGGCTCGGCAAAGTCATAAGCGCCTCCGTGTTGTGCACATTGAAACTACTACAGATAGACAGCGTATTGTGGGCCTTTTTGTACCAAATTCGGCCATTGAATCTGTCCTTCAAGGTTTTGATTTGCTCGCTCTCCCCCCTCCATATGCTTCTGCATGGCCATCTTTTGTGTCTTGTTTCCTGGTTTGGATGTCAAACCGTTATTGCTTTGGTTGCTGGGACGTGTTTTCCCTTTTGTTGAACAATGTATAAGTGTAAATTTGTACTTAAAAACATGTTTGTTGCAGGTTTGGCGTGGGTTCAGGATATAGATGATTGAGATGGCAGTTCAGCATTTTCATGAGTAAATAGATTAGACAGCCAAGTTAAATGGATCCGTCAGGACTCTGCAAACCTTATTAACAGAGTTACGGTATGCGGGCAGCCTTCAATTTGTGGGAAATGTAGGCTAACTTTTCTTTGGGGGAAAGTATGCTCTACCACATGATGTTGCAATTTCTTGATGTATATTTTTGCTCCATTTTTTGGGCGCTAATTTTGTATACGAAGGTCTTGTCAAGAAAGGGGAGGGATGGTTTACTTGATATAGTGGTGAATGAATGTCTTGTGAACCAAGTTGTATGTGTCCTCATGGCGACTCACATGAACAATGCAGGAATGTAAATCTTCACACTGTTTAAATTCGTTTGTTTCGTCCGTGAAGTGGATTAAACCGAAGTTAAAAGAAATGCATAACAACCGTTGCACGTGCTCTTCCGAGGACTCAAACCAGAGCTTTTTCCAATTATAGCATGGGAAGGAAACATGGACTTGGTGGCGATGCTGCTGCAACCTTTTTGTCTTTTTGGTCTTGCTGTACGCATTCTTGAAATTGTGTCAAATTGGCAAACTGGTTCCTACCTACTGCTGTGTGTAATATGTGATCATTAGTCGTCGTCATTTTTAGTTTTGGGGTATTGTCAGCATATCGTGCCCGTTTAAATGGATTTGTCTCAGCGGCCTAGGGCGTGAGCTGGTTATTACTTAAATCCCTAGAAAATTTACAGCATATAAACCATTACTGAATTAAAATTGGCCAAATTCCCTTAAAAAACGCTAACTTAGGTCGGGTTCTAATTTAGGTTTGAATTTTATTCTCGTAAAAAAATTATCAATTTTCAATCGATGTTTTCGATCGATATTAAGTGCTTTTGTGCTGTAAAAGATGACGTGTCATTTGCACATGCATCTCTATCTCTCTCTCGCCGTGCGTCATTCCATGTTGTCTCCCTTTTTGTCACTGTTTTTTATTGCCTTTCTTCCTCAATTTGATCCCAAAGAACTCCGGTGCGAAAAGAAGGAACGCATGATGGATCGAAACCTCACAATCCAAAAGCCAATGAGCACACATTCAACTTGTCACACACACATGTCAAACTTGGATATCAAGCTTCACGACAGATCTTTTAAAGCGGCGAAACTTGAGGCTGCTGTGGTTGCTCAAACTTTCATGAACTTCATGGTAGTCATGGCCGTGAGAGTTTTTCGAGCCACCATAAGTCTCGAGGCTACCATGGTCGCTCAATCTTCGAGCTCGCAGCCGTGAGTGTGCATAAGCTTCGGGCTCACAGTGACCATGGCTGCTTGAATTTTGATTTATGAAGGTCAAGGTTGACGTCACGCAAAGCTTCAAGCTCACAGCAGCCATGTTGCTCGATTTGAGCTCACAATTATAACTGCTCGATTGATGGTCGTGAGTGGATACAAATTTGAGCTCGCTGTTATGGTTGGTCGAGCTTCTAACTCATGGCTGCTCGATTTGAGCTGATGATGGGCCATGGCTGCTTGAGTTTCGTGCTCATAGCTCGAGCTGCCATGGATGCTGTGAGATTGAAGCTAGCACGACGATGATGACCTCAAGCTTGGTTGCCTGAAAAGATTTTGTAACCTTAGCCATGAGCCCGAATGGTCATGGCATCCATGCGTATGAGCTTGAACAACCATGGCTGCCAAATGGATAAGATGGAAGGCATGGAAAGAAAGGAAAAAAAAACAGAGAAAAAAAAAATAAAGACGACATGAAATGACACGTGAAGGGAGATAGAGAGATGTACGCATAGAATGCTACGTCCAATTTTAGTGGCATTACAGGAGGAAACTTAATGGGGCCAGATTGGTTATTAATCGAAATTGGTGTTTTCTTATGAGACGAAGAAAAGTTGATGATTAAAAGCTGATGCTTTATTACGGGACAAGAAAAGTTCGGCTTTTGAGCCAATATAAATACACCAAAAGTTAATATAGTGTGCATATAGGTACTTCTCGTGTGCAAAAAGTTTAGAACCATAGTGTTGCAGACGATTATT
The DNA here is from genome assembly GCA_014182375.1 of Eucalyptus virginea. Taxonomy (NCBI): domain Eukaryota; kingdom Viridiplantae; phylum Streptophyta; class Magnoliopsida; order Myrtales; family Myrtaceae; genus Eucalyptus; species Eucalyptus virginea. The sequence continues at coordinate 55,984,500 of CM024519.1, forward strand.
ATGATTCGCATCACTATTCAAATACTCTTGGAGTTAGAATAACATGGAGTGAAAGCGAAAATATCTTTTAATAGCCAATCATGAATGTAATTCCCTATGTATACGAGACATTTATAGTTTATTATAGCAATTCTGTTCATTATAACAAATAATGCACGATTGTGATTACATCTTCTTAATCAAATAATGTTTGATTAGACCCAAATGATTATTACTTTAATATAAAAGTATGATTATATAAACATCAACAAAACAACTAATTAGGTATTAAAATAATAATGACATTATGACAAACATTCTATTGAACAATGAAATTATGGATAATTCTACATAAGAGTAAGCAATTAATCACAAACTCACTATCATAATGAATAGTAGTACTATATAATGAAAAATTAACTTTCTCAAGATGTCATATCACAATTTGTTTGCAATTATGATTAACCATTGTATTTATCCTATTAAGTAATTTAAATTCCAGTAAACATGAATCTAACATGGGTTTAATCAGAGGGAGTCTAGAGACAGGGCACTAGCTATTGTAGCCATTACTAATAAGGGAGTCGCGTCTGCAAAAAAAAAAAAAAAAATGCAACAATCATTTCCGAAAGACGAAATGAAATATATCGCGAGTCTTCATATGCGACCGTGAGCAAGCAGGATATGCGTCCAGCATTTCATGGCAAGGTGCCAATCCTGATGCAAAATCTAATCCATGACAACTTCAAGAGAATCGCAAGACCTTCCCACATCAGTGCAATCCCAGAGGAAGGACGTTTAGTTACATGTACGGGATTGCCATGGAAGAGATGAAGAGGAGGAGCTCAGGAACCAAAAGTTTGTGCCATTGGGATACAAGCAAAACAGCCCAGCATTCCATCCATTCAAAACTTCAATGACAACCCTAGTCTGTGACTATTATACACAACATCTATCATGCACAACGACATTTGATCAACAAAGCAACGAAAGCAAATCATCGGCATCACACAAGGACATGCTTTCTGCGGAGCGTTCGGTGTAAGATATTAAGCTTTGCAGCAAACAAAGCGACCAAATCCTTTAGGGGGATGATGGGTCTCGCCGTCGCCAGAGATTTCCACAGCCTTGTGCTTCAGCTGCTGCTGCTGCTGCTGCTTCTTGTGCTCATCTTTGGGCACGGTCAGAGTAAGCACGCCGTCCCGCATCGACGCCTTGATCTCTTCGACTTTAGCATTGTCCGGTAGACGGAACTGGCGGTAGACGCGGGAGGCGCTCCCCCGCTCTCGGCAGTGCCACTTGCTGCCTTTCTCCGGGGCTTCGGCTTCCTCTTTCCTCACCCCGCTTATAAGGACGGCTCTTCCATCGACAAGCTCCAGCTTCACGTCCTCCTTGGAGAAGCCAGGGAGATCAACGTGGAAGACGTGGGCGTGGGGAGTTTCCTTCCAGTCCACCTGGGGTTGGAAGTCTGATGATGAGGAGGAGGAGTGACGAGCGATCAGATCTGCAAAGGGATGATCGAAGAGGTCGGAGAGAAGCGTCGACATGATTTGAGGATCGGAGGCGGTTGTGAGGCGGGGAAGCAGGCGAAGAGTATGAACTGGCAGATGCTATGTCGAAGGCGCAGTGGGGGAGGGAGGAGGGAGGAGGGAGTTATATATAAGAGGAGGGAGATTAATAAGTGGTGGGATTCCTGAAGGACCTGGAGCGCAGACGAAGTCTGGTTCTGTGGGAAGTCAAAAATGCGGGAGAAGTGTCTAGGAGGAACTAGAAGTGTCTTTCTCCTAGTCTTAGTCTTCGAGTGGGGCTGTTGCTGTTGCTGTGCCTGTGGGGACCTTCACTTTCGTCTGATCTAAAATCCATTTTACAGAGGGGTTAAACCCGAGAGAGAATTAGCGCGTTTGGTAACGTTTTCGTTCAAAAATTATTTTAGGGAACAGAAATAGTAAAAAAAGTATTTTTGTTAGGAGAACGATTTTGATCAAAAAGATGCGTTTGGTAAATTTGTTCCGAGAATAAAAAATGAATAGAAACACGTTTGGTAAATTTTATTCTTTTTTGTTTCTTTTAATTTTTTAATATTTTTTATTTTATTTTTCATTTTTTCCTTTCTTTTTTGTTTTTTCTTCTTTCGGCCGGCAGCCTCCCGGGGCCGGCGACGCTCCGGTCCTCGACGGCGTCGCCAAGCCAAAAGAAAAAAAGAAGAAGAAAAGAATAAGAAAAGAGAAGAGAGAGAAGAAGAAAAGTGTTTCTTCAAAATCGTTTTAGAACAATAAACAATTTTTTTTTTGTTTCTCATTTCTGTTCTTTTTGTGTTAGGGAACAAAAAAAAAAAAAAAAACAGAAACGCAACCAAACGCGTTTCTGTTACATTTTTTTTTGTTAGAAAAGAACCAAAAAACAAAAAATCTGTTCTTAAACAGATTCCAGAAATAAAAACATGCAAGCCCTTAGAAGAATGTCCAGATACTCTCCTAGTCTAACCAAAGGTCATTTGGCATTCATAAATTATGCAGTAGCCGCCGACTTCCGTTCCATTTTTGGTGCTGACTTTTAGGGCGTGTTTAATAAGATTTCTATTTCTAAGAAAAATTTCTATTTAACAGTAGTCCATTTTATATATGAGTTTTTTTAGTATTTGAGTGCCTTTAGTAACCACTCGAAATTTTTATTTCCGGAATAAAAAAAAAAAAAACAGAAATGTGTTTTATACAACCTTCAAATTTTTTATAACATATAATTTCTTTTAATTTTTTAATAATCTTATGAGATTTTTTTAGTTTTTTTATCTTTTCTTCTTCCTCTTCTAGTCGGTCGCCATGGGCCAAGCATGGAAACCGATAAGGCTTACAGTGGTTAGGCAAGGTCGAGCATCATCGAGGGCCCTTGTTTTTGACTGGTTATTGGCCATTACGAGACTCGATGAAGAAGAAAAGAAAAAAAATAAATTATTTTAAAAATTATTTTAAAACATAAAGAAGTAATATTTTTCTATTTCTTTTTTTTTTTATTTCAATCTAGAGAACAGAAAAATTAGCTTTATTTTTCTGCTTTAGGAAACAAAAGAGGAAATATTGAGAAATAGAGACGTTGTGAAACATGCCTCGATCGTAGCCGACACGAAAGGGCCCATTTAGGAAATAGGGCCCATTTAGGAAATAGGGCTTGCCTGTTTCTGTCCCGGAAAAAAGCCCAAAAGCTCTTTAAATTCCCCCCTCCTTTCCTCCTCCTCCTACTCCAAATAAAACCGGCGGACCGGTGTGCCTTTGCTCCTCCCGAATCCGATTGATCTCTCGCCGTCGCTCCACCTCCTCCTCCGTCGACGGCGGCGATGCCGCTGTTCATCTCCGATGACGAGCTGTCGCGGTGCTCCAACGATGGGGCGCTGGTGGCGGAGAAAGCCGACGCCTTCATCCGGAACCTGCAGAGGGAGCTGGAGTCCGTCAGGGCGCAGCAGGACGCGTCCGCCATCACGGCGGAGCAGACGTGCTCCCTCCTGGAGCAGAAGTACCTCTCCCTCTCCTCCGACTTCGCCGACCTCCAGTCCAATTCCCTCCACCTCCAGTCCTCCCTCGATCGCCACCTCTCCGACCTCGCCGACCTCCAGTCCCAGAAGCACCACCTCCACCTCCGATGCGTACGTACCCACCCATCGCCCTTTGCCCCCCCTTGATTTTCCCTTTTTCCCTTTTTCCCATTTTTATTTTATTTTATTTTATTGTTAAGAACTGTGGTTTCCGATCGGTTTGTGCTCAGATGGAAAAGGATGGCGAGATAGAGAGGCTGGCCACCGAGGTCTCCGAGCTTCACAAGTCGAAGAGGCAGCTCATGGAGTTGGTGGAGCACAAGGGCCTCGAGCTCTCCGAGAAGAACGCCACCATCAAGTCTTACCTCGATAAGATCGTATTCCTTCTCTCCCTCCCTTTCCTGCTCCTCCTCTTATAATCAAACGCTATTGTTTTATCGCGTCGTTTTTCTTCGGAATTCGCTCGACAGTTTAGGGACCGCAGGCGATGAGGAGTACTAAGATAGAACTCCTTCTCTAGTATCTGTTTGGTCTCCCCCCCCACCCTAAAACGTATCTTGGACAAATGTGAAGACTATTTTGAAATGATGGTTGCTTTGTTCTCTTACGTGATAACCCTTTTGCAGGTGAGCTTGACAGAGAATGCTTCTCAGAAAGAGGCACGTCTCAGTGAAATTGAAGCGGAATTAACAAGGAACCAGGCTGCCTGTTCTCGGCTCTCTCAGGTTTCTTATTTGCTCCTTTTCTGTTCTAGACCTTCTTTAGACTGTTTTCTCCGTCTCCTACGTTGATTGTGTTTGTATGACTCTTTTGCTGGTTGCCCTGTAGAAGGACCTCTGTGATGTTGGACGACATAGCCTACTTTTATTTTATCATCATTAATGAGCAAGACTCATTCTATATTGTCACTTGGAATTATATCTATGACCTTTTATCCTTTGTACATTTTGCCTTCTCAATTTGATGCCTTGGTTCGATGCGGGAGATACTGGTTTTAATGCTATGATATGATTTTGTATCTTAGGAAAAAGAGCTGATCGAGCGACATAATGTGTGGCTTAATGATGAGTTGAAGGCCAAAGTTGACAGTGCCACTGAGTTGCGTAGAGTCCACGCCGATCTCGAATCAGATCTGTCTGCTAAGCTTGCGGATGTAAGTGTTTAAACTTGCAAGAACTTGTCTTCATCCTAGTCGGTATAGAATGTAGAATTCTGGTTGACCTTTTCGTCCTTTGCAGGTAGACAGACAATTAGCCGATTCCTCTACTTCTTTAAATTGGAACAAGGAAAGAGTGAGGGAGCTAGAGACGAAACTAGTAGCCATGCAAGAGGTATGATGATGCTAATTTTTATATTTTATTTTTCTGTGATTGTATTTGATTTCTAGGTTACATGTGCAAACAAGTTATAATAATGGTTTGTTCAACTGAAAAGGAGCTGTGCTCGACTAAAGATTCTGCAGCAGCCAACGAGGAGCGATTTCAAGCAGAAATCTCTACTGTAAGTGATAAAAAAAAATTATTTGCCTCTTTGTAACATGAACTTAATTATTCTACATTTGCTAAATTTGATAATCTTGCAAATATAAATTAGCAAACTCTTAATGGCATAATCTCCTGCATAGACATATGGTGCATTGCCATGGAAATGATGCTGGCAAAGGAATATTGCACAGTCAATTAGAAGTTTAGCAATTCCGTATCATCGAACTTTGTATTACTTAGGAAAGAAGTAGATTATTTTCCATTGTTGGCGGAGAATTTTGAGGGGCTCTGGCCTCTAATCTATGCAGGGGGTGTTTGATGATTCCAATGATTGAAGCCTTTTGTGCTTATTCATCGGGTCAAATTTGGAGCCTTATAGGTTTTTACTCTCTGTTTGCAAAATTCTCTTTATATGGTAGGCCATATCTTTAGATTAAAGATTTGCGTCGCTCTCTGAGGTTCCTAACTTAAAAGTCTCTGTTGCGAGTCAATTTCAATCACTTCACAACTCTATGTGCTCTTCTCTGTCTCTGTGCTTTCAATCCATCGAATGAACCATGTCTGAAAAATGCCGGGAACCCAAGTTGTATTTCTAATACCATTCCGATCATTTTGAGAAGTGTTCTATAATGTGTATCATTGTACACTTTTTCTTTTCTTTCTTAAATACTTTTCATTGAACCTTTCGTGATTGTTGCTAACAAATGCTTCTTATATGCCTCTCCTTGTGTAGGTGAATAGACTTGTTGAATTATATAAAGAAAGTAGCGAAGAATGGTCCAGAAAGGCTGGCGAGCTTGAGGGTGTTATTAAAGCTTTAGAAGTGAGGTTTTAGCGGGTACCTAATGTTTCAAAACTTGATTGTTCAATTTTTAATTTCCTTTTCCCCCAACATTGACAGACACATTTAACTCAAGTGGAAAATAACAACAAAGAAAAACTCGAAGAGGAGTTATCCACCAGAAGGCAACTAGAGAAGGTGTTCTATTCTGTCTCTTCTTTTTAAGAGCAGCTTAAATTGATAATTGTTCCTTGTATCTGGTTGTCATTCTTCATTAGCAAATTTAAAGAATTTCGTGTTTATGTTTTTGTTTCATTTTAGGTTGTAGAACTTTGATCATGGATGAAAAGATGTCAGTGGTAATTAGTTATTTCATATCTTTTGATTGAATCGACTCCTAGTAATACTTCCGTGTGTTTGCTACCATTTGTGAGTCTAAATACTTACTATGCATCTGGGTATGTTAGACCAATTTGCTAATTAATGTAGTTTGTGAGGTGGCAACCCCATTTAACTTATCGGCGATTATAGTACTGAGGCAAACCTTGGGTCCTAATTGAATTATTTATAATAGTTAGTCATTTCATTATGATTTATTGGCTTTTTTTTTTTTTTTCACTCTTTTCTATAGGAAGCTGAAGATCTGAAGGCGAAACTGGAAAAATGTGAAGCTGAAATGGAATCTCTGAGGAAAAATAATGAGTCAAATCTTCTTCCTCTTAGTAGTTTCAGTTTAGAAAGGTGCGGCACATCATCTATGAGGTCTTTTGGTTTGTTGTACCATTGTGTAACTTATCATAATGGCATGTTTTCCATGGTCATGATCTGTATATTCACCATGAAGTATTGAGATCCCCTGCTGGAAAGTCTTATCTCATCTTCCAGACTATTTCAACAATCTTTTATACTTCCAAATTATATTGTACAGTTATCTTATGGGATCTCTGAACTTTTTCTGACATGCCTTGTGGTGAGAGCTAGGATTCCAGATGGGTTTTAAGAAACCTTCTGCTCTGATCTATTTCTATATGTTTGTTTGATGCCCTTTGCTTTCATTGAATTGTCAATATCGTTAGCCATCGCCTCATGTTATTTGATCAATTTATATGCTTCTAGTTTAGGTTTGAAAAATGTGGCTTATGCTTATATTCTGTTATGCAGTTGGAAGGGTTCTTCTGATCCTTACGACATGGTTCAGGATGATCGGGCAATTGTCCCTAGGGTACCAATAGGTGTATCAGGGACAGCATTAGCTGCTTCCCTTCTGCGTGATGGTTGGAGTGTAAGTTTCTTAATCTGTATTTTCTTAAATATGTATGCCTTTATTTGCAAGAATTTCTTATTTATGTGCTTTGTACAGCTTGCAAAGATGTATGCAAAGTACCAAGAGGCAGTTGATGCAATGAGACACGAGCAGATGGGAAGAAAAGAAGCTGAAGCTGTATTACAAAGGGTAGGGTTACTTCATCACTTCACTTGAAAAAATGTCACTGGAATATATCACGACATGTCTCTACTTGTTATTGACTCAGTTAATAATCAGTTTCTTAAGATCACTTATGATGTTCAATGTATAGCAAAGGGCATATTGTATAGGTTGGATGCGTGGGACAGTTTAGTTTGTGCAATCAATAAAGGATTATGGCATGTATATCTGAAAAACTGATTGCTGTGCATTCAGTGCTACATTTACATTTATGTTGGCTTGCATGACTTCTCTCTGCACTCAATAATTATGACAAGGAGGTTTTTGCTTTACTCTCGCTGTTTCAGGTTTTATATGAACTAGAGGAGAAAGCTGAAGCTATTTTGGATGAAAGAGGTTTGTTCTAATAGTTAAATGTAATTTGCCATCGTGCACCATGATTCTTGTCTTTGGTTTACTTCTATTGAATTTCCGGAAACTTGGTGTATTGGCTTGTTTTTTCTTTTGAAGTATGTTATATTGACATCCATCCATCTCACAATTGTGAAATATTGGTGTTTCCATACTTAAATGTCTCAAAAAGAAAAATTGATATTAAATTAAAAGGAGTGCGAAATATTGTTTAAATTTTTCAATAACAGGTATCTTAAATATGCTTTGGAATAATGGTATTAGTTAAAAAAAATTGAAAATATAAAAAAATCTCAAGAATGCCAATAGATGATTAAAAGTATTAATAGTGTGTTGATGCATCCTGATGGATACTCTGAACGTTGACCAGTATTGTCTTGATCACTTCACAAACTTAGTCAAAATTGCCGCCTTCTTTTTTTTTCCTTCTTCAATGAGTCTGAACACATACCCATTTATCTTATATTTTTTAAATAAGCAACACCTGTTGAATATTAACAACATGGCATTTTAGTTTACAGTACCAAATGTAGCTAGGTTGAGGGGATGTAGATCTCTTATTTATTGATCTCATCTTTCTTGGTGAAATAACATTTAAGCACATTTTTTCCTTTAAAACATTTGCTGAAATAATAGGTAAATTTCTTCTGTTGAATTTCGATTCATTTCTATCATTTTAAGATATTCATTTGTCTGTAAATATTTGCTAACTAAAATATACTATATTGGAGAATTTCTTAAAGACCTATCGAAAATCCATATGCGCTATCATGTCATAGGTGATTGCTTTCTTCAATAAGATATTTGTGTTAGTGAGTGATTTATTTTTAATTTGCTAATGTTCATATTATAGAACATGCACAATCAACCTTATATTTACATAGATATTTCAAAATGAAGTCTATATATTTATATTCATGAGCAATTAGTTTAAAACATTTACTACGAAATTGTCTGCGGCCATGGGATATCTTATCATGGATTATAACTTTATTTTATTTAATTATATATCAATATTATAAAAGCGAATCTTCATATGCGTAAGTATTCAAATAAAATCTCTATATACATGAACCTTACATGCACAAGAATTATAGATTTTCTAAATTGGCCACAAAAAAAAAAAAAAAATTGCTGGGTAAAACGTGGCTAAATCTCTTGCGAGCTTTCTTCTTACGCAGTATTGTTGTCTTGCAGCTGAACATGAGAGGATGGTTGAGGCATACTCCATGATCAACCAAAGGTTACAGCAGGCCACATCTGAACAGTTGAACCTAGAGAGAGCTATTGGGGAGTTAAAGGTTAGCAGTTTAACATGCTTGCTTAGCATGTCTTTAGTTCATGATTTATACTGGTGTTCATGCGTCATTCTCAGGCTGATCTGAAGAAGCGTGAACGGGACTATGTGCTTGCTCAGCAGGAGGTTGTTGACCTTCAAAAGCAGGTATTTTGAAGAGCTTCTCGCTGATGGTTTTAATTGCATGTGTTCTCTAGAGCTTTTTCCTCGTTGAGAGGGAGGGAAGGAAAGGGCCAGGAAGGACAAAGAGCGTGCACGTGTGTGTTGCCTTTTTAACTTTCTTATAGGCTAGTGTTATCTGTTGTTTCTGAGGTATTGTTATTGTCCCTCAAAGACATCATTTTTTTTTTTTAACCTTGAAGTCATTTAGGATGAAAGCCTAGTCGAATATTGGAGTGCAAGAAAGTACTAGGTGTTGCATTTGTGGCTGAACATAGTGTAGTTGCAAAAATTTAGCTCTAATAAATGCGTCTTCTGGATTATGTTATTAAATTTTCTGAGTGTTGGTCCATATCTTAGATATCTGCTATGAAATTGGATGGGATTGATTGAAGCATCTTTATGTTTTGACTCTCTTTTCTTTTCTTTTTCCTTTTTTCTGGGGGTGGATGGAATGGGTGTTGGATTTGTGATGTTCAGGTTACAGTCCTTTTGAAGGAATGCCGTGATATACAATTACGTTATGGATCCAGTCTGCATAATTATTCTGATGATAAGGGAACTGATGGAGCAGTGGAGATGATTGCTGAATATGACACTGAGAAAGTTATTTCAGATCGGCTTGTGAGTTCCTTGGATTTTTTCACGATCGATAAACTATTAAAGCAAGTACTAAGATTCTTCATCAGAACTTCTGATGCCTTTTCCTTTGCTACATGATTGTTGACAGTTGACCTTCAAGGATATAAATGGATTGGTTGAGCAGAATGTTCAGCTTAGAACCCTTGTTCGCAGCCTGTCTGATCAGATAGAGAATAAAGAGTTGGAATTTAAGGTATCAATGTGGTTGTGGTTGTTCCCTGTTCACCTCATCGATATTACGTGGCGATTGCTTTATTGGCTTAGGAGTATCAATTTGTTCATTGTAGGACAAGTTAGAAATGGAGCTCAAAAGGCAAACTGAGGAAGCTGCTTCTAAGGTTGCGGCTGTTTTACGTAGAGCGGAGGAGCAAACTGTTATGATTGAGTCATTGCACACCTCAGTATGTTCTTTGTTATTTCTCTAGTTTGCTTTTCTCCTCCTTTGTATATTAGACATGTATAAATTAATAATCATGATCATTATCCATTTTGGGACAGGTTTCAATGTACAAAAGGCTATATGAAGAGGAGCAAAAACATAATTCATCCAATGCCCACACCGCTGTTGCAGTTCCAGGTTGTTCTTTTTGTTGCTTTACATGCAGAACCATCTGCTATGCGCCTTATTTGTTTAAGATATGCCTCCTTAAATTTGGAGTATGGTTTGTTTACTTTTCGGGGTGCTGTCTATGGAGATGGATCGGCATTGATAATGTGATAGTTGATTCTGACCTGTGGAATACTTTAGTAGGATAAGCCTGATAGTACTTTCCTAGATCCTTAAGGTTTGCTTCTTTTTAAGCATTAGTGTAGTCCCTCCAGGATCTACGGAATTTTATTGGCAAACAGTGTTCTTGAGCAACGAGTCATGATATCCAGGATTGAGAATAAAGTCAGCAACATCTCTTTCAGTCAGAAACCTAAGTTAATAGCCTTCTCAACTCAGATCTACCTCTAAGTAAGGGGAAAAAGGAAAAAAGGGAAGAGTTTTTTTTTTCTTTTTTTTTTTTTTTTGGGGGGGGGTGAGGGGGAAAGGTGAAGGGGTGGTGGGGGTTGGTGTGGAGAGAGGGAGGGTCTGTGGGTTGTTATAATTGATCTAAAAAAGGAAGGAAGGGGGTTGGGGGTGAGAGAGAGAGAGAGAGTCTGCAGGTTGCATAGTTAATCTGAAAATATGTTTTATTCAATTTCTGATTGTGCTTTTGTGGTTAATTCGAGCAGTCTACTAAGTTTAACTTGCTACGAGTGATGTGAAAGTTCTTTTGTTGAGAGGCCAAAATGGGTTAAATGTGAAAGCCTAGAATTAGTTAAAGGAGGGTGTAACTCTTGTGCCTTACTCATTGTATGTGAATCATCAGTTTTGTTATACTTGGTAATTGTGCATTCTCATTTATAAATTCATTGCTCCCTCTGTTGATATCAACAGGTTTTGGGGCTTCTTTTTTGTATAAATAAAATTCTCTTGTCTCTTCTTTTTCCTCTTTGCAATTGTAATTTAGGGTTCACCTCATTACCAGTGATGTTATTTTATCAGTTTGTATAAATAAAATTCTCTTGTCTCTTCTATTTCCTCTTTGCAATCGTAATGTAGGGTTCACCTCATTACGAGCAATGTTATTTTATCAGTTGGTATAATTAAAATTCTCTTGGCTCTTCTTTATCCTCTTTGCAATTGTAATGTAGGGGTCACCTCATTACCAGCGATGTTATTTTATCGGTTTGTTTTCTTTGTGGTCCTGCTCTATGCTTCTGTACATACTTATGACTTTTTTATTGCAGAAGAGGGAAGGTCGGGCTTCCAGTTGCTTATTGAGGGTTCTCAGGTATAACTAAGCCTGATATTTTGATATCTAATAGTTGCATTTTCTCTGTATTGCTTTATGATGTTCGGATGTCCAAACTATAGGAAGCTGCTAAAAAGGCGCATGAACATGCTGTGGAACGAGTTAGATGTCTTGAAGAAGAGTTGGCAAAGTCTAGGTAATCTTTTCTTTGGTAGCTGTTCCAAGCCAACTTTCTAGGCAAGGCCAGACTACTGTGGGTCCTTTTCCCCCCTATTCTCTTCACAGTGTAACTTGGTTGAAGTGGATAGAGGTTGTTATTGTTGGATGAACATCGCCATGCGTTTGGGTTTGATGAGCTGTTATATCTTCATAGAGATGCCATCCTTTCTGCTACCAGTTTCATTGTCCTACCTGAGTGCATGTTCATATTTTCAGGAGCAAGATTATATTATTGCAGTCAGAGCGGGACAAGATGGCCCTGGAAGCAGATTTTACGAGGGAGAAACTTGATAGGCTGATGAATGAATCTGAACACAAGGTAATATATGTCCTCCGAATTTTTGTTTTAAGTCTTCGTGCACATGATCTGAAGTTACTTCTATTACTGCAGAGAGTTTCAGTCAAATGACACGCTAGTTTCACGGTAGCTGCTCCCCCGTGGGCAGGCATATTTTATCCCTTCTGTATAGAAGATACTGTCTTACAGAGTCCTTCTCTACGAAGTATTCCGAAGATTTAATCATTGTTTAGTTTAGCTCTATGAAGACGTGTACATGTGTTTATCATTCTCCTAGAAATGTACCACCTTGAGTCATAAATATGATTTGCAGCATTTTTATTATTACTCAGTTTACGTGAATTGTGCTTTCTGTAATCTAATTTGCTAATGATGTAACAATTTTAGAGAGAGGAAATAAATGGAGTTCTAGCAAGAAATGTGGAGTTTTCTCAGTTGATAGTTGACTACCAGCGGAAGATTCGTGAAAGTTCAGAGTCTTCGCATTCTGCTGAGGAGCTTACTCGGAAGTTGAATATGGAGGTAAGGACTATGAAGTGGATAAACTGGACGCCTCTTCTCTTTTCTTCTTTCCCTTGTCCTTGGTGCTGACTATTTATCTGTTACCTTAGGTTGCTGTTCTGAAGCAAGAAAAAGACATATTGTCATCTGCTGAAAGGAGGGCTTGTGCTGAAGTTCAGAGTTTGTCAGAAAGACTTTATCGTCTTCAGGTAAAATATCACTCTTATTTGCACAATTTCAATGTCACGATTTGTGTTGGCTTAAAGAGATCTCTATTGAAGGTCATGTATAGATTATCTACTGGTGACCTAGTTCCTTATTATTTATGACTCTAATTGGGTCTCTTGTTTCATGTAGTGCTCATCATTTAGCAACACTGCTATTTTTGTGAAGTGTCTCATACATTATAGCAGTTTTTGAATACTCATTTGTACCATATTAATCATTTTGACCGAGTACGAATGGCATATCACCAGCAATATACTGTAGACACCATTTTCATCTTATACGGCACTTTGGAAGAATCGCACTTTGTCATAACTGCTGTACTTTGAATTTGACATTCTTGAGAACAACTGATAACTTTTATTACACTTTTTTTCCTTAAATAGAAATTATGTGTACATTTTTTATTTGTTTTCTTTGAATATAGGCTACATTGGACACCATTCAGAGCACTGAGGAAGTCCGTGAGGTGCCTTTCCCTAGAATTAGCTCTTTACTTCTTATGGAGTAATGCTGCAGTGCTGTTTTCTAATCTGACTCATACTCTGGGATTCTTAGGAAGCACGGGCTGCGGAGAAGAAAAGGCAGGAGGAATATATCCAGCGTATTCAGGTGAATTTTTGTGTCCTTGTCCTGCTTATATTTTAAGTGGTGCAACCTGCTAAAAATTTAACCACGCCTTCATCTACTAGCTTAAACTTTTAGAATAGTTAGTAGTGGTCTCATAAAATCTCACATGGTATCAGAGCTAGAGGTCTTGAGTTCAATCTTTATGGGCTCTATTTGCCTCTTCAATTAAATATGTTCATGCTTAGTACTAGGCAAGAAGTCTAGACTAAGCATGAGGGGGAAGTGTTAGAATAATTAAATTTACATCACACCTTCATCTAACAACTTAAGCTTTTAGATCAGGTGGCAGTGGGATTACATAATCTCACACAACCTTTACTCCACAAACGTGTGTAATGTTTGTTGACTTCAGAAATTGTGGGAATGATCATGGTGTATTTAAATTGCCGCAATGTGCTGCTTTTCCTGATTAGGGGTTGTAAGACTTAAAATTAGAGTGAGCTATATGAATTGCCATGAAGTAAAAGCTGATGACTCTCATATGAAGCATGTGGTATCTCGGTAAACAACTTCGGAACTGCAGAAAAGGGTTTATAATAAGATTCAGTTTCAATTTTATCAGAGACAGGGCAAAAACCAACATATAAAGGGGTGCATTTGTTCAGTGTATGATAAGCATCATGCTAGCCAGACCATTGATAGGATAAAAGTTGCACTTAAATGGTCATGGTATTTGTAGATTTTGGATAAGAAGTTCATGCTTTCCTCATTGAAACTTTTGCTTTTGCCTGTTTGAAGAGAATAATTTCTCGTCCTTGGATGCTTGAAAATGTATTTTGATGATGAAGGGATTCGTATTCCTGAATTGAAGTTCTGTTACGGTCTCCGGATTTAGTCGCTCGAAATGCAACAGAAATTTTCTTAAACTGCTGCTGAAAACTGTACATTGCAGAAGGAATGGGCTGAGGCTAAGAAGGAGCTACAAGATGAACATGATAATGTTCGAAAGTTAACGCTTGATCGGGACCAGACTTTAAAAAATTCAATGAAACAAGTTGAAGAGATGGGAAAGGAGTTGGCCAGTGCCTTGCATGCTGTTGCAGGTGCCGAGAGTAGGGCAGCTGTGGCTGAGGTACTTTGACATTTCTTTTCAGTGTCATATTTCCTCCGTGAGGTACTATGTTCGAAAAATGAATTTCGCAAGTAACATTTCTTGCTGTTTTACAGGCTAAACTATCTGATCTGGAGAAAAGGATCAGATCTTCAGATTCAAAGGTGCATTACTTTACCGTCCCTGTTGAACATTATCATGATTGGTTGACTAGGATGATGCTAGACTTGCTTTTCATATGCATTTTTGTTTGTTAATTCTGGTGCCTATGCTTGTATAATCAATTAATTCTGGTACTGGTTGAATGAGATGGAGATCTTTCTGCTTTGAAAAGAAATGTTCCCTGTATGGTAAACCCTTTCATTGATGCAGATATTAGAGGTGGCTAATGCTGGTGGAAGTCTCTCTATTTCAACTAATGAGGTTAGCTTCCATAAGAAACAAATGTTCTTTCTATTTATCTGTGGTCATTTTGCAAGTTAACTGGTGACTTGGAATAAGAGCAAGATTATAAAATGGTCCCATCACTGGTTTTTTATTTTCTCAGGTTATTTCAGAACTGCAAATTGCAAAAGAAGAAATAGAGAAACTAAGAGAAGAAGCACAGGCAAACAGGGAGCACATGCTACAGGTATCCACATAGCACTTGAAAGGACATACTAGAACAGTTTCAATTTTGTTTGAGGAGTTAAAAATTGTTTTATGAGTCTGCAGTACAAAAGCATAGCACAAGTGAACGAATCAGCATTGAAGCAGATGGAATGCGCTCATGAAAACTTCAAAACAGAGGTAGCTTCGCTAGTCTGTTTGATCTTGACATGTTTATACCTATACTGACACGTTCATGGATGCATTTTGTTCCTTAAATATTCTGTAGGCAGAGAAATTAAAGCAATCTTTGGAAGCTGAAGTAGTTTCACTAAGAGAGAGGCTTTCTCAAATGGAAACTGAAGTCAACAATAAATCACAGCAAGTAGTTTCTATGAATGTTGAGAAGGAAGAGGCCCTTGCATCTTTGTTAGCAGAAATTACTAGTTTGAAAGAAGGAAACACGCTTAAAGGGTGGGTATTTTTTTCCTTAGTAACATGGAACACATAATGTTTTCCTTTTCTTTTGCAGGGGTTGAGCTCAGTTTAAAATATCCTTTCCATTTTGTATATCTGTAAAGAACTACTTTTACCCTCTAATTTTAGTAGTATCCAATTGCATGATTAATGTGCAAGTTTGAATGCAATGCCCATGTCGCTGTTTTAAAAGTTGTGGTGACGTTATGCAGGGGTGCTAGATGATGATCTGACAAGTTTAATTGTCTCCCTTATGTGAATAAACGTGGAATTTCTTTTCTCAGATACCACTTTTTTGTGCAGTTCCATAGTTGACACATTGGAAACAAAGATTTCTCTGTTGGAAGATAAGTGGAAGAGTGAACATGAGCGTTGGCGTTCTGCTCAGGCTAACTACGAACGACAGGTACTTCAATGACATAATTGAAGTTTGTGCCTGTCTGGTTCAATCTTAAACTCATCTAGATCTCTGGTTTGCTTTCTCACCAAAGGTTATGGAAATCTAAGATGACATCAAATGTTAAAATCTACTTAAATTTATTAATTTAAGGTATTGAATCTTAAATAGGGGTCAAATATTTATAATCTCATAAAGAAAAAGCTAAAAGAAAACACCCGTATAGCCTTCATTTTTTAACCATATATTTCTGTCAAATCAAATGAATTGGACAAGATACTTGTAATAATTTCAGTAATTAAGCTTGGAAAGACTGGTTGAAATCTCTCTAATCCTGTTCAAGAGAACTTAGGGTTTTCTATCCCTGCCCTAATCTTCTTGTCCTTGAGAGCTAAAATAGCTTCACTCGTTCAGACTATCTTAGGGTCTGTCTTGATTGACTTTCATTTTTTACTTTTTTACTTTTTTCTTTTTTTTTACACCTTGAAACACTTATTTTAGATGTGGTGGGAGGGCAAAAAGTACTTTTTACTTTCACTTGATGCAAAAGAAACAAGCTTTAATTGTGTTTGTTTATTTTATCTTTTGGTGTTGAAGGTTTGTGATTGCATCCTATATCATCAGATCCGGGATGTGATATGGTTCCAAAGAACGAATTGGATATGGACAGTTTCAATAAGATTTCATTTTTGAACAAAAATACATTTTTTTTTATTTATTTCATGTGTTGAGACAATCTGCTTTGGGTTTTTGAAATTTCTGTTTCTAAGGCTAGATGTGAACTATCTACCTTTGGCAGGTTATTCTGCAATCTGAGACAATTCAAGAGTTGACAAAAACATCAGAAGCTTTGGCTTCATTGCAACAGGAGACAGATGAATTACGCAGGCTGGCAAATTCCCAGAAAAGTGAGAATGTATGTACTTCATCGCAGCTTTAGTGTTGCTAAATTATATCACATGAATATTCCATGTTGTAAGTGTGCCGTCTAATCTTACCTCATACTTTTCCTTACAACTGAGAGTAGGAGCATTAAGTTACTGCATGCTTTGTTGAAATAAAGTAGAATACAGTGAAATTGTAAAATAAGAGATATTCATTGTTCCTAGAAAATAAAGGATCAATGTTAAGTGTATCCTACATTGCTTGTCCATAGGGTTTCAATGGGCCTTACATTCACGTGGTCTCCCTCCACACATCAGTTTTTGAGTTGGACATTCTAACAATCATCGTGATGTAAATCTCTCTGCCTCTCCGTACCATGTGGGAAAGAGTATTTGAGCAATAGATGAGGCAAAAAGGGTCATACTCTGGAGAACCAGTTTGTATTTGGCCAGGAGATTTAACTTGTGTGATCATTTATCTGTTGACAAGGTCTATGGCTGAAAAGCAGATCCCTTGAAGAGTTTGATAAAGATTTTTTGTGATAGTTGAGAGGAGATATGTCTTTTAGGGAACTGGAGTAAGTGCACGAAAAAGTCTGGTGAGAAGTCATTTTGAGAGAATTGTAGAATAAAAAGGCCTTATGTTATGTCATTGCTAGCTGTGATGTGCGGGCATGATATATGTGACAGGACATTATAAGGAGTTACGGAGGGCTAGCTACAACAATAGAGATCTATGCCAAGTTTTGGCTCTTACCCTATCTTTTTGCTGAGACATATAAGTGCTTATTAGGCGCATGCAAGACGTATCTTAGTGTCCTTTCTACAGATGTTATAGTGCTCGTGTATCAGACTGGATATGTTTGAATATGGGTTGGAATGATTAACAAACCTTAGCTCTTTCAACTCAGTAGTAAGGATGGGAAGCATGGAATTCAAAAGTTCTGATTGAGAGAAAAATTGGCATCCTATTTAGTAGCAAATCACTGTGGACTCTACTATTTGGGAATAATTTTCACAAAATCATGGGGATTTGATGGAGACTTGACTCGTATAATATAGGTGGGATTCATGAATCAAGAAGTGAATTCCGCATCTTCTATGGTTCTCAACCAACCAAGATGAAGATGCTTCTGTGCAGTTGTGGCAATGTCGTAGAAGAGTAACGACAAGTATAGTGGTACTTTGGCAAGAACTTAAAAAGAAATATCATTACTTTACATCTTAGACACGTTATTTTACTGGATGCAACGGGGTGAGTCGGTTCTTTTACTTTCTACTAGTATGCTTAGATAGATGGCCATCCATTATTGAAGCTCCTTGAACTGGAAGGTTTGCAGTGAAATAACACTTGCTTGGTTATTGTCTTTGTGAGTGAGCTGAAGTAGGAAGGGGAAAGGAGCTTAAAGAAATTGTTGGTTGCGATGTGGATTTGTAATTTATTAGTGAATATTTGATGCCAATACCTCCCTAGCTATGGTAGATACACAGAGTAGCACTACTGCATCGTAGGATTAGTTGAATTTTAGAGCTGAAAAACCTAGATTTTCTATTCAGGTTGCTTCAAATGTTTGATTATGTGGGACAAGCCCACGGAGTTAGACTGCTTTTTGACAATGTATATGGGCCTTAAGATCTGCATGGGATTTGTGAAGTTCTTCCTTAATAGATTGAAAACCCAGTTGCATGCAAAGTTAACATCACTTTCACAGAGTGATGGAATGGGTTGACATATTTATTCTTAGTTAACACAGAAATACGTATGTCTAAAGCTCATTAAAAAGAAACACTCTTCGAGAAATTGGAATGATTGCTGCAGTGAATGCAAAAACAGCAATTGCCATTGTGAGGAGCATTGGTTATAAAATCAAAATATTTTACTATTCTATAGTTATCTTAGTAGTCTCAATTTGAAGTTGCACTCGTGATTGCTTATGGATCAACTGGTAAATTATTCTTTTTATTCATCTCCTAGCAGCTTGGGGTAGCAAAGGAAAAAACATGCAGAAAAAAGGACTGGAAAAGCAAATATTCATAGGATTTCATTTGTGGCATTGTATTTTCCTTTTATTCTGAAATATGTTGACAATTCACAGAACTGTATTATTGAATCAGTCTTAGCAGCTGTTAATGACTTAATTGTTGTTAAATTGCGTAGGATGAATTGAAGGCCAGGTGGGAAGCCGAGAAGTCAATGCTAGTGGAATCCAAAGCAGAAGCTGAGAAAAAGTACAACGAATTGAATGAACAGGTTGTTAAACTGTATTTGCTGTTTTACATGATTATGCTCTCTGGAATTATGCTAGTTTGAGAGCTATATCTGGAAAGATAGTTTAAAGTGATTAACATAAGAACAGTTTTAGTTTATGTTACTGACGTCCGCATCTATCGGTCATTTCTATATAATCTAATTCGTGATGTAGCATTCAAAGCATAAATCTGATTAGCATCTCCATCTCCAATGAAAACAGTCCATGTTGAATTTTACATATCTTATGCAGAATAAAATACTGCATGATAGACTTGGAGCTCTGCACATTCAACTGGCCGAGAGAGATCGTACTTCTGCTGGAATCTCTGCGGATGATGATACTGGCTTGCAGAATGTAATAAACTATCTCCGACGGTCAAAGGAAATAGTAAGTGTCTCTCGGTCTCTCACCCACCCAAGTGTCCTGCCACTCCACTTTCTCGCTCAGTTGGGAGCTTTATCTTGTACAGGCAGAAACGGAGATCTCTTTGTTAAAACAGGAAAAGTTGCGGTTACAATCACAAGTAAGTGATTCTGTACCTTACATAGAACAGTGCTTCTTTGCTCTTGATTACCTTAATGCCCTTTTATCATATGTTCTCTCTCTTGGTTCGATGCTGTGCGGCTATAATTATATTAAACTTTACCCTCTTGGACAAATCATTTGGCATTTTCCTCTTCTTTCTCTAAAAAGCTACTTGTTATGTTTGTTCCTCTATCCATGTGTTTGCATATGAGCAAGAGCTTCTCATTTAGCATTTATTAAATGGTTGCATCTCATTGATCTTTTCTTTACCATTTTTAGGCTATCCCTTTTCTTTGTTCTCTTGTCTAAATATGGTGATTATGCAGCTCGAGAGTGCCCTAAAGGCAGCAGAAACTGCCCAGGAGTCACTTCGTGTTGAGCGTGCAAGCTCAAGGTCATTGTTGTTCTCAGAAGATGAGTTCAAATCCCTACAGCTTCAGGTGATGGTTCTGCTCTTTTCTTTTTTCTATTATTGTTCTCTGAGCCTTATTGAGCTTGTAATAAGGTGTCTGCTTCACTTTAGATGTGCTGAACATTTATTTCTGTTATTGAGAAAGCTTTTTGCAGTATAGACTCCATTTTCTCTGTCTTCGTCTCTGTTTCTGTCTCTCTTTCCCCCACACACCCACACCCACACCCACATATCATTGTGTGTAGGATCTTTTTTGGCCTGTTCAGTATGAGTCTCTCATTTTTTCCATGTTTATTTTATGTGAATTCCTGTTCAGGTTAGGGAAATCAGTTTGCTTCGTGAGAGCAATCTGCAACTCAGAGAGGAAAACAAATACAATTTCGAGGAATGCCAGGTACATAAAGAAGGAAATCAGATATTTTTATCGAGTATAATAATTTTTTGTCCAACTATGTTCTGTTTCCACACTTCCATTTACGATGGAGGTTTTTATGTGACATAGAAATTGCGAGAAGAAACTCAGAGGGCTGCAACTGAGTGTGCAAAGCTGGAGAATGTTTTGATGGAGAAACAGATTGAGTTGGAAGCCCTTAAGAAAGAAATTGAAACACAGAGAACAGAAAAAGACAGCCTGGAGAAGAGGGTCACTGAGGTATTGCATACTCGGACAATTTGGTGATTGAGATAGATGTTTTCACCATTCTGAGACCTCTGGTTTTATGTAGTTAATTGAAAGGTTCAAGAACATAGATGTAGAGCATTATGATCGCTTGAAGAATGATGTTCAACAAATGCAGGTATTACATACTTTTAATGTCAAATACTACTGTAAACAATGCTTGGAACTTATCTGTTCTTCCTGGGCAGGAGAAGTTGAAAGAGCGGGATACTCAGATCGAAGAAATTAGTAGGCTGCTGTCTCAAAAGCAAGATAGAGTTTCGCAGTTGGAGCAGGACCTTGAGCATAGTAGGTTGCAACTGAACGAGAAAGAAAAGAGAGTTCATGATATATTGCAGACAGAGGTAACTCTATGATCCTTCAAAATGATAAATAGGTGAAGAACCACTGGGTTATTTTCTTCATTGTTTATCTGTTGACTGGTTGCCATGCAGGAAAAGCATAAAAGGCTAATAGCTCAATTAAAGGTTCTTTGCTTTCCTTTCCTTTTAATGTGAAAATTCTATAGCCGATATATTGATTCCTTGATTTGTTGATACGTTTGATAGCTTGGATACTTGCATTGGTTCTTGTTTTCTATACTTCCTGACTCTTTCCAATAAATTTGTCCACTTTCCTTTTGTTATCTTGTCTATGAAGAGAAAAGCTGAGACACTGACAAAGGAAAAAGAGGAGCTGATTAAAGAAAGTCAAGCTCTTTCAAAGCAGTTGGAGGAATCTAAACAAGGTAAGATTCAGTTTTTTCATCTGAGATGGTGGCTTCTTCTTTCTATTGGTTGTATAAGTCTTCTTGGTCTGCTATAGGGAGAAGGCCTATTGGAGATAACTTGGAGCAGGTCATGAAGGAGAAGGAGGAAAAAGAGGCCAGGATACAGGTCTGCTTTCAGACTTCTTAAATTTGTTTGCTAGCTTTAAGCAGCAGCTAACTTCTCCTTGGTGCAATCTAGATTTTAGAGAAAACTGTCGAGAGACAGAGGGATGGATTGAAGAAAGAGAGAGAAAGGCGCCAAAAGATTGAGGAAACGATTGTGAACTCCATTAAAAGAGCTGATGAGGTAATTTGCTTCTCCCTTATAAATTATATGCACATAATTAGATGAGGACAAATTTTTTTGTTATCGGAGCCTTGGATTAGCTTTAACCCTTTTATCCAATTCAAAATTGCCTTTTGGCATCATGCAGCAAGGTCAATACCTTTTGTTTCTCCAACAATGAATCATGTCCTAGTAATGATCCCTTTGTAGTTGCTTGTTGGCTGTTCATGATTTATGCTTAATCACAAGCCAGCTGATGTTTCAAGATCCTAGTGATGATCCCTATGTAGTTGCTCGTTGGCTGTTCATGATTTATGCCTAATCATAAGCCAGCTGATGTTTCAAGATACCCTTTTTTCTGTTTTTAAGATGAATTACTATCCTTCACTCTCATGTCTGTGTTTAACAAGCATTATGGGCAAGGCTTGCCTCCTCCAGGCATACTTCCAGTGGAAATGTATGTGTCCGGGAGAGGAATCTTTTGTTTAATAAATGAGCACTATTAAACAAGCACTTATGCACAACGCAACTGGTTCATTTTGCATAGATTTATTGCCTTACTCTGCTTACAATGACTGATATCCATAGGAGAAAACAAAAGTTGCAAGGGAACTTGAGAAACATAAGCAAGTTTTGAGGCAGGTTTCCGATGAGCTGGAAAGGCTGAAGCATGCCAAAGACAGTCTTCCTGAGGTAAAAATGTCATCTGCATTATATCTGGCTAGTAAGTAATTTGTACTTGAGTAATTCAGGCCATTAGGAGTATTGTGCAGGTGTCCTGTGGTATCATTTGCTCTATCTATCGCCTGCAGTCTTGATCCCAGAATATTTTACCCAAAGTTCGTTTGGCTATTAATGATGAAATTTTGCAAATCTCCGTGATAATTCTACTCAGTTGTTTAAATGCTTGGACATGAATTTTCTTCTCTCTCCTTGCTGTATAATTCAAACCTGATTTGCTGTTGTTTTTAGGGAACCTCGGTCATTCAGCTTCTTTCTGGGAACTTACTCGATGATCTCGCCTCTGGCTATGTGTTGGCCATTGAAAATTTTGAACGAGTTGCAAATACCCATGCCACTGAGCTTGGTGCTCGTGCTTCTACTCCGGATGCGGAGACTTCCTTGGCTGCTGCTGCAGGTAACTTGGTTTACTTCTCTCATGGTATTTCCAGCGTAGGAATAACATGTCAAGGCTTTTTTCTTTTCCCTTTTACTGCTTTGAATGCTGTAATATCTCCTATGATTCAATATTCGAGTTCTAGTGACAATCATTTAAAGATAGCCTAGCTCTTGGAGGAATAAGCAACTTGGGCAGATCTGGGTTCCTTTTCCTAAGTGTATGGTACATGTGGGTCACTTGTGTACTTGTTGCACCAAAGATAAGTCGTGCATATTAAGAAAAAGAAATCAAATGATATTAGTGTTGAAGGGTTGATAATGAATGGAATGTTCTTTCAGTTTCTGCTGCTTCTGCTCAAGCCACCATAAGTGCTCCTGAAACAAGCAACATGGCACCTAAAGCTATGGAAGAAAAGGAAAGAAGATCCATTCATCCTAAACCCAATATTGAAACTCGTAAAACAGGGAGGAAGTTGGTTCGGCCACGTCTGAAAATTGATGAGCCTCAGGATGTTGAGATGACTGATGCTGAAGGTTCTAACAATGGTGGAAAGCTTGGACCTCCTGCCGACACTGAAAGTAATATCACGGCATCATTGCAGCATCCGCTTCGTAAACGTCTGGCGTCACCTGCTTCTGAGCTGTATGAGCAGTCCCAGACCCAAGGAGAAGGTGACACTCCAGCGCCTTTGATGAAGAAGTCCAAAGGAGTAGATGTATCACATGATGCTGCTCAAGAAAAAGACGGGTCTGCTCTGGAGAATCTTAATGTGGGACTAACGATTGAGGAATCTTTTGATGCACTTCATGATCTACCCCAAGCTCCTAGTGAGGAAGCTGTTGATGAGAAGGAAGAAGCTCAGGTCCCTGAGAAGGCTGAGGAAAGGGAACCACAGCAATTAGAGGAGGCTAGTGATCCTGAAAGGAAGAATGCTAAAAGTATTTCCTCTGAGGAGATTCTGGATAAGTCAGGTGATACAGGAATCATGTCACATGATGGGTCAAAGGAACCCACTGATCAAGACCATATTAACTCAGTCGTAGAGTTCATTAGTGATAAAGAAGAAGGAGAGCTTATTCCAGATGCTGCAGATGTTGAGAGCGGTGGTGATGTGTCTAATCTTCTTGAGAGTCCAGAAGTAGAAGAAGGCAAGCCTGAGCAGGCATTAACTCCCACAACTTCGCCATGTAGGGCTGATGATGTGGATGTCGGAGCTACTGTAACGGACCCGAGTGAGATCAACTCTTCTGAAGTCCCACAGCTTGAAAAGGTTGAAGATGGTGAGATAACTGAGGAAACTGCTGAAGGTTCTGATAAAGTGAATGAGGGGAGTGATGCGGTGACGGTGGAGATTGAGCAGACTTCTGAAGGTGCTGCAGGCAGTGAAAATGCTGGTGCTTCCGCAGAAGTTGCTAGCTTGGTACATAGTAGTTCCAGTATTAATGCTGAAGTGGAAGAGAGCAAACGGGCTTCACCAGCCAGTGGCACCTCAACTACCATTAATTTGTTGGAGAGAGCCAGGGAGCGAGCTGCCCTGAGACAGGCTGGAGTTGTGACTCCCCCATCCAACAGGGGCCGTGCTAGAGCAGTACGTGGCCGAGGTGCTCGTGGACGTGGTGGCCGTACTGGGCGTGGCCAGGGTGAACCAGGACAAAGCTCCAAATAAGGTTCAAGCTCCCCTTTTTGTTTTTGTTTAGGTTTGCATTTTGCAATTGGAGCTGCATTGTTTGCAATTGGTCTCTTGTCAGACAAGGGAGAGAGCCTGAGCCTGACAACGTCAAGTTCATCAACATATATATGACAATTTCGTCTTGTGGTTGTTCATTAATGTTTTGATGTCTTGATATACTAGGGACAACAATTCTGTGGAGTAGTCATTTATAGCTTGAAGATGTGCATTGCACAAACAGTTGTTTCAACTCTCAGCCTCACATAACAAGATGAGTTCAGGATATACTAGGCACCGGATTTCCTGAAATGCAGGTCGCGACTCTTCCACTCGACTTAACCTTCCTCATCCGTGCCCTTCTTTTTCCTTTCCTAATTTGATTGTAGAACCTCCTATGTATGATAGCTTTTGTGTAGCCTAATTGTGGGTTGAGATCGCTTTTTCTTTGTCCAGTTGTCTCTAGAAACTGACAAGTTGAGAGGTTGGCGGACCAGAGACAAGTATGCTCTTGCCCATGACTTTTTGGCAAATAGTAGGGCTGTGGTGGATCAGAGTCATTTGAACTCGTCTAGATTGGTTATGGCTAGAATTCGACTAGTTTGATCGAGCTTGAAAATTCAAGCCCAAACTTGGATCGGGACTGGATCGGTTCGACTCAATATCATTCGACTTGAATAATGAAAATAAAGTTTGAACTAATTAAATATTGGATTCCCTGAACTAAACTGGAGTTTCTTGGCCTTACCGTTCAAGGAGAGTGTAAATGTGTAATGCCGTATCTTCAGTTTGTCAAAGTTAATGGTATGCGTAAGGGTGAACTTAGTAATTATATTCAGCCCACAAGATTCCGAAAAGAAAAACATTGGATATTTGAAGCAGATGGTTTGAAGATCTGACCCAAGAAAAATCTACAAAAATTCTCTTCTCAGATAGGCTTAATTGAACGGGCCTGAAAGGGATGGCCAGGTAGAAAAACATTAGGCTCAGCTGCTGGGCCTAGACATGGTAATAACAGCGCCCTTGAGCTCGACCCAGATTAACTTGACCCCGCCACAAATAAGGTCCACTTTGAAACAGGGAAAAGGCAAAGGCAAAATAGCATAAATGATTATTAAACTTTGGTTCAATGCGTTGTGTCGTCCTTAAATTTTTTATTTAGACAATGCAGGGCCTGAGCTATTAGTAAAATTTAATCTGATTCCTAATCTATATGAAGATATTTTCATATTCATTGTCATTTTTTGTTAATTCAAGTTAATGGAATTTTGTAATGTGACTTTCAATCAATTAAGTTTGAACGGTGGAAAAAAGAAGTTATATGTGGATATTAACCTCCAAAATGAGGATATAATAATCCACATTATCAAATATTGATGATATGCTAACGCTCTAATTTCTTTTCCTATTTCTAAAATAGATGGATAAAAAGAAGCATAAGTTGATTCATCATTTTAAAAATTGCAATCTTTTTAAGTAAATAGAAGGACTACATTGAATATTAAGTAATAGTTCAAAAATTGCATTGAACAAATTAAAGATTTAAAAAGATTTAAGAACAAAATTACATATTGACCCAAAATATAAAATCATCTGTGTCATTTTCTCAGCGGTAAATGGATGTTGCAAAGATAAAATATCAAAACCTTCGAGTATAATAATGCGAATTAATGGGAACTTGAAACGTTGGCCCCTTCGCAGGATGAGGCAAATTTGGGTAGCCAACGTGATCTAATCAGTATTTCAAACCTCAGAGCATTTTGCCTTACATGACGTGACAAATCAATTAGATTGCTACACGACATACAAATGAACATTAGCAAATCAAATTGATAAATTATCCATCAAACGCAAATATTTATTGAAGAAAACAGAATACTTCAAAAGGACTCTATGACATGATAATGAATATTTCATAAATATATGATGCTAAAGGATTATCAAAACATCCTACATCGAAAAATTAGTGTGGTATGAAATAATTAATATATTCAAGTTACTATATAACTCATTGTCTCATACTTTTGAGTAAAATGGATTTTATCTGATTTTGTTGATGAACTTGGATTTGAACTCCTTCTAGACAATCTCCTTAGGTTAAGGTATTGGACATTTACTTGTGTAGTATGCAGCAGTTAATATAATTTAAATTGGACCTATAATTTATTGGCTTAAGTCCATAACTTGTTGGCTTAGGTGGGTCCCATTGGATATTCATAACTTATTCGCTTAAGTGAATGTAATTGGATATAAATCTAACTAAATATGTTGATGGACTAGGACCCCTTGGTGATCTCCCTAGTTGACTCTCCAAACACTCTTTTTGAAAAATAAATCACATTAAAAGATCGATAACAAGATGGATCAATAAAGAATTATACCTCATTTACCAAATTGATGAGTATTACAAAATTGATAAATGATTATTAAATAGATAAAGTATACTTTAGAAAATTACCAGCAAAATTACACGTCATTTATTATGAAAAAACAGAAATCTGAAAATCAAGAAGAATAAATTTCATCTGATAAGAATAAATTGCACAATATTTACAAAGGAAAAGAATATATTTTAACTATTACATAATTTCCCGCATTTCATAAATATATATGACTAAATGCATAGTTGTGAGGACTCTTATGATTTTTTTTTTTTTTTTTGAGGACTCTTATGATTATATGTGTGATTATGGATAGATTTAAATATTTAAATTTGAAACACGTTAAAAAGCACAAGGACAAAAATTAAGGGCCAATTACCGTAAGTCTTTATATTATTCAGCTATGACTAAAATGAATTATCAAAGATAATTGCTTTTTATTCATATTTGACAAAAAAATTTTCTATCACTTGAGAATAAATATTGATATCCATTATTTTATAGCAAGTTCTTAAATGAGCTTTTGAAGGAGTTCAATACTAAATGTATTTCAATAAATCTTGACAAAACTCACATTAATCTATCGGTATTGTTTAACTAATATAACAACTATTCTAAGACATTGTAGCAGCGACAAATTCAAAGCATAGTTTGCATCACACCTTAAAATAGATCGTAATAAAAATTAATTGGAGCTTCTAAATAATATTTCCTGCTCCTTTTGATTTAATATGAATTTTTTTTCTCTAGAAATATAAAATACTGAATCTCCGATATTTGACCATCGTGACATTAATGTTTATATAACATGTTAAATATAGTAACATAAGTAAAAAAAAATATTAATCAATTATACAACCAAATTCACATTACTAAGTTTGGAATAAAATTCACTTCAAGTATAATAAATGCAAAACATATTAACGACCAACTGTTGGGAAAGAAATTGGAAAATAAATCAAGAGATTTCTAAGTATGCATTCTCGGGAAAGAAATATTGCTAATTTCTTACAAAATAAATATAAAAAAAAAGGAATATTGCATATCTCCAAAAGATATCTAACAATTCTTTTTGTGATATATATCATGGTTATCTCATGGACGATGAAATGTCCATCTAACTCTTCCCAAAAAAAAATGTTATGATTTTCTATTTGATGACAACATTTACAATAATACGACAAATCGTCGAAGTCATTGAGTTGTTTGTGATGTGTGAAACAGAAGTGTGCAAAAGAGAGGAGCGGCAGAGGAGGGTGGGGCTGAGTAGTACGAAATCCCGAATCACGTTCATCCGGAGGCGCAAGTGGAGGGTGCATAACCCAACACGCTTTGGACCAAGTTAAACTCCCAAACATGATTCTGTTGTATGATGTTGCCAATCACTGAGACGCCGGGCCATGTCGCCGACACGAACCCCAGACACTTCACCCCTGGAGCTGCGTCGATCACGTAGCTTTTCACGGGAGGCTCAAACCGAGCGCCATCACTGAAATGAAATGCCAGTCTCGGTACCCACGAGTCCTCGAACCTAGACCAGGGGTTTGTGCTGTTGTAGCAGTACTCCAGAGGCCCTTCTCCGTCGAACTTCGTCCTCTCAAGTCTCTTGGACAGTGCTTCTCCTAGAGCACCCACGACAGGCCTGTAAGCCAGCTCCGTTAGAATCGTCAGGCTTGTGCCAGAATCAATGATCGTCCCGCCGCCCCGATCGGCTGCCCATGTTAGGGATGGAATCTTTAGCAATTCTCCGTTGATGGAGATGCCCTCTACATTCACTGCATAGAAGGGCATGAGGCTGGCCAGATCAAGCTTGGTGTAATGCATATGTGAAAGCAACCCCGAATGGCTTGTGGCGCCCGCATCTCCAAAAGTGAGGTAATTGGAGAGGTACTTGTGGCTTAGATGATCAACGAGGCAATAAGAGAAGGTTCCGCCGAACGTGTGAGAAGCCCTGGTCGCAAAGGAGTAGTTGTTGTACGCCAAGCCCAACACCCCGTCGGCTCCCTGGAAGCCCTGACCTTGGAGAGTCAGGGTACATCCAACCACCACATCTTCCACCTTGGTCGCTCTCCCCTTCTCATCTGTGATTTCCGCCGTGACTGTCTCTCGCGCAAAGATGCCCAACGCACCTGACCCATCCGAGTATCTGTTTCACCAAACACGGAAGGGTGTTACTTACTCTAATGGCCTAATGTTACTGCTTCTCGTAAGAAGTGAAGTGCAAGTTTGTGTGCCTGTGCACATTTACTGTAATACAGTCATGGCAAGGAGAGAATCAAGGTACCTGTAATCGTAGGAACAGGGTGTAGATGGGGTGGGGCACCGAGCAAGCGAGAAGAGATCCATGAAGTCAATCTTACAAGTGCGAGACGAGCAAGGAACAGTTTTGAAGGTTGAGGATCGAGTTGGCCGAAATCCTCTTCTCCGGCCGTGGCGCTTGCAGTTCATCCAGGTCAATTCGCTTCCGGTATCCGCAATCAGCAACATCTTCTGAGGGGGTGTCCCAACTTTCACTTCCACGAAGTACTGGCCCGTTCCATAGTCCCGACCGGAGGAAATGGGCATCCCTACGGAGATGTTGCTGCAATTGGTTTGGCGTCTTGGCTTTTCCCATACCTTCCTCCTCGTGCTCTGGTGGTGCTTACTGAACATAATACCCCGACGGAGAATGTCGCTATGAACAAGCTCCCTGATGCGCTTCATCTGATCATAATTAGACTTCGGAGCATATGCTTGCGAATGTATTAATTTCAATCGCACGTTCCCACCGGCAGGGGAAGCGTAGCTAGAAAATGACTTATCATCGGTCTGGATCATCAACAGGAGTAAAACGTAGGTGATGGGCAGCATTAGTTTGTTCATGATTGCTTGATCATGAATGTTCCAATGGAACAACTACTGCAAGAGAGGGAGGCTGGAAATAAATAAGCCAAAAAAGAAGCAGGGCTAGGCAAGTAGAAGCAGCATCATAGTTCGTAGACGGGCGAAGGAGCTATCCTGGAAACCAACAACAAACAAGGAGTATAGAATGAAAAATCTATACTTTGAAGCAACAAAAAGCGGACTCCCTAAAGCTTCACAAGACGAGGGACGTTTCTTCTTGCTTCTGCTTCTTAAATAGCTAAGAGATCCACGTTACTTGCTGGACCAATCAAATGGCCACACGTTGCTGCTTGGACCCTCCTTGATTAGGATTTTCTTCCCTTTTTTTAACGTAAAATGGGGTTGCATGATTGATTGTGGACCCCATCTCCTGTTGGAGATTAATATATTCTTTTGGGTGTTTTTTTTTTTTTTTTCCTTTTGTTGATTGTGTTAATTAAGATAATTGAATGGAGGGAATGGGATGAGACCTCTGGCCACCCCCTCTCTATGATTAGGCTTTCGGTCCTCCTGACCTCGCGGGAACTACGCTTTTGTCAGCATTCTGCGAAGAGAGGTGAATTTCCATGAGAAAAGAGAAGTTGAATCTAATTAAACAATTCAATTCATAAATTCAATGGCAATGAAATCATCCGGACGATTGTGCTGCCGAAGCAGGGCGGCGGCCGGAGAAGTTGGGGTGCAGGCTGTTTTCGGCGGGTTGACTTTGGCCGACCGCACTCCAGCTGTCCATGGGGGAGATGCATGTGCGCTCTCCCCTATGTCTACGTAGGTTGCATCGAGAAGAACCTCTTGGATCCAAAGTCAAAAAACCCGAGGAGAAGAAATGTGGCCTTGGGCATTTTTTTAGGCAATATTAAGATGCATTCGGTCATGTGTGGATCTATTGATCGAAACAATTATTCGGATTTTCACTTTTTTAAAGATATAATCACGTAAGCGTTTCCTAAAGATATAATCAGTTTATTCGAGTGTACAGGAGTCACGAAAATTGATATAATAGAAAATGACTAAATGTATTTCTTAATAAATTTTCTTGAAGCATCGTCAACATTAGCGGCGGGAGTGGCCACGGTGCTTTCGAAGGGATGTCAGTGGGGCCGTGCATTCTTCTCCTGCCCACTTTGTTTGAGGGAAAAGGAACGGGAGCTGCGAAGGAGTGGAGAAGAACGGGGGATTAAAGAACGACATTCTTCTAAGATAGGCTAGGGGATGTGGGGGAGTAGCTAAGTCCCGGGTGGCGGGGAGAGTTATCGATCTGTAAACGAAAGAGACGGTCCTCCGTATAATCCGTGGATCCCTCTGTCCTCCGCATCGCATGGATAGAGTTTTTCAATTACATTATCGCGTTTCCTCACCTCATTACTAAAAATAATGACAAATATAATAAGGTGGTGGAAGAGTCAAAAGCGATTTTACCATTTTCATTAGGATAATTTAATCACCGCGTCGTCCCAACTTGAGCCACCCAGCTAAGCCATGTTGAAGCAGGGGAGTTGGTAGCACCAATCGCGCCGTGCGACGTGCACATTACCATGCCTCCTTCCCCCATTTTCTCTTCACTCAAATTTCTCCCCTCTGACCCGGTTTCATCATGGCACTCGTAATCCCCACGTTGGTTTGACCTAAAGATGCATCCATCCACGCAAGCATTGGGTACAGATCATAAAAATTATTTAAAAATGTAAAAAAAATAAAAATTATTCACATTAGTACCAATCGGCATCCATGTCATTGATTATTAACCAAAATTGGCCAAGAAGACTACCGTTGGTAAATTGTCAAAAGATTTAAGACTGAATTGGCCAAATTAAATGGTTTAACATCCTTACAAATAAGTTTATGACTTTTTTTAGTAATTTTCCCATATATCCCTTGATTAACTCACTCGATTGACCTGTCTCATGTCGAATCTTACAGTTTTGTCATTTGATATATGATAAATGCGTCCTTAGGAGATCATCCATCCTATTAATGCTCTCACTTGAGCACGCTTAACATTACAATTCCAATGCTAAATATTTTTAGTACGTCAAAAGGCACATCTAAATGTTGGAATGAGGACTATTATTATAAGATAATTCCTCTAGAAGTAAGTGTTCCGCCAAAGTAAAACCTGCAGGATCTCCACACATCCTTAAATTTTGAATTATTTTTATCGACTGTTCATATATCTGTGAGTGAAATTTTATTGTAGTTGCATTTGATGCCCAGCCCTTGTAATCTTCTCCAATAATTTGACACGCATCTAGGATATCTATAAAAAGACGATAGTCACTGGAATTCCATGAAACTTCACTATCTCATTCACATTTTGTTTTTCCATATCTCTAGTGAAAAGCGAAATTGATAAGACAAAAACTCTTAGTCAATCAATCAACAACCGCCCATATAACATTCTTACCACTTAGTCCACTTGGTAGACTGACCATATAATTTATGGTATTATGTTCTCATTTCCATTTAGGTATTTCAAGAGGCTACAAATGCCCACCTTTTTATGCTCAATGTTTATTGGTTGGCAAACCATACACTAATCGACAAATTTTACAATATCATATTGCTTGACAATGCTAGGGGATATAAAAATGTTGTCTCACATCACTTGACAACGAGTCCATGCACTTTTCACATTCATATGGTCCATCTTTACCTTATAGCTTAAACTTTTAGGTTAGATTTTTTAATATTGTATTAGAGCTAATGATCTTTCTTTCATGTATGTGTGTCCATTTGCCATCAGTCAGATTCCAAGTACTGCTCCGGGGTTGCACGTTAGAGGAGGTGTTTGTATATTGTTCTGCATCACTTGATAACAACTCCTATATACTCTTTATAAACATATGATATTTCTCTACTTATCAGCTTAAACTTTTTGGTTGGTTGCATTATCAAGTGATATAGGACAATATTTCAATATCTCATCTCATGTGCAAATTGAATTAGAAGCAATAGGAGATAGATGCACATATGTGAAAGGATAACACTGAATCAAATATCATATTAGAAACTTAAACTGATAGGGAGAAGAAGGCTATGTATACATAAAGAGCATATATGACCCGTTGTTAAGTGATGTACGATAATGTTTCAACACCTCATCGACATTTACATGCATGCTATGAAAGTCTCGATAAGCTGGATTAACTTCGTTTGTAGCACTCGGTAAAGATTCAAAGTCCTTGTTCATTTAATCAAAGCAATTTTCATACATTGTAAATTTTGAGTTGCTGGATCATAAGGGTTATTTAATTGCGAAATCATTCTATAATGAAACTTTAGGGTGTTGTTTTAAGTCGTGGGAATATACGGAAATCGATTTGGAGTTATGATTTGATTGGTGTGAATTTTTGAAATTTCACACGCTGCGGAAAATAGTTTCGAGTTACTGTATTTGGTAATGGTTTTGCGCGTTTGTTGCCATCTTTTGGGTCGGAGAATGATGCATTCTTTTAGCACTTCAAAAGATTTTTTTTTTTTAGGTAGGCTCGCTGGAATAGAAGTACGGTAGAGATAGATATGATGCGACCAAAGTCGGTGCGTGAGCTGCCTTTATACAACATACAACAATAAATAGACATGGGTGAGCTTTTGCTTGGCAAGTGAGTCATTTTGTCGACAAATAAACTTAGGCAGAAGAACAGCCCAAGTGTCATAACTTGGCACGGGAGGACACTTAAGTGCCATAACTTCAAAATGGTACACTTGAGTGCCAGTTTCAAAGTTAAATGGAACACTTAAGTGTCACTCCAGGGAAAATTTGACCAAATGGCTGACATGGCAACTTTGGCGAGTTTGGTCCAAAACGGCGTCGTTTTGCACTCGACGTGGCGGAGAAAATGCAAAAACGACGCCGTTTCATGTCCGACGTGTAAATACTAATATAAAAATTAATTAAATTAGATTTAAACTTAATTTTATTTAAAATATTCAAAAAATTAAAAAAATTAAGAAAAATTAAAAAAATTAAGAAAAATTTAAAAAATTTAAAAATAAAAAAGGGGGGTGGTCGAACGGGGGCGGCCGAGGGTGAGCCCTCGTCGCCGGAAAGGCCCGACGGAGGGGGAGGGTCGGTCGGGGTCATGGGCCCCTCGGCGGCCGACCGACGGCGAGGGCTGCGAGCCCTCGCCGGATCGCGGCGGCGGGCCGCGACCCTCGCCTCGAGATCGGGCAAGGGCTCGTGGGCCCTCGCCGCCGGTTGGCCGGCCTCGCCGGCCCCCGGCCGTGGCCGCGACCCCAGTGACCCTTCCTATTCCGTTGCCGACCCTTCCGGCGGCGGCGGGGGAGGTGGCGAGGGCCCGCGAGCCCTCGCCGGATGGGCGAGGGCTGCGACCCTCGCCCCAAATTTGGGGGAGGCCTCGCGTGGGGTGAGGGTCGTGGGCCCTCGCCGCCCCTCGCCGCCGGGAAGGGTCGGCGACGGAGTGGGGAGGGTCGGCGGGGGTCCCGGGCCTTGGCGTGGGCCGGCGAGGCCGACCGACCGGCGGTGAGGGCTCGCAAGCCCTCGCCCGGATCTGGGGTGAGGGTTGCGGCCCGGCCACGATTCGGCGAGGGCTCACAGCCCTCGTCGTCGATCGGCCGGGGGCCGGCGACCCGGCCGACCCTCCCCTCCGTCGCTAGCCCTTCCCGGCAACGGTGGGGAAGGGTGATGGCGAGGGCTTAGCCCTCAGCCCGCCGTTCGACCTCCCCCCCCCTTTTTAATTTTTTTTTAAATTTTTTAAATTTTTTTGAATATTTTAAATAAAATTAAGTTTAAATCTAATTTAATTAATTTTTATATTATTATTTACACATCAGACACGAGACGGCATCGTTTTTGCATTTTCTCCGCCACGTCAGCGTGCAAAACGACGCCGTTTTGGACCAAACTCGCCGGAAAATTGCCACGTCAGCCATTTGGTCGGATTTTCGCCAGAGTGGCACTTAAGTGTTCCATTTTACTTTGATATTGGCACTTAAGTATACCATTTCAAAGTTATGGCACTTAAGTGTCCCTCCGTGCCAAGTTATGGCACTTCAGGTGTCCCAACCTCAATAAACTTAGGTGAATCTTAATTAAAATAGATATCTACTTGATTTTGATATTTGTTTTTCAGTAAATTAAAAGGATTTCAAGTTCATTGATTTAGCTGGCCTAGAGCTATCTGGGTACAAGCAAGGGCCCTTTCTTTCACCTCTGGATCTTCAATCATTGTCCAAAATGGGGGACAAATTTTGTGGAATGCCCATTTTAGGATGTTCATTTGATTTACTTGAGCTGTTTATGTTCTTTCATTCTTGTACTTTGACTACAGGTCACACCCAAAACTATAAGAAAGGGGATGACATGGCCGTCCTTCCACACAAAGGACGTAGCCTAAATAAATTGCATAATATCAAAATGTATATCTCCAAATATATATACATATAAGATAAACCAACATATTAGTTACAACATTAAAAATGATATATTCCACCAAAAAGAATATGTACAACCAAAATTCAGCCAATCCATCAACTTACAACAATTATATAAACAACTCCTTAAATCATACCCCAAAATATAACTCTCAAAAGTTTCACAGTAGCGCTCTAGTCTTACTTGCTACTAACCCTAGGACCTGAAAACATGAAAGATGAGTAAAATGAGTAACAACAGTTCAGTGAGTGATACATACCATAAAAGAATATCAAACATTCACATTATACATTTCGATTTCAAAGACGTGGCTCATTAATGCCAAACCAAAATATAATAACTTTCATGAATAAAATGGATTATATACTACTTCAACCTGGCTATAACAAATAACAGAATTTTCCGTTCATCCATAATATCAAAACAGGTTTCACTGGTTTGGTTTAATACTTGAACTTGTCCTATCTTATATCAATGGTACATTCCATGCTTAATATCTAACTCAAGGCCCTAAAGGTGGCTCCCATGAGTTTATGTCATCGTGTAGCACTTAGTTATTACCTCACATATAGCAATAGTGGCTCCCATGAAATCACGTTATCGTGTAATACTTAGCCCTTTACGTTGCATGTCAATAGTGTAAGGCCCTAGAGGTAGCTTCTAGGTGACTCAAGTCATCATGTAGCACTTAACCCTGGACTACGAGACCCTAGAGGTGACTCACATAAAATTCCGTTATCGTGTAGTACTTCGCCATTTTCCCGTTCACATTACACTTGATTATCTCTACACAACATATGTCATTTTTCAATAGTCATCACATAATCATATAAATCAAATATTTTAAAACATCACACATAACCCTTCAAGAGAGGTTTTTCGAATCATCCCACCATAACTCAAAAGTACCAAGCACCCAAGCACTCTATCCATCTTTATACAACAAATGGATCCTCACTTCTATATATAAGTATATGTCGAGTTACTCTTACACCGGTACATGAGTTTCACAAAACCAAATAAGACATCAGTACTACTCACTTGGGGATGTCCCAAAATCAATTAACACACATTACTTGAGCCGTTGATCTCGTGATCCGAGCATTGCGCTATGGAGTCAAGTCTGTTTAGTGAGGCATCTGCGGCGTGTATGAGCCAAGCCCCCTTTTCTCTTCTTCTTCTTCTTTCTTCTCTCTCTCTCTCTCTCTCTCTCTCTCTCTCTCTCTCTCTCTCTCTCTCTATTTTGGTTTATACCCTCCTTACAAGGAATTTTTTCCTCGAAATTTGATCCTATCTTAACTATCAAAAAATGAAAATATTTGCGTCTTATCTCCTCTTCAAGTTCCTAGGTGGCCTCTCTTTTGGTGTGGTTTTGTCATTGTATCTTCACATAAGGGTAGTTCACCATCACAACACTTGATCCTCCTTATTGACGATGTGAATAGGCTGCTTCTCATACATTAAGTTTTCTCGTAACTTCAACGGTGAACAAACCAATATGTGGTCAGGATTTGACACATATTTTCTCAACAAAGAGACATAAAACACATTATGAATGCATGATAGTGCCAATGGCAAAGCCAATTTATAAGCGACTTCACCAACCTTCTCTAAGATCAATAATGATCTCACGTATCTTGGACTCAGCTTCCCACGTGTGTCAAATCTCATTACGCCATTCGTAGGAGAAACTTTTAAGAATATATGATTCTCCACACTAAATTCTAATTTGCGTCTTTTAAGATCTACATAACTTTTTGATGACTTTGAACTGTTTTGAGACATTCTCGAACCAATCTAACTTTCTCTTATGACTGTTCAATGAACTTAGGGCCAGTTAGTCTTTTCTCACCAACATGATCCCAACAAATTGGACTTTTGCATTTTCAACCATATAAGGCTTCAAAAGATGCCATCTTAATGCTGGAATGATAACTGTTGTTATAAGAAAATTCCTCCCAATGTAGATGTTCATCGCAAGAATCGCCAAAGTCAATGATATATGATCTTAACATATCCTCTAATATTTGGATCATTCTCTCTGACTGTTTATCTGTTTGTGGATGAAAGCTGTACTCAAGTTGAGTTTAGTGTCCAATGCTCTTTGCAAACTTTTCCAAAAGTTAAACACAAATCTAGGATTCCTGTCAAATACAATACTTACTGGAACTCCATAAAGTTTCGCTATTTTATTAACATATCTCTTTGCCATGTCTTTCATTGGAAGACCAAATCAATATGACCAAAAGTGAGCGGACTTAGTCAATCGATCAACAATCACACATACGGCATTCTTAGCACTTAGCGTCCTTGGTAAATCACCTACAAAATCCATGGCGATATGCTCCCAATTCTATTTAGGTATCTCTAGAGGTTGCAACTGTCCACCTAATTTCTAATGCTCAATTTTCACTTGCTGGCAAACTAGACATTGATCAACAAATTTTACAATATCTTTTTTCATGTTGACCCATCAAAAGTTTTCTATCAAATCCCTATACATTTTTGTGCTTCCGAGATGAATAGAGAATCTAGTACCATGAACTTCCTACAAGATCTCCTTTCTCACTTCTAAGTCATTAGGAACACATAGCCAACAACAAAACCTTAAGGACTCATCAACGTGTAAACTGAAATCTGTTTGTCCTCCAGCTTCCACACCTTCTTTAAATTTCTGCAATTGAGGATCTTTATTTTGTTTAACGTTAATTCTATCAATTAACGTCAGTTGTACTCAAAGGTTGGCTAATCGAGCACCAAGCTGATGCACCAATACCTCTAAATCCAACTTCCTCATATCTTCAAGGATAGTTTTTTTAAGAGTGAGCAAAGTTGCCATATTTTCAAAGGACTTATGACTCAAGGCATCCACTACCACATTAGTCTTACCTTGATAGTAATTGATAGATAAGTCATGATACTTTAGAAATTCTAGCCATCTTCTTTGTCTCTTGTTCAATTCTTTCTGAGTAAAGATATACTTTAGACTCTTATGATCAGTATAGACTTCACATTTTTCACCATACAAATAGTATCGCCATATCTTCAAGGCAAACACAACCGCCGTTAACTCCAGATCATGAATAGGGTAATTCTTCTTATGTAATTTTAACTGTCTAGAGGCATAGGCAACAACTTTATCTTCTTGCATAAGAACACAACTCAAGCCCTCTTTAGATGCATTACAATAGATTATGAAGTCACCTATTCTTAAAGGTAGAGTTAGTATAGGAGCTAACATCAATCGTTGCTTTGACTCTTGGAAATTGTGC
This sequence comes from Eucalyptus virginea, assembly GCA_014182375.1. Lineage (NCBI taxonomy): Eukaryota > Viridiplantae > Streptophyta > Magnoliopsida > Myrtales > Myrtaceae > Eucalyptus > Eucalyptus virginea. Next base: position 56,022,875 of record CM024519.1, read on the forward strand.
TCACACTGATTTGATTATACAAATTTAACTCCCTTTTGAGTTTGGTGAGTAAGTGGACTAGCAATTTTAGAAAACCCTTCTATAAATCGCTTATAATAACCTGCTAGCCCAAGAAAACTTCTCACTTCTATGACATTAGTAGGGCGATTCAACTTAACAACCACTTCAACTTTCTTTGGATCCACTAATATGCCATCCTTTGAGATCACATGAACTAAAAATTCTATATGATCAAGTCAGAAGTTACACTTACTAAATTTGGTATACAACTTCTTTTCATGCAAAGTCTGCAGGACAATTCTCAAGTGTTGTTCGTGTTCCTCCAAACTCTTCAATTACACTAGGATGTCAAGGCATGATAAGAAATTCATAATGGCCATACTTTGTTCTAAAAGCAGTTTTAAGCACATTATCTGTTTTTATCTTCTACTAATGAAATCCAGAACGAAGGTCGATTTTAGAAAATACCTAAACTCCTTGAAGTTGATCAAATAAATCATCAATCCGGAGTAAAGAATATTTGTTTTTGATCGTCTCCTTGTTAAGTTATCGGTAGTCTATACAAAGTCTCATACTATTGTTATTCTTTTTTACAAATAGAACTGGAGCTCCCCAAGGTGAAACACTAGGTCTGATGAAATCCTTATCCAAAAGCTCTTGCAGTTGCGTTTTCAATTCTTTCAATTCAACGGGTGCTATCCGATATGGTGCTTTAGAGATCAGTGCTATACTGGGCATCAATTCAATACAAAATTCAATTTCTCTATCAGGAGGCAAACCTAGTAAATCCTTAGGAAACACACTCGAAAAGTCTCTAATAATAGGAACATTCTCCAACTTCCCTATAACCTTAGTTGTGTCTTTTACACAAGCTAGATAAACATAGCAACTTTTTCTCAAAAGTTTCCTCACTTGCAAAGCCAAGATCAACATTGGAAAAGTGTCTTCACAACCTTCCGAAAAGGAGAATTTGGGTTGATTTTGAAGTCTAAAGATCATTTTCTTTGGAAAAAGTCAACATAAGCATGATATATAGATAACTAATCAATCTCTATAAATGAAATCTCGAATATTTAACTCCACTAGATCCACGGGCATTTCAACATTATTAATCCGAAGCAGACATCTCTTGAACACATAATAAGCAACTAAGAAATTGCCAGTAGGAGTATCAACATGCAATTCACATTCAAGAGGATCAGGCAACACATCAAGCTTCTTTGCAAATTCAGTTGAAATGAAGGAATGCGTAGCACCAAGATTAGATAGCGCATAACCACGTTGTGAGGCAATAGAAATATTACCTGCAACAACTGCGTTAGATGCCTCTGCATCCTCCTTCGTCGTCGCAAAAACTTTCCCACTTGCACTTTATTTTTACTGGTTCTCTTGGGGCCTACCAATGGAAGGAGCATTCCTTTGCATGGAAATATTGCATGCAATGTGATCTGATTGACCATACATATAACATATCCTATTATCCGTAGGGACAGTCCTCTTTATGGGATAATCACGTGCCATGTGTTCCATTTTTCCGGAAAAAAAAAAAAAGTACTCCTAATTTACGATAACAACGACCACCGTGAAGTTTTCCATAAATAGCATAAGGGCTTTGATCACTCTAATTTCGAGATCTACCTAGCCGACTGAAATCTCGTTGATTCCCACTATTGCTAGTACGATTGTACTTGGTAATCGATGGGCTTAAATCTCTTGTGTTGAGGCGCTCCTTGTGTGTCATGCTCCAAAATATCTTGCTCAACCCTAACCGCTTGATTCAAAACATCTTTGTATATTGTTAGTTCAAAAGGTATGAGTACAACATGAATATCCGGTCGGAGCCCACGCTGAAAGTGTTCACCCCTACGCCTTTCATTGGCCGCAAAATCATCCTCAAATTTACTTAATTGATCAAAGTAGGTTAGTACTCCATAATTGTCAAGCTACCTTGAGATATATTGACAAAGTTGCTTCTCATCTTTGCTTCGAAAGACTCTCAAAAGAATTAGGCATTAAACGTCTCAGTGAGGTCTTTCCATAAAATGATCGCATCCTTATCTCCGAGGGCCAGTCTAGTTCCTTCCCACTAACTAATAGCTTCGCCTTCTAAGCATTGAGTGGCAAAGTTGACCTTTTGATCATCATGAACATTCTCAGCTCTGAAAATCCCCTCCATGGTTCTAATCCAATTGTCGGCCTTGAGAAGATTCAACTTCCCATCAAACCTAGGTGGATCCGCCAAAATTTGAATTGGGCAAAGGTGCATAAGCCAGCTACTCTACCTTCACTTAATTTTTTCACATGACGATACCAGCGAATCATCGCCTACGTGAACTCAATCGAAGGAACTAGCTCTTGGGGCTCTTCCCTAGCATCCAAATCAAGACTCCTATCAAATATGTTCTCTAGTCTCCTCCTTAAAGCTGCACTTCAAGAAGCTTGAGGCACATATCTAGTGTTAAAGGTAACGACTCGCTTGCCTTTGCTATTATTACAAAGTGAGGCAAGCGTCTTCGAGTCGGTATGCATGATTACCTAGATCCAAGGATAGAATTACACCTTAGTATCTAAAAGGTTAACACATTAAAACCTATTACACAATCTCACAACATCTCATAACTCTACCCAGAAGGATCAAAACTTAAGCTTTGATACTAAAAGATGTCACACCCCGAAACTACAAGAAAGGGAATGACACGTCCGTCCTTCCACACGAAGGATGCAACATCTTAAATAACCAACTACCTGATACCAAAATGTATATCTCCAAACATATATACATATAAAAAAAAAAAACCAATATATTGGTTACAACATCAGAGTTGCTATAGTCCACCAAAAATAATATGTATAATCAGAACTCAACCAACCCAACAACTTATAATAACTATATAAACAACTCCTTAAGTCATACCCCAAGATATAACCCTCAAAAGTCTCACAGTAGCGCTCTCGTCCTACTTATTGTTAACCCTAGGACCTGAAAACATGAAAGATGAGTGAAATGAGCACCGACAGCTTAGTGAGTAGTACATCCCATAAAAGCATATCAAACATTCACATTATACATTTAGATTTCAAAGACATGGCTCATTAATGCAAATCAAAATATAATAACTTTCATGAATAAAATGGATTATATACTACTTCAACTTGGCTATACCAAATAATAGAATTTCTCGTTCATCCATAATATCAAAATGGGCTTCACTAGTTTGGTTCAATACTCGAACTCGTCCTATCTCATATCAGTGGTTCATTTCATGTTCAATATCTAACTTAAGGTCCTAGAGGTAGCTCCCACGAGTTTACGTTATCGTGTAGCACTTAGTCCTTGCCTCACATATGAAAATAATACAAGGCCCTAGAGGTGACTTTCATAAAATTACATTATCATGTAACACTTAGCCTTTTACTACGCATGTCAATAGTTCAAGACCCTCGAGGTTGCTCTCAGGTGACTCAAGTTATCACGTAGCACTTAGCCCTTGACTACAAGACCCTAGAGGTGACTGACACAAAATTTCGTTATTGTGTAGTACTTAATCATTTACTCATTCACATCACACTTGATTTCCTCAACACAAGACATATCACCTTTCAATAATTATCACATAATCACATGAACTAAATATACCAAAACGGCACACATAACCCTTCAAGAGTGATTTGTCGAATCATTCCATAATAGCTCAAAAGTACCGAGCACTTTGTCCATCTGTATACAATAAATTGATCCTCACTTCCATAAATAAGTATATGTCGAGTTACTCTTACATTAGTACGTGAGTTTCACAAAACCAAAGAAGACATTAGTATTATTCCCTTGGGGATGTCCCAAAATCAATTAACACACGTTACTTGAGCTGTCGATCTCACGATTTGAGCTGTGCGCTATGGAGTCTAGTTGGCTCAACAAGGCGTCCACGGCATGTACTCACCAAACCCCTTTTCTCTTCTTGTTCCTTCTTCTTCTTCCTCCTCCTCCTCCTCCTCCTCCTTTTCCTCTCTCTCTCTCTCTCTCTCCTCTCTCTCTCTTCCTATTTTGGTCGAGAGAGGTCTCGGCTTCTTATTTAGCTGAGCCCTCCCTCCCTTCTGTTTTTTTTTTTTTTTTCTTTTTACTTTTCCAACCCATTTTTCCTATTCTTCCTTTTTTTTGTTTAAAAATAAAAGTGGGTCCCACCTTTTGTTGAAAAGTCAAATATTACACTACATATTAGCTGTATTTGAGGAAAAGGTCCATGCAAACAATCTTGGAACATTTTTGTTGACTTATCAATTTAACCTTGTACGTGCATGCATATAGAATACGAGTATGGACCACAGACTAAAAAAGACATGCGCACATAATGCCTATGTGGCATCAATTAATACCTCCTTTGTGTTACATCTTTTTCCCATTTCCCTTTTGGGAGGTGAAATTTTTTTTTTTTTTGTTCCGTCCATTGGTTATTATAATTTGAGTATATATATATATTTACAATAAAATTTTGGAAGGCAAAAGATCTCTTCAAGTGCTATAAATTGGCACAAAAGAACACTTAAGTGCTATAACTTACGAAAGGTACACTTAAGTGCCACATTTTAAAAAAAGTGAGACACATGAGTGCCACCTCTGACCAAATCGGCCGGAAATCATACGTGACAATTAAATATTAATAATTCTCGCCGAGGTGGCTCGCCGGAGAGCTGACTTAGCTCTAACTCACCCAAAACGACATCGTTTTGACATAATTTGAATTTTAATATAATATAAAAATTAATTAAATTAAATTTAAAACAAAATAATAATATAATTTATATTTATTTAAAAAAAAAAAACGGAGGAGAAGGAGGAAGGTAGCTGGCGGCTAAGGGCTGAGCCCTCGCCACCACCACCTCCCCATCGTCGCTGGAAGGTGGGGGAGTGTCGGTTGGGGCCACCGAGCCCTGGCCGAGGGCCGGCGGCCCCGGTTGCGACGGCGAGGGCTTGTGTGCCCTCGCCCTAGATCAAGGCGAGGGTCGTGGCCCTTGCCCAGATTCGGCAAGGGTCATCGGCCGGGCGAGGGCGGCGACCCTTGCCCAGATTTGGGGCGAGGGCACGTAGGCCCTCGTCGCTAGCCGCTGGGCCACGGCCCTTGACTAGGGCTCGGCGGCCCCGGCCCTTGTCGTCGGCTACCTCCCTCCTCCTCCTTACCCCCTCCCTTTTTTTTTTTTCCTCCTTCCTCCTCCTCCTTCCTCCTCCTTAGCCGCCGGCTGCCTCCCTTTCTCCTTCTTCTCCCCTCATCGGGGTGCGAGCCCTCGCCGGCGAGGCAATGGCCCTTGGCTGTCGGGGTGGCCGGGTGAGACCTCGTCGGATCTAGCGAGGGCTCGCGGGCCCTTGGCCCTAGGACTAGGGCCCCCTTGGCCGACCCTCCCCCCTCCATCGCCGGTCCTTGCTGGCGGCGGCGGCTGAGGGCTTAGAGCCGCATCCCTTTTATTTATTTATTAATATTTATATTTTTTTATAAATGTTTTAAATAAATTTAATTTTATTAATTTTATATTAATTTTTTACTACGTTAGCATCAAAACGACACCGTTTTGCATTTATTTTTCCGGAAAATTGACACGTTAGCGTTTTGGCCGGATTGGCACTCAAGTGATCCATTTTGCTCCGATTTTGGCACTAAAGTGTACCTTTCGTAAGTTATGGCACTTAAGTATCCATTTCTGTTAAGTTATGGCACTCCAGGGGTTTGCGTCTCGATTTTGAAATATAGTAACTCGACATAAATTATGAGAGATTTGAGTGTCTAGGCCTAGTCACAATTTATGAAAGACTTTTTGGATAGAGTTGAGTGAGAGTATGTGGTGAAAAAGTGGAAGAAATACATCCCAAGTGCCAAAATTTAGTATGGATGGATACAAAATTGCCAAAACTTCAAAATGTACACTTAAATGCTATTTAAAAAAAAATGGATACTTAAGTGCCAACTCCAACAAAATTTGCTGAAAATCGGACATGGTGTTATTTTAATAAGGGATAAGTGCAATAGAAATCTTAAAACTTGTCACAAAAATGCAATTGAGTCCTAAAACTTGCAAAAAGTGCAATTAAGTCTTAAAACTTATTAAATTATTTCAATCTAGTTCTAAAATTAACACCGTTAGCCTTTTTAATGAAAAATGCTAAAGTGGTGTGGACGTGACGTTTAAAATAATTTTTCATTTCCACGTGGCTTTTTTAATTTTTTTTAAATTTAAATTAGATTTAAAAATTAGAAAAGAAAAGTTAAAATTTATTTAAAAAAAAAAAAATTAAAAAAAAAAAATGGCTAGCTTCCTTCGCTGCCACCCATCGACGAAGGGGCCAGAACGGTCGCCGGCCCCAGATCTAGGCTCCCTTGCCCGAACTTGGCAAGGGTCACTAGCCCTCGCACGGGGCTAGCGACCGTTGCTACGGTCGCTAGCCCCTCGGCAATGGGCGATGAGGGAAGAGCTGCTAATTTTATCTTCTTCTTTTTTAACAATTTTTAAAAATAAATTTTAACTTTTCTTTTTAGTTTTTAAATATAATTTTTTTTATAAAAATTGAATAAAAAATAATTAAAAAAAGCCATGTGGAAGATGAAAAATGATTTAAAATGCCACGTCAGCATTTTCCGTTAAAAAGGGTGACGGTGTTAACTTTAGGATTCGATTGAAACAATTTCACAAGTTTTAGGACTTTTATTGCACTTATCCCTTTTAATAATAAAACCAATATATGTAGCTCGTCTAAATGTCCACTCAACAATCAATATCCCAAAACGACATTGTTTTGCCCCAAAATTTGATTTTTAGTATAATATTGATTAAATTAAATTAAAAGGGCAGTAAATCAATTAGGGCCTCCATGGTCCTCGCCATCGTTGCCCCGCCATTGCCATTGCTTGTGGTTGGCTAGGGTCGCTGGTCATTGGCCGGGGCCCAATGACCCTAGTTCACCTTCGCCCCCCATCATTGGCCCTTTTTGGTGATGGTGCGGTGGCATTGGCAAGGGCCGCGGAGCTCATCATTGATTTGCTGTCCTTTTTTTTTTTATCATTTAGTTTTTTAATTTAATTTAATGAATATTTATATTACAAATCAAATTTAGGGGCAAAACAAATTTAGGCCATGTAAATACTTTTTTTAAAAGAAATGCCACATGAATTGAAAATCTCACTAGAAAAAGCCACGTTAGTAGTTTGGTCAGAAAATTCTCACTGTTGGCACTTAGGTACTTAAATGTTATTTTCTTCTCCAATTTTGGCACTAAATGTACATTTTGGAAGTTTTGATATTTATATTATGTCCATCCATTCCAAGTTTCGGCACTTGGGGTATTTGCACCTCATGAAAAAGCCTAACATGGCCCAATTAGGTCTAGTTTGACTTGAAGATTTGCTTATTTATGATCAATCTTAATACCTGTCCCAACTTAAACCCATTCAATGATCACCAATAGCTTGACAATGAAATTTGTACGTGTTTGAATGGTTTATCAATATATATAATAGACAATCATTAGGAAAATAATTTTAACTAAAGTTAGATTTATTTGACTTTTCTTAGCTTCCAATTTTAAGTGGCTCTTCCCGTGCTTGATATGGAAATCTCTTAAGAGAAAATCTGAGACTTATGTACCTGTTCAAGTAACTTCACCAACGAAAATCCACAAAACTTCTCTACTAAATCAAGCAAGTCCCACTCTTCTTGTGGCTTAGCCATCGCATACACCGCAATGGCCCAGCTAAACCAAATATGTATACAAAATCTCACCAAAAACCTAGTAATCTACCACATATGGCATAAAAACCTACCGACCCTCTAGCATAGTCGAAGTGACTAAATTTTGTGTATGTGAGTCCCTTTGATGAAGCCCCCATCAGAGTACTTTGAGTTTCTTTCCGTGAAGCAATCGGGCTCTTTAAGTTCAGGCAGGACCAAACCACAATTAAGTATCATATAAATTGTAGACGACTAAGGGCCTGTTTGTTTGTGTTCTCTTTTTGTTCCTCGGAACACAATTTTTGTTCTTTTGTTCCAGGGAACAAAAAAAGAATAAAAACATGTTTGTTTATTGTGGCATCCCAAAATTCAAGGCAACCTCTAGATGTATTAAAGCCTATGATTAGGTAATGAAATTACCTTTGGTTTATGCTTTAGCCATTGGTTTTCTTTTAAGACCGAGTGTTATGTATCTTGTGTTCATGAGTTATTAAAATTAGTATTATAGGATAAGTTGATAAGAAGAATTTGTTCTTGGCTATGCACCTCATAGATTTGATCCCTATAGTTTAAATGTTACAAGTTTTATGGCCATATGAAATTGTGAATTTGAAATCTATAAAAGAGGGAATTAAAAATGAATTATTAAAAGTAAAATTGGGATTTATTAGGATTGAACTTTAGGCCCAAGGGTATTGGACCTAAAGTGGGCCAAATTGGCTTGGCCCATGAAGCCCATGAAGAGGGCTGCCGTCGACCACAAGGGGGGAGAAGCCGGCCCAACCTCCAAGCCCATCATGTATGGGATTTGCCAAGTGGCAAAAAGAGAGCTTCATCCATTGGCCATTTTGGGTGGCTCCTAATGATGGCTAATGATTGAATTGAAGGGAAATAAAAGGGAATAGAGAGAGAGAGAGTGACCGGTTTTGAGAGAGGGAGAGAGAGAGGGCTGTCGAGAGAGTGAGGAACCGAGAGAGAGGAGGAAGGAGCCATGTGTCCGTTGACCATCCGTCTGCTCGTCCGTCGCCCATAGCCGCCCGTGCGTCCGTCGTCCGCCGTGTGCTCGTGCTTGCTCGGTTTGGAGGCAAGTTGGGATCCATATTCTGCTCTTGCATGTTGTATCTTGCATATGTGTTTGAATGGTGATGAATCTCGGATGTTTAGGGTGTGAGAAACCGAAGCTTTGAGTGTGTTGCTTTGAAGTGGTAAGCTGTTTTCGAGTATACCGCCTGACCCAGAATGTTGTAGAGGCTTGCATGCGGGGTTTGAGTCGGATTTTGGTTTCGACTTCTTCACGAAAGTTGTAGAAAACATCCCAAAGTATAACATACTAAAATTTGAGACAAAATGGCTGAGTTTTGAGGGGTGAAACCCTCCCTCTACGAAAACGCTAGATCTGAAACTGTTTTGTTGACCTCTTGGTGGTTTTGTGTGTTGCATGTCACTTTTTACTGAGAATTTCACTTCGACCCCTTCACGAAAGTTGTAGAGAACATCTTGAAGCCTAAAATACTCAAATTTTAGGTAAAACGAACAAGTGTAACCTAGTGAAACGATTTTTCTTTTGAAGACGTTAGATCTGGAAATGTTGTACTGAACTCCAGCGACTTCGTGGACTATAAAGTGAATTTCCTTTGAGAATCTTACCTAGATCCTTTAATGAAAGTTGTAGTGGACCTCTTGAGGCAAAACATATAAAACATTCAGAGGAAATGAAGGAAGATAAGTAGGTGAAACCTTGATTTTTCGGAGACAGCTAAACCTGGACTGTTTGGTACTAGGAACAGGGGCTTCGACCGTTCATAGTTAATTATCTAGGACGAATCTGGCCTTGATGTCTTCATGAAAAATCTACCTTAGGGTCTTGACTATCACCTGGTAAAATTGCATGATTTTTGAAGGTCATCCGGGTATTTAAATTGAAATATTTCAAGAACTGCGCAATCTGATGTGTCCGAATTTTGCAAGTTGAAATGTGTGAGCTATATCTTTTTGCGTGAAATTCTTTTGGGCATGTGTTCTTCATGGAGTTGCTACCTTTATGTCTTGACTATCACATGTTCAGATCTTATAATTTTTGAAGATCATATGGATATTTAATTTATATGTTTTCTAAAATTGTGCAAGCTGGAATTTGGTAAATTTCAAAAAGTCATGATGTATGAATTATTCTAAGTTGTATGGACCCCATGGATTGTGTTGTCATAAGTGATTGGATCTTGCTGCATATATGATGATGATTGGAATTACATATAAGAATCAAATGCTGAAAATGATCTTGTTGCCATCATATCATATGCCATGTTGAAATTGAGCCATAATTGTGAATGTGAACTATGATAAATGAGAAGGCCGTCAGAGGTGTGAGCCGACGATGCCCCGGGAGTGTCGGGATGCCCGACCAGGGAGTGAAAATGCCGGATGCCCGGAGGGTGTGTGCCGGATGTCCTCGGGAGTTTCGAGATGCCCAGGGTGTGGGGTGCCGGAAGCCGGAGGTGTGAGCCGGGGATACCTCGTGATGCCGGTGGGGGTACGAGATGCCCGGAGTGTGTGTGCCGGATGCCCGGAGGTGTGTGCCGAAGGTTCCTCGCGATGCCAGGTTGGGTGCGAGCGATAAATGTGGGATGCAAATACTGGTCCCGCGAAAGAGAAATGTGGCGGTCCAAAATGAAAGAATAAAATTGGGAAATTGAAATTGAATTATGCATGGTATGGTAACATGTATGCATGAATGCATGATGATGAGTGCATGGATGTATGTGCACCTATGGCGTGATGGTATATGTGACATGATGATGGTGAGTGCATGGATGTATGTGCACCTATGGCATGACGGTATATGTGACATGATGATGGTGCATGGATGTATGTGCACCTATGGCATGATGGTACATGTATGACATGATGATGGTGAGTGCATGGATGTATGTGCACCTATGGCATGACGGTATATGTGACATGATGATGGTGAGTGCATGGATGTATGTGCACCTATGGTATGATGGTACATGTATGACATGATGATGGTGAGTGCATGGATGTATGTGCACCTATGGCATGATGGTAAATGTATGACATGATGGTGATGGTTACATGAGAATGTATGTACATATGGTATGATGACATATGCATGGCTTCAAGGTAAGTTATGCATGGATGCATGAATGACATGTGTTATGCTATGATTGTCATGATTGTATTGTGTGATAAATTGAGTGATTTATTGGATCCTTTACCTGCTGAGTGGCTGTACTCACCCCTTCAGGGACCAACATTTCAGATTAGAAAGGATGCAAATACTGGTCCCGCGAAAGAGAAATGTGGCGGTCCAAAATGAAAGAATAAAATTGGGAAATTGAAATTGAATTATGCATGGTATGGTAACATGTATGCATGAATGCATGATGATGAGTGCATGGATGTATGTGCACCTATGGCGTGATGGTATATGTGACATGATGATGGTGAGTGCATGGATGTATGTGCACCTATGGCATGACGGTATATGTGACATGATGATGGTGCATGGATGTATGTGCACCTATGGCATGATGGTACATGTATGACATGATGATGGTGAGTGCATGGATGTATGTGCACCTATGGCATGACGGTATATGTGACATGATGATGGTGAGTGCATGGATGTATGTGCACCTATGGTATGATGGTACATGTATGACATGATGATGGTGAGTGCATGGATGTATGTGCACCTATGACATGATGGTAAATGTATGACATGATGGTGATGGTTACATGAGAATGTATCTACATGTGGTATGATGACATATGCATGGCTTCAAGGTAAGTTATGCATGGATGCATGAATGACATGTGTTATGCTATGATTGTCATGATTGTATTGTGTGATAAATTGAGTGATTTATTGGATCCTTTACCTGCTGAGTGGCTGTACTTACCCCTTCAGGGACCAACATTTCAGATTAGAAAGATGCCGCTCCCTGCTGTCACGCGGGGCGTCTTTTATGGCATTCCATCGGATGTGGAGGTCGAGTGTGTGGAGATCGACTATCCCACCATTCCTGGTCTAACGTTCATTTGGGTTCGTGCATTAGTGATGTATGATGTGAGCCTGGCTGGGGGTCCAGTCATACATGAGTTCATATCTGTTCACGTTCGTCAAGACGGAGTGATGCGGAGGATGTTGCCGCTGCCACCGCCTGACACACTGGGATGGGTGTGACGGCCCACGCGTGAGGAGTAGGAGCTGCTACTTTTTGGACAATAGCCGACACTAGTAGATGGAGGATTTTGCATGATCGACATAGAGGGTCGAGTTGTCTCTTTTGGGGTTATGGCCGAGTGTAGTTAAAAGTCTTGGCCTTTCTTTTGTTGTACCGACCCGAGAAAATCCATCATGAAAATATGTAAATAAAAGTGTCTTGGCTTTATCTTTTCTTATGGTGTTTAGTGGTGTGCATTGTATCGTGATTATTGGAGGGAGAATTAGTAAGACTTGATTATGCTTCCGCAAATAAGATGCGCTGGGGCCGTTATAAAAAAAAAAAAAAAAAAAAAAAAGCCTAGGAACTAAGGTTCTTCTTGGGTATCTGTGGTGACCTTAGGTGTTTCGAGGTGCCACATTTATGCTTCTTGTTCCTAAGGACACTTTTTGAAGAAACAAAAGAACAAAAACACAAAACTTATTTATTTTTTTTCTCCTTTTTTTCTTCTTTTTTTCTTTTTTTTTTTTCTTTGGCCGGCAACCTCGCCGGAGAATCGCCGGCAAACGCACCCTAACCAGCTAACCTATCTTCAGGGAACTTCTATATGCATAACAGTCCTACTAGAATACACCTTTCCACTTGGGTTCTGTCAAATGAGTTGTGCAGGCATTCCTCCATCATCTCCAAGGCCCTACCTTCACTCCAAGCAACCATGCCTGAAGAAAAATTGGGAACTCATCCTTGGTCATTGAGAAATCACCTCACACGTCCGAGAAGGTTGTGGTGATCACTTGGATGGGAAAATGCTCTATTCCTTTTGCCGCTAACTATCTCCAATGGAAGCACACCAAAGCTATATATGTCTAACTTAAATTGGCCATCCATAGCATACTCAGGGGCTATGTAGCCGCTGCATTTCAGAAAAACAAGGCTTTTAGGCTATAATCCTCTATAATAATGAGCTTCATGTCAAGAACCAAAAGAAAAGACGTACTAAGTTCCAATGACTATTTGTTCTCACTTCTTTTTCATTAGCTCCAAAGATTCTTGCCAAGCCAAAGTAAGATATTTAGGTTTCAAGTCGCCATCTAATAATATGTTGCTTGCTTTAAGATCTTGGTGGATTACTTGAAGTTTGGAATCATGGTGGAGATAGAGAAGTCCTTTTGCAATACTGACAACGATGTCAAACTATCTTTGCCATGTCAACAATTGGCTTTTTCCTTGATCTATGGACGGTACAAAATTCGCACGGTCAATCTCAACAAGATAACTAATGAAAAGTGCAGGTTTAGATTATATTACTATGAAAGAATATCATTTGATCAGTAGGGAATTAAAAAGAGAAATTGTCTGACCAAATATGAAGTAATTCAAGCTTTTGTTATCCATGTACTCGTAAAACAAGATTCTCTCCTGTCCCTCAATGCAACAGCCTAGAAGTCCAACAAGATTCCGGTGTTCAAGTTGTGCGATCAAGAGTATTTCATTCTTGAACTCTTGAAGACCTTGTCCTGAACTTTTTGATAGTTTCTTGACTGCTGCTACATGTCCTGTTCGAAGATTTCCCTACAAAATGGCAAAATCTTTGCTATATGCATCATTAGTTCAGTGCAGAATGATATATACAAAACTCTGTACCTTATAAATAAGACCGAAGCCATCAGCCCCAATCATATTGTCTTCAGAGAAATTCCTCGTAGCACTTTCAGTGGCGGCCAGATCGTATAATGGTAAATAAATGTCTTCTTCCTTGATTTCAAACCTAGTAAAGTAGTATGCATTGATTTGCATTAGCACAGAACTACGATAACTAACCAGCACGCCTATCAAACCAATAGAAAGAATGCTACTTTGAGTTTATAACGAAATCTGCCTTGATCGAGGACCAAGCTCACCTTTAATCCTGATTCTCCTTTTCTTATGCTTTACAACCCACAATGCAGTTCCGACAAAAAGCAATCCACCTACGATGGAACTCAGTACGACAGCTGCTAATATTATTTTCCTCCTCGTGCGGTCACGAATGGCATCTAGAGTAAAGAAAAAGAGTCTTGAAAATTAACTATTTCCAAACTTCTCTTACCCAAAGAACCAGCATTTTGATAATTTAGCAGGAAAAAAAAAGTCAATCAGCATAAGTATGAATACCTAGTTCAGAAGCTGATAGGCATACGTTTAGAGTTTGCACGTTGTTCCATTCTTCGAGCACTCTCATGTCAATCAAGTCCCTGAACCACATGAGGCAGCCACTGCCTCATCCCTGATATCTGAATCAGTATAAGCCATGCACGAACAGTTCTTCAAGCACTCGTCCTTGCATTCCTTGAGGCTCATACTCCTGTTCAGCGTTGCCTCCAACAGGTCGGGCAGTTTAAATTTTTTAATTTTACTAGAACCCTTCTCCTTTTGAACAATTCATGGGTATGGTCCTCTTGCATCCCCCGGAAAAATCGACTGCCCGTTTGCCAGGCGACTTAGGCATGAACCCTTTCACACATGCACACCAGCCACCGATGCAGAGGGCATTAGCACCGCATTTGCCATAAACATCGCAACAATCACTGGGGAGCTCGTTTGTGACCCATGCGGTGCTTCTTTTTTCTATTCACAACAAAAATTGTGTCATTCCCTCAGAGTTTAATTTCATTATCGAGAAAAGTTGCTTGTCCTGAACCTCAAGCATGAAGGAGATCTCACTTTCATTGTACACAAACAGGGGCGCCCCAGCTGGACTCGGTGTCATGGGAGTGCCAACGAATTGGACTCCGTTCCACTGCCCCGTTCGATATATTTTGCTATGCACATGCACTTGAACTACTTCATACTGACGTAGATCCTGACTGTAGTTTAACTCGTGGACATTCTCTGGGAGAAGGGTCATCCATGCTTTTCCACGCAGTGAGATGACGTTCAAAACCCGTTTTCAGGTTCAACACCAGCTTCATGCCCGCTAATAGCATGTTAGACAGGTAATCGAAGCTTTGCCGCAAATAGGCTTCATCAGAACTCGAAACAGAGTTATCCCTAAGAACAAGATTTCCTGAATTTAGAAGCTACGCAATTGGATTCCGGAGGACCCTAGACAACTACGAAGACCAAACCACACCATTCGATTGGTTGAGAACAACTAGATTGCCCGCATTGCCAAATTTGAGAACACCGTTAAGATCTGCTAGCAGGTTGTCTCTGTTAGCAACCCACACAACCGTTTTAGGACTGAATTTGAGCCCCAAGTAGCTCATACTCGAGGCCAGGAGTAAAGAATCCTAGCTCAAAGGTTAGGTCTGAAGAAACCAATGTTTCTCCATGACTGATGGAACAATTCATGCCAAAGTATCAGCTGCAAATGACAAACCGATCATGGGGATGATGATGAAAATGGAGAATGTGATCTTTGCCATTGTTCGCAAATATCCTCTTTTAAGTTGTAACCCCATCTTTATAAGCAAATCATTCTAAACTCATCCGCAACGTGAACACTATTCATACGGGTCCTCAAGATCTAAACATTTTTTATTGCTTTCCGCTTTAAGATCTACCAGTTCTTTGTAATGGTTTGCACGCGTATTCCCCTGTTTCCGTTCTTAACTCTTGACTTCTTACATTTTTCCCTCTCCAAATCTCCGTGCACCACTTTATCCATATCCACTTTGTCCATAGCTGCCTTTCTGGATGCCCGTTGGATATTCTAAAAGGCACCACTTTTAACTCTGACTCACGCACCACTCTGTCTATGGGTTCTCCGTTCTTAACTCCGAGTCACGCACCACTTTTCACTTCGGCCATGTTCATGCCTCGTGTTATTCCAGTTGTTTCATTCAACGTCGGATGAAACTCAAGACACTCTGACATCAACATAACACGTCTGCTCTATCGAACCCATCATTCCTGATCAAGAAAGATTTGGGGTCAACCATGCCAATTTGGACTTCATGAAAATGTTGAATGAGTTAATTTCTTTTTGGTTTGTTTTTCATGTGTTAGTAGTCTGTTGAGCGGTTCTCCTATTATATGGGGTTGTTGCTGTACATGTTAAGTTAGTGGGCTGTGGTGGTTACCTGTTGGTGTAAAGCCCATATAAAGACTACAGTTCTTTCTTCATGTGTATTTCTCATTATTATATTTCAATAGTGGTATCAGAGCAAGGTTAGGAGGAAAAGTGTGTTTGAGTGTTGTAAAAAGGTGAGAACCAAGGAAGGGCTTTTTGCAGCAAGTACTTTCATTTGTAGCAGTTAAAAGAGAGTTTTGCAGCAGGCTATTTTCGTTTGTAGCAGCAGCAGGTTACTTCAGTAGTGGTACTATTTTTGCAGCAGCAAGTAATGGCCTCAGAAACATTCGTACAACCAGCTATTCCATACTTTGATGGTCACTATGATCATTGGAGCATGCTAATGGAGAATTTTCTCAAGTCCAAGGAGTATTGGGATGTTGTTACCTCAGGAATTGCTGAGCCTGAAGGAGCCGTGTTGACAGCAGCACAAAAAACAGCTTTGGATGCATCAAAATTGAAGGATCTCAAGGCCAACAACTACCTTTTCCAAGCAATTGCCAGATCCATTTTGGAGACAATTCTTTGCAAGGATACCTCCAAGCAAATATGGGATTCCATGAAGAGGAAGTATCAAGGCTCAGCAAGAGCAAAGTGGTAGGAGCTTCAAACGCTTCGTTGGGAGTTCAAAATGGCTATGAATGAAGTCGGGAGAGACAATCACAGATTTGTTCTCCTGGACAATGGCAATTGTCAATAAGATGTGAATTCATGGCGACAAGACGGAGGATGTCACCATCATTGAAAAGATTCTTTGATCTTTAATGGACGCCTGCGGAGGAGAGAAGGAGAAGTAGGAGGAGTCAGTTTGAAGATTGAGGAATAAATTGGACAGTTATGCTAGTTGGAAGAAGTATACTACAGAGAGAAAGCTTGTTACGAGAAGTGAAGATCAAGTGGCTGATACATTCACCAAGCCTCTAAAGTTGCCCATGTTTCAGAAGCTGAGAAAGCTCCTTGGTGTCTGCTTGTTGGATATTCCAAAACTGATTGTTTGCAACATCAGTTTAAGGGAGGGAATGTTGAATGAGTTAAATTTCTTTTTGCTTTGTTTTTCATGTGTTAGTAGTCTGTTGAGCAGTTCTCCTATTATATGGGTTTGTTGTTGTACATGTTAAGTTAGTGGGCCATGATAGCTACCTATTGGTGTATTAAAAATGATATCACATATTTCCTTGAAGCAGTGGTCGCTTAGAGCACAATCAAGGTATATGACATTATCCCCAACCCAGCTAATGAACAGATGAGGAAATATCACTCTTCAGGTAAAAACAATTACTCAGAACACATGCCTTTAGATAATTGTATCTGGATGTTCTGTCAACTAGCTAATCCCAAACAACAGTTACACAAAAGAAAATCTTACTAACAAATCCGAGGAACTGGAAGTACAAACTTAAGCCGCACCCATTTCCCCTTTCGGTGGTAGAACCATCCACAACATCACCTGATATTAACAATCTAGCAATCCACTGAACAGCATTCTACCAACTATCCTCCACGGAACTAGAGTATCATTTCTGAAATGCATATGCTCTCAAGTATACATTTTTCTCAGATTCACCTCCAATTGCAACTATCGAGGCACGGCTATATCAGCTCCCATCAACTTCCACCTGTATCAGTATCTTATAATATTTATCACCTCCGTATATTGTTCTTCATCCCATTCAACTCTTTCTTGGGTTGAGGGACGAAACTGTTTACAAACACAAATATCCCAAAACACAAGTGTTGGTGAAGGAGCGAGGAAGGAGAAAATAGAGAGTAATGGTTCTTCGATATTTCTATTTCATTTGCTAGGGGACCCATTTCCAATTTGGAGAGTGAGAGAAGAAGGATTATAGCTTATTCAATGGAATGGAACAATTCAGCACTTGATCATTATAGTTCAGATTCCCCGAGGTACATAGTCAGAAAGATACGCCCTGAAATTAGCTTTGAAAGGTAAAATTATAACTTCCATTAGAAAGTTCCTTTTTTTGTCCTTCCTTTTTAATCTTTAGAAGTGAGGGGAGTCGAGGAAAGGTGTGCTCATTTTACTCGTTACAATCCCTCTTTAGTGGCTAGAAAGGTAACATGCTTTGGTTAGGATGAACTCAAAAACAATCTGATGCTCGAGAGAGCAACTTCTTTGTCTACTTGATAGATTTACCTGTTACAACCCCTCTTAACTGGCTAGAAAGGTAACATGCTTTGGTTAGGATGGAACTAAAAGAGATCCGATGCTTGAGCTAGCAACTTCTTCATCTCCTTGATAGATTCAATTGAGCAGGATATAGCCATATGGTCAAATTCAGTCTGCCCAAATTGTATTTTCTATTAATTCCTAGCCCCAACAATTCCTATTGCTTCACCTGATAGTATCAATACAGGAGAGAGGGACAGGCCTAATCCTGAACCAAGCAGTATCCACGTGAATTAAGTTTTTTTTCTCGTCACCTGAAGCGGTCTCATTCTCAATGGATCACAGAGATGATTGAATGCAGCACAAGACAGTCACGATCATAAACAATAAAGAGACATATGTCAATAAGTGAAAGGGGTGAAAAATTAAGTAAAGCATAGAGGCCTTATAAAAAACCTCAATTCAAATTCCTTGTCCATGGGCATACAGCACAATATATCAGTAAGTCTTAACAAATTCGACGCAAGACTGACCTCTTATTCTATTCCTGTGTATTCTGATTTTTGTTCATGCATTCCAATGGAATGTCAGTTGCGAATTCGCCCACACAATCAGAAGATGGTGGTTTCAAACTTTTCTGAGCACAGCCTTAAGGTGGGGCTGAAGACTAGTCATGGCAGTGGCCATTTCAACAACATAAGACAATTCCCCATTGACCAGCTTGAACACTCGAGTGATGTCTTTCACCTGCCAACAAGAAGAAAGAGGTCGGCAGTTGTGAAAAAAAAAAATTAAGTTGTTCCCAGCAATGGGGGGCGGCGGCAGCAGCAGTTCAGTAGTTAAAGATCACCTATGCTCACTAGTCTATTAGCCAAAAAAAACAACATTTCGATAGCCTTTCATTTTTCAGAGAGGAAATCTACCTCGTATTCGGTCCAAACAAACCAAGCAGGAAAAGGAAGAGTTGCAATACTAGGATTACATAAGGAAAGGAGAATCTAAGTCGAACCTTGGAGGCGTTGCCCACGAGATCACTCTTAAGGCAGATGACTTTCTGGTCCGCGTCGAAGGTCCCCTTCTGCAATGACAAGAAGAATAAAAAGGGCGAAGAAAAATAGGGACCAAGGAAGAAGCAGAAAAAAGATGGGCGCGGGAGGGAAAGAGAACCTGGACTTCAACGAGGCCGGTGCTCTGAGCAAGGACGACCTCGAGAGAGCCGTCGAGCTTGGGGCGCCAGAAGCCGGACTCGGAATGCATGGGGAGGGAGGTGAGGGGGTTCCAGGTCCGCTGGGAGTAGGCGAGGACGGCCTTGCGAGGGTCGGGATGACAGAAGGTGAGCTCCTCCATGTAGGCGAAGGAGTCGATGGTGGGATACAGGCCTCGCCCTTCCCCTCTCCACGTCCCCACCAGGTACCCAATCCCTTCCACTGCTCCCTGCATTCTGCTCCTTCCTGCTCTTCCTCCTCCTCCTCCTCCTCCTCGTGTTGCCGTCTGGTTTTCTCCGCTGTCCTTGGCTCGCTGCTCTCGGTTGTCCCTCTCCCTCTCCTCTGAGTCTGTTCTGCCTCTGGAATTCCGCCGTTGACTTCATCCTATCTTTAGGACCATCGGGCTCCCTTTCGGGCCCAATGACTGCCGGGGTCCACCAAGGAGATATTCTCTCCTTTAAAATTCAGTTATTTCCTCAACTCGAGTTTAACATTTCCTCTTTGCTATTGACCGTATATTCCGTTAATTTTCATTTTTGATCCCTGAATTTGTGCATCAAACCCTTCAACCTTTTCATTTCCCTTCTCAATCCCTTTTAACTTGCATAACTCCTCTAACCAATCCCTCATATTTCAATTTCGATTAATTAAACTTGACATAACTAGTTCAAGTATGATATTGAAAAAACTTTTATCCACGGATGAATGTAACTAAAAACCCTAAGATCAAGATGTTAGCAGAACTTTGATAAGACATTTCTCAGCATAAGCATGTTGCTCGAGCTTCTCCATATTAGATTTGTGCTAGTTTCAATTGGTCTGTCAATATAGTTGAAAGAAGGGTTCTTATTTTTTCTTTTTTTATCTTATGGAACTCTTTGATCTTCTCTTTTCTAAAGTACTAATTGAGTGAAATTTAAAAAAGAGAGTAAAATTTTCAAGCAAAAGAAGGATAGAGATGAGAATTTCTACAAAGTTGTTTATGATTAAGTAATATGACAATAATTCTTTTTTACTAATTTAATGTACTTCTTTCATATAGACGTGAGATAATATCGTTCGTTGTAGTTTAAATATATTTAATGAATGAAAGTATTTGTATAAAACATAAATAACTAGACAATTTATGGATATTGACTCCTGTTTAATTATTAAATATATTTGTAATATCTCATCGCGTATTATACTTTTACATGATTTATGGTGTACAAATCAAGCAGAGTGTTCATTGTTCATCGATTAATAATAATCATGACACTATTATGTGGATATTACTTATAAAAAGCATTCGAAATGATAAAGAGATTGCCATAAATGGTGATGAGCTGAGGCTACTGTTGATGGTGTGTGCGTGCAAAGGGGTCTTCCAGGCATAACCCACCAATCGATCTGAGAGAGAGAGAGAGACAGAGGATCAAACGGCCAAGTGTCCTTGTGTTTATTTATGCCCGGAAGACCCCTTTGACCATTTCCTAGAACAACGTCGTGACAACTTCCTTTACTCTTTGGCATCTCTCTCTCTCTCTCTCTCTCTCTCTCTCTCTCTCTGCCATTTATTCTTCTGATTTGTCAAATTATAGCTCTCTCTCCCTTCCCCCCCTCCTCTTCCAACAATGCCTGGTGGTGTTGTCCTTGATCATTGAAAGCGCAGGATGATCCTCCTCGATGTACCATTCAGAGAACTAGCATTAGAAACAGCTCATGGACGATAGACATGCACCTGACATTGTCCTTTCGGTTACAAACCAACATCTCTCTCTCCCAATAATCCATCCCTCCAAAAAATTTGACCCTCAGTTTGCGCCCCCATAATCATCATGTTATTCGGGTCAGCGTGTTCGTGTCTGTCGAGATTGAGAAACATAGAGATGCTGGAGCCAGTGCGTTCCTCGAATGGCCTTTCTATTCATTGGTCAGTGTTTCCCATACGCTTCCTTCATCGGTTATGTTATTGCTCCGCGCTCTGCATCATACGCTAGTTTTGGAACCTGATCTACGTGCTTAAGTATTTTATATGCGGCAGGCCTATATCAGCATTCACGGATTATCTTAATTGAACAAGTTTTGCCCGACTCCCATGTCCCCACCCTGCGTCAATAGACGTGCCTGCCACCCAATCCTCCCCCGTTGATGGAGACCGCTGTAGATGTTGGTCTCTCCTTTATTTGAGACAGAGATGCATCCAATAAATTTTGATTTGATACCATGGCAATTGCGAGTCATAGTTTGCAATTCCAAGCATTCCTGGAATAACGATCAGAAGCTTCCTTTTTTTTTTTTTGAAGACGAAAATGTGATTTCGTCCAAATAAAACCTGCCCTCCTCAAGTGAATTCGACATCATTTCAGCACAAGTTCACATGCTCTGTTTTCGCTCCTTTTGGTGCAGAAATGTTGTGATGGACAGAGTTTCGCTCGCCAGATTCCTGTTGGTGCATGAATCGTGAAAAGGTGAGGCATGCCTGATCTCATCTCCCAATCTGATTTCAATCCACTTTTTTCCAATTTAATATGAATTGTAGCGATTGTATCTCTAAAGATGAATGTGCATCCTATTTGATTGATAAGGAGCGCACACAAGCCAAGCAAACCTGAAGTTATGGACTCAATCCCCAAGAATGATACAAACGGATGTTATGACATGCCCGGCGACCCCAAAAAGCCAGATCAAACAGCCAAAGATGCCTCCAAGTCTACAGCTGATTCGCCTGCTATACCTGCAAATTCTGATCCATTTCTCAAAGATTGTGAAGTTGGATTGAGAAAAGTCGAACGGGATAACAAGAACAATGCAACCGTTGATGGACTCCCCATTTGCCGGCAGCAGATTCCAGGCCTAACAAGAACGCATGCCAATAATCATGACCACAGTGAAATTCCAACAGCTTCATCTGCAGCGACATTGACAAGTAGACCACTCATGCTGATGACGCTGCAACCGCAACCAAATACAAAGAACTGCAATAGCCAGCAGGGATCGAGCCGTTCTAACAGCTTGGAGAGCTCGGGTGTGATGCTGAGGCCCCACACAGGTGGGGATGTTCGATGGGAGGCCATCAATATGGTGCCCAAGGGAGGTCCTAAACTTGGCATGAGCAACTTTCGGCTCCTGAAACGCATAGGATATGGGGACATAGGAAGCGTGTATCTCGTGGAGCTCCGAGGAACCAACACTCACTTTGCCATGAAAGTGATGGACAAGTCATCCCTTGCCAGCAGAAACAAACTCCAGCGAGCCCAGACCGAAAGGGAGATACTCGGGCTCCTCGACCACCCATTCCTGCCCACTCTTTATTCTTACTTCGAGACCGAAAAGTTCTATTGCTTGGTCATGGAGTTCTGCAGCGGAGGAAATCTGCATTCCCTCCGTCAAAAGCAACAAAACAAGCGTTTCACAGAAGAAGCTGCGAGGTTCGGTACATTTCTTTCCTTCATTCAAGTTAATTAACCAGCTTTGTGACTAAATGCTGCTTCCTTTCTCCAAAATCTTATCTTTAATTCAACAAGCAGTGCTTAACATTCTGTGATAGATCATCAATTTATCAGATCTCCATGAGCGAGCACCTAACGAATTACTCCTAAGAAACATCCTAATTTCAGGATAACGATCCATCTTTTCTCTGAACTGTGATAAACCAAATAGATAGATTAAGGTTTTGTGGCTCAGAAAATCTGTTGTACCTAAATTCTAGGATATCTAGACATATTTTTAGGAAGATGGAAATCTGAAGGGTGATCAATGGACCACAGCATACTTCTAAAGTTAGTAATGTGTGTCAATCGATTAACTGGTTAATTGTAACAGGTTTTATGCATCGGAGGTGCTGTTGGCGCTGGAGTACCTGCACATGCTAGGTATTGTATACAGGGATCTGAAGCCAGAGAACGTGCTGGTGAGAGACGAAGGGCATATAATGCTTTCAGACTTCGACTTATCACTACGGTGCTCGGTCAGCCCAACACTAGTGAAGTCCTCATCGATACATGTAGGTGGCGGCGGCGGCGGCGGCAGCAGCAGCAGCAACGGTCTTTCGTCTGGGGCCATCTTGGATGATGAGTTTGCGGTGCACGGTTGCATGCAGCCATCCAACTTTCTGCCACGGATATTGCCCGGGAAGAAGAACCGCAAGTCTAAATCGGACTTCGGGGTGATGATGGGTGGAGGAGGGCCGCAGTCTCAATTGCCCGAGCTGATGGCGGAGCCAACCAACGTGAGGTCCATGTCCTTCGTGGGGACCCATGAGTATCTGGCTCCGGAGATCGTCCGTGGAGAAGGACATGGGAGTGCGGTAGATTGGTGGACGTTCGGCATATTCTTGTATGAGCTGCTGCATGGCACCACTCCTTTCAAGGGCTCGGGCAACCGGGCCACTCTCTTCAACGTGGTGGGGCAACCCTTGAGATTCCCAGAGACCCCACAAGTGAGCTTCATGGCGCGGGACTTGATACGAGGCCTCCTAGTCAAGGAGCCCCACAAGCGCATTGCCTACAAAAGAGGTGCCACTGAGATCAAGCAACACCCGTTCTTCGAAGGAGTGAATTGGGCCCTGGTGAGGAGTGCGCCCCCTCCCCACGTACCTGATCCCGTCGACTTCTCCCAGTTTGCTGTTAAAGATCCAAAGGTAGAACACGCCAAGAAGAAGACGATCACTGATAATAATACTACTCTTTGTCAGAAAGACGACAATCCTAGTGACTCTTCTTACATAGAATTCGAATACTTCTAACAATTATGGACCATGGCGGATAAATTTATCGCCGACGTTTGATGTATACATGAATAGAACTAAAGGTTTTGCAGTTTGAGCGCCGTGGCACCTCTCTCTCTCTCTCTCTCTCTCTCTCTCTCTCACTAGAAGGAAGGTGCGAGGGTGGAATTGAGATGAGTCACCAGTGCACTTTGCTCTGCAGCTAGAGAAAGCTTGACACCATGTTCCCCTGGACATGTGATATGTTTAACTTGGTGTTGTTTGGGATTTGAATTCCTCAGTTCAGTTGCCCCCAACAGCAGGGAACTGCCGACATAAGGACAACGGTGTACGGCCGTAGCAGTCCTACTGACCGGGAAATTTTCCGGTTGGGTTACCGGAAAGGACGTATAGTAACGGCCTGAAGTGATGTCTTGGGCAGAGTTTTATAGGAAATATTAAGGCAGCTTTATGAGCTCAGTTTATGTAGCTTTCTTTTTTGAAGGCTTCTTCTCTCCACTAATCTAAGGCTGTATAATGTAGGGGTGATGGATTTTATGGTGGGCCAGCTCCCACCTTGAAATCTAGAACCTAGCCAGTTAGGATTGGTTTCCGTATTGATTTTAGGTTTAATTTAGGAACTGGCCGAGTTAACATCTCAACTAATTCTTACAAAATGATAAATTTCCTCTACTCACTTGGATTTGCGAGGCAATCATTTGACGCTCTTGTTGATGGTATTGAGTATTGAGAAAAGCCATACACAAGCTCCTGAATATCTTCGGCCAGGGAGTGTTTTTGTCATTAGAGGAGATAAAAATGCCTTGTATTTTCCCTAGTCTTCTTTATCCCATCTTTCACTACTTACCGCGGCTATCCATCCATGTTGTCAGGGACTACTAAGATGGAGATAAAAAAGAAGTTTTCTTTTTTTTTTTCTTTAAGATCAATCTATGTGCTTTTAAAAGACTGGGTTGAGCATGTGTCCGCTGCATTGCCAACTAAACTAGATTGAAATTGCGGATTCAATTAAAAAAAAAAAAAAAAGGACTCCAAACGTGGGAGCACTCCTCAATGCACCCTTTGGCCCCGTTTGGTTCGGCTTTGGGGGAATGCCATTAGGAGAACGCAAATACTTTGAGGTAAAGGGACTTTCGGAAATGTTAGACCGTTTGGTAAATTATAGCTTTGAAATGCAACTTAGTATAAACACCGTTTGGCAAAATTCACATTTCCAAAATGCTTTTGTTATTTTTTATTTTTTTGAGTCTCGAAATCAAATTCCGGCGGCCGGCCACCGCCGGACGGCCAGATCCGGCCCTCGCCGACCGCCGCGTGATCGGCCTCAAGACCGCGGAGGCGGCCGCCTCGACCGCCGATCGGCCTCGCCCGGTTGCCCGGCTCGCGCGCCCCGGGCGACGCCGGCCGAGGTCGCGCGGACCTCGGGCGCCCGAGGTCGCCCGACCTCGAGCCACCTCGCCCGAGGTTGTGCGACCTCAGGGAGCCGGCGCGCGATCCGCCGCCGGGCGGATCGGCCGCTGCGGCTAAGCGCCGCCCACCGCAAGAAGAAGACGAACGGCGAAGGAGACGATGAACAGTACTCGGTGAACGGTAAAATCGCATCCCCGAAAATGCCCGATGCTCAAAGTTGGTCCTCCCAGGCTTTCGGCCAAGATGTAAAATGCCCGCATTTCGCAAATGGGCATTCAAAAGCTCAACCAAACACACAAAATTTTTAGAGAACCCAAAGCCCCTTGGGAAAGCCCAACCAAACGGGGCCCCTTACAAAGTTCGTGGAGAGCTTGAGAGAGGTGCGGGTCTACCCTAGACAGCCGGCTCCCAGGTACCCTAGATTGTGCCTACATTTTGATATAGGATCAGCTACTGGGGATGTACATGCTACATACACACCAATACCATCCACGGAGGTAGGTGAAATATTACAACACAGGAAAGCCAAATATTGAATAGCAACACATTGCCAATATACCTGCATTTCATATAGGATCAGCTGCAAGGCTTTTCTACAGCGTGCGACAGGGACGGGATAAGGAAGAGGGGGCACCCGACCCAGGAGAATCAGTCAATCGAGTTAAAGAAGTTGACTTCTTCAAATCCAATCGAAAAGAACACTCAAAATGGCGGGGAGGTGCTGGAACTCGACCGTCTGGTACGCCTGCCCCTGCGCCTCTCCCTCTCCGTCTCCTTCTCGCAACTTGGTCGTCCGCTCCAAAGTCGGATTCCAAGATATCGCCGAAATCGCCCACAACAAAGTCAGCCCTCGGCCCTCAGCCCTCGCCCTTCTCTCTCTCTCTCTCTCTCTGTGTCTCTCTCTGTGTGGCTAAGTCTGATCGAGGCTTACTGCGACTTGGTAGGTGCTCATCGCAGCTGGTGTATCGACGGCCATCGGGCAGCTGTCCAAGCCCTTCACATCGCCGGAGGGAGATGCCAAGCATTTCGATTTCAGAGTCGCCTTTCGTTCCGGTGGTTTCCCTTCCTCCCACTCCGCCGTGAGTCCCCCACCCCCTTTCCCTTTCCCTTGTGAATTGTACTAATATTATATGTGGCGTCGACTCCCCTCATTCCGTCTCTTTTGATTTGTCTTCCATAGGCAGTTGTGGCCACCGCTACCTCCCTTTCTTTCGAGAGGTAACCCCCCGCTTTCTCCATTCAGATTCTCAGGATATGATTGATGGTTTGAATGTTTTCCCTAAAGCCCCTGCGTCGCCCTTCCTGATTTCAGGCGGCGCCTGGTGTTTCCCCATAACAAAAACCTTAACTTGAGCCTCGTGACAGCAATTTCCCATCTCCCTTTGCTCTCCACCTAGTTTGGGTATTGACTGTCGGGATAAGATTCGCTGATGTCTGGTCTCGAGGGAATGTGTAGCGCGTGTCTTTTCTTCTCGGGCGTTTTCTGCTTTTTTTCGTGAGGTTCTCATTCTTTTCTACCTTCCCTTTTGGCAGGGGATTCTCAGATTCAATCTTTGGACTCTCGGTTGTGTATGCTGCACTTGTCATGTATGATTCCCAGGTAATCTTCTTCTTTTTATTTCTTTATCTAGTTTTTGATTTTTCATATCATTCTTGCCTTGGTGGTTCTGAATTCTTCTTATCCTTCTAGATTGATGTTTCAAAGCGGGCTACTTACTCCTTTAATCTTGCCTATTTTGTACACCTCACATATAACTGTTCCATTTGAAGAGAATAACTCCTTTTGTTAGTTCTCTGAGGATTCATAATAAGAAGAATTAAGGATGCGTGGCATTTGGTAGCAAACTGTATGTTGGTCCTCTGTTCGAGTTTTAACTGTTTCTTGCAAGGTGGCTTATTATGCTTTTGTGAAAAATTACCAACCTTTATGTATTTTCATCATCTATTCTATGAAGGTAGACAACCTTCAGATTTGGCCCACAAATATAATCGTTACCTCACCTTCCTTTTGTTATTGTGATTTATCCCCTGACGGCTGAAAGGTTGAGAGGAATTGTCCCTGTATAGTTGTAGCTTCTTTCTGCTCCCACTTCTTGCACAAACTAGAGTGTATTTCTGTTCATCTTTTTACTTCAGTGGTCTCCTTAAAAGGACTGCATGGTCTGGTTTGGCTTCCTCCAGCCTTTTCTCCTTTCTAACTCAATTTGGTGGTTCTATCTTCCATCTGAGAAATTCATTGCTTGATCATGTACTTAATGCCTTTGAATGCTAATTATGGGCTGACTCCTTCGTCTGTTTGAAAGACTATTGCTCCTAGGAAACTTCCCTACAGTTGATTAGCTCAATAGCTGAATATTGATCACTCGATTGGTCGTCATATCAGAAGCCTTAAGCACCTCCTCACCTCCTTTGGTATCCTAGCAGACAGAGAGGTGGGGTAGGATGATCTGATCAGATGCTATTCAGGTCTGTAAGTACCTGGCTAGGAACAATGCCTGTGAACTGTACGCCTAATAAGTATATCTGAGCAGTAGCTTGGGACTTAGGCTGTAAAAATATAGCCAAGGAATTAAAGAATTTTCAAAGAAAAGATTAAAAATCTCTATTCATCAGACAGAAGCTTCCAAACTTAGGGTTGCAAGAAGGAAATTGCAGCATGTAACTCAATAGCAAAAAGTTGCTCAATAATGGAATTTAATGACTCAACCAATGAGTTATCCATTTGAAACGCATGTAATTGAGAACTCTTCTTAGTCCTAATCCAAGTTAAAGTAGGAAAATCTTAATTAGGAAGAATACCATCCTAATTCAAATGTCATTGCCCCAATTCTCCATCAAGAAGCTTGCAGTTTTTCATTCAGCAGCCCTTATTATAATTACTAGCTGCATTCCCCTCTTCAACACCTAATAAGAGGAATAAAACAGGTGGCCCTGGAATTCCACTTATCAAATTTTCACTTGACGAAGATTTTAGTATTTTAATTGTTATGGCATGCAGCCTTTTTTTTATAAATATTTTTTAATGAGATATCACTTGCAATTTTGATGCTATTCTTAATGATTCTCCCCTAGACCTCAGCAGAATTCACTGTGACACTCTACATCCAGACAACAAGCAGATAGGAACTCCATCACTGTGTGCTGTTCTATTTCTGTCCCCACATCTTCTAAAAGCATTTCTTTCCATCCGTCACATTAGCCTTGTCTATAATTTAGCAATTATCTTTGCCCTGTATTTATTAGTTCAGCAATAATGGACATCATATATCATATCATAACTCATTTATTGGCAAGAAATAAAAATTGCCATCAGTGGCTATTAAAAAGGATGGGAATGAATAGCAACTTGGCATAACTAAGCCCCTCAAAAGAATGCTGCAGAAACAACATCCTGTCTAAAAGCAAAGCCAATGAATTTGAGAATACTTGTCTGCCAATGGACACAGATTCAATGTGACAGTGAAGTCAAAGTTCATGATTTGTCTACTAAAAATAATTTTTAGTTCCCTCTCGTGGTTGTCTTGGGATTGAGTTGCCATGAAGTGATATAAGACTATAGAGAGGAATCAGAGGATCAGACTCACAGGATGCCTAGAGTTAGACATTGAAGGACTTTGGATTCCTGGGAAATTGCTGGAGTTGTCCAACTCTTGTTAATTGTAGTCTCGTTGCTTTTGTATTTGCTGCATGACCTAATGGTTTTGGACTGCGGAACTTCTTAATATCATAGAGGTCAACCTGTTCGTGGTCTAAGCCCTTTTAGGGTTCATGACATTTGAAAATTTATGACAAGGAAGTAAGGAGGCACCACTATTTTGTTAGACCGGTGACCCACTTGTAAGAGTACAGTAATTATTAGTCTGTGTTTCCTTGTAAAGGCTGGGGATGATAATTCTTGCGACGATTGCTTATGGTAGGTATCTGTAATCAGCTGCATACATTGTAGAAATGTAGATCAAATATTCTGTGGTTTGGTTGGCTGAATTGGGGAATCTTCCACCGGGTTTTCTCGTGTTGTATGTGCAGGGCGTAAGAAGAGAAGTGGGGAAACATGCCAAGGTGATGAATGGAGCTCTGCTCAAGAAAGCACGAGTGAAATCTCCATCCGTGGAGAGTGACACAGTGGGAAAGCCATCTTCATTACCCATCAATTCGGGTCGAAGCAGCCAGTTTCCGAGCAAACTACAATTACGAATGGGTGATGATGGGGAAAATATATCTGGTATAGTTGGAGAGAGCGGAACCAGGCTGAAAGAATCGGTTGGGCACACGGAGGTGGAAGTTTTAGCCGGTGCTGTATTGGGCTTCGTTGTCAGCATGGTTGTAAATTCCTTGATGTAGTATTAGTTTTTTCTACTATGCCTGCATTTTTTTCGTCCTTCCTCCTTAAGTTTGGAATGGAAACGAGACTTGAGTCCCATGATCATGTGTGTCCTTGGCGACTCCTTTAATTCGTTATTCTTCTTAGTGATTGCAAAACAATTGCGGGAATAATACGATAAACACACTAGGCAACCGTTTTCTGGTCATGGCAAGGTAGCCTGCGGGCCCTGTAAGGATACACTGACTTGAAATGCGTCGGGTTCTCAGGTCGGTGTGGTCCATTAGTGCTTTGGACATGATCCCTCTTTTCGGTCCGGAGCCCGCTAGTCAATGGACCTACTTTACCTTGCTGGTGAACCAGCAGCAGAGATAACACTCGTTTTATTGGTGTGGTGATTGCTACGAAGACAATTTCTTGATGCCCGTGAAAAGGACATTGACATTCTAATCCAAACAAAAAAAAAAAAAAGAAACTGATAAGAAAATAAGTCATGGTCACCCTTCTCTTTATGGCAACAGAGTATTGTTTTGCTTCTCCATTTCCCAGCAACAAAAATTCCCATCTCAAACCACATGGCTGAGCATGACGGTGTACAGAATAACGAACTTCCATAGGCCCCTTCCTCAGGGGGGGCAGGGCCCAGTTAAGTGGAGGAGCCCCACTGTAGCGGGCCCAGCCAGCCCAGAGTGCCATCACCGATCCCTTTTCCCGTTCAAAGCGTGAGTTTGTGACGTGGCGGTGGATGAGGTGCTGAGCTGTCAGGATGGGGGGCACGTGGTTGCAATTGGGGAAGCTTAGGTGCCTCGGCTTCCACGTGGACGACTCCTCGGGTGTCCCCTCTCCTCTGTTCCTTCCTATTTCAGTGCTGATCTGCTGAGGGAGGAAGGATCGATCTCTCGGTAAAGAAGAAAAAGATGTCAGGAGCGCAGGGGGCAGAGCCCAAGGAGTCGAAGACGGCGACGACGTACGAGTCGGTGGAGGGAGGGGAGAACAGGACGAGGACGGACATACGCATCCCTCAGGACCAGGGCGGCATTCAGGTGGACATGCTGCAGGAGAAGGTCCCCGATGCCACCGGGTACGGCGGCCCCGTCTTTGGTGCTGGTGCCGCCGCCAGTAAAACCAAGGATGAGGAGGCGGAGGACAAGCAGAAGCTCGACTTAGGCGTCACTGGCACCGGATGATGTTGAGAATCACGCGAACTCTCTTAACTTCGTAGCTGTAGCCTTTCTCTCTCTCTCCCTCTCTTATATCTCCACCGGAGCTGTATGTATATATATATCTATGCAAAAAGAGAGAGAAGTAAAGGGGGTGGTGTATTGTTGGCAATTTGATGTCGTCTCCTTTTGATTTTCTTCCGCTCTTCTGCCACCTAGCTGATCATTTTGTGCTTTAATTCAATGTAATCGCTTTGAATCGATAATAACGCCATCATTCTCGCACAATCTTAAAGAGGTACTAAGACTTTATTCATTATCACCTCTCGCACAATCTTAAAGAGATACTAAGACTTTATTCCTTGTTTTCAAGGAGTACTTGGTTTATCGCTTCGTTCGGCTTCGCTTATTAAGTATACAGAACAGTCATATATATGGATTGTCAAGATCGGAAGATAAATATTGAATTGGGAGATCCTTTTGATCAAGACACATTTATTTAATTACATACTCTATGAACATCAATTCCATGTTTCACCCCTGCCAAACAAAAGCTTAACCTCAATCCTAAATTACTCAAACCATGCTGAAAAATTTGATAAAGAAAAGGGAAAAAATAAGGGAGTCAAACTTAAAGACAAAACGGCAAGTCTTCTGTACTTTTGATGATATTTCAAAATATTATTGATTATTTCAATTGTTATGCTAATTCAAAAATATAAAAATGGGAGTAATTTTTTAACGTACTGAACACATAAAGTTATTTATTTTTCTGATTGATGCATTGAAATGCATTGGAGTGATAGAGGTCCACCAAATTAACGGAAAAACAAGGGCCAAATCAAGACTATTCCTCTCGTTCTACATTTAAATATTTTCTCCTTTACTTGGAATGCAAAACCACAAGCCCTGAACTATTCTATATTCACCATAAAATAGAAGAATTATAATAGCAACTTTCCAAAACTCTTGTCTTTAGTTTAGAAACTCCAGTTGTCATCCAACGACATCTTCTGTCTGCTGACAATCTCGACACAATGCGAGATTCAATATCCTATCATGGAGTAGTACCTCTTAAATCACAGACAATCAAATCCAAAAGAAACCCCTTTAGTTAAATCTTCAATATAAGCATCATCCCATAGCAACTTGAAATGAACACGACGGCCAACGACACGTAACTTCTCCTTTACTTACTTCCACAGTCCACGAATAGTCTCTCCTTCTATTCGACATATAATAGACGGAAGCCTTTATGATTCGTACGTATCTTAGTAATCATTTTCAGCTCAAATAAAAAATAGGGAATGTTCTGTTAACCCAATTCTCGACCCTTGGTATTTCAACCAGATCTTCACACAACCGCTGCCACACGTACCGCGTTCATTTTTTTTTTTTATTTTTTCTTTTGGATTAGCTTCAGATTTCTTTTGAAGCATGCTCCATGGGAGACCTTATCTCTGAAACAAACAATAACGGGATGAAGTCATCTTCAAACGGGCCTATGGGAGCACCGACAGTGTATGCACGGGGCATGTTAGTCAACAGATGAACTGTCCAAAGGAAAGTGATCGAGAATTTTATTCTATTTTTGCTGAGTTTTTGTTTCGGCGTATTTCAAGTTTGGTCAACCAAAATCTTACGACTATGTCGGTTCTCCTGGTTACGGGGAGGAGCTTTTAACGGGAGCTGCAGGGTCAAAATACCTGGTGTTTGTATATTTGTCATCGGAATCTTTTGGCTCAACTTTATCCCAGTTTTACCGAGGGAGCAACCCCATTTTTTTTATCTTGAATTGATCAAAATATGCGGAATTATCAAATATTTGGAGTTTCTTTTTGTATATTATATGGATGATCCGATCTACAAGATCATGATTGGGAATTTTTGGATCGTCTTTCTCCGACTAAGAGACGAGTCATGATTTTTAGATGATGCTCACTTTAATGTTAAAAAATTTCGATGGATTGCTTAAGTGCTACTTAAAACAAAATTAACAATAATTTAAGTGTCAATTCCAATTGAGAATGTTAGAAATGCGAAATGGTAATGCTTTCTCATTTTCCTCAACCGATGTGGGTTGCCCGCATGCCCATCAACACTAATAGCCCTGAATAACGTCGCCTACATGTTTTGTCTTAAATATAAACTCTACTCAGCACAAGTCAGGCAATTTCCACAAATTCCTCAAACCCTAATTTGGAATACTAAAATTAAGAGCTGAAACTCGTAATAGAGAGCTTGTGTGGCTCAAATTCGTTTCAACAAATCCAAGACAAAGGTGAACATCATCACGATTTAATATTTTCTTGTGTGGCCAAACCGAGAATGACCTTCGTTCGAGTTGCCCAACCCTAACTGATTTGAGCATGGCAAATTAGTTATTTGATATAAATCATCGATAGATTTTCCATAACTAATTTATTTAAATTAATTCATTCTAATTTTCAATTTGACTAGTCTTGTAATGGCCCATTCCACGTGGCTATTCATTTAGTGAGGGTATCAAATGGGCATTCCTTTCTTCTCTACATAACGACGGAAGGGATGGGTAATTTTAGAGATGGAATGGGCGTCCCATCCCCGGCGATTCTCTTCTACGAAACGTGCCATTATAGTTTCTACGCGGTGATAACTCAAAACCACAAGAAAGTCATTATCCAAGGACAATTTGCCCGCAATTCGTCCTCTCCGGCAGCTCAAAGGAGGTAATTCTACAACTTGGAATTAACTAACCCCCCGAGAAAAATAGAAGGTAGTCGACAAGCAGATCATCAAGTCTGTCTTAAGATCCTGGCCATGAGTATCTTGGCAAGCAAAATGAAATCGTTGGACCCTAGGTAGCTAGCGAGCTATTTGGGGAACTTGAACATGTCTGGATCACAACCCAAATAGTGGAAAGGGAACTTGTGGTGAGATGAAGCTCCGGCATCCGCCACGACTTGCACTTGGGAGGATGGATAGGCTTTAGGCAGCGACTGGCATGGGTCAGCCTGCTGCAGGGGCAGGCACTGCTGCTGCTGCTGCTGCTGCTGCTGCTGCTGCTGAGCTGTGGCTGCGAGAAGTTTGTCCAAGAAGGACCAATCTCCTCCACCGCCGCTGGAACTGCTGCAAGTGGAAGCAGCGGTGAGCCTCAGCATCTCCTGCACATCACCAAAGGAGGAGGAGGCGACCTCTGGGCTCAACAGCTGCGGGAGGTGCATGGAGCACTCCATGTTGTAATTGTTGCACAGGAGGGATTGTAGTTGTAAGTGATGATGATGCTGATGATGGCGATGTTGCTTGGGCTCCACTTGTGATGTCATACAGAAACCCCCACCACCACCTGACTTCATGCACTGACTGATGTGGTCATGTGACTCCTGATGATGATCTTGACGTTCTTGACCCATTTCTGCTTGGAACCCAACTCTATGGTTCTTTTTCTTGAACACCCTGCATACCACCCACCCATCCTCCTGCAAAGAGATGGATATTGAACATTTACTAGCTACTTTTTCAAGTCGTGCCACAGCAGTTCCTCAGTTCTCATCCATTTAATATCCTTTTGTTATGTCAACACATAAATCCAACTCCACTATCTAGCTGCTGGACTCATATACAAGCGAACTTGTATGTATGGATATATACCTGGAGGTCTGGGGCAGATTCTTCTTCAAGCCGATACTCATGCATGATCCAGTCAGTCTTCTGGCCATGAGGAGCTCGTCCAATGTAGAAGACTAGGGTCTTCCTCATCCCTATCCTCTTTGAGTTGCTTAGGTGGATGGCCTTGTCCCTCCCTGTTGCCTTCCAAAATCCGGCTGCCGTTGCCCGATTTGTTCGAGTTCCGGTTGGATATTTCTTGTCCTTGTGGCTGAAGAAGTACCACTCATTTTGAGGACCCGTTCCAATCTTGCACTTGTCTGCATTAGTTTACAACAGGAAGCCCTCATTAAATACATTGCTAATGTCGGTGTCAGTAATTAAAGTTTTAACTTGTACCACATCCATTCGTATGTATATTTTGTCAAAAGGCAAGAAGATATAATGCCACACCAGCACATAATTAATAGGATCTGGTGCGTACTAAATTATGAATAA
The DNA here is from genome assembly GCA_014182375.1 of Eucalyptus virginea. Taxonomy (NCBI): domain Eukaryota; kingdom Viridiplantae; phylum Streptophyta; class Magnoliopsida; order Myrtales; family Myrtaceae; genus Eucalyptus; species Eucalyptus virginea. The sequence continues at coordinate 56,057,844 of CM024519.1, forward strand.
TACCAGAGATACTGAGACTTATATACAAAATCGATTTACAAGGTGAATAAAGCAGAAAACTGTTGGGTGCTTAAATGTGACCGCTAATTTAAGTAACCGCGTCTTTTGCTACATCACTTTGATGCAATACAGGTCTTCCATGCAGTCAAGCCAATTCACGTGTAAAAAAGTCTGGGATTTGTTTTTGTTTTTGTTATTGTTTTTTCTTTTTTTGGGTGAGTTATGTAACTGAAACTTTTTTATACATGGACTAATGCAGGTTCAGTTCATTCTGTCTTTTCTGGAAACTAAAAAGATGGATCTCATTATGTTCCCAAGTGAGATATATGTAATCTGCGGAAAGAAAAATCTCTATGGCCCCTCTTTGGTTCAAGTTGATGTGTTAGCAGATACTGTCAGTTTTTCTTACCTTGGTTCATAGATACATGCAAATATTAAAGAATGGAATGAAAAGTGCGGGGCACATGGAATTATAGAAGGAACGTATGAAGCAAGTGGGCATAATGACCTTTAAGATCCCATGGTTCGAGCTTGTTGAGATCAATCTCTCTAATAACGTCAAGATCGATGGCTTCATAAGACACCTTCTTCCTCAGATAGTAATAGAGAAGCTCTTCATCTGTGGGATGAAATCGGAAGCCGGGTGGAACTGACGGTTGTCCATTGCTTGCCATCATCTTCTTTTACTTCCTTAAGGGGGGAAAACAAAGAACAGAGAGAAATGAAGCAGGTTTTATTAGCTGAGTCTACAAGCAAATTAAGAAAAGGTAGGGGGGCTGGCTCCATACAACAAATGCTCTCCATAGTAATATTATATATTTCATGCGCTGAAGCAAACCCTAGCATGTATAACATTTAACAGACTGCAAGCTTCAGAAAGACCTAAGAAAATTCAAAAGAGTGGATAAGAACAAAATCAAACAAAAACAAGGAAATATATTAGTGTGTCTGGCAAACAATACTGCCTTCAAAATTCAAATGATGGTTTTCATTCATATCTTCAAGGATAGAAGATACTTAGTAAGTCCTCCACCGCAACAACCCTAGATGGACGTACACACTTCTGTCAAAACATTGCATCGTAAGTGACAACCGGTCAGAAGGGTAAGAAGAAAATTCAGGAGAAATATAGATGATGTCTTGGAACCCTCGGATGAAAAGGATGGATTTTTGTGAAGCTAGCCAACTATGGTAAATATATTGTGGGAGTAGCTCAAGTAGTGAAACTAAGCACGCGCTTTACGTGTGATCTACACTGCTCATCATGGAACGCAGAAGAGAGGATGCTGCTCTAAAAGTTAGCTGAAATGAGCACGCACACAACATCTGATGCATCCAATCTCTGTTGAATGACCTCCGATCCAAAGAAACAAAAAATAAATAAATAAATAAACAAGTGAATTGATCAGCTTCACCATTGCGAAGCATGCACTGAAAATGAAGAAGACAAACAAAAAATGAAAGATGAACTAACTGATCAACCCTGGAACTGGAAGTACGCAGTCGGACGTAGCCGTGGCTACCTTTTCAGCAGCACTAAACAGATATTAAGGAACATATCACAGAATTAAAAGAGAAAATAGGTCAAAGGAGAAGAAAAAGAGCAGACCTCTGATGTCAATAATTCTGTTTCGTTTTCGTTCTTTTTTCCCAATGACAAGAAGTGAACTTTTGAAGAGGGGCCAAACTTTTTATCCGGAAGAGATGAGGGGAGAGAAGCTGCTGATGAAGAAGAGATGTTAAAGGGTGGGGCTAAAGAGAGAGAGAGAGAGGGAGAGGGAGGGAGAGAGAGGTTATTATTAAACGATTTTATAGAGGGACTCTCAAACAAGGAAGCAAGGGAATTTGAAAGAAAAAGAGAGATGATCAGGATAGTCTCTACTTTTTCAATAAATAATCCAATAATCTGGAATAGCGACGGTGATGAGAGGAAAGATGGGCTTGACCAGCCTCAATTTTGTCACGGGAGTGTGTATTACTATTGACTAAAAAGCAAAAATGAGGCAATGGGTGTCCGCTGAACGGGAAACCTTGTCCTGGCTATCGCCTCATTACAATGAAGAAATTCTGCGCTACTGTCATTTACCATCTCCACAGTTTGTCTGATAATCTTAGCTCTTCCTTCTCTGTTCACATTATGGACAGCTAACCATCTTCTGTTCATTTTTATAAGGGTCTCCCATAATTTGTCCCAACCGCCATGTTGAAATACCCTACTGGTCTCAGTTTTCCATTTTTTCCGGTCAAACCTTTTGGAAATGACGACAAATAGTTTATCCCTTCTAATAAACATGGAGAATGCCTCCTTATTTCTTCTTCTCTTTTTATCGCAATATATAATATCACAAGACCCACTAAACATTACCATGCCTTTTAACATTATTTCTTGGAATAAAAGTTTTTCGAAAGTTTGAGGGTCCCAATAGCATGAGCAGATCGAAGCAGGTCTATTGTTTAGGAAATAGATAGAGAGGTTCATATTTCAAATGATCAATATTCAAGAACCTGGGAGACTCTGGTCTAGGTTTTATGTGTATATATACATAGTTTATAAGATCATGGGAACAAACTCGATCCTTGGATCCCGTCCGGAAGGGAATGGAAGAAGAATAGAAGGGACTAATCTGCATGTCCAGCATTAATTAACAGCTGGTCGTCGAATGAATAAAAGAAAAAGGGTACCATTATTGTATATCACCAATTCCAGGTCAAGCTTAAACGGCACCTCAACTTCAGTGCAAATTGAGGAGAGAGGGAGCTAGTTGTGCAGATGGGGAGGGTCACAGGGCGTTTTTACGCAAATGCCCATGGCATTGAATCGGTAGAGATGCAGGGACGTCGATCCGGATGCATCATGCCTCGACATTTTCATGGCTAGCTTATGTCGGATTTGCCCTTTTTCCACAAAAGAAAAAGCAAAAAGGTTGAGGGGAGATGGGCACGTGAGGAGGGGTACAAGGGTGAGAAAGCAAATCCCCTGAAAGTCCGTGGAATATACACGTGCTGATCCAACAAAGACTACACAAACCAATGTCTCGGTTTGATTAATTTATGTGTAGTTTTGTGGCTGTTGTTGGGATTGGCTTCATTCATTCATCTCTTCGCTAGACTACCACCAAAGGGATTCCCACGCTACCTCTCTCTCTCTCTCTCTCTCTCTACACCAATTCCCGGTCAATTACGGAGACCGCCCCAGAATAAGGGCTGAACCTTTTGCCATTATTATGGTCATTACCCATCATTTCCCCATTTGATTAATCAAAGCCCCGCAACTTCAACACCGTCGCCAGGCCACAAACTCTTTTAAACCTGCGTGACCGTGTGCCGTTGCCTTCACGAACACTGCATAACGCCATTAATAGTCTTAGCAAATGAGTTATCAATGGGAATCCGAGGGCCATCTCCACTCATTTCACTTGCAAGCTTCGAATCTTAGGTAATCGTACTGCTTCCCCGCTTACAATCCTACAATACCGGCATGTTACCTTTAATTGTTTCATTGGAACCCCCCGTGAAAAAAAAAAAATATGGATAATTTAGCTACGGATCATGACGGTTTAGAGCTAAGGTGCTCGCCTATCTCTTCCGAGATCATGATCCATTTCATGGGTGAATTTTTGTACGGCTCATGCACTCTATATTAAGTATCAACACGGTGAAAAAGCCCATTTCCTTTGTAGTCATAATCGGATCTAAACGTTTATTAGCACCCATGGAATTTTATGCTAATTACCTTTTCTCATCCTTTCATTTACGAGGAAAAAGGGGACTATCTCAAAAAAAAAAAAAAAAAAAAAGTTAAATTTTGTTTCCTGAGTGCTATCCAAATTTACAGAATTATAATGCTAACACCATACACCGATTTATAAAAATGTTCAAAATGATGCAACACATTGAAAGTAGGCATTCAAACAAATATATCCTTATTAACACTAAATAAGATTTTCTAGTCATCACTCTGTACATCTCTTTTATAAATCAGTCTTACTCTACACGGCGTTATTGTACATCACTTCAGTGCAGATGTTCACCTTCAATGGATTTAGTGCAATGCCAAATCCCAATGATCCGTGCGCTCTATTATGATCTAAAATGTTCAATCTTTGTAAAATATGGCACTTGATTGTACTTATTTGAATATGCTAGAAAATATTTAACAAGTGACAATTTTTTTTAGCTAAATATGTCTATTTGATCACCAACGTAACAAATAAAAGTTCAATTTCACTCGCTGGCATGAAAGTGGACCTGATTTATTATGCCTTTCAAACATTTGTACAGGGGTCGACGAACTGCGTGGGGCAATTTGGCTTTGGTAGAAATATTTTTCGGAATGAACAAAAGTTTGCTTGACAGAGTAAATGTCAGATACACAATACTGGATGCGATTCCACCGACCCCTCTACAATGCCCAAAATAAGACCTCAGTAAGGTACCCAATCAGATAACCAGAATAATAGCAGCTAAGAAGCAAAACCAGCAGAATTCCAGTCTCTTGCCCCATGGAGCCGGCATATCATGTTGATCCATATGGCTATCCACTAGTCCTCCGTCGTGAAGGCCCTACTCGCAAAGAGCTAAATCTAAATGGCTACATGTAGGAATTCCAGTGCCATTTAATACATATGGCTGACCACCTGATCCTCATTGATGAGGCCCTCCTTGTGCAAATTGAAATGGCTAAAAGCTGTAGTAGAAGTCCTTGCCCCTTTAACACAAATTTCCAATCATGCACATCTTACAATGCACGAATTGCCTGCACATGTACAGCAGAATGCTGCATGGGTCTCAATGGGGGCAATGAATGGTAAGAGACAATTGCTTCGAAGGAGTGACACGATATTGGATATTGCATTTGTCCAATCAAATTTCCACCTGGGAATCTCGGTGAGAGGGAACTTCTTTAGTTGTAAAGAAGCATGCAAGATATCTGTACTTATCAGTCAGTCAATCCAGGTAAGGATGTCCGAGTGTTAAAATAAATCCCATCAACAGCACTTTGCTCGTTGCCTAAAAATATATGGTGCATACCTGAAGAAAATGAAGCATGATTTCCATCTTGATTTTTTCTCCTCTGAAATAACAATCTTCAAGAAAAGAAGGCACCTTTCGACATTCTAGACTTGGTAGAGCTAATATTGTAGCTTTGACAAATGAGACGGAGAATTTTCATCAATGGATCCTAAGCGCCAGTTGCAAAGAGTACTATCAGCATCCATCTTTGATATATGAAGAACTGCATTATGGTGGTTGAATAGGGTTTGCCGATGACCAATGCTCACATATGTGATGCCAGCAGCTTTAATAAGCTGGTACAAATGAGCCTGGCAAAATAGCAAAGAATAACAAACTAGCATCAGAGGAACCACCCTCATGTTGATGCAAGCTCTCTCTCTCTCTCTCTCTCTCTCTTCCCCTCCTCCCTCCCTCCCTCACACACACACACACGTTTTCCCATCTAGCTGTAGAGAACAAAGCACCAGAACTGATATCTAAACACAGGTATGCAAACATCTCAAGGGCTCAGATATTGAACATGCTATACTTTTCAAACTTATTTGCTAAAAAATTGAGCCCTGGGGCAATAAAATTCGGAGATCAAGCAACTGACTATCACCTACAGCTTGTTGTGAAGAAACAGTAGCGTCCATGACTCCGTAACACTTTTTCCTTCCCCAGGATACAAGACTTCACCGAGTAAAAGAATTTAAAATGAACTATGATTTAAGTACCTCATTGTCCTCATCCAAGGCACTTGTTGACTCGTCCAGTAAAGCCAACTTTGGTTTTGAAAGCAATAGACGAGCAAAAGCAAGGCGTTGCTGCTCGCCAAGGGAAAGAACACTTGACCATTCATATGTTAAGTCCAGACTGTTAAAACGAGCTAACAAATAATCCAGACGAACATCTTCCAAAACCTTTACCAGATCATCAGTTGTGGGCATCCTAGACCTTTTACTCCCATCTCCTGAAATTGGTTTCTGTACCAAGAATTGTGGCATACCTGACAGGAAATCATAAAATCTCTAGGTCAATTAAAAGTTCAACACTTGTATTTTAAGGTAGCTGATAACAATACATATTAGATGTCAGCAGAAGAAAAGTAAATCGGTTTGCCTTGACTCAAGTTGAGGATAGCGATTATATGTATCACATCTCTGAACAGATAATACAAAATACACAGAAAAAACTAAGTATTTGTTTTATTAGCTATCATTTGCAGATGAGAAAATTACAAACTCAACTAAAACAACATCAACAGAATCAAAGGAAACAGGTTTGGAAGTATTTTTCTAGGGAGAAGGAGAAATCTTCTACTTAATTAAGTAAAAACCGACATCTTGCCAAGCAGCGTTGAATTGCTCTGGACAGACCAGACAGTCAAGTCTGTTGCATTCCAAGATGTAAACAATATCTTTTGCTCACGTGAGGATGCATTCCTTATGCTTAGAAAGAAAATTTGTTAATAAAGCAAGCTGGCCACATGATTGCATAATTTCTTTGTATCAGTACGTGATGATCACATATTACACCCCATCTCACCAGAACTTTCACTGAAGCTCCGCCTGAGTGTAGAAAAATAGGAAGATGAAAGAAAAACGAAAAATACACTACACAAGAAAAGCACTGTGAACTCCCTAAGTGATGTAGAGGAGCGAAGCCAATATGAGCCACTGCACTTGCCATCCACATAAAACTCGGTATAATCATACAGGCATCATATAAAACTAATATATTCACTAATTCAGTAAATAGCCTACTTAAGGGACTTCTGAATTTTTTTCATTTTACCATAAACTAACCTGAATGATTGTCTATCCATTCCTATTTCTTTCAACATTTATGAGTTCAAGTCAAATAGAAGTTTCACTTTTAATGCAACACAAACTAATGTCAACGAAGATTTTTCGAAACACTTCCAACAAAAATTGCATCTTCATTTGTTGGGTGCTCATGAAGAATTTGTTCTTGTGAAATTATGAGACGTAGTTGGTAAATGTATATTGGCGGAATTGGTTCATCAATGGCGATACCCATTCTTTCTCACAAGTACTTTCCAACGAAACTAACAGAACTAAGTACTTTGGTCATGATCAAGTTTTACACCCTGAAGGGGCTCATTACTAAGAAAAACCATTAATATTATGCCCTCACACTTATCTAACACAAACCACGAGGAGGTGCCATATTCATGGGGAAGGGTGTGCAGTAATAATTTTAAGATGTAAAGATAAAAGTACTTCACACTACATACCAGTTGATGAACTGCCACTTGAATCAGGAGTTGCTCCTTCAACCCATGTTGGATACAGCAACTGTTCACGTAATGTTCCCAGATTCATATATGGCCTCTGAGGGAGGAAAAATATGCCTCTAGGTATCTGACTAGGTGTCTCCTCAAGTTCCCTAAGATTTGAAACTTCTGTGTTTACTTCGAGAGAAGTCACATCCTTTGAAATGAGTGACTGGGTAAATTCCACATCTTGAACATAGAATGTGATTGTTCCACTCCCGCTATTCCATAGGCCAGCTATAGCTCTTAAAAATGAAGTCTTGCCACAGCCACTAGGTCCTGTTACCTGGTTTTACCCATAGAATTTTAGCGCACCTGTATCATAACACAGGATATGAACTCAAATAATTAGATAAGAAAATGTGAACTTACCAACAAACTGTCGTTGCAGTTGATCTGTAACGATAACTCCTTGATTAGAGTTGTTTTACTAGTAGGTGTCTGCAGGGTCAAATTTTCAATGTGTAATAACTTTTGGAACTCGTGCATAGTTACAGGCCCATTGCCCTCAAAACCAGGACACGCATTGTGACAAATGAGATGTATGTGCTGAGTGGAGTCATCAGGATATTTACTAGTACTTCTATCCAGGATATCATCAAATTCACCTATCACAGAAATTCACACCTCAGGATAACACTATCCAGAAAGCAACTGAGAAAATATATCCTGCAAAGAGTCTCTGATCTTTTCAATATAGTTGTTAAACATCAGGGCAGATGACTAGGAGTCTAGCCCAGAAAACAACAGAAGGAGCTTGTAATCAGAACATGCTGCATTTTACATGAGATCATAATTTAGATATTCCCAAGGGAATACAAGAGAAGCAGCAAAAATCAGGTTTTAACAAGAAACTTGAATAACAATATCTGGTCTGTATTAGAAGATGCGGGATACAAAGAGATTGCATCATTAGTCAAACCTGAAACTTGGTTTAAGAATGGCCCAGAGAAAGAGGAGCTTCACTAAATCATCGATGGTATAGACTGGTGAAGTGTGAATAGATGAGAATGATACTATTTTCTCAATAACAATATTTGCGTTGTAATGGTCGGTCCTCAATGTTAATGGACCAAGACATAGTATATGAGATTCATTTGAAATTGTAAATCCATGACAAGGAAGTAGGCAGGAGAAAGTGCTAGTGGAGTACCTAGTCGGTCAATGACAGCTGAAAACGCACTAATAGCTTGAAATTGGTACACGATCAGAGAGAAATCTCCAAGGATATGATTAAAAGCAGATACAGACTGATTTATAACTCCAAACTCAATTTTCCCAGAGAAGTACATAGGAGCAACTACAGCAGCTGGAAGAATCTGGATGAGGTATCTGTAGCCACTTGTAAAGAACTCCAGGTTACGAGATGATATCAACAATTGCTGCAAAAGGCAAAAAGGTAAAGGTCGGAAACGGGAAAATGATCCAGCAAATAATTCGAGCAGTTGTTCATATCACTATAGAAAAATGACCAAAACATTCTCTTATTGAAAATACGGACATTCGAGGATGGTTTTTTCTTTTTTCTTTTTTCCAAAGTCACTGATGTCAATCCTAGTTACAATTTAGGAGCTTTCAACTCCCATGTGGTATCTGACCCAAAAAAAAATCCCATGTGGTAGCTGACGAATTGCCACAGCTTTGAGGTTTGGCAGTTCTTTTAGGACATCATCCTCCAATTTAATACATAAGCCCTATATATGATCTACAAAGAGTCAAATACATCAACAACATATACGAAGACTAAAACTGCATGCTACCAGTCCACATTATCTCAGCTATTATGCTTGTACACTTACAACCTCTACAAGATCAGCAGATCATCTTAATGAGATTTCTCTCCTTTATCCTACGATACATACTCCACCTCATCCTGATACAGTCAATCATCAGTCTTTCTTTTCAAGACTTAATAGTGATTGTTCAATGAAGCATCCTAATTCAGTCATATTTCACCTTATGCATTTTTTTTACCGCCTGATATGATTAAAAGAGATAATCTGGCCCAACAGCAATCAACTCTCGATCTTGTTCAATCTCACATAGCTATATAAGTCACTATCTGCTAATACATTTAACACGTAAATGATTTTATAGAAGCTCAAGTAGTTAGATGATTCATTGTTAAAAACAGAGGAAGGGCAAAGTGGCAGAGACTTCAAGAATTTGGTTGATGCAGTTTCATGAAAAGAGAAATGAGAGTCAATTGGAAGTCTCCATACAGTTAAATTCTCAAAAGCGCTACTGAAGCGCTGCAGCAGAAGGTGCAATTCATTTTCCTCACCACCATAGAAAGCAATGGATTCAGCATTTTCTCGAACTCGTACAAGCCCATAACGGAAATCGGCTTCTTTCTTCTCTTGCAGGAAATTTAGAGACACCAGACCCTATGTCAAACATTAAGAGAGCTATTATTTACAGAAACTTACACCATCTTCTATCACCTCTATAAATCACTTGAGAAAAAGAAGTAGCCAGGAATCAGGAGGTTACCTTCCCGAGAAGCACACTGATGGCTGTTCCACCAATTGAATATACCAGAAGAACAACAAAGAGAGGAGGATAGATACCATACAGGATATTGCTGAATGATATTAAGTCAACTGCAGCATTGAAAAATGTCAAAGAGAAAGAAAGGGCTGTGCCTGTGAACGAACTTAGATCATCAACAATTCGCTGGTCTGGATTATCAATGATTGACTGGGATTGGATTTTGTAGAAGGTTCTGTCCTTCAGATAGCGCTCCATGTAGTATTTGGTCATCCAAGATCTCCATCTAAGAGCGAGAGTTTCTCTTGCATAATCTCTTAGCACAAAGAACTGCAAAAATGAGTAGGTAGGAGCAGTTATGTCCAGAAATTGGCGAACTAGGAGCTTTTTCGTCTCTTAATTCAAGTCGATGGCAAAGGAAATACTACAGAAAGGAGATAGCGACTTCATTTCACTGGGTCCTAATATCCTTGTTTAAAGAGAGAGGCCACTCGACTGACAAAAGGGTAAGTAAGGAAGGAAGAGATACGGACAGAGGCCATTCAAAGATAACGAGTTGAAGCCAATCCTCCCCATCGGCTTATACATGACTATAAACGCAGAGGAGAAGAAAGCTTATTAGTGCGGGGGCGACAAGAAGAGAGTGCGGTGCTATACTAAGCCTGAAATTGTAAGATTGAGAGCAACGCAAGATGGCGATGGTGCTCACCGGAATGCCAAAAGCGAAAGCGCCGAGATAATAGAGGAGTTGCTTGGTGAACTGCTCGGCGTCCTTGTCTTGCATTTAGGTGGGGAAGAGGGAGGACAGAAGCAGATTCGAGATCAGCAAAATTAGCGATCGTCACATATTCAAAGTCAGCGCATTCAGAGAAGAGAAGAGAAGAGAAGAGAAGAGAAGTAAGACGAGGTATGCGATGAATGGGTGGTGGGGGGGCGTATGTCCCTACTGGCTAGAGCGTTGTAGAAGTCGCGGCCAAGAAAGCTGAAGCCGATGCTGATGCCAGTGGTGCCCAGAGTGAGTGCGAAAACAGCGGCCAGCTGAAGTCCGGCTTGGGTTCTGTCCTCGGACCGCCAATAGGGAGCGGCCACCTTCCAGACTCTCCTCCACAGCCTCCGGGGACCGAGTCCCTTGCTCTGTCCCTCCTACGAAGCCAAACCCCACACCCTGTTATAAACTTCATATGCGAGAAGAAGAAGAAGAAGAAGAAGAAGGTAACCTGGTCATCATCTGATTGGGGCGTGGAGGGGGAGGAGGATGCTGCCGCTGCTACTGGGGAAGATTTGGAGAGGGACTTGCTGTTGGAAGAGAAGGATCGTGGTGGTGGGGTGGCATTGGTGTTGTTGGTGGCGGTTCTTCTTCTTCTTGTGGGATATCCGATGGAGGCCATGGAGAGCGAATCACCGAGGAAGGCACTCGGGAAGCGAAGAATATGAAGGAGTGGGGTATCCTTATGGCCTCCTCCTCCTCCTCCTCCTCCTCCATGATGACAACTCAAGTAGCGGCGAGTGCCCACGGTGGAGGATAGGGAGTGCGCTTGCATATTCCCCTCCTCACCAAATTACCAAGAAACGAATTTGCTGTCCAAACCCACCATCCCAATTCTCCCAAATGTCAGGGGGGCATGCGAGTGGCGGCGACGGAGGATCTCTCGTTTGCCCACCCCCCACAAAAAGCTCTCGCTCGCCAAAGCTCCACCCACGGTTGGAGTTGGGGACAACATTATCCGCTTGGCTTGGCCGAGTCTCCCCACAAAATCTTCCGGTTGCCACCCACCACTCCCAGTCGAGTCGCTATCGCCAAACTTTTTTTATTTTTATTTTTTGTACGGCTTTTTACATAATTTTTATCATCGAGGAGCTTTCAAACTTGAGAAAAAACACAATAATAAAGTCCAATGAAACACTCGAGCCATTTATGGCGCGTTTGGTAACGTTTACGTTCAAAATTGTTCAGGGGAACGAAATAGAAAAAAAGTGTTTACATTAACAATTTTTTTTGTGAGAAAGATGCGCATTTGGTAAATTTGTTAGGGAATAAAAAATGAATAAACACGTTTAGTAAATTTTATTCTTTTTTTGTTTCTTTTAATTTTTTAATTTTTTTATTTTATTTTTTATTTTTTCCTTTCTTTTTTGTTTTTTTCTTCTTTTGGTCGTCGGCCTCCCATGACGGACCGGCCAACGGGGCCAGCAGCCTCGCCCGGCCACGGCGAGGCTCGCCGCCCCGGCGAGGCCAAGCCTCGCCGGATCTAGGCGAGCTCGGGCTCGCCCAGATCCGGCGACGCTCGGCCTCGCCGCGGGCGCTGCAACGCTCGGCCTCACCGGATCTGGCGAGGCCGAGCTCGCCCGGCCAAGGTGAGGCTCGGCCTCGCTGGGGGGGGCGACGCTCGGCGAGGTCGCCGAGGCCCTCGATGGCGTCACCTAGGCCAAAGAAAAAAGAAGAAGAAAAGTGTTTCTTCAAAATCGTTTCTGAAACAAAAAATAATTTTTTTTTGTTTCTCATTTCGTTCTTTTTGTGTCCGGGAACAAAAAAAACAAAAAAAACAGAAACGCAACCAAACGCGCGTTTTCTGTTCTTTTTTGTTCCCGAGAACAAAAAACAAAAAATATGTTCTTAAACAGATTCCAGAAATAAAAACATGCAGGCCCTTATAGTCTCAATTGACCAAATTACACATGTACCAAAAGTTCATGGACTATATTGAATAAATTAAAAGTTCGAAAATGACATTATATATTAAGTTAAAGTTAATGAACTACATTAAATAATTAAAAGTTCATAAGCCACATTGCATTAAATCATTTACGTCATTTTCAATAACTCCAATAAGACATTTACCCTCTTTGTCCGACCATCAATTTGGGAGTGCAAACTAATGGAAAAGTTGAGATTGGATCTCAACAACTTGAAAAGCTCTATCCAAAACCTCCTCATGCAATGAGGATCGTGATTACTCACGATCATCTATGGTACGTTTCAATACTTGACAACATGCTTCAAAATAGCCTAGCTGCCTCCTCAGCCAAACAATCCTTAATAGACAACACAAATGTTGCATATTTGGGTAATCGATCCACCGCTATCATGAAAGTCGAACACCCTTCAAACTTGAGAAAAAACGCCAATAAAGTCCAATGAAACACTATCTCAGAGGTGCTCCAGGATAAGAAGTGACTTGAGTAGCCTTATTGCGAATCGTTGCTTTACCATGTCTTATTGACATATAAAGACATGTCTTCGATAAGCTTCAATATTGTTGCGTGGCCGAGGGAAAAAGTACTTGTCCTCCACAAGTGCCCATATGAAGAGATTAGATGCGCCAGCCTCCATAAGTGTTATGACATCCGAAAATAAAATGTCAGAAATGGAGACTATAAATGGCACGAGTGAAAATTTCCTTTGGATTATTAATGTTGTGGCAAAGGATGGTCCAAATTGTATTCTCCTTGTTCATAGTTTTCGGAAAATGATTCCATTAATGGTAAAATTAATAAATATTTGCTCTTGAGTCAATTATTTAGTTTGCTGATGAAATATGCATTGCCACGTTAGTCGTTAATAGATACCGATATGCTTTAAATTTACGTGTCGTATAATTGGTAGATAAGAAACTTATAGTAGTGATTCTTCTAAAGTCCAGTAACTTTTGTTGAACATCTTAATGGGTTCTAAATATTTTATGAACGATAAGTATTTAGAATAGACATTGATTTTCTCGTTACGTACTGATTTACTAGATATCTTGGCAATTTATCAAAATATCTATTTTGGAATCATAAAGTTAAACCAAATGCAGTTCCTTGATTTGTACAACTCTCTCTCATCCACCGCCAAGTATTTTTAATCCAAGTCATCGTTACCTTTAACCCTTGGTCATTTATTCTTATCCTTTTGCACCTCATGTAAATTTCTAAATACATTTCCCTTGGTCACTTACTTCCATTCCCAAATACTTTTAAGTCTTCAACTTTTCCAATCTTTCGAGTAGAAGTAAGGGATTCACTCTTGTAGTGATCAAAGTTTCTAAATCGATATTTTAAGTGTGCAAAGGGTGATTTTGTGGGCTTTATTCTCATTCATTAAATTAATTTTGCTGCTTAAAAAGATTGAAAATTGTTAACCCACGTCCTTGATTATTTTATTTTGAATGTAATTAGAGCTTTGATTTTGTTCAAGCCTTTTTCGAGGAAAGTAAAAACTCTAGGGATCAAGTTATTTGGTACTCTTGACTTGGTTGGCTGATGAATGTTAATTTTGACTTGATTTTTTATGTTAAGTGCAGGAAAATTATAATGATTGGGTGCCGAATCGTTAGATTCATCAGACTTGAATCGATGAGTCCCTACATACCAAACTTGACATTAATTGATTGCCATAGAATTTGGTAGTATGACAAGTGGAAATGGTGAAATTAATTTAGAAAGAGATAATTTTGTAATACGGACGAAATGTAGCTAACTCATTACATTGAGGATTTTAAAGTTGACATGCTGATCGAGACCAAATTGTTGATGTAAAAGTTGTAGATTTACAAATTGCAGGCATTAAATTCATTGTTGATATAAAGAAGATCATAAGATTTGTGTGTTTTTATGTGCACTATAATTGTTTGATTTTATATTTAAGTTATTATGCTATGTTTTCATCGCCCACATATTAATTTCTTTGCGTGTCGAGATGCTCTAGGAGTGTTTGGGATGTTTTAGAGTTGAGATGCCTTGTGTATTTGAATGCTCCAAGAGTGTTCACAATGCCTCGGAGTTGAGATGTCCCGTGTATCGAAATGCTCGGGAGTGTTCAAGAAGCCTCAAAGTGTAGATGCTCCATATGTTGGAATGCCCCATGTGTCGAGACGTTTCTAAATTGAGATGCCCCATGTATCGAGATGTCTAAGGAGTATTTAGAATACCTCGGAATGGAGAGGTCTCGTGTGTCGAGATATCTCAAAGTTAAGATGTTCTGTGTGTTGGAATGCCCAAGGAATGTTTGGAATGCCTTGGAGTGGAGATACTTCATGTGTCAAGTGATATGGAATGTTCTGGATGAGATGACACCCTGTAAATGAATATGATATATGAAGTGCGTGTATAAATGCGTATGGTCACACATGCCTAAACAAGCTTTTGGATTATAGCTATGCATCAAATATGTTATGCCATTTACTTGTAACGAAGTGAATAATCTTATGCAGCATCGTGTGGCAATTTCCACTGGCCATTTGTGATAGGAAGAATAATGCATATATTCTTTCAATTGTCTCCTATAGCCAATTCTTATTAATCTTGATTTAACATTTTGGCCTCATCACAATATGATTATTCCACATTCAATCAATTTGACTTAAAGATTGCGTTTATTAAATTTGGCTTCACCCCTCTATTTTTCAAATTTGTATGATGGAATATCCTCCACAGTAGTTTGGAGTTCCTATATATTTTGATCATGAATATCAAGACATGCCAGTACCTGAATCGATAATAGTTTATACAAAATGTAATTCAATTGTGTGGATTGACAAAGGATATTAGGGTAGATTCCTCATTGATTTGTTGTCTGGACCACTTACGAGTTTCAATGGTCTCCTTGATTTCGACAGCGATGACATGTCGATGGACAAAGTTGTTGATCCATAATATAATAGTGACTTAGAGTAAGCAAATTTTTGAGTATAGGAGTATGGAGTAGTATCGACAAGACCCGACCTTCTTCCTAGAGTTGCTGTGCTGTAGGAGTATAGGGTAATATCACAACATTAATTATGTTAAAAACTAAAAATTTTATACATGTAAAATTGATTGAATGGGGAATAATCATATTGTGATGAGGCCAAAACGAGAATTTTTCGTTACTTCTCTTTTTTCTGTAATTTTGATTTTTGAAATAGGTAAATTAATGCGGCCATGGGTGCCAATATTTAGTTTTTTTATGTACTGTTTTGCTTGGTCACGTATCAGTCTCATCCTTTCCTCTGTTTTTATTTTATTTTTATTTTAAATTTTGTTTGCTTGTCAATAATTATTTTACATCGTTGACCAAAACCTTCACTACTAAAAATTTAATTTTAATATTCAAACATCGAATAAAAATTCTAAAAGTAAGTTTGGTCAATTATTTGCTTATTTGCAAAAGGCTTATTGTTTGACATATTGGACTGAGGAGAAGAAAAAAAAAAAAAAAACCTCGGACGCCGTTGGCTATACAGTATACATGTAACACCTAATCTGTAACATAAATGTTCTTTCCATACGTAAAGATTAAAAGTTATGACTTTAACTGAAAGATCAATTTCGTTATTAGCAAATTTTGAAATTGTAAAAATTTTGTTAAATAATTAAAAACCAATTTATTAATAAAAAGAAACTGCTAACCATAACATGACGAGCTTGTTATTCAACCTTTTCCTTTTTATATTTGACTATGTTTAATTACCAATATCAATAAGTTAGTAGATAGATGTTATAGTACGTAATGATTATCTTTATTGAGAATAAAAATGAAAGCACATATTAAATTTGGAGAAAAATGAGCTCATTAGGGGCTGTTTGTTAATTTTTTTTTTTTTTTTTTTTTTATGAACAAATTTTCTATTTTTTGTTCCAGGGAACAAAAAAGAACGTAAACGTGTTTGTTTGCGTTTTGTTTAAATTTATTTTTTTTGTTAAAACACATTTGGAACGTAAACGAGAAATAAAAACACTCTTAGAACAATTTTTAAGAACAAATTTTCTCTCTCCTATCTTTTTCTTTCTTTTTTTTTCTTCTTTTCTTTTTTTTTTTCTTCGTGAGGGCCGGCGATGCTATCGAGGGCGGCGACCAAATGTGTTTCTGTTCATTTTTTATTCTCGGAACAAGTTTACCAAACTTCTTCTATTAAAAAATTGTTCCCCGGAGCAGAAATAGTTTTTCTATTTCGTTCTGCAGAACGATTTTGAACGTAAACGTTACCAAACGCGCCCTTAATGTTTCTCTCCTCTTTGTTCAAAAAAAAAAAAAAGTTTCTCTCCTCAAATGATGACCTACATAAATGCATAATATAGAATTTATCCCTTGTTTAGTCAATCCTCAATACTCAAATATCTTAATTTAGTTTGCATAATTCTGGTTAATGTAAGTAAATTAGAAGTGTTAAGTTGCTTATTCCAAAATTTGATTTCTTATTATAAGATCGAATATAACTTATTAATCTTAACATTCTTGAAATAAAAATATCTACACAGGTATTATATGTTATTTTATATATTGCCAACGTTCCAATCACATTTTCTGTTATTTTAATTTATTTCGATTTTTCTTTTAGTTAATAACAAAAAGAATTGGTTTGAGCTAGAGATGTACTCGAATCACTTTTTTCTTTATTTCTTTTTTAAAAAAAAAGTTTTTTGAGATGATGAATGCTTTATACATCATTTTCCTCATTTACTTAATTTTTTAATTGTTTAGGGAGGCACTTTAAGCCTCCGTTCCTCAACCGGCGATATGTAGCTTTCGAATTTGGATTGGATAGTAAGGGCACGTTTGGTAACATTTCTGTTTAAAAATTATTAGGGAATAGAAATAGAAAAAGTATTTACATTAGGGGAACAATTTTGAATAAAAACGCATTTGGTAAATTTGTTAGGAATAAAAAATGAACGAAACACGTTTAGTAAATTTGTGTTATTTTTTTGTTTCTTTTAATTTTTAAATATTTTTATTTTATTTTTCTTAATTTTCTTTTTTTTTTTTTCTTTTTCTTCTTTTGGCCGGTCGCCGGCCTCGGCCATGGCCGACGACCGGCCAACGAGGGCCGGCGGCCTCGCCCAGCCACGGCAAGGCTTGGCCTCATCGGGCCACCGCCGGGCCGGCGAGGCCGAGCCTCGCCAAGGGCCGGCGACGCTCCGGTGAGGTCGCCGGCTAAAGAAAAAAGAAAAAGAAAAGAAGAAAAAAAAGAGAAGAAAAAGAGAGGAGAGAGAAAATTTGTTCTTAAAAATTGTTCCACTTGTTTTTGTTTTTTTTGTTCCAAATGTGTTCTTGGGAACAAAAAAATAAATTTAGAACAAAAACGCAAACAAACGCGTTTCTGTTCTTTTTTTTTTGTTCCCTAAAACAAAAAAAACAGAAATTTTGTTCATAAACAGAAATAAAGAATGTCAACAAACAAGGCCTAAAGTTGCAACATGGCCAACCCCGGGGGGGGGGGGGTGTAAATTGATTCTGTTTAGGATCTACATTTTTAGTTTTTATTACTAATTTTTCATCACGAGAGTCAAAATATATGTAACGATATGTGGTTTTCTTCGAACAAGTTGGACTAATATCCGTTTCTTTATACGACCAATTTTTTTCCTATCTATTCTACTAGCTAAGTCAACATGAAATTTATAACATACTGAATACTTCGTGAGTCATTTTCCTACATTTCAAAAAAAAATTTAGACAAAACATATATATACGTAACAACTAGTCCCGTGTATCTACATCGGTTAGATTCTAGTGCACGACTAATGTGAATGTATGACATCAACAGCAAGTAATATAGCATACCTGATACGATGGTCAACACGGGAAGGTATTCCTTGTCAAAATAGAGAGTACAAGATCGCTAGCCTTTCACCAAAAAGCCGAGATCATCTCACTTGAAATCTCCAGCTGTCTATAGATGATAAAAATTCTGATAATTTGTTGTAAAAGAGCTCAACCTATGAGAAACCAATAAGGAGCAATTTGCATGTTTACTGCTAAACCATACACATTTGATACACAAATTAGCCTTGCTCTAGAAAGCTCATGAAAGTTAAAGGGAGATGCACAACAGCACGTATCTGGTCCCTCTGATGATATTCATGAGTGGGATGGGACCTCATCACATCAGCAGTTGCTCTGCACCAGATTTCACTTCTCTTTTGCTTCCTCTCCCTCGGAAGCAGATTGTCCTTGTGTTGCCGCCATAGCTATGAGCTCACCAGGAGGTGGATGGTCAAACTTACAAGTAGCTCCATACTTGCATGTCCCAGTCTTCAGATAATATGGGCACACCATAGCATCCTGTCAAATGAAATGCATTTTAGCCATAGAACCATTAAATGTTTTCATAGCTACATAAGTTATGTGATTTTAAATGAAGGAAAGCCAGAACCCCTCGTATCATTTGATGCACTTGTTGACTCCAACAGTACATAACTAGCATATAAGGTGTCTGTACACGGCCAACATCAGCAATGATGTCCTTACAATGCATACATATTAAGGCATTAGAGCTGCATGCATTTGGCACACATCTATCATGCATAAACACATGGACAAAAGCACATATACTTCCACTCAAAATTAAGTTCACATCCATATTATAGGGCTAGATTTGGGAAAGAATCCATGCTGAGACTTAGGACTCTAAAAGGACCTTCTTAGTTTAGAAGTTAATAATCCAACCACATCATAAACAAAATAGGCATTAAAATAAGAGCAAGTAATGACAATATGGCAGCAGAAAAAACTAAAGAGCCAGAACTTTCTTGCATGTAGAAGGAGTTGAAGTTAGTTTATGGAAAAACTCAAGTGTTCCAGATAAATACCTCAAAGGAACAATGTGAAATAGGTTGAGAGGAAGGACATTCCCCACAAATTCCATTGGCGTGTATTAGGAGAGAAGGATTTTGAAAGCTTTTCACATTATAAATGTAATTACCAAGCCAAAGGATGCAACACCAAGAACCAAAGGGTACAATGCAGGAAGGCCCTTCAACATGAAAGAGAGGGATTTGCAGTTCAAAAATCAAGATAAAAGGCAAGACTCAACCAGAGTGACAGGCGGCACACATCCACTTCGGTGACACCAAAAAAGGAAAGGTGCTGTTTGTTTTAAGAAAATTATCCACTTTCCATTCTCACTCTTTATTGGAGAACATGGGAAACTCATTTAATGGCATTTTCAACAATTTTCTTTTCAGCACACAAAAACTTTTGTCTAAATTTAAAGTTGAAACTGGTACTTTTTTGAAAACAACAAATTGTCATTTTCAGAATTTTGAAATCAAGTGAGAGCATGTTATTGAGCAAAAGGGGGAAAAAGGCTTTGTTGGTGTCCTCATAGTAGAGCGGATGGTTGGATGTTTCAGAGAAATCTCTCAATTTGACACGAGAAATAGAAAACCCATCTCCAATCTCAAAATCTCACTCTTCAATCTCAGCATTTGCACATTATTGACACCATAAAAGAATGTTGTGGATCGCTCTAGTGCAGAAGCTGTATCTAGAGCTATGGCCATAACCACTTGTGAGTTGATCCGGTTGAAAATTTTGCTGGAGGAATTGGGTATGAAAGTTGCACTGATGACATTGTTGTGTGATCTTCAGGCAGATATCGCTTCAATCTAGCTTTTCATGAGATGATGAAACACATAGAGGTTGATTGTCACTTTGTTTGAGAAAAACTAGAGTCTTAGGAAATCAGGAATGCATTTGTCAGAACTAATGATCAGTTAACCGATGTATTCACTAAGGCTTTCAGCAGTCCTTAAATTAAGTATATATGTAGCAAGCAGGGCATACATGATATTTATTCTCCAGCTTGAGGAGGAGTGTTCGGAATAGGGTTGAGCATGGTCCAGGTGGCCAGTTCCCACCCTAGAACCGAGAACCGCCCACTAAGGACCGGTTCTGAAAAATTGGAACCAGGAGCCACCTCTTGATTCCATAGACCTGCGATCCGAATCCTGAGTGGATCCGTGGAACTGGTCTCACCAAGTATATTTATAATTGCAACTACAGTCTCCACCATAACACGATTCTTAAATCAAGATGGAAAAAGAAATACAAATGCCTAAAAGCGCAACTATCAAATCGTGTGAGGTTAAGCATTGAATAAAGTAAATATTGAAATTGTCTTCTATGAATGTGCGCTGAGCTGTCATTTGGTCATTTTATCAAATATGTCAAGTGCATTTCAACCAAGGTATTTGTAAGCAGAATTAAAGCATCGATTCTTCTCAGATTATCATAGTCAGGAATAATACAAAATCATATCATCAAAACAACCTCAATTGTAATCAAAATTTTCACATAAATAAAACTATGGCTCTCAATTTTTGGCAAAAACCGAGCAGAGCCAGGTGGGGTCTTCCTCTTCAAAAGGTCCAAGAATGAGAGAAAATTTCAGATTTAGGGATTTAGAATTTTCATTTTTTAATATTAAAAATTAATATATTGTTAACAATTAATATATTATTATAATACCAGTCCGGTCCAGTCCAGGTGGGCAGGTGGGCTGTTCCACCATGGAACTGAGAACCGGACTAGTACGCACCGGTTCCAATTAGTACGCGCCGGTTCCAATAAATTGGAACCGGGAACTGGACTGGTACTCTTAGGAATGGGAAATATTATCACAGTAGATGTGTATGTTGAGTTTGTAATGTGTTGTAATTTTGGGTTTCTATTCTGTAACATGTAAATATGGTATAAATACATTTGTGTTGTCTCCATGACATACACAGTTTTTCTCTCCAATCCTATCTCTAATTCTCAAATCTACAAGTGACTTATAAGTGAACCTAAGAAGGTCACGCAAGAGGGTGCAACACGATAAACTACAAACAAATAATCCAAAGATGGCTATCTGAAAGAACGCAATCATTGTAATATAATTCCTCAGGTGTGAGAATTCCTAAAACTAAAGGGCAAGGTCCAGTAATCGAGGAAGATCTGGCACGTCCTAATTTTGTCTTCACAAAGTAGTAGTGCAACTAAGACATCAAAGAAAAAGTACCTTTCTTCGGGTAATGAATGTAAAATCACGAGCCACAGAAAAAAAGCCCACCTTTTCATGCAGCCTTTTGACAGAAAAAAAAGGTAGAGTAGATAAATTCAAATTTTGTCCTACTGCAACACCAGTTGTAATATGTGAGATTGAACACAAAGGTCTGATGCAAAAAGAATCTATTTTGGGAACCGGGGCCTATACGCAACTAAAAAGCTAGTGGAGGTGCTACCTTTTCAACTTTACGGGTTAGGAATCAGATTAGGAGAGCTACCGCAACTACGAATTTTACTGGCTCAATCTGAAGCATTCACTACAAAGACATTCCACAAAAATATGTACCAGCGAGAGAAGCACATAAATTAGCTTCTTTCTTCAGTTGACATATATTAAAAGCAAATTCAGATGATACATTCTATGCATACCTTTCTTCTGGGTAATCCTGCGAGTGTAAGCTCAACAGTCTGTTGACTTTGATTTGCCATTGCCTGTGTAGGAGCTGACCGATCAATAGGGTGATGGAATTTGCATCGTTCCCCAAACTTACACACACCCGTCTTCATATAATACTGCGAGATATGAAAGGGAAACTCATACTACCATTTATATTTAGTACAGGAGCATGCATTTTGACTATCTCATATTGCATGCAACACTTACAAGCATATAGGTTCAATTACAAAATCTTTTAACCAAAATCCACCCAATATTGCAGCACATGTTCATCAACCACCAAAAAGTAGTCACATATGCAAGGAGCTTTCCATAAGGGGGTAGGAAAATCATGATTGGGATAGTGCACCAAAGGCTATGGAACTTGGGTGTGGACCTTTTGTCAAAACTAATTGGCCTTCCTTTCTTCCTTTTATTTATTATTTCTCATTAAGGCCTAAAAAATGAAATATAATATACCCCACCATTTTTTCTTTCACACACCCTAACTTTTCCTCAACCAAGCTTGGTCAAAATTGCAGAGCGAGTCAAAATTTTAGTAGCATGGCCAAAATGCATTCCTTGTCATTAATATGTTTGCTAGTGGTAATTGCGGCCTCTCTGGAGAAGATCTGTTATGATTCCTACACGCATCTTTTTTAGAAGGTCTACGTCCATTATGTGGCAAGCAGGTTACATCAACGAAACTTAATAGTATATAACTTCTATGAATAGCTCATCTTTACTGGTTTCTTTTACCCCTCCTAGTGTTTGCTATCGTTAATCATGCTAAGTCAATGATACAAACCTTCGCTCCTCATTGCACCTTTAAAAAAAAATGAAATTGAAGTCATTTTTCCAGGGTCTTGAATGAGAAACAATTCTTGTCCAAACAAGGGAGAAACAATTCACCTTACTGTCTTTACCAAAAAAAAAAAAAACAATTCACCTTACTGCAAAAGGAAAGTTCAACAAAAGCTAGCAGAGAAGCAGAAAGGTTCCTAAATAACAAACGCCGTTGTTCCTCCAGAATCAGAAAATATTGACAGATTGCTGACAATTGTGTCCACTTAAAATGAACATAGATAAGGCATGGGGTTATAACAGAGACAGTGATGCAGGAACATAGGAAGGCAAAAGTAAGTCTGATCGAATATACTGATCCCTAAGGTGAGTTAGCATTAAAAACCATTCTGCCACACTTTTTGATAATTAAAAGACAAAATTGTCTACATATGTATTTGTCCAATGTAAACTCACATCACATTCAATCTGCCCAGGACGCTGAGGATATATAGTTGGACCAGCCCCCAGCTGCAATAGGGGATAAAACATTTCATAAATGGCAACGCTAAAAGAACATAATAAACTGACACATGGTGAAAGAAAATGACATAAAAAGCATAAACATTCACCACAGCTAATTTAATAAAGGAACTGAAGCATTGATGTAAGATTCGGGCTTCAAAGAACCTTTATGCACATAGGAGTGGCTGATCGGCTGGACTGAAAAAAGATCCCTCAAAAGAAAATGAATCTCTCACTTACCATCAATTGTGACAATATGGGATCGACAGCTTGATAGATAGAGGCTGCTGAGCCAGCAGCAAAATTGGGGTTTCTGGCTGGTGAAGCCCCAACAATTGGAACAATGCCAACATGGAGATCAATAGCTGCACAAACGCATCAGCTTTAAAACTAATAACTCACTTCGGACAACATATATTTCAATTGATTCACTTGAACTTGTACCACATGTAACAACTAACAAATGTACCATTTCTCTCAGGGTGGTTGTAGCGGCAAGTGGCACCATATTTGCAGCTATTTGAAAACAAGAACATTAGTCAGAATTAAAGAAAAGCTTCTCATCCCTGGAGCAAGAAAGTAGCGTAGTGACCTGCCAGTTTTAAGGTAGAAAGGACAGTCCACTTCACCCTATTAAAAGAAAAAGATGGAAACCAACCTTAGACATAATGAGTTATCAATAAGTATGAAACAAAATCAACACAACCAACAGTTATAACCAAGAGACAATTTCCAACAGTCGGCAGTAGTACATACAAAGTGATAATCTTTGGAAGACACTCAGGAAAGAAGGCCTGTACATCTCAACAGAAATGGCAGAAAGTTGGTTTAAGGATATTTTGACCCTGAGAGTAGACGTACTACAAATTATACACTTGATTGTGTCTCTATCTTAGGGCTCAAAAAGAAATTGAGTGACCCAGAATGAGTTCAGGTTGGTCGATTTTTTTGCTTTGTTAGGAGATGGATCAGTGAACAAGCAGAATAAATGGGTAGGTGCTGGTTTTTGTTTAAAACCCCATCTGACCCAGTACCCATCTATTGGAAAAAGTAAACCAGAAAGGATAACACAGACGAAATAGTGACTCTATTGCTGCCACCATCAGTGATAGTTGCCACAATAATGGGGAGTGATAGTACACCAATGCATGGGGATTGGCGAAGCACTGACCGCCAACAGAAAGACTTTGAAGAAGAGATCACCATCAGCAATGAAAGAGAGATCTGACCAAGGCGAGTGCATACATGCTTGAGAGAGAGAGAGAGAGAGAGAGAGAGAGAGAGAGAGAGAGAACACAAGTGGATGCTGCCAATGAGATCAAAGGTAGCCGATGACATATCTGGTGATGGTTCTGCTCAATGTTCTGCTCAATGTCTCACCTCATTGTCTCATCAAAAACTAAAGCTGATTGTTCTGCTCAATGTTCGACAGCTGTTCCAATGTTTATTTTATTTCTTTTGAGTTTTTATCCTGCTCAATGTTCTGCTCAATGTCTCACCTCATTGTCTCATCAAAAACTAAAGCTGATTGTTCTGCTCAATGTTCGACAGCTGTTCCAATGTTTATTTTATTTCTTTTGAGTTTTTATCCCAGGCTTCCAGCAGATTACTTGAGAATCACTTTAAAAAGTTGGAAGTCAGAAATCCCAACTGAACAGAACCAACCCAACTAGTTTCCTCATAATGGTTCAGGCCAAACTATCTGGGATGGTTCATCCGAACTAACCCATTGACACCCCAATCTTCAACATCTATTCATCCTAAAAGATAAAAGAATCTTACAGCTCGCCAGCATTCTGATGATGATAAATTAGAAAAGGACATGGAACCTTAACATTACCGGTCTTATAGGAAGTCCCTTTGTATTATGTGATGAAGCAGGAGAAAGAGAGATGAGAGGCTTGACAAGCTTCACTTCTCTGACCATTCTGTCATTCTCTGCTAATGAGTCCCTCAACTCTCCAGCATCGGTATCTTGTAGTACCTGTGCCACCTTAATATCCTTTGGGTGGTGAAATTTGCAGGTTGCTCCAAACTTACAGTTCCCAGTCTTCAGGTAAAACTACACAAAGTTTTGCATGTTGAAGAAGGACCAATCAGTGAATAAAAATAAATTACAGCAGTTACGAGAAGACTGAACATGTATAGGCGACCAAGAGAAATAGAGAGAGATCGTACCGCACATGGAGGCTCAGTCGGTCTTTCTGGTAAGTTCAAAGTATCATCTAAAGTACCCTGAGAACATTTAGTTTCTTTATTCACAGCTTTACAATAAAAGCTTAAGTTGCCAAGAGTAAACATGCACACACCCATGTAACAATAAACATATTTTGCCAACCTTATACGATCATCACCTACCGAAGGAATAATTTTATCTCGCGGATGATTAAACTTGCACCTCAAACCAAATTTACATGTTTGGGTTTTGAGGAAGAACTGCAACAATCAAAATGAAGTAGTCATTATAGTTGCAAAAATGGAGTTAAACAACCCTAGAATCTAGGTTAGGATACAACTTACAGGACAATCTGGCTCTCCTGCTCTCTGTGGAAGGGATTCAACTGTTGTCACAAGTGGTGCCTAAACAAGATTCACATTAAAAGTTTGAGACCATCCACCCTAATCGTACTGATAAATGAACATAGATGATAACTGCATATAGTGCA
Organism: Eucalyptus virginea; assembly: GCA_014182375.1. Lineage (NCBI taxonomy): Eukaryota > Viridiplantae > Streptophyta > Magnoliopsida > Myrtales > Myrtaceae > Eucalyptus > Eucalyptus virginea. The sequence goes on from CM024519.1 coordinate 56,083,769, forward strand.
CATGTACTCTGATTCATCAATACGACAATGATTTTTGACGTGTCACACATAAGCTGACAATTTTTTTTATCTAAAATGCTATTGGGAAAGGGCCATCTGATTTGCAGATGTGAGTAGCACTTAATGAAAACTAGACCGGATTACTTGAAGAGCATAAGAAACTATATAAGCGTCAAACATTTAAAAAAAAAAAAAGGACTCCAAGATTAGAAATTGGAACTTTATTTGAAGGAGTGAAACATGCAGTGCTGGTTTGTGGATTGCTACTTTTCAATTAATCAAGCAAAAAAGAAGAAGAATCAAGATGGAAATTCACTGACTTTTTCATTAAGAAAGGAGCCAACTTAGCCAAAAAAGAGCAGATGGAAAATGAGCGATCTGTATATATTCATAAGAGGTTGGGTTGAAAGATGGAAATATCTTAGATCCGTTCAGGTAGTGTAAGTAAGAGCATAAAGGCTCCTCTAAGAAGAGCTGGGGACCACTAATACTGATCCAGGCTGACAGCTTATAATCCAGGAGCTGCATTCAATAAAGATCAATTGCCACAAGTACAATACTCAAAACGATCTTGCTTTAACCACTGACATTGCTTCAAACCATCTCACAGATGGTGCAATAATAAGAATCGTGTCCAATAAATAAAAAAGTGACATTAAGATGCAACAAGAACTTGATCCTACCCTTAGAAGAAGCTCAAAAACTACTCATTCAGAAAGATGTAATGAGACTATTATTGAGTCAACAAAGAAAGACGTTGCATAGTCTACTCAAAATTCAACAATAAGTAAAGAGGACTGGTGAAAGACAAAAGCGCAAGATCATCCACAAGGAAAAACTGATAAAGCGGCATAAAGAGCAGGTAATATAGGATTGCAGAGAAATGTCAATCAAAGATTCAACTTGCCATACCACACGAGTATAAGATGGACCATAACATAGTACAATTCTAAGATGAAATGTCATTTTCATATACCAAGATTTAGAAAAACTTCTACTGGAAACTTTTACAACCTATACCAGCAAAAGCATGGTCCTGCTGAGACTATACCATTGGTTTGATCCGCCCAACAGTCTAAAGCACAAATCCATGAGAATGAATAGGAAGCTGCAGACTACTCAACCACATTACTAATTTCATGAATGATACCGCGACTAGAGACATTAAAGATGGTAGTAAATCATCACCTCTTTCCAATCTGGGATTCCACCCTCAGGAACCCAAATAGGATGGTCAAACTTGCAGTTAAGTCCAAATTTACAAGTTCTGGTAAGCATATAATGAGCACAATCCTTCTCTCCTGGCCTCTGTGGATAAATAGGCAAATTGCTTGCACTCTCCAATCTAGGGCGCTTGGATAACAAGTTGGTGGAATACCACGCTTCACTTTGCCCAATCGCTCTTTGGGCATCCAAAACATTCTGATGGTAGAGCGCTATGATAAATAATAGATAAGTATATACACGAAAGTGAAGAATATATATATATGTTATTTGGTAATTATAGAATAGTTTTAAGAAATTATATCATATATCTTCCTGTATAGGTATGACAGTGAGAATAACAGCTGGGTAGCAAAAGCATGCTTGTATAAGATGCTCTATTGTCCATAGAAGGAGTGGCATGCACTAAGCTGCCAACTTCCTGAAAGAGAAATGCACTAGTATCGGATATCTTAAGTAGAACTAACTGAGCTCTGAACCCTGAGTAGGAGAAGTATGAAGCATACACGGTGTAGATAAAGTGGATGCGTTTAGAAAGCTGGGTGAATTTCAACCACATAACTTTGCCAGAATCAGTTTGTTTAAACAGTTGGAAGTCATCGAGGCCCCCCTAAGCTAGTAAAGACGTTGCTTATTCATCCCGCCTGCGAAGAAGGCGAAATATGGAAGAAGCAATAGCAATTATGGTATGGGTTTTACATTTCAGTTGGCAATGGCAACGATTGGATCAAAGTCATAACCTGGAGAAGACTACCAGTCTAGAGAAGCACAAAGCATGAACGGAAGAATGAAGGAATTAGCAATTAGGGCGACCTCACCTTGAGAGGGGCGCTTGGTGCCGGAAAGGAGCGGACTCACATCATCGGGGTGAAGGTGAAGGTGAGAGTGAGACCAGGAGGAGCGTGCACCCAAGCCGCCGGCGTAGGAAGAGTAACCGACGACGTCCGCGGGAGAATAAGGGAGGGCATCGGCACTGCTCTGGGACCGAGAGCGTCCTCCAAATGCGGATGATGCCAGGAAGGACGCGTCGGGGTCCGAACCCATTTCCATGCGCTTGCGGAGAAGGAGGTTTGTCGAGGGTGAGGTGGAGAGGCCTGCCAGATTGAATTTGGCCGCCGCCCCGGGAGGCGGTGCCGTCCCGTACAGCTGATGATTGGCCATCGACGGCTACGGCTACGGCTACGGGAGGAATGCTTCTTCGCAGCGGCGGTTCATCTGATCGAATTTGGCTTCTTTCCATTCTTCTAAGCATCAGGCACTACTTTCTTATTTTAGATTTTGTTGGGGGAGTTAATTCCGACTCTCTCCCCAACTGCACGCTGTCCTTAAAAAATTACAGCCTTTAAATCCTGCGGTTGAGTAACGTCGTGGTTTCTGAATTCTTTACCGAGATTTTTGGTCAAATACAATGCAGATGACTCATTAGGGATAAAAGCCCAATGATATCTCTTAGAGTGAAAATAAAGAAAAACAAGTTAATTAACATAAGAAAATATTACAAACGAGATATTTTAGAATTTGATTGAATATATTGATAGAACCAATATGATACCTTGAGAAAAACAAATACAATTAAATAAAAAGGGAAAATGCCTTACTGACAAAAAGTTCAAATAACAAAAAGATGGATATTCGATAAGCATTTTAAGAACGGTACCATAATACGAGTTGTAAACCTCCAGCTACACCACATCGAAAAATAAACAAACCTCTAGCTACAGAGTATAAACAATTATTTCATGAAATCAGTACGGTTAGATTTAACACTCGAGCTGTTGGGATTGCATGTAAGTGTAATTTTGCTTTGATTTTCTTCCCCCTCTTCCGTAATCTGTTCCACCTCAAGAGTTGGACAATAAAGCCCATTCTCCCTATCTAAGCCTAAAAGTACCTCTGTTCTTTTTCTTTTCGAAGAATGTAAATCCAACTTTGAGAAAATATGATCTTTGGTGTTTCATTTTGCGGTTGTGTGGAAGCTGTTGAGGAAAGATAAGTTTTTAAGTGTTAGGATTTAGATTCTTATACAATAATAAGCGCTGAGCAAGACTGATAGCATTGTATCAAGATCTTGGGTAGAGAGAGAAGCACGGTGAAGTAGCCATTTTGTTCGTGAAAAGGAGGAACCTAGATTTATGGCATGTTCGGTAACCGGCTAATTCTTCACTATTTTTATATTTTCTGTTTCTTAGAACAAAAAAAATAAGAGAAATCTATTTGTTAATGTTAATTAATTTTTCTATTTCCAGGGACAAATCTGTTCCCGAGAAGAGATTTGAAACAGAGTCAATAAGTACAAAAATTTTACTTTGTTGTTTCCGAAAACAATTTAAGAATCAATAATTTTTTTTTTTTCTTTCTTTTTCTTCATCCTCCTCTAATTGTTACCTCTTCGAAGCCTCGCGAAAGGCTAGCAAGGTTGAGTCTCGTTGGTGGTTGGATGAGGCTCGAGCCAGCGAGGCTCCTGCAAGGCCAACGAGGTCACCGGCTCTCATTTCGCTAGTTGCCACCCATGACCGAAGCCAATGACCACCTAGAGGATGAAGAAGAAGAGAAGGAAAAAAAAAAAGAAATTTTTATAAAATTATTTAAAATTAAACTAAGTCAAAAAAAAAAATTTGAGTGTCGTAGCAAAAGCAATTCTATTTTATGAATAGAAACATTATACAATTACCAAATGTTTTCGAATACTCAAAAACTTATCAACGGAATAAAATAAAATAAAAAATATTTCTGAGTAGACATTATTCCTGAAAAATATAATAGTTACTAAACAGGCCCTCACACTAATTGCGCTTGGGTTCAAGGCTTTTCGTCAAATTATCATACCTCCGAAAGGCATTCAAGCGATACAAATAAAGAAAGCTGAATTGCTTTTATAAACACACGTGACTTCCTTGAAAATTCTATTATTAAATAAGTCATTACGAAACATAACAACTTTCCTTGTGGAAGAAATTATTAAAGAAAAGTACCAAATGCATAAACTGCTAATCTATCATCATTTCAGTTGATAAGAATATTGTCATACTTGGCTCCATTTGTTTTACGGAAATTAATTTCAAAGAAAACGTTTTTGAGATTTTTTGGTATTTGTTTAATAGAAAATGAAATAGTTAAGAAAAATATTTTCCGCTGACCGAAAAAATACATTCAAAAGTGGAGAAAATGTTTTCATTTTTCAGAAAACAGAAAACATTTTTCATACTTTTTCCGCCTCACTTTCTTTAACTAAACATATTTTTCTTTTATTTTTAGTTTTTTTTTTATTTAAATCAAGTTTTTAATTTTTTCTTTCCTTTTTCTTCTTCCTTGATCGGTCGTCGCCACACTAACAGTCGGCAACTAGCCACAGGCTGCCTCAAGTCATGCCATAGGTTGGCGAGGCCTGAGCTCACCATATTGTAGTGAGGTCAAGCCTCGCTTGATTTGGCAAAGCCAAGCTCACTTAATTGGGCAAGGTTTGAGCTTGCCAATGCGTGGTCCTTAGCCATCGCCATTGTCAACAACTGGCCAAGGCCAAGGCAAAAGAAGAAAAAAAAAAAAAAAAAAAAAAAAGAAAGAAGAAAAATTTGAAAAATTCTTCATCGAAAAAAAAAATTGAAAAATTGATTTTCAAAAATAAAAAAAAAATTATTGAAAATAAGTGCATGCATGAAAAGATTTTCTTACCAAATTGAGGAAAATATTATCTAATTCATTTTTTAATTTCAGTTGTAAAATATGATTATTTTTGCGAAAATTGACATCCTAGAAATCAAATTTTGAAAAACACTATATTTTCTGCGAAACAAACAAAGCTTTAATGCAGAAAAATCTATTAATTCACCGTAGTTAACAAAATAAATTGCATAATAATACATACAGTATTTGAAATTTCTTCTCATAGTTGTAAGAACCTACCGTTATTTTAGCAAAAGAAAAACCTACAGTTAATATCACATTGGAAAGGTACAGTTACTGAAAGGAAATGACACCATGTTCCTTTGCTTGATCAATGACACGCACATAGAGACATATTATTCACACAGCTAAAACCTTTAGTTGAACTTACTAACAATGTGCTTTGACTGCATGCTTTATCAATCACCAAAATAGGATGCTATTACTGTTGAAGAACAAGATACTACCGACAATTAAATAAGAAAAAAAACAAAGTATACATATCCACCAAGTGATTTCAATTTCCAAAAGTAAGCACAATTTTTATGACTTAAAATGAGTTGTCATCTCACATTCAGTGGGATAATGTCACTTGCTTTATAAAAAAACCAAATCTTGGCTACCAAAATTTGCAAGAAAGCAACGGACTACAAATGGAGACTCCTTATCCACAATGCACTAAATTCAATCCAATAGTAATCATAGAATTGGAAATAAGAGTCAAGCCATCTGAAAGAGCAAGCTTTTTGTGACATAAGTGAATGAATCAAAACTAGATCTTCATTCAAAGAATTAATGAAAACATTGGCACAAATCTACAATATAGAATCAAAAGAAGTTGAAGAAGCACTAATACAAAAAAATTGGATCGAAGCAATGAAAGACGAATTATAACTTCTTAAGGTACATGCAGTCCAGAAGCTTGTGCCAAGACCTAAAAAATCAACAAGTAATTGGAATGAATTGGGCTTTTCCAAATAGGCTAAACGACAAATGTAAAGAGGTACTTAATAAAATTAGGTTGATTAGGTTTATGGTTTATTAACACCTAAATTTTACTTTTTTTTATTTTTTATTTAGGACTTAATGGCATCGAATATCATAGATTGGGTCTCTAAGGAAAAAAGAAGGTAAAGTAAATATTTTCATTAAAATGCATAATGTATATTTTCATTAAAGGGCATTGCACGACATTTGCATTATTAGTATTAATTTTTTTAAAAAATTAATTAAACTTTCTTAAAAAAATAATTTTAAATAAAAAAAGGGAGCGCCCCTTCTTCTTTCCCTTCCTTTTCTCTGCCCCCTCACGGGCCACTCATCTCATCTTCCCGCTCATCCCTTTCCCCCCTCTCCTCGTCCTTCACGCTGCTACAGTAAGGACACAAGTACAGTGGCAGATGAAATAGCGCGGGACGTTCGACGGGAGTGGGTGGTCGGGTGCAGACCGGCGACGACAGCTGGTGCGTCGGTAGCCATTAAAAGGGAAGAGAGAAAGGGGGATTCTCTCGGCGGGGGTTTCCTTCGCTGGTTTTTCTCTTCTTCAGACAGTTGGAGATCAAAGCTGGGGTTTAGAGGCCGAGAGGGAGAGAAATCCAAGAGGTTGAGAGGTCCGAGCGACTGAGGGAAAGCGGAAGAGCTTCAGCCGACGCTACGGCCACGCGTAGGTTGCTGGTTTTGCAGAGAGAGAGAGAGAGACAGAGAGAGCGAGCTCGAGCGAGTGAGGGGGAGAGAGAGAGCTTGAGAAGGTGGCTGGCCGTTGGAGGAGGGCCGTCCACTAGCCCCCGTCCACCGTGGCCTTTCCCTGAACCAGGTAGCGGGTAGGTCTCTCCCGTCCCCCCGCCCGCCCCCTCCCGGTTATAATTATGGTTATAATTATGGTTAATGGATCAACGAATGCCAATAAATTAAGATACGTCTTTTCTATTCACGTATCTATTTTGGATTCATGAATTTCTTAAACTTTTTCGTTCACGTATCTATTGAATTCATGAATTTCCTAGATCAATGTATCTTTTAATTCATGTATTTATTGAGTTCACAAATCTCTTGAATTCACGTATCTCTGGATTCGTGAATCTCTTGAATTCATGTATCTCTTGATTCATGAATTTCGTGGATACATGCGTCTATTTAATTCATATATCTCTTTTGTACATGAACTAAAAATCTCTATAAATAGATGGGAGCATAGAGCTTCATTATGGTTTTTGGTTTTTCCAACTCAATTCCAAAAAGGCTCTGATACACTTTTCTACTCTTCTGATTTTTCTGAGTGTGTCGGTTCAATTGAACGGTTCGACTGAGTCCTATTTGCATAGTGTTAATCCAAACAGGTTCGAGGTGTTGTATCTTGGGAGGCATAGTTCATGAATCTGCAGAGTACCATTGGCAGGAACTAATTGCCTTAAGGAGATTCGGATATCCGTACCTCACCTCCAATTTCATGTTCTGATTGCAACAAACAGTTTGTGTTTTCTTTGGAGTATATTCCAACAATCTTAAGGCAATTATCTCACTCACTGTTTGTTGTTCTTGTCAGATTATTAAGATGGCTGGAAACAATCAAGTGCTTTTCAATGTCCCGAATGTTTCAGGAGACATTCCTATGGTCGATTCGATCGTTGCTATGGAAGATGTTCAACCCTCAGGGTCTGAATTTGTAGCAGCCAATGCTACGGGCCCTTGGGCTAACACCAATTTTGGTGGTGCGGGTACAAGTCATATGACTGGTATGCCCGGGACTGTTTTTCAAAACAGTACAAGCCAAATGGCTTTTGGCTCCATTTCTGGAGGGATAGTTCAACGAACTTTGCCTCTTTGTGATGGCAACGCCTCCGATTCTGATTAATGAGAAACCGGAAAAATTCACCGGAGTGAGCTTTAAACGGTGGCGGTAGAAGATGTTCTTCTATCGACCATGCTCAATTTGTGAAATATTTATCGGAGGTGTGCCCGATAATTAGTCCAAACGAGCAAGATGTCACGACGCTCGGTGCATTGGAGGCTTGGAAGCATGGGGACTTCTTATGCCGAAATTATATCCTTAACTGTTTAGTGAATTCTCTTTATAATGTTTATTGTAATATTGAATTTGCTAAACAGTTATGGGAGTCCTTAGAGAAAAAAATACAAAATTGAGGATGCTGGCACCAAGAAATTTGTGGTTGCCAAATTCTTGGACTACAAGATGGTGGATTCTAAATCTGTCATGAGTCAGGTTCAAGAATTGCAATTAATTCTAAGTGACATCTCGGCTAAGGGAATGATACTTAGTGAATCATTCCAAGTGGCAGCCATGATTGAGAAACTACCTCCGGGCTGGTCAAATTTCAAAAATTATTTGAAGCACAAACGGAAGGAGATGAGCCTTGAAGATCTCATTCTGCGCCTTAGAATCGAGGAGGACAATAGAAGGAGTGCGAACCCTTCTTCTGAGCCAAAGGCCAACGTTGTGGAATCTTCCAAATCCAAGCAAGATAGAAAAAGGAAGATGTCTTTTCAAGGAAAATGCAAGCGAAAGAGCGAGTTCCGAAATTCCAAGGGATGTGTTTTATATGCAACAAGCCTGGCCATCGTGCTAAGGATTGCAAGAAGCGCTCGAAAAAAGGCAAGAACGAAGGTGCAGCCCAGCAACTGAATTTGACAGAGCATGACAATATTGAGAGGCTGTCTGCTGTGGTAATGTCTAAAGCATCTCTGGTGTTGAACACTAGTGGCTGGTGGCTAGACACGGGTGCCACAAATCACATCTGTGCAGATAAACACATGTTCTCATCTTATGAGAAGGGTGAAGAAGATGAGAAGCTTTATATGACTAACTCTGCATCAGCAAAGATCGCCGGAAGAGGAAAGGTGATCCTGAAGTTTACATCGGCAAGGAGGTCGCCTGCCTTGAATGTCTTTGCATGTACCAGATATTCGGAAAAATCTAATTTCGGCCCTATACTTGTCAAGAAGGGTTTCAAAGTTGTATTTGAATCTGACAAGTTTGTACTTTCAAAAGGAGGGATGTATGTAGGGAAATGGTACTTGTGTAATGACCTGTTTAAGGCCAATGTGGCTGTCATTGATGTAAACTTAAAGTATGTGTACCCAAAGACTATTAATAAAGAAAAGTCTTCGGTTTACACTTTGTTGTGTCTCCTTATCTATGGCATGGTAGATTAGGACATGTAAACTATGGTACAATGAAAAGAATAACAAACTTGGGATTAATTCCAAGATTTGAGTTGGATACCCGTTACAAGTGTGAGACTTGTGTTGAGGCCAAGTTTGCCAAGAAACCTTTCAAATCCATTGAAAGAACAAGTGAACCTCTATAATTAATCCATAGTGATCTATGTGATTTAAAGTTTGTAGAAAGTAGAGGTAGAAAGAAGTACTTAATCACATTTGTGGATGATTGTACTAGATTTTGCTATGTTTATTTACTAACTAGCAAAGATGAGACTATGAGCATGTTTGGCAAGTATAAAAATGAAGTTGAAAACCAACTTGATAAACGAATCAAAGTGCTTAGGTTTGATAGAGGAGGAGAATACAATTCAATCAATTTGAAAGAGTTTTGTGCTAGTTTTGGAATAATTCTCCAAACGACTGCACCTTATACTCTACAACAAAATGGAGTTGCTGAACGATTGAACAGGACACTAAAGGAGATGGCTAACGCCATGCTTTTGAGTTCAGGTTTACCTCAGAACTTGCAGGGGGAGGCAGTTTTAACTGCAAATTATATTCTTAATAAAATACCCCACAAAAAGACAGGTAAAACTCCATATGAGTTATGGAATGGAAAGTTGCATTCCTACAATTTTCTAAAAGTGTGGGGGTGCTTGGCCAAGGTGGTGATTCCTCCTTCGAAACAAACTCGGTTGGGACCTAAAACGGTGGATTGAATATTCATCGGTTATGCTCAAAATAGTAGCGCATATAGATTTTTGGTTCATAAATCTGAAAATGCGGAAATTCATGTCAATACAATCCTAGAATCAAGAGATGCTGAATTTTTTGAGGATATATATCCTGCAAAAAAAAATCAAGGAGAACTTTTTCAGAAAAGGCTTAGAGAATTAGAATCTGAGAATGATGAAGTTGTGGCCAAAGAAGTCGAACTTCGAAGGAGTAAAAGGTCTCGAATCGAAAAATCTTTGGGACCTGATTTTCTAACATACATGTTAGAAGGTGAGCCCCAAACATATAAAGAGGCAATGTCATCTCCAGATGCTCCTTCCTGGAAAGAAGCTGTTGACAATGAAATCCATTCTATCCTAAGTAACCATACTTGGGAATTGGTTGATCTTCCACCTAGAAATAAACCAATTGGATGTAAATGGATTTTCAAGAAAAAACTAAAAGCTGATGGTTCCATTAATAAGTACAAAGCTCGGCTTGTAGCAAAAGGGTTTAGACAAAAAGAGGGTCTTGACTACTTTGATACTTATTCACCTGTCACAAGAATAACATCAGTAAGGATGTTGATTGCTATAGCTTCGCTATACAATTTGCAAATATATCAAATGGATGTGAAAACTGCATTCTTAAATGGTGATCTCGACGAGGAGATTTATATGGAACAACTTGAAGGGTTCAAGGTCAAAGGACAAGAACACAAAGTGTGTAGACTTGTCAAATCATTGTATGGACTTAAACAAGCTCCTAAGCAATGGCATGAGAAATTTGACAGGGTAATGATTCAAAATGGGTATAAAATCAATGAGTGTGATAAATGTGTGTACACTAAATCCACTACAGTTGGATATGTACTTATTTGTCTATATGTTGATGACTTATTAATTCTTGGAAATAACATTGAGGTCATCAAAATCACCAAGAACATTCTCAAGAAGAACTTTGAGATGAAAGATTTAGGTGTCGCAGATGTTATATTCGGCATCAAAATTCTAATGAATTCTGATGGTTTAGGTTTAACACAATCTCATTATATTGAAAAGGTATTTGAGAGATTTAAAGGATTCGGCATTAAAGATGCAAATAATCATTTTCTTCCACACCTAACTTTAAGAAAGAGCATTGGAAATAGTGTTAGACAGCTGGAATACTCTTAAGTAATCGGCAGCATCATGTATATCATGAATTGCACTAGACCTGATATTGCGTACTTAGTAAGCAAACTGAGTAGATATACCAGTAACCCAGGTCATGAGCACTGGAATGCTTTGATGAGAGTATTAGGATATTTGAAAAGGACAAAAGACTATGTTCTACAATATGGCAAATATCCATTTGTTTTGGAAGGTTATTGTGATGCCAACTAGATTTGATTCGATGAATCGAAATCGACTAGCGGATATGTGTTCATGCTAGGAGGTGCTACAGTGTCATGGAAATCCTCTAAACAAACTCTAATAACACGCTCTACAATGGAATTGGAGTTTGTTGTTTAGATAAAGCTGCTGAAGAAGCAGAATGGCTTCGACATTTTTTAGAAGATGTTCCAATGTGGCCAAAACCTATGCCTACAATTTGCATACACTGTGATAATCAAGCGGCAATTGCAAGGGCGCATAATGTGATTTATAATGGTAAGTCTAGACATATTCGTCGTAGACATAACACCGTAAGGCAGTTGCTCTTAAATGGAATCATTTCTTTAGACTTTGTAAAGTCAAAGGAAAATATTGCGGATCCGCTGACAAAAGGTTTATCAAAAGAGCAGATAAACTGCGCATCGAGGGGAATGGGTTTAAGAGCCTTAAACCAATAAAGAGATTCCAGGGTGGAAACCTAACCTATGCGATTGGAGATCCCATGGTCTAGGTTCAATAGGACAACGCAAATTTTGGAAACTCTAGTGTAAGCACTGTCTCCCATTCTTATGATGCAATAGTGCTTTCCTACAGCGTTATTAAGGGTACGCTATGCGTTTAATGATTCCTATAACTTAGAATATAACATCCAAGTAAGATATGGTAAGATATGGTAGGATATCTTTAATAGGAATGCATCTATATGCGTGGAGTTGGCTGACTGTCACGCCCCGAACCCCGAGCGCGTGCCCATCCCTATCTGGTCGATAATAATTTGTGACTTCCCAGGACGAGTCGCCGACCCTTTCCATTTTATTGCACATGCGGAAGCGAAAAGAAATCCCCTGACAGTAATCATCTCGGGATAGAAAAGCAGGACAATAGATTTACAAACAAACATGCTTTTATATATACACTGAGTCATGCACAAAAGGTCTATGGCCAAAAGACTACAAAAGACTGGCCTTTCAAAAAGAAGTGGTCCTAACTGACCTACGCTTCCGATCACCTCCTCTCAGCTCCAGGTCCTCCACTCGACGACCCTGAAAATGTTGTCCCACAACGGGGTGAGATATCATCTCAGCGAGTCTAAGCTCTAAACCCCAATTAGGAGGGAAATACGCCAAGAAGTGTCCTAATCACACAATCACACAATCAAGGAGACTTACCTCGTCTCAGATCCACCCTGCAGGTCAGTACAATTTATCTCACAGACAACACAAGAGCATGAGCAACAAATAAGCTCCAATAACTGAAACGCCACACTCAATTAATCATGTGTTCCTAGTTTTGATCTCGGCATATAGCACGGCCTACTCTTAGTTTCTGCGGCTTCTGGCATTGCCAGGCTTTGTCTCACCCCATTGAGCACGGCACGTTTCTTTATCAGACGGCTTTCCCGAAGGAGCATAGGGTCCAGAATCAACTGCGACCGGCTTCCCGTTGTCCAGGGGTATCCCAAATAGGGATAACGTCCAGCTCAACAGCCCGGGACGATTTCTCTTAACCATCACACGATCACTCAAATATGGCCCAGGGCACCGTGCATTGCACTCAAATGCTTCAATTAAAATGGTGAGCCTGGCCTTTTTCTACGTATTAGAAATTCACATGAAATTACTCGTGTGTGGGTACACGGTCAACTTGATCCAGAAAATTTGATATTCATCCTTTTTGAAATCCCACTATTTCATATAGTACTAAAAACCATTTTCGGTGTCAAAACCCGACACCCGGGATTTTCTGAATAAATATTGGAAATTCACAATCTTTTGGAATTAAATACCAAAAATCCAATCAACACTCAATTTGCATAATTTAACACTCAATTGCAGAAATTAACCACACCATCATTTGCAATCGGCACGAAATTCTGGTCACCGGCTATCCCGGCCTAATTTCCGGAAAAATAATTAATAATTAAATAATTACTGAAATTAATTAAATAAATCAATTTAAATTCTAAAAATACTAACCTAGGCCAGAATCATTAAATTAATAACCAATACGGACTCGGAGAAATTCCCGAACCCTTCTAGATAAATAGTACACTTTATTTAGGCCTTAGCTAAACCATGCTAACCACCTAACATGCTCAATTAAATAATTACATTTCTAATTTAATCTAACTAACCACCTAATTCCTAATAAAATAAATCTAAACACCCTTTAAACGTTATTAGCCTACTAAGCAGAGTTTAGAGTATAAACTCACCGGTGTATCGCGCAAACCGGTTCACCACGACGACGACGCGACGGCGGCTGAAATCTTAATTTTCGGCGGTGTCGGCGAACTTGGACTGGGCCTAGGACCGGCCCAACACAACTCAGCAAGGCTGAGTTTAGGTCTTGGGCTTCTGCAGGCTGCTGGTCGCGGCTTGGGCCTTCTTCTCGGACCCAAAATGGCTGAACTTCAAATGGGCTAGAACTAACTGAACTTGGGCCTAAGCTTGGGCTTCAAAATCTGTTGGAGATTGGGCTGCTGCAGGTTGCTGACTTGCGTGGGCTTGGAAATGAAGATGCATGGACTGAGCTGGGCTTGGGCCGACTTCAATTGTCGGGCCGATCGAGCGTGGAGAGGAAGCAACAACGTCCACGCGCCGAAGAAGCTGGCCGCTGGTGTCTTCGAGCTGGCCGAAACCCACGAGCAAGAGGAGACCACGCGGACGAAGATGGGAGCTAAAGGAAAACGTGAGCTGCGGAGAGAAGACGCGGCTTCGCTGGCTTCGGTCTTCGTGGGCTTCAATTCGGTGGAGGCTGTTGACCAAAGAGGGCCGAGCTGTGGACGCGTGGAGATGGGGTCAACAAACCGAAGTGGAGATGGCCTCGGTGGAAGGAGCAGGGGCGAGCGGCTGAAGGACACGCGAACGAAGCTGGCTGGCGTCGATGGAATCAGACAGAGAAGCAGCTTCGGTTGACTTGCTTCGTGCGGCGAAGGAGAGAAGACACGAAGGAGTGGAGCAGTGTCGAGCTGGCAGCTTGTAGGGAATTGAGGCAAAGATTTCGGTGGTTTTGCAAGGAAGAAAAATGAAAGAAGAAGGGGCAGAATAGTTCGGTTCAGGCGAGAAGAACGAAAGCAAGGCAGAAGAGGCGTGCCAATTTTGCTCGCGCGGGGAGGGGAAATGGATGAGTACGAGGGAGAAACCAGCTAAGAGGGAGCAAAAGTCATAAACCCTTAGCCAAACATTAAATGTTTGGTCTCCCCCAGAGCCCACACAAATATCTTCTTGCCCTTAATACTTTCTAGGATAAATTGAAGCCAAAATTAGCACAAATGGATGCCAAAAACACAGCCCCAACTCATGCTCCGAATTTCCATTTTTCATTTTATCTTCAATTTCTTCACTCAATTTCCCAAATTAAGATCCAATCTCGATGAAGAAAAATCCCGAACAATTTTCTATAAATCCCCGACACTCAAAGGCTCGGCTTGGAAGTCCCAATTTCCATCGATTTAGCCCATCTGAATTTCCGTTACTTTTCCGCAACGTCCAAACCGATTTTCCGTAAAAATCTCGGAATCTCTGAAAATTTCTCGGAGGATGAGTCGACGTTCCTAAAATAGCTTGTGACATCTCAGAACTTTCAATTTCTGAAATCAGGTTCAAATTAGAGGCTATTTTCAATCCGGCGCGCTTTTAGCGTGACCTAGTCTATCGGTTAACTTTTAGGAATTTTTGGTGCAATTGACCCGTGATCGATTTATCTCGAGTCACAATGTACATCTCCGACACATTGGCGACCCTCAATTGTCGTGAAAATCTCGAGGTTTCAATTACGGGTACCGGGTACCAAAACGACAGAAAATCAATTTAGTGTCGATCGATGAGAATTTTTCAATCAAGTGGAATCACCCACAATTTGATCACATATCTCGGTCGAATCGACCTATCTCCGATTTCGATCGATCTCGACGGTGCCGTAATGACCCTTGCAGATCAACACGGTCGAGCAGTCGATTCTTGGTCGAATTCTCAAGTCCAATTACATTTAGATTCCCTAATTGCTTGCCTAGATAGTCCAGTTATCTCGTGAGTGATCAGCTCAGAGAATAACACTATTAGCGTTTCGATGAAAGGCCTGATTTATTTAATCGAAAACAAATTATGAAAATTCAGGCTGTCACACCGACTCTATGAAAATCTTTAAAGGCTAGAATTTCTAAAGCACGCATGAATCCCGAGAGGTTCAGGGCCGAAAGAACGAACACAACCGAGAACCAATCTTGAATTGGAAATACTCTGTGTGAGGTTTATTGTCTAGGCTTACACAAACAACTGGCGATTCAAGGCTTAGTTCATCGACTAGTTAAGTAAGTCCGATAGGCTTTCACTAAAGAAGGTTCAAGGTGAAAGCTACTTATTTTGATGCAGTGTATTTCAACAGGTATGCTCAGATTCCTTCAAGTCAAAAATGTTTTGTTGATCCATTAATGTGGGGGATTGTTATAATTATGGTTATAATTATGGTTAATGGATCAACGAATGCCAATAAATTAAGATACGTCTTTTCTATTCACGTATCTCTTTTGGATTCATAATTTTCTTAAACTTTTTCGTTTACGTATCTATTGAATTTATGAATTTCCTAGATCCATGTATCTTTTAATTCATGTATTTATTGAATTCACGAATCTCTTGAATTCACGTATCTCTGGATTCGTGAATCTTTTGAATTCATGTATCTCTTGATTCATGAATTTCGTGGATACATGCGTCTATTTAATTCATGTATCTCTTCGTACATGAACTAAAAATCTCTATAAATAGATGGGAGCATAGAGCTTCATTATGGTTTTTGGTTTTTCCGACTCGATTCCAAAAGGCTCGATACACTTTTCTACTCTTTCGATTTTTTCCGAGTGTCTTTGGTTCAATTGAACGGTTCGGCGAGTCCTGTTTGCATAGTCTAATCCAAATAGGTTTGGGGTGTTGTATTTTGGGAGGCTGGTTCGTGAATCTGTGGAGACCGGGTGGCGGGAAGCCCAATTGCGCTTAAGGAGATTCGGATATCCGTACCTCACCTCCAATTTCATGTTCTGATTGCAACAAACAGTTTGTATTTTCTTTAGAGTATATTCCAACACCCCCCGCCCCCCGCCCCTGCCCCGCTCTTCCTTTCCGCGGGGGCGGCGGGGAGCGTAGGTGCCCTGTTTTCTTTGGTGGGCGTCAGGCTGGCGACTCCTTAATGGAGACGTTAGAGGGTAAGAAAAAGAGCCCACTCTGTCAGCGTAATGAGCTCCGGTGTCTATCTCCAAAGTCCACGACGCAAATGAGTGCTTGGTCGTCCTCACTTGGTTGTTTGTCCTCACTTGGTTGTTTGTCCTCACTCGGTTGTCCTACTCCTCACTCTGTGACTAACCATGCCGGCCGCGAGTGTGATTTCCATTTTCTTATTCCACTTTGACCGGGCCGGCTCGGCGTGCTACAATCTTTATTGCTTTCTTTCAATGGCCATGTGGTCAGCGTGACCGAGTAATAAAGCAGAATTGTTAAACTTCCAATATCTCTTATCTCTTATGACAGCGTTGTCGTCGTCACCCTTTGTATGTTATAACTGAGCCTTGCTAGCATCTGGCAACAGCATTACAACCCCCCAATCCATCCGACCAAAACCCATTAGCAACCTCCCAATTGGTGTTGTGACCTCCGGAGTGACGTTCCCATTAGGACTAGGGAGGATCATCAGCAATGGAATATCTGCAGTACTCGAACGCAAAGGCACTGATTTCCATAGCCGTGGTGGGCGTAATAGGAGTGTTGCTGAGGCTGTACAACGCGCTGGTGGTGAAACCGGAAAAGTTGAGGTCCTTGCTGAGGAAACAAGGCATCAATGGACCGCCCCCCGCCTTCCTGCTCGGCAACATCATGGAGATAAAAAAGGCCAGATCCTCCTCCTCCTCCTCCTCCTCCTCCTCCGTTCCCATGACTCTGCCCGGCCGGCCCCCTGCCCGCCATGATTGCGCTGCCGTCCTCTTCCCCTTCTTTGACAAGTGGAGAAAACAATACGGTAGTTCACCTCTGGCTGCCCTAACTGGAAATTTCATCTCTTTTCCACAATTAATCAAATAATATTCAAGTGTTTTGATTTTCCATGCTCCAAACTACATAAATTAGACGCAAGATTTTCGTACAATCATAAGAGAGTTTATGAAACTTAGAGATCGGTGCTACTTAAATTTCCTAGTTAGATCTAGATGATCACGTGCATCACCGTGACATATGTTTTCTCTACCTTAAGGCTGAACTGGAAGCCTATCATGTCGGTTGACACACCGCATGGCATAGGGCGGTAGACGTTGAAGACTCCTTCACTACCCGTTTCCATTTTTTAACACTCGCAGCCCCTACCAAAGTCTGCTCTTTCTTTTCTGGGATTATTGTTAGTTCTTCGATAATGACTGATGCGGGCGCTGTGTAGCTCCTCTGGAGCTGGATCAGGATTGGACTCAACCAAAATGACTCCAGCGCCCCGAAATCACTTCTCACATTCACGCTCAATATCATCTGACACGTTCTCACTCATTAATAAAACAGGAGTAATTCACTACTCCTAAATCAGATCATTTCTCCTTCCCCCTCTCTTAAATGAATTGGATTGATCGTTTGTGGTTCGGACATGGACAATCAGATCAGGCTGATGTCATGCGCTGATGTCTCATGATTTTTACAGGAGATACATTTGCGTTCTCGCTGGGGAACTCACAGATTATCTATGTGAACCGACCAGATGTGGTGAGGAAGATTACCACCTGCACATCCTTGGACTTGGGTAAGCCCTCATACCAGTTCAAGGAGAGGGGTCCCTTGATGGGTCAAGGCATCTTAACTTCCAACGGCCCCCACTGGGCTCATCAGCGCAAGATCCTCTCTCCTGAGTTCTATATGGAGAAGGTCAAGGTATGTTATCTCAAATGATGTCTTTCAATATCACCATTTCCACCACCAATTTTTTTTTTTCTTAAATTGACATTTCTGAGTTTACCTGCTCGCAGGGAATGATAAACCTCATAAACGAGTCCACAGAGACACTGTTGAAGTCCTGGAAGAACAAAGTGGATGCAGCCGGTGGAGTAGCCAGCATTAACATCGACCAGCACATGAGAAGTTTCTCCGGAGATGTCATCTCCAGGGCCTGCTTTGGCAGCAATTTTGCCAAAGGAGAGGAGATCTTCCACAAGTTGAGGGCTCTCCAAGAGGCCATGTCCAAGAAAGGTCTTTCCACTGGGATTCCTGGCATGAGGTGCGAAGTTAAATCTCTCTTTCTCCCGAAAAACCTCAAATTAAGCCTCCCCTTCCATACCACCCCCTTGAAAAGAAAGGGAAAAAGGAAAATCCACTGTCGCTCAGCTGCTTTAATCAATTCTGTTTATGCAATGACGCAGATACCTCCCCACCAAGAGTAACAGAGAAGCCTGGGCACTGGAGAAGGAGGTCCGCAGTTTGATACTGCAGGTAGTGAAGGAGAGGATGGAAGCTGCATATGAGAAGGACCTTCTGCAGATGGTTCTCGAGGGTGCCAAAAACAGCGACTTGAGCCAGGAGGCCATGGACCGCTTCATTGTCGACAACTGCAAAAACATTTACTTGGCTGGGTATGAGACCACTGCCGTCTCTGCGACATGGTGCCTCATGCTGTTGGCTTCCAGTCAAGAGTGGCAAAATCGTGTGCGTGCCGAGGTTCTTGAAGTTTGTGGGGACCGTCTTCCTGATGCCGATATGATCCGTAAGATGAAACTGGTGCGCCTTCCCCATACCTTTAAGACAGAGTGCACATAATATAACGTTTTGATTTCATGATCATCGGCATGTGTAAACCTTTCTGTCATGGGTGCAGCTCACAATGGTGATAAATGAGTCGCTGCGGCTATACTCCCCCGTGCCAGTGGTGTCGAGGGAGGCCTTAACGGATATGAAGTTTGGGGACCTGAAAGTGCCGGAGGGGGTTAACGTGTGGACGATGGTGTTGACATTGCACACGGACCCTGAGATATGGGGACCAGACTCTTACTCCTTCAACCCGGGCAGATTCGCCAACGGGATCACGGGAGCTTGCAACCTGCCGCACTTGTACATGCCCTTCGGAAAGGGACCTCGCGTGTGCCTCGGGCAGAACCTGGCTATGGTGGAGCTCAAGATTCTCATTGCCCAGCTTCTCTCCAACTTCTCCTTCACCCTCTCTCCCGACTACGTCCACTCCCCTGCTCTTAGGTTGGTTATTGAACCTGAACACGGTGTCGAACTCTCCGTCACCAAATTATCTCGAGATTGATTCCTTCAAGAGCCGTTTTTTTTTTTTTTTTTTTTTTCTCACCCCGTTTTTTCTTAAGCCCACTGTACGTTTTCTTGCTGTGTCCAAAACCAATTTTTCCTTTCCTTTTTGTCACTCTTGTATCAGTTTATGACAAAGTTCATTATTTTTTCACTATACATGTTATAACTAATGTGGAAGGTGAATCAACGAAACAATTCAAGCAAGAGATAAGTTACAGAAATAAAACATAAATGTTGTTGATTTACATGATTAGGTAATGTACCAACTCTTTAAAAAGAGATTCACGAGGTTGTTCAACTGTAATCGGTAAAATGAAGATTACATTCCAGTGTTTCCAACCAATCTTAGGTAACACCTTCCCAACAAGAATCGATAAAAAAAATGAAGTTTTCTCGTGCTTTCAACTATCTGGGCAAGCGGCTCTCAAAAGCTCGCTAAGCATTTCATAGATTTCTGATCTTAAATAGCCTTTGAAAATAAGATTTTTTAACAAGCCCGAATCCTAGCTGCTTCGGGCCGAGCGCCTGCCAAAATAGGCCTGCCGGCAACTATGCTGGAAAAAAAAAAAAAACTATGCTGGAAAACATAACATTTATTGGGCGCAGTCCGAGAGCCCTGCCTGCTTTATCTGGCAGCCGGGGCTCGGTGCTTGCCTGGTGGCCAGGTTGGTCTAGGTGCCAGGAGGGCCTTCCCCCTCATATCCAATCGCCCGCTTCTATCATCATGTCCTCGCTCGCAAACACCCCGAGTGTCCCCAGTTATGAGCTTGTGCATAATCCCATATCAATTTGAATTAATTGCGAGTTGTAATTAACAAATCTCCACTTTGGCAAGAAGTCCAACTTCATCGTCATTGACCGCCGTCTCTCCCATTCTCCTTTAGGCTTCTCCCTTGTTGCAGACAATGATCATGTAATATTTGAGTTAGTGGTGGGACTCGCAAGAGAAAAAGTGGACTTCAACTTATGCCAAAGGAAGAGCAGCGAACGCACGAACGGAGAAAAAGTGATAGAAGAATATAGAAAGAATAGAAGAAGAAATGAAGGAGAAAAAGAGGAGGGGTTTTGCGTGTACATGACATGAAGGCTTCACCATGTCAAATGAAGTATGTATCGCAACACTTGATAATGACTTATGCCATTTATTCGTCTAATCGAAGTATTTTTCGAAATTAAAGTTCGAAATCAAAATTGTGTGAAAATGGAAATGTGAAGACCGATTTGGAGTTTCTAAGCTGTAGAATTTTATGAAAATTATGAATTATGGCATTGTAGAGCCGTGGGGTTTGAGAAGCATTGATTTGAAGAAAAGGTTTGGTTGGAGCGAAATTCTAAAGTTTCGTGCTCGAACTTTGCGTTGCGAATAGCTTTAAATAATCACTTTAGGCGAGTAATTTGTTAACGTGTGAAATTTATTTTGTTAGCGTTTAGGCTTAATTTAGCCGAATCATAGTTGAGATAATGATTTAATTGGTTTGATGTTATTTCTCACTTATATGATTGGATTGCAAGTTCATTGATTCAAGTGAGCTTTTTGTTTAAAATAATTTAGACATCTGCAAAGTCAATTGTTGCTGAAGCAACTTGTAGTGCGGAGAAAAAGTAGGTGCTTCTTTTGAAATTCAGGCTTGTGACTTTTCTCAAGTAAGAGTTTTGGTAGTTGAAAAAGCTCAAGAGGCAACCGACTGGATTGAGCAACATGGAAGGATCACTGATGCTCTTAGGGGCAATCTGATACCAAAAATTAGTGCCCGGAGAAATCTAAGTGTTGGAGAAAACTCATTTATTGTTTTGAAGTTGACAAAACCTTTTCAAAGTTTAGTCTAAAGACTTCCAGATTTTAGTGTCAAAGCCTGAAGACAGACTTTAAGTTCAAAGTCTGCCCACACTACAAATTCCAGACTGAACGCTACTGAAAAATGAATACTTATCCAAACGCAAGATTATCTTTGTTTTTTTAAGAGTTCGATTCGTATGGCTTATGGATGGTTTTCTGGTTGGATAAAGCACCTACATGATTGACTATTGTTGACACCTAAATTTTGGCGATCCGTTTAGTCATTTATCGCATTAAAAATTATGGGGTAATTTTATCCCTGAAAAAATATTAATTCCATAGCATATAAATTTAAATGCATTTATTTTTAGTTTGCATTTTTTACATTTATTTATTGGATCGGTGACGGGTGGGTTCGAATTATTGGTTCTGAGCTTTAACTTAGCAGGCCAGACTAAGCCCACGAAGCAAGCAAATTGGCCCAAAAATTAATGATAAAAATTATCTCGTGAAAAATAGGAATTTGAAATTTTTTCGGGGATATGATGAATTTTTTGGATAGGGTAGATGTGAAAAGCAAATATTGCGTTCGGCAAAACGAATATTGTGTTTGGAAAAAGAATTTTCTTGATACCGATTTGGAAAAATTGAAACCCTAATCGGTGGCCTAGGTTGTTTGCGTAGGGTTTTGAGAGGCCATACAATTGACAAACACGGCCATAAGAGGGTGAGAGAGAAAATAGAGAGGGGCGTGCAGTCACGAAGGAGGGTGGACGTGCGGCCAAAAGGCAAAAGAGGGAGCTTGTCTTCCCTGAGATCTTCTAACCTGATTGACAAGGGGGGCGTCTTTCACAAAAAGGGGGGTTTCTTCTCCTCCCAGTCAATTCCACACTTTGCCCATTGGAGAAGAGACTACGGTAGGTTCGAAAAGGGTGCGTCCATTGGAGCGAAAAGAGGAAAGAAATAAAATATAGGCAGGGAAATTTCAGTCACGTCTTTGACCTATAAAAGATGGACGCTTGATGAAAGGCGGGGCTTCACAGAATACACACACGGTTATAACATAAAGATACACGAGAAAGAGAGAGAAGGCCGTGAATGTCCAGCGAATGAGCAACTTGAAGATTCCATCATCCTCGCCGGCAACAACGAGTCCCTGCAGCTGAGATCGGACCTCCTCGTTCTGGGGTTCGTCGCTTCAACTCAGCCAAATACGCACGAGGAAGATGCCATTGCTGTCTCCTTTCAAGTCCCTCCAACGACGACGTTCTCCGAATTTCCTGCACTAATGGCGATCCGCTTCTTCTTCCGGAGCCTCGCACCAACAACGTTGACTCCCGGTTCAACCCCTTCGTTCCTCTTGGCGTGCTGTCCCTGGTGTTGTCCTTGGTGTCACTTGCACATTTGGACGTCTTGCAGCTTCTCATTGATAATGATGCTACCTCAAGCAACACACATATAACTCTTTCAATTGTCCATTTACACCTGTTTAGTGCAGAAATTTCTCCGTGTGCAAATTCCCTGGTGGTTGAGGACGCCTATGGTGCGACTTTGTTCTTACTGCCAATTGCTTCGTCGTGGTTGTGGACACTTCCTCGGGCCATTCTTGAGGCCATCACCACACGAGTCCCTTGTCATGTGCCGACCCGAGACCCATCTGCTGTGCCGAGCCTCACCCATGAGCTATTCCTGGTCATTTGTCGAGTCGATTCCGTCGAGCTCAAATTTGGCAATAATACTTGCAACATTAGGTAATTATTTTATCCAAATTTGATTTCGATATTTTATTGCCTAATATATGACTATTAGTGTCTAATATGCATATTTATAAGTGATAGACATATTTCCAAATTAGGATTTATTGCCTAATCCGCAACCGCACGTCGATTTTTTATTCCATCTATAAGGCTTTAGATTGAATAATTAAGTATGCGGGAATGAAATTAATATCTTGATCTTTAAGGCTTAAGATCAATTTATCGATTTTATTAGCGAAATAATCAAGTTTAATTAAATATCGTTTCTAAATTCGAACGATGGATAATATCTTTGATGATCATGAATGATTTGGTGCTTATCTTTTAATTGCTTTATTTATCCCAAAAATACAAAAAAAGATTGCATTTGCATATCATGTAGATTAGAATTGATTGCATGATAGGTTAGTTAAGATTTTTTTTTTAAATGCATGTTTAGAAGGTATTTAGAATAGATAACATTTTAACCTTAGTTTCCACTTTAGTTAGATTTTTATTTTTAGTGATTTTAATTACAAATTTTCATAAAAAAATACAAAAAAAATCATCATGTGCATGTCATATAGGATTAGATTCATGAAATGCCCGTCATTTAGTGATTGTTGTTAGGTTCATTTAATTAAAAATTGCCCGTCATTAGAATTAGGTCATTTGGCTAATTTAGATTGCATATTTAATTGTTGCATTTCTTTAATTTCGAATTTCATGGAAAATACCAAAAAATTGCCTTAGAATAAATCAATTTCATTCTTTATGATAGACTGTATGCTTATTTATGTCATATTGCTTAGGTCATATTGCCATGTCATTTCATGTTAGATTAGTAGCATGCATTGCATGAATTCTCATTGAATAAGTGAAAAAAATTGAGTGATTGCGTGTTAATTAGAAATCATATTTAGGACTGTTGATGTGAATTTTGATCTAACAACGCATATGCTTTCGTTACTATGAGGTAAGTTCTGTATTTTTATTATTCGCTTTTTTGAGTGTTAAATTGGTGGTTTGCGCACCTGTATGATCACCTTCACATGTTAGGGAGTGAATTAAAATTAATTCAAGCTGCGTGACTTACATATTTTTTTCAAACTAAAAGAGAAAGGTACCGAAAGAGCGTTAGAGAAATCTAGTGTAACCAAGTCCCCGAACTCACAATTTCTGGTTCGTAGGAGTAAAGTAAATCTCCAATTACTTTACTTGGGTTTTTAATCGACCCACCAAAAATAGAATAGTGGTGACTCCTAGTTAAAAATCAATTGCATGTTAAGAATTTGAACCTAAGTCGCGAATTGGTATGGGCTTGGGAGAGCCCGAGCTAAGTTAAGGCTTAGTAATCCATTAGCCAAACCCTAGGTACTTCACCCAAAAAGATGGTCGCGACAACTTGGCGACTTCGCTGGGGACTTGAGTTAAAACTCTTAGTGGACTTAGGCTAATTTTCTCTTTTATTTGAAAAAATATTTTTGTTCGACATCGAGGATCCCAGGTATGTCCTTAACGTTTAAGGTGTTAACTGTTCTTGCGGGATGAGAGGTATAAGAGGAGTAGTGATTGCTAACCTTTGTCTTACAGGTCGGAGTTTGTGATGAATGTTTTAAATTCAAGTGATTGAAGTGTTGTTTGATTTAAACTGTTGTGCATGCATTGCATTTAGCACTACACCAATAAGAAGTTTCTAAATTGATTAACTATAATTATTGTGCCCACATATGTCAATATATGTGCACCAAAGCTTAAATTGTCACATAATTCTAGATGACATTGTTCACATACAAAAAAGGGTATAGTAGAATGAAAATGCAAATCCAAGCATTTTATTGAGTAATAGCTAGCACTAGCAGCAAATTGGTCATGACCCATCAAAAAAATAAATTGCCCATAAAAGAATGGTCTTGAAATCTCTACTGCTGCTAACATTAAAATCACATGGCAAACATTTAGGAAGAGAATATGAAAACTAGCTTGTACCTTATTTTTCCTTCGTTCCTGTGGAAAAAGAAACACAAAAAGGAAGGGCAGCGTAGGTGAGGCTGGTGCGGCAAGACGGTGGGACGCTTGGGCGGAAGGGGCGTCTGGTTGTCGAGTTGTGGTGTTGGTGTGGCAATGACGCGGCGTCTAGTGTGCAGAGGTGTTGCGATAGGGGCACCGCGGAGAGGCGAGCCTTTGTGGTGTTGGGCGGAGCGCGGAGTTCTTGGTGGAGCGGCGTCGGCAGGGCTATGCGGAGATGGGGCGGAACTTCAGACGGAGAGCAGTGTAGGCGAGGATTGCTGGGCGTTGGAGAAGAGGCGGAGGAGCACGGTGGCTCGGCGGCGGTCCAGCGTCGCGGAAAAAGAAACACAAAAAGGGAGGGCAGCGCAGGTGAGGCTGGTGCGGCGAGATGGTGAGACGCTCGGGCAAAAGGGGCATCAGGTCTTCGAGCTGTGGTGCTGGTGTGGCAATGACACGGCGTTTGGTGTGCAGAGGTGCTGTGACAAGGGCGCCAGCGATAGAGGCGAGCTACTGTGGCGTCGAGCAGAGCGCAGGTTGCTAGTGGAGCAGTGTCGGCAAGGCTATGCGGAGATGGGGCGGAACTTTAGACGGAGAGTAGCGTAGGCAAGGGTTGCTGGGTGTTGGATCAGAGGTGGAGGAGCACGGTGGCTTGGCGATCGGTTCTGGCATTGCGGAAGGGTGCTCGTGCGGAGGTCTAGCAGAGGGAAGTAACGGACTAGCAGCGGCAGTGGCCAGCGGCTAGGCTGCCCGCGGTGAAGCTTGGTGCGGCGGCCGGCGTAGCAGAGCCCTCGAGCAGCTGCGGGGTGGAGCGTGACGAAGATGAACAATCTCTCTGCTTCTCTACTTTTTCCTTTTTTTCCCTCTGCTCTCACGTCTCTCTCTCACGTCACTTTCTCTCCTGCAGCTATCTTCTTTTGCTGACCTCCCCTTTTCTCGAGAACTTTTCCTTCCTTTTCTTTTATTATTTTTCCTCAGCAGGTTTTCTTCCCTTTTTGTGTTTCTCAAGAACTTTTCCTTCTGTAACCGATTTCGTAACGGTTTTGGTTCCAGTTTTGATTCTAAAAAAAAAAAGGAATTGAGAACCGAGAACTGGTCCCTTTAGAACCGGGAACCAAACTGGACCCTCCGGTTTGGTTCTCCAGTTCTCGGTTTTACCTGGGAACTGCGCTCACCCCTAATTCGTATGATTTATGGATGACCTTATGGCTGGATTTAGTATCTACATGATTGATTATCCTTATTGGAATCAATTTCGATAATCAAATCTTTTGGAAGGCAAGTAAACTTGGAAAGTTTTACTTATGGAAACTAAGATCCTGATTGTATGGACGAACATAATTGACGGACTTTCATCACAAATTATCAAACGACTCGAGATCTCCTTAATTGATTTTGTGCAACGGGTAGATTAGAAGAATTCCTTAGGAAAGTGCTAACGGTCGTGAAGGCATGAAGGAGTATTTAAGGCGGACTCTCTAGTTGTTCAAGATAGTACGTGAAAGAAAAATTTCAAAGTCTGAAACTTCTTAGTTCCTTGTCATTTCATTCACTGAGCTCAAAATTGTATACAAAAGAGAGAAACTCATAGTGAGACTTTGTGAGAGATCAGGAGAGACTTTTCACTGTGAAGTCGAGATCGTAAGACTGTAAAATCTCTTTTGTTTTTTAGTGGAATCCAGCTAGTAGGCTGTCAGCACGAGAGAGTGGACGTAAGCTTGATCTAAGCCGAACCACTATAAATCTTGTGTTCTTATTCTCTTCCCTCAAGTCCTTTATTTTGATTCGTAGCTCTAATTAACCATTTAAGTTTAAATTCCTTGATTTTATTTGAAACTACTAAAGGTTGAAGTCATTCTTAGATTGTAATTTTCTATAAGCAAATTACTTCTACTGAACTTTGCGAAAATTTTTGTTAACACCTATTTATCTCCCTCTAGGTGTTATTACTAGCCTTTTCAGTTTTTACTTCTAAAGCTAAAGATCTATGGCTAGTATTTTGGCTCCAAATTTGGTTGAAGGCCAAAGTAACACCAGACCTCCTTACTTTAATGGGAATGAGTACAATGTGTGGAAAAAACAAAATGAAGGCGTTTCTGAGATCAAAAGATCCACTGGAATGGGATGTAATAGAAAAAAGGATCAATCCCAAAACTACATCAATCTTAGAAAGAGGAAATGAAGTTGTAGATGTTGGTGAAATGACACAAGCAGAAATAACCAAGAGACGAGCTCTTGATGCTAAAGCCATCTACTCTTTATGTTGTGCTTTATCTCCTACTGAGTATAACCGAATTTCTTTTTGTGAAATAACGAAAGAAGTTTGGGATAGGTTGTGCGTTACCTACGAAGGAACTGATTGAGTAAAGGAAACGAAGATCAATATTTTACTTAGACAGTATAAAGCCTTCAAGATAAAGCCTGGAGAATCCCTCACTAATATGTTTAGTTGTTTCACTGAAATCGTGAATGGATTGGCATATCAAGGACAACCAATCTCAGGACCAATGAAGGTTAATAAATTGCTGTGTGAACTCTCCAAAGACTATAATCACGTGAATACGTCAATTAGAGAAACCCAGAGGATCATGCTTCTCTCAGTAGATGAACTAGTAGGCACACTTTAATCATATGAAGTTGAGCAGATCAATGAAGAAGAAGATCCTAGAGGTAAGAAGTTAATTGTTTTAAAATTTAACGATGATTCTGATGATACAGATTCAGAAGATGACATGGATGATGAAGAGCTAGCGCTTATGATTAAGAAGTTCAAGAAGTTGAATAAAAATGGAAGAAGATTCAACTGGAAGAAGCGATCGACTGAAGAAAATGAAACTAGTAAAGAAGTAATATGCTTTGAATGTAAGAAAAATGGGCATATCATACCCAACTGCCCTTTGTTGAAGAAAAATGAGGGAAGAATTGAGAAATACAAAAATGCTCTCAAAGCTGAAACTTGGAGTTACATTGAGTGCAAGGAAAGTGAAGAGGAATATGCCAACATTTGCTTGATGGCTCATTCTGACTTAGACTCAGAATCAGAAACAGACTCTGATTTAGACTCAGACAAAGAACTTGAGTTTAGTGATTCAAAAATTCCTGTTAAAGTTTCAAAGTATATAGAAGAACTTTGTCTTAGTTTCAAAACATCTCTTAAAAGGATTTTCGAGCTAAAAAGGGAGAATTATAAATTGAGGTAACAGGAAACTTCTTGGAGAGAAAAGTTTGAAAGTTTGGATAAAAGTTTTGTTGATCTAAAAGTAAATTCTAATTCTCTTTCAAAGGAAAATACTTTTTTGAAAGAAATATCTCAAATATCACAAAAAGATTTTCAAAAGATCTGAAAAGTTGGAGAAAATTCTTTTCGCACAATGACCTTATTTTAATAAATCTGGTTTTGGTATGACTTTAGAAACTATTCCATTAATTGATTTTCCCAAAGTAAAAGAGAGACTCAAATAAAGACCTACAAAGACATTTTATAAAAATCATTTTCAAAGAGTTTTTGTAAAACCTATTAGTCGAAGTGCTCACAAATGTTCAAAGTGTAACAGCTCAGAACATTTCGAGAAGGAATGTCCCAAGGTTTGGAGACCTGTTAAGAAGGACTAGGCAAAGACTGTTTTTAATGCTAACTCTTCTAGACACAAGAAAATCTGGGTACCAAAGAAAGCTTGAATTCTTCTTATAATTGCTGGTCACTATCAAGAGAAAGATCAAATGGTATTTGGATAGTGGCTGCTCGAGGCACATGACATGAGATTTGAGTTGCTTTATAAAACCTGTTCAAATGAGTGGTGGAAAAGTTTCATTTGGAGGAAACAGCAAAGGAAGAACTGTAGGTTGTGGAACTATGAAGATTGGAAGCTTGATTATCCACAATGTTTATTTGGTGGAAGGTCTGAATTACAATCTACTCAGCATAAGTTAGCTTTGCAATACTGGATTCAAAATAAATTTTCAAGAAGGCATCTGTTTGGTAACTAGTAAAGACTTCTCTCAATCTTTCACTGGACGAAGGCATGAGAACATTTACCTTCTGGATATTAAACGAGAAAGTTCTCAGTGTCTTATATCTATTCAAGATGAAACAAATCTTTGGCATCAAAAGCTTGGTCATGTTAATATGAAGCAGATTGCCAAGATTTCTTCTAAGAAGCTTGTTCGTGGTCTTCCCAACTTGACTTATCAAAAGTTTGAATTATGCACTCCATGTGTTTTGGGAAAACATGTTAGACGTTCCTTTAAACCTGTAAATCAAGTTTCTACTAATCGAGCTTTGCAGTTTCTGCATATGGACCTCTTTGGACCAACCATAACTCAAAGTATGGGTGGAAATGAATTCTGTCTAGTAATCGTGGATGATTACTCTCGCTTTACTTGGGTTTACTTTTTGGCAAATAAGTCTGAAGCCTTCTTTCACTTTTCAAAGTTTGCTAAGAAAGTTCAGAATGAAAAATGATATGCTATTTCAAGCATAAGAATAGACCATGGAGGTGAGTTTGAAAATCAAGACTTTGTGAAGTTTTATGATGAATATGATTTCTAGCATGTTTTCTCTTCTTCATATACTCTAGAACAAAATGGGGTCGTGGAAAAAAAGAATAGATCATTACAGGAGATTGCCAGAACCCTCTTAATTGAGAGCAACATATCCTCTCGATTTTGGGCAGAAGCAGTTTCAACAGCTTGTTATATCATCAACAGAGTGTTCTTGAGGCCTATTCTAGAGAAAACTCCATATGAAATGTATAAAGGAAAGAAGCCGAATGTTTCCTACTTTCATGTCTTTGGATGTAGATGTTTTATTCTGAAGAATTCTATTGAACGATTTGGAAAGTTCGAGGAGAAATCAGAAGGAGGAATCTTCCTTGGCTATTCAATCACAAGCAAAGCTTACAAGGTCTTTAACAAAAAGACTCAATTTGTTGAAGAATCTATGAATGTCAAATTTGAAGAGACTCAACCAGACCAGACTCAACTTGAAGAGTCTGAACCTGTTTAAGACTTTACAAAGTCTACTTCTCCAGAAGAAGTTCAAACTTTTGAAGATCAGCAACAAGCAGATCTAGAAGATTCAACTGAAGTAGAGGATCGGCAGACTCTCAGATCAACTAGCAACTGGAAGCATAAGTCAAATCATCCCAATGAACTCATCATTGGCAACATTGATGAAGGAATTCGCACCAGATCCAAAAGGCGAGAAGAGTCTACTGCTCTAGCATTTGTTCTGAGATAGAACCCAGAAGTGTAGAAGAAGCCCTGTCTGATGAAAGCTGGATTGAAACTATGCAAGAAGAGCTCAGACAGTTCGGTATCAACGATGTTTGGGAGCTAATTCCTAAACCTAAAGGGAAGTCTATTATAAGGACAAAATGAGTTTTCATAAACAAGGTGGACGGGAAAGGAAAAGTGGTTAGGGACAAAGTAAGACTCGTGGCCAAAGGATATACACAAGAAGAAGAGTAGACTATGATGAGACCTATGTACCAGTAGCGAGGTTAGAAGCAATTAGATTATTACTTGCTTTTGCTTACTATAAAGATTTCAAGTTATTCCAGATGGATGAAAAGAGTGCTTTCCTCAATGGATTCATCCAAGAAGAAGTCTATGTGGAGCAACCATCAGGGTTTGAAGATCCAAGAAAGCTAGACTTAGTCTACAGACTGAAAAAGACATTGTATGGATTAAAACAAGCACCTCGAGCTTGATATGAAAGGTTAAGTAAATTCCTAACTCAAAATGATTTTGTTAAATGAAAGGTAGATGCTACTTTATTCATAAAAAGAGAGAGTAAAGACTTTCTATTGGTTCAAATTTATGTTGATGATATTATCTTTGGATCCCCTAATGAAAATCTATGTAATAAATTCTCTAGATGTATGCAGGATGAATTCAAGATGAGTATGATGGCTGAGTTAACTTTCTTTATAGGGATTGCAAGTTAAACAATTGAAGAAATGTATCTTTATTCACCAAGAGAAGTATGCAAAAGATCTCATCAAGAAATTCAGATTGGAGAATTGCAAAAAGACAGAGACACCAATGTCAAGTTCTTCGAAGCTGGACAAAGATGAAGGAGGAAAGAAAGTAGACCAAAGGCTTTACAAGAGCATTATTGGTTCACTTCTTTACCTTACTGCATCTAGACTTGACATTTTGTTTAGTGTTTGCATGTGTGTTAAATTCCAATTAGATCCCAAAGATCTCATTTAAGTGCTGCAAAACGCATCATCAAATATGTTGCAACTACTCCAAAGCTAGGTTGGTGATATCCTAAAGAAGGAGACTTTACTCTCCTTGGATATTCAGATGAAAATTTAGTAGGTTCTAAAGTCGATTGAAAGAATACTTCTGGTACTTGTCAACTTCTGGGCAGCATGTTAGTGTCTTGGTTCTCAAGAAAGCAGAGTACTGTAACTCTATCAACAGCAGAAGCAGAGTATGTGGCTCTTGGGAGCTGTTGTTCCCAAATTTTATGAATAAGACAACATTTAATAGACTTTGGAATTGAAGAATTGTGTACTGAGGTCAAATGCGACAACACCAGTGCTATTAATCTCACGAAGAACCCAATTCTTCATTCAAGGGTAAAGCATATAGAGATTCGATACAACTTCATAAGAGATCATGTTCAAAATGGAGAAATTATGATTTAGTTCATTGATTCGAAAAATCAGTTGGCATATATATTTACAAAGCCACTGGAGAAAAATCTATTTGAGTCTATTCGCACCAGACTAAATATTATATCTCAAACCGGTTAAAGTTTGAAATTGGTCATACTTAGAATGTCCAGAAATTACTTTAGTAAGTTAATATCTCTTCAATACAGGTAATTTAATTTTAGTATGAAGATTTCAAAAAGGTACGTTGATATTTTAATCATTGCTTGCTTATTTTATTTTTAAATTATCTTTTTCGAATTTTTGAATTTTTGGCAGTTTTTATTTTTGAAAAAAGGCAGTTTTTTTTCTTTCCTTGTGACGGTTCGTTTACCCTGTTTTACTTTCTTTATATACCATCGAGTCTTTCTTCTTCATTTACGATTTCTCAGACCCTAGAATACAAAACTTCTACTCTCAAGTTTGCTCCACAAGTTTTCATCTTTTTCACTCGAACATGTTCGGGAAATCCTTAAAGACTGTGAAGATGTCTTTCCAAAGGAAGTCATCTCGGATCTCAAGCAGGGGATCATGCAATATGCCTGAGGGTCCTACACATTTTGATTTAACCGAGGAAGAATATTCTCCACAACATTCTCCACAGCATGCTACTCAAAATCCTCCATGCCAACCAGTAAAAGAGGAAATCGTGGAAGATTTTGAACCTGTTAGAACGTTGAAACCCCAAGTTCTTTTTAAAATTTACAACCGGTTGAAGCAGGGTGGTACTGCTATGATCTTTATTGATGAATTTCTGAAAGAAAGAGGTTACAAGAATGAGACTCTGTTTTTGCGAGCAATAGAAAGATTAGGCATAGTGCCTAAAGGAACGGCAGATAGAACGTTTGCTAACTATTCTGTTGATCCCCGTTTTAGTTCTTTCAATCAACTAAAGATAAAGGACAATGATGAGAGAATGTACTCGAATTTTCAGCCTAGAATGGGCATTGTTGCTGAAGGGTATGGTGATGGAACGAGTTTGTTTCATTCTAAAGATCACAGAAAGACTTCAAATTGCTAAAAAGAGGGGTACTGAACCCTTGTTCGGTTGACTTTGATTTCTTAGATTCAATAAGGGTGAACCTGAGGGAGAAGCTGACTCTCCTTCAACTTGAAAATTTTTATTCTGAAACTTTTGTTGCTTATCTTGAGTTGACTGTGTATTTCTGTTCGAACTTGTCTTTTCTTGATGCGAATAAATTTCGATTTACTGTGAGGGAGAAAGAGTACATGGTGGATGTTGATACGTTGGCTGATGTTATTAGTGTGGAAAGAGGTAGTTTCCAACCAATAAATGTCTTTGTTGGTCATGTGACAAGTTTTCTTGTTGGGGACAAACTTTTTGAAGGCGGCATTACGTATTCTAGACTGTTTGCCTCAAACATTTTGTTACACAAAGTCGTGATCAACTACATCCGACCAAAGTCAACTTCAAAGACACATGTTTCTCGATCTGAAGCCAAACTGATGTTTGCTATCAGTAATGGAATGAAGTTCTCTCTGCCTCACACAATCCTGATGCATATGTACAGAACCATTGTGAAGGATAAGGGACAGCTCCCTTACTCAGCGCTGGTCACACAATTGTTCAGACACTTTCACATTCAGTTTTTAGCCTCTCTTTATGCTAGAACTATTGCTCCTATGGTTATAGGATTGAAGATGGTGTCCAAGATGAGGTTAAAGGAACTGAACAAAGCTTTAGAGCGCTTGAAGGAGAAATCCCCTAGCAAAACCAAACAAGACTCTGCTGCAAAGAAAAGGAAAGGCAAGGAGCCTATGCGTGAACCTACAAAGAAAAGAAGATCTCTTATCCTGCAGGACGAAGAGGATGATGATGATCTTACTCTCTCTACATTTGCCTTGAAAAATCTTCAGAGTTTTGTCAGTTTTGAACAGGAACAAGACAGAGAAGAAAGAGAAAGAGGAGAAATAGAGCAGAGAAAAGAAGGAAGAGAAGACAGTGAAGGAAGAGAAGAAAGACAAGAAGCAGGAAGAGAAGCTGAAGAAGAAGAGGGTCTGGATGACTCTATCAAACCAACTTTTGCAATATCTTTATATGATGATTCAGAGAAGACAAGGAGTGGAAATGTTGGAGATCTAACAGAAAAAGCACATCACTCCAGTGCTGAAATTGAGAAGGAACAAGAAGGAGAAATCCCTTCTCCACCTGTAGGCACCAAAATAGGGGGAGCTCGTGTGGACATAGGGACTTCTTCTAAGCACTTTGCTAGTGACGATGTTAGTAGATCTCCTGTCGATCTAGAGGAAGTCTATGCTTCACAGTTTCCTGAAGCTGACATTGAGGAATCCTCTCCTAGTCATGGTGTTCGACAAGCTGAAGTTCCCTCATCTATCAACACTCCATAAACTGAACGCGCTGAGACTAGTGCTCAAACAACAACTTATGCAGACTTTCAAAGGCTGCTAGAGCTCATTCTGGAGTTAAAAGCACATCAATATGGAATGGAGTATGATATCCAAAAGCTTCACTCTACATTGCAATCTACTTCAGATTCTCTCCATGAGAAGGTGCAGACTCTTAACCTTCAAGTTAAAGCTTTACAACAGCAAGTTCAAAAGACTGCCAAGGTTGAAGATATTGAGAAGCTGAAGGAGATAGTGAAAAAGCTGGAGGAGACAGTTCAGTCGATGGGAGATTTCCAGCTTGTTCGCATTCCCAAATACACCTAATTTCATTGAATTTTATTTATCTTTCTCAACTTTTTGCTGCTGACAAAAAGGGGGAGAATGTGCAGATTTGACTTATCTTTTTGGTTGAACTATGGTTGTTGACTCTTTTAACTGTTGAACTTTTGTCTTTTGCTGTTTGTTGAACTTTTATTCTGTTTGACGTTGACGCTTGCAGCAACTTACTCTTGTGTTGATGATGTGGTGATGATGGATGGATAATTATTTAAATCTTGATATTTGTCTTATCTTTTCAAGATTAACATGTTTTCTGTGGTTGCAGAATCGATGCTATCCAGATTCTAATCAACTTATTTTTATAAGATATCAGGTACTGCTTAAGAGTTGTTTTCCAAGTCAAAAGTTCTTAAATTTGTAGGAAAGTTTTGTCACCATAAAAAAAGGGGGAGGTTGTTGGAGAAAACTCCTTTATTATTTTGAAATTGACAAAACCTTTCCAAAGTCTAGTCTGAAGACTTCTAGACTTTAGTGTCAAAGTCTGAAGACTGCCAGACTTTAGGTTCAAAATCTGCCCACACTGGCAAATTCCAGACTGAACACTACTGAAGAATGAAACTTATCCAGACGCAAGATTATATTTGTTTCTTCAAGAGTTCGATTTGTATGGCTTATGGATGGCTTTTTGGTTGGATATAGCACTTACATGATTGACTATTTTTATTGGAATCAATTCTGATAATCAAATCTTTTGGAAGGCAAGCAAACTTGGAAAGTTCTACTTATAAAAACCAAGATCCTGATTGTATGGGTGAACAAGATTGACGGGCTTTCATCACAAATCATTAAATGACTCGAGATCTCCTTGATTGATTCAGTCCAATGGGTTGATTGGAAGAACTCCTTTGGAAAGTGCGAACGGTCGAGAAGGCATGAAGGAGTATTTAGGGCGGAATCTCTAGTTATTCGACAGAGTGCGTGAAAGAAAAATTTCAAAGTTTGAAACTTCCTTGCTCCTTGCTATTTCATTCACTGAGCTTAAATTTGTACTCAAAAGAGAGAAAAACTCATAGTGTGACTTTGTGAAAGAGAAGCAAACTCTTCACTGAGAAGCTGAGATCATCAAGCTGTAAAATCTCTTTTGTTTTTTAGTAGAATTCAGCCAGTGAGCTGTCAACGTGGGAGAGTGAACGTAAGCTTGATCTAAGCCAAACCATTATAAATCTTGTGTTCTTATTCTCTTCCCCGAACTCCTTTATTTTGTTTAAAGTTTTATCTAACTGCTAAATTCTGAATTCATTCATAGTTTGTCATTTTCTAAAAGCAAATTATTTCTACTAAATCTTGCGATTTTTTTTTCACATCTATTCACCCCCCTCTAGGTGTTGTTACTAGCCCTTTCACTAAGTATTCTGGGATAAGCTTTGTCCTTTTCATCAGCAGTCCTGGGGGCTGGGGTTCCACTTACTATTGTTCTAGACCTGACATAAGTACAACGCACTAGCAGAGAATTTATCCTCTAAATTACCTCATGGCCAGCATGCTATATCACTGGGCGCAAATTTTGCATCTGATGTCATTTCCAATGCCCAAAGTCAGGCTGCTTAATTGATATCTAAGCTACTAAGTGATTCTCTTGATTCGGTCAAACATACTCGTGACAACCTGTTTCTAAAAGTCAGTAAGCATGCCTTTGAGATAGGGAAAGTTGAAGATGAGTGTTCTGAGATAGTGAACGCTGGTGGCTCTGAGGTTGAATCTAAAGCTAGAACTGTCGTCTCTCTAGTTTCATTAAAGACATGCAATGTTTCATCATAGAAAAAAAAGATGATTTAAAATCACTGTTTTATCCTGGTCAATCTAAATATGAGGACACAAACAAGGCGAGGTGTCACAGTCAATTAACACAGGAAAAAGAGAAGGCCTTTTTTCTGTAAAACTTAATTGTCTATTTATAATGAGTGAAAAACGGGATTGTTGACATGGCTGTTGTCAATGGGAAAGGGAATGGCAATAGGTCTCGGATGATTCCTCATCTTTGTTTGGTTAACTCGAAGAGCTAGTAGAGGAATGCTAGATCGTTAGTGAATCTGTGAATGATCTACGGCAATATGCTGACTGGGATGTTCCTTGCAATTACCCGAGCATGGAAAGTCGGGAACTTTTTTCTGAAGAAAACTGGGCATCCATTTACAAAAGCAATGTTGTTTCCTGTAAAAGCTTGGTTGATCAATTGTCTGATGTTGTTTAAGCCGATGTAATCAGGAATGCTCTTACATTCAATTCAGAGTTGGTAGATTTACTTGGATTTGTCTCACAACTTCGTGGCACTATTGACACTGCAGTCGAGCAGCTATTGGAAGTTGGAAAAGAGCAGGGAACTATCATTGAACTTGAACGGAATTACTTTGTTAAGGTAGCCCTCATCACTGAGCGGCAGTTGGCTGTCGAAGGAGTGTCTCTTAAGTGGAGGGATCATCTCTCTTGGGAAGAGGCTGAAGAATTAGCACCTCCAGAAGATTTTGTAGGGCACAACTTGACCAACTTGAGTTCTTGCCAACATTATTTTCAGTCCTTAATGAATGCTAAGGGTAAATAGACTGTTATGCTTTAAGAGGCAAAGCACTCTTGTCCACATTAATCAAACCTTCCATTGAATTAGGATCACTGGACAAAGTTGTGTCTTCAATTTGTGCTTGCATGCAGGCATCAGGGCTCCTAATTTAACAGATTGTATAAGTTCTGGGCAAGAAGGTCTGAAAGTTTGGTGGTTATTGGGGAAAAAAAAGGTTTTTTTTTTTTTTTTTTGAAATTATGTGTTCTGGATTCGTTTCTTGATGTATGCATACATCAGGTGGCTTTGCCTATGGACCAAAAGTTAGGTTTTGATCAGCTTGTCAATGCTGTGAGGAAACATATTGGTCATTACCTGAAAGATCATAAGCTGCCTATATATGGCATTGTCACAGAAATAAATTACCATTCAAAGCAATTGAATGGTTCAAGGAAGGAATTAGTCTTTGAGCAGTTGCACAAAGACCTTCAGGCCGTTAAAAATTTCCAGCTTATGCTTGAAGAATACTGCAATGCACATGAAACTGCTTGCTGCTGCAAGGTCGGCAGCATCCCTAATGAAAAGGCAGGTAAATGAATTCAAAGAGAATGTAAAGAAGGAGTGCTTAGAGATTGTTCAGATGGAATGGATGCATGACGCTCTATCGACACCTTCACATAATAGGCAGATCACATTGCATAAATTGCTATTCAGTGGAGACAACCTGCAATAAATTATTCTAAATCTCAACAGACAGAATGTGGAAGTAAAGCAATCTGCTGCAACCAGAATAGCTCGGCCAATTGAGGGCTTGCGAGCTGTCAAAAGAACTTCATCTGGTCTTGCTGGAAATAGTTCCAGGATAATGTCAAAAATTCCTCCTGAGTTCCATGGGCATTTAACTAGGAGATGGCAATTGTGGTGGGATGCAAGGGAGAAAGCATCTGAAATAATCAGAATTTGCATGTCTATACTGGAATTGGAAGCGTCAAGAGATGGCATTTTCTGGGTACCAGGAGGAGAACGTCCATTGACAACAAGCAATGATTACAGAGCATGGCAACAAGCAAACTTAAGCGACTTGACAAGAATGGATGTTACTTATCATTCTTTCACATTTACATGACTGTCGCTTTTCTGCAATAGCCCTGCATTTTGAACTATAATTGCATTGTGAAGGACAATATTTTCCATCTTTCTTGCTCAGGTATTGAAAAAGAATGGAAACTTTCACAAAGCTGCATGGAAGCTGCTTCCAACCATTTATTTTCTGCCACTAACGACCTTTGCATTGCCTCTCTCAAAGCAAAGTCAGCTTAGGTTTTGTGTGTTTCCTTGTGCTGAAATTAGTCACATCCTTTTGTTCGAGTATTACATCATCTGTTTTCTCCCTTGGAAGATGAGTTGCAGAGCACCATACTTGCCATGAGGGACCGTGCATATGAAGCCAGCATAGGGCTATCTGCTTTTAGTTGAGTATCAAGGCCGTATAGCTTTGGCATCAGAGTTTGCTTCCATGCTTGAGGAGGTTTGATGCTTGATGCTTGATGCTTGGTTCATCTGACAATTCCAATTATCCGTATTACAGTGCTCTTCATAGCTGCAATATATGGCATCGTTTGGCGTAAAATTTGTGACATTCGTCCGAGACTATAAAAACCAAGCTCTGTATGATCATGACAATTATGGAACTTCAGATCCTGCTGTGCATCAATGAGGCTCTAAAGGCCAGATGTGGGTGCCATTCTCGACTCAGAATTCTTGACACTTAGTGCCTGTTTGATAACCATTCCAACAGTAACTGGTTTTGATTTTTTGTTCCCTGGAGTAGTTTGGGAATAAAATCGTGTTTGGTAAAATTTT
Organism: Eucalyptus virginea; assembly: GCA_014182375.1. Classification (NCBI taxonomy): domain Eukaryota; kingdom Viridiplantae; phylum Streptophyta; class Magnoliopsida; order Myrtales; family Myrtaceae; genus Eucalyptus; species Eucalyptus virginea. The sequence goes on from CM024519.1 coordinate 56,122,446, forward strand.
TGTTCTCGGAAACAAATTTATATTTTTTTGTTCCTGGAGGTAGATTTGGAATAGAATCAAGAATAAAAAAAAAAGTTGATTCTTGTTCCAGAAACAAATCTAAGAATCAAAACCAACTCTTTTCTTCAATTTTCTCTTCTTCTTATCTTATCTTCTTCTTCATTAACTACCATCCCGCGGTTGCTGTCTGCCGCTGCCCACTGCCGCCACTGCTGCCATTGCTGCCGCCACAACCATCGGTCACCGATAACCGGTTCGGTGAGCTCGCTGGAGGCAAGCCTAGCCATCGGCGAGGCTCGGCCGATGAGGGCCGGCCTTGCCGAGGGTCGGTGATGCTCTGGTGAGGTCATCGGCCCTCATTTGGCCAGTCGCCGGACGGAAGAAGAAGAATAGGAGAAAAAAGAAAAAAAGAAAAGAAAAAAAAAAAAAGGGAAAAAAGAAAAAAAAAAAAGAAAAAAGGAAAAAGGAAAAAAAAAAAAAAAAAGGAAAAAGGAAAAAAAGAAAAGAAAAAAAGGAAAAAAAAAGAAAAAAAAAGGAAAAAAAGTGTAAACATTATTTAAAAATTAAAAGAAATTGATTTGGAAAGAAGCAATGAACACGGTACTAAACGCAATTCTATTCCAGAATTAGAAATTTTGGACAATTACCAAATAGCTTAAAATGTTTAGAATATGTTCCTGGGAACAAAATAAAAAAGAATAATATCTTATCAAAATCTACTCCTGGGAACAGAATCGTTACCAAACGCGCCATTAGCCCGTTTCTTGCAAATGAATGTCTATGAAGTCTCTGTTCTTGAAAATTGGTTTCTGACATTAAGATATTCAAGGATAAGGCACTGTTTGGTAACCATCCAAACAGTGCTTGATTATGATTTTTTGTTCCTGGGATCAGTTTGGGAACATAATCGCGTTTGGTAAAATTTTTGTTTCTGGGAACAGATTTGGAGTATAATCAAGAAAAAAAATTGATTCTTGTTCAGGAAACAAAAAAAATAAAAATAAAAAAGTGGAACCCTTCTCTCCCCTCCTCTGTTGCCGTTTGCCACTGTCCGCCATTGCTTGTCGCCACCGTTCGCCGTCGACTGCTGCCGCCGTCCGCCGTCCGCCGTCCGCTGTCGTCGTTTGCCGTACGCTGGTCGCTGGCAACTAGTCTGGTGAGCTCGCCAAAGGCTCACTAGGCTAGGCCGAGGTCTAGCGAGCTCGCCGGTGGCCAGGCGGGCCTCGCCTAGCCTTGGCGAGGCTAGCTTGGCCACCGGTGAGGCTGGGTGAGGGCTGAGCGAGCCTTGTCCAGTTGCCGGTGAGGCTTGGCTGACGAGGGTCGGCCTCGTCGAGGGCCGGCGACACTCCGGTGAGGTCGCGGCCCTCGTCGGCCGGTCGCTAGCCGGCAACCGACTTGAAGAAGAAGAAGAATAGGAGAAAAAAGAAAAAAAGAAAAAAGGAAAAAAGGAAAAGAGTATTAAAATTATTTAAAAATTAAAAGAAATTGATTTGGAACAAAATTAATGAGCACGGTACTAAACGCAATTCTATTCCACAATCAGAAATTTTGGACAATTACCAAACGGCTTAATATGCTTAGAATCTGTTTCCGGGAACAGAATAAAAAAGAATCATTTCTGATCAGAATCTACTCTTGGAAACAGAATCGTTAGCAAATGCACCCTAAAAGTCCCCTTCCGTAGCCCTTAAAGCTAGCCAGAAAAATAATTGTCTTATAACGTGATCAAATCAGTAAAATAACAAAATACTCCTTAGATTTCAAGTCACGTGAAAGAAGCGTCACTTAAACTACACATGAAATCTTCCATTAGATGAGCAACAATATGTGAATTAGGTAGAGACTAAAAAGACTCTGCAAAGTAAATCTACTTGCATTTTAATGCTCATCAACATAGATTTAGTTTTAGACCAAAAAAAAAAAAAAAAAAAAAGAACACAGCTTTAGCAGCATTTCACTCGGGAGCTCTTTCTGGTCTTGACGTTAATTTTGTCATATTAAGTCAATTGTTTGGATTATGGTGCCACGTCACGTGCGAACAGGATTTAAGCAAAATATTATAAATACCACAAACCATCCATGATGATAGTCAATGAATGTCACTTCATTGGTCAATCTTATCCGGTACGAGGATTTTAAATTTCCAATGCGGTCTTCATAGGATAAAATTACATCCAAATTGACGTTGGCAAGAAAGATTATACATGAGACTATTTCTTTCTCTATATTTAATTATTTCACTAACAATTTGTTAAATTGCTCTATATTTTATTATACACGGGAGAAAAACCTGCAAATTCAAACCATAGACTTGAAATATATATAGAGAAACCTATAACTAGCAGCGCTCAATTTAGATCAGCATCAACTTATGTGATATCTCAATTTATATATCTCTAGTAGTCATCCAATAGCTTCATTCTATGTCAAATCCCCATTACATCTAATTCACCCAAAAATATTATCGATATGAGTAATGCAGTCCATAATTCTCCTTCAACCCCATTTAAGAATCCTCAATCAAATGTTTAAAATTTCTTTTTTTATCCATCAACAACCACAACATTGTGACAACTTAGAAAATGTTAACCACCCCTTTGAATCTCACTTAATTGAATAATGTTTATTCATTCCATGCACTTAAAGACACCATAATTACCCAATAGTATCAATAGAAAAAAATCAAATCTCATAGTATTAGATGGGGGTGTGCAATCGGATCGGCCCACTTGGAAAATAGGGTCGGGAACCAGTTCCCATTGAAACCAGTCCGGGAATCGGTTCCCAAAATTCGGAACCGGTTTAAACGGTCCAAGAACAGGTTCCGAGTGATTAGCCACCTGAAAACTGGTTCCCGGACCGCTTTAGAAACCGATTCCCAGACCAGTTTTGTAAGTAGAGGAATAAAACCCCCTTTTTTCCCCCAATTTCTATTCTTACTTCAACAATCAAACGACGTTTTTCATCTTGGCTCTTTCAAACACGCACGGACACTTTCCCTCAGTCACTCCTCTTCCTCACTTGCTTCCCTCCCTCACTGGCTCCCTCTCGCACAGTTCGATGGACGGACGGTGTTTGTCGCCGCCAAATTTTTGCGTATCCCATGGATTGGCTCACGTAATTTCTCTTATGTAGGAGTCATGCTTGCATAAATGAGTAGTTTCATATAGTAGTTGCGGGAATAAGACTAATATTAGACCCATTCTCGTTGCTAATTCTTTGCCTTATAATTTTATTTATTATCATTAGCCTTGTGGATTCTTAATTTTTGGTTTCCTCAAAAGGTTTACGTATTTATTTATTACGAGTGCTTAATATTTCAATACAAATTAGAAAAATTACATTATTTTCTCCCGCATTAAAATAAAATTTGAAGTCGTATAGCAAATGGGGAGATTGCAAAACAGGTTCCAATGGAAACAGGGTTGACCTTGGAACCAGAACGAAAAAATAGGATAAGCCGGGTGCAGGGTCCGCTACAAATAAGGATGGGTATAGGGTCAAGAAAAGAGGAACCGATTATAACAGGGGTTAGGGTTTAGGGTTTAGGGTTTAGGGTTTAGGGTTTAGGGTTTAGGGTTTAGGGTTTAGGGTTTAGGGTTTAGGGTTTAGGGTTTAGGGTTTAGGGTTTAGGGTTTAGGGTTTAGGGTTTAGGGTTTAGGGTTTAGGGTTTAGGGTTTAGGGTTTTAGGGTTTAGGGTTTAGGGTTTAGGGTTTAGGGGGTTTTTTAGGGTTTAGGGTTTAGGGTTTAGGGTTTAGGGTTTAGGGTTTAGGGTTTAGGGTTTAGGGTTTAGGGTTTAGGGTTTAGGGTTTAGGGTTTAGGGTTTAGGGTTTAGGGTTTAGGGTTTAGGGTTTAGGGTTTAGGGTTTAGGGTTTAGGGTTTAGGGTTTAGGGTTTAGGGTTTAGGGTTTAGGGTTTAGGGTTTAGGGTTTAGGGTTTAGGGTTTAGGGTTTAGGGTTTAGGGTTTAGGGTTTAGGGTTTAGGGTTTAGGGTTTAGGGTTTAGGGTTTAGGGTTTAGGGTTTAGGGTTTAGGGTTTAGGGTTTAGGGTTTAGGGTTTAGGGTTTAGGGTTTAGGGTTTAGGGTTTAGGGTTTAGGGTTTAGGGTTTAGGGTTTAGGGTTTAGGGTTTAGGGTTTAGGGTTTAGGGTTTAGGGTTTAGGGTTTAGGGTTTAGGGTTTAGGGTTTAGGGTTTAGGGTTTAGGGTTTAGGGTTTAGGGTTTAGGGTTTAGGGTTTAGGGTTTAGGGTTTAGGGTTTAGGGTTTAGGGTTTAGGGTTTAGGGTTTAGGGTTTAGGGTTTAGGGTTTAGGGTTTAGGGTTTAGGGTTTAGGGTTTAGGGTTTAGGGTTTAGGGTTTAGGGTTTAGGGTTTAGGGTTTAGGGTTTAGGGTTTAGGGTTTAGGGTTTAGGGTTTAGGGTTTAGGGTTTAGGGTTTAGGGTTTAGGGTTTAGGGTTTAGGGTTTAGGGTTTAGGGTTTAGGGTTTAGGGTTTAGGGTTTAGGGTTTAGGGTTTAGGGTTTAGGGTTTAGGGTTTAGGGTTTAGGGTTTAGGGTTTAGGGTTTAGGGTTTAGGGTTTAGGGTTTAGGGTTTAGGGTTTAGGGTTTAGGGTTTAGGGTTTAGGGTTTAGGGTTTAGGGTTTAGGGTTTAGGGTTTAGGGTTTAGGGTTTAGGGTTTAGGGTTTAGGGTTTAGGGTTTAGGGTTTAGGGTTTAGGGTTTAGGGTTTAGGGTTTAGGGTTTAGGGTTTAGGGTTTAGGGTTTAGGGTTTAGGGTTTAGGGTTTAGGGTTTAGGGTTTAGGGTTTAGGGTTTAGGGTTTAGGGTTTAGGGTTTAGGGTTTAGGGTTTAGGGTTTAGGGTTTAGGGTTTAGGGTTTAGGGTTTAGGGTTTAGGGTTTAGGGTTTAGGGTTTAGGGTTTAGGGTTTAGGGTTTAGGGTTTAGGGTTTAGGGTTTAGGGTTTAGGGTTTAGGGTTTAGGGTTTAGGGTTTAGGGTTTAGGGTTTAGGGTTTAGGGTTTAGGGTTTAGGGTTTAGGGTTTAGGGTTTAGGGTTTAGGGTTTAGGGTTTAGGGTTTAGGGTTTAGGGTTTAGGGTTTAGGGTTTAGGGTTTAGGGTTTAGGGTTTAGGGTTTAGGGTTTAGGGTTTAGGGTTTAGGGTTTAGGGTTTAGGGTTTAGGGTTTAGGGTTTAGGGTTTAGGGTTTAGGGTTTAGGGTTTAGGGTTTAGGGTTTAGGGTTTAGGGTTTAGGGTTTAGGGTTTAGGGTTTAGGGTTTAGGGTTTAGGGTTTAGGGTTTAGGGTTTAGGGTTTAGGGTTTAGGGTTTAGGGTTTAGGGTTTAGGGTTTAGGGTTTAGGGTTTAGGGTTTAGGGTTTAGGGTTTAGGGTTTAGGGTTTAGGGTTTAGGGTTTAGGGTTTAGGGTTTAGGGTTTAGGGTTTAGGGTTTAGGGTTTAGGGTTTAGGGTTTAGGGTTTAGGGTTTAGGGTTTAGGGTTTAGGGTTTAGGGTTTAGGGTTTAGGGTTTAGGGTTTAGGGTTTAGGGTTTAGGGTTTAGGGTTTAGGGTTTAGGGTTTAGGGTTTAGGGTTTAGGGTTTAGGGTTTAGGGTTTAGGGTTTAGGGTTTAGGGTTTAGGGTTTAGGGTTTAGGGTTTAGGGTTTAGGGTTTAGGGTTTAGGGTTTAGGGTTTAGGGTTTAGGGTTTAGGGTTTAGGGTTTAGGGTTTAGGGTTTAGGGTTTAGGGTTTAGGGTTTAGGGTTTAGGGTTTAGGGTTTAGGGTTTAGGGTTTAGGGTTTAGGGTTTAGGGTTTAGGGTTTAGGGTTTAGGGTTTAGGGTTTAGGGTTTAGGGTTTAGGGTTTAGGGTTTAGGGTTTAGGGTTTAGGGTTTAGGGTTTAGGGTTTAGGGTTTAGGGTTTAGGGTTTAGGGTTTAGGGTTTAGGGTTTAGGGTTTAGGGTTTAGGGTTTAGGGTTTAGGGTTTAGGGTTTAGGGTTTAGGGTTTAGGGTTTAGGGTTTAGGGTTTAGGGTTTAGGGTTTAGGGTTTAGGGTTTAGGGTTTAGGGTTTAGGGTTTAGGGTTTAGGGTTTAGGGTTTAGGGTTTAGGGTTTAGGGTTTAGGGTTTAGGGTTTAGGGTTTAGGGTTTAGGGTTTAGGGTTTAGGGTTTAGGGTTTAGGGTTTAGGGTTTAGGGTTTAGGGTTTAGGGTTTAGGGTTTAGGGTTTAGGGTTTAGGGTTTAGGGTTTAGGGTTTAGGGTTTAGGGTTTAGGGTTTAGGGTTTAGGGTTTAGGGTTTAGGGTTTAGGGTTTAGGGTTTAGGGTTTAGGGTTTAGGGTTTAGGGTTTAGGGTTTAGGGTTTAGGGTTTAGGGTTTAGGGTTTAGGGTTTAGGGTTTAGGGTTTAGGGTTTAGGGTTTAGGGTTTAGGGTTTAGGGTTTAGGGTTTAGGGTTTAGGGTTTAGGGTTTAGGGTTTAGGGTTTAGGGTTTAGGGTTTAGGGTTTAGGGTTTAGGGTTTAGGGTTTAGGGTTTAGGGTTTAGGGTTTAGGGTTTAGGGTTTAGGGTTTAGGGTTTAGGGTTTAGGGTTTAGGGTTTAGGGTTTAGGGTTTAGGGTTTAGGGTTTAGGGTTTAGGGTTTAGGGTTTAGGGTTTAGGGTTTAGGGTTTAGGGTTTAGGGTTTAGGGTTTAGGGTTTAGGGTTTAGGGTTTAGGGTTTAGGGTTTAGGGTTTAGGGTTTAGGGTTTAGGGTTTAGGGTTTAGGGTTTAGGGTTTAGGGTTTAGGGTTTAGGGTTTAGGGTTTAGGGTTTAGGGTTTAGGGTTTAGGGTTTAGGGTTTAGGGTTTAGGGTTTAGGGTTTAGGGTTTAGGGTTTAGGGTTTAGGGTTTAGGGTTTAGGGTTTAGGGTTTAGGGTTTAGGGTTTAGGGTTTAGGGTTTAGGGTTTAGGGTTTAGGGTTTAGGGTTTAGGGTTTAGGGTTTAGGGTTTAGGGTTTAGGGTTTAGGGTTTAGGGTTTAGGGTTTAGGGTTTAGGGTTTAGGGTTTAGGGTTTAGGGTTTAGGGTTTAGGGTTTAGGGTTTAGGGTTTAGGGTTTAGGGTTTAGGGTTTAGGGTTTAGGGTTTAGGGTTTAGGGTTTAGGGTTTAGGGTTTAGGGTTTAGGGTTTAGGGTTTAGGGTTTAGGGTTTAGGGTTTAGGGTTTAGGGTTTAGGGTTTAGGGTTTAGGGTTTAGGGTTTAGGGTTTAGGGTTTAGGGTTTAGGGTTTAGGGTTTAGGGTTTAGGGTTTAGGGTTTAGGGTTTAGGGTTTAGGGTTTAGGGTTTAGGGTTTAGGGTTTAGGGTTTAGGGTTTAGGGTTTAGGGTTTAGGGTTTAGGGTTTAGGGTTTAGGGTTTAGGGTTTAGGGTTTAGGGTTTAGGGTTTAGGGTTTAGGGTTTAGGGTTTAGGGTTTAGGGTTTAGGGTTTAGGGTTTAGGGTTTAGGGTTTAGGGTTTAGGGTTTAGGGTTTAGGGTTTAGGGTTTAGGGTTTAGGGTTTAGGGTTTAGGGTTTAGGGTTTAGGGTTTAGGGTTTAGGGTTTAGGGTTTAGGGTTTAGGGTTTAGGGTTTAGGGTTTAGGGTTTAGGGTTTAGGGTTTAGGGTTTAGGGTTTAGGGTTTAGGGTTTAGGGTTTAGGGTTTAGGGTTTAGGGTTTAGGGTTTAGGGTTTAGGGTTTAGGGTTTAGGGTTTAGGGTTTAGGGTTTAGGGTTTAGGGTTTAGGGTTTAGGGTTTAGGGTTTAGGGTTTAGGGTTTAGGGTTTAGGGTTTAGGGTTTAGGGTTTAGGGTTTAGGGTTTAGGGTTTAGGGTTTAGGGTTTAGGGTTTAGGGTTTAGGGTTTAGGGTTTAGGGTTTAGGGTTTAGGGTTTAGGGTTTAGGGTTTAGGGTTTAGGGTTTAGGGTTTAGGGTTTAGGGTTTAGGGTTTAGGGTTTAGGGTTTAGGGTTTAGGGTTTAGGGTTTAGGGTTTAGGGTTTAGGGTTTAGGGTTTAGGGTTTAGGGTTTAGGGGGTTTAGGGTTTAGGGTTTAGGGTTTAGGGTTTAGGGTTTAGGGTTTAGGGTTTAGGGTTTAGGGTTTAGGGTTTAGGGTTTAGGGTTTAGGGTTTAGGGTTTAGGGTTTAGGGTTTAGGGTTTAGGGTTTAGGGTTTAGGGTTTAGGGTTTAGGGTTTAGGGTTTAGGGTTTAGGGTTTAGGGTTTAGGGTTTAGGGTTTAGGGTTTAGGGTTTAGGGTTTAGGGTTTAGGGTTTAGGGTTTAGGGTTTAGGGTTTAGGGTTTAGGGTTTAGGGTTTAGGGTTTAGGGTTTAGGGTTTAGGGTTTAGGGTTTAGGGTTTAGGGTTTAGGGTTTAGGGTTTAGGGTTTAGGGTTTAGGGTTTAGGGTTTAGGGTTTAGGGTTTAGGGTTTAGGGTTTAGGGTTTAGGGTTTAGGGTTTAGGGTTTAGGGTTTAGGGTTTAGGGTTTAGGGTTTAGGGTTTAGGGTTTAGGGTTTAGGGTTTAGGGTTTAGGGTTTAGGGTTTTTAGGGTTTAGGGTTTAGGGTTTAGGGTTTAGGGTTTAGGGTTTAGGGTTTAGGGTTTAGGGTTTAGGGTTTAGGGTTTAGGGTTTAGGGTTTAGGGTTTAGGGTTTAGGGTTTAGGGTTTAGGGTTTAGGGTTTAGGGTTTAGGGTTTAGGGTTTAGGGTTTAGGGTTTAGGGTTTAGGGTTTAGGGTTTAGGGTTTAGGGTTTAGGGTTTAGGGTTTAGGGTTTAGGGTTTAGGGTTTAGGGTTTAGGGTTTAGGGTTTAGGGTTTAGGGTTTAGGGTTTAGGGTTTAGGGTTTAGGGTTTAGGGTTTAGGGTTTAGGGTTTAGGGTTTAGGGTTTAGGGTTTAGGGTTTAGGGTTTAGGGTTTAGGGTTTAGGGTTTAGGGTTTAGGGTTTAGGGTTTAGGGTTTAGGGTTTAGGGTTTAGGGTTTAGGGTTTAGGGTTTAGGGTTTAGGGTTTAGGGTTTAGGGTTTAGGGTTTAGGGTTTAGGGTTTAGGGTTTAGGGTTTAGGGTTTAGGGTTTAGGGTTTAGGGTTTAGGGTTTAGGGTTTAGGGTTTAGGGTTTAGGGTTTAGGGTTTAGGGTTTAGGGTTTAGGGTTTAGGGTTTAGGGTTTAGGGTTTAGGGTTTAGGGTTTAGGGTTTAGGGTTTAGGGTTTAGGGTTTAGGGTTTAGGGTTTAGGGTTTAGGGTTTAGGGTTTA